>OY998245.1:62229141-63716497 GCA_963922005.1 Cornus suecica
GATGCTAGTCTCCTTCTACCATGAGCAACTAATTTGGTATCTAGGATTTTCTAGCAAAACCCTAGCCAAGTAATATAGTCCTTTTATTGTTTTTAACTGTAAACGAAGGGAAACTGTGACCATACTGTGATGATTGTAGTAGCTACCGTACTGATTTGTAATATAAAATTATATGTTTGTTCTAAATTCTTATCTTAGATTGAATGAATATATTATTTTGCACAATTATGATTATTCAATATGGGCTGGAACTCGAATGTTTCATCATGGTTTTCTACACAATGGTGGTAATGAAACTTGAAACCCTAAGTTGACACAGGTCGTGCCTTGGTGATTTAATATAGACATGCTTTAGTTTATTTTCATGCATTAGGAGTAGATTAGAGTAGCATAATTGGCATGTACTAGTTAGGTTAGTCATGAGACGGGTTATTGCGATCCGGTTGATGGTACTCCTTTTTGGGATCGTATTTAACTATTTGCGATACGAATTGATTCACAGTTATGGATCGCTCTCTTATAGTTGGAACAATAATGAACTATAATATGCGGTTAGTGGTGGAGTGATGAAAACCCTAGTTTTCTCTCTTATTTGAATCACAACCAATTTACTTGCTTTTTAGATAATTTAGTTAAGATTAGATAATTTGGTCTTCCGACCACCCAAAGCAAACAATTTTCATAAAATATAATTCAGTATTTTTAAATTATTAAAGTGAACAATCTCAGTCTCTGTGGGATCGATATCCCTTACTCAAGCCGCTTTACTATTCTATAATTGATGTGTGCGCTTGCGTAGGGTAAAACCCAGAGTCGTTAAGGTGTTGTTTTGAATCACATATTTTTATACATCTGACAGACGCATCAGGTCATCATGGACATCCTCATCCATCAGCTCATCCTGTGGCTCAGGCTTATGCGCAGGAGACGGTGCCCGTGGAATAACCGGATCAACTGTAAGCCTACTATATGGTGGGTGAAGATCACGGCCCTATGTACAAGACTCTGGCACGTCTGCCTCAAAAGATGAGGAAAAAAAGTATGGTAAGTCAATATACTAGTGTCTCGGGGTACAAGTGCTTTGGCAAATAATAGGTGTAGGGTCGGGAGATGGTGACCTCATCTTCTGTCTAACTATGAGCTCGACTGGATTGGCCGCCTCAGCCACACGTTTCGTCGTGCCCTTAACCCATGCCATACCTATAATATTGGATTTTTGAAAAGTGAGCGATAATGTTCTAGACACCGAATCAAACTCAAACTATATCTAAATAGATCTAATACGACGATTAAACAAGCCTTCATCTCAAATATTTGTTATTCAATCCGTATTCGAAGCTGCAAAACTCAACTTTTGAAAAATGGATTAAAACACGATTTTGATCAGACTCGTTCGTCAATACTAGTTTAGAATAGTCATAATAGTCATTCAAAATCAAAATAATGGAACGAAACTCACTGAATCGAGCGATATGATGAATTTCCCAAATTTGATATTTAGAGACCTTTCGAGTTCTACACGCGAATCCGGACAATACACCCACTAATCAGACGATCCGCCGCCAAGGAATGATGAGAAATATCAAAAGTGATTGATAGGAACAAGTCTCAGGAGATTTGGTGGAGAAATGAGAGAGAGAGGGAATTTTTTTTGAAATGAAGTTGTCACGAATTGTTTTTATAACATTCGTAGCTACGCCTTAGGCGTAGGTCACTAATGTCCAGAAAAAATTCTCCTCAAATTATGTCTTTTCTCGTTTTGTGCAATCCCACTACTCATTCTTGCATTCCTTTGTACCTTTTTTACTAAATTACCATTCCGACTCGGATGACGATAATTTTATGACTCGATCTGACAAACTCAAAATAACAAAAACTAAACAAAATTACCGTCTACAAGTACACAGTAGGATCAGAAGCTAATCTTAATCACATAGTACCAATGTTTAACATCATTGGTGCGACGTTGTTTGTCTGCTCCTAACCCTCATTGTCGCGATATATCAATCCGACCAATGCCTTCACTTCCGGTCCTGGATCAATCTCCTCATAATATCTTAGTCTTTGCCCATGTATCCCGAACCTTTTATCAAATCCTACTTTTCCACGGGGGTAAACCGATCTAACTCTGTGTGGTCCGTCCCATCTTTGTCGGAGTTTACCTAGAGACACTTTCAGCTTTGGATTATTTTTCCATTTTCGGCCAAGCTCAAAGAACTTAAGACGGACATGATTAGCATGATGTACTCTTGTTCGAGCTATGTAACTCCGAGCATCCTTATACGCATAACTCCGTATCCCCTCACACTTATCTCTCAATCGCGGATCCTCCCAAGCATATAGCTTTTCTACCATGTGTATACCTAACACTGGTTCATCTAGAAAGGTGTCATTAAGATGGGGATTATCCTTAGTAGGTTCTTTAAAAATCCGTGACAATTAACCATTTCTAACAACCTCCAGATCTTGTTTATTCATCACTAAGCTCTTCTCTCGACCTTCAGTGTCGTCATACAACCCAATCTTATAAAGTGAGTTGTCCGGCACCAATGTTGCTGGTGACACAACTGAAGATTCAGGAAAATCTTTTGGCTCCTCCACTGGTTGTAAACCTAGAGCTCTCTCAAATGCAGTGATCACTTCTAAATTGGAGCAATTTTGATCTTCCCACGTGTCAAATTTGTATTTGATCTTTCAATCACAACATCCAAGTCATTTATTGCTCAACTCTGAGGTACCGGTCCTTTACAAGTCACATTGACTTCTTCAACATTAAAGCACTTGATCGGTGTATTGATTTTATTACCTGTATCAAAAGCATTCATCCTCACCTTCATATTCCCGAAAGATAGATCCATCGCTCATGTCCTGCAATCGATATGCGCATTGGATATGGCCAAGAATGGTCTTCCTAATAGCACTGGGATATGTTCCTTCAAGTCCTGCACCTGTTTTGTATCGAGAATTATGAAATCCACCGGGAAGTAGAACTTGTCCACTTGAACGATTACATCTTTCAGAACTCCCCTCGCTTGCTTGATTGACCTTTCTGCAAATTGGAGCTCCACTGAGGTAGAACTGAGCTCTCCCAACCCTTGTTGTTGATAAACTGAATAGGGTAATAAGTTAACACTCGCACCCAGATCAAACAGAGCTCTACCAATTTCTTGGTCACCAATGACACATGGAATAGTGGGAGTACCAGGATCTTTCCTCTAGGTGGTATGTTCCTTAGAAACAATGAACTCACTTGTTCAACCATCATGATCTTCTTTGGAGTCTTCACTCTGTTTTTCCGCTTTTGTGTACAGAGATCCTTAAAGAACTTAGCATAAGGTGGTATTTGGTCTATAATGTCTAAGAGTGGCAGATTAATCTTGACTTGTCGAAATGTCTCCAACATGTCTAACTCTTTATTCTTATCATTTTTGGTTATCTCTCTAAGATGTTGAAGGAATGGGGTTTCCTCCTCATATGGTGCCCTTTCTGGCTCTTCATCCTCATCCACTTGAGGTTACTCCTTCCGAACTTTCTCAATCTCTTTCTTATGAGCTTCTTCTTCTGCCTTTCTTTGAACTTCTTTGGCCTATTGTTCTTTCAAACTCTCCTCATGCTGCTCCTCAGCCTTACTATCCACTTCTCAAAATCGTATCTGCTTGGACTGATTCATGATGAGTCTCAATAAAAGATCCAAGCTCCAGTGCTTGTTGAGGCTTTGGGTTAGCTATCGGCTGACTAAGCAATTTTCCTGGTTCTCTTATATTTCTCTCATTGGCCATTTAGCCCATCTGGATGTGCAGTTGCGCCAATGATTGAGTATGAACGCCTAACATGTTATGAATGTCCAGTATAACCTGCTCTAGCCTATTATTTTGTAAATTGGGTGGAGGAGTTTAGCTTCTTGGAGGCTGGGTCTGGTAGTTATATGGTTGATTATTATTGAATGGCTAGAGAGCTTGGGAATTATTGAATGGCTATCTGGATTGGTAATTTGAATGAGAATTACCAGCCATGATTGTTGACTTTGTTGGAACCTCGACTATGGGTTATATGACTGTTGTCTCTCAGTGAACCTTGGTTGTGCATTGGATGATTGTCCTTGTTGGAACCTTGATGGTGGGTTCTCCACATTTGTAGATTTATAAGACAGAAATGAGTGATTTCTGGCATTTGAGGTGTATGAATTAGTGAAATGAACATTATTTGAATAGTTTCACGATGCATTGGCATCGGCAGCCATTATCTCCTGAGACTTATTTTGAGAATACTCAGCTTCTATTTCTAACATCTCTCTCAGAGGGGAATGACTTCGCTGAAGAAACTTATCAATTTTCTCTAATTTCTCTCATATCAATGCCATTATATCTCTCACATCATCATGCTCTACGACATAAGTTTTCTCAGATCTTCTATCATGTCCACCTCTAGACCTCAACTCAGATTCATATTGAATTGTGTTCTCACTAATATTATCAAACATCTCCAAAAGTTCTTTTGTCGGCTTCAAGGTGACTTGACCTTGTGTTGCCGCATCTATCAAAGACTTATGTGCATCTCCAACTCCCGTGTAAAAATTCTTAGCTATATCCTGTTCAGAGAACCTATGGTGGGGACACTTATACAAGATTTCACTATATCTCACCTAAGCATTATGAAAATGCTCACCCGACAATTCTCTAAATCTTTTGATTGCATCTTAGGCTTCTGAAGTCTTTCCTATGTGATAATATTTTTCTATGAATTCTTTTTTAAGGGTTTCCCAATCAATTTTAATCGCTTTAGCCAATTTGATATACCATATTTTGGCTCTTTCCTTCAACGACCAAGGAAATAATCGCACTCACAAGTCATTTTTGGACAAATTATCTTACCTAACAGTAGAGACTACCCTAAGAAATCATTTATGTGCTGGTATGGGTCCTCAATTCTAAGTCCATAAAATTTAGGAAGCATATTGATAATGTTTATCTTAATTTCAAAGTGCTTCGCACCTTCTTCCTTTGGAAAATCAGCATAGGAATTGTACGCATCGGGCGCGTAGTATCCTTTCAGGGACGTCTCCGGTGCCCTCTGTTGGTTGGTCTTTGATCACCCATCGCTTCTTCTTCAACGATTTAGCTGGTGCCTTCCTCTGACTGACGATGACGTTTTTCAATAGCTCGACGTAAACGATGGAGAGTCTTTTCGATCTCAGGATCGTACTCGACTAACGCAGTGCTAAAATTAGAACGGGTCGATCTATCGATCATACGCTACACAAACGACTGTATTTATTTATTTATTTATTTTCCTTTTTGAAATCTTATAAAATAAAAACTAACTAAATTAACTACTTCTAAATTACTTTAACTATTAACATAAAATAAAGCTAGAATTAATATGCAAAAATCAAGGCAACACTAAAACTCACAAAAGTTCCAGACGCAACTTTAGAAGCTTCGCTTTTCCCTTTTATGCTCTTCAGAGTACCTGTCAATCACACAAAAATCTAACTTTAGCTATAACTACAATAATGCAATGTAAATAAACTACTAAAGCTATTGAACAATGCTTAGTCCCCGGTAACGGCGCCAAAAACTTGACGTGCGTCAGGTGTGTACAAAATATGTGGTTAAAAACAACACCTTAATGACGCTAGATTTTCTCCTACGCAAACGCATATATCAATTATAGAACAACAATGGCTTGAGTAAGGGATATCGATCCCACAGAGACTGAGATTGTTCATTTTAATAGTTCAAAAACACTGAATTATATTTCTGAAAAATGATTTGCTTTGGTGGTCAAAGACCAAATTATCTAAATTAACTAAAATTATTCTAGAAAGCAAAATAAATTGGTTGTGATTCAGATGAGAGAGAAAGCTAGGATTTTCATCGCTCCACCACTAACCGTATAATATAGTTCATCAAGTTAACAGTTGTAAGAGGGCGATCCATAAACTGTGAATCAGGTGGTACCGCAAATAGCTAAATACGACCCCAAAAAGGATTACCATCAACCGGATTACGACAACTCATCTCATGACTGACCTGACTAGTACATGCCAATTAAATTACTTTAATCTACTCCTAATGCATAAAAATAAACTAAAGCATATCTATATCAAATCGCCAAGGCATGGCCTGTGTCAACCTAGGGTTTCAAGTTTTATTACCATCATTGTGTAGAAAACCATAAATTAAGCATCCGAGTTCCAGCCCATATTGAATAATCATGGTTGTGTAAAATACTATATTTATTCCATCTAAGATAATAATTTAGAATAAACATAGAATTTTATATTAAAAATCAAAATGATTTCTTATCTACTACAATTATCACAGTATGGTCAACAGTTTCCCTTCGTTACAATTGAAAACAATGAAAGACTACATTACTTGGTTAGGGTTTTGCTAGAAAATCCTAGATACTGAGTTAGTTGGCCATCGTGGAAGGTGACTGCATCGCTGATATAGAAACGCTCCCCATGATCTTCTTCTCCGGATCTCTAGGTTTGAATATGGCTTATCTTCAGTGAAGATATATGACTTCAGAGGCTGCTCTGAAGTTAAACGTGTGTATAACTCTATGAACCAACCCCAGCACTGATATATGATCGTGTATATATAGACAAAGGTGAAGAGTTGTCCTTCTTAGTAATTTCACCAACAATCACTCAAACCTTATTCTCTTATGTATATAATGTGTTATGCATACCCTTTGAGGCAAAAGAGTCGTCGACATATCTTGGAATTGAAATGGGTCAAAACAGACAAAACCAGCCAAACTTTGTCACACCTATGCCTTAGGCGTACCCCAGCTACGCCTTAGGCATAGGTCAGGCGTAGTTTTTCACTTTCTAGGCACTTTTTGCTTCTATAGGCGTATGTATTTTCATGGAAACCACTTTTCTCCGCAACCGTGTCAAAATGATCGTCTTGACTCTACAAGACTTTTTATTGTAGATGATGGCTTCTGAAAATGTCGTTTTTGCCTTTCGGGAACCATTTTTGACTCGAAATGCCTCTTTGACTCTCCTATTGGATAGAAAGAGCATGTACTTGGTTAATTCACCGAAGTTAATTTCATTTCTTCATTAAGCTCCTGAAACATGCTTAAACACACAAATAACATAAAAATACCAAATAATGAAATAAAATGACGTAATTATAGTGAGTTAAGGGGTCAAAATGTCTAATATTATAATGAAATATCTTATTTAGATATGTAATACCAAATAAAATCCCATTCCATTATGAAATTTGATAATATAATGGTAGAATTTCTTAGATATGTAATACCTACAATGAGTAAAGTGTAAGATATTTTAAATAAGATATTCTATTATATTATCAAATTTTATTAAAATTATTGATTGACAATAGTATAAAAATATATAATTGTTTTTCTATTTATACATAAAAATTTTATGTATATATTATTAGATATGTAATACCTATAATGATTTTTACATATAACCCTTTAATATTTTTTTGAGAAATATTTATATAATAACATATTAAAAATTAAGAGCAGTAATTAAATAATGGGATTTTCTTAGGATTATTATTGATAAAAAAAAATTATTGGTAGATTTTATCTTTAAATATATATTTCAAAATATTTTTGATTTTTTGATTTTTTTTTTAAAAAATAATATTGTATATCTTATTTATTTATTATAATTTTTTTAGTAATAAAAGTGTGATGATAAGGGTGATTGGTGTAATGGGTAAAATGTAGAATTTAGATATGGGGTTAACTTAGAGATTTCATATGAAAATTAAATTAATGAAAGACAATAAAGTCATTTTATGCCTCCAAGGGGTATCAATGAAACAAAAATAAAATCTAAGAATATATCTCTGTGAACTTGTGCGTTGATCATCATCTGGATGTAATTGACTAATACATCATTGGATGTAAATGTAAATTACCCTATTATATACATGATAGAGATTTGTTTACGACTTTTATTATTACTAGTATTATTATTTGTTTGTTATTGTATATAGATCTTATCCTGACTTGTACTGGGTTGGATTAATGTTCTAGATTGCAGTACCTTTCATGATAATGTCTAGAAATATAAATCGTAATTAATGTCCCAAAAACTTCTATATAGCTGTGTGGACTTATATAAATGCTACTGTCAGTATTGCAGTCACTTGAAAAGTCATATACTTATTTATTTAGATTTTCATGATTTTTATTTGGGTACATAAGCTAACGCACGTCATACACACTAATATTAGTATTCCATCGACATCTTGACCACAAGTCACATTGCATCCAACAATTTCTCAATTTTTGTGTACGTATGTTATATAACAGAAGATTTTAGTCCAGGAACACTACCCACTATATAAATAGCTCTTTTAATTTAATGTTGAAGTGGACATGACAAATTATAGGAATGGGAGGGACCAAAACATTGATGGAATCGTATCTATGAATAGAAAATTTGAACCACCATTTTCAATTATTTCAAGGACATGTAGGGGTAGGGCTGCTTTATTTTTATTTATGAAAATTATTTTTTGTTTTTTTTTTAAAATTGAAAATCAGAAAATATTACAAAATTTTGTTTCGTTCAGAAAAAGTTTTCTGAAAACAGTTTTTAGAAAATTCAACTATAAAAATGTCTGTTTTCAGAAAATTCATATTTATTATTTTCAAAAAAATATTTTTTATTCCCAAAATTCTCAATAACAATTTTCAGAAATACAAGGTAAAAAATTTATGAATCAGTATTGCTTTGACAGTTTTCATTTTATTTTCTATTGATTTTAGAGACACGCCATCTAAAGGGACTCGGGACTAGGAGAGACCTAGTTTTCCTATTCCTCAATGAAGTAATGATTCTGTGGACTGGAGATAGCTTTCTACTGTTAATTTACAACCACAATTTTGATGTTTGATTCACTCATGTTCGGTGTTGTTCTACAAGGTGTCCGAAAATAAGTGCATCAAGTTTTTTTTTTCCAGAATTTTCGATAATATTTTTCAGATATACAAATCAAGCAGGTCGGTAGAAACAACACCAGATTTGAACATAAGAGGTAAAAAAATTATGAATCCGTATTGCTTTGACAGTTTTCATTTTATTTTTCTATTGATTTTAGAGACCCACCATCTAAAGGGACTCAGGAGAGACCTGGTATTCTTATTCCTCAATGAAGTAATGATTGTGTGGACTGGAGATAGCTTTCTACTAGCTTTCTACTGTTAATTTACAACCACAATTTTGATGTTTGATTCACCCATGTTTGGTGTTGTTGTACAAGGTGTCGGAAAATAAGTGCATCAAGACAACTGAAGTTATTCCGGTGTACCAGATTCAAATAATATTTGGATCCGGTGTAACAGACTCGAATAATATTTGTGTTAAAAGTTAGTATCGGAGGAGTATCGATGTTTCATAACGATATTGATATTTTCAAAAATACGTTGTGAACCGTATGATTATATGGCGAACCGTGATCTGTATCACTAGTAAAGTTGTAGATTTATTCCATGGAAAAACTTTTCTTGGTCCAGTTTTTTTAAAACTGCTAGTTTAAGAACTCAGTTAGGTTTGTTCAAATTCAATTATACAAAAAGACCTCTAGTCATATAACTGTCTGTTATTATTTATTTCCATGTTGAATTTAATTTATAAATGAACATGGCCCAATTGAATGGGTGAAACATTAACTGCTAAAATAACATCCTAAAGTTCAAGGGCCTTAGGAGCTCATATTTGATTGGGCTTTTCCTAGCCCAGCCTTCACCCATTCAAAAGCAAAAATAATTTTTTTAAAGAGATGAAAAATTTTACTTCGAAAACCAAATTAAAAAATGTATGTATTGGTCATTTTTCATCTAGAACAAGAAATTTTATACATGTACATTTTAATTTTGGTGGATATTGACTAATAGAAATGGAATTTTGTTCGCTGAACATTTTTCTTCCCCTCATACAAGCTATTTAAATATATATTATTCTGAAATGACAATGTGCTCAATACAATTGATAGGATCAGAGTGAACAACACAGCAGATCTAGCAGTGACTTTTAAAAAAAAAAAAACAGCTGCTTTTATTAATTTACCAGAATGTGATTGGTAAAAAAATTGTAGAAAGTAATAACAATCCGGTGGCTTATATAATAGAAGGCATTTTTTATTCAACTTTGTCGAGAAGAAGCTGGTATAATTTGGAGTGAATTTCTTTATGGTGATAATCTTTTTGTGAAAGGATAATACTTGTCTTAGGTCATATAAAGAGAAAATTTCAAATTATATGTGATGTGGCACAATAAATCACTTATATGTGTCATAAAATGATCATAGATTTTGTAAAATATTAGAGTATGCCAAATAGTTTTTCAATTATGAGCTAAATAAGTATTTTTTAAGGTATAATTAGGTGTTTTGACATTTTTAGTTAGGTAATTGTATTAAGGTAAAAATTTGTGTAAATTTATTGAAAAATGTTCTAAAAAGTTTGTCCTATTTTAAGGGTGCATATCTGAGATATTTGTAATTACCTTCTTAATTGAGATGTAAATGTTCTAGTACTACTTGTTAATTTATTTAAAGATATTAACATTCTATATAAATAGGTTGAATCACACATACTTTTTCAAGGTGTTAAAAATTTGAAGATATTATAGGGTTGAAAATTAATTAAATAGTAAAAGAACCATACAAATATAAAAGAATGCAAAAAGGGTTATCATCAAACACCTCTCATATAAAGTATTATATGGTATTGATAGAGTACAGACGGAAAATCTTTACTCACACTCACAAACTGCTCTTCGCATCAACCTTCACCCAAATGTAACTGTAAAATTCTTTTGGTAAATTGCGGAATCGATATACCATCTACACAGCTTGTTCATGTTTTGAACAAATGCAATAACAAAATTTAAACAATTTATATAATATAGAAAGAAAAAGAAAATAAAAAAATAAAATAAAAAAACATAATACAAATATAAATTCATAATATTATAGTATCAATTAGTTTTATATCAATTCTATTTTATAGCGATTTAAATTTGCACATTAACATTACTCCATGGCAGTGACAGTGCAAATAGAAGGTATACCAAATGTATCCAATGCTTTAGAGAACTTAATTTCGCATACATTCCATACATGTGATATGAGAGATACATCAAAACGTAAACCTTAACAGAGGACCATACTGATCAAAACAGAAAGACCAGGCTACTTTAGATATATATATATATATATAATATAGTATTTTAGGGTGGTGTGGTGGGGTTTAATGAATTAAGGGCACTTGGTCTTGTTGCCGTGGGTAGTCATGTCGGTGTAGCACCGCCCACACATCTCTCTGTTTCCAGAAGTGCCCGGTGGTACACACTTGCACCGTGCGCAGCACGTGCCACACGCTCTCGTGCACACGTTTGGCCTCGAGTGCAAACTGCACCTATTCTTGCACAACCCTTCACAATCTGCACATTGCAACACATACAAATAATATGTACACACAAATTAACCCAATCTATAGTTATGTCTTATATTATATTCATATATATACACACACATATACAGAGTGAGAGAGTACCCAAATATGGCAAAAGCTTTCTGTTAGCTCCTTTCACAACCTGAAAAATATAACGCATACAACATGTAGCTAGAGAAATCAGGCATAATTGTTTAGCTTTTTGAACCTTTTTTTTTTTGGAACATTAAAAACAGAGATTTTATTTGGTTAATAGTTACTAAAACCTCCATTTTAGAATTATTTTTTCTGTGAGAAACCTATGATTATAACTACTATCATACAAAACAAAATATTAATTTGGAAATAGTCATGGAAATAAAACCTGAGTTTTATGGTCTTCAATCTCAGCATCAGATGGGACCTGTTTCAAGCACATCAAAGTTAATCAATAAATATAAGATTTGTATATCTCTTAATATGCCAGGACCAGTCTCTATTAATTCTCTACCTGAGTAACACAGAAGAGCAAAACCACCATGAGAATAACAAAGCGTGAAGTCATTTTTGCTGCTGATATATATATATGTATTTATATATGAAGTGTGAAGTTGAAGATTTGGGACCTGTAGGACAATAGGGGTTTGGGGTCAATGGAAGCAAATTTATAGTCCCTTTCAGTGTCACATTTTACACAATTGCCCATGGATTTCCATTCTTTTCACAAGACAAATCGCTTGTTTCCGTACTATTCTTTGTGACAACTAAGCTGGTACGGTGCTGTCTCAAGTAGTATTCTTATTATTTAAGACGCCTTGTCTCATCTTATGGTTCCGAAAATATTAATTTTAAAAATAAATATAAAAAGAATGTCCTTGTTTATATAAGTTACTTTAGGGTTAATAGCAAAACACCCCTGAACTATACCCTTTCTCTTACTAAACCCCCCTGAACTATTTTTTGTGCTGAAAACCCCCCCAAACTATAGTTTTTCATGCACAGTTATAACACCGTTAAGTGAAATTACACTGGGATTCCCTGAAGTTCCTGTTAATTTCGCTCGCGCCCTGAAATTTTATTTTTCTTGCAATGACACCCCCTTGAAGGGGTGAAATGACCGGAATGCCCTTTTTTTGTCTCCTCTATTTCATGAGATAAATATCTAGGTGGTGAAATTACCTCCATGCCCCAAGATTAGAACCCTATAATATTTGGGGATATTTCCAAAGATTATTTTCAAAATAAAAGTTGAAGAAAAGAGGTTGGAAATATTTCAAAATTTTTAAATAATAATAATAACTAATTAATATGCATTACTTGAAGTGTAACTCTAATGAATATTTCAAAAGATATAGAGTAAGGAGTTTTAAATATTTTCATATTTTTTAAAAAATATTAATTAATTAATATACATTAATTAAAATGTAACTCTAATGGATATTTAATAAAATATGGAGTAAAGATATAAGACAAATATATTTCGGCAAGCAACAAGTGTTAATCGTTAAGAACAAATTTTGTGACTTCCTATTCCAAATTTTCAACCTAATAATTAGTCACTTTCTAAGAATTAATTTTTTACGACCGCATATATACATTGAAACTTTAAGGTAACAATTTTGCCACTCACTTGAATTTCTATGTCACACACTGCTTCTAATAAGGCTTCAACTTCATTTAAGGAAAATATTTTGAACAAAATTTGGCCATATGAGATTCTCTATAATGATTGTGGCTTGTTGTTTGATGAAAGACAACTATGTAACTAATAATAATAATACTTACAAGAAAAAAAACTCATTCAAAAATAAAAATTTGAATGAAAACTAAGAAATAAATGATCAACCTGCAATTTCCATCTTGATAAATATTCGAAAAACTAGACTATTCAATTTTAAATGAATTCAGGGGTTACAAGTTATTGACAATCTTATTTTAAAGGGTTAACACTTGTTGCTTGCCGAAATATATTTGTCTTATATCTTTACTCCATATTTTATGAAATATCCATTAGCGTTACATTTTAATTAATTATTTTTTTTAAAAAAATATGAAAATATTTATAACTCCTTACTCTATATCTTTTGAAATATTCATTAGAGTTACACTTCAAGTAATGCATATTAATTAGTTATTATTATTATTTAAAAGTTTTGAAATATTTCCAACCTCTTTTCTTTAACTTTTATTTTGAAAAAAATATTTGGAAATATCCCCAAATATTATAAAGTTCTAATCTTGGGGCATGGAAGTAATTTCACCTCCTGGATATTTATTTCATGAAGTAGGGGAGACAAAACAAGGGCATTCCGGTCATTTCACCCCTTCAAAGGGGTGTCATTGCAAGAAAAATGAAATCTCAGGGGGCGAGTGAAATTAACAAAAACTTCAGGGGATCCCAGTGCAATTTCACTTAACAGTGTTATAACTGTGCAGGAAAAATTATAGTTTGGGGGGGTTTTCAATACGAAAAGTATAGTTCAGGGGAGCTTAGTGCACACCAGGGGATTTAGTTAGAGAGAGGGTATAGTTGAAGGGGGTTTTTTGCTATTAACCCGTTACTTTATATATATTAGGGTAAATAGCATTAAACCACCCTCAACTATACTCTCTTTCCCAACTAACCCCCTCAACTATGTTTTTGACGGTAAACCCCCCAAACTTTCATGATTGTTACAATTCAGTCCCTCCCATCGTTAGTTAAATTTAGAGTAATTTGCACTCAGATCCTTAAAGTTTCAGTCAATTGCACTCACCCCCTGAGATTTAATTTTCTTTGCAATGACACCCCTGAAAGGGGTTAAGACCCCATGAAATGACTCTTGTGCCCTTGATTTAGTGTAAAAGGCATGTTGACTAAATTAATGGACCAAATGACCCTTGTATATTAAGCTCAATTTGAAAAACTTTTCAAATACTTTGGATACAAGAATTTTTGAAATAGGGATATCTACATATAGGTAGACATAAGGATCACTAATTACAAATAGGTAAACTTTTACCTTTCAATTACTAATACATCAACATAACTAAACTAATTACAAATGGGTCAACTTTTTTGTTTAAAAACTCAAATACCCTCAAAAAAACTCCAATCTTCTTTTTATTCTTCTCTCCCATTCCAAAATCCCCAAACACTCAAAAATAAAAATAAAATATTTCGGAAAAATTATAAATATTTCGAAAACAAAATGAGGAAAAATAATATTTTGGGAAAAATAAAATATTTTGAAAAAATAAACTATTTCGGGAAAAATAAATATTTTGGGTAAAATAAAATATTTTGATAAAAAATTAGGAAATAAAATATTTCAGGAAAAATAAAATATTTTTTCCGAAATATTTTATGACATGCATTCAAAGAATTTCATACTAAACAAGTAAGATTCAAATTATGCCCTCTGTCATATTGAAATAAATTATCTAAATATAACTCACCTAAGATTTATTACTTTTTAAGACACCAAATTTTAAAACAAATTCAACTCAATCAACTCATTCTTGATACTTCTTGACACACTTGACTTCAAAATATTGCATTGTAATAACCAAGAGGTCTAAGACTTGAACACATTTCGTTGAAAAGAAAAAAAAAAAGTGAAAAAGAAAGAAACAAAAATATTTCAAAATATTTTATTTCTCCAAAAATATTTTATTTTTTCGAAATATTTTATTTTTCACGAAATATTTTATATTTTTGAAATATTTTAGTTTTCACGAAATATATTATATTTTCGAAATATTGTTTTTTCCTCATTTTTTTGAAATATTTTATTTTTCCAAAAATATTTTATTTTTTCAAAATATTTTTTTTCCTCATTTTGTTTTCGAAATTTTTTATTTTTCCAGAAATATTTTTATTTTTTCGAAATATTTTAATTTTATTTTTGAGTGTTTGGGGATTTTGGAATGGGAGAGAAAAAGAAAAAGAAGATTGGAGTTTTTTTGGGGTATTTGAGTCTTTAAACAAAAAAGTTGACCCATTTGTAATTAGTTTAGTTAAGTTGATGTATTAGTAATTGAAAGATAAAAGTTTACCTATTTGTAATTAGTGATCCTTATGTCTATTTATATGTAGATATCCCTATTTCAAAAATCTTTGTATCCAACTTGAAAAGTTTTTCAAATTGAACTTAATATACAAGGGTTGTTTGGTCCATTAATTTAGCCAACATGCCTTTTATAATAAAGTAAGGGCACAATAGTCATTTCATGGGGTCTTAACTCCTTCAGGGGGTGTCATTGCAAAGAAAATGAAATCTCAGGGGGTGAGTACAATTGATTGAAACTTTAGGGGATTTGAGTGCAAATTACCCTAACTTTAAATGATAGGAGGGACTAAATTGTAACAATTTCATAGTTGAGGGACCATCACTTAGTTGAGGGGGGTTAGTTGGGAGAGAGAGTATAGTTGAGGGGGATTTAATGCTATTTACCCTATATATTATATAAAAGTTAAGAAGAATTCATAATTGGTAATGAGCTGAATGGGGGTAAAAGAATAAGATAAAAACGCCCATACGGAAATGTGGTAATTCTTTAACTTATCCTTGTTTCCATTTTCTGATAATTCTATGTGTTAAATTCCACCCATACGGAATATAATTTCACTCTACTTTTCTTGACAAAAATTAATTAATCTTTTACATGTTTCATTATTGAATGAAGTTTGCTTTAGTATATATTTTTTGATCATATGAGTATAACAATAATCTGATAAACAGAATTTGGTGCTTCCATTTATCCTCTCATCGTGTATGACTCACTATAGTTTGTTGTCAATATCCATATTACAGATCTCACGTGTATGACATGTTTTTATTTACATTCTCATTCTCACTATAGTTCGTTGTCGATATTAATATTATAGTTTACCGTCGAGGTAACATTAATTCATAGTAATTCATTTTTGATATTTACATTAAATTTGCCATTGAAATAATATTTAATTCATGTAGTCGCTCAAGTGCTACATGATTCAAGATAACATTTAATTCATGTAACCGCTCAAATATTACATGAATATTTATATTGAATAATGGTATCAACACATTTCAAATGATTACGAATACACGACTATTCATAACCTTCCCGAAGCAACATACATGAGATTAGGTAGTAGCATCTAACTAAGTGAGTCGGCTGGGATTGGACTAGCAGAGGAGAAGTAAGGTGGCAGTAGTAATCAGAGGACAGCTATACAACATATATAGACATTATAAATATAAAGACACTCGCTTCACTAACGGTCCTTTTTCATCGAACTCATTCAAGGCACTGCCTTCATTACAGTGCATAATGACAAACACATGCTTGGAAAGAAGATAGAGATGAGAGACAGAGCAGAGAAGATGACGCAAAACCGCGTACAGTATGGAATGTGCTGTGCTCAGTGCTTGCACGCATTGAGCTGTAATGTATCCAATTTTGGGATATTGGACCCTTCATGCACCACACGACAAAAAAATATTAATTTCCAATTTATTGCAATGATCAATATATATTTTTTTTTATAGGTATCAAAAAGAAAGTGTTTTAATACTTAGATAACCATATTAAAATTTACCAAGTTGTTTGGTTTGCGTTTTTGAAAATAATTTTATGTTTTCTCAAGACTGAACATCTAAAAATTGTAAAAAATTCTGCTTCGTTCAATTTTTTAAAAATAATTTTCTGAAAACTCAATTATAAAAATGACTATTTTTAGATAACTCATTTTCATTATTCTCAGAAAATTATTTTTTGTTCTCAAAATTCTCGAAAACAGTTTTCAGATATACAAATCAAGAAGAACCAAAAATAACAGAAGAGAACTTAATTGGCTCTTTTACTCGTCAACCACTATGTACCTAAAAGGTGTTTTATCAATCATTCAAAAATTACAATGAACAGATTGTGTCCTTGATGGTGCAAATATATCAGAACACTTTGACAATATGATAAACATACTAGCATCAACCAAGTTCTCACCACAGTATCAACGTTATAAACTGGACAATACATAATGTAAAATGGCATCAACTTAATCTTGTGAAGAACCCCGACTTCTCCAGCTTTTTTTTATCAACAATTAAGCATACAAATTCACACTCAGAAGCAAAATCTAACGTACATGCTCATATGATTGACACACTTATTCAAACGGATGATTTAGCTCTATCCAACAAAATACAGTGCATACGACACATGCCAATGACATATATAACAAGGATCAATGCATATAACAAGCCATATTTGTACTCAAGATACTCTACTAAGTTGATCATTTTGGCTATTAATTTCAACCATAACGTTATTAAACTGTTTAAGAAATAAATAAACAGGTTCAGAGTCACGGCCATGCGACTACAAGAACCATGTCAACACTTCCGTAAACCCATCAAGCTACACCTACTGGCATACACCAGTTCTTAAAGAACCAAAAATTTTATACCTCTTAATTACTAACAAAATCATTATAGATACAGAAACTGTTCAAGCTTCAATCTAGTAAAAACTATCTAGGAACAAAGCTAACTATGATATCTCGATTCCAAAATCTCCTACCTTCCTCAGTCAATTTGATGTTTTTCAGAACTAAGGGTGTGTAATTTATCTCACTACTTGCGAGAAGAAAAGTAAAACATAATGTGTAGCCTTGGTTTTAATAAATTAACAAAAGGATATATTCCTCTCCTTCAAGGGGTGTTCTAGAAAAAAATGTTGACTTCCTTTTCATTCATCTCATATACATGGTCTCTGGCATCTGTTAGAGCACTCTGCAGGAAATTATAAGTCATTAGTTGTAGCCATGTCCACTGTGAATGATCCCAAACACAAGAAATAACAAAAATGACAAGTTAGTAAATAAAAAGTTTAAATTTAATATTACCTGCCCCAATTTGGTAAGGAAATTGCTGGCAAGGTTTACAGATGCGATTTTCACATCTTCATTAGCCTTAAGTGCTTGAGCGATAGCAAATGCCCCCTCATCCTATTCAGAAGAACCCGAGTGAAATAGTGCAATTAGCTACTGTTTCATGAGCAACAAATTATGGTGTGAGATGAATATATACATACTCTTATTTCGTTAAATGCTAAATCAAGTGAAGTCAAAGCTTCATTAACCACTTTCAAGCTGCGAGCCAGGCAGATGGCACCCTGCAAATGCACATGACATATTAGGGGAAAAATAACCTATGATGGAGTAACCAATATGATCCAGATGTCAAAATAGGAACAAACTTCATCTCTAAGTCCATTTGCACGCAAGTCCAGAGTGGATATGGAGGTATTGTACTTCAAGGTATCTGCAATGAACTCAACACCCTTTGCTCCGATCTGCAGATATGCACATATATTTTGTAATTGAAAGGTTGAAATATGTCCAATATATATATAGATAGATATATATTTATATATACAAATTTACCTGGCACCATCCAAGGTTAAGGGTTTTTATATTTCCATGAAACTTGAGAACTTCAGATAAAGACTTCGCTCCATCTGGTCCAATGGGATTGTAACCAAGTTCCAACTGAGATAGAGATGGGAAGCTAAGGTTGTGTATCATTATTTCCGAAAGTGAATAGAAAAAAAAAAAAAGGTTAAGAAAACATTAAATTGGCATTGTAGCACTCACGACTACAATTATATTATTGTCTTTCAGCACTCGAGCTATGTCACTGGCCCCCTTAGCATGAATATTATTCCCTCCCTGCAAGAATCCACTATTCAGATTCTCCAGAAATGGTTTGCTAAACATTATATTTGAAAACGAAGGTTTGCTCACAACAAAGATGATCGCATAGCCACAATTCTCTTACCAGATCTATGGCTGTTATTGAGCGATTCTGCTTCAAAGCCTCTGCTATTTTCTCGGCTCCCTAGTTTATTCCAGGAATGAAAATCAATGAACAACCTTGCAAGTATAGGATTTTGACAGGGTTTGTGTCATTGCCAGACTATCTGACCAGCTAGGACAAACTCGGTTTAGTCCATTCCAGATTCTAGTATTGAGAAATTTCGAGAAACAAAATGAGAAGGGGACAAAATAACCTCTTCTTCAACATTCCTACGTAACACATATAAAAGCCTTTCAATTACAAAATATAAATTTACATATAAATATATATGTGTGTGTGTGTGTGTAATGTGTATAGAAGATTAGAAATACTTCAAATTTGGTTGGTAGTAATAAGATTTTGAAACATTATGTATATACCTTCATTGTTAAGACCAAACAGAACAGAAAGGAAAATGAACATGACTTCAGATCATTTTCTTCTTTTTTCCCCACCGAATACAGCTCTTTCTTAAAGGAGATTCACAAGAAAATTTCATTAATCAATTCAAGCTCAAGCCTTGTGTAAAATAAGGTGGGTCATGCACTTGGATCCTTTTTCACCATCGACTCAATTGAGAGCCATAGTTTTGGTTAAACTACACCCTATTAAGTTAGTTAATTTAATGCAAACTCAATCAGCACATAGGACCACTGGATGATGGGCCCTGTGAAAACAAAATAACAGGTTATAATCCTGCACCTATAATTTTGATACAAATTTATTAGCTGAAATCCTTCAAATAAAACAAAGTTAATTCTTTTCTTTTCATTTTTGCTCAATTAAAAAGAAAATTACAAGAATAAGCAAGGGCATAATATAGCTATAGCATAACCTAAATCAAGAAAACCAGTCAAGGGTAAATTGAAAATGAATAATCATTCCCAGTTAACGACAGAAATCTATAAGTTCAGAGGATAATAATACCTCATCTCCAATGTCATTCATGTAAAGATTCAATGAGAACAAGCTTTTGCTTCTCTTGACGTATTCAGCAACATGAAAGGCACCTTTGGAGCTTATTGCATTGTTGCCAATGTCTAGAAGAACAAGTTTCCCTGAAGAGCACACATGCATGTTACATTAACAGCAACATAAGGAAATGCGGTATCCTTGCCCTGGTTTGGACAGGGGTTTGCATTTATTACTAAGCAAACACATTAATTAAGACATACACGTCCACGTAGATATAGAAGTGCAAAAAGTAAAGCATAGAGTAGAAGCGTAATAACTGGAATAGCAATCGATTCAGCAAAAAGTAAACCTTTATGTGAAGATAAACCAGACATCAAAGCACGAATTCCTTCATCTCCGATAGAATTTCCATGCAAATGAAGTTCCTGAGCACACAATTTGGCCATAAGTCACATAACCTATCAATGGGAGCACCAAAGTTTATCCCTTGCAAACTCATAACTATACAAAATATTATCTTCTGTGATAGATAAGTCAAATAGCAGATAATGTATCCTCTCTCTATAGCCACACTGCCTGCCACGCTTTCAAAAGCACTTGGGCAAAACAAAAAATATTGCCTTGCACTAATTACAACTGCCTTGGGAGTTAAGACTCTGGAATTTTAATAAAGAGAACAAAATTAACAATCTCCCATAATTCCTCAAAATAGCACTAACTCATATCCTAAAGCCACCATAGTATATATCGGATTAAAACGTACAAGCCTTGGATCCTGAAGAAGGCTAGTATAGTAAAGTATGACAAACGGGAAATGATAGGGTAATAGTTGAAAGTATTGAATTTTTCAAAAAGTTGACAGTGTACCATGATGTCATTATTTTGAAACATATAAATATGGAATAATAGTATACTGTTTCAGTTTCTAGAAGCCTACATCTGACAAATCCACATGACATGACTAGTTATTGCATTCAGCTGCACTTCAGAGGTATGGTTTAAATAGTGAACATAATCTACCATAACTAACAAGTCAATTTGCCAGTCCATTCCAACATAAATAACTAATCCACCAGACCTAATGTGTACTACATTTTCACCAACTCCAAATAACATATGTCCTTTCACTGGTCCAAAAAAATCTGAAGAGCCTGCATGATACTAGAACCTCTTTCCACATAAAATGGATAAGAAAAGGAGGTGGAGGATAAGGAGATACGCACCTTCAAAGATTTGTTACCCTCAAGCCCTTTTGCCAGAGAACCAGCCCCCAAAGCACCACCATAATTACCACTGAAACAATAACCAAACGTCACCAGTCACAAAATCAATAAAAATGAAAGCAATTTGTAAAAATCAATCTATTAGATCGCAAGAACAGAAGAGATATATTAGCTAATTTGGACATAATTTAAAAGCTTATATAAAGTAAATATTCACTGTGATAGTAGAGGAAGAAAGAATACATCAAATTCAAAAACTTTTACTCACTTGAGAGATATATTTTGTAGGGTATTATTCTCAAGAAGTGCTTCAGCAAGACTTGTGAATCCCTACCTCCATTTCCAAAGTAAAATACATAAAACAGAATTAATTCTTCAAATTCGGCTAATGATTCTATCTTAAGTCGTTAAAATTCAAATACTGAGATCTTAATTGCATACAGAAAAGTCGATCGTATTGTTGTTAAGTTCAAGAACACGCAAGCTTGAATTTCTCTTTAACATCTCAGCAATAGATTTTGCGCCCTGGAAAAAAAAGAAACAAAGCAAGCAGATGCTTGAGGTTGATGCAAAAAAACAAAATAAGGGCTTTCGGTTAATCATTCAAATTTTGGATGTCAAGAATCATCTCAGCAGAGCACTGGTCGATGCTAAAGGAAACTAACCTCATCCCCCAAGTCAGTACTGTTCAGCTGGAGCTTCTGAATACCAGCATTATCCACAAGTATATCACATAAGATCTGTGAAAAAAATAAGTGTTATATACATACTACTAAAGGGGTAAGGAACTAGCTATAATATAAGCAGCTGAGTTATGACAAAATGATAAATCTGAGCACACAAGGAATATCGATCCAACGTTGATCAATTATTTCTGGGTGAGTAATGAGCAAGAAGTTGAGTATGCTCATATCCCGTGTTGCGTCCGTGTTGTGTCGACACGGACACCTTGGGCAAACCTGCCGAGTCCAGGTAACATAGCTGTAAACTGCCTCCTTCACCATGGCCACTGCCAATTCCGGTGAGTTACCTTATCTCTTTACACACCGTTTCTCACACTACAACACCACCACAGCTTTAAGTCCCCAATCACATAGCACCACCTCATAGAAACCTAAAATCATGAAGAACTTGAAACACATATTTTGTTTTTAAACCAAACAATCACAACTTTAAATATACCACTAAATACCCAATTTTTGGGTTTCATTCATACAAACGTGTTGGTAGTTTGAGATTTAGAGATCTTAAATGTTCAAATGCCAACAACTATGGAAAAAGTTCCAACTGGAAATGGACGTTGTGGTGGAAGGAAGTGGAGACGATGGAGGGGTTCAGGTTTACCCCATATGCTTTATATATATAGATATTCAAAGTGATTATAATGTGTATATTAATATGTTTTTAATGGAACAAATTATAATCAGTAAGCATTCTCTATTGTTTGCAATTAGTTACTTTTTAATAAATATATAACAGTACTTAAGGTAAAATTTTACTCGTAAACTATAGGAAGAGATAATTTGTAAATTCTATAAACCTAGAGTTTACGAATTATTCAAAATGTACCAGAATCAAATTAATATCTTTAAATTTTAATTACGTCTGTGATAGACTAAATTAAATAAAATTAAAATTGTGATTTTTGAATGATGAATAAGGTAGTTAAGTCTATAAACAGAATGAAGGGCAAAATAGGCATTTTACAAAACTTCTTTCACAAGGATAACCATCTGTTGACAGCAGGAGAGCTATGAGAAAGTCAATGAAACCTCAAGGATGGTTGACTATGATTCCTCACAAAATTTTAGTTGTGGGTAATAAGCCCAAACCTCAGGGGTCTGGGTAATTTACCCAAACTTCTGTATATGCCAAGAAGATTAGCAATGAGGAATTAATAACATATAATAAATGAACCCCATGCACCATATGATCCCACTTGGCTAAGAAAAAAATAACACCACCTATAATTATTTCAATCTATATTTCTTCCCACACCAAATGATCCCATTTGTCTTTTATAAATGGTCGTATTGAACCTATAAGCCCACCTTCCCTTTCAGATGCCATGTTTAATCTTAACGCTCTAACTGTTTTGGACTCAAAAGGATTTCATACTGTGGTAAGTAATGGAAGAAGAACATTTTTCTCTTTCCATTTTGTCTTTATTGTCTTTTTCTTTTGGGGTTAGGGGGTAGTTCTAAGAAGTAGAAATTTAGATTTGCTTTAAACCTTAGGGATGTATGGAAGAAGAAGATCCCTTGTTTGGATCTAAACCATCTGCATAATAATCAGAGCTCTATCTACAAAACAAATGTCAAACTTGACATGAACAGACCAAAGGACCAGTTGGTCCAACAGTATAACCTCTCCTTCCAATAGGGAAGGTTGAGGGGTTTGAGTCTCCTTGGAGACAAAATGGGTCTGTGTGTGAAAAAAAAACAAAAAAATTAATCCTTACCTTTCAAAAAAAAAAACTTGACATTAACAGAACCAAGCATTAAGATACACTGGTTCAAATTTTAAAAACCATTTGAGGATTTCGTGAGCACAACTATGCATGACAGGTGCAGCAACATTGCATGTGCACAAAAACATATTGATGGGAAGATATCTCACAATAGAATATCATATTTCTCAATAAAAAAAGAAGTCTATTGATGTTAAACTCTACAAATAACGCACTTAGGCTGACCTTAGCTCCTTCATCTCCAATAGGATTTCCAGTTAGATTAAGAGTCTTTAGTACAATGTTTGATTGAAGAACACCATCGAAAGCTTTCAACCCAGCTGAAGTTATTCCATTAGCAGCAAAGTTTACTTCCTCTGCAGTCTAAAAAACATGTAGGATATGTTTGCAAAGGTAAGCAAGATTGCTTCAAACTCTCCAGTGAAGTAAGAAAACTGAACACATACAGAAATTATATTCAACAAAGAATCACATGTAAATTGTTCTCTGTTAGCAGTACATCTCACATGTGTGAGGCTTCTGTCATTTTCTGTTCACAATGAACACAGATCTTGATGACCTTAATTAACAGTACCAACAGACATGTAGTCGTAATAAATAACAGTAATAATGAGGGATACACCAAAAATTATAAACTCATAAATATGTATGATTTAACCTGATTGTACGCCAAGCTCTCAGCAAGGAAAAATAGCCCCTCGTCTCCAAAGTTACGACCTGCCAAAACCTCGTTACTTTGTCAAATCACATCACATGAGTGTTTATCAACTTTGCAGCCATAAATTACATGCGAAGGAAATGAAGAGAATATTGATGACAGCATCTCAGATATTGAGAAATCTACAATCAAAATGATTGGTAAGCAAACTGATACGAGATTTTGTTATAAGGACCCGAATTTAGAAATCAGCTAGGAAATTTTAAAGCAATAGACAAAAACAGTTCTAATTTTTAAGCCTAGAAGTTATCAATAACTTTCAAAAGTTTAATCAGCCCACAACTAGGGCAGCATATCCCGCCAATTGATATCTTTGTTACCTGACATGTCTACACTTCTGAAAGACCTAAGTTCATTGGCAAATTCATTGAGCTTCTGCTTGGATTCTCTATCAATCTTTGCACCAAGAGCTGGTAACAAATTTGTGCCAGCGGCAAAGGACCATTTCATTCCTTGGGAAGAAGATTTATTTTCTACTGACGAAGACCTTGATGGTTTGGGCAAAAGGAGTTTCTCCACCAATTTCCATAAAACTGCCAGCCGAAGACATAAATTAATTCACCCAACAATAAATTAGCACGGGAATGACAATTTATTATAACACTTTCTGAAAAGCAGCGACTTTAGACATCAATCAAGTTAAAATATAGAAGTATGCTACCTGATCGGAAATTAGAAGATGCACACCAGCAAGCTCAGCATGCTTACGGAGATAACATGGACATCTTGACCAACACATAAAAAGAACAACAAAATGCAATACTATGGCAAAAGCACACAAACTACGAAAACTAATTAAGATGGTTCTTTACCAATTAGTTAGCAATGCAGGGACAAATGAATCAAGGTAAGGTATTCTGGGATACCACCAAGGGACAATAAAATGCAAGTACAAAGCTTATTAAATCGGATAGTAGACGACATCCTATAGAAGATACAAGCATATCACTGAATACAAGTGATGGTGTCTTATACTAAGATACTTCAATTGATCACAAGAAATTTGAGTTCTGTGATGCCTCCGTTCCTATTATTCTATTCTTCTAAACAAAATAGTTATAGCAAGATGCCAAATCAAAACCATTCAAACTTTAAACTGGATTATATAAATAAGAACATAAAGTTACATGGAAAGACTAAAACAACTAAACGAGAAAAATGACGCCCCTACAAAAATCAATGGTGCAAACTTGCTACCTTCATGATCCACATATATATTTACTTAAGAGCCTGATATCATTTTGACACGTACGACAGTAACATTATATCTAGGTGGATGTAGTATAAGCTGTTGCACTGCAAGAACTAGCAGCCCCTGCACTACTTATTACATCACATGGTAGCCATCCAGCGAATAACTAATTGCTTAATCTCATAAACTACTAATTCATCCACATTGGTGTTTAATATAGCTTATTTTGCTTACAATTTTATGCTCTTTAAAAAGACTAATTCCCGAGGATCTTCAATCAAACAACACGTCATTTTCCAAGTTCCTAATAAAGCTCATGAATCTTTCACAATAATCAAAACAGTTAAAAATTCACAAAGAAAACATCAAACAACTAAAAATTTTCTTAGGAATCACCACCCATTTGGCATTTATGATACCATACGGTAGAACAATTACATTTATCAATTCAATAAACTTGTCAAGTATATGCTGTTGCACAGCTAGAACTGGAGGCCCCTGAGCTGCTTAATTTCATGTCACGGTAGCCATCCTGACTAAATCACCAGCATTGATGTTTTATACCACTAATTTAGCTCACAATTTCGTGTTCATTAAAAAACTTAATTCTCTTCAATCTTCAATAAAGCACATATCTTTATTCAAGTTCCAAAAACAAAGTCCACTAATTCTTCACAACAATCTAAACCTTAGAAAAATTCACAAAGAGAACACCAAACAAATAATGTAGTCACTCTACAATTCGGCACTAAGGAAACGCTTAAAGATAGAAACACGTATACTTATAAAAGGTTCTACACATTTATTATAATACACAAACAGCTCCATTCACTAAAATAATTAGAAAACTTTCAATTGTTCCCAATTTTATGATCATTCTAAATTGCAATCAAATACAAATCTGCAACATACTAAAAACACTAGAATTGATACAACATCAATCAAGAGACAGAGACTATATACCAAAAGTGATGACCACGAACACACCGGCCGGAGCAACAAAGGAAGCAATCTGCTTCACCGGAGCGGGCAACAGCGTCCCTTGGGAGGCTTGAGATTCCCTGTAAACCCTCCGACCACTCGCCGGCCGCCTCGAACCACCAACGTCCGCCCTAGATGAAGCTCTGACCACCAAGCTTTTGAATCTGAAACATCTCCTTCTATCGAATTGGTATGGTACAGTAGTGGAAAAACACACACCAGGCGCATAATAGCTCGAGGCGTTGCTCAACACTTTCAACCGCCGCAATTCCTTCTTGCTTCGCTCAGCCCCGATCAAAACCTAAAAAATCAGAAAATTCACAAATTCAAATATATATACACATGTATCTATATATATGCAGAGATAAAGAGAGTATGATGTACATAGTGTATGTGTGCTTTTACCTTTGGATGAGAAGAGAGAGAGAGTGGGGACGTGAAGCCCATGGATATATATATATAGGTATAAATATATGTTATATATGTGTGTGAGTGTATATATATATAGAGAGAGAGAGAGAGAGTGTGTTAGAAGAGCATTGGGGGGAGTGGGAGGTTCTTATCCTGCGCTTCTAGAGAGTTTGAGTTGAGGGAGTGCTCGGAGACTTTGCAGAGAAAGGAGAGAACGGCGCTTTTGGGTCTCAGGTGAGACTGAACAATAATGGACCCATTTATATGTAGCCCAATATAGAATTGGGTTTGGGCTGACAGTTTTAAGGTAGCCCGGCCCAAGTAGAACCTATTGTGTAGTGGGCCCTAGTCCAGATAATCCGACCCGGATTGCCCGGTCAAGTAGGGGTGACATTGACAACACTTAGTGCTTGTTTGGTAGACGGTGTGGAGTTGGTTTTTGGTTTTGGTTTGGTTGGAGTTGGGTTGGTTGGAGTTGGTGTGGTTTTATTTTGGTTCCAAACCATGTTTGGTGCAGATGGTTTTGATGTGAGAAAAAGTGATGCTGAAAAACCAAACCATGTTTGGTAGAGTTGGTATGGGTTGAAATTCTGAATATTAATATATTAATATATATTAATATTAATATATTAAAATATATTAATATTAATATATTTTAATATTATCATATTCATATATTAATATTTATTAATATAAATATTAAAATATATTAATATTAATATATTAATATATGGGTTTCACATTTTATTTATTAATAAATATTATTGATATTATAATATTTTAATATATTGATATTATAATATTAAAATATTTGGTAATTTGGAATAGTTTGACATTTTATTTATTTAAAATAATATTTTTTAAATATATATGTTTTAAAAAATAAAATATATAAATATTTAATTTTTTCAAAATATTTAATTTTTCATAAATATTTAATTTTTTCGAAATATTTATTTTTTCATAATATTTAATTTCAAATTTATATATATATATATAATATTATATGTAAATAGTGTCAAACCATTTGGACCCAACTCCAACCAAACCATCATTTGAGATGGTGTGAAATTTGATGGATTTGGGTCCAATGGAGTGACATTATTCACACACCATTTGTGTTGCACCATGCTTACCAAACATGGAGTGGAGCAAAATTTTCAAATCAAACCCAAAATTTTGGCTCCACTCCATGTTGCCAAACATGCACTTTGAAAAATGGTGTGGAAATTTGGAATAGACACTGTAGCAATTCCATGGTACAACTTTTGTGAAGGAATGAGCCAAAATTTGGAACCATCATTTTTTATGATTCATGGTTTTGGTTTTGGTACCAACACTGTAGCAAATTCATTTTTGATATTAATAAATTTCGAAAAATTAAATATTTTGAAAAATTAAATATAATAATATATTTTAATATTAATATATTAATATTAATATTTATTAATAAATAAAATGTGAAACCCATATATTAATATTAATATATATTAATATTTATTAATAAATAAAATTAATATATATTAATAAATAAAATTAATATATATTAATAAATAAAATGTGAAACTCATATATTAATATATTTTAATATATTAATATTAATATAACTATCTGCACCAAACATGGTTTGAAACCAAAATAAAACCACACTAACTCCAACCAACCCAACTCCAACCAAACCAAAACCAAAAACCAACTCCACACCGTCTACCAAACAAGCACTAATATATGATATGTTTATACTACTCGGTTAAGGATAAATGAGTTTGAGTTCAATTTTTTGTATTTTATTTGTAATTGTGTTTATGCAAATTGACATGTTAATTAAAGAGGTATTATTAGGAAATCCCATATGGTTTCAAAAAATATCAACTTGTCTCCTTCCTATACAGAAAATCCCCTTAACATTAACAATTTTGATCAACTTTCCCCCTTTCCTACAATTTCGGATAAAACTGTCCCGGAAACTAGAGGGGATTTTACTGATAAACGATTTTTTTATTATTTATGCCGAAAAAAAAATTAATGCCAAAATAATTTTTTTTTAAAACTACCAATTAAGGTAAAATATAAAAAAATTAAGTCTAAAATATAAAAAATATTTCGAACTACAAATAAAATTTTTTTTCATTTTTAACTTTGTTTTTTATGTTTTACTATAAACGAAAAAAAAAAATGATTTATGCCCAAAAAAACATTAATGCCAAAATAAATTTATTTTTGGAAACTACCAATTAGGATAAAATATAAAACAAAATAAGTCCAAAATATAAAAAATATTTCGAACTACAAATGATATATATATTTTTTCGTTTTTAACTTTGTTTTTAATATTTTACTATAAACGAAAAAATTCTTGATTTATGCCGAAATAAAAAATTAATGCATCAATATTTTTAATTTTCCAATTAGATATTTTTTTGGCATAAATAATTTTTTTTCGTTTATTGTAATACATATATAATCAAAAACGAAAAAAAAATTCTCATTTGTAGTTCAAAAGATTTTTTATATTTCGGACCTAATTTTTTTATATTTTACCTTAATTGATAGTTCAATTAAAAATATTGATACACTAATTTTTTTTATATTCTACCCTAATTGGTAGTTCATTCACATAAAATCAGTAGGATGTGTCTGAGTGTCTCCTTAATCTTACATTATATTATGAATATAATATTTTATAAAATAAAAATAAAAATCTATTCATTTATATAAACTTAAAATTCAAAATAATCCAAATTAATAAGCTAATGAGTTTCCCAATTCCATTTTGACTCCACAAGACTAGAAAAAGGTAAGAAATATATTGACTGGAATGGAGCCAATACCGGGATGCAAATCTCTTCAAGCACCAACTTGACGTCCATAATTGCATGGAAATTAAATACTTTCAAACTCAAAGCCTAACAAAATAGTCCCAAACCTCTGTCTCCCGACAAATATATCCATTCCATTCCTTCAATCCCTCTCTTCCACTAAATCACTCACACCTCCCCCTATCTCATCAAAGCCCGCCAAAATCCCCCAAACCACCAAACCCTTTTCTTTTATTTTCATTTCTCTCTCTCCCAACATCTCCCAAACAATGGCTTTACCAAATCTTCTTATGCCTCTTCTAATCCTTCCCTTTCTCACATTGCTTCCTCCAACACAATCACAATCGGAACCACAACGCCAACAACCACAACCACAACCACAACTCACCCTTGATTACTACAACAAAACATGCCCCAAATTCCATGAGGTCATGCGCCAAATCCTCACCAACAAGCAAATAGCCTCCCCCACCACCGCGGCCGCCACGCTCCGCCTCTTCTTCCACGACTGCATGGTCGAAGGCTGCGACGCCTCCCTCCTGGTCGCCTCCACCAGCCTCAATAAGGGCGAGCGAGACGCCGACATCAACCTCGCCCTCCCGGGAGACGGCTTCGACCTCATCACTCGAGTCAAAACCTCCCTCGAGCTGGAGTGCCCCGGCATTGTCTCCTGCGCGGACATTCTGGCTGTCGCGGCACGTGACCTCGTCAGCATGGTCGGTGGTCCCTACTATCCGGTCCGACTAGGCCGGAGAGACGGCACAGTCATCACTAAACCGGCCGACGTGGAAGGCCACATTGCTAGGGCTAACTTGAGCATGAATGAAATGATCAAAGTATTTGAGAAGAAAGAGCTCAATGTACAGGACCTAGTGGCACTATCTGGTGCACACACAATTGGTTTCTCACACTGTAACGAGTTCAGTAACAGAATCTTCAACTTTAGTAAGACTTCACAGATAGATCCTACTCTGAACCCTACTTTCGCAGACGGGTTACGAAAACTATGTGCTAATTACACTAAGGACCCTACTATATCAGCTTTTAACGACGTGATGACGCCGGGAAAGTTTGATAACATGTATTATTTGAACTTGAAGAGAGGGTTGGCTGTGTTGGCATCTGATCAAGCCCTCGTTATGGACCCGAGGACGAAGCCGCTTGTGGATGAGTATGCAGCTAATCAGACTGCATTTTTTGAAGGCTTCGTTCGAGCAATAGAGAAGGTTAGTTTGTATAAGGTGAAGACTGGGAAGCAAGGAGAGGTGAGGCGCAGATGTGATGCTTTGAATTAATACCCTAGAAACAAACCAGTGATATATATATATATATACACAAACGTTGTATAGATTGTGAGTATATATCATAGAAGGGGTGAAACTAACTTTGTACCCTATAGGATAAGGTAATGGTAGCAAAGTGGGTGAAACTAACTTTGCCCCTTTGTCACTAGGTAGTAATGTTTTGGCGTTTCTTGGCCCTAACAATGATAGGCTAATGTGAAAGAGTGAATAAACAAATTCACAGATAATACATAACATATCATACCATCAAATTTGATATGACATCAATGTTGCAAATCAGATGATACATATCATATCAAATGTAATATGTAACATATCACACGATACAGCGAGCCTGGATACTCTGTCAAGAATAACAAATTTTGATATGCCATTCACATTAAAGTCTAGCTCCCCAAACAACAGCATTTGTAACTGTCAAAAGGGCAATTTCATTCATACCTGTCAAAATTACATAGCAGTATGAACTATAAGTCTATAATCTACGAAGAGTTGGTCTGAGAAGGAAATATTTGAATTAAAATTGCTATAAGAAAAGGGTTTTTAGCAAAATGTGCCACGGAAGTATTCCAGAGATGAGCACACCCACAGCACAAAATATAAATATATATATCGTTATCTTCTTCCAAAATTGATGCCCAGCGACAGAGATCAGATTAATGGATGACGAAGAATCAACTTCCCGGTCATTCACTAGCTCCAACTATGTGACATCAGTTGATTAATATACACAGTTTAATCCTCATTACAATGTCAAAACTAGCTCGGGAGCACATTAATAAAAACAGCGACTGATGAGCCGAGCCTGGGAACTTGGACAAGGAAAAACATCATTCTCTACTGCCTAAAATCTCCCAAAAAATATAATCAAGGAATCTGTAGAATGTTCATGGGAGATCAAAGTGCCCTGTAACTATCTAAGCGACCCCTCTATAGCGAAAAAGGTGTAGTTGTACACTCGATATAACACAAGCAAAGAGTTTACCAAAAGAACTCCATGAATAGATTATGCACTTTACAGATACGGTCCTTGCAAAAAAAAACTAGGAAAATGACAATAGAATGAACAAACAAACAAAAAATAGAATAAAAGGGGAAAGAATTTTACAATAATCAGACTTGCAACAGTTTACATGCTAGATGCCCCTCCGTGATAGAATCTGGTTCGGGAATCACATCATCTCATAATTTTTGCTTGCACTGTCTTGAAGTACTGCAACAAATTCACGAATGCAGACAATAGATGTAACGATTTTCGCTGGTTTAAGCTTCCCAATATTTCTTGAGGAGGTTGAATCCAAGAGTAAACGATTGTTGGCATTGCATAACAAATAATTTATTCTGACAACACTGACAGGATCTCACCCTATTTAGCATTGCTTCCTCTTGTCCACCTTTAAGTGAATATTGAACCATTTTTTCTTTTTTAGTTTATCCCTTGTAGACCTCTTATCTCTTGCTTGCCCACCTTCTTTGTCCTCCTTCGGTGCACTTCTATTCTTGCTTTTACTGCTGCTACTCCGCTTGATTGCTGGAGTAGCTGTGTATGAGGCATGAATTTCACTCCTTCGCTTAAGAAGCTCATCAATCTGGAAAAACCGAACATTGAACAAATGTCAAGCAACAAACCACTAATTCAGAAACTAATGAATTCCCCAAGGTTAAGTTCCGATTTTTATATTTCTCGGGGAAATGAAAAATCAATAAGTTTTTAAGCTTCAACTCACCTCTTGCATTTCTTGTGCATATCTACTTGTCATTTCTGTAAACTGCGCCAGGACCTGTCAACATACCACATGAAATAAGACGGAACTCATATTGATGATATGAGAGCTAATCGAAGTCCAAACCTCTCTGTACTCAGTTTCGAACTTTGACAGGTCCACCCTTTTCGATAGAATCTGAGATTCCACAGCTCTAAGCTTCTCCTTTTCTTCTGTAAAAGGAGCAGCACAAAGAGCTTCTATCGTGTAGCTTACGCTTTTGAAAAAATTGTCACCTGACAAGAAACTGCCAGTTAGGTCCCAGTTGCATAAGAAAGGGAATATATGAAAAAAGGAAACCTGACTTGATATAAGTCAAAGAATTTACCATAAATAGCAAACACATGGGTCCCAGCTTTTAGTTCGGTTAATTCACATGGTTGAAATCCATCCAGTTTTTTGAAGAACACTGTGTCTGGATCTTTTGCAGCTGCCATCTAGAGCCCACACAACAAGAAACCAAATCCAAAAATAGGATTTAGAATGAAGTTGAAATGTATGTAATTGGTAACCCGGGGCACTGAGAATATAGAATCCCAATCCAATAGGGATTTCTCATTCTTACCATCAAGAAAAATAACAGTTTCTGTTGGTTTAAGATAGTATATTCATGGTATCCCCGGGGTATTTATTTATCTATTTATTTTAAAGTTGGAACTAAAGATTGACTGAGACTTATTGTCAAAATTAACTTACTGAATTTATTGTTTGAATCAAGCGATAAACAGGAAACCCAAGAAAATACATTCCAGCAGATGTAACCTTCCCCGTTTTTGCACTATCCTCCTGCAGTGAAAGAAATTGGATATGGGTTACTTGAAGAACTGCAATAAAAGTGGCTCTATGCTTATGACAAAATGCTAAGGTGGGACGGACTGAAATCTACAAGAAATGATTATAATTAATAAAAGGAATATATTATTTTATGAGTATAGACAAAGAAAAACACTAGGATGCTTTTTGTTGAGCACCAAGTGATGGTGCCATTTTCAGTTGCATGAACAAAACTTGAAGTTCTAAAGTCTATTAGGGGAACAAACACATTTCAACAAAGTGGGTTGCAAACTTTCTGGAAATGGCTACACTATCCGCACTCAAGATTCAACCAAATCTAATGTCATAATTGCAGTAACACCACATGTTATCCTATCTTTTAATTTCAACAAAGGTTCTACACAACCCTGCATGATTGACTGCATAAATCACAAAGTGCATTCTGCTCTATCTGATCTCATTAGCTGAACAAACCACAAACTATCATTTCCTTTCTGGTTATGTCAGCAACGTTATTTGGTTTCCCTTCTCCAAGCATATTCGTTGATGTGGAAATCTTCCTTAATGGTACAGTTATTGCTCTTCGCCGCACAGACAAACATAATCAATTTCCCACATTATATTACAAAAGGTTGAGACTTAACTATCACACAAATGTGCTCATATTTTACTTTATAATTATCCAACTTGCCAAACATCCACAACAACCTTCACCTTCTGCCCACACTCATTTTAGGAATAAATTATCTTTTTAGCTGCCAACCTTGTGTCCCACTAGATATAATCAAGCTAGCAACTATTTTACAGAATTATCCTCACACTTTAGAGGTATGAGTCAGCCAGTATCATTAACTCATCGCACTTCAATTTCATGATTAACAATATTTCAATTTCACCTCGTTCTGAACAATTCCTTAGAACGGAACACTCCCTTGTATGTGTGCATGTCTGGAGGCATCCATAAATCCTGCATTGACGTCTTTCTCCCTCGTAACTTATTCAATTACAGTCTCAGGCTATCATACATGTTCTTTTTTTATTATTATTGTGCCAATATTACCATTTTGACTCCTTTTCAAATTCAGTATATCGTAGAGTCCCCATTACAAGCCTTCTCCAAAATTTTCAACTAGCATTCACAGTTAGTCCATATTGTTGAATACCATGATAACAATAATTAAAAAAAATAAAAAATAAAAAAAATAAAAAAAGAGTAAGATAATTGAAATCCTTATTCGCCTTCAGTTTGATTTCCATGGACTGCTGTGATCCTTTAGAATCATAATAGTAGAATAATTATAATAGTAGTAGTTAAAAAGAAAATATAGAACTTGGGTTAATAATAAAAACACTGATGTTAATTGAAAATAAGAGTTATATGGAAATATATATATATATATATATATATATATATAGAACCCATGAACTCTTTCCACAAGATACTCACTAATTTATATGGTTAAGAAATATTTACCATTTATTTAGTGTTGTAATATGAAAACCACTTCAGATCTCCAATAACTATTATAGTGCTAGTCATTGCAAATTATGCCAATATTTATCCCATTGACATCAAAAGGAACACATGAGCGTGCACACACACACAAATCGACACTCACAAAAAGACATTATCGTTCTTATCCCAACCAGACAGACCTAACCTTCAGTATTTTACGAACTGACAGCACCTGCTTGAGCTCGTGGCACTAATACCGATGCTCAAGCAACATTGAACAAGGCAATGACCCTCATTCGATACCTTACACCTAGAAGGCAATCACACTGATTATATTGTATTCTTTAAATTAAATATCACACTAAGCAGATGCCTTATCTCACAACATTTCCAAATATAGCCTAACTAGCATTCATGTTTTTTTTTAAGGGCATTCGTGGTTAGTTTCCAATGAAACCAAATGACACCAAATTTAAGTCAATATTTTTTTTGACATAAAGACTGGGATTCTAAAATTATATTTAAGTGAGCAATTTTTTCCGCCAAACGACAAGAGTAATATAATAGATACACATGATATAGTTATATCCACTAGTGATTCTCCAGTTATAATTATAGCCTCTGCAAGATCATGAGATTATTCTCAAGGAAATCAACAAAATTCCTTCCAAACAAAAAATAATATCAAAAAGTACCTGTAGGGCAAGGCTTAATCCACCATTTTCTTCTTGATCAAAGTATAATAGCTGCACAAATTCCAAACCTATTAGTGAATGCAAGGAACATGTTGTGTTAGGATAATAACATAGAAACATAATGCACTTAGTCCTCAAAGTATATATTTCAACCGCCTGCCACGTGTATTAAGAAAAGAAAATTTGTTCCCAGAAAATTGAAATTTATAGGGTTTGGGAGAAATAGAAAGAAAAAGGACACCATGGTTTTTTGGTTTGAGTATTATGTTAGCATTAACTTGCTTCTCAATTTTAGTTGGGATGAGAGAGAGTACAGAATTGTCATTTGCTAAAGCATAAGGAGAGAGAATATATTAATGAAAGAGAGGAATGTGTTTCATCAATTTTTTATTTCTTCAATAAAGAAAGCATGGCCTCTGTGCTTACTAATTCTTTTCCAACAAAAAATAAATAAATTGGGTGTGTGGCCTCGTAATAAGTAAAAAACTTCCAGCCTTTACTCGCCTCATAACCTTCCAGAGAGTCAATCATATTTCTATCATCATGGAAAGAGAAAAAAAAACAGTAAAATATATTGTAACAAACACACCAAATCACACGAAATCAAAACAAAAAATTAAGCACGCCACACAAAGAACACAAAGATTTACAAGGTTCGGCACAAGTCGTGTCTACGTCCTTAGCGGAGATCCGGCGAAAGTTTTCACTATGCAAGAAACAAGATATTATAAGTGCAACCCCCAGAACCCCAGCTCTCTCTCTCTGCGAATCGGGGTTTCTTTTCTCTTGACCACTCCAAACCCTAATTGCCCTTATATTTATAACAGGCTACAAAAGAGACTAAACAGGCCAACGGCCCAGCATAGTAAAACGGGTGAAAAAACTTCCTCAGATCACCCCCGAACCCCCAGAGCCTCCAACCGGGTCGCGTTTAATCCAAAATATATAATAAAAAATTTGAAGAGCAAAACACACTATTCTGTATGACTCCGTGTATTTTACCAGAAGCAACCAAATTCAGTTTGCTTCAAGATGAACATCATTTTTTAACCTATGAAACAAACACAGACAAAAGAGACCAATACAAGCTTCATATGATTGACATTCAATTCTAGAGAAGCAACAAGCGTAATGGATATGCAGGTTTCCAAAACTTCACAAGCAGACACTAATAACTTGCACAAACCTTGAATTTGCTTTTGTCTGATGATTGCACCCGGCAAACAAAGCCAGCTCCTGCTTCATCCTCTGTTAGTCTGACACAATAGAAGTGGGCACTCTGTTTTTCAACCTTCAAAAAGATTCCACGGATCCATATGAGGATATTGCATGCACAAAATACTAACTAACCCATTACAAACAATACCATACCTTTCTGAAGACAGGTTGACCCAGTGGAAGTGGTCGAACGGTTACCATGCCATTCAGTGCCTCTTCCAAGACAGTTGCAGATACGGTGGTTTTGATTGGCACACCAAGTTTACTATATGTAGGACAAAATAAGAACAGAAACCCCTATTAAGTCATGGCATAGGGGCTCATAAATATAGTGAAAAATCAAGCAACATGAGGGAAAAGAAATACAGGATAAGAAGAATTCATATATGGACTTACCTAAAAAGTGCCGCAAACATGGTATTTACAGCTCCCAAACTTGAAAGATCAAGCTCCAACTCTTGGCTTTCTGATTCAACAGCCTGGGCAACCAACAATGAAGTATCTTTTAGCACCGAACTTCAAATTAACCCCAACAATAAGCACATACTAAATTGGAATTAATTTTTAACAAATATAACAACTGAATATCTGAACGATGACACTGACTAGGGCATGATCAAATCTTTTTCGGACGTGATCTAAGAGGCCCCTCAAATTCAGAAATTAAATATAAGATATCTTCCTTTTACCTCAAAACCAGCACTGTCATATTGCCGCCGTTTGTCAGGATCAGACAAAATATTATATGAAAAAGTAGCCTCCTTGAACATATCAGCTGCTTTAGGATCATTTGCATTTTTGTCAGGATGGTACCTGAAATAGTACAATATTAGTAATATTAACAATTAAACTGGAAGAAGTACATCTTTTTAAAAGAATGTAGGAGGTGTCAGTTCCCTCTTTTGACTCTGGTAAGACCTATGTTACATGGACTCTCCGAAACTTGTGTTGTATGGATATGTATCTATGCGTCGGACGTTTCAAATCTCTAAAAGAAAAAGGACATGTGGGCTCTGCTAAAGATAAATTATTTTTTATTTTTAGTGTAAAGTGATTTTTTATGTAACATAGTATTTAATATTTCACTTATTTCCGTGTAATAATGTAATAAAATTAAACAATTGGATATGCTATTTTTAAGTACATCTTCAACGAAAAGTATTGGACAAATATCCGAAAGTAAAAGAATCCCTTTTTTGTACACCAATGTCTAACTTCCTCAGGTTAGAAGGAGGGAAAAACCAGTGTCTTTGTTCAACCGGATAAATAAGCTCGTGCCATAAGTTCTTGTTGTTGTCCATTCATGCCCCTATTTATGTATTGGTAAAGGTATTTGATGTGCTTAGTCAAAACTATTTGCTTCCAGGAATTTTACGTAAACTATGTTAAAAGACATGAATCCTCGATTTATTTATTTTCACAAAATTTGTCACAGACCCAAAATTTAAGACCAACCACAACTGAGCTTACAGGAGAGAAAATAGATAGACTATGTATCCACCAAATCATAAGATTAACCACATTATGTTCCTCGACCGTCCTAGTGGACTACAAATACTCTTTTGATACACTCAAAACTAGATCAGTTCTAAGTACTAGTAAGCCTATCAAGCAATCTCTTTTTTTTTAGTAAATCTCAACCTGCAACATGCAGACATAGTGAAGGTTATCTTCCTAGTAAATATCAAAATCAACAATGCGGAATCTAGTCCGGCACTCTTCCAACTCCGCAAGCAGATGCAGGTAACTTTCTTCCAATAACATGTATGAAATTCAATCCAACAACAAACAAATACAAAAATAATAGTAATAATAAAATAAAATAAATTACATACATCTCTAATCATGCATTGGGTGAGCAAAAAATATGTCAAGAGCTCCAGACTGTTTCAATTACTTTTTCCTATCAATCAAATTTCATATATCAAAGCTTTCCCTAATTAAACTATATATCAGTCAAAATAATCCACTCATCTTTGAGCAAACAAAAAACCCTAATCTAACTCCGGCACAACAATGCTCTAACCAAACACGCATCAAAACCCTAAGCCTCAATTATTCACACAGACCTATCATCTATCCAATTCCATACCAGTCATAGTTCACTCCAAACCAATAAATAAATAAATATATATATAAATAAATATATATATAAATATATATATATATATATATATTTAAATAAAACAAATTTCAAACTTTAACACATGACGATAACAACTACAAATTTGAAGTTCAAAAAAAATTGTGAAAGATTCCATACTTGAGCGCCAATTTTCGATAAGCACTCTTGATTTCCTGATCTGTGGAGTTCAGCGAGACGCCGAGGACCTCGTAGGGGTCTCGCCGGAGCTGCTTCGCGGCATCGTTCTTCTCCGATTTGGACCGGTGTGCCGGCATTTCGCTCGACGAAACCGGCCACGAAAAAACCCTAGAATCAACACAGAAAGAATAAAAAACAAAAAAATCCCCAAATCGACGAATCTGATGTGAGAATAGGTCGCAGCTAATAATTTTCCAGGATTTTCGCGGGAAAGTGGGGGTTTGGAGAAGCTAAGAGCGAATGAATACCCTAGCGGGGGAGAGAGAGTCCATAGAAACTAGAAGAGCTGGAGCTTTGATGGAGAACATGTAGAGAGAGAAAGTAGAGAGGGAAAAAACAAGAGGGCGAGAAATTGGAGGGGAAATTGGGTGGCATTTTAATACTAACTAATTAACCTATTTCATGTCCGAAAATTCAAATTCGATGCGCCGATATAGATATCATACGCACGAGGTGTATATTACGCATGTACTTGTTGATGAATTAGGTGAAATTAAATTAAATTAAATTAAACAAATTCAATAAATATGGTTACTAGTATAGAGTGTTAATCTTCTCTACAAATAAAATAAGTTGGTTGCTTTGAATTTTATTTGTAAGATTTTAAGAATGTTTGTTGTAATATGAAATATAAAATGGGTTGGTCAAGTGAGAAAGTTGATAAAAATAACTATAAATAGATTCATTAAATATTGAACACAGTATGTTCACAAAATATCTTATTTTACATGTATATAAATGATACTTTCCATATTACTATTAGTGCTTCTTAATGTCGAGTTAGTATTATTGTTTAAATAACAATGATAATGATAACGATAACAATAATAAATGTGAGTACATCTGTCAAAATATTATTATGAGTTAAAAATACCATCTCTAATAAATGTTTGTATTAATACTTTTTAATGTCGAGTTTGTATAATTGTTTAAACAATAATAAATATATTTTGTTCTTACACCTCTCGAAATGTTATTATTGTGTGTTAAAAATACATCTCTAATAAATGTTTGTGATACATCATATAAAGTATTTTTTAAATAATTTTTCTTTAAATATGGTTGGTAATAATACTTTTATTGTTAGATTAACTATAATGTCCTTCAAAAAATAATCTATAGTAAAAAAATGGTGAACTTTTTTATGAAAATTAAAAGGCAATTACTCAAAATATAGGATTTGCTTCGTTTATATCTCTTAAAATTGTTCTTGAGAATTTTGAAAACAGAAAATAGTTTTATAAGAATAATAAAAATGAGTTATCTAAAAACAAACTTTTTTTAATTGAATTTTTAAAAAATTGAACCAAACAAATTTTTTGTACAATTTTTTGATTTTCAATTTTCAAATAACAGAAAACATTTTTCATGACACAAATCAAGCACCCCTAGAAACTCAACTCAAAAAAACAACTTACAACTTATAAATCTTATCTTCAGTTTGAAAAACCAACCAAGCTAAACTTGGTATTAACTTTTAAAAGTGCTTCTAATGTTCACTATGTAGATCTAGAAAGTGATTGTTCAAAAGAAAGTAGTGGTTGAGAAGCAAAGAAAAAAACTCTTTCTGTAGTTTGATAATGAAAGAGTCAATTCTTAAGTTTAATACAAGGTTAATGATATAATATAGGGTAATTTGCACTAACACCCCTGAGGTTTGCATCTATTTCACCTTGGTGCTGATTTTTGAATTTTTGACACAAACACCCCCTGATGTTTGGTTTTGCTTGCCATGACACCCCAAATGACCAAAATACCCTTCACAAAATTCGAAAGTATTAAGGGTAATGTGAAATGACCCTTATGCCGCAACCCCAAATATATAAAATTTCGAAAAACATATATATAAATTCGAAAAAATATATAAAATTCAAAAAAAATGTATAAAATTCGAAAACAAATATTTAAATTTTGAAAAAAATATATAAAATTAGAATAAAATATATAAATTTTGAAATATATATATATAAAATTCGAAAATATATATATATTTTTTGAAAAATATTTAAATTCGAATATATATATTTCAAAAAATATATATAAAATTTAAAATATATATTTTCAAAAACAAAATTCAAAAAATTATATAATTTCGAAAAATATATATAAAAAATTCAAAAAAATATATAAAATTTGAAATATATATATAATTCAAAAATATATATATATAATTTGAAAAATATATAAATTCGAATATATATATATATATATTTGAAAAAAAAATAAAAAATTCAAAATATATATATATATTCAAAAACTAAATTCAAAAAATTATATAATTTCGAAAAACATATATAAATTTCAAAAAATATATATAAAATTCAAACAAATATATAAAATTTGAAATATATATATAATTCGAATATATATATATTTAAAAAATAAATAAAATTCAAAATATATATATTTTCAAAAACAAAATTCAAAAAATTAAATAATTTCGAAAAACATATATAAATTTCCAAAAATATATATAAAATTCAAAAATATATATAAAATTTGAAATATATATATAATTCAAAATATATATATATATAAAATTTGAAATATATATATAATTTGAATATATATATATTTCAAAAAAAAAATTCAAAAAATATATATTTTCAAAAACAAAATTCAAAAAATTAAATAATTTCGAAAAACATATATAAATTTCCAAAAATATATAAAATTTGAAATATATATATAATTCGAAAATATATATATATATAATTTGAAAATATACATATTTTTTGAAGTTTATATATGTTTTTTGAAATTATATAATTTTTTGAATTTTGTTTTCGAAAATATATATATTTTGAATTTTTTATTTTTTTTTTGAAATATATATATATATTTGAGTTTATATATTTTTCAAATTTTATATATATATTTTCGACTTATATATATATTTCAAATTTTATATTTGTTTTTGAATTTTATATATATATTTTTAAATTTATATATGTTTTTCGAAATTATATAATTTTTTGAATTTTTTTTTTGAAAATATATATATTTTGAATTTTTTTTTTGAAATATATATATATATACGAGTTTATATATTTTTCAAATTTTATATATATATTTTCGAATTATATATATATTTCAAATTTTATATTTGTTTTTGAATTTTATATATATAGTTTTAAATTTATATATGTTTTTCGAAATTATATAATTTTTTGAATTTTGTTTTTTGAAAATATATATATTTTGAAATTTTTTTTTTTATATATATATATATATATTCAAGTTTATATATTTTTCAAATTTTATATATATATTTTCGAATTATATATATATTTCAAATTTTATATATTTTTTTGAATGTTATATATATTTTTTGAAATTTATATATGTTTTTCGAAATTATATAATTTGTTGAATTTTGTTTTTGAAAATATATATATTTTGAATTTTTTTATTTGTTTTTGAAATATATATATATTCGAATTTATATATTTTTCAAATTATATATATATATTTTCGAATTATATATATATTTCAAATTTTATATATATTTTTGAATGTTTTATATATATTTTGAAATTTATATATGTTTTTCGAAATTATATAATTTTTTGAATTTTGTGTTTGAAAATATATATATTTTTTGAAATATATATATTCGAATTTAAATATTTTTCAAAATATATATATATTTTTTCGAATTATTATTTTTTGATTTTATATATATATTTTGAAATTTATATATATTTTTCGAAATTTATATATTTTATTCTAATTTTATATTTTTTTTTGAAAATTTAAATATTTTTTTCGAATTTTATATATTTTTTCGAATTTTATATATTTTTCGAATTTATATATATGTTTTTCGAAATTTTATATATTTGGGGTTGGGGCATAAAGGTCATTTCACATTACCCTTAATATTTTCAAATTTTGTGAAGGGTATTTTGGTCATTTAGGGAGTCATGGCAAGCAAAACCAAACATTAGGGGGTTTTTGTGTCAAAAATTCGAAAATCAGCACCAAGGTGGAATAGATTCAAACCTCAGGGGGTGTTAGTGCAAATTACCCTATAATATAAATGTCAATCAAAACCGTCCCTTCAAAATAAGTTAAAATTTTTGTCGAGTAAGAAACGCTACCAAACGCATCACTCTCTTCAATATAAAAAATATATATTATATAACAAAATATCTAAATTTTAGTTATCACTTTATACAAATTTGGCAAAAAAATGCAAAATTATTTTCTTCACCCTTCAAAATTCAATTGAAGCCCTCTCTCGAATATTGAAATAAGTTTCCTTGATTTATTTATTTTATCTAATTCAGCAACTCATATTTGTACATTTATTTTTTTTCGTGCTTCAGTTATATTTTCTACTCAATTGTTTAAAATAAATCATAATTTATTCAAAAAAATAAGCTCTCAAAAATCATATTTTTTTATAAATAAATTTGCCTTATGTATAGTTAATTTTAATTTTAACTTTAGTCTCAAAACATTAAATATAAAAATTGGTCAACTATAACAATAAACTAATTATTGTAACTTATTTTCTTACGCAAATCACCTCCTCACATATACAAAAAGAAGATTTTTTTTATTGTATTTAATTTTGTTGTTTACCCAACTTATACATTTTCTTATTGTTTAAAATGAGTTTCAAATAATATAAACCAAAATGGATTTTTTTATTATTATTTTGACTTATTTAATAAGAAAATATAATTTGTTCAAGTACAATACATGACTATAAGTCTATAAGATATAAGAAGTAGTATTTAGAGCTTTGTTATACACACGGTAATAAGATGCATACAAACATATACTATATATATATTTTTTAATTTATAGGCAAAATTGTATATTACTTGAGAGGAAAAGTAACTTACTTGCAAATTTGACTAAACATTGAACACTTTAAAAAAATGGGTAATTTGCAGCGACGACCCTTGAGGTTTAGGTCAATTTCATCTAGCTTTCGTTTAACACACAAGTTTGCAATGACACCCTTTGAGCTTTAAAAAGTCATGCAATAATACTCCTTTGAGCAATGAAAAGTCAGGTTTGCTCTTATTATAAAGGGAAAATTACATAAACTATTCCTGAACTATGATATAATTGCACGCAGTACCCCTTACGTTTCAATAATATCATAAACTACCCTTAAAATCACCTCCGTTGTAACACTTAGCCTCTTCCGTTAAAAGTCAATGACGGAAAATTTTCTTTTGGTCAATAAAGCCTATTTTTGGAGTGAGCTTCCAATTTTGCCCTTATATATGCATGTTCCAATTTAACCCTTACTTTTACATACAAAATTACTTAAATACCCTAACTTTTTTTACCAAATTGCCCTCACAATTTCATTTAAAAAAATATAAAAATTGAAATTGCTTGTTCCAAAAAACACAAACATCAATGTTTTAGCAAATTCCATTAACATCAATATTAGTTTAAACCCCATAAACTTAAATAAAAAGATTCTATAAATTATATTTTTCTTAAAAAGTATAAATTTCAAAATATATATATATATTTCGGAAAATATAATTTTTTCCGAAAAATAATTTTTTTGCAAAAAAAATATATTATGTTCCAAAATATGAATTTTTTTTGCAAAAAAGTATATATTATGTTCCAAAATATGAATTTTTTCCGAAAAATATTTTTTTTGAAAAAATTATATATTATGTTCCAAAATATGAAAAAAAAATTCGAAAAATAATTTTTTTGTTAAAAATATATATTATGTTCCAAAATATGATTTTTTTTCTGAAAAATAGTTTTTTGCAAAAAAATATTTATTATGTTCCAAAATATAATTTTTTTTTTGAAAAATTCATATTTTGGAACATAATATATACTTTTTCGCAAAAAAAATTCATATTTTGGAACATAATATGTATTTTTCACAAAAAAAAATATTTTTATATTTTTTTAAATGAAATTGTGAGGGCAATTTGGTAAAAAAAGTTAGGGTTAAATTGGAACATGCATATATAAGGGCAAAATTGGAAGTTCACTCCAAAAATAGGCTTTATTGACCAAAAAGAAAAAATTTCGTCGTTGACTTTTAACGGAAGATGTTGACTTTTAACGGAAGGGGCTAAGTGTTACAATGAAGGTAGTTTTAAGGGTAGTTTATGATATTATTGGAACATAAGAGATACCGCGTGCAATTATATCATAGTTCAGAAGTAGTTTGTGTAATTTCCCCTATTATAAATAAGGTTCATTTTAATAAACCCCCTTCTATTATTGAATTTAATCAACTAATTTCTCTACTATTAAATTTCAATCACATTGCCCCCAACCCTCAAACAATATATTTATAAAATTCAAAAAATATATATCAAATTAGAAAAAATATATATAAAATTCAAAACAAATATATAAATTTCAAAAATATATATATAAATTCAAAAACTATTTATTAAATTTCAAATAATATATAAAATTCAAAAACAAAAATATAAAATTTGAAAAATTATATATAAATTTCGAAAAAAATATATAAAATTCAAAACATATATAGAACATTCGAAAAAATATATAAAATTCAAAAATATCATATAACTTTCGAAAACATCATATAAATTTCGAAAACGTCATATAAATTTTGAAAAATATATATATTTTGGAAATATATATATAAAAATATCACTAATTGTTGTTGGATATATTTTTTGAAATTTATATATATATTTTTCCGAATTTTATATATATATTTTTGAATTATATATATATTCAAAATTTATTTATTTATTGAATTTTATATATATTTTTAAATTTTATATATATATTTTGAATTTTATATATTTGTTTGGAATTGATCTAAATCACGGGATATCACTACAATTTTTTTTTAAATTCGAAAATATCATATAACTTTCGAAAACATCTTATAAATTTTGAAAATGACATATAAATTTTGATATATATATATATATATAATTCAAAAAATATATATATTTTGGAAATATATATATAAAAAATACCACTAATTGTTATTGGTGGTAACTAGTTTGATTCCCTTCATTAGAAAAGATATGATATTTTAACAATATATATATATATATATTTCTAAATTTATTTATTTATTCACATTTTGTTTTTTGAAATATATATATTTTAAAAAACTTATATATATTTTTGAATTTTATATATTTTTTCGAAATTTATATTTTTTTGAATTTATATATTTGTTTTGAATTATATAAATATATTTTTGAATTATATATATATATTCGAAATTTATATTTTTTTCAAATTTTATATATTTTTTGAATATTATATATTTGTTTTGAATTTTATATAATTTTTTAGAATTTTATATTTTTTTTTCGAAATTTATATTTTTTTTTCGAAATTTATATTTTTGTTTTTGAATTTATATTTTTTTTGAAATTTAATAAATTGTTTTCGAATTATTTTTTTAAAAAATTTATATATTTGTTTCGAATTTTATATATATTTTTCGAATTTGATACATATATTTCGAATTTTATATATATATTTTGAATCATATATATATATATATTATTTGAGGGTGGGGGCAATGTTATTGAAATTGAAAAGTATATGGGACAATTCGGATATATGAGGGGTTAGTCGATTAAATTGGAAAGCGTATGGGGCAATCCGAACATAAGAGTGGTTAGTTGATTAAATTGAATAGTAGATGGGGGTTTATTGAAGTTAACCCTATTTATAATAAGGATAAACCTGACTTTTCACGGCTGAAAGAGGTGTCACTGCAAGACCTTTTAAAGCTCAGGAAGTGTTATTGTAAACTTGTGCGTTGACCGGAGGTTAGGTAGAATGAAACTAAACATCAGGTGTCACTGCAAATTATCCTAAAAAAAAATCAAACATTTACTGTACTGAATTTACAGTTCTATTATTGCGGATGAGGTTGGGATTTTTGGTGTCACGTGACTATGATTTCTCACAGGTGAAGAATCGCGTGCCTAGAATAAGGGCCAGTCCGTACAAGAATAGGTTGTGTATTGCGCACTTGGCGTATGACAGTATCTATCAGACGTGTAAAAAGAAGGAAGACAAATCTTAAAATTAAAGAAAATTGCCATGGGTCCACGGTTGGATCTGATCACTGATCATACCCATAGTCAGTGGTTTAATCAGTGGTTTAAAGGATATATTGATATCACAATCAATGGAAAGGTACTGAAGGAGAAACTTGACCCGAAATCAATGATGAGATTATTATTATTTTTTAAAAAAAACATATTTTATTTACATTTTCTTTTTGTATATTTTGTTGTTTTCTTGTAATTATAATGGGTTATGGATAGATGACATGATGTAATTCTTGATATTGCAAGTTAGTCTGTTTTTCCTTGAAATTTCTACTAGTGTACATGCTAATTCTTTGAAATTTATAAACTTATTTAAAAAAAAAAAAAAACAATTAAGGATATATCATAGTTGTCATAATCCTGATTATAACTAGTAAAATCTTACGATTCTACAATTTTGCTACAATTTTATACGATTTTGTACGATTTTACGATTTTACTACAATTCTACTACGTTGAAATAATGATTGGATGGTTAAGCTCTCCATATGAAATGGCCAAAACCTTTATGATTTAGTCCAATATCTCAATATATGATCTAAAATTATGAGAAAATATTTAAAGAGTCAATGTATTAGAAAATTTTGAAAATTCTAATATGATTTAGATTTTTAAATTAAATATTTAATTATTAATATTTTTTAAATAATAATACATTTAGGTAGAATCTTACGATTCTACAATTTCGATTATACGGACCCCAAAACGATTATATCTATACTCCCTATTCGGATAATCTTAGGATATATATATATATATATATAAGTGAATAATAATTACAATTTACAAGGCTAAGGTAGCAGCTATGAAGCACGGACATTTCGTTTAGGGTCGTCGTACTTAGACTTGTCAATGGATTGGATTTTGATCCGAATCCGATCCGATTAGCCGGATATGAATTGAAAATAAAATCTGATACCCCGATTATGATCCGAATCCGATAATCCGATTTCTTAACAAATTGAATTTGGATTTATGCTAATCCGATCCGATAATAATCCGATCCGATTAATTTTATATATACACATATATATATATTATGTTATTAATATGTAAATATTAAATAGTATACTTAATTATGTTTCAATTTTTGTTTTTGTTTTTTCATTTTTATGTTTTTATAGTCATGTATTATAAGCATTGATTGTAAAATATATAATTTAGTGTTTAATATTCTTAAAAAATAACATAAAAATAAAAATAAAAATTAATAATTTTTTGTAATTTGTTTAACCTAATCGGATCGGGTATCCGAAAATAAAAAAATTCGGATTTTGATCAATTAAGTGAAAATCCATCAGGTTATTGGATCGGAAATAAGCTTATCGGATTCGGATCGGATCAGGACATATCCGATCCGAATCCGACCCGTTTACAGGTCTAGTCGTACCCGTGTCGAACGCGCGGACACGCCAAAAATATGTGTCCGACACACCAAAAATGTATCCTAACCTTTTTTAAAATTGGACATTTGGTGGACACTCGAAAGACACGCGCATGTCCGCCTGTCGGACACGCGGTGGGTCGGTTGACTCAATGAAATATAGAGGTCTTATGGAGCCGATAATTTAATGAATCACTTATGAAACTTCAACACATATAATTCAATATTTGGTTTTGAAGGTACTTGAATATCTTTGTTCCTTCTCATCTTGTTAGAAGAATTAGAGCACATATTCATTTATCTATTATTTGAAAAGGAACAAGATAACATCACAAATAACCGAAGATTTGGTATTTATACCTTCCAATCTTTGTCTTCAATCAAGAAAATTTTCATAATTTAACGAGAGAGAGACTAAAATGACGGATATTGGAGAAGAGACATTTAATTCCTTAGATAGTAGTAGAGTGAAGAATTTTGAACATGTCAGACATTTCATTTAACTTATTTGTTTATTTTTATTTATAAGTTTATTTGATTCTCATTATTTAAGTGATAAATAAAGTATTTGTGTAATATAAAATGTATATATAAAAAAAATTATAATTTTTTATAGCCGTGTCGGGGCCGTGTCGTATCCTAATTTTTTTAAAATTTTTGTATCGTAATGTTCGTGTCGTGTCTGTACTTCATAAGTTAGCTTTGGGGGCATTCACCCCAATACGTGGCTATTTTTAGTTGGAGTTCCCGATAGATTATACTTAAAATACAATTCAAATGAGAAAAAAGAGAGAGAAAAAACAAAACAATACAAAAACGCCAAGAAAAAAAAAAAGAGGAAAAACAAAAATGAAAAACTGCCACTGGCTCCTCAGTCATATGATATAAAGAAGTTGAAGTGATGTAAATTTTATATATTTTTTTTAAAAAAATATCGTATGTTTGCCCTAATCTAACACCTTTACATATCTGACAAGGTAGAAGAAATATATGGGGAGTAAAATTAAAAGAAATTACATCACATCACTCTCTTCCATAGTCATTTTAGGCATCCTTATTTGTATCTTCGAAATCTGTATTTGAGAATAATTTTTGAAATTAAAAGAAATTAAATCACATCACTCTCTTCCGTAGTCATTTTAGGCATCCTTATTTGTATCTTCGAAATCTGTTTTTGAGAATAATTTTTGAGAATAGTTTTTGAAAAAAATTATTCTTATAATTGAATTGTTTTGAAAATTGTTTTAAAACATTGAACAAAACAAATTTTTTGTACAATTTTTTATTTGAATTTTCAAAAAATAAAAAATTATTTAAAAAAATACTAACCAAGCAGGGCTCAGTTCGAAGATTGTAGGAAAGAGTATTATTTTGATTTTTGCTCTCTAGACATATTATATCATCAGTTGGTATGACAATGTTAATATTTAAGAGACAACAACAATATAGTGCTTGTCATATACCGACTTTAGAAGATTCTATAGTAATCGATGTATTAGGAATAGGAATCTAATTTAAAGTTACTATAATAATATAAAAAGCATAAAGGATTGTAATTTACGAGTGCATTGTCACCTCCAAAAGTGAAAGATCGGGAATTAAATACCATACCGATTAGAATGGAGTTCATCATTTGTTTAATCAACAAAATTGAATAATATTTATGATAATTGTACTATACCTAAGTACCTATTTTGTTAAGTTAAAATCTTAGAAATAAGATACATTTATCTTTTGTAATATGAAACATAAAAGCCAACGTCTGATTTATATTAGAGTCCGTTCGGTTGCGTGGATTTGAGATTGTATTGGAGTTGCAATTTTATATAATTATAATTACGCCAATGTAATTTCAAATACATTGTTCGGTTAAGTTATGGAATTCAAGTATAATTGAATTTCAATCGCAAACTCAATTTGAATGTAAATTTCAATTCAAACCCAATTTGAATATAAAATATCATAAATCTTGAATTAAATTAAAGAATATAGATAGATTTAAGTATGTAAATATAAGTATGACACAATATATATATATATGTATGTATATATATGTATATGTATAAGTCTTTGTGAACATATATGTAAGTTTCTAGTTGTGAAAAGTTAGTTGTTAGAAATAGAGAATTTATTGGGTTGAAGACTTAGGGAAGATTTGGAATTGGAAATCACAACTTCTCATGTAGAATTGGTGAATTTGGAATTGGAATGCAATTCCAAATCCAAATCATGTTTGAGCAAACGAACAATAAAATCTTTAAAATTAGAATGCAATTCCAAATCCAAGGCCCAAAACGGTGCACGGACCCTGAAACTATTTCTCTAATTGAGTTTTACCTGTATATTTAAACACAAAATTATCCCAAATGTGTAACATTTGTGGTGTGGTACATGGAAAAATAAATAAATCAAACTTTCTCATCTTCAAATTTAAAAATAAAAGGTAAAATATACTGACATTCATTGGGATTTAAGTCAATTACACACAATGATTATGTTTGGTGTTTATTATACTGAGTATTCCTATTATTTCGTGACATATTGGAAAGCCACCTTAATACGTACCTTGATCGAATGATATTTTTTTAATATTTTATGCATTTTTGTCAAGTAACTGAAGAATATTTAATTTTTTACACAAATTATAAGTAACAAATTCTACTCGAAAATAGAGTCGTTAAGATTATGCATCAAACCTTAAGGTTTGATAAAGATTGACCGGGTTCAAATTGAATCAAACCTTGTGTCAATGTATTTCACCCTAAAAATAATAGAAAGAGTAATGGCAATAATAAGTACCTTGGATTAAATTAGATTAAGATTGGCTAGGTTCAAATTGGATAATGACCTAAAACAATACCTATTACCAAAACCAAAACTTTCACAAGACAACTCTATCTTCCTCCCATGGCCCAACTCAAACAAACCACGATGTGTGTGTCTTTGAGGTTTGGTTTTTGTTCCAAGTTCTCTCTATTATTATATATTTTGCTATTAAATTAGTATTCTTGTATATCTTAGACAATGACAATCCTCCTTATAAAGCTAATATACTTCACCATAAAGATCGGTGTCAGGAAGGCTACTTTGCACCTAATCAAGCACTAAGTACTTAATTGTTTGTCTTTTTATTTACATTTAAAGGGACAAAGATGTCCCCCCTCGTGTGCTAGAATGGAGTTGTTGGTACTATAATATATATATGCCTCATGTTATACGCTCACGTATAGACTAGTACAACTTTTTCGCTTATTGGAAAGATTGAATTTAGTATCATAAGGTAGTCCACCGCCATCCAAACTAGGCATAAAATAGTGAACTGTAAAAGAGGTTATTACTGAAAAATAGTTAAAAGTACTTTTGCGATAGAGATTATTAAAAAGTAAAATATTATTAAAAAGTAAAATACTTTTACTAGAATATATTACTTAAAAAGTGAACAAACATTCTTAAAACTACCTCTTGTTTAATTCTAAATAAATAAATAAATAATAATAATAATAGTTTAACTCAACATAATTAGCATCTCAATTATGCTTTGTTGGATTGGAATGATGAAAATTGTAAGGAAATAGGAAGTCGATTTATATGACTGATTGTTGAGAGATATCTGATGTGAGAAACGGAGGCCCACCACTGGTCGAATTATCAATTAGTTACATAAGATGAATCATAGTAAGATAACGGATCGAGTGTGCTATCTCGTCTTAGACGTGTAGTGCAAACGAGACTTAAGAGCGAAAATGAGACTTAAGAGCTCAAGTGAGGACTTGCTCAACGAGATAGCTTGCTTGCTGGTTTTTCGGAGATCTAATGGCTTGTTCCCTGCACCATGTAAACTTCTTCAGTCAATTTCTTTCCTGAAAAAAGAGAACACATTTACTTAAAATAAAGAAAAAAATATGAGTAAAACTTTTTCTTTGGTTAAAATAAATAAACAAATCATTTATATATTATTTCTTACTAAAACCCCTCATTATTAACATTGTCGTTTCTACCTTTTTAAATAGAAAAAACACACATACAAAAAAAGAAAATATATATATAAAGAAACCCATAAAACTTAGGCCCTGTTTGTTTGTTAGTCTTTATTAGTTTTGTCTTGTTTTGTTTTTGTTTTAGAAACTAATTTATGTTTGGGTAAGTTAGTTTTAGGTTTTTAAGACAAAATATTTCAAAACCTATTAAAATCAAATCCTTCTTTTTGTAAGTGATGAAAGACCAAAAAATATTTGGTCTTTCAGCCATCATATTTGACTTTCTTCATGCGGGCCCCACCTCTCTCTCTCTCCCCGCGCAAAAGCCAAAAGCTACCCCTTTATAATTATTATTTTTTTCTTCCTTTCTCTCTCTCTCTCTCCTATATATATATATATATATATATATGTAATTCATATACTAAAATTAATAATATATATATAATTCAAAAAATATATTTAAAATTTGACAAAAGATTTATAAAATTCCAAAATAATATATATATATAAATATATAAAATAATATTATTAAATATATATAAAAATAATATATATATATTTTTAATTTTCTTATAGTATTTTGGAATTTTATATATTATTTTTGTATTTTATATAATTTTTGAATTTTGTATATTATTTTTATTATATATATATTTTGAATTTTGTATATTATTTTTAATTTATATATTTTTTAAAATTATTAGAATATTTTGGAATTATATATATATATATTTATTTTTTATATATATTTTTAATTATATATATATTTTTAATTTTATTACAGTATTTTAGAATTTTATATATTATTTTTGTATTTTATATATTTTTTTAATTTTATATATTATCACAAGGATAGTTTAAAAATATGGATAGTTGTTCTTTGGGAATATGAATAGTAACTCAAACATTCTATATATATTTATTATATCTTACTTTAAGAAAAAAAACTATTTTGATTTTTTTACTTTTAAAGTTTATTACAAAATAAAGACTATTATATTCCAATATATTTACAATCAGTTTCAGACCAGATCATTATTTGGAACCAGACAGTTTGCCAAACATGATTTTGTTTTAGTTTTTCAGACAAAACCTGAAAGACGAGATCGCTTACCAAACAGAGTTTCAGATCAACACCAAGACAAAACCAGACCAACCCCTTTCCAAACAGGGCCTTAATGTAGTTGTGACAGTTGCTTATTTTTAACTTCTCTTTGGGCCTGTTTGAGAACTTGGTTTTGGTCTTGATCTTGGTTTTGGGTGGTTTTAGGTAAATCTAAGACCAATATATAATGTTTGGTAAGGAGTTGGTCTTGATCTTGATCTTGGTATAATTATATATATATATACTAATATGTATTAAAAATATATAAATATGAAAAATATATATATATAAAATTGGAAAAAAAGAAATTTTCGGGGAAAAATTATTTTTCCGAAAAATATAAAAAATAAATTTTCGGAAAATAATTAATTTTTTCCGAAAAATAAATTTTTTCGAAAAAATAATTTTTTCGAAAAAATAATTTTTTCACAAAATTTAATTTTTTTCCGAAAAAATAATTATTTTCCAAAAAATAAATATTTTCTGAAAAATAAATTTTTTGGGAAAAATAATTATTTTCGAAAAAATAAATTTTTTCCGAAAATTAATTTTTTTCCGAAAATATGATTTTTTTCTGAAAAAATATTATTTTCCGAAAAAATAAATAATTAACGAAAAAATAAATATTTTCCGAAAAATATTTTTTTTTCGAAATTTTTTTTTTTGAAAAATTACATTAAATTATGATTTTTTTGCAAAAAAAATGTTTTCCCAAAATTAATTTTTCCGAAAAATATAAATTCCAAAAAATATTTTTTCCGGAAATAATGTTTTCCTGAAAAATAATTTTTTTTCCGAAAAAATAATTATTTTCCGAAAATATGATTATTTTCCGAAAATTAATTTTTTTCCGAAAAAATAATTATTCTCTGAAAAATAAATTTCTCCGAAAAAATAAATTTTTCTGAAAATAATTTTTCCGAAAAATATAAAAAAAAATTCAAAATAATTCATATTTTTTGCCATATATATAGAGAGAGAAAAGTCAAAATTGGTAGGCCAAAACCAGATTTTAGTGGTTGGTTTTAAAAAGCTCAAAACCAACTCCAAAACCGGCTTGCCAAACATGATTTTGATATTAAAATCCAAAACCAAACCCAAAATCGGGTTGCCAAACATACCCTTTATCCCAAAAATGGGACGAGATAAAGAGGTGTGAAGGACCGTTGCCACAACTTTTGGGAAAATTATTGGGTACATTCTCTTCATTGTTTTGGGCCTAGAAGCATTCTCCTTTATTTTATTTATTTATTTTCTTTATAAAATAGCTAATAGATGGTCATGCCCAACGTAATTGTGAGCATTGAGAGTATATCTGCATTGTGGGAGGAATCTGGTATTCAAAAGTTTTCTGAGCATTCCTGCAAACGGTAGAAAACAATAGATATATGTATATAGAGTAAAGAAATATAGAATAACAGAAATTTGGTGTGAAATAAAAATATCTGTCGTAATTGAATTGCCTATATATTTAGCTTTGAGAATTCATTAGCACTCAGAGTTGCTTCACTGTGTTATTGCTTTTATGGAATAGAGTAAGTGTCACGGTTCTAAATGTGGTAAGTAAATTTGATATTAAAGTAACAAGATTATTTCGTAATTAGTGATCACGAACTCATTAAAATGTCCGATCTCACCCAATTTTAATTGGGATTCATTATTTAAATTATAAGGGTAGTCAATTGGGATTCATTATTTAAATTATAAGGGTAATGACTAGAGATTCAGGTATATAAATCAAATATATTGAAAAACATCTTATTTGTAATTTCTCAATTTATAAACAAATTTTACAAAAATTATGGGCTAATTTATTGATTTTAGATCATATCAGGAAATAACCCAATTAAATTAGTGAATAAGTAGAAATTAATGAATTTAAAAAATCTAAAATTTTGAGGCATAAACACCAATATGTTATTAATCTTTTCTAATTAGAGGGATAAATTATTGAGTTAAAATAAACCAATGGCCAGACAACAAAAGGGCCAGTGCCGGCCCAAGAAAGACAAAAGCAAATTAAACAAACAATGCAACAATAACGAGCCAAGCTTTACATACTAAGCCCAAATGAGCATACGTATGTTCGTACTTCGTACCGTCGATAGATTTTGCTTGACAACATTTATATATACACATTATCATGCCAGAATCGGGATTCTAGGTAGAATCGTTTTGGCGTCCGTAGAATTGGAAGATTCTAGCAATTCATATTAATTTTTTTTAAAATATATTAATAATTAAATATTTAATTTTAAAATCTAAATCATATTATAATTTTCAAAATTTTCTAATACACTGGCTCTTTAAATGTTTTATCATAAATCTAGGCCATATATTGAAATATTAGACTAAATCATAAAATTTTTGGGCATTTCATATGAAGGGCGAAACTGTCAAATTATTATAAAAACGTACTAAAATCGTATAAAATTATAGAATTGTAAGATTTTACCAAATAAAATCAGAATTCTGACCACCTTGATTACACATACAACAATATATAACAACGTGATAGCCCATTAAAGAACACGTGTCCGGAATGTATTGATCTGAGAGGAGGGAGGAGGAATTACTAAAAGGACTTGGCACTGTCGGAAAAATAAACAATTTTTGAGAATTTCTATTGTATTATTTCTCAAACCAAAGGTTATGTATAAGAAAATAATCCATTTCGGTTACCATCTCACTAAAAATAGTAGAGTGAGATGAGATTTGCATAAGGATAATAATTTAAGTATGTGTATTATTAATTATTTTTTGTGCAGTTTAAAACTAAATGATTGTGTTGCGGTTGTCAATGTGAGTGGAATTGTTGGATTATGACTCGTGCTCTAGGAAGGAAATTACAACAGATCTTGGGTTCAAGAGGCGACCCGTGTGTAGCCCCTGAGGTACGGTAAAAGATAATTTTGTGATTTTACCTGTACTATGAATTAAGTGTATATATATATTATTGTAAACCTAATTCGTTGATATAGTAAAATACAAAATACTACTCTCGTGAACGTATGTCACATTGACTGAATCACGTAAAAATCATGTGTTCTTAATTATTTTTATTTTTATTTTTTGCGATTAATCTATAGCTTCAACCGGAATCAAAGTAGATTAATAGAATATATGTCATTTGAAATCAGAATTTTAATTTTTGAAGTAAGAGAGATTACTCGTTAATGCGTCTTCAAATGGCCTCTTGAACATTAATTAATCATTAAGTTCGAAACATTACAATATGAATAAAAAAAACACTAGCACGAAACATTATGAAAGGCTCACTTAGGTATTATGTGGACAATAATATAATGGGTTAAGACTTAAGGGTCCGATCGATAGAATACCCATACTCGATTGTATCTTTGATCAGAGTTCTACTGATAATATAATATGTTGTCCTTATAAAAAAAAAAAAAAAACAGCCACTAAGGGCATTAGTGACTGTCACAATTGTCACTAAAGGAGATAAAAACTATAACTCTCTTTTAATAGCAGGTTAGTGACATACTACAAATTGCCATTTTTAAAAGTCCTGACATTTTTAAAAGTTTTTAGGCTATAATGAACATAAAAAAAAACAAATTGTTGTATGTATTTTAAATCTCTCATATGAAAAAATTGAACTTTTATAGTATAATGACACAGTTTTAGTGTGCCATTTAAATTTTATCAATACATATCACTACAACAAATTAGTTAATTTGCTACAAAAAATTTTCTACAAAATTTATTTTGTAGTAAAAGAGTGTTATTTTTACTATGCAAACAATTTTGTAGCAAATATAATACTAATTACTACAAAATTAATTTTTTTGTAGTAATTAGTATTACAAGTAACTATGATAGACGAACTTACAAGTGGATGTATGACAATCCATCTGGGTTCGGAGGCTTAGTATGCTTTCAGGAGAGAAGAGAGGAGAAGAGAAGAGAATAGAATTACAAAGTAGAAAGAAAAATGGGAAACTAAAACCTGATCTAAGACCATTACATTTGCCTGCTTATATAGAGGATATAGCAGAGGTTACTGTAGGTTTTGCACTATTGATCTCGTGACTTCTGAGGCAGACAACTCTTGTCTTTCACTGTAGTATTATTGATTTCGTGACTTCTGGGGCAGAGCACTGTGACTTTATACTGTTTGCAATAGTAGTCTGTTGGTACTGTTGAGCACTGTATTTGTTTTTTGTGCCGACGGTTACTGTAGCAAAAAAGTCAAATTTACTATTCACTATTCTCGTCTTTTTGTGCCTTTTTTGTATATGTTGACTTGAGCTTGACTGTGCTTGATTGTGTTCCTTTTTCTTAATCTTTTGACAGATTGAAGGGATCTTGGGCATCCTGGTATGGTCTGTATTTGGATTCTGTAGACGATCCATCTTCTTCATTACTGCTCGAATCTCCTTCTATTTGGGCAAGGAGCTTTTCCATTTTTTCTTTGAGCTTTGCTTTGGAGGATGACTTCTTGGAGACTGATTTCTTGACTGCGGTTTCTGTAGAGGAGCTTGACTGTGCTGATTCAATGACTTGTGTGACTGGGCTAGCCTTGAGTGGCTGAGAAACTTCTTTTGGGAATTCCAGTTGGACTTGTTGAATGATTCTTTCGATTTTGAAAGGATCCCACCATTTGGTATAATGGACTCTACAAACTGTGCCAATATCACCTTTAAGGCTGTAATGCCATTTGAAGATCCAAGGGATTTTGTATTTTTTGGCAAAAATTAGTAGTAGGGGGAATTGATGATCATAGGAAGGGATTTTGAACTTGGTTTCAAAATAGTTGATTTGTTCCCAGAGGATTTCAGGGATCACATCATCGTCTGGGCCATGGTCATTCCACCATTTAACGAACCAAGAAGGGAGTTGACTATTAAATTTACTATCAAAATTGACGAACCAAAAATGACTAAAAGTTTCAGTTTGAAAAAGAAAAATTTTGAACCAGGCATCAATGTAGTCATAGTAGGTGAATGGGAGTGAGTTATCTAGCTTTTTGGTTTCAAAGGGATATTTTCCCCATTCTTTGAGGGAGATAACTCTCAAAATGTACAAGGAGTGGTAAATGACTTTGGTTGGATCATTGCGATCAGGGACAGGTTTGATGAAGACATAATTGGTTTGGTAGAGGATATCTTTATAATATTGCAAGTTGTGACTAGGGGTGTGTGGTATCCAATGAGAATTTGGGGGGAAAAACTGTCTTACTAGGGCAATTGGATCATTTGTGTGAGAAAAATGAGGTTCGATGTGGAAAAGGGTATGGTAAGTTTTTTGAAGATATTCTGATCTTCCTGGAGGGTTGTATCTGGGGAGAGGTGGAGTACTTGTGACTGGGGCATGGATGGTGAAAGGATCATGTGGAGTTGTTAGAGCTGAACTAAAGGTAGGGCGATGACCTAAGGGAGTCCCTAAGCTTGTGAATTTGTTTACTAGAGCGAGGGAAGTAGAAGGTTCAGTTTTTACTAAGGGAGAAGGTCTAACTGGCGGGATCCCTCCTCTAGGACGTGGTTGTGGTTGTCTATTTGCCATCAGGGTTCTGCAAAAATTCTCTGGTAAGAAAATCTGGGATTGAATTGTCACATCCACGAATGTATTCGATATCAAATTGGAAAATGCTTAAAATAGACTGCCATCTGGCAAAAATATGCTTAGCAGATATATTTTTAACATCTTTTTCTAAAACATATTTGGCACTTTTGCAATCAACTCGCAGTAAATTTTTTTGATTTAAAATATCATCTTGGAATTTACTGATATATAGAACAATTGCAAGAATTTCTTGTTTAATAGTGCTATAATTACTTTGTGTTTTGTTCCATGCTCCGGAATGGAAACGAACAAGCTATCTGGAGAAGTAGGGGAGAGTTTTTGTTTTAAAATGCCTCCATAACCAATGTTGGAGGCATCGGTTTCAATGATTTTGAAAGAGTTGACTGAAGGAATTCCTAAGCAAGGAAGAGTTTTGACATATTTTTTAATGTCTCTAACTATAGTGGTATGAATATCAGTCCATGGAGGGGGTTTGGCTGTAAACGATCGAAGAGTGGTTTACATTGTTTTCTAAGATCTTTGTAAAATTCAGCAATGTAATTTAAAGAACCAAGGAAATGTTGTAACTGGGTTTTATCAAGAATTTGGTCTGGGAATTTGCCTGCAAATTCTATGGAACGACTGATTGGGTGGAATTGTCCTTGGGATATATCATAACCAAGAAATCTAACTTTGGTTTGGAAAAGTTTTATCTTAGAAGCAGAGATGACTAAATGGTTGATTTTGATGGTGTGGAAGAAAGAATTAAGATGTTTCCAATGAGCTTCAATGCTGTTGGAAAATATAAGAACATCATCAATGTAGACTATGGAAAAATGACTGAAAGGATTGAAAATATCATTCATAATATTTTGGAATTCACTTGGGGCATTTTTAAGGCCAAAGGGCATGATATTCCATTCGTAATGGCCGAAAGGTGTAGCGAATGCAGTTTTGTACTTATCTTTTTCTGTAATCTGAATTTGCCAGAAGCCGGACTTAAGGTCAAATTTGGAGAAAATGGTTGCTTGTCCTAATCGATTAATTAAATCTCTCTTGCTAGGGATATGATATCTTATCCATTCAAGGACTTGATTAAGAGGCTTGTAATTAATGACTAGACGTGGTACCCCTCGTTCTATTTCGGAATTTTTCTGGACATAAAAAGCTGAGCAAGACCAAGGTGATTTGCTGTGACGTATGATTTTCTTTTGAAGAAGGTCATGGATTTCTTTTTTACAGAATTCTAAGACTTCAACATTCATCTGAATTGGTCGGGCTTTAGTTGGAATATTTTTATTAGTGAAGGATTTGATGTAAGGAAGACTAACAATATGTTGTTTTCTATGCCAAAAAGCATTGGGTAGTTCCGAACATATTTCTTGAATAAGTTTATTTTCGTATTGTTTTATCTGATTTTGAAGGGTAGGGTTTCTTAATTGTGTTTCTGTTCGTTTGTGAATTATTTCTTCTTTTAAAGAATTTAAATGTCGTTCTTTATGATGGAGGATGTAAATATTTTTAGAGACTGAAAAATCAATGATGCTTTCGAGTTTTTTACTAGAAGATTTTTGCAAAAAAGGAAAAGTAATATTTTGACCAAAATGTGTTGTAGAGAGACCATCATTATTTATGGTAAATGGGTAAAGAAGATATAAAAATGGAAGGCCAAGGATGACTGTATCAGTCATATTTTTTACTAGGACAAATGTAGTTTTGAAACATACATTATCTTGACAAATATGAGCTTTAGATAATTCATACTTGATTTTCATCGCACTACCATTAGCAGAACTGAGTTTCTCATTTGTTTTTTCATAGTATTTGCTAGGAATCAGGCCTTCTTGTATACAGTTAAGATCAGCTCCAGAGTCAACTAGAGCAATGACAGTTTTTTGGTATTCCTTATTAATAACTAATGTGACTTTTATTTTCCATTTTTTAAATGAGGTTCGATTAATTAGATTCAAACCATTGGTTTCCTCTTCAGTACTTTGAAAAGGATTTGTGTTGTCATTATCTTCATTACTGTCAAAGGAAGAGGAATCAGAAACTGAAAATTGGTGTGAAGTTTTAACTAGATCTTTGAGTTGGGTGTGAAAGATGGATTTTATATCTTGATTCTCATTTTTCAGGGTTTTGATTTCTTGTTTAACGATGTTGGCTTCTGCTTGGAGGTCTTGTATAGTGACTTCTTTTTTAGGAGTAAAACGTTCAAGAGTTTTGTGAAGACTAAAATTTGGTTTGTTTATGGTAGGGGGTTGAGTATCTTTGTTTATGGTGAGTAATCTAGTAAGCTTTTGGAGATAAGAATTTTTTAAATCTGGGTCTTCAACTTTACTTATGAGGTCTAGCAGAAGATGTTGTTGTTCTTCTGCTTTGGTGAGAACATTAAGGGTTTTATGTTGGTGTCGATTTAACATATTGACTGTTTTTGTACAACAACTATCTTTGCACCCAAAACTAATATCCGGTGAACTGGGGCAAGAGGCAGAAGATTCAGTAGAATAACTAGATTCAATTTCAGTATCTCTGTTGCTTGTGTTTTTTAACTCAAGAATTGTGTAAATTTGTTGTTTAGTTTCATCAGGGATTTCTAGCTGATTAATTTTATTTTTTACAGGACAATTTCTCGCGTAGTGACCTTCTTACTACACTTATAACACGTAACTTTAGTTGGATCAATTTTATTATTCTTCTCAAAATGTTTTGTTTTCCTCGTATATTTTTCGTTCTTTTTATACTTTTGTTTATCATAGAATTCATTATGTTGGAATTTTTTATTATATCTTTTATAAGGACGAGTATATCGTTTTAGGAAGGATTTTGTTTGTTTTGAATTCTTTATTTGCCGAGATGGTGCAATTGGGGGTAATCCATATTGTTGGCAGAATGTGCCCATTTCATATTTAGTCTTGTTTTTATCTTTACTAAGCTGATTATTAATTTTCATATCTATACACATTTTGAGTCCTACTTTCTGGATTAGACTAATAATATTACCATAGGTTAGACTGTCATATTCAATAACACCAGTTGTGTTACTAAGTTCTGTGCGTATTTTATGAGAGAAAAGGCTGGGCAATCCATTAATAAATTTTTCTTTCCAAAATGGTTTATTACTATCTTCACGTAGCATAACTCGTGACAAGAAAGTATCTTTGTACCATCTAAAATCACTTAATGTAGGACATCTAAGGTTACTAAGTTGATCATGAATTCTAGAAGTAATGTCATGTCACGCCCCGAATCCGAAAATCCGGATAATGACTTAAATTTAATTAAAATTCATAAAAATACCAAATGGTCAAACTGGTCAACCGACATTGTTTATAATTCACTAGCGCGGAAGCGAAATAGAAATAATAAAATCATATACAAATCCCGAAATCAAATCAAATTACAATACGAACACACTAGTCCAAAGCCAAACAAGTACAAATCATAATAAACACGCAATCTCCATTATTACATAAAGATGTAATTATTATAGGTTCAAATTCCACAAATTTCCAATAGCTCACGCATCATCCACCAATGGTTCTTTTCCTGAAAAATGTTAAGGGGTGAGCACAAACGGCCCAGTAGAGAAAAATCATGAAGCGTAAGATTCCGCAAGTATGTAAATTAATGAATACGTATAGGGTCAAGTCTCTACCCTAGTCCAATGTCAAGATATAAATGCATAAGGAATCACAATATAAACTCATGTAGAACAATTTAAATAATACCATCAAGATAATTTAAAAGTTCTATAATCACGAAATTAAAACCAATACTCTCAATATGAACTCAAATCCAACTATCACAACCGAAATAGCATCAAATTCAAAATCATCAAATGGGAAAATTATGTCGTGAAACAAACCCTAGGACATGAACTACCTGTTCATCTGCCTAGTCGTCTTGGGGCTACTAACCCTACGGTGACGTCAACCAATCGCGCGATAATTCGAGGACTTGCACCCCGGGAGCTCCTTCGTCCCCCCATTGCTCACACCACACGACCATTTCCCAAAATCAACAACCAATCCACCATTCACAATTCACAATTCATAAATGTCATTCACATGCGCACATAAGTAATAAATATATCCGCACTCCATGATCCACCTAATAAAATTCTATCGTGGCATGAATCAATGCATTTAAACACATTAATGCAATTTCACAACTCATGTCAAACATAGCACAATAAGATGATGAATCTATATATAAACATTAAAATGCATAAATGAAGATTCTTAAACTCACACGATACCCCAATAAATCCCTACCTCAAACTTGATAAAATATCCAGTAAAATACCAACAATCAAAACAATATGGTTGTGTAGAGAATGAAGAAACGAACGGTTCTCCCTTCACGCCTTCATTTGTACCCCGTTATGCCCGAAACCAATTAACACATATTGAATAATTTTTATATACATAACCATATTTATTTTTATAATAAGATTTGCCAATAAACATTCTGATATATATAAATATTTACTAAAAAAATATTCGGAATTAATAGACAAAATTTAGCTACTTAATTAAGAATCGAAAAGTTCGGTTTCGAATACTACCGTAAAACGGACAACAAGTAATCTATGATTTTTAGAAAACTCTACAGGTTTGATAAAAATATGAACTTTACAGGATACACTCCAAACCTCTAGGTAGATCTACTGTAAAATTTTCATAAGCTTTAATCAAAGGACAGTGGTCCAAAATAATTATAAAAGACAGCTTTCCTAACAGTTCCGAAAACTGAACACCCTTTACTCCAAGATTTTTACAAACCTATCCATGAATTATATGACTACCAAAATCTCCATATTTACATATTATATACTCAAGATCAGGTGATAAAATTATAAGTACAAAATTAGAATTATAGATAGCTCAAATCGGTAACACAAGTTCCGGTTTTAAACTACAGTTAAAACTGAACAGTTACTACTCAACAATTTTTCTTACCAGTATAAATTAACTTACAATTCTTGATCTTCAGTACATATGTCCTAGACATATTCAAAATGTTATAATAAAAGTTTCAAGATTTATAAGAATACGAAACCATATGAAACAATTGGCTAAACCGAAACCGAAATCGGATCAGCAAGCAGTAAAATATCACTGGACAGCCTACTTCCGTGATTTTTAGAAAATTAAATATTTATCTACATGATCTGAAATTTTGAGAGATGATAATAGACATATACAAAATCATACTTTAAAAGTTTCAAAAATTTATAAATAATTTAACATGGTCTATAAATTTCTCAAACCGAGTAAAAAAAACAAACGGTCTGCAGCAACAACAATATCCGAATAACATGTTTTTCCTAGATTTTTAATTAACTCTCTACTTATCTATAAATTCTGAAATTTTCAGGAACATATAATCACATACCTATATATGATCTGTAAAAGTTTCATAAACTAATTTTGATCCATACATATATTATAAATTAGAGATCTAAAGCCTTGATTTTCACTAAACATGTAAACTAGCAATCTGGAATTTTTGAAAAATCAAATCAAATTAAATAATATAGATCACATACCGTAATTGGTATTAAACCGAAGATCGGAACACGTAGAACAACTTCCTAGTTGAGCACAAAATTGAATCCCCACTCTAAGATGCCCAAAATGTAGAGAGAAGAAGATAGGAGAAAAATAGAGAATGATGGAAAAAATGGTTTTTGCTTGATTGTTGAGAATATGCAAAAGCTAACCTCAACACATCAATATAATGGCTGAAAATTTTCATCAATAATGTCATAAAGTGGTGTCAATATAATAGATGTATGATTGAACCTTTAAATGATGGAGGAATATGCTTTTGGAAAGTTGAAGATAAAAATAAAATTAAACATGTGGAATTCGGTCACACATTTACACATAATGAATATATTGCAAAAGTTACCCTCATCTTTATCAAACTCAAAAGTAACCCCCACATTTAATTAAAATATCGAAACTACCCGATCAACGACAAAAATGAAAATTTTACAAAACATAGAAATGAACCCAAAAATTCAAATCATACAATCCTTAATGTACAAAAACACATGCAATGCCACATAATGCACAAGATAAAAAAATAATAATTTATAACCGAAGAAAAAGAAATTATTTAAATAAACCCGGTCATTACATGTCACTTGGTCTACCAATGAAATGGTCTATAATTGTGTAAATTAATGTATTGACTCCATCAGGGAGTCCGATGCCAATTTGTTCATTAAAAATAGGGATTCCATCTTCTGTTTTTTGGACTGCATGTGTTATATTATCTCTTGCTTCTTGGGTAAGATGTTTATCCCACCAATTTCTTAGCATGCCTGAAAACCCAGAGGCTAGTAATTCTACAATATCAGGTTGAGGCATATTGTGATGTGTAAGGTAACTATTGGTTGTCATAGAAAGATGGTTTAATTTGTTTAAAATTTCTTGTTCAGAGAGTCCATCAATATTCCATTCATAAATTTTTTTAGATGATACAGAAAATTGGTTTTGGAAGATTCTTTCTTCATATTGAATATCGACATGAGTGGGTTGGGTATACCAATTTTTCGTAATACTGGTAGGGTTAATTGGTCGATGTGTGATCCTATTGATCTCAAAGGCATTTTCTAACTTGCGTATATTGTTATATGTGTCTTCTTCAGATGAGGTTTCAGAGTTATCAGTATCATTATGAGAATCAAAATTGAGAACTGTGAGGGTTTTTTCGTCCTTGAGTAGTTGTGATTCTAAGGCTTTTAACAATTTATCAATTTGGGCAGAGGAGTCGCTTGTGCTTGGTTTGTTAGGTAGTCCTTGACGTTTTGTAGGAAGCTTGATTAGAGGGGAATCAATAGTTTTTGTCACCGAGTGGAAGCGTCAAGTTTGGATTCTATTTTGTCTAATTGAGAACCTAGCGTACTTAAATATTGGTTGGTGAAATTGTTTTGTTCAATAATTTTTTTTGTATTAGGATCGAGTGTGGAGGTAACTACCTTAAAAGGGGAGGCTGGGATTTCGGTTCCCAGGTGGTTAACAATTAGGTTTTCTAAAGGAGGGTGACTAGAAGAAACAATTGTTTTATCATGTTTTGTCCATTTATGTTTTGTAAGAACATTAATTTTTTTGTAGTAATTTTCAAGATAATCAAATAAACCAATTTCTAATTGGTTTGTTATCATGAATTTTTGCCATTTTTTTGTAATTTTTGTTCTCTCCTCATGCGTGTAACTTGTATTATATATTTGTCGTCTTGCTTTATTTTCTTTGGACTTGGCTTCAACTTCTAACTTTAGAAGGTCATAGGAAAATGATTTACTTAAAACACATAGTTGTGGATTAACAGTTTCGATCTCAAAGTCAGTTTGTGTAGGAGAGTGGTTAGAGATTGAATCTTCAGTTTCTATGTTTGGGACGTAACATGGAGTAGATACTTGTTCATCCTTTTGAATTCCTTTTAATCTATGATCACGCCTGGATCGGTGGACTAGAGATTCTACAAATTCTGTATCATGGATAGTAGTATTTTCTCTAATTGGTAAGGGGGTGAACATTTTAGAGCTTGAACTAACGGAAGAGCAACTGTGTCTAGATCTATCAAATGTTAACTTAACAGTTCCATCAAGGAATTGTTGTACATGTTCAAGGTTTCGGACATCATTTTCGATTTTGGTTGGGTGATTTTCATTTTCAAGTAACCATTCGTTTGGGAGGGAAACATCTTTCCAGGCAATCGTTTTTGGTATTCTAATATTTGCATTAGAAGTACTGCTCTGAATTAATAAAGTTTGATCTTTGGGACTTTTGATTAGAGCATGAACATTTAAATTGGTTTTCATAGTTTTGTAGTAAATTCTATAAATTAAGCTTAGAGGCTGGGCACCTGCACACATGGCATATCCTGAAGTTTTGATGTTTAATGTTAAAGCTTTTAGTATGTGAGGGTCACTTAGGCTTAACTTAAAATTAGGAAAGCAATCAAAGTAGACTGGACCATTACATAGGCTGGTTTCAATGACACTAATTAAGCTTTGATTATAGTCGAGGAACCTAGCATCTCTTAGACAGAGAAGAATCGATGCATTTTGTCCTAAAATAGTTAATGGATCAACTGCAACTTGTACAAGACCAATATGGATAAAATTGTATCCTCTTTCGCGATGTTGTTTTATAGTTTTTGGAGAAAATAATTGGCATTTTTCGTGTTCTTTATTTATAGCATAAACTTGTTCAACAGTTTTGACTGTGTATTCTGTAAAAAAGGTTGACTTAATGAAACTGGTTTTGTAAATTTCATTTGTGGGTACCTTTGGGATATTCCAATCATTGTGACATTCAAGATTAGTGTAGGTGTGTTCTTCTTCATTAATTATGTCATTATTATCTGGAATGGAAGGTAGGTTTGTTCGATTATGTCGAGAGGAGGAAGATCTAAATAAACGACTCATGATTAATCAATAATCTTATTATCTGAACATTATAATTGTGCTTTATCCTATTTTCAATGTTTGTTGCATTTCATAACACATACCTTAGCCCAACGACATCACCGCTCATGCCCTAAAACGCCTAAAAGCTCACCAAGGGACTTAATGTTTGGTTTTACAGTTTATGGGGAGGTGGCACCAACAAAACAGAGAAAGAGAAGATGAAGAACAATATAAAGGAACAGATAAAAGGCTATAGATTAACAAATCTGAGTAATTTACTAGATAATCAACGAGACTTTATGGCTCTGATACCATAAATTAATTTTTTGTAGTAATATGCTAAAACTGCTTTTTTCCACTCTCATGACTCGAACACTAGACCTCTAACAATTTTAAGAAGTCAAAAATAACCACTGTGGCATATGGTCCTTAGATATACATTTGCTAAAACGTTTCAATTATATTAAATATAACTATATAAAGTCTCTAAAATTACTTTTACTCTGTCTCAGCCTTGTTCTCAGTCTCACTCTCTCAGTCTCACTCCAGAGCTCTCTCTCTCTCTTCATCCACAACTCGATCGACTCCGTTGTTGTCTCTGTTCCTCGACAACTTAGGTATAATCCAAGCTATATATATGTATGTATATGTATATATATATGTTTGTATAGTATATATATGCGTGTATATATATGTACACAAACACACACCTATATCTCTCTTTACACATACACATACGCGTATATATGTATACGATGTGTTTGTGTGCGTGTAAAGTTTGTGTGTAAACAATGCACGATGATTTAGTTTTTGCCCTAATAATTACAGATCCGATTTTATGATTTAGTTTTTGCCTTAATAATCACAGATCCAATTTTATGATTTAGTTTTTGCCCTAACAATCACATATCCGTTTTTGAGAAGGCTTGTAACTCCTCATGAATCAATTTCATTCTTCTTTTATTTTTTGCAATTTATTGTTTTAATTGGCAATTCAATTTCTTGCCCAATCTATTACAGATCAGGTTTTACGATGTCAGTTTGTGAATGTATGATGTGTGTGTGTAAAGTTTGTGTGTTTGTGTGTGTGAACAATGCATGATGATTTAGTTATTGGATACAAAAATAAATAAAAATTCATCACAATTGGATTTTCAATTCAGCATCAAATAAGAAAACCTCTGCAGACTATGAAATGATAATTACTGAAAAAGAGAAACATGTTATTGTCTTTGATATTGGCTGGGCAGCAAAGTGAATTCACCTTTTTTAATTATTAATTATGTTGATTAAAGCTTTCTTTGCTAGCATATCCTGGTTATTTTTCTACTAGGCTTAAAAGCTGATGTACAAATAAATGGAGAAAGAATTACCTCATTTGTTAACTACCTGTCCATAGAGAAGGCAAAAGAAGAAGAAATCAATGTTAAAGAGGGTTAAACAGTTTAACCTGTATAGATAAATTGTTACATGTATATATATATTTGAGAGTGACTGATCTGCATTTGTGTAGGTTTAGTAGCTGATTAGGTAAACAGCCATTGTTAACTAAAATAGATGATTATTATTGCTTGATACTTTTTATGTCCTTTTATTATTGCTTTTGACTTCTGTGATATGGATGGACTCTATTGCCAACTTTCAATGGTTAGTTTGTTGCATAACATGAGTTGATTGATCCTGGTTAATAGGCTAGGCTTGTGTATATATACATATATGTATAAACAATGTCTCTAATCATTTTAAATTGTAGACCCAATAACAAAATCTATGCCCCTATCCATTTTGCCAAGTGTCCCTTATCCTTTTATAATGGAATTCCTATGAAGTAGTGTTGTTCAAATTTCCTAGCATACTAGCTTTCATTTGCATTTATTTATTTCCTGGGATTCACCGATTTTAAATATATACAATTCAGTGACTAAAATAGGGAAAACTTGATTGATGTGAAATCTAACATATAGGACCTTCATTGTCTATTCCTATTGCTTCTGAGACTGGTCCAGCTGTTCGAGGTGAGATTATTGTATTTTACATATGTATATATAGTTTGTTTCATTATTAGATTCTTGCAATTTGAAAACAGAGAAGTCTTTTGTGTGAAACTGAACTATGTAAAATAGATGATTGTATCTATTTTGTAGGTTCCAACTCTTCTAGGTTTGGAAAAGGACGTGGGAAAACAACAAGTAATGCTGTTGATAAGATTCAAGATAAAAATGGGAATAAGCGTCTTCCAATCCACATAAAGCCAGATTTGTTCAAGCCAGTGAATGGCTATGTGAAAGAGTGGACCACTGAGATTGGAATAATTGCTCGCTTAAATAGTTCACTTCTATATGAGAGTTGGAAAAAAATTCCTCCTTGCCATAAGAAATATTTGTTTGTCCAGGTTATGGTAAGTTCTTTATTAAACTTCTATGTCTTTGTAGCCTTGACTTTTTTTTTGCGCTATTAAACTTAGTGATGTTATTAATCTGATATCCTCAGTTTTGTCAATAACATTGATAGGTAAGTGCATTACTTATAGTTGAGTACATACATATAGGTTTAATGATTTCAAACAATTTTCATATACTCAACTGTGAAATCTATTTCTACTAAATTTTCTTGAATGATGAAGCGCGATGAAGGGACAACTGGTGGAGTCAGTTTCGTTCGTATGTACAAGGAAACTCACTATAGGGAAGGAAAGGGTTGGACACATCCAGATGCTGAGGAGCTATATGTAAGAATTCTCTGATGAAATATATAGCTATAATTTTCATAATTTCTTGGTAGTTTTAGGTCTGTGAGATGATGATGGATGTTTGGTATTAATTTAACCATAAAATTCTGCCACATTAATAGAAGTGTTGGTTTGAATTACAGGGAAAGATGGTCATGCAGTCACAAGCAAATGATGGTACCATGAGTGACGATTTCCATATTTTCCAAGCAATTCTTGGTGACAATCCATACTACAGTCGTGGGCTCGGGTATGGCATGAAGCCTACTTCAGCAGGCCGATGCACGAGAGCAGGGCTGGAGACAACTCATAAGAGGGCTGAGGACGCGAAAAGGACTTGTGCGGAGGCAGTGGAAAGAGTCAAACAATTGGAGGAGAGGATGCAAAGGCTTGATGACATGGCGGAGCAGGGAATTGAGGAGAGGGTTGAGCAAAAGATTGAGGAGAGGGTCGGCACTTTGATAGATGAGAGGGTCCGGGCTATGTTTGCAACTTTCGGGAATCATTGTTCAATTTGAATATTGTGGTGCACTACTCTTATTTTTTAATATTTTTTGCAATTTTCTGGAATCATATTGTTGTGTACAGTTGACACTTACAAATTAGATATTTCACTGTGTAGGAGCATAACCAAGTAGGCTGGGAGATGAATAATGAACATTTGACATGTTTGAGTATTGTTGTGTTGACTAGCAATTTACTGGAAAGTTGAAGTTTGGAGTGCCATATTTTGCTTTTGTATTGTTGTTCCATATGTTTTATTTGCTTTTTTTTTTTTATTACAGCTGATTTTTATTGTTAACAGATTTATTTATTTATATATTTAATATTATTACTATTATTATTGTGAATTCAAGATATTTACAACGAAATTGTATTGTAGCATTTTTGTAGACAATTCTTAGGTGAATTGCTACAAACTAATCTTGTAGCAAATAACTTAAATTTTGTAGCAAAAAGATTACCATTTGCTACAAAATTGAGTGGTAGTAATAGAATTATATTTGCTACAAAATTCAAAATTTGTTGCGAATGACTTTTTGCTACGCCACTTCTTGCTACAAATTGGTGACAATTTTTTTTTTTGTCTCTAAAAGTCTTTTGCTACAAAAAATTGTTATTTTGCTACGAAAAATTTTGTAGTAAATTGCTTAATTTGTTGTAGTGAATGATGATGATGACCATATATATATATATATATTGGTATATTATTGTAGGCTTAAGTAGTATATTTATCAATCGGCACCTACCATTTGGAATTTGTCAAAACGATTGGAAAAAAAGAGAAAGAAATCCAAGTCTTCCATCACCAAGAAAGAAGTATGAATTGCAAGCTAGAAGAGTGTTCACACTCATTAATTAGCTTCATCAATTCATAATTTGTTAATTTTCTGTATAGAAATACCTCAATATTCATCTGACAATTAAGATCCCCATATTTCAAAGTCACATGTTTCTCCATTTCCAATTTATATTGAACTAAGAATAAATAATTAACTTATGATATAAAAAAAATTCAAGGTGAAAAAGAGCATCAAATTATTAAATTCTAACTCACAGAACATATCATCACAAACCAACTGCTCATGCCCTCAACAACAACATTTATGGAGTCATACATATATATGGATATTCAGATCTCTACCTCTTATTGTTTCAGAAACTTACACCAATATAGTGCTGAAATAAACAACCACCATCAGGAACATAGTAAATGATATTTAACACATACAAACCACACAATAAAACACACACAAAACACACAGTGAGGGAGAGTTCATCATCATAATACCTGGAAATTAAACACAAAACTAAAGCATCAACATCAACCCTAATATACATGCCACGGCACGGTAGATCCTGCATGCCATCTTCTTCAATCACCTACCTCAAATCCCAAACATTACTAAAAATTTTATATATATATATATATATATATATATATATATATATATCTAAAGAGATTTGCTTGATCTAGCAAACAATCGGACCGATACGCTTCGATTCCCCAAGTGAAGAAAAAGGAACTAACTTCATACTAAAGGTGGATATGAAAAGTAGGGTTTCTTCTTCTTCAATGAAGTAGTCATCTTCAATTGACCCAAATTATTTTCCCTCTCTTTTTCTTCTTTTTCTTTCTTGTTCTGGTGTTTGAGGTTGTTTGTGGATGGTAAAAGAGAGTGTGGTGGTGGTGATGATGATGAAGAAGGAGGAGATGAGGGACTAATGATGAGAGAGAATTTATGTTAGAGGACATGATGATTGCTACGAGGTGTCTTGTTTTGAACAATAAAAGGGCTAAAAATGTAAAGTCTTTGGGGTTCTTATTCTCAAAGCGATTGTTTGGTGGTTGTGATTGTTTCTCTCATAGGGAGACACTTATCATGACAAGCCCTCTTCTTTTTCTCCCTCCTAATTAAGTGCTCCATAGAACTTCCTTATCTCCTCCTACCAGCTAAGCTAGAGAGAGAGAGAAGAGAGAGAGTAGGGTATTAAGGGATTGTCTAGGGCAAATATATTGCTACATGACTTCTCAAAATACTATCTGTGACGCATTAATATGGTCATTTCTGACCTTTCAACCCAAAAAAAAAAAAAAAAAAAAAGTTTCATTTATGTGTCTCTTATTTTCTAAATTGGTGTTAACATTATTTTGATGATTATATACCAAAACTTTGACAAAAATGAGAACTATTTACTGTTTATATGCTTTATTATTTTTATTTTTTTTCATTTCAATTTATGTAGAGATTGTGTTATATATGAGTCATGTTTGACATAACTTCTGTGTTTTTGTTTTTTGCAGAAGAAAAAGAGAAGCAAAAATTATTTTGAAAAGCTAGTACCCATAGTTTCTTCAAAACGCTATTCCAAGGCGCATAAACTCTTCTAAATTTTTTTGTCAAACACAGTTCAAAACAGTTATTTCCTCCAAAAAATCAAAAGCAGTGTTTGAAAAATCAATCCAAACAGGACAAGGAGGGAGCCATGGATTAATCTGTTGAGAAATGTGGACAAAGTATCAATTCAACTCTTCTATTAGAATACGGGTGGAAATTAAAAAGTGGAACATTAGGAAACATATTTATCTTAATATTTTTCTTCTTAGTATGATTTATTTAAGTTTAATACACATTCATTTCAATTAAAGTATTCTAGATTTTATATTTTTTTCATATAGCTATATTGCCCTATTGGGTATGATTCAATAACCCATGGCCAAAATATTATCAGTTTAGTATATATGTAAATTAATTTGTACCCGAAATTCTGATCATTACGTTTTTTCTGCCCAGATTTGACCATGAATATTCGCATTACTCAAGCTAATTAAATATTTCTCTTTCCTCTTTGCTCCCTCGTTCAATAAGGGTAATTTGCATTGACATCCGGTGAATTGGTCAGTAGATGTTAGTCAACGCATTATTTTACGGAGATACTCCCTAAGGTTTGTAAAGTGTTGCAATGATATCATTTGAAAGTGAAATTACTTAGAAGATAGTGAACTAAGCCTAGAGGGAGGTGAATAGGCTTTTTATGAATTAATTGACAAATTAAAATATTAATTACGAAATAATCAATTTTAATTTAATTCTATTACAATATAATTAACGCAATTATAAATATAAGTGCAGAAAATAAATCAGAGACGACACCAATATTTTTAAATGGAAAAACCTTGGAAAGACTTCAAGTAAAAAACTACGAATACGTTCGGGTATCAATGTACTATGAATCAAGAAGTACACAGACTCTATGAAGTTTAGACTTACAAATCACTCCTGATTTGCCTTTCTCCACTGGACGTCTAACGTTATTGAATCACTCGCGCTCCACGAAGCTCTCACTCTGATCTCCGTATTCTGACGGTTCCGCTTCTCAACGGATCAAAGAACCACGAAGTCTTCTACTCCGATCAGGGTGATGTGATGATTTTTCAGCAACTAGATCATCCAATTGTGCATAACGATCTTCGGTGTAGAAGCACAATTGGAAAACTCCAAACCAAGAAAGAAGTAGAAAATATATAATAACTCAATAATTTTCTCTTTATATATATCTCTGTAAAAATATATGAATTGTAGAATAATTTCAGAGATCTCACACAAAAATCACAAAACCACACCCTTATCTTAGGTTTAACTTATATATATAGAGAGAGAAGTCTTCAATTAATGGTAAGAATTCTTTTCCAATCATGATTCGTTTTTCCACCATTTAAATCTTCTAAATATAAATAAATATGTCAATAATGGTCCAATATACTAATAATAGCTTCAAATCATGTCTCAAAGTGGTTAGGAATTGATTGTATTTCAATATAATACCTCCCAAAAATAAATCTGCGTAGCCACTTACTGAATACTCGGTAGGATTCTACCGAGTACTCGGTGAACACCCAACTGCAAAAGTGTGCGCAAGTTCGCAAAACTCTCTGGTGGAATTCTCACTTTTTGCGCAAAGGAGCGAAAGTTCACACCTTACCGAGTACTCGGTGGAACAAAATACAAATTTCTTTGAACTTGTTTCTCAATTGCACTGCTGCTTCCAGCCATTATTCCATTGAATATCCTTTGTATCTTTACCACTTTGTACACACATTTAACAATTAACAACTCAATCTAAAACACAAAACTCTCAACATGATTTTTGATCAGAATAATGTCATTACATAAATAAATGTTCTTACAGAAAGCATAAAATGACTTTAGTACTATTGATTAATTTAATTTTCACGTGAAATCTCTAAGTTACCCCCATGCTTTAACCATACACTTTACCCATTACACCAATCATCTTACTACATTAAATTAATCAAGGGCACTAAAATCATTTTATGCCTCCAAAAAATATCATTACAACACTTTACAAATCTCAAAAATATCTCTCAATATCTACCTATAATTGATCAATACCAACCTATAATTGATCAATACATCAGAGGATGTCAATTCAAATTACCCTTCAAATAACTTTTAACTATCTTCCTAATATAACTTTTAACTATCTTCCTAACGAGTTCAGTAATAAAGAGCTCTATAGGCCCATTCATAAGAGTCATAAGACAAAAGTCAAAATACTCCATTAACATTCCCACATGCTTAATGCTTCCCCTGTTCCAAACTATTTGACTTTTTTTTTATAAAAAAATTGGGATATTTTATGTTTTTAAATTTGCCCTTTGAAAATATAATATAATTTTAGTTTTTCGTGGAATTCATTATTTTTTGAAGTTAATGAAAAATAATAAGTTGAAAAAATATAATATTATGTTTGGTAGACAAGAATATAATGAAATGGAATGTCCATTCATTTGTTTGGTACCATACATTGAATGAGAATGATCATTCATTGGAATAAAATTTCATTGAATTACTAAACCTATTAAATAATCATTCGTTTCATTTAATAATACTTTTAAAACATAAAATGACTAAAATAACCCTCTTAGATTTTAAGTAAACAAATCGCCACCATCTCTCCAACATCACCACCGCCATCGCCATTGCTCATTAACTCTATTCCCGTTACCTTTCACCATTTTTTGTCAAAAAAACTAAAAAATAATATTACTTTGTTAAAATTATATATTTATCATTAAGAGGGTTATTTGTGGAAAAACAAATTCAAAGTCATTCCATTCCTAATGTTCTTTATAGTTACAACTAAACAATAGAATGAGAATGATTATTCCATTTCATTCCAACTTGCATTCCATTATATTAAAACTTACCAAATATAACATAAGATTATATTGTATTGTAATTCGAAATTGGAAATTTATTTTGGAACATAGAGAATAAATAATGACTGTTTGAACTTTGAAGCTGTAAAAACTTAATCCTAGCTTTTAAGTGGATCACTATTTCTTCTCTAACTAATTAACTTTACCTTTGACCCTAGTAAAGTTTCCAGTTTCAGTGGGCTCTACTTTTGCAATTCCAATCATGTCTTTTGGTAGCAACCATATCATGATTATGTTAAAGCAATTTAAGAACCCAATTAATATTCCACTACAAAAGGGTGGTTCTATGTCATTTCAATCTAAATGCAAAGGAGTTAAATAAAGCTTCTTTTCATTCTCTGTTAAAAGCAATTCCCTAGACCTAGGTACCTTTTAATTTGTTGCAATGTTATAGTGCAAATCTTAGTAAAGGATGTAAAAAGTATTGGGTTGTAAAAGAATTTTAATGAAAATGCACCATCTCTCTCAAAATTATACTTAGACATCTTAAATAGTTAAATTTACCGTGTTAAAAAGGATTTTTAAAATTGTTTTCTCTATTATTAATGATGACAAGAATAATCTGCCTTTAAAACTCACCGTGATTACTCACCGTGATTACAGAAAGTGAAATCGTATTTATAGTGTTGATTAGATAACAGGGTTTTGAAAATTGTAAAAGGTTATTTACAACGGTTAATTTGATCCATCTAATTATTATTATTATTTTGTAGTAAGGATTTTTGAAATTATTTAAGTTGGTCATTACATGTGAAACCAAGTCGTGTATACCCAATCTCTGATTGTAATGATTTTGGCTTCAAAATTGGTCAAGAAAAAGTGAGTATAAACTTTATGCTTGTTGTTATCCCATGTTTAGATCTACGATTCAAGTTACGATTGTCTGTGTATGGAGCGAAGCCTGGCAATATGGATGTTTTTGGATGATGCCAACTTTGCCTGAAAGTATTAGGGTCTGTAATCACCCTTTCTTTTGTTTGCTATCCTTTATGGGTAGTGTGTTTTATTGTGAAGAGGTGGATAGTCAGTTTTACCCCTCTGTTTTCCTTCTCAAGGGCTATAATGCCCTTAGCCCGTTTGGAAATCTGTTTTTTATTCTATTTTTTATTTTTTGGACTTGAAATGAGAACAAAAATCTGTTTGGGTAATTTTTGGGCCCAATTTGTTCTTATGCACAAAAAAAAAAAACAATTGCCAACATTGGGCCAAATTTGAGAACCGGAAAAAGTAGTATTCTTGTTTTTTTGTTTCTATTCTCAAACTTTCTGAAAAAATAAGACTTGCCAAATGTATTTTTTTTGTTTTTTGTTCTTAAAAATTTTTGAAACAAAATTCACAACCAAACATGTTTTTGTTTCTGGGTTACCTTAGGACAAGAACAAGAATGTTTTTTGTTCTCAAGAGGACAAAAACAAAAACGAAAACACAAATTTTCAACCGAGGCCCTAAGGCCCCGTTTGGATACGGAAAAACAGTTTTTGTTTTTTTACTATTCACCAAGTTAAAAAAAAAAAACACGTTTGGCAAACGTGTTTACTGTTCACTTTTTTTTTCCCAAGAAAACTGTTTTCTGTGAATAGTGTGTAAAAGTGGTAAAAACACCAAATACAACTTTTAATTGTTTTTTGAGTTTTTTCACTGTTTAGGTGGTAAAAACAATGAAAACACCAAATTCATAAAATACAATTTTCACCAAATAAAAGTGGTGAAAACACCTTCATCCAAACGCTTTTTTGTTTTTAATTTTTTCCTGAAAAAACAAAGACAAATACAAAAACAGTTTTTATATCTGAAGACAGAAAACAAATACAAAAAACAGGCTTTCCAAACGCACCCTAAGCCTTTGTATATATTCTTGGTCTATAAATTATTTTTATTTACCCAAAAAAAAAAAAAAATTAACTTGGACTCTTCAGCTATTGGCCCAGTACAACTATGGAAATTCGTAAAGACTAACCTTGAGACTTTGATTTGAGTATTATTTATTTACTATTAATATTTAATCTTTATTAATTGTTCTTTTGTTTGGTGTGTGTGAGAATGGAAATGGTTATTTGCGATATGAATAAGTGATTTGAGAATGTTTGCATCTGTGTGTGTATGAAATAGTTATTTGTGATACAAGTTAATTTACATATTCATTTGATGGTCCTTGGTGCTAACAAAAGGTAGTTTTTGCAGTAGAGAGTATTGGTATCACAGTCATTTGAGCTAAATCTCACTTATTGTAGCTAAATCTCTAATTTGATGACAATTCTTGTCTCCTACTACATAGGGAGGATCTTCCTCCTACCCCATAGTATGACTTGATAAAATGTGAACATGTATCATATATTTAAACATCAGTTATATTTCTTTTTTAAAATTTAATTGATTCATTATTATATATTCACTTTCCTTATTTAAATTCAATACAAATATTTATAAAATGCTTGAATTGACAAAATTATCCTCCATCATTTATTTTCCTTTTAACTATTTGCACTCACTTTGATTCAAACCTAAAACTAATTTTTTTCTTTTTAAAAAGACGTAACTTTTCAAACATTAAACTATAAGGTTTTTTTTATATATAAAAAAGACGTTACTCTCCCTAAACCAAAAATTCATATTTTCTATACTCAAAATGATGGGGGCAATTTGGTCAATTCAGGTATATTATAAATATTTCATATTGAATTTAAATATAAACATAAGGTAAAAATGTCCATTCATTAAATTTTAATATGAAAAGTCAATATACATTAATAACCCAATTTACCTTTAAAAATCTATCTCATTCAAATTTAAATATAGGACACGTGTCCACATTTCATTAAATCACATCATAGGGTAGAAGGAAGTTCCTACTTATGGGGTAGGAGACAAGTATTCTCCTTCTCAATTACTTTAATTACCTCTATAGATTATGAAAATAAATATATATGAAACACCATATATATATATATATATATATATATATTCACGAAAAGGGCTTCAAATATTATAGAGTGCCTAAAACATCCCCACTATTACTATTATTATTATTATTATTATTTTCTGTAATTAACATCCCTATTCTTTACCTAACAAGTATTTATGCAACTGAAATGAAGAATGCTCTTTTGTATTAAATGAATATATAAACAATGTGGGGAGGCTAGATGGGATAAAATTTAATGCTTTTGTAATTATATTATATATTTAACACATGTAAATAACAACATAATTTCTCAACCATATTAGATAATGCATTCTCTCTTGTGACAAAATAAACAACATTTAAGATGTAATAGAAACTTGAGACTTAATTACTAGGGCAATTTGCAGTCATACCTATGAGGTTTAGGTTAATTGCACCTAAAAATTGGTCAAGACAAGTGATATCCCAACGCCCCCAGAGGTTTGCATTTTGTTGCAATGACATCCCTTGAAGGTATAAAATGACTTTAATGCCCTTAATTATTATAATTTGCATGCAAAATGACTAAATTACCCCATGCAAAAACCCTACACATCATCTACTCTTATCATCACACTCTTATTATTGAAAAAATTATAATAATAAAACATACAATATAAAAATATAATTTTATTTTAAATACAAAATTCAAAAACGTCTGAAATAAAAAATCTATTTATAAATAAATTTTATCACCAAAAATATTTCATCAATAATAAAATATTGAAATTGATAATAAGAAAACTATATTATTTTATTACTGCTTTTAATTCTAAATAAATTACTATATAAATATTTCACAAATAAAAACTAAAGGGTTATATCTAATATCCATTTTAAGTATTACATACCTAAAAACATATATATTATTTCTTATAAATGTATAATAAAAAACTTATATTTATTTATAAACATTATAGATATACTAGCAATAATCAACAATTTTAATGAGATTTGTCAATGTAACAATATTTATTATTCAATATTATTTAACAATAAAAACTAATTTTAGTGGGAATCTCAACAGAGTTTGGTAACATTAAAGTAGAAATATAAAATAAATAAATAAATAGGTATAATTATTTACATAAGTAACAAGAGTAAACAAAGATAAAAAAAAGTTTATAAAAAAAGTTTGCTTTAAATTTTTAAGTAGTATATATTTTAGTGGGATTTAGTAATAATTTATACATTTTATTGGAAGTTGAAAAGAATTTTGTATTTAATGTAAATATAGTTAGTTAAATTCAATAATATTTGATACATTTAGTGGAAAGTCCAACAAAATATAACATGTGGTGTAAAAAATTCTTATACATAATTAACAATAAAAATTTAAAATAAATTATAGAAAAAAATAATATTGCTCTTACTTTTATAAATAATATTTGGTTTGGTGAGATTAAATAATAATTAATATATGTTTTGGGAAGATCAAAAGAGTGTTGTAACATTTGGTGCAAATATTAAATAAATGAATGATTATAATTATTTAAATATATATATTTTTACAATGTACGAAAAATATTAAAATTACATATATTATTATAGTATATAAATAATTAGGGTGTGGTGACAAAAAAGTGATTGGTATAATGAGTGAGGTGTAGGGTTTAAGCATGGGGTAACTTAGACATTTTGCATTCAAATTAGAATAATTAAGGGCTCTAAAGTCATTTTGTGCCTCCAGGGGTGTCATTGTAAGGAATATAAAACCTCATGTTGCATTGGGATACCACTTGCCTTGACCAATTTCTAGGTGCAATTGACCTAAAACTCAAGGGTCTCAATGCAAACTACCCTAATTACTAAGAGCTATGTAGAAAGATATGCATTAAGTGATCAAACTATAATAAAATAAATTCTCCTATAATAATAAAATATAAAATAAAATTTTAATTTAACATTACAAACAGGTTACAATATTAATTTTTTTTTTAAATAAAATAAGTTACCTATGATTTAATCAAAATAACCTTCCATCAATCCAAATTAATTACTAAAATTTATCATCAAACATATAACCTACTCATACAAACCCAAAAGACTCTCTATAGTATTTCTTTTTCTCCTAATATTATGGTGCTTCATTTATCATAATAAATTACTTGTACGTGGAAACTTTGATAGAGAAATTAGATAACATTGACTATGAGACTGTTGGTAGAAAGATAGATAAATTACATTACTCCATAACTATTTATAAGCATTGGCGTTTTACAAGTTTACCAATTTTTTTTTTTTTTTAGTACTTCCTATTGTATATAAGTTTAGATAAAATTACACAGAATTTTAGATAGGGACACACTTAGTGGAGTCTAGATAGTTGACCACCGTAATTAGTTAATATAACGCCGTAGAATAAATAAAAAAAAGAAGTTAGATCAATACTCGATCTAGAGTTGATAAAATTGGACATGATAGGGTAACACGATGAACACGATTCTATTTAAAAAGATTAGGGTTGAGCATAAAAGGGTCAAGGCCTAAAAAGGATCAACCTGAATATGACATGGAAATTTTCGGGTTATGTTCATGTCAAACCCGTGTCGGGTCGGGTCGACCCGTTTAGTTAATTCAACATATTTAAAAATTTAAATTATAATAATAATAAGGGTTGAATTAGTCATTTGAGCTAAACCCTAAGTTGCACTATATGCCAAAATCAATTGTTATACTTTTTCATTTCGTCTCTATTCCCTCACCTCTCTCATTCGAAGACCATGAGACCACCGTACCCAAATGGGCCAAATCACAAACCATCACCATCTTCACCAACATCAATCCAAACCCCAATTCACGCCACCACCACGCCACCACCACACCGCAACACCCGACCACTGCCGCTACAACACCACACCTAGTGACCACCAAAGCATCGCCCCTCATTCGCGCACATTAGCAAAACCGCTTCGTGAACAACCGTCGCCGCTCATCCTCCACCACTGAACCATCATAAATGTAGTCTTCTCTTTGCACCTCAGGCGATTACCCATCTTTGGTTGATAGGGTTTGGTACTAATTTACTTTAGATTCTCAGTGAAATTATCAGATATGAATGTGAAGGATAGCAAAAATTGCCTAGGATTTTTATGTTTTCTATCATTTTTCTTTTGGTCTTCTTTTCATTTCTTCTCTGTAATTACTCCCTTTGCTTTATTAATTTATTTATTTAATGAATTTTTTTTTGGTGATTCTCTCTATATTTTAGTTAATTTTTTAATTATTATTTTTAAACGGGTTATACGGATTGTGTCGTGTTCCCTGTTTAAATAGTAGGTCTTGTTCGTGTATAATATTTTTGACACGAATATTAATCATGTCATGTTCGGGTTGAGTCATTTTGGGTTCGACGCGAACACGATTCGAAATACGAAATTGCCAGCTCTAACTCGGACAATAGGCTATAGCCTAATTAAGGTAAGAATTTTTTTTTATTTTTTCCTGAAAAAAAAGTATGAAACAACTTTAATTGTACCTCTACAATATATGATTCTTGTGGGTAGGGGTTCAAATCATCTCCAGTGATGGCTTCAAGTGAGGTCATCAAGTGCGGGTCTATCATTATTTAATGGTATAAATTTATCCATCACGTATCTAGGAATTCATATATTTTGATAGATGAATACACACCATTAGATGCGTGTGAGACCATTTTACTTTGTGTCCAATACTTGAAATGATTTTTTTCCCTTAACGTAGAACCTTTGCTATGGGGGCGGTAAAGCAATGAAGGAGAAAAGAGGGTGGGGCATGGGCACTGTTTTTTTTTTTTTTTTGCAATAATAAGGAAAAAATATTTATTTACTAGAATTGTGTAAAACGAACTCTAGCACGAATTGAATAAAGTAAAAACGAATTGTAATTTATCGAGGCACCAAATCTCTCATATAACTTAACTGGGCCAATTCATTCAGGTCATTCATGACGGTATATAGGTGGCACCAATATCTCCGAAATGGAGAAGAGCTCAAAATTTGCCTCATTCTGAATGCCACAATTGGTTAATTACTAAAATAAGATATTTGATTAATTTATTTTTTTGGATGGTAGAACACTGACCATAATGTCTCAGCTAATCACATTTCTTAATTGATATCGTTTTAATTTCTAGTTATCGTATTGAGTTCTTTAAAGAGTGGTGTAATCTTAGTGCATTAGTATTTAGGAACCACATCTCCGCATATATCTTCTTTTCTCGCAAATAATTCATAATACAGCGATACCACTATTCTATTGGTTAATAGAGGGATAAATTCACGTGGTAGCCAATCCAATAATAAAAAAAGTGTAATATACGCAAGAATTCTATTACTTGCGCGTGATGAACACCAATTATCTTAATTAGTTTGGGATATCATGTCAGACTTATCACTGAAATAACGTATAATTTTTTGTGTTGGGCACCCTTAAAATATCTTATATATATGTGTTTATATATATACACACAAGCAGTGAAGTTAGTTAGTACAAATATCACCCAATTATTTTGCACAATATAATTTTCATGAATGATGAGTAGATTGAAGATATGCAAATAATATATCATTCAAAAGCCAATAACCCAAATTACATTTTAGTTCTTCATTTATTTATGACTTATACATAAAACTCTGTACATTTTTTATATGATGTGTGCAGAAATGAGAAGAAAGTGCATAAAGTGCTCTGCGAGAATCATGATTTGTTGAATGCCTTTCGAAATGTGTTTCGCAGAGTAGATTTTGGATATGATAATGAAAATATGGAAAACAAAAATGTTAGTGAAATTTACTTACCAAAAAAAAAAAAATGCTAGTGAAATGCTGAGCAAAACTTTCTTTCACAATAATTGAGCCATCCACTTAAAGCACTACAATTATAGAGCTCACTAATCGGCACCACAATGCATTTATAAGTCTTGCCACCAAATTAGTTCAACTTCATTATATCACATCACACGCATAATTCGTAGGCAGTTTTCTTTGTGCTACCGAAGAATTGCGATATGAACATAATTTGCGGTTGATCCGAAACAATTACTTGTAACATTTTAAAAAAATGTCAATATAATTTGGATTGAAATTTGAAAGAAGAATTAGTGAGATATTTTCTATGAACTTCATGAAAATAATTTAAAGATGATTTCACGATAGCTTCTTCGTTGGCATGTTTTGAATTAAAATACCTTTGTTAGGTCCAAGTTACTTCTCTTTTTCCAAAATTGGGATTGAAATTTATGTCTAAGAAAGCTTTTGACATCATGACATGGACTTATAGAGGGTATGTGGGCCCAAGAAAGTTGAGGTGGGACCACGCACTTCTATGTGTTGTTCTTGCCGACGTGGCTAAAATAACACGACTTGTCAATCACGTGGATTAATAATAAAATATAGGGAAAATTATACAAACTACCCCTGAACTATGACCTAATTGCACGCGGTACCCCTTATATTTCAATAATATCATAAATTACTCTTAAAACACCATTCGTTACACTTAACCCCTTCTTTCAAAGTCAACGCCTGAAACTGGTCAATAAAGACTGTTTTGTAGTGAACTTCCATATTTGCCCTCATATCATTGCATGTTCCAATTTTGCATACAAAATTACTTAAATACCCTAATTTTTTTGAATTTACATATAATGTTCCAAAATATGAATTTTTTTTTCGAAAAATAATTTTTTTCCGAAAAAATATATATTATCTTCCAAAATATGATTTTTTTGCAAAAAAAGTATTTATTATGTTCCAAAATATGAAAAATAATTTCGAAAAATATTTTTTTTTGCGAAAAAGTATATATTATGTTCCAAAATATGATTTTTTTTGCAAAAAAGTATTTATTATGTTCCAAAATATGAATTTTTTTTTCGAAAAATATTTTTTTTGCGAAAAAGTATATATTATGTTCCAAAATATGAATATTTTCTGAAAAATAGATATCATGTTCCAAAATATAATTTTTTTGCAAAAAAGTACTTATTATGTTCCAAAATATGAATTTTTTTCCCCAAAAAATACATTTTTTGCGAAAAATATATATTATATTCCAAAATATGATTTTTTTGCAAAAAAGTATTTATTATATTCCAAAATATAAATCTTTTTTAGAAAAATACTTTTTTTGCGAAAAATATATATTATGTTCCAAAATATGATATTTTCCGAAAAATATCTTTTTTGCGAAAAATATATACTATTATGTTCCAAAATATGATCTTTTCTAAAAAATATTTTTTTTTGCGAAAAATATATACTATATTCCAAAATATGATTTTTTTTCTGAAAATAATGTTTTTTCAAAAAATATATATTATTTTTTCCAAAATAATTCATATTTTGGAAAATAATATTCTCTCTCCGAAAAATAATTTTTTTTTGCAAAAAATATATATATATTTTTGAATTTATAATTTTTGGGGCAAAGTGGACACCGTGGGGGTTAGTTGATAAAACTGGATAGTATAGGGGCTGTTAGTCACTAATTAACCCTAGAGGGGGGGTGAATAGGGTGTTCAAGAATAAGCCTAACTCTTTTCGAACATGGAACACACTATAATCAAAAATCAATTTCTCAATAATCAAGTGGATGATTCGATTTAAACTTTTATAATAATTAATTTCAAGACAAATTAACATACAAGATAATCAAGCAAATATAGCATGCAAAATACTTATGTAAAGATAAAGAGATAGAGAGATTGACACCGTGATTTTTTCGAGGTTCGGTAACTCCTACTCCTCGGCTCAAGAACCCCTTCTTGAGACTTTTCCCGATCCTTTCACTATGGCCCTTCCTTCACAGGTGGAATGGCAAACCTTTACAACACAAGCCTCTCGAGCTTGTCTCTCAATCAAGAGAACAACCCTCTCTTGAACAATCAGTGGACTTCACTTGTCCGAGATTATAAATTCGGATGTAATCAATAAAATCACTCAAGAACAAAAACACTCAAAACCCAAAGATTTTTTATGGAAGATAAATCAATATAAGCTCAAGTGTTTTTGGTGATTTTGCAATAGCTCTATAAATGTATTCTCAAAGGATATAATCAATGAATGATATTTGGAGAATAAGAAGAGATTCTAGAGGTTTTGATTTTCAAAGAAACTTGGAGAAAATCAGATTTTCAAAGCTTGGTTTCAATGGCTTTTGTAGAGAAAATTTCTGCAGAATTTTGAGAGCTTTTCTTTCTTTTCTTTCTCTTTTGTTTTTCAGTCTCTTGGTCTACAATGAACACATATCATTCTATATATATCAATACATTAGGGTTTTGTAGAATGAATATTGTAATTGAAAGACAAGAGCCGTTTGAATACCATTAAACATGATCCACAAAACATGGGAATTGTTTTCTAAAAATCTGCAGATTTTAAGCAATCTTCTAGTCGACTACTTCTTCATTGTAGTCGACTACAATGGTCCATCTAGTCGACTACTTTGGACCATCTAGTTGACTAGAATGAGTTCTAGTCGACTACAATGAGTAGTCTAGTCGACTCAAGCTTGTTTCAGTCGACTCTTTTGATGTGGATGAAAAACCAATAGCTACTGGTTGAAATAGTCGACTATTAGAAAATACATAGGTGATTCTAGTCGACTATAACAAGAAAAACATTTAATAAAAATATTTTTCTTTCCGTTTAAGTTTGGTAAAGCGTTTTTCATTTCATTTGAGTTCGGTTCATTTTATACTTGAGCTTATATGATAAAATCGACACATAAAATTACCTTGTTACAATGATCGCTCCCCGACCTATCTACCCCGAGTCTTGAGTCTTCGACTTTCGCTTTTGCCGTTTAATTGATTTTCCTTTTTCGCTTCAATTTCTTTCACAGCTTTTCGCTTTAAATCAAACTTTCTTTCCGAGCTTGTTTTTCTAGTAGTTTCCTTTTCGAGTTTGATTTCTGAGTTGTTCACCTGTCTTTTGCTGAAAATGTAAACTCGATAATTCATTAGTATCAAACACTCTTCAATGGTTTGTTATCATCAATTTTGGAATTGTTTGCCGAAAGTAAATTTCAAAGCCAACAGGGGCTTTCTTGAAATTAATCCTAAAATATAATATAAAACAAGGGCTTTTAAGTAAATTCACGCACAAATCTGACTGGGCTGTTCTAAGGGGTAGTAATTGATATTATTCAAACGTTAGGGGTACTCTCTGCAATTAGGTCATAGTTCAGGGGTAGTTTATGTAATTTTCCCTAAAATATAAACCAAAGGTCAAAAGTGGTGATGAAGTCATTTTGTGGATATAAAAAAAAAATACTAGTGGCAATTTAGCAAAAAACAAAAAAAATATAAAAATTTGATTAAACAAATATAAGTAAACAACTTTGTCACCGTCATAGTTTTCAACTTGGCAGATATTTATATGCACACGAAACCACAAGTTAGGAGAAATGTAGATATTTTCTGAAAGATTTGGAAAAGTGGTAGTAATATTTTAATTAATTCCCAAATCACTTTTTTATAGGTGTCTCATGAGATGTTTTCTTCAATGTGAAGTCCTGTCTCTGTGATTTTCACACATTAAGTAAAAATGTGGAATTTTAAATGTAAATAAAAGGGTGTCCAGGCTTAGAAAAATGACTTTTAGTCCAACTTATACTCCACTTGTAATTAAGAAGAGGGTCAATCTTTGAAAACTCATAGTTAAATCTTAAATGTTAGTTTAATTAAAGTGTGAAAATTATATGACTTCTTCAGTGTCAAGCTGACAAAGGGGACACACGAAAGATAACATGGTTTTAATTATATATATATATACATATATGAAGAGAAGGACTTATAAGATTATAATTTTGTTTCACCTGATGTGTATTGGTCATGATTTGTGGTTGCAAAAGTTATTCATCCATGTCCCTCTCATTGTGTTTGTGGGAGTATATATATTATACTTGAGATACTAGTATACATGTTATTGGTGACAAAAAAAATCTTAAGCATGCTCTGCATTGCGCAGTTTATCTATTTTCATTGATTGTCTTGTTCCCATTATTAAACCATCCCAATCTTTTTACCCGCTACCATCTTATTATTAAAATTTCACAAATCGCAATCGCTTAGTTTTTAACTTTTCAAATATATATTAACTACTATTATTGTTCTTGTTTTTAGTATCTTTAGTGACTTTATATATATATGTCATGTCTGTTGAATAACCGGCTTGTAGGAATAGAATAATTCAGAGTCGGAATGGAGTGCAACTTGAAGCCAAACAAGATGATTTCTTAGACTTCAAGAAAAAGTGTCTTTTTAGTCAAAAATCCAACTCACATGGCTGGCTATGGATAAAAAAATACAAGTTTTTCTCTTACTTGATTGCTATAAGATAGAAAATACAAAATTTTCCTCTTGATTGCATAGAAGTGATAGAAAGCAAATAGGAAATATCATAGTTGTCAAGAATATATTTCGATTCGATTCCCCGGTAAAATGTTACGATTGTATGATTCAGCTCTTCTACTTTCAAAGTCAACCGAAATTTTTACTATTTCTGGACAGTAAGTCCAAAGACGAATCACCCCAAAAAGATTAGAAGGCTTGTGTAGAATTTAACGATTTTACCACAATTCTCCATGTTAAAATAATAGTTGAACAATTAAGTCCTACATAAGAAATGCCCAAAAATTTAATAATTTAGTCCAATATTTCAATATATTGTATAAATTTATCAGAAAATATTTAAAATCCCAATATATTAGAAAAATTAAAAATTCTAATATGATTTAGATTTTTATATTAAATATTAAATATTTAATATATTTTTAAATATTTATTAGCTAGAATCTTACGAAAATAGTTATAATATTTATTGGCTAGAATCTTACGTCTCTACGATTTCGATTTTACGGATCCCAAAACGATTCTACCTAAACTCCCAATTATGATCTTGGGTGTTCAAGAACCGAACCGGAACCGGGCAGAACCTAACCGAACCGGAATCGGGGTGTTCAATTCCGGTTCTAATTCTAAAAATCAAAGAACCGAAATTTTAGGTTCGGTTTTGGTTCTTACCTCTTTGGAACCGAACCGATTATATTTTTATTAGTGTTATATTCTTATTTTTATATATATTATATTTAAAATTATAAGTTATAATTTGATATGTGTTAATTAACTTTGGGTTTGTAATAATTAAAATTTTGAAATATTATTTTCAATTTAGTTTATAATTATATTATTTTTTGATATTTGGTATTTTTTTTAAAAAAAAATAGAAGAAACTAGAACCGAACTGATTTTTTGATTCGGTTTCGTTTCGGTTCCTTAGGTGTTCGGTTCCGGTAGGAACCAGAACTGGAACCGAACTGGTTTTGAACACCCCTAATTATGACAACCTTGGGAAATATGACACTACAATTATTATTGATCGTTGATCTAAGAAGCATGAACACTTCGTCTAAGGTCGTTGTATTCGTGTTCGTGTCGGACACGCGGACATGCCCAAAATACGTGTCCTGATTTTTTTATATTGGACACAAAGAGGACATGCCCACGTCGGATACACGGTGAGTTGGTTGCTTTCTTGAAAGATAGAGGACTTATGAAGCCGGTAATTTGGTGGATCATTTATGAAACTTCAACACCCCTAATCCAATATTTGGTTTTGAAGATACTTGAATATCTTTATTATTTCTCATCTTATAAGAGGAATTTGAGCAACTATTCATTTATCCACTATATGAACAAGAAGAACATAATACCACAAAGAGCTGAAGATTTAGTAATTTTATATTCCAATCTTTGTCTTCAATTAAAAAAAATTCTACAATATAACAATATAACGAGAGAGAGGGAGAGTAAGATGTCGAATGTTGGGGGAGATGCATTTGATTACTTAAATGGTAGTGAAATGAAGAATTTCGAAAATGTAGACATTTCATTTAACCTATTTGTTTATAAATTTATTTGGTTCGCATTGTTTAAGTGATAAATGAATTATTTGTGTAATATAATATGTATTTATATAAAATATTGTGTTGTTTTATAAATATGTGTGTCTTATTTTTTTAAAATTTATGATGTCGTGGTGTCGGTGTTTCATAATTGTTGATTGATGTTTAATTTCCTGCATTATTTTCTATTTTCTGTTGTGATCTATATACTATATACAACAGAGCACATAAATAACTGACAAGGTAGGAAATTTAATGCTGCTGCTGCCAAAAGTGTAGGCAGAGGATGGTGACCTAGTTCTCTCTATCATTTTATTTATTGATTAAAGCCCCGTGGTTCTGTTAGATCTCCTGTCATATGACAAATATTAAAGAGAGTACTAAAAACTAGACTTCTGTAACATCACCATGATAAATACTTCCTTAAGATTATTATGAAATGACAATGCTTGGATCGTTTCGGGAATGATGAATTTTATCACCCGTTCATGTCGTATATTTAAATGTATTAAAATAAAATTGATATTAATTTTGCATTTTATAAAATTTAGGGTTAATTTCAAGATATTTCCTGTATTATCCAGTTTAATTAACTAACACTCATTATATTCACTTTGGCCCCTCACCTCATATTTTGAGTCAAAATGTCTAAACTATCCTCAATAGTATAAGAAAGTTTAGTGAAATCAATTATTTAAAAAATTTATTTTTCAAAAATTAATTATATTTTTCGCAAAAATTATAAATTCAAAAATATTTATATATATATTTTCGGAGGGAGTATATTCTTTTCCAAAATATGAATTATTTTGAAAAAATAATATATATTTTTTGGAAAAAATTTATCTTTCGGAAAAAATCATATTTTGTAACATAATAGTATATATTTTTCGCAAAAAAATTATTTTTCAGAAAATATCATATTTTGGAACATAATATATATTTTTCGGAAAAAAATTCATATTTTGGAATATAATAAATATTTTTTTGCAAAAAAAATATTTTTTAGAAAAAATCATATTTTGGAACATAATATATATTTTTTGCAAAAAAATTATTTTCCGGAAAAAAAAATTCATATTTTGGAAGATAGTATATATTTTTCGAAAAAAAAGTATTTTTCGGAAAAAAATCATATTTTCGAACATAATATATATTTTTCAAAAAAAAAAAATTTTGTAAAAAAATAATATTTTGGAACATAATATATATTTTTCGCAAAATAATTATTTTTCAGAAAAAATCATATTTTCCTAAATATATATATATTTTGAAATTTATAGTTTTTATGAAAATATAATTTATTTTTGAAAAATAATTTTTTTAAGGGTTGATTTCACTAAACCCTCTTATACTATTAAGGGAAGATAGTTTAGACATTTTGACTCAAAATGTGAGGAGGATGTGGCATAGTGATGAAATTAGATAGTATAAGGGGCAAAATAGATACCGTAAGGGTTAATTGATTAAATTGAATATCATATGGGGGTTTCTTGAAATAAACCCTAAAATTTATGCACATTTTTTTTTAAAAAAAAAAACAAATTTAACTATCTGGCCATATTAGATGAAATCACATGAAGGACGAATTTTATCCTTTTCGAAGAGACCCAAGTTTATCAAATTAAAACCAACTGCTCTTCAAAGTTTCTACAATCTCATATAGCCACAATCATAATAGTTATAATATCAAATAATAAACAAACTTTTTCGGATATTATGCTTATACAAGTAAAATTAATAATCACTCATGTTTTGCTATATTGTCCAAACTATACCTCTTAAATCAACAAACAACATTGTATTAGTATAACTTTTTGTACAAAATAAGAAAAAATAAAAAACTACGAAAAACATATATATCATGAAAAGGGTACCCTAATTTGCCAAACCTTAACATCACCATCCAAACTCCCACTGTAAACCAAATAAGAAGTACCATCTCCAGAACCACCAGTGGTTTTAGTATCTAAAGCCACAGTCAAACACTTGACTGGACCTTTATGCCCCTCCAACACCGCCAAACAACTATAACTCCTCCCAACCCCTCTCCTCCAAACCCTAACCGTTTTATCCGCTGACCCACTGCACACCAAATCTGACACAACCGCCAAACACAATATCGCCTTGGTGTGCCCTCTAAGCGCCCCCATCACCACCATATGCCCTCCACCACCACCACCACCACCACCATCACCGTTCCCGCCTTTTTCCCACACAATTATCGACCGGTCACACGCGCCCGAATATAACACATCCCCATCACTGCTCAGAGCCAAAGCATTCACAGCTGACTTATGCTTCTCTAGTGTATCAACAATCACATGTTTCTTATCAACTTCATTCTTCTTCCACACTTTTATCTTCTTATCAGCTGAACCCGTGTACACGAACCCATCCTTCGACACGGCCAGCGCGTTAATGGCGTCGTCGTGGGCGTTCCAGACGGACTCCAAGCACTTGAAATCCGACGCCAGCCACACCTTGAAGGTCCGGTCCCACGAGGCCGAGTACAAAAACGCGCCATCTGAGGATAGTGCGAGGGCTGATATTGTGTCCACGTGGTGAACCCAAGTGCACTTCTTGTGGCGGCGGACTTGGACGTAGTTCTTGGCGGAGAAGAGTCTGGTGGCGCGGTCGTGGAACGTGGGCAGCACGGCAACGCATTTGTATGTGGTGTTGGGGAAGTTGATATCATTATCATCGTAACTATTGCTGATCCTCCATACGCGGATTTTGTGGTCTTGGTGGGCGGTTAGGAGTTTGTCGGCGAATACTACTATGGATTTGACGGCGCTGTGGCCGGTGGCGATGGTGGCGGAGAGGTGGAGGGTGGAGGGGTCCCGGCTGGAGATGCGGATTTCGGAGTTGGAATAGGCGATGTGGAGGTGTTTTCCGGCGAGGGAGAGGGCGAAGACGTGGGAGTGGCCTTTGAGTGTGGACAGGCAGTGGTGGTGGGCGGTGGTGGAGGGTTGTTGGTGGTGAGGTGGTGGTGTTAGGGAAGGGACATATGGTAGACTTGGTTGAGAGTGAAGGGAGGTGTTTGATGAGTCTGATTTGAGGCTGTTGGAGTGCTCAGATTGAGAATCTGATTCTTCATGTGTATAGCAAGGCAAAGGACATGGAAGAAGAAGTCCCATTTAGAGAGAAAGAGAGAGAGATTGAGAAAATATGTGAATATGAGTGGGAGGTTGAATGTAGCTTTGCTTATAAATAAATTTACAAGAGTGAATACGAAGCACCGTGGACTCACTATTCAATTGGAGGGGTATGCGCATTTTAGCAAAATGTGGAACAGAGGGGTCAAAGGTCAGAGTGAACTGATTTAGAAGTGCGCCCAATATGAACCATGAACCATGAGTGGGGCGGCACACAAAATTGAAAATTGAAAAAATTGAAATGGATTGAACCAAAATTAGCGGTTTGGTTCGATTTTAAGATGATTCAGTTCGATTACGATTTTTAAAATTCAGAAATTAAATTTTTTTGTTCGGTTTCGGTTTCGGTTTTGGTTTTTACCCTCCAAAAACCTAACCGGTTTTATAATATACTATATATGTATTATCTATATGATTATATCAGACAACTTGTAAGTCTTTGAGAGAGTATGATTGTAATTTTGTATGAAAAATAAACCTAATATAGAGAAGTTAAATTATATTTTTCAAATTTTACTAACTCCATAAAATAGATTGATGTAACAAAAACTAAAACCGAAATAAAGTGTAAAAGGGAAAAAAGGTAAATTTCCAACATATATAGAGACATTTCAAAAGTGAAGATATTATGCATACTTTGATCCACATTTTATGAATTAGACAGATACAACTACAAGAATATTGATTACAGATAAATGAATAAATAGAAATGAAAATAAACTTGTTAGTCTATTCTTAAAAAAAAATTTGGTCTTATAAAAAGTCAATAACAGTAATGAAATTTTCATTTATAAATTTTAAAATATCTAGAAAATATTATTGAAAATGTCATTTGTAAATTTTAAGAGAAAAAATTATTTTCTTAATATATATAGAAAATGTTATTGATATAATTTTTTCTATAAAAATCGAAATCAAACTGAAAAAAATGATTTGATTTGGTTCAGTTTCTTTTACTAACGGTTTGATTACGATTTTTATTTTAAAAAAATCAAAAATAACAGTTCGGTTCGATTTCGGCTACCGAACCGAAATGAACCGTGTGCACCCCTATCGGTATTCAATTGAAGGGTGGAGGTGGGGTTGCAAAAATGGGTACATTTTAGCAAAAAAGTGGAAAGATAGGGGTCATGGGTCAGTGCGGACTGATTATTCAATTTGAGCGGCGTGTGTGGGGATGGAACCAAAATTGCACTGGTCACAGCTATGCATACAATTTTGAACTCATTTTGATGAAGGGTATGTATTCACCTCCTTTTTGGTAACTCAAGTTTCCCAGATCCTTCCACTAAGGGTTGGGACAACAAGGACATGGTTGTCTTTTGGAGCTGTCTCAAAGCCAATTTGCATCAATTTGTGGGCCCTCAATTTTGGGATCCACAAGCTTGTACAACATCCACTAATGTAAGCTACGAGCTTAATGGTCCCACCTTTTAATTGACATTTATGGTCAATCTTAACCCAAAGTATTGGTAAATTTTCTTTTGGAGATTGTTCGAGAAAAATGGTGAAAATCTAGATTAAAGATGACCATTCACTAGGTTGTTGAGATGGGTTTTCATGGTGAATAAATTCTAGATGTATATATGTTGATTATCAACTAGGTTGTTGATAGGATGGGTTCATAAAGGGAGTTCTTTTTTTCCCTCACTTTCATCATCATTATCATGGGATATGATCTGTGTTAAAGGATTGGAGATATTTTCTCCACAAGGTGCCAATTTGGTAATTGGTAGTGCTAGACCAGTTGTGTAGCCTTTTTTGGCATAGTGCTGTTGTCCTCTTGTCTTTAGAGATTTTAATTTTGAAAATAAAATAAAAATGTTTGAAAATTTTTTATGAAAAAGAATAAGCAATTAAATAATTAAGAAAGTATTTTGTGGAATTTTGGCATAAGGAAGCTTCCATCAAAAGAGTCCACTCTCTCTCATCAACTAGTGGGAAAGCAAAAGAATTCAATATATGCTTCTGCATGGCTTGACTGGCCTTAAAGTAGAATATGGGAAGAAAGTGTTGAATTTGGTACTTGGGAGTCTCATAAAATTGTCCATTAGGAATGTCTGTCCTAAGGAGTGAGAGAGGGCCGGCCCTGGCCATACGCGTCGCCTAGTGCTTCCGGTCAAGGGGGTTTCATTTTTTTTTCTTTTTTCTTTTTTATAATTTTTAAAAAAATTAATACTTTTATAACTCTGTAAAAAAAAATTAATACGCGTCGCCTAGTGCTTCCGGTCAAGGGAGTTTCATTTTTTTTTTTTATAATTTTTAAAAAAATTAATACTTTTATAACTTTGTAAAAAAAAATTAATTAAATTTTCAATTCAATTCAAAATAAAGCTTAATATAATTACAAAATATAGAACCTCAATTTTTTCTTTTTAAATAGTTTTACTATAGGCCCATAAAAAAAACCAATTTATTTAACAACCCAATTCATACTAAATTCAAATTCAATTTCAATTTCACAATTTATGGTCAAAAATCTTATATTTCACTTACAATTATTATAGACTCAAAAAAGGAAAAAAAAAATCTCAAAATTTTAACACAATGATACTAAAGTCTAATCTAAATCAAACCATTATTCTAATTAGGGTTAGAAAATTTTTGACGCACTCACACACAATAACAACAACTTGTCATGACATCACCAAGATGGAGATCATGATCAATTTTTTAATATTAATATATTTAATGTGTGTTTTTAATAAAAAAATTTACATTTACAAATTTTTAAGTTTGTGAAGCCTTATGGCCTTACATTTGATCTCGCCTAAGGCCTTTACTTATTTTCAAAATTTCAGAACGGGCCCTGGAGTGAGTCAATATTGTGACACCTCGTTCCAATACTTGGTACAATACTGTCCGCTTTGAGTCCAGCCCGCACGGTTTTGTTTTTGGGCTCCTCCTAAATGACCTCATACTAATTAGAGACAACACTGCACATATAAGCATATTTGTAACGTCCCACATCGCCTGAGTATAGGTCTAGGGATAAGTTTATATGTGCAGTATTGTCTCCAATTGGTATGAGGCCTTTTGGGAGGAGCCCAAAAACAAAACCGTGTGGACCTGTGCCCAAAACTGACAATATCGTATCAAGTGTTGAAGCGGTATGTTACAATTGATATTAGAGTCAGAGCCCGAGAACTCTGGGTCCCAGGACGAGGTGTTACAAATACTAACTCCTTACTAGCAAAATTCATAAGCCCTCTAGCATTACAGAGACATTGGTGCTACTTACAGTATCATTGTTTGATGTAAAAATAAGAACTTACAAAAATTATTCTATTTAAATTTATTTTTGAACTCAGAGACATCAAAGAAATAGTTTTACTGACTCCAAATAATTTGTTAGAATATTAGAACGAATATAATATAGTTTTACCCAATCTTTATGGAAGAGTTGTCGCTTTACATAATTCCCGACCAAATGTTTTAAAAACAAAACAATATGTATATTTTCTAAATAAACTGGGAAAAAAAATTGCACCGACTTCCCCTAGTTAGTTTTCCTGGCTCTGGGGGGAATCTTAATTGAACAATTATTGTGCGACTAGGGAACAAGTCAAAAAGTATTTTCACATATTCCTTTTTAACACACTCGTAGTTGTAACTTGTAAGCCAAGCTCTTATGTAGATTCAAAGATATTTTTTCTCAGTAAGTTGGTAGGTTAAATTGGATTATATAAGTATGTGTTTCTAATTCATATTGGTGTTTCATTTGGAACCATTAGAACAGAGATTGAATAACTTATTGGAAAAAAGAGAAATGTGAGGTAACCATTTGCCATAAGATATACAAAGAAATTTTTATATTATTGGTTGTAATATATGAGAATGAACACAGAGAAATGTTGTTCTATCTTATCATTTGTATTTATCACATTTATGATTCTATCGTGAGCTTGTCTTCCAATACAAGAACAAAAATGCATCATTTTCAACTATCTTTTAGTTCAATGCCAAGTTGTCAATATTAGATATACCAATTATTTGTTTTTGGTACCACAACTTTTGAATCTTCCAATCTCCTTCCGGTTCTTCACAAGTTGGGGAACACTTTACACTTGAATTCAACCATCATGGACCTACATATGATGGATCATTTCTTGATGAAAATGTTTCACATCACCTTCTCTTTCCGTCATGTACAACACTCGAAATTAAATTAAATTACATTGTCCTATTTAGTACAGCACTCGGATATCAATACAAGAAAACTCCCATTCTATAACAGAGTTTTTTTTCTTTTATTTTTTTTTAATTTTTTTTATCGTGGATTAGAGTATTCTGTGGTAGAATGAGCCTTTTAACCATGGGTTTTAAGATAAAAACCGACTTTTTACCACAAAATGTTACTATAGGTTTAGGCTCGTGGTGAAAAATCAGTTTTCAAAACAGCTTACTCAAGCCGTGGTAGAAACTTTCTTCCACGAGCTTATAATTGTGATAAAAAATCTATGATAGAAATGCACTTTTCACCACCGGCTTAAACTTGTGATGAAAAATCCGTTGTAAAATATACTTTTCAACCTAGGCTACATACGCGGGTATTGAAAAAAGAAGGTTCTATTACGAGCCTAAAATCGTGGTGAAAAACACGTTGTAGAACATTCTTTCCGCCGCAAGCTATTTAAATTTGGATGAAAAAAGTGAGTTACCGAGACAAGCCTAAACAAATGTTAAAAAAACCCATTGTAGAAAATAAATCGTATCATCCTATACAATAAAACAATATTCAAACAAAAGCGAGTCCTTAACATGAATTAAAAAAAAGTATGATCGTGTCAAAAATCAAGGGCGAAGCCATGTACACCGTAGCAGGGGCCATGGCCCCTCTCAATTTTTTTATAATTTTTTTAATCGCCCATAATAATATATATGTTATGAATAACATCATAAAAATTTCTTATGGCCCCTTCTATAATTTTTAAAAATTCCTTAAAAGTCCATAAACATAAATATTTTATAAATAAATTCATACAAAAATGCATATGACCCTCCTAAAATTTTCAAAAATTCCTTCAAAAGCCCATAAAAATAGATATTTTATAAATAAATTCTTACAAAATTGCCTATTCCAGACTTCGATGAAAAATTTGTCTTGCTTTTTTGCACAAAAATAACAAAAGCTTCCAAGAATATTTCATCCCAGACTTCCATGATTTAATAACAATCAATAAATCTTAGGCCGATTGACACAACATTATATTGACCAGGCGTGCTATAGTCAATAATCGCATCAGGATACATTTTTTTTTTTTTTGGGTAAATGACATCAGGATACATTTCAACCAAGATGAACCAGAATATTACGTGAATAAGAGCTAACTCAAAAATATTTTAATACAAAATTTTGTGGGATGCAATAATTATATTGTTTTGTAACTTTACTGGGCAATTTGTAAATTCTATAGATATAGAATAATTTTTTTGAAAAAAAAAATCAGTAGATTATAGATGCTAAAGAAAAAAATTCATGCAACCATGGTTAGCTGTATCGTTCCGTTACGTTACGTATAGTTCGGTTCGTAACGTTTTTGGAAAGTACCGATATTGTTATTTATCATCGATACTCACTTTAAAGGCCGATATTGTCCGAATTCGTTACACCAGTACTGCGACCGTTACCGAAACCGATACCGCGACCACTAACCATGAATGCAATTGCCCCTACTCATCATGTTCATGCAAGGTCGTGTCTGTTAGGATCAGGGTTCTTCAAATTTGCTACTCACATACCACATATACACACAAATCACACACACAAAAGACAAGAGAGATTTATACGTGGTTCGGTCCAAGAATCGACCTACGTCCACGGATCACACACCACTTCACTAGTATAGAAGGAATTACAAAGAGGAGGGGTGAATTTGCAAATACCACCCTCTCTGCACTACACTCTCTAACCCTCTACATATTTCCTCACTGTATTGGTGTTATTGTTGTGTTATGGAATACATGAATCAAGCCTCTATTTATAGTAGAGGATGATAGGATGAAGCCAAAATTAGGTTGCCCAATTTCTTCCTGTATGTGCCAAGTTGTCAAACTTTACGGCTGTTAAAGTTTGGCCCTGATAGGTGTTGTAGTTGGGCGGTGCCAAACTTAGGCACCGGCTTTGACTCCACAAACCTAAGAATCTCCCACTTGGAGACAAAGACGTTTCATCCGTGATTAGCGAACAATGGTGTGCTCACATCCTGTCTTTAGTCTCGAAAACAATCTCTGTCATGGTCAACAGGTTAGCTGGATTGCAAATTCCCTTGCTTTAATCCCGACTCTATCAACAAACCCTGTAACTGTACTCAGTTACATATCTTCATTTGTAGTAGACAACGATACCTCGTAGATTTCTCAATATCTACTTTACTGCCTCTCAATGATGTTTCATGGGATCAACCTGCTCAAAGCTCCCAATGCATGAGCAATATCTATCATCTACTGCTTATTACACTTGGCCTATACCTTGCAACCTCTGTTGCTCCTAGCCCCTGTCTTACGACCTCTGTCACATCTGATTGTGCCTTGCGATCTCTGTGGCGACTGGCTCTACCGCAACAACTATTGCTCCTGGCTTCTCTGCCTTGCGATCACTATCGCTCCTGCAACCTTTGTTGCACCTAACATATTTGTGACCTCAGTCACGTGCAACACTGCACCTGACTTCTGCCTGAAAGACTTTTGTTCTTGATCGGTTTTGCACGTGAATGGTTGACTCTCTTTTTCATAGTCAAGTCCAAGACTAGCAACAAGCATCTCGAACTGAACCGAGTCGACCTGCCTGAACTCTAAAAGGATATCATTTTCTCCCTTGCGAGTCATTTCCCTGAACCATTACCGAGACATTTTGTCAGACATCATGCTTCATTTCCCTATTCACTTCTTGGTTACAGACACTCCAACAACTATATGTAACAGTCTCCCCCTTCTATATCTGCGACTCCCCCGTCACAGGCTCGAAACATATCTTATCTCCAAAGCCTGTCTTCCGTCTACACTAGCAACACCTTTGCTACGGTTTGGGTATTTGGAAATGTTTGTCTTCGGCTTTCAAACACTTGATTTCATTGAGATCTTTACCACAAAAGTTTACGCCTCTGTGTTGCGACATCTTGTCGCGGTATACCATCATTTCCCTGGGCAGCTCATTGCCCTTGCTCGATGGTTACAACCAGCTAACACTTTGATTTTGCGCGGCCTCTTCTGGCATTTTGGCACCGACCTTGTTCATTCTCTAGTACCGGCCTATCCTGGCTTCTCTAGCGCCGGCTGTCATGGCTCTCTGGTACCAGCCTGTCCTGGCTATCTAGAACTGGTTTGTCCTGGCTCCCTGGCATCAGCCTATTCTGGCTCCTTGGCACCGGCCTGTCCTGGCTCTCTAGTACTGACCTGTTTTGGCTTTCTGGCACCGGCCTGTTTTGGCTCCCTGGCACCGGCCTGTCCTGGTTCTCTGGAACCGGCCTATTCTAGTTTCCTGGCACCTGTCTGTTCTGGCTCCCTGACACCGGCCTGTCCTGGCTCTCTGTGCACGCTACTTCGAGGACATACTTCTCTGGGGGTTGGTGGAGGTTTCTCCTCCATCTTCTTCTATTGCTGGCTAAAGTGGTCACTGTCTGGAATCTACGCACTATTGAAGCCATACTTGCGAGTCACCAAGTCGTTGCTCCTCCTAGCATAAGGATTTGGTCGACTTCCTTCCACACACGGGCCAATACTTTTCTTTCGGAGTGAATTTTTATGACGGCGTAATGCCTCGCTTACAACTTTGAGAGTGCTTGCATCTTTTGGCAACACATATAATGACTTGTTTTGCCTTGTGATATAGTTTTTTGTAAGAGAGTTAATGGGTGTGTCGTGTGAGGAAGTGAAGTCTTGGTAAAAAGGTTGGGACACGGAAACATGTGGGTGGAAAGTGGTGCAAATTAAATAGGTAAAGAAATTGAGAGAGGGAGACAAAAGGTGATAAGGAGAGAGAATTAAATATATATATATATATATATATTTCGGGCACTATTCAAAGACATTGTTCCAGAATAACAGTGTGGTTTCAGAATACAGGTATGACACTGTTTTCGGATTTCGTATTGTTCATCAATACTATTCATACGGTATTGTTCACAAAATTACTTTTCGAGTGGGAGCTGTCGTTATTTCACTGACAAGACCAGAGTAAGACTTTGATACCACTTGTTATACTTGTACCAACTCAAAGACACACACACAACTGAAATATCTTGTGTCTATATATATTTCAGTTGTGTGTGTGTCTTTGAGTTGGTACAGGTACAACAATGTCTAAGTCCAACCTTGACATTGATGAGTTGGATGGGTTTTCCGGATCAACGGTTCAGCATTGGTCAATTCACAATGACCAGAACAATTTAATCTAACTCATACTCTTCTATTTATTTTAACCAATGATGTGAGTGATCAAAGAAGTTGCAATGCAGCTAGCTTGCTAGGTTTTTTTCTTGGTCCATCACATTCAAAGAAAGCAACTATACACTAAGTAGGTCTAGACCAATATGTTCAGTGTACCTTTCTTTCTCTGCTTTTGAAAATTGATTTTCTCACAATGTAGACATGGAAAATGGAATCTCACAGTTTTTTCTTCCTTCCATAACCAAATACAAAGAATTCAAAAAGTCTTTTTCATATGTTGTTTGGTGAGCCCAAAATGGAGAATGGCCATTTGGTTTAAGATTCATATGGTTTCTTCTTGAATAGAAGTGGTTTTGAATATGATTTCCAACCGAAATTATTAGTTTAATCCCTTATGTTCTCACATATATAACTTAATCTTACACTAGATTATCGTAACAGGTCGGATACTTAGTTGTCCAGTCCAAAAGATTATATTATCAAACGAGGCTAACATCCAACTTATTTATCCCCAGCCACTTAATTTTTTATTTTAATTTAATGTGAGACAAAACTTTCTAACATTTTTTTGCACTCAAACTCGCAATATTCTTATCGCGATCGGACGATCTGCCTATTCGATCTGAACCAGAACTCTTCTCGAATGAATGTTACTTTATCATCCGGATCCGATATGGGAAAATACTTTCTAAAATTTTTCTCCACCTGAATTTGCAACGCCTTTATTGCGATCGGACCATCATGCTTATATGAGAAAAAAGAAAAGACTAATTCAAAAGAATGTTTAGCGCTGAAAATTAATTGTTAATAGACTCGAAGACACGGCAACATTTGATATAAATTTTTGTCATCATCAAAGACATTCCCATTATTCTTCCTCCTCACCCTACTACTTTACGATACAATTTTCAAGCTACTAGTTTTCAAGTTCACATTGTGATTCACCTCAATTTATAATGAAGAAAACAAGGGCTAAATAGTAATATAGCTAATTTAACACTTATATACTCTACTCCACTTCTTCTTGCTATTGCTAAATTTATTTTGACCAAATATGGCTAGAGGACATTTCAAGCCATACATGTGTTGTTGTCCCATATATGCGACATTTGAAACATCAGTATGAAAATATTCTATTTTTGAACGCATATTAATACGCTTCATAAAATAGCATAATCTTATTAAATTACCTCCTACATTAGCCTGTTCGGCAATGTATTTTCTTTTAGAATCTTCAATTTGTCTGGCTTTTCTATAATCATAGTTCTAGAACTTCATCCGTTCCAACATATAGAATTATATTCATATGCCACATATATATATATATATATATATATATATCTTATAAATATATTTAATTATTCTTTTTTTTTCAAAAAAATATTAAATGTGAAAATTTCAAGTTCTGAAAAAGTATCATGGGAGTTTTAAAATATAATCTGTAACATAAATTTAGCAAATGAACAATAAGTCCTAAAGTAGACGTCTTTAGAAAAAACACATTTGAAAGATGATAAATTTATGGGTTAATTTCACAAAACCCCCTATACTATTCAATTTCATCACTATGCCCCCTCCCCCTCACATTTTAAGTCAAAATATCTAAACTACCCTCAATAGTATAGGGAGGTTTAGTGAAATTAACCCTTTAAAAAATATATTTTTCGTAAAAACTATAAATTTCAAAAATATATATATTTCGGGAAAAAAATATTTTTCAAAAATAATATATATTTCGGAAAAAATATATATATATTTCAAAATATATATATATTTCGGAATATATAAATATATAATTCGTCAAAAATATATATTTTCTGAATTGTTTTCAAAAAATATGAATTTTTTCCGAAAAATAATTTTTTTTGCGAAAAATATATATTATGTTCCAAAATATGATTGTAATAGTGAAAATGTCCAGCCCAATTGAGCCCATCTGTCATCAGGCCCATCAAGTTTATGGGCCAGCAAGATATTTATGAACCCAATAATAAAGCCCATTCAGAGGAGGTATGTAATAAAGGACCCTGATTAAATGTACAGGATGAAGTCCATTTAGGATATGTATATAAAGAAATTCCAGAAATTAATAGAAGGATTCGAAGAAGTGTTGAACATTTTAAGGTGTTTACACATTGGCGCCGTCTGTGGGAACGAGGGAGGTGCCTGATTTTTCAAATGCCCTTCGGTACCTGTAAAATCGCCTCCTTCTTCCCATCTCGAAAAGCTAAGTCTGTTTGACAGGCAAAAGACCCTCCACTTCCAAAAAACCTCCACTCCCCGCCTCCCCGGACGAGAATGCCAGTCACCCGTTCACAGGCAGGCATTCTGCCCACTGAGGACAATCGTGCAGAGGACTCCCAGACCATGGAGCAAATTCTTCAACGCTTGGCGGCTGCAGAGGAACGTAGCATGGCCTTGGAGAAACAGAATGCAGAGCTCAGGGAGAGGTTGGCTCCACCAGCAGCTGCCTCACCGGCAGTTACACCTAACCCTCCGGTGGCGGCGATCGACCATTCTCTGAACCAACCTGAAGAGCACGCCGAATCTTCTCAGCGCTCGCGAAAGGCTCCAGCAGTCGACGAGTCTATAACCCCCCAGAAACTTCAAGCAATGATGGACGAGTTCCAAAGGAAAGTTCTCGGAGATTTGAGGTCTCGATCTACGGACGACATGGCCATCCAGGCGTCCACTGAATTGATACAGTCGCCTTTCGTTCAGGAAATAACCCAAGAGCCTTTCCCAAAGAAGTTCGTTATGCCACAGTTCACCCCTTATGATGGCACGCGGGATCCCGAAGAGCACATATACCAAATTCATCAGAAAATGACCATGTACGCCGAGAACGAGTCCCTGCTATGTAAGGTGTTCTCCACAAGCCTTGCTGAGGCCGCCCTATTATGGTTTAGGAAGCAGCCACCCCGATCCATTGGCAGCTGGCAACAGCTGACCAGGCTCTTCATCGCCCAGTATTATGGAAACAAGAGACAGAAGAAGACCATATCCTGCCTCTTCACCATGATCCAGGAGAAAGGAGAGTCACTGAAAAGCTTTCTATCCCGATTCAACATCGAGTCCTCTTCTGTGGATAATTGTGACCAGCACTCTGCGGTCGAGGCATTCAGGATGGCCCTCATTCCTGGAACAAAATTCCATCAATCCTTGGTGAAGCGCCCTCCATCGGGAATTGGGGAACTAAACTCTAGGGCCCAGGGGTACTTGAGAATTGAAGAGGAAGAAACTATCAGGCAGAGAAGATCAGCCTTTGTCGGCCTTGAAATTCAGTCCAAGGATCGATTGACCGATCGGAAGCGATCAACTCCACCGGGATCGTCTGCCCCAGCGGGATTATCAATCCCAAATCCATCCAAACGACCCAGGTTAGAAGAAAGGATAACACCCCTGAAGGTGAGCCTTGCAAAGCTTTACCAGGAGAACAAGGCCAAAGGGATTTTCCAGCAACCCCCTACCATGCGACAACCACTTGACCAGAGAGACAAGACAAAACACTGCGCTTTCCATGGTGATTTCGGGCACATCACTAACGAATGCCGCAATCTAAGGCAACAGGTGGAGACGTTACTACTTCGCGGAGTACTCCGGGATTACGTACAACGAGACAGGCCAAGAACCGATCAACGCGCCCCCGGCGTCCCTCGAAACCCCTCGGATGCACAACCGGTTAAAATCATCAATATGATTCATGGTGGCCCCCCACCCAAAGAAACCGAAGGATCGCGCCGAAGCTATCTACGGAAAGCCCACAAAATGAGAAAAATCAACGAAATTAGTGAAGCCCGGTACAAGGCTGAAGAAACTCACATCACTTTCTCGGTGTCGGACCTTCGAGGCGTCCAAACCCCGCATGAAGACCCTCTGGTTGTGACCCTAATGGTGGCCAACTGCCTTGTGAAAAGAGTCGTGATCGATCCTGGGAGCAGTGCCAACATAATCACCAAATGGGATTTCGAAAAGCTCGAAATCAACCCTTTTGAAATTATGACATCCCGGTGCCCCATCGCGGGTTTTGACGGCAGGCAGATCGAGCCGATCGGTGAAGTTCAGTTACCTGTGTCTGCCGCCCATAGGACCCTGAACGAGACGTTCGTTGTGGTGGACGCCAAACCCTCCTACAATCTGCTTATGGGAAGGGGATGGATTCACCGAATGCAAGGTGTGCCTTCAACTCTTCACCAGGTCATGAGATGCTTAAGCCCTGACGGTACAGGCACCATTGATGTCAAGGGTGACCAGGTGGCCGCCAAGGAATGTTATTCGGTCACTCTGAAGGAGATCCGGAAGGCTCAGGCCCCAGGGGTACCTCGATCGAAGGAGCAAAGTTCGTGCTCCAAATAGCAATTAAAGAATGGGGAGCCGGGCACCCCGACTGTGGTTGAACCACTACAACCGATCTGTGTTGTGCCCAACAGCCCGAAAAAAGTTACTTTTGCAGGTACAACCCTCACCGATTCTGAATTTGAAGAACTAACACAATTGCTGCAGGACAACTCCGACGTCTTCGCATGGGAGCATACAGACATGCCGGGGATAGATCCCGACGTTTCACAGCACTCATTGCATGTTGACCCAAACGTCAAACCAATCAGGCAAAAGCAAAGGCGAATGGGTGCACATCGGAACCAAATTATAGCAGATGAGGTATCCAGACTGCTCCAGGCCGGCTTCATCCGGGAAGTCAGGTATCCCGAATGGCTTGCCAACGTCGTGGTTGTCCAAAAGAAAAATGGCAAGTGGAGAGTTTGCGTTGATTTCACCGACTTGAACAAGGCATGCCCGAAGGATAGTTTTCCACTCCCAAAGATCGACCAGATGGTTGACGCTACCTCGGGCTATGACCGTCTAACTTTCCTGGATGCCTATTCAGGTTACAACCAAATAAAAATGAACCCTAAGGATGAGGAAAAGACTTCCTTCATTACTGAAACAGGTACATACTGCTTTAAAGTTATGCCTTTCGGACTGAAAAATGCAGGTGCTACTTTCCAGAGATTGGTCAACAAGATCTTTAAAGGCATGATGGGCACAGTAATCGAAGCCTACATTGATGATACTGTAGTCAAGAGCAGAAAGAAGGAGGACCACATCACTCACCTGCGCCAAGTGTTCGCTACCCTCAGGTCCCATGGCATGAAGCTTAATCCAGCAAAGTGTTCTTTTTGTGTATCATCTGGGCAGTTCCTGGGGCACATCGTGGACCGGACTGGTATCCAAGCCAGCCCGACACAAGTCAAAGCCCTGCTAGAGATGAAGGAGCCCCGAACACATAAAGACATTCAAGTCTTGACGGGAAGAGTGGTAGCACTTAGCAGATTCATCTCACGACTCACTGATCGCTGCCGACCATTCTTTCAGGCAATAAAGGTGAAGAAGGGAGAGATCTGGGGTCACAAACAATCGGAGGCCCTGGCGGGGCTAAAAGAATATTTGACCATGCCACCCGTCTTGTCTACACCAACCCCCGATGAAGTCTTATACCTTTATTTGGCAGTATCCTCCGCTTCAACTAGCGCCGCCCTCATCAGAGAGGACGGGAATCTTCAAATGCCAATATTCTACACCAGTAAATCCTTGGCTGAGGCAGAAACTAGATACAGCAGGCAAGAAAAACTGATTCCGTCACTGGTGAACGCCAAGAGAAGGCTAAGGCATTATTTTGAAGCCCACCCGATCGTTGTCCCAACAGCTACACCCCTACGGGTTATTATGTCGAAGCCTGACCTTTCAGGGCGAATCTCTAAGTGGGCCATCGAGTTGGGCATATATGATTTGACATACATACCCAGGGTCTCCATCAAAGGACAGGCTGTAGCGGACTTTTTGCTCGAAAGTGAGACTGAGGAGCCAGACTCGGGCAGTGAACTGGATACATGGAAGATTTTTGTGGATGGATCAGCCAGCTCTTCCGGATCAGGAATTGGCCTAGAATTTTTAACACCTGATGGGACACGCCTTCATATGTCGGTGCAGTTGCAGTTCCCAGCCACAAACAATGAGGCAGAGTACGAGGCCGTCGTATCCGGTTTGAGGGTAGCCAGAAGCCTCAAAATTCATTCCTTAGCAGTACACAGTGATTCTCAACTAATTGTCCGTCAGATCAACGGGGAATACGAAACAAAGGACCCGACAATGAAGTTGTATCGAGCGCTAGTTTTGAAGGAGACAGAAAGTTTTCACAAAGTTACCTTTACCCAAATCCCCAGGAATGAAAACTCTGAGGCTGACCACCTGGCTAATCAAGCTTCCTCAGCGGGAGAGGATCTAACTTGGGTTGCACTGTTGGATTTTATTCAGAGGCCCAGCATTCAAGAGCCCGAACGAGTAATGCTCATCCCATGGGAGCCCAGTTGGATGGATCCCCTGGTAAATTACTTACGTAATGGAACTCTTCCTGAAAGTAAAGCTGAAGCTCACAAGGTCAGGAGGAATTCGGCTCGGTACTCAATAATAAACGGGCAACTCTACCGAAAATCCTTTTCTGGTCCCTACCTGAGATGTATCACGCCGTCAGAATCTAGAGCAGTGATGCACGAGATTCACAGTGGAGCCTGTGGAAACCACTCCGGCAGCAGGTCCCTCGCCCATAAGGTGCTGTCTCAAGGGTACTTCTGGCCCTACCTTTCTCGGGATACCGAAGAATACGTCCGAAGGTGCAAGCCCTGTCAAATGCACGGGGATGCAATCCATCGCCCAGCTGAGTTCCTGCATCCCACTATAGTACCGCACCCATTCGCCCGGTGGGGAATGGATATAGTGGGACCCTTACCGAAAGCAATCCGGTCGAATGCGTACGTCCTTCTGGCAACCGACTATTTCACCAAATGGGTTGAAGCAGAAGCCTATCCCACCGTCAAAGGGAGTCACGTCGTCAAGTTCGTATGGACCAACATTATATGCAGATTCGGGCTACCAAGAACGATCATGATGGACAACGGAACAAACCTGGACAACAAGGAGGTTAGAGCATTCTTTGCCGAACATGGTATCAACCAGAACACGTCTTCCGTCGGCTACCCGCAAGGGAACGGGCAGGCGGAAAGGACAAATCGAACTATATTCAACACTCTGGCCAAAAAACTTGAAGAAGCCAAAGAGGCCTGGTTAGAGAAACTGCCCGAAGTTCTCTGGTCATACAGAACGACCCCCAGACAACCCACGGGAGAGACCCCTTTTGCCATGGCGTACGGTGCCGAAGCTGTTATTCCGACTGAGGTCCGAGTTCCAACTCTCCGGAGTGAGGCCTGGGTCGAGGGACCAAGTAACCAGCATTTGGCTCAGAATCTTGATCTTCTGGATGAAAGAAGGGAGGCTCCCGGGATCAGGCTGGCTACTTACCAACAGCAAGTCCGGAACCACTTCAATCAAAGAGTCAAAGAGAAGAGAGTTCCAGATCGGGGACATGGTCCTTAGGCGCAAAATCGGGCTTGTAGGCAAGCTCAGAGAGCCCTGGGAGGGCCCGTACACCATCACTGAAGTCATCGGTCGCGGAGCATACCGAGTCCGAAGGAATATTGATGGCGGAATGGAACCAAACTCCCAGAACGCCTCTCGCCTCAAGAGGTACTACCCTTGATGGTCCAAGTCCTATTTTTACTTGGATCTTTTTGTAAAAAGGCCACAGCAACTGGTCATTAAAAATCATTATTATGGCCAATTAAGTAAATCATAAAATCTGCTGGTGTGCCCGAAGATCCTGAAGTGATCATTGTTCCAAAAATAAACCAAGTGTTGCATTGATTTTCGCATGGCCTGAAGAGCCCGAAGTCACAACACAGATCCTGAAGTGATCCTTGTTCCAAAAATAAACCAAGTGTTGCATTGACTTTCGCATGGCCTGAAGAGCCCGAAGTCACAACACAGATCCTGAAGTGATCATTGTTCCAAAAATAAACCAAGTGTTGCATTGATTTTCGCATGGCCTGAAGAGCCCGAAGTCACAACACAGATCCTGAAGAGATCCTTGTTCCAAAAATAAACCAAGTGTTGCATTGACTTTCGCATGGCCTGAATAGCCCGAAGTCACAACACAGATCCTGAAGAGATCCTTGTTCCAAAAATAAACCAAGTGTTGCATTGACTTTCGCATGGCCTGAATAGCCCGAAGTCACGACACAGATCCTGAAGTGATCCTTGTTCCAAAAATAAACCAAGTGTTGCATTGACTTTCGCATGGCCTGAAGAGCCCGAAGTCACAACACAGATCCTGAAGTGATCCTTGTTCCGAAAATAAACCAAGTGTTGCATTGACTTTCGCATGGCCTAAGGAGCCCGAAGTCACAACACGGATCCCGGTTAAGTGATGCATTAACTGTAAAACTTTGCAAAAATAAACAAAATAACCAATATTCGTTATAACTGTAAAAGTCAAAAGTCGACGGGACAAAACCAATTATGTTTCATTAAAAATGGGCCCCTGTGGCCAAGGCTTACAATGCATTTCATAAACAGTAAATGCTAAGGGACGACGCCGGTGCCTGATACATCTGGGTTCACTGAAACGATGGCCCCATCGGGAGCCGGAGGATCAGGAGGGGCGGTTATGCTCATTCCTGGGAGAGGCTTGGTCAGGAACTCGCAAAAACGAACGTCGTCTGGACCACCAACCGGATCGTCGTACGGTGGGGAAATGCCCAAACTCTCATCCAGTTCTTCCACCGAGGCAAAAGTCCTTTCTTCGACGGGTTTCTGCATGTCACTAAAGCATGACCTCCATCCAAACCCGATCCGGTATTGGGAGGTTTCGCAGAAACGCTTATACATTTCGTTCCCACCCCGGTGGCACATCTCCACCACCGACCTCTCCGTAGCGAGGAGATTCTCAATCTCAGCCCTCTCCTCCAGGAGCTTCGAATTGGAAGCCGTCAAGTTCTCAATATTAGCTTTCAGGCTCCCATTCTCAGCCTTCAGGGCCTCCGTCTCAGCAAAGAGAGCCCGCCGAACTGCTTCCATTTCCTTAATTTTGTCTTCAGCCGCCCGAAGCTGTTGCTCTGCAGCGATTGCCCTTCGGGACTGGACATCCAACTTTTCGTTGGATATGGACAGTTTGGCGGCGACCTTCATTCGAGATTCCTCTTTCAGTCTCAGGAGCTCGTTGGACTTCTTGAGCAAGTTGGAGTCCTCCTCCAGTTTCGCATTATAAGCTTGCGTCAGGTAGAGCATCTGCCAAAAGATCAAGTGTTAGCCTGATAAGGAAATAAATAAAATATTAAAAGCAATGGAGGAGTCTGTAGATTCAAGCACTACCTTCATAGCAACCTCTGGACCTGTCAGTGCCAACTCCTCCCGATCGATGTTTCTCAATCTCTTTCGGTCTATGGGTGTCCAGATCTGAGATCCCATAGCCCGAAGGGCAGTGTCGTTGTCAATTGTTGCGTGCCCTGCAACCAGAAAGTCGCCGCCCGGGAGTCTAATCTTCGGCGCCCAGGGCACGGGCAGCTCCTTTTCAGTTGCGGCCCCACTGTCATCTAGAACGATAGGAGACTCCTGCGTAGACGTTCGGGCCCTGACGGACCGTTCGGGTGGATTCTCCTCCGATCGGGGATGTCGCGCCCCCGTCAGGCTCGTTTCCCCTTCAACCAATCGGAATTCAGGGATGGGAACATCCACTGAGGATTGAACAACCTCCTCTGATCCTTGAGTAGGAGCCTGGCCGGTTTGCACATTTCCCATCGGTGGAGATGGAACTACCGGGATATTCTCTACTGGGGGCGGGATAACGGGAACAGCCGGAGGGGTTGGAACACTTTGTGATCCCTGCCCGGTCTGGATCTCACCGGGGGCTGAATTTGAGGCTTGAGGCCCGACTGCCCGCTTATTCTTCTTCTTCAACACCGCCTGCGGGATCCTCAGCATCTCTGTGGATAGGGCCTGCAAATTAGAACCTGTCAAGAAACTGGTACACATCCTCAAAGGCTGTCCCCAAATTTTTGATTTAAGCAATTCAAAACGGGTTCTGATATAGTTTGAGGTTTTATATTCATCGGGTGCTCCCAAAAACTCAAGCACATGGAGGCCCAACTTATCATTGCACTGATCACAGTTGCATACCCCCCTATGGAATGGCTTGAAAGAGGGGAAAAGGTGTTGGTTAAACTCATTGGGTACTTTGAATCTAGATGAGCTCGGGAGTCTCCAACTCCCGCTCACAAGGACCATCCTCTCTTTCCACCCTTTATTGGATTTTTCCGTACCATCACAAATTTTCCTCCCACTAATGGGAAAAAGGTTGTACCGGCCCCTGCACTCCTTCTGGGCCTGTATCTTGTAACAAAACAGAAGTTCCGCCAGACCAAGGTCAAGTCCCAGATCCCGATTGATCATCAAGATCATGGCCAGGACCCGGAAGAAGTTAGATCCCACCTGAAGTGGGGCCAAGCCTAAAGTGGCTAAGGCATAAAGGAAGAAGGGCTGGATCGGGAATCTAATAACCTGAAGGTGAAAAGCCGACAACAAAATCTGATGGTCCAAAATTCCCTCACCCTTCCTAAAATCATACTTTTTAGGGTAATTTTTGATAATCACCCCATCGGGTACCCCGCATTTAACCCTTAACCTTTTTAATACTGTCTCTACCCTGTTCATAGGGGGAATGGGATCAGCATAGAACTGATCCCCCGAAACCCCTGCAACCGGATTTCCGGCTGCTGCTACATTCTGGTTAACTTCAGGTGGGCTAGACACAATTGTCCTAACCACCTCCACTGAGGGTGAACTAAGGGATGCGTCCGGGTTTACAGAGGAGGATAGACGGTCGCTACCCGACCGGGTATCATCACTATCAGACATTTCGAAAAGAAAGACGCTAAGATGAAAAGAAATAACTTACTCTAAGATGAACCCCGAAGGATTTCTGACGCTTTCCTGAGAGTGGAGGTAGACTCTGGCAATGATAAGTCAAGGTCTCAAGTGCAGGGAGCTCTCTAAAAATTTTTAAAACTGTGAAACGGAATGAATCCATAGCACTGTAGCCATTATTTATAGAAGCCTCAGGGGCGCTTGAAAAGCCGTGCGCTCGGGAACCGAAACGTCACATCGCTTCACGTGCGCCTCCCTTCTCGCCAACCAAGGCCACCCGGACCACGAATTTCAAATGTTACAATGATTGTACAACCGTCGTATTAATTGTGTCAGCCACGTCATCCCGATCAGGGGTGATGTATCTTGTCCCCACTCTGTATCCTTTATAATGGGCCGGGAAGATCGACAACCCATCACAAAGGATAGGGCCTGTGTAATAGTGAAAATGTCCAGCCCAATTGAGCCCATCTGTCATCAGGCCCATCAAGTTTATGGGCCAGCAAGATATTTATGAACCCAATAATAAAGCCCATTCAGAGGAGGTATGTAATAAAGGAACCTGATTAAATGTACAGGATGAAGTCCATTTAGGATATGTATATAAAGAAATTCCAGAAATTAATAGAAGGATTCGAAGAAGTGTTGAACATTTTAAGGTGTTTACAATGATTTTTTGTGAAAAATATTATTTTTGCAAAAAATATATATTATTTTCCAAAATATGATTTTTTTCCGAAAAATATATATTATTTTTTTCCGATATATTTTTTTTTTATATTTTGGAAAATAATATTTTTGTTTTTTGCAAAAAAATTATTTTTCGGAAAAAATTCATATTTTAGAAAATAATATACTGTATATATTTCGCAAAAAAATTATTTTTTAGAAAAAAATCATATTTTTGGAAAATAATATATATATTTTTCACAAAAAATTTAAATTTTTTTAAAACAATTCAGAAAATATATATTTTTGAATTATATATATATATTCCGAAATATATATCATTTTCCAATATATATATATTTCGGGATATATATATATTTCAAAAAATATATATTTTCTGAAATATATATATTTTGTCCGAAATATATATTATTTTCGAAAAATATAATTGATTTCCGAAAAATAAAATTTTTAAATGGTTGATTTCACTAAACCCCCTATACTATTGAGGGTAGTTTAGGTACTTTGACTCAAAATGTGAGGGGAGGGGCATAACGATGAAATTGAATAGTATAGATGGGTTTTGTGAAATTAATCCTAAATTTATAGATGGATGTGTCATTAGTAAATACTCATATATAGATGTATAACAGGATATATATATATATACATACAAGATTCCGGACTCCACCATGTAAGGACAAAGATCTTGGCAAGAAATATTCTTTATTTGTTAGGATAAAGCTAACATATATATTCCAAATCGGATTTAGTAAAACTAGTATGATACCTAATGCTAACCTTAATGTTGACCATGTCACTTTGATTTTGTCAAAACTATACAGAATTTGGATTTATAATCATTAATCATATATAACAAGCCAACAATCCCACCTTCAAAAAGAGCAAAATCTCTCTCTCCACACAAACACACAGTGATACACAATGGAAACACACAGTTCATATGGGACATCATGGGCTGATCAATGGGACTACAATTCAGACCCTGTTGATGAGAAGAAGAGAGCCAAATTGTCAAGTAAGGTGGGTCACAATTTGCATAGAACCAAAGTGGCAGCCTCAACTGGAGTCAAGAAGGTCAAGGAAGGTGTCACTGGTGGTGTTCAATGGATCAAAAAGTACCACAACACTAACAAAAATCACTAAAACATAAAAAAATCAAATTTTATTTTCCAAAGATGGTAGACTTGTTGATCTACATCTATTTCTGTTTTATGATCTCCTTTTCTATTTTCCCCAACCATTATTTCATGTTTTATATTTGTTCTTATTGGGATTTGATTATATATATCGTGATTTTTCTGTACACTGTTGATTAATGTATATTCTCAAGTGTTTCATGGTGCAATTTACATTGGGGAATTTATTTATTTACTTACATTAAAATAGGTAGATAAATTGATCTTGGTGGTAATAGTAGACAAATGATGTTGTTTTGATGCATAGATATACATGGAATCCAACAAGGACAGTGTTGATGGTAATAACTTGTTGTTCTTGATTCAATCAGAACAAAGAGTGAAACCTTTGTCGAAACAAAGGCCTAGTAAGGCCATTGACGTTTAAAATTGGATTCGATCCAATTTTTCAGTTGTTGTATCAGTTATCACCAAAATAAAAACCCTTGATACAATTATTCAAAAAAATAAGAAAAATTAGTTGGAGCAACTAACTATACAATTGCTTAAAAATTCAGTTTAAGCAACTAACCCCCACTGTGCTCACTTTGTCCTCTATACTATTCAATTTCATCAATATATCTCCTCACCTCACATTTTGAGTCAAAATATCTAAACTATCCTCAATAGTATAAGGGGGTTTAGTGAAATCAACCATTTAAAAAAATTATTTTTCAAAAATCAATTATATTTTTCGCAAAAATTATAAATATACTATTCAATTTCAATTTCATCAATATATATATATATATTTCGCAAAAAAAAATATTTTTCGGAGGGAGCATATTATTTTCCAAAATATAAATTATTTCGGAAAAAATAATATATATTTTTTGCAAAAAAATTATTTTTCGGAAAAAAATCATATTTTGGAACATAATAGTATATATTTTTCACAAAAAAATTATTTTTCGGAAAAGATCATATTTTGGAACATAATAGTGTATATTTTTCGCAAAAAAATTATTTTTCGAAAAAGATCATATTTTGGAACATAATATATAATTTTCGCAAAAAAAAATTCATATTTTGGAACATAGTAAATACTTTTTCGCAAAAAAAAAAAATTCGTAAAAAAATCATATTTTGGAACATAATATATACTTTTTCGCAAAAAAAAATATTTTGTGTAATATATAATTTTTTTGGTAAAAAGTAATGTTCCAAAATATGAATTTTTTCCGAAAAATATATATCATGTTCCAAAACATGATTTTTTTTTCCGAAAATATATATATTATGTTCCAAAATATGAATTTTTTTCCGAAAAATAATTTTTTTGCAAAAAATATATATTATGTTCAAAAATATGATTTTTTTCTGGAAAATATTTTTTTGGCAAAAAATATATACTATTATGTTTCAAAATATGATATTTTCCGAAAAATAATTTTTTAAAAAATATATACTATTATGTTCCAAAATATGATTTTTTTCCGAAAAATAATTTTTTTGCAAATAATATATATTATATTTTCGGAAATAATTCATATTTTGGAAAATAATATATTCCCTCCAAAAAATAATTTTTTTGTGAAATATATATATATATATATAATAATTTTAATTTATAATTTTTGCAAAAAATATAATTGATTTTTGAAAAATAATTTTTAAAATTGTTGATTTCACTAAACCCCCTTATATTATTGAGGGTAGTTTAGGCATTTTGACTCAAAATGTAAGATAAGGAGGCATAATGATAAAATTAATTAATTAAATTAAATAATACAGAGATTTATTAAAATTAACCCTTAGATGAAACTAATCCTAAGACATTGGTTTCCCTAATTGTCGCCATTCCTTGGTGTGATTGCTCTCCACTCTATAGCTCCAGATCTGACTTCTCTTTATCCAAAGTATTTTTTTTTTTGTCTAAACTTGCACGTCTTTTGAGCATTTTTCGATCACTTCCAAAGTTAAAACACCTTTTAGATTTAACATTTTCTTCTTGGTTCACATGTCCAAATCAGAACGAAACTACCTTGAACCTTTAAAACTATTGATGTAATATACACACACACTAGTATAATTGCACGTGCGACGCACGTGAACCTTTAAAAAAATAGTAAAAAAAAAAAATCTAAGGGTATATTTGGATAACTTGTTTTTTGTATTTGTTTTTTGTCTTCAAATATAAAAACTGTTTTTGTATTTGTCTTTGTTTTTTTCTGCAAAAAACTAAAAACAAAAAAGAGTTTAGATGAAAATTTATATTGGAAAATAAAATGGTATTGGTGGGCGGCGGTGGTGGGTGGCGGCGACCGGTGGCGGCGGCGGTGGGGCCCGGCGGCGACCGGAGGTGGTGGGGGCCGGCGGCGGTGACTGGTGGCGGGGGATGGTGGCGGTTGGTGGCGGAGGTGGTACCCTAAATAGTGAAAAAACTCAAAAAACAATTAAAAGTTGTATTCGGTGTTTTTATCACTTTTACACACTATTCACAGAAAATAGTTTTCTTGGGGAAAAAAAAAGTGAACAGTAAACGCGTTTGCCAAACGTGTTTTTTTTTTTAACTCGGTGAACAGTAAAAAAACAAAAACTGTTTTTCCGTATCCAAACGGGGCCTAAAGAGAGTGAATAACCATTCATTTCATCAATATAAAACACAGTTTTTCTATCATATTTATTTTTTAAAAATATTAAACTTAAATCTAAACATCAATGTATTTCTTATAAACTTTCTTTTAGCCATGAAAATATTTGGAACTCTAGAAGAAAACTATTTATTTTACAAGAAAAAGAATATTGATAACAAAAGATTAGATAAACGGTGATGATACCATAATAAATGCGCTTTGTTTTTTAATATCAATAAATAAAAAAATTCAACTACCAGTATTCCATGTATAAACAAAATATAAATAACTAATAAAGTTATAATACTAAATTTTTATAATATATTACAATTATTAACAAAATTTTCATACGAAAATATTTACATTTAACCTATATAAAGTTTATAGCACAAACTTCTTAGCACAAATGCCTTTAGTTTGTCCATTCCGTAAAATTCAAGCTAAAAAAAGAAAAAAAAATTAACTTAAGGAAAAAACATATGCTTTTTGAGCAATAACATATATTATCATCAATTTAAGATTAGGAGAGAGATATCTAGAGACGACTGCATTTGTGTTTGGTGGGATTGTAGATGTGAGCATGATACATAGAAGAAAGAATGTTTGTATTTATTTAGACAAAAGATTTAATAAGTTAGTCATCCCAAAATCAATCAATTTTTTTATTATATTTACTTCGAAACATTCTTGCTAATTATTCTTCTCAAAATTCTTATTTATATTAGCACATGAATTATCAATCCATATAAGCAACTGTGATACAAATAGAAATGAAGGAAAATAGAGGAAAGATAAAATAAACAATATCTTGTATCAAACTTGAGAATAACAAAATATAGTAAACAATAATTATTTATAAATTTTAAAAGTACATTCATACCTTGAAAGTTTAAAGAAACAACTGAAAGTATGAAATCAAACCTGAAAAAACAAAAATTAGAGAACTTTAGTTAAAGAGAAACCTAAATCCAATGAATGATTAGTATAGATACTAGATAGTTCCCCTCCTTAGAAAACAAAAGATATGTGTATATATAACTGTATGTATTAATAGCAAGATAATGTACTCTAAAGAATTTAATAGGCCTAAAAGTATACGTTTTGAAATTTGTAGACATAAATATTCTAGAGAATTCAACACGAGAATTGAATAAATTCAATGCACTTTCCTTGAATACAAAATATATTTTAACAATTATGATTATTTGTTATACTCTTTATGATTTTTCTGATATTTTAAATATTATTATATACATATAAAAATAACGAAGAATGTATAATAGTTTGAAATTTTTTAATTTACTTCACTTTAATTTTAAATGTATTGTAACAATTATAATTAGTACACTCTTTTATGAATTTTTGGTATTGAATTTTTTGTAATAAATATATAAAAATAATAAATTTGCATGCTTTTTTATTAGTAGTATGGATATGTACGTGCTACATATGCCCGCGAAGAATATTTCAGTATGCGTTGCTGCTCCTTCAAAAGAAAGGACCTTGAAGCCCATTTCCTTCGAATGTCTCAGCGATTTTACATCCTTGGTGGCATTGACGATGTAAATTGGCAGTCCACCAATGCCCTTGCACAAAACAAAATCCTGCAGCGAATTGCCATATCTCAACAGACTAGAGAAAAATTTGGTATCAGAGCCATATGGCTACTTAAATACCTTCTGGGGGATTCAATTACAACCACTTCATTAATATGTTATTTATCAGTAGGGTAAAATTTCACTCCTCAATATTTTCAATCTAATTGTTCTTGGCTTTTGCGATCTTGATCTTTTATATGCACAACCTTCTCTTCTTTTCTTTGTGAAAAATTAGTTCTTTTGTGTATCTTACTACTATCTAGAACTTCATCTATCAAAGATAACAGTCTCTGAGCGTTTGTTGGCTGAGGGCCTTTTAGCTCGGGTTACCTTCTTTGATAGATTCCGTTTTATCTATGTATGTAAGTACCAAACCTGAAGAGAGTTACGGTGCATGACGGATCCATAGATCCCGCTCTGTCTAGACCACTTCTTTATAATTTTGTGTGCGTGAACATATACTCTTATGATTTTGGATTAATTTTGTATGTGGAAGTAATTGATGAACCCAGATCTCTCTTATTATGTCTATGTCTAGATCTTCCAGTTCTGGCTCCAGCTCACGTTTTTTCCGCTCTTCTTCCTCAAAAGTTGAATATCTATACGAGTATGAATATCTTGATGAATCCAGTAAGGATCCAGTTACAGACCTACCTTTGGTTAACCCTTACATTGCTTTTGTCAAACCTCCCTCTACCATCAACAAAGTCACCAAACTATTCCAAACACCAAGACCTAGTTCTGTTCTTGAGTATGTTCAAGCCTCTCGGTTTGATCAGTGCTTTGTCCCGGCCACAGATGCTGAACAAATGTTTCCTCTAGAATTACCTTCAGAGCTACTGTCACGCCCCGAATTCCTAGGACTCCGAAACCCGAGCCTAAGAGCTAGGGGAGTGAATGCGGAAGTAAAAAGAAACTGGAACAAATGACATTTAGTCATCAAACACCCAAAAAAAAGGTAAGAATGACACACTCTGATACCCTACTGTCATGCCCCGAATTCCTAGGACTCCGAAACCCGAGCCTAAGAGCTAGGGGAGTGAATGCGGAAGTAAAAAGAAACTGGAACAAATGACATTCAGTCATCAAACACCCAAAAAAAAGGTAAGAATGACACACTCTGATACCCTACTATCACGCCCCTAGAATTCCCGAAACTCTAATCTAGAGAATTAGCGAATCTCCAAAGGGTGACGTAAGTCAAGCGACTACTAGAGTCAAGAATGACAAGAAGATACATGGAGTAACAATGAAAAATATAATCCATGCCAAATAGAATACTAGAACTCAATAGTATCCTCAGATACCAACAGATACGCTCCTAAATTCCTAAGACTCCCGAACAGGGCCATCCAAGGAATCCAGGATGTGATCCTTAACATGAATGACCAACTAAGACATCATTAACCGTGAAAACATATGGGTTAATGATAGATATGGTATATTTCATACCCAAATGGATAATAAACTAAGCAGCGGAATCTAATGAAAATTCGGCAGAGTTCCGTTTGTAAATGGAACATCCGGACAACAACCACAACACAAGAACCTGCCAATAGCAATTCAATAATCACAATGGCTTCCAAGCCCCACATTCATCAATCCTACTAGGGTCGAGGTAGTGGAAATAAACCAAAACCCCTCCAAACCCTCTAAACTCAACAGAGCCACAAATGCTCGAATAGGAATACAAGAAATGCACCTAGCTGTGCAAAATAAATACAATAACCTCCTGAAAGAATAAATACAGGAAATAAAGGATACATCAACAAGGATGTGCCAACTTACTGGCTCCCAAAAGAAAATACATAACAATCCCATAACAAATGGGGAGAGAAGCTAACAGTAAATACCTAGCGTCCCCAAACCAGTCGTACTGCAACCGTAACCGCATCACCAGCGCGACTCCAAACCTGTAACACGGAAACAAGAGAAAACTGCCGTTGTACTGCATCCTGCTCATAGCCGTATATTTCCTGCAACCTGGCGTGGGAATACCAGGGGGCAAATGAAATAACCCTGTGAGCAAATAAACTCAGTGGGAAAAGATACTCTAACTACCACATCCTCTAATAGTTTAGGTAATGCTAACCCACCCAGTGAGATACATAGCCCACAACATAACCCAGCCACGAAAACCCAAAGTACGTGCTCACATGCTACCGTAAATGAATATATATAAGTATATAGGGGCTCACATGCTACCGTAAATGAATATATATATATATATAAATATATATATATATATATATATATATATTTATGCGTGTGTATATATATATACATATAAGTACACAATAAGAGTCTATAAGATACAACTAAGACTCGTACTCCAAGTACCAACACCAGTAGTCTACACTACTCTCACCAACATACACTAAGTACACGACTCTAAGGTCCAATCTAACAAATCATCCAGCGTTCACGACGCTAACAAGAAACTCCAAACAGAGGGAATCACACTTACCTCTAATATCCACAAGGATCGAAATCCAGCACTAGTACCAAGGAATACTCATAACTCACTCCCCTAGAACACAGGAGGAAAAACACTCACGTTCTTGCGTACTAACACAATCATCGTCTATATATATATATAATAAACCTCATCCCATTCCTAAGGAAAATCTACCTCTCAAAGGCTAGATCACCTCAATCATATCACCATACCATAAATCAAATCGACCTCATAATGCTATCATCAATATGGTCAATCACATCACTAACACTCTCACTGTAGGCGAGGGAAACCACTCAACCAAATCACTAAGAGTACACGAACTCAAATCACCAGAACGACCACCTCAGGGTCACCGAAGCAAAGCGAAGGAAAAGACTTCCCAATGCTAAACCAACAGATAACCAAGACAACAATGTCAAGGCTAAACCACCACAAGTGTTTAGTGAGAACACCCGGACAAAAGAAACCAATCCACTCGGTATCCATGCCCCTAACACGTGTGACAACTCAAATCACCTAAGTGGTGACATCAACAATAAAGAAAGTGAAAGGCAACACTATATGTGTGCACTGAACAACACAAAGCCTCATACAAAGACCTAGAAATGATAGGAAACAAAGGTGAAACAATGGAACTCTACAGGATGAGATATTGAGAAAGAAGTCTCAAAATCTTGGAATCCCAAGAAAAGTAATAAAATAGTTTTTCTTTAAGAAACCACATAGTAAAAATGACCGTCTTGCCCCCGGTCTCCGTCAGTTGTCATCACCGGCTTTTAGAGTTAAAATTCTTTTCAAAGAAGATCCTAAGATCAGTTTATAAGTGTTAAAACATTTCATTTCCACGGGGGTAGGCGAAAACGGGTTTTTCCTTTTAAATATAAAGAGTTTGTTTCAAGGTTTAGAAAACACCGTTTTCGAAATGACAACCACATAAGAATGAACAACTCCACGGATTCCTATAATGCCCAAAAGGACAGTAAAGGAAGAACAACACGTTAGACTCACGGAAGACAACCATCCGTTTCTAACTCCACCAAATCAAATGACAACACATGGAAGAGGTTCAGCACCACGCCGTAACCAACGAATCTAGGAATGACATACAAGTCAACGACCACGTACTAGTGTACAAAACACAGTACAGTGAATGCTTAGGGGAAGGAACTAAGCACAAAAACCGACACTATCAAGCTACGGTACCTCGAGTACTAAATAAAGTCACTCAACCGTAACCTCTTCTCACCAATCAAACTTTTAACTACAGTTGATAACTCATTCCTCAAAAGGTGAAAGACACCTAAAGGTCCATACTACAACTCACAACCTCATCACCCGCTTTCTCGAAGGCCCCAATTCATAACTGATACTAAAATCAATTTCGGATCTTAAATCTCTAACAAGGTCACCCAGCTAACCACAATCACCAAACTATTAACCACAATCACAAGACCATTAACCACATTCTCTAAGGCCTCAACTCAAAATCAAGCCTACGGTCCACCACTAGCCTCAACTAGCCACATAGATCACTATGCCAATACAAATAACCCCCCCCCCCCCCCAAAGGCACTAAAGTATACAACAACAAGTATAAAGATATACGTTTCATTTATACTTATTAATAATTACCACATTTAAAGTCTTGTTTCACATTATTCATTTTCAACTGAGCATTTATAAAATATGAATTTAATTTACAATATATTCATAAATAACATGCTCCAACATCACATGTAATATAACACATATACATGTTAAACGAGATCACATAAAGGGTATGCAGTGTAATGTGACTCGACACTCCCCGTGATACTCACACACAACACACCCTTCCCAAGGGTAACGGATACAAACTCTGTCCACTCATCATAGTGTAGAGTTACCACACCGACCCTTCCCAAGTGATTTTTCTCTCTATCACTTCAACAGGGAAAACGGTTGTACGAGAGCCCAACTTGCAACTCCGTACGCCATGACTACCTTTGAGTCAAGAACATGAGCCTCTACCTGGACTCCTAACTCACATTTGCCGGCTTTTTAATTCCGTAGGCGTGATACCTCCTGGCCAGTTGTTGTGATGATCCGACACAATCCCTTTCATGTACCACACGAAATGAAGTAAACCACACCAAATAACCTTTCTCTGCAAATGGTGAACCCGTGCACTACGTGCACCAACACCTATGTGCTCACACGACATGGTGTATAATCAAATCATATCACAACATAAATATGTAATGCACCATATTTATAAAAATACCCACATGGTAATATAAGTCTCAAAATCTCTTTTCATGCTTTAAAATACAATAAAGCAATTAAATCATATGAAAATAATTTCATATAGCATTCATGTTCTCCAAAAATATATTTTCTTTAATTCTTTAGAAAATATTTCAATTTCCCTTATCATTCATTTAAAATAAATTATACAATTAATTAACGTATAATAAGAGGAACCTAGCATGGCGTCTAAGTCTCTCACATCCAAAGTTTAGAAATTTCTCTAGCCCATTTAATTCTCCAGGGAATTTCTAATCCGTCTATTCCTATTCAATTCAATTAGGAATATTATTTAATTACATAGGAAATAATTAAATAAATTTTCTTAAATTAATTCCTAAGCCTTGTTTCGCTCCTAAGCCAATTATAGATATTTAAATTAATAATTTAATATATCTATATTAAATTAAATAAGGGTTTACACCCCTAAACTACTTTAATAATACGGAGTGAGAAATAATTTCTCACCTGAGATTACGCTTACAGAACAGCCGTTTCGGGCCCACCGTGAACAGTACCGGCGCTCGAATATGACGCCCGCCAACCAAAGTCGTCTAAAAAATATTTCACCTATATCAAAATGTCCGTCTCGACAACCTATATGATATATACGAAGCCTATTAGCAATAAGTTAATTAATTGGGTTAAATCTAAAATACCCCAAACGAAAACTATAACCTATAAATGCGATTTCCAGGCAAATTGTTCAACGTAAAATCACGAAATTAATGTATGATGAATACTATGTATATACAATGCTACTCACCAAAAATTGGCTCAAAACGATCACCAGAAGTTGACCGAAAAATTGGTCAAAGCCTGGCCGAAACCGGGACTGCCGCGCGGCTGCTGCTCCGCCCCTGCCGCGTGAACCAGCCCTGCATCACCACCTCATACGCCGCCGTCTAGCTCAATGGCAACCACCACAGAACCACCCAGTCGCCGCCTCCACCACCGTGAACCGCCATCGCCTTGGCTTCGGCGACCACAGCAACCGTCGCTGCTTGCCCATGCGCAACCAAGCGCAGCTCCCCTTTCAGCCAACTCTCTCTCTCTCTCGCCGGCAACCATGGTGGTCGCCGCCCATGGAGAAGGAGACCGCAACTCCTGCAACGTGAAGAGAAGAGATGGAAGTGTATAGTCGTGCATATGCATGAAGGAGAAGGAGCATATACGATTTGTATATACATATACATATATATATGACCTAATTGCAAAACTAACCCTTCATTTCTCCAAAATCACAAAATAACCCCACAACAATATATATATAATTAAATATATATATATATACAGTAAACCCCAATAATTATCGAGAACGCCCAAACATAATCTCGTAAGCCCGAATTAATAACGGGATGCCCAATTAAATACATCGGGGTAGAAACCCAAATGTCGGAACACTTAAACAAGCCAGACCAATTAAAATGTGTCGTCATCCAATCGAAACACTAATCATTAAACGTCGAATAAACTAACGTCGAAACGAGACCGTGTAATTGACAACAAGAATTCACGTAGTCGTCAAAGAGAAACTATAAAGTCATCCAGTCGACTTTAAAAGTAAACGCGAAAAATTTACAGGTATCAAATACCAAGAATAAATAATACGTCACGAATAAGTGACGTCATTACCGAAATTAAATTAAATATAATTTCAGGAAAAAGGAAAATAACATGGGGTGTAACAGCTACCCTCCCAGTGGCAACAAAAAGGCTATACACACCTCCACTTTGGAGCTGTTCGTATTGCTCTTTCCTTCCATGGTCGCAAAGGCCTCCCAGTCACTTCCCGAATTGCACTCCTTGATACTAGATTCCAACAGTATCAACATGCCTGTATTGCCACAGTCCAGACGACATTAAATGCGGGAACGGTGGTCTTTACCTTCTTCCCCAATTTTAACATGCGTCTGAAGGATCCACACCTCCTGAATGCTTTACAGATTCAAGTCCAGATCCATGGTGCTTCTGCGGTACCTACCACATATGCGGCTACTTTACACTACCAAATGGCATACCGATTGCAAAATCATGCCATGGATATATGCCTCCCTTCCAATGTTTCCCAAGATGCTCTCCTCCTTGATATAAATACTCAGCACCAAGCTACCTGCACCCATATACCCAAACAGTTATCCAAAGCTGAGTTGTACCAGCTTTCCCCTAACTCTTGGGTCACCTCTTATGAAAAAATTCATCAATAACCCAAACTTGTTCATTCCAGTAATCCCACTTGCATCACCAAGCCCGATGGAACTGTTTCCATCACTTTTCCCAAGCCAGACAGTTCTTCAACTGTTTTACCTCTATTTTCCTCCAAGCTTCCAGAGATCAACATGTTCGGCCCCTCCGATCTGAGGAACCAAATCCCCATCAGTAAATTCCAATCATCTGGCGATCCTATTTACTACTTTCAAGGTCCCCAAACTGGACACAAGTATTTCGATGCTTGTGATTGTGAAGATTGTCTCCGTGATTTGGATAATGATGACGAACCTGCAAAGCAAAAGAAGAAATCTTCCCAGTATCGGCTCCAAAAGCGATATGAGGATGGTGATCCTACCGTTGACCTCCTTGGCGAACCCTCTAGCAAATTCGACTACTATGTCGAATATGGCAAACCAACGAAACCACAACCTAAGCCTTCTCCTCCAGCTTGTAAGCCCCCTTATACTCCTTGTGCTCCTAGACAAGCTCCACCGCCAGATATGCCTCAACCTGTTCCTTGCTACATGTTATCTCCCTCATCTTCCTGGTCTGAGGTTGATTTCCCTCCTCTTTCCTACCATGATAACCAAGAACATACTACCCATCAGCACAAGGTTCCTGATACTACTGATGTTCATTCTGATGGATCTTCTACTTTAGTCGTTGCCGCTGAAGCCGCTCTAAATTGGCAGTCCGCCAATGCCCTTGCACAAAACAAAATCCTGCAGCGAATTGCCATATCTCAACAGTCTCTTGAGAATACTATCAACAGAAAGCTCACTTCCCTTGAACTTCTGATCCATGATTTACAACAAAAGATCCAGAGCCTTCATACTGAGCTTCTCCAGATGGCCTACACTAACCAAGCCTTCACTTCAGCCTTTGTCGCCAAAGACGCTGAAATGAAAAGCCTCAAACACCAGTTGCAATACTTACAAACCCAACAAATCCACCAAACTATGCAACCTCTAGATCTGTTTGGAACCTCATTTTCTTCTCCATTCTACCCCTCTTACACTCCCCAAAATATATCTCAGCCCCTCTTTATGGCTCCCACTGGACACCATAGCTTGTTTAGTCCAGCCACTCCGGTGGCCTCTATACCTCCTTCCAAGCCACCTCCTTCACCTCCAGTTATCACTGCAACTCGCTCCTCAGCTGCCTCTCCTTCACATTTTTATGGCCCCATTTCTGGTTCCAAGCCTAAACCAGATTCCAAAGACAAAGGTCCAGCACCTCCGCAGCTCATGTTCGATTCCTCCGAACCTTCCTCCAAAAACCCGATCAGTGACATGATTTTTAAACTAGCTGCTTCCCCATCCTCTGCTCCTGATCCAATTGCTACTTCTGACTCTAAAAGTCAGGACCATTATCCAGTTCTGTATATGACTGACCCCCCTCCTCCACCAGATGATCCTATCATCGATGAAGTTGAGGATCCAGAGGACATCCCCAATCTAAATCCCAGAGCTCCTCCACCAGCTTTTCATCCTGCTTCCAACCCTCATGGTTTTTCAATTGATGATCTCCCTCGAAGCAAGTGGCTTGATAAGTTTTATGAGCTCCATGCTTGGTGTTCTGCAGAAATGCTACTCCCCAATACTACCTTGCACACGGTCCTAACCCGATATGTTTCTAAGTTCCTTGGTCGTCTGCGCCAATGGTATGTTAGTATGGGAGAATACCGCCAACTCCAACTAGTTCAAGCCCCTTCTATTAATGACTTTGTCGACGCCATTCACAATGAATTCCTTGGCTCCACTGAATGTCTTCTCAGTGCAGCCCGCGAAGAATATTTCAGTATGCGTTGTTGCTCCTTCAAAAGAAAGGACCTTGAAGCCCATTTCCTTCGAATGTCTCAGCGATTTTACATCCTTGGTGGCATTGATGATGTAAATCTGAAGCAAACATTTCTCAAGTCTCTTCCAGATCCTCTTGGCGATGAGACTCTTAAGCTTCTCCAAACAAAGAATATGACCTTACCCAATACTTCTCTTGGATCTATTTACCAGCATGTCCTCCAATCTCTTGAGAAGTTGTGTAACTATCAGAAATTCCTCAAGACTATGCATGAACAAGGAAAATTGCTCGGTACTGCCTGTGACAGACCAGATCTCCTCATTATGTGCAAAGGTTCTGGTTCTTGTACCTGTCCTACCTCTGGTTCGAAGAAGAAACATTTCCGAAAATGGAAATCTGGAAAATCCTCCTCTTTTCCTAAAGCTAAGAAAAAGAAATGGCGTTTCTTCAGAAAGAAAACTGTCTGTGGTATCCGGAAATCTGATCGATGCTACATCTGCCGAAAGAAAGGCCATTATGCCAAACAATGTCCCAACAAAACTGCAAGAGCAAACATGATCCAGACTCTCTCATCTGTTCTCCCTGCTGATGACGATGCTGACATCGAGTCAGTCTTTTCTCTTGATGATGAAGCCTCTCCATCCACTATCATGGCTTTCTCCCTTGATGCTTCTGATTCTGATGACTCCTCAGTGTTCTCCACTTCAGATGAAGAAGACTTCTCTAAGGACCTTTTCTCTTTTAAGTTTTCCATCTCTCATGCTCTTCTTGTCCAACCTTTGGCTCAAATCAAGGTCTTTCCAGAAAAGTATTCTCACCCCATCTCTGTTATCGCCTTCTTTGACACTGGTGTTACTTCAACCATTATGAATCATGTTATACTTCCTAGATCCTACTGGCAGTCCTGTTACTTCCCATTTACTGCTACTAATGGTAAAACATTTGCGATCATTCTTCAGAGCAAACCAATCTTAATCCAATTATTCCTTGGAGTCCAAATTAAACATCGAGTGTTAGGATCTGAACTTCCAAACAAAGATCTTCTCATTGGTTTCGATATCCTCCAGAAGCTTTCTCATGTCTCTTGGTTTCCCAAAGGACTCAAATACAAGAACTTATTTCTCCCTCGGACCACACAACACAACCTCTTCCAACTTACAGATGAGATCACCTCTATCCAAACAGCCATCACCAAATCCTCTTGTGCTGAATCCCATTCTGATTTTCTCACCAAATGCACTCATCCTTTATGGAAGAACCCAGACTTCTTCATTTCTCTTCCTTTCAAGAAAAATGAAGACCTGAACCCAACTAAGGCTACTCACCATGGCATGAATCCAGACCATTACAAACTTGTTGTCCAAGAACTCACTCAGCTCAAATCCGAAGGACTTGTTGAACCCACTACCTCCCAGTGGGCATGCGAAGCATTCTATGTGAACAAAAGAGCCGAACAAGTTCGTGGCAAATTACGACTTGTCATAAACTACCAGCCACTAAACCATTTCCTGCAAGATATCAAGTTCCCCCTTCCTCGCCGAGCGGTTATGTTTTCCAATCTTCCCAAAGCACAAGTTTTTTCCAAATTTGATCTTAAAGCCGGATTTTGGCAATTAGGAATTACACCTGAAGACCATCCCAAAACTGGTTTCTATATCCCAGATCACCATTTCCATTGGACCGTCATGCCTTTCGGACTTAAAACTGCCCCTTCCTTGTTCCAGCAAGCAATGATCAAAATATTTGATCCCATCCTCTCCTCTACCCTCATCTACATTGATGACATCCTCCTCTTCTCTCCCGATATTGACTCTCACACCATCCTCCTCCAAAAATTCCATCAACTGGTCTTAAAGTTTGGAGTAATGTTCTCCGCAAAAAAGATGATTATTGCACAACCAGAAATTGAGTTCCTGGGAATGAAGATCGCACATGGCCAGTATGTCCTCCAGCCTCACATTGCTACCCAGCTCCTCCAATTTCCAGATGAAAATCTCACCCGAACCCAAATCCAACAATTTCTTGGCATTGTGAATTACATGGCTGATTTCATCTCTGACCTTGCCCCTTATAGAAAAACCCTTTCTGACCTGCTCAAAAAGGAACCTCCCCCTTGGTCTTCCTCTTGTACAAGAGCCATCAAGCACCTCAAGACCATTTCACAAACCTTACCCTCATTACAGATTCCCTCTACTGGCAAGAGAATTATTCAGACAGATGCTTCTGATCTCTATTGGGGTATTGTTCTCCTTGAGGAAATTCCCCCTAAGACCCGTTCTATCTGTGGTTACAAAATTGGAGCTTTTTCTCCAGCTGAACTTCACTACCACTCCACCTACAAGGAAATCTTGGTCATTAAAAGAGGTATTGGAAAATTTGAGTTCCACCTCATTGGACATCACTTCCTGATAGAAACCGACCTCAGCAGTTTCCCGAATATGTTAAGATTCAAACAAAAACATCCTCCCAAGACCCAACTTCTCAGATGGGCAAATTGGTTTTCACAATGGTCCTTTGATCCCATACACATTCCTGGAAAAACCAACATCCTCCCAGATTTCCTTTCCCGCCTGAAAAAAGAGATCACATCCATCTCTTTCCCCATGATAGCCTGTTTTGAACCTTTACCTTTTCCTTTCCATCTTCAGACCCTCCTTCTAGAAAAAACCCTCATTTCCCGAAGTTGTCATATGGTTCATTCTCTTCAGTTCCTTTACATTCACCGTTATGGTTTAGAATCTGGCCAAATCCGAACCATGCCTTTCCACCCTGTTTATCCATTCCTCACCCATTTTGAGATTAATCCCTCATTTTACTTCCATTTCTCCCAAGAACTTTATCTTCTCTTCTGGTATCTCGTGGATACTTATCATATCGGGATAATTCTTGATAAATCTCTGTTATTACAATATTTGGCCCAGTGTCTCTTTAATAACCTTTCCCCAGCTCAAATGAAATTATGTTCCTGGCTTACGCTGTTTGGCGACATCTCCTTCTAGCAAAACCAACTCCGTCGCACTCCCTTTCAAAATCCTATGTTCGTTTTTTGGAGTTCTAAGCAGTTCTTACCTTCTCCTGATAATGGTATCCATGTCCAGAGAAATTTTCATGTTTCCTTTTTTACCGGTCATGATAATAGTCTAGTCTATGAATTGGATACCCACTTTGATATTTTCAGAACTCAAATCTATCATCATAATGGAATTCCCCCACAATCCATTTCCCCATTTTTGTTTCACCCCATCACTGCAAATTGGAGAAATTCATATTTCTATCCATTAGACTGGCGTCACAAGATTCTCCAGATTCTCGCAGAACATGAAGCTCAATATTCATGGGATCTCCAAGATCCAGATCATCTCATCTACAGGGTTCATCTCCATGCTTATCCCCTCGAACCAGCTCCTAGTGGTTACAATTCTGAGGATTTTCACATAGACATTGCAAGATATAAGTCAATGCTTGATGAAAAAGATTTGAGGGAGTCCAAAAGGTATGTATTAATTTCATATGGGAAACTCAAAATAGTTGTAACTTTTAACTGCACTACTAATAGATACAAAAATAAGAGTAAATTTGAATGAATTAAAATTGTTATAATTATGAAAAGAATTAAGAAAGCAAAAGAATGTACACTAAGATATCATATGTAAAAAAAAACTTCACATAATCAATACATTTAGTGAAATTTAATAATAATTATTATAGTTAGTGGGCATATGAAAAGAGTTGTAACATTAACTCTATGATAAAAGAGATTTAAATATTGAATGATTAGAATAGTTATCTTGTTTCAATGAATTTAAAAATGTATAAAAATAATGAAAAATCCTTACACTATTAAAATGCCACTTCTTCAATCTTGTCTTTTGAAATGCCTTTGGGTTACACCAATTTTTAATGATACTGAGACTTGTGATGAATCTTCTCAATGTGGGGAACTCTTTGGCTTCTTAATTAACACCCTTAATTAAAAGTTAAAAATAGTATTCAATGATATTAGGGATTGTAATAAAAAAATTTAAATGTGGAGGACTTTTTAGCTTCTTAACATTTTTAACACATTTAATTGAAAATTAAAAATAAGAATAACGGCACAACTTAATATAACATATTTTTAGGCATTATCTAACATTTGTTTTCTATGGAGCTCTACATACAAACAAATCAATGAGTTTTTTAATTTAATTTTTTTATTTTAAAAAATTTATTAACCAATTACCACACTTATCATGGATTTTTAATTAAGTTAAACAAAATTCATAATAACAATCATAATTCCTCTTAACTACTATTGTAAATTAGCAATTTTAAGAAGTTATATTTTATTATAAAATAGAAGAATAAATGTATAACAATAATCAAAACTATTGACACTTCTTTTAAAATATACGAATAATATATAAAAATAACCACAATTCTTCACACGGTGGTGGTAGTAGTATTATATATGTGTGTGTATATATATATATTGATACCAAATTGCGGATACTTAAAAGGAAGATCAGAAACTTACAAATATGCAGAACTGCAACTGCAAATCTTTATTATATATATATTGTTGTAGAATTACAGACCAAAGAAAGGAAAGACTCAAAGTAGAGTAAAAAGAAAACAAACTCTGAAAGAACTCGCTTACAAAAGAAAACCCTCGCCTATATATAGAACAGGAAAGGAAAAGCTAAAGAAGAGAAAACATCTCTCGGGTGCGCAAGGGGCCCCATCGACAGAGACTGCTGACAACCCTTTAGTAGACCAGATCCGGATTTCCCTCAACTTTTCTTACTAAAGTAAGTAGTGAATGGAGGGGAAAAGCGACCGACACAAAAAACAAAAGAAAATACATATCTCAATTATCTGTAAAGGAAAAGAAAAACAATAATGGCAAAACGACAAAAGCCTGTATGTCATTGCATACGCCATCACAAAAAGACGTCATTGCATGCGTCTGGAATATGTCACGGCTTGTGAAAAGGGTCCTTGGGGGCTGAGGTGGAGACAGTTGTGATCATGGCATCCCAATAATCACCCATAGTGGCTTCACCTTCATCATTGAGCTCATCCTCTGGATTCTGAGCTTCACCAGCAAGACAAGAGTAAGCATTATCATCCTGACTGGCCATAGACTGATCATCAGGAACTGAATCTGGAATTGTAGAAGAGGAAGGAGCAAAAGAGCTCATGAACTGGTTCTTCATAAATTCCATACATTTAACCATCAATTCTGATTCCCCTAAATTTGGGAACTGGATTCTGAAAGAGGACTTAATTTCCTCAAATGGATTGGATACTGGTTTAATTACCAGCTGAGATTTCTTAACATTCTCAAAATAAACATCAGTTTTCTCAATAATCTGGGTAGCCAATTCCTCTAGAGAAACTGAAGACCACCATCGATAAGAAAACTCACGATAAAGAGTGGGAACTTTTAAATGGTCAAAATTACATTGTAATTCCCATTTTAATGGTCAAAATTACATTGTAATTCCCATTTTGAAATCCAAGGAATGCCAAATTCAGCAAAGAAAAGTAATTTTGAAAAACCCTCAGGAAGATTTTCCTGTCCTCTTAATTGAGGATGATGATCAGTCCAAGAACTAAACTGATCCCTAATGATCTTAGGTAAAATATCAAGGTCGGGGCCATAAAGACGCCACCAATAGAAAATCCAATTTGGATAGGAGGTTTTTAAAGATTCAGGGCATAATTTAAAAAACCAAGTATGTTTGTTTTTGACATTCTGGTATAAAAATGCATGTTTCCATGCTTCTTTGTAATCCCAGTAATTAAAAGAAAACATTTTTCCAGAACGAGAAAAGGTTCTGGGTCTTGCAGGGTCAAGCCCCCAATCAGTGGGTTTCATTACCCTTTTAATGACAGCTTTAGAATATGAAATTGGGCTTTTGACTTTGTCATCTGACTTCTCATATGTATGAGTAATAATGACAGAATTTGCTTCCTGCAAAATCATTTCATAAACATATCTCTCTTTATTGAGAGGTGCACCATAATTCTGCACATCGCCAAGATAACGGCGTTTGATTTCCCTAGGATCAGGCATCCATTGGACATCCTGAGGCTCCAAGGTCAAAACATATTGAGTAATCCTTGTATTAGGAATGAAAGGAAGAGGCTCCATGAGGAGAGCTTCCTTAGCAGTAGTAGGGACTTTATTTCCCTTTTGAGTTTGAAGGTGAGGAAAAATATCCTCATTTGTAAGATTCACTCTATTTGTATCTTTCTTTTTCTTACCCTTGCCTTTATTGGATGGGTTTCCTTTGGAAGGGTCACTCATTGAATTCCCTGCAAAAATTCACGAGTTAAGAAATCAGGTAAAGAGTTAGACTCTCCCTTAATATATTCGATATCAAAATCAAATGCAGAAAGATCTGTTTGCCATCCTGCAAAAATCTGTTTAGAAGCAAGATTTTTAATATCTTTTTTCAAAACTTGTTTTGCTGCACTGCAATCAACTCTAACCAAAAAATGTTGGTTAAGCAAATCATCATGAAATTTATAGACACATTTTACTATGGCTAAAACTTCTTGTTTAATTGTAGCATAATTAAGCTGAGCATGTTTCCAAGTACCAGAGGTAAAACGAACAAGCTCTTCCTTACTAGTGGAAGGATTAAATTGCTTTAAAATACCCCCATATCCTTTATTGGATGCATCAATTTCAACAATTTTAGACCATAAAGGATTAGCTAAAGATAAACAAGGTAATTGTTTAGCTTTAATCTTGATCTTCTTTACAGCCTCAGTATGCAAATTGGACCAAGGAGGAGGATTTTTCCCTAATCTTTGGTACAAAATGGCACTGTCCTGAGCAAAATTCTGATAATAATCAGAGATATAATTCAGACTACCAAGAAATCTTTGGAGCAGAGTTTTATCTGTGATTTCATCAGGAAATTTAGAAGCAAATTCAATATTTCTATCAATAGGAATAATTTTCCCTTGATTAATATTATGACCTAAAAATCGAACTTTATCTTGAAAAAGTTTCATTTTAGGAGCAGAAATAACTAAACCACTGCGTTTCAAAACATCTTTAAGAATTTTCAAATGTTTGAAATGCTGATCAAGGGATTTAGAAAAGACAAGAATATCATCAATATATACAATCACAAAATCTGAATAAGGATTGAATATATCATTCATGACATGTTGAAATTCTGAAGGAGCATTTTTTAACCCAAAAGGCATAACGTTCCATTCATAATGACCAAAAGGGACAACAAAAGCAGTTTTATATCTGTCTTGAGGATTAACCTGAATTTGCCAAAAGCCAGATTTCAAATCAAACTTTGAAAATAAAACAGCAATATTAAGTCTATCCAACAAATCCTTTTTATTTGGAATTGGATAACGAATCCATTTTAAAACATCATTTAAAGGTTTATAGTTAATAACCAGTCTGGGAACACCTCTTTCCTTTTCAGAATGTTTATTAACATAAAATGCAGTACAACTCCAAGGAGAATTACTTGGAACAATTAACTTCTTATCAAGAAGGTTTTGGATTTCTTTCTTACATAAGTCCATATAGTCTTTTTTCATTTGACCTGCACGGGCTTTTGTAGGAATAAATCTTTCATCGAAACTTTCTTCATAAGGAAGAGAAACAATATGTTTCTGTCGATTCCAAAAGGCATTAGGAATGTCACTACAAACTTCAGAAAGAAATTGATTCTGAATAGTTTGTATTCCATTTTGGATGTCGTAATTTGACAACCTTTGATTGATATTTAAGGACATAATTTCCTTTTGCAAATAATTTATTTGCTTTTCTTTGAAAAAGATATTATCTCTGAGAGAGTTAATATTCTTATTAAGGGGTTGTGTTATAAATTTAAACACAATTGAAGTCCCCTGCAAAGTAGTAAAAATGCCTGTAGAATCAATTTTGTCAATAGGCATTAATGATGTAAGAAATGGAGTACCCAGAATAACTGGTAAACTCATATTTTTAATAAGCAAGAAAGTAGTTGGTAAACAAAAACCTTCATTACAAATATAAACTTTATTAAGCTTATAATTGATTTGCATTTTACTACCATTAGCACTTAAAAGTCCTTGCGTAGTTTTCTCAAAATACTGTGTAGGAATTAATCCTTCCTGTATGCAATTCAAATCTGCACCACTGTCAACAAGAGCCATTAATTCAGGTAAAACATACTCTTCATTAATAACAATTTTGACATTAATGTACCATTTTTGAAAAGTCACTTGGTCAAGAAGACACAAATAATCATCTTTAGCAGTTTCCTTTTCATTATTAGGTGGTGAAACATTCTCCTCAGACTCAAGTCTAGAAGAAGAACAAAGGGAAGCTTGAGCTAATTGTAATTGGGTTATAATTAACTCAGTCTTAGAATGATTACAATTATGGTGATTTAATTAGTATTGTTATACAAGAAGGTCTCTCCTTGTGTAATGATCTTAAATTAAGACACCAGTTGAAATCTCAACGTCTTTCAGGAAGAAAGGAGTTGGGAGAATTCTGTGACCAATTTGGTTACAATGTCCCACATGAGTATCCTAATAAAAGGAAAGATAAAGTTTCTAAAGATAGAAAACCAGAATATAGGGTAATTTGCACTAACACCCCCTGAGGTTTAGGTCAATTCCACTTTTGTGTTGGTCAACAAAATGTTTGCACTATCACCCCCTGAGGTTTGATTTTTCTTACCATGACACACTCTGGCCCAATAAAATGACCAGAATACCCTTGAGAGAAATATATGTAATGTGAAATCACTTTTATGCCCCAACCCCAAATATATAAAATTTCGAAAAACATATATATAAATTTGAAAAAATATATAAAATTCGAAAACAAATATTTAAAATTTGAAAAAAATATATAAAATTAGAAATATATATATAAATTTCGAAAAACATATATAAATTTCAAAATTTATATATAAAATTCAAAAACAAATATATAAAATTTGAAATATATATATAATTCGAAAATATATATATAATTTGAAAAATATTTAAATTAGAATATATATATATATATATATATATTCAAAAACAAAATTCAAAAAATTATATAATTTCAAAAAACATATATAAAATTCAAAAATATATATAAATTTTGAAATATATATATAATTCAAAAAAATATATATAAAATTCGAATATATATATTAATTTTGAAAAATATATAAATTAGAAAATATATATATTTCAAAAAAATATATAAAATTCAAAATATATATATTTTCAAAAACAAAATTCAAAATTTTTTATAATTTTAGAAATATATATATATATATATATATATATATATATTGGTAAAATGTCATATCTTTTCTAATGAAGTGAATAAAACTACTTACCACCAACATCAATTAGTAGTCTTCTTTTATATATATTTTTTCCGAAATTTATATGTTGTTTTTGAAATTTATATAATTTATCTGAATTTTATAAAAACAATTCGAAATTTATATATATTTGTTTCAAAATTTATATATATATTTGAATTATATATATATTTCAAATTTTATATATTGTTTTTGATTTTTTTTTATAATTTTATATATTTTTTGAATTTATATATATAAAATGGGTAATCTCAAAACATTCATTCATGGACAATTCATCTATGACAAGCCGAGTTGTTGGGTAAAATTCAAAAAATATATATAAAATTAAAAAAAATCAAAAAAAATATATAAAATTTGAAATATATATATAATTCAAATATATATATAAATTTTGAATTATTTTTATAAAATTCAAATATATTATATAAATTTCGAAAACATCATATAAATTTCATAAAAAATATATATATTTTGGAAAAATATATATAAAAGAAGGCCACTAATTGATGTTGGTGGTAAGTAATTTGATTCACTTCATTAGAAAAGATATGACATTTTACCAATATATATATATATTTCTAAAATTATATAATTTTTTGAATTTTGTTTTTGAAAATATATATTTTTTGAAATATATATATATATATATATATTCGAATTTATATATATTTTAAATTATATACATATATTCAAATTATATATATATATTTTCGAATTATATATATATATTTCAAATTTTATATATTTTTTTGAAATTTATATATGTTTTCAAAATTATTTAATTTTTTGAATTTTTTTTTTGAAAATATATATTTTTTGAATTGTTTTTGAAATATATATATTCTAATTTAAATATTTTTCAAAATTTATATATATTTTCGAATTATATATATATTTCAAATTTTATATATATTTTTTGAAATTTATATATGTTTTTCGAAAAAAAAATCTTCTAATTTTATATTTTTTTTTCAAATTTTTAATATTTGTTTTCGAATTTTATATATTTTTTTGAATTTATATATATGTTTTTTGAAATTTTATATATTTTGGGTTGAGGTATAAAAGTCATTTCATATTACATATATTTTTCTCAAAGGTATTTTGGTCATTTTATTAGTCCAGGGGGTGTTAGTGCAAAAATTTCATTGATCAGCACAAAGGTAAAATTAACCAATAAACCTTAGGAGATGTTAGTACAAATTACCCTGGAATATACAATAAAAATATAGTCATAGATATAGACATAAATTAAACTTGAATTTTAAAGATGTGTATGGCCATAACACAATTGAAAGACTTGGTAACTGAATCATAATTTAATGATTGTATTGAATGTAATTATTAAAGATTTAATAAATAATAAAATAAAATATATATATTTTTATTTAAAATATTATATTAAAATAAAATATATATATTATATTAAAATGAGAGAAATAATCTAATGCACTTACACTTTTAAAACAATATATAGATATAGATATAGTACTATCACTACTAACCAGATGAATCCAAGCATCCCAGAAATCACTTTGAGCTCCGGTGACCGGAAAATGCCGGTCTTGGGGTTCGGCACCGCGGCGGACCCTCCGGTGGCATCAGAAATCGTAAAAAAGGCAGTGATCGAAGCAATAGAGTTGGGTTATAGGCATTTTGACACAGCTGCTTTGTACAATTCAGAGCAGCCTCTTGGAGAAGCCATAGCTGAAGCTCATCGTCGCGGCCTAATCCGATCACGAGGCGACCTCTTCATCACCTCCAAGCTCTGGTGCAGCGATGCTCATCCCCAACATGTCCTCCCTGCCCTGCAAAATACTCTCAAGTAACATGCATTCACTCATATGATCATATTAAATTCACTATTTTCTATGATTTTTTTTCTTTTTTGGTTTGGAACCGTCTTTGGGCTTATACTGCGTAAATCTGATTTTTCTTAGATCTTGCAATGACAGAATCCTCGTCCTTTAAAGACCTGTTTGCATTGACTTTTTAGATACTGTTTTTGAATTTTAAAGCGAAAAATAGTTTTGTAGTGTTTAGCAAAAAATTTAAAAGAGATTTTTGAGTTGCGTTTTGAAGAAGGTAGTTGGGGTGTAAAAACACAAGTAAAAGTTTGGTCAAACAAAACCTAACACTACGGCTCCGTCTGAAAACTTTGATTTTGTTTTTGTCCTCTTAAAGAACAAAAAACATTCTTGTTCTTGTCCTCGTTTTCTATCTTAAAAACAAAAAAATATAATTTTTGTTTGGGACAAAAAAACAAAAAACACAAGTCTTCTTATTCTCCTACACACACATTCACACACACAATTTGCAGTTGCAGATGGTGTCAAAGGTGGTGGAAGGGGTTCGATGGTGGTGGAGTTACAGTTGCAGTTGCAGATGATGGAGAGGGGTTCGATTTAGCGGTTTCGATTTGGGGTATTGGGTGTCGAATTGGGGTTTCGATTTAGGGTTCAGAGAGTCGATTTAGGGATTGTGGTGGTGTCGGCGGGTGGTGGTGGCAGCGGGTGGTGGGGTGGTGTCGATTGGTAGTGGCACCTAGGGTTCTGTGTGTGTATATATATATGGGGGGAGGGGGGTTCTTCAATTTGGGGGTTTGATGGTGGTCGAAGGTTGTTGTTGGGGGTGGTGAAGGTGGGGGTTGGTGGTGGAGGGTGGAGCTGAAGGGGTGGTGCCGATTGCAGAACTGTTCGTGATCATTTTTAGAAATTTTTTTTTTTTGGAAAATCCCAAAGAGAACAAAAAAAACAGGTTTTTGTTGTTCTCTTGTTTTTTCTATTATTCACGAAAACACTTTTCAAATTAAGAACAGAACAAACAGTAAAAAGGGTTGCCAAACACGTTCTGTTCTCAGGAACAGTGCCAAAAAATAAAAACAAAACAAAAAACAGCATTTCCAAACGCACCCTACATCTCTAACTCTTCTTAAATCTTGCACCAGGAGGAGTCTCGTGCACTAAACTATCGTTTATGTTAGCTTGACCACATGCACTGAATTATCGTTATTATTGTATTGTGCAGGAACCTAAATCTGGAGTACATTGATCTGTATCTGATACACTGGTCTGTGAGTTGCAGGAACCTAAATCTGGAGTACATTGATCTGTATCTGATACACTGGCCTGTGAGTTCCAAGCCGGGGATTCACGAGTACCCAATCAAGAAAGAGGAAATCATGGCAATGGACTACAAGGCTGTGTGGGCAGCCATGGAAGAGTGCCAAAAACTAGGGTTCACTAAGGCCATTGGTGTAAGCAATTTCTCTTGCAAGAAACTACTCAATCTCCTAGCCACTGCAGTCATTCCTCCTGCTGTCAATCAAGTGAACATCTAAATACAACCCAACTGTTTCTATATATATATATATATTTCCCTTTTGCTGCGACAAAGTTTGCGATCCCCTGCTGTAGTAGACCTGTCTATCCAAACGTTGAAAATGCATTATAATCTCAGAACAAATGTGTTAAAACAGGATTTAAGAGTGTTGAAATCGTCACTACAAACAGTTTCAACTCGCTTAGATTCGTTTCCAACATGTTTGTTTTAGATTTCAACACATCCAGTTGAAAATGCATTCAAGTACGTGTAAAAATTTTGTTGCAGCGTTGAAGGGGATACTGGTGCAGAGGATTCAAACAAGATGAAGAAATGCTAATGAAACTGATTACATTTTTAAAGGTGGAAGTGAACCCATGCTGGCAACAAAGGAAGCTGAGAGAGTTCTGCAAGGCCAATGGAGTTCTTGTAGTGGCCTATGCTTCTTTGGGAGCCGTAGGGACCTTTTATGGCACCAACAGAGTTATGGAGAGTGAGGTGTTGAAGGAAATCGCAAACGCCAGACAAAAGACCGCCGCACAGGTGCTTTTAACATCTCTCTCCTTTCCCTTCTAAGACCCTGTTTGAATTGACTTTTCAAATGCTATTTTTGACTTTTTGAAGTGTAAATGTAATGATATTTGACAACTTTTAGAACAGTTTATGAACTTTAGAAGTGCGTTTTAAAGAAGCTAGTAGGTACATAAATGTCTCTTTTGTTTAAAAGCAAAAGCAAAAGCTCTGCCAAACATGACCTAAATGTATCTCAAATCTTCTATTCAAATAACAAGAGAAATATGGAAGGCTCATTGGTTTGTGTTGATGCAGGTTTGTCTAAGATGGGCATATGAGCAAGGGATTTGTGTGTTGGTGAAGAGTTACAACAAAGAGAGGATGAAGCAGAACCTCAGGATATTCGACTGGGCGTTGAGCGACGAGGAGGCGAAGAAGATCAGTGAAATCCCACAAGGAAGAGCATGTCTTGGTAAGGATTACACTTCAACACATGGACCTTTCAAGACTGTTGAGGAGCTCTGGGATGGAGAAGTTTGATGTTGTTGTTGTAGTTTGAGTAATAAGGGACTTTGTTATTGTACTTATGAGTGGTTGTTTGACTCGGTTTACCTTCTGCTTATACATTATGCATGTAGAATCAGTTTATGCAAATTATCTAGAATATAATATCTAGAAGCTCTTACAAAACTAACATGAGAATTGAAGACTGAGAAACATTCATGACAGATATCATAAAAGAAGCAAAAAAAATTACAAGCAATTACATGCATATATCAATATTTTGTATGTGTTGGTATTGACACATTTCAAAAGCGTTACACATCCGACACCTTTCAAAAGCGTTACGAACGAGACGATATAACAGCATATATGAAAATACATTGCTGTAACATATGCTTGATTGTGTACCAGAGAATAAATAAGATGCATAACTGCTCAGTTAAATAATTCTAAGCAAAGTTTTATGGACTGATCACTTTTTACGTAAATGGGTGATTTGTTGGAGATGTGTCTGCTGATACACCATCAGAAACAACCAACTAGAACTCATCTAAAAGTATATTCCGAAACAACTGGTTCAACTTACTTACATGAATCTTGTTCTGCTCTGGTCATAAGATCCATGATAATATTGATATACTTAATGAATCTTGTTCTGCTCTATAAATATGATCCATGTTAATATTGATGCATAATAAAGTTTTGAACTACCCAACGCAACCCTCCTCCTTTATCCGGGCTTGGGACCGGCTGTGCAAATAGCACAGGCGGAGTTGCAATCACCAATAAGACGCGCAACAATTCTTCGAACTAGGTTACTAGAAATGTATGTATGTACAACCATTGATATATTGCATTTCAAGTGGAATATGAAAGAGATGACATAGTGCTTCAGCGTCTAACGAAAATAAAGAGTTGCAGCTTAGAAATGACATAATACAAGCATCGCCAACAGCATTAAAATCATCTTTGAGATACATCGACACACCAAGAAGTTTTCCATAATCAACAACGTAGAGGCCTCTCATAACTTGATGGTAGAGAAGGGCAATTCTCATTCATGTTGGCATACGGCTCTAGGGTGTTGTACTGCGGCAACTCCATTCGATACTCACCGAGAATCTGGCAGAACTTGTGTTCACCACCCTCAATACTGCACCAACTTGGCAAGCGCGTTTGCTTGTTCTCAAAGATCTTCAGCATATATGCATCTCGAATCTGTGAGCAGTAATGTATCCAAGTCATGAATAGAGATCATGAGGTCACAAAAGGTTCATAAGGAGAGGCAACTTAATAACTAACGACCTCTTATACTTACCGTGAACTCAGTTACTTGAATTGAGTTGGCAATAGGACCAAATACTCCAGCCTCTTTGTACATTTCCAAAATAAAGGCGACGCATGTTGTTGATTTCCCATCACTATATACCCATTCATCTTGTTCTGGAATGGTCATTAATTGATCAAAGGTTATACCACGCCTTTCAATCTCATCTAGAATTCCATATAAATCCAAATCCTACAAGAGACAAACAAGCAATCAACTACAACCGGTAACAACAATTATTATAACAGGAATTATAATGAAGAATACAAACACAAATAGGTACAATAGTTCACATCCCACTGAACTGCAGAGGTGATTTTCTAAAAATAAGCTTAACATATCCTCCTTCCACAAAAGAGGATGTAGCGTCGCTCAAATTCATTCGAGAACTTATTCACAGTAAATCGCTCCTGGTTAAGTAGCTGCAGTATTCCACCTAGTATGATTATAAAAGGCGTCGTTAAGAATCTCAAACTTAATTCCGGAGATCCAAAAGCATATTTCTTGTAAGTTCTTATTATTAACCAAGTCCGTGCCTGTAAGTATATTTCTGACAGTACATCAAACTGTAATGGGCAGGAAAGCAAACGAATTCTGCTTTCGACACCCGCAATCATTTTGCTCAAACTATATATATATATATATATATATATCTGATTGACTGTAACTTAATATGAATTACACTGAGACCAGTATCTACTCCAACTAATATTTTCCTTTTATCTATTTCCCATCACCTTCTCTTTTCTATGGAATGAACTGACTATATCACATTCTATATGACATTTACAACCAATACTGAGGCCTCCCAAAGCCCGCTGTCATATGGGGTTGTCCGAGGGTCTCCAAAATCCCAAAGATTGCCATCCTTCAGTGGAACTGCTTGTTAGGATCAAATTTGTCCCTTTCAAAAATGCAATTTTATTGTAAAGCCATCTCTAATCTGATGTGAATAACCTTCCCATACATATTTCTACGGAGAAAAAGAAAAACATCACACTGGATTTACGTAATATATTATATCAATCATTTCCTCCATCCTATTGACCAGCCTGTCTAACTTAACATAGAACACAAATTCATCAACCCAGGCCACAGTCAATCATTTAAAGTCGCATCTGCTAGGCTGCTATCCAAGCTAACTCAAATTGTAAAAAATTGTACACACAATTGATTACAGTAATTGGCTTGTCATCATGCAGCAACCACCACTTCATGGTGGCGTTCAGTTATAAACATATCCACACAAATTAGAGCAAGCTGACTGAAATTTTGTCAAAGTGAAACCATACCAATGAATCAACTAGAACTACGTCTAAGAAGAAGACTTTGCACTAGGATTGATCATATAGAAAGGAGTTAGACAACACACCAAGCCCATATCCCTATGCCAAGTAATTAGGGACAATAATGTGAATCATGTTCAGAGAATCTGATATATCTAGGCCCCAACACGTGTTATACACTGTCTCAACCCATTCAGTCTTGGTCTTTCCACGTCCCCGATCAATAATCTCATTCTGGACCGCATCACCATTCCTCAGTAGCACTTATTGATTTTATTCATTACACATATCAAACCACCTTGGTCAACTTTCTCTCATTCACATGTCCATCAACTGTTTCTTCAACCCTTTTATTAATGTCATTGCTCGAACTTTTATCACTTTATAGCCACACACCCCTCGGAAATCACTCAATTTTTATGAAGACACTATTTCTTTGCCACCCAAAATGTTACTACTAAAGCATGATTGGTCTGACAACCTTTTAGAGAAACTTTCAATTTTAAATGGACCAATGAAATTGACCCAACCAATATGCCATAATCATGACGCCCATCATATCCATCTTTCTCCGACCCTATAAGCAACATTATCTCTAATCTCTCATTCTTTTTAATTACTCAAGCCTATATAGTGATATTGTGCACCTTTTGGAATTAATCTTAATCCTTCACTTAATTTCAACTGTCACTAGAGTTAAATTCCATAATTTTTAGGGTTGATCTTATTTTGCTCGTGGTACAAGAAGTCGCATGATGAAATCATTCAAATAACTCAATTATGTCTGATTAACACCATAATTGAGATATAGCGTTCATGTTTTCAAATTAATCCACCAACATTTTGGGGAAGATAAGAGAAGAGATTGGATTCAATAAATCTTCATCCATACCTCAGTACCAAGCCGCTTATTTAGAGCTTCGTTCCACATATTTGCAGCATATTCTGGCTGCATTCTAGTCCACATAGACATGACAGAAATAACCTGCAAAAAATTCCTCAACTTAGAAATATAAAAATCTGTCCACACAAACCCTATATCATGGAACGAGTCATGCCAGAATGCAAATGATTCCCTCTGGACCCTCTTTAAACAGTGAAAACGTAAAGAAAACTAATAAAGCACCAGGACGCAGTTTAGAAAAGTTTACAATGCTGGTCATGCAAATTCCTTTCCGGCATGTTATTACCACACAATTTTATTCTTGGAACTGAAGGTATTGCGCGCCCACTGATTGTTGCAAATAAATTAGCCATGCATACGCAGAAATAAACACACATACACCCATAACTTATTTGACAAAAACCTCTAATCCCAATAAACCACCAGAGAGGAAACATGTCGCCTCATATCAAACTACCGCATATCAGTCTGAATTTTCTAAGAATGGGCAGTCAACAAGGAGTACGAAAATAAGTAACAACCATACAAATACTTGGTCGCATGGCACATGCAGCATGGGAAAGCTAAAATTTGATAGACTGTATCAAGATTACAAGCAAACAAACACAATGCATACCAAGTGAGCATCAAGAGGTGGAGGATAGTTGTCGCCAATGGTGTCAATCCAACTAAAAATCATGTTGTGGTAACCATATGGTTTGCCTGACATGCTTCGAGCATATTCCCATGCTGCAGTAGAATTAAATTTCGCACGCACATCTGGATGTAACGGTAGCAATGCTACATGCGGATTAGAAGGATCCTTGAGGGTCAATTCCCACCATTCCTCCCATGGAATTACCACAATAATTTCTTCACCCTGCAACACAGCTAAGAAACTATATAAAACATATGAAATTTAAAACGATATTCATATCACTAAAGGGTTATGCCACATAAACTAGAAAAGAAAAGTTCAGTCCAAACAATTTGGAAACATTTTTTCCCGATAAGCGGGGTGTCAGGGGCTTTCACGGGACCCGTGCCCCCCCCCCCCCCCCCCCTTCCCACCAGATCGGGTAAGGCGGCTCAGACTATGACTACTATTGTGACCCCAACGAATTTTTTGCACCCATTAGGCACCAAGTCCCATTTTCCAATTGGGCCAACCCGTTCAAGTTACAAATTTGCAAATTTACTCAATTTTCATTTCAAAATATATCGATCTTAAGAAAAAATACCCATGCACAAGTAAAAATATTCAGAATAAATTACTTCCAGCTCAAAAAGAGAATCCCACCACGAGATATCTCACGAATAGTAAGGAAGCTTTGCTTATTGTCAAACAAGCACTATATATGGCTGGTTTTCCAGTTCATGTTTGAACAACTAATCATTTTTCCCTTTACCAGTTCTAGCTCTCTATTGCCGTCTAACTTTAAAAGCCAGTAGTGCAGAAATGTAGTACCACCATCCAAATGTATGAAGCATAGGTTAATAGTGTGACCACACTGAAAACAATCCTACCTTGTGACTGTGATCGTGTATTTTCCTGTCATAAAGAAACTTTCTGATTGCGTACCTTTTCATTCTCGTGTCCGGATTCACCAACCCAAAGTTTTCCAGAATCATCCTTCAAGCAAACTGCAGTGTGACCAGCAAATGCACCTGTTACCCACTTCTCCAATGTTTCAAATCCACCCCACCGACCACGTATCTTCGATACTGCTAAGAAATCACCAGTATGAACATCATCTGGGTTGATAGTTGCAAGCCAAGGCTGAGGACGTGACTCGAATGATGCACCCATGTGATTTTTCAAAAATGCTAAGTTGGCGTTCTGACCAAAACCCGTGTTAGAGAAAAGGGGCAAGACATCTACTAGTGAAAGCAATGTCCCTAGCATTCCAGATGGCATAAGAAACACAGAGATTCCATGCTGCTTTACCTGCTCAATGGATAGCCCGAATGTCAACTTCATATAATGGGGTTTATACACAAAAATAAACCAAAAACAAGGAAGGAACACAAGCATACATATTCCAATTCTGCAGGTTCCTCCCAAGATTCAAATTTCAATGTATGATCTCGGGCAGAGAAGTAGTAATCCCAAGTGATCCTATAGGGCGTTGCAAAAACATATATATCCATACAGGTCCAGCTGTGAGCTTCATTTGTCTGTGAAAGGGAAATAGATAGAAACTTGAAACAGTAGTCTCATTCATAAAATAAAATTAATAAGACAAGGCATACCACAGGACATATAGTAAGAACAGAGATAGCACCCAATCTAATAAGGAAAAATATGTAACATGGTCCTCGTTAAGGGTGAATCTTGGGTGGATAGAGAGTAAAGGAAGGTATGACAATATAACGAATGACAGAGCTATAACCTTCGAGAAAGCAATGAAAATAAGTGATTCAAGCAAACCAACTCCAAGTTGTTTTGAGAAGGGTTCGTTAAGTTGGAATAGACACTGTGCTGGAAAACAGAAAAAATCACCACCATTATATAAAACAGTTGTGCCACATTTTAACTTCTCCATTAAAACTTCTAAACCGAAACACACACATCAGCTTGCCCACATGACATTATATTTTATTTTATTTTTGATAAGTAAGAAATTTATAAAAAAACGCATTCAAAAGGGGAATACATCCCATATACAACAACCCCTATGGGCCAAGAGAACCCATAAACTCAATTTTTTCGTCAATAGAACTACAACTGCGCCCTTCCACCCAACTAAACAAACAGAAAATAAAAGGACATTATATTTTATAAGAACAAAAGGACAAGATATGTTCATTCAATGCATATTTTATCAAAAAGATTTAAATCTCAAATCATTATTTCATTAACTCTCATAAATACATGAAAACCCATAAATAGTTTAGGAAAACCATTAATTGATAATTTTGTGAAAAGTTCCTTGAAAAAAACCCATCATTTAGATGTTCTGGAGTCGATTCATCAAAATTATTCTTCTCAGGATATTCGTTTTTCTAATTTATTCTGATCTAGGCTTCAGTGGTACGGAACTATTATAGTGTCTGCTTTTGTAATATTGACTAACAAAAAATAACTACTTTCCCAAAGAAAGCCTACCAAATATGATTCCATATTCTTAAATACATATCACAGTGAACATTACAAAACCTTACAATAACATAAATAACTTTTCTACCCAATAACCAAATATTTATATAAGGAAACAAGTAAATCAACTACCACATAATCCACAACATATTTGATCAACAAAAACTAATCATTCCTCAAAGGGAAACAGTGATTAAATCAACATAAATACAGTAACCACGTCAATATTTCAAAACCCTCAACTTCTCTCAAAACCCCATTCATAAATATATATATGTATATATATATATATATACAGAGCAAAGCACGAACCTTGAGATGAATAACACCACCCCCAAGACCCCGATCATCGCCCTCAGTCAACTCGAAGCGAGCTTCGTTGCCATAGAAGCAAGCCCCTTTCCACTGAATCGACCCATTGTTGGGCGTCACCGACCCGACGAACGACGGCAACAAATCCACCGCACTGTGGAGATTATTCAGCACCGGCCACGAAATCTGGCGCGGAAGAACCGGAAGCACATCGTTAACCCTAAAGGGGACCTTGAAAGCATCCCCAAATTGGAGACCAAACCCTAACCCTAACCCTAACCCTATAAAGCACAATAGTCTCAGAAGCATCGAGAAATTGGGGATTGACATTGTTGGTGATGGTGGATGTGGATTGAATTAGCCCTAGTTTGGTTGAGATTTGGGGGACGAAGGGTCATGGATTGTGGATTTGATGATCCATTGTTAGGGTTTGATCGGATTGAATAATGGTTGACTTTTGCGTGGACAAAGGGAGGTCAAGTGAGACGAAGAGAACGTGCCCTTATTTGGATTGGGTAGGGGAGAGACGAAGTCCCGGGTAATCAAAATTCTTAAGTGTCCGTTATATATACATATATATGTATGCATGTATGTATTTATATACGGAGGTACCTATGTTACACGGGTCACGTCACGTTTGTCCGTTACCATAAAGTCATAACGTAAACGGCATGTGTATTGACTATACTTAAATAAATTTATTATATTATTATTATTTTTTATTTTTTTTTGTTTTTTTGAAAAGATCAGTTTGCATAAAAAAACAAAAAAAAAGAACAAGGTCAAAGACCTACAAGAGACATTAGGGCATTCCCTAATATAAAAAAACAAGATGGAAGCCAAAAAGCCACCAAAGGAACAACATACAAGCCTTCCAAACAACATGAGCTACTCTATTGTGCAAACAGAGACACATACATTTTCAAAATCACACACTCCTGCATATCAAAGCTCAAATCTCTGCAAGGAATCATTTGATTCAAAATCACACTCATTTACACATAACAACACAGCCCTTTGCCTCTCCTCCAACACTACATCAGCCCAACAAAACTCATGCAAAGCTTACTCACCTACTGCAGACACCAAGCACTCCACCATGCAAAACTCCATAGCATAAGCATCATACCAAAAGAGAAGATGGAAGATCCCAATCCTGTATAAGCTTCTTGTTCTGTTGAGAATCCCTAAATCCACGTAGAGGGAAAAGTTTTAATCTCACCACAGACACAACCTTTTGAATAACCTCCTCATTAGTAGCAAATTGATTCTGAAAAATTCTCCTATTTCTTTCACACCAAAGAGTATAAACAGAAGCAGCAAACATTAATTTATTGATGACAGAAGGCAAAGAGCTATCATGCAGTCTATTACAGACCCATAGCAGAGATTGCTCCCAATTACCTGCAGGCCAATCCCTACGACCCTTACTCTTCAAATGATTCCACACCTGTTTAGAAAAGCTACAGCCAAAGAACAAGTGATCATTGTCTTCAATCATTGAGTGACAAAAACAACAAGAAGCTTGATCTACATAGCCAATGGATAGTAGGAAATGCAAAGTCCTAATTCTATTCAGAATCACTAACCATAGTAGAAATGCATGCTTAGGAATAGCATGTTTAAACCATACTGCAGAGAACCAAGACACCATTCCTTTCCTTCTTCTAATAACTTCCCAAGTTGCTTTTATAGTGAATTCCCCATTAGATGGTACCCACAGGGACCTGTCATTAAGAAGAGCCTTAGGATAAAAATTCATAGGAATCTTCATTTGCAACCAACTCATATCCTCTGGAATACTCCACTGCTCATTGTGAATAATAGCCTCTACCTTTGCAAAAGCTCCTAGAGAGGAGCCATCAATAAACTCAGAGGTAACACCATGGCAAATAGAGCACCTTCTGGCAACCATTGATCAAACCATAAATGAGTAGATTTACCATTACCAATAATACATTTAACATTATCTCTAAATTTGGCTCTCATCGTCAAAACTTTTTTACATGTCCAAGAACATTTTTGAGGAGTCTTAACCATCCAAAAACTTTTATCCTTAATAACATGCAACCTCAACCATTCAATCCAAGCAGAAGATTTAGAGGGATTAGCCAACCTCCAAAAATGTTTCAACATGGCAGCTTCATTCCAAGCAACCACATCCTTCACCCCAAGACCTCTTTCTCTCATAGGACAACATACATCCTTCCATGCCACTTTAGTACCCCCACTACAGAGCTTGGAACCAGTCCACAAAAACTTCCTCATGACACTATTAATATCATGCAACACAGACTGAGGAAGCACAAATATTGAAGCCCAGTAGACCTGTATAGCAAAAAGAACAGAATTAATAAGTTGTAACCTCCCTGCAAAAGACAAAAACCTTGAAGACCAACTCTGTATCCTAGCTGTGATTTTGTCCACCAACATTTTACAAGCCTGTTTCTTCAATCCAACAGTGATAAGAGGAACTCCTAAGTATCTCATAGGCAATGTACCAATGGGAAATTGGACCAAGGTAGCAATAGATGTAGCAACTGGTTCTTTTATCCCTGCCATAAAAATCTGACTTTTAGAACTGTTGGGGCATAGACCAGACACCCCACTAAACCAATCTAAGGCCTCCTTTAAACATTGAACTGACTTCACATTCCCAGCTGAAAACATAATCAAATCATCAGCAAACATCAAACTGGACAACTTTTGATCCTTGCACCTTCAGTGATAGGCAAACTTCCCTCTCTCTATGCTTGCATTGATAGCCCCAGTAAGCACCTCCATGCCCATCACAAACAAATAAGGGGACATAGGATCACCTTGTCTCAGACCCCTGCCACTCCCAAAAAAACCATGCAAAGAACCATTAATGTTGATGGAAAATCTAGCAGTTGAAATACAAACCTTAATCCAGCTTATCATAATAGGATGTAGATTGAATGCTTTCAAAGCAGCAAGCAAAAAATCCCAAGACACGGTATCAAAGGCCTTCCTCAAATCAACCTTCATAGCAAATCTAGCTGACACTTTATCAGTATGATATCCTCTAAATAATTCTTGAGCCAGGAGGATGTTATCAGCTATGTCCCTCCCTACAACAAAAGCTCCCTGGTTCATACTGATGCAAGATGGCAAAGAGACCTTCAGCCTATTAGCTATAATTTTAGCCACACATTTGTATAAGGTAGTACACACAGATATTGGCCTAAAATCAGCAACACCAGTAGGATTGTCCACCTTAGGGATCAAAGTAATGATAGTAGAATTAATCTCCTTCAAAAGTCTTCCCTTGTGAAAAAAATCCATAATAGCATATTCAATCTCCCTTCCCACAATATTCCAAACTTGTTTAAAGAAGAAAACATTGAATCCATCACTACCAGGAGCCTTATCATCTTTAAGTGAGAAAAAGGTAGCTTTAACTTCCTCAGCAATAACTGGACTTACCATTTGTAAAGCCACATCGTTAGACACAGGGTGCATCACAAAAGGAGCAAGGTCAGGCACCTCCACTACATCTTGAGCATGAAATAAGTCAGTGTAATAATCCACAATTTCAGTTGCCACCAACTCTGGAGTCTCAACTCTCTCACCAGCTCTTGTGACCAAAGAATGAATACTGTTTCTATTTCTCCTTGCTACTGCCACCTTATGAAAGAATGATGTATTTTTATCACCAAGTTGCAACCATCTAATTCTAGATTGTTGTTTGTACATAGACTCTTCACAAGCAGTTAAGGTGACAAATTGCTCCATACAACCCCTCTCAAGATGCTTCACATGCTCATTAGAAGGATCACCATCAAGGATTCTCTGATATTTAAAAAGACATTCCCTGCATTCTTTCACCTGGTTTGATAAATCATAAAAAGATTTTTTATTCAAAAGTTTCATTTCCGCCTTCACCATCTTTAGCTTTTGCACAACTTGGTACATGGGAGTACCCTCAATAACTGAAATCCAACTATCCTCCACCACCTTGAAAAAAGAATGGTGTTTCACTAGATGATTATTAAATCTAAAAGGTTTACCACCCCTCATAACAGTTTGAGACATCTTAACCAAACAAAGAGAGTGATCAGACACTCCAAAAGGCTCAAAGATAGCCTCAGATGTATTGAACACCTCATTCCATTTCCCATTCACCAAAACCCTATCAAGCTTCTTGTAATATGTATGATTTGTCCAAGTAAATTGCATCCCTGAATGTCTAAGATCAAGTAGACCTGCATCTGCCAAACAAATGCCAAACTCCTTCATAGCTGAATCCCATACCATAGAGCAACCATATCTTTCATGACTAAATCTAATAGCATTAAAATCACCCATTTGTTCCTTTAAAGTAAAAAGTACACATTGAATACTCTATTACATTAATCATTACTCACTTTTTCAAAGAAAAAAAAATCTAAATACATTACACAATCCTTAATGGTTTATCAAATTTCATAAATTTGCTTGATGTTGGTGTTTATTAAGCTTTATTTTGCATTAACTATGCATCATTACTTAAACTTGCATTATAGAGAGTACTTTAGCTTCTTTTCTCTGGATATTATAGACTTCATTATCGAAGTGCCGGTGAAAATCAAATTGAGGCGAATGTTAGGCTTGATTTGCATGTATGGAAATAATTTTTTTATTTTCTGAAAACATATAATTGCATAAAAAATTGTTTGATCATTTTTTGAAAACTCAGTTCTAAAAATGTCAATTTTTAGAGAATTCTTTTTTATTGTTATTAGAGAATAATTTTATATTCTCAAAATTTTGAAAAACAGTTTTCATAGTTACAAACCAAGCAACCCTTAAACTTCATTATCGAAATTTCAATTGAAACGAATATGTGTATGACATATGTTAGAACCAAAAAAGACAAATCTTAGATGCACCATCATTTTCGCCAACAAAAGTTAGGGCTGGAAACAAACCGAGTCAAGCCGAGCCGAGTTTTAGAATGTTCAAGCTCGATTCATTTACTAAAAAAATCTAAAAAATGTGCTCAAGCTTGACTCATTTGCTTAATAAACGAACCCAAGCCGAACGTCAGATTCAACGAATCGAGCCCAAACTTGCTCACGAAAGACGCATGTCTTTTTTAACATATTTTCACTAGTATAATTTTTTATGAGTGATTTTTATAATATGGCCGCATAAGTCCTATAATTTTTTCACAACACTCTTCACAATTTGTTCAATTTAAACACTGTCTTTTGTCAAATATGAGATAATTTTACTATAAACGAGTCTGTTCACGGGTTTGGCGAGTCGAGCTTAGTAATGTTCAAGCTCAACTCGTTTAGTAAACGAGCCTAAAAATTATACTCGAACTCGGTTCGTTTATTAAACGAACGAGCACGAGCCGAACTCTTAACAAGCTGAACCCGAACTTGCTAATGAACAACTCAGTTCATTTGCAACCCTAACCAAAGTTAACCCTACTACACCAAAATTTTAATTGGAATCTTATATATTGCACAGCTCCACTGAAAATATCCTTGTTACACATTTCACATTTCCAACGAAATTTCCTAAGAAAATATCTCTTAAATTATATTTCTCAATCTTTCAGAATTGAACATACCAAATGAAAAATCAATAAGATTGAAAAAATCAGCCATTTTGTGAAAATAGAAAACAGCACATAGAAAAGACATGAGAGGCAACAGCACGGAAACAGGTCTATGCTGCAATAAATTCTCAAGATTACAGTATATCATCAACCTTAAATTGATCATGAACGTCCAACATGAATGCAAGGTCTCAAGCACATTTACAAACTATATTCCTCCACACGGTAAAACCCAAGAAATTTGCCAAGCCATCTTTGTAACTCTATTAAAAACATTCCATAAATTAGATGCGGTAAGTACTCGATGTTTCGTGCATGTATCTCAAATATTTCCCGCCCACTGTAAAAGCAAGAAATTTGCCACAGCCTGTCTCAGGGACTAAATCAAGCAGCATTCCCAGCTGATACACTTTTCAAATTGAAAAGCCAATAAACAATCTCTTGGGCAATGCATGATCCCTTCAGACGCCAATTCACATCCCGAAGAGAAAACAATTCGAGTAGCAAGGAAGAAACAGAACGCTGTCTTCCACAGCCATTGGCTGCCTGAATGGATTTAGCTGAACCTGTAATCAGGAAACTCGATTTCAGTCCAATCAATTGAGATTGCGGTCTGCTGATCTTTGAACCGAAAAAGAAGCTTATGCAAGAAATGTGATACATACAGGAATCATAGGAGGACAGCCAGTTATAGTGCTTATGCAAGAAGCTCCCAGATGAGAAGCCTCTTCACAGTAATCGGAAAAAATTGCTGGGACATTAATCTCCTTTATTAGCTCCTGAAGCACAAAGTGAAGTTACTTTTAACAAGTTGAAGGGAGAAACCAGTACTGTTAAAAAGATATGTGTGCACGAAACTGGAGCTGGCAAAATTAGACACAACACAAACACGGCATGAATTAAAAGGGTTAGGGTTGACCATAAAAAGGTTGAAGTTGTATAAGGGTCGACACGAACACGACACGAGAATATTAGTGTCGGGTTAGGGTAAAATCCGAGTAACCTGAACAACCCGTTTAACACGATTATATTTATATATATATATATATTTTTTCTCTTTTTTAATTGGTCATGGGTTGAAATATATCAATAAACTATTATTGGATCCGGTCAAATTCAATTTAATTTTGCTGATAAATAGGTTAAATAGTTCGTTTCGTGTTGGATCGTGTATTATAATAAATAAGTTAAACGGGTTACATGGTAACCGGTTTAATAAATGAGTTGGGTTAGAGTTGAGCATATTTGACACGTATATTAACCAGGTCTTTTTCGACACGACTCATTTCAACCCGACATGAACACAACCAACAGACACGAATTGCTAGCCCTACACGAAACCCCATACGATTCCACTCACACATACACACACACACAAACAGAATATTGGGGTATCGGAATTTACAATCGTAGGTAACCAGCTTGTGTAAGCAGCAACACCAGCATTTGGAGCAATGATTAAATGAGGAAAGGAATCCTGTCCATGGATAAAATATCATAGGAAGCTTTAGGTAACAAGCAGAATGCAAACTGTTAAAACTTCCATATGGTGACAAGCAATGAGTGGTAACCTTTGCTATATCTCGGAAGCGATCATGATAATAACCTGAATGAAGCCGTAGCGTACAACTGCAATCTTTATGAGTCAATGTACATGAGCTAAAATTCTCAGTTGATGATTTACAACTGCAATCTGTCTCATTGCAACGAGCATAACTCTGAAGATTGATTCTTTCACCATCCCTGATCAATCAAATGCAAGATTACTAGAATAACTACATGCTTAAGACCAAAGTACTAGCTGCAAAATCCTCCCCAACACTGTCTAAAACCCAAACAGGAAACTGGAAGTAAAAGAAACAAAAAGAACAAATAAAAAGCCAAAAAGAGAGAGAACATATAAACAATCACAAAATGTGCAACTGACCTATATTGTGGAATTTCAGGTCCAACAAATTCTATATGCACTTGCACTCCAGGAATAAGAGCATGCAACTCCCCAAAGACAGCAAGTTGAAGAAGCTCTTTATCAGGCCCTTTTTGGATTTGATTCATTAATCACAACTGAAATTCAGTATAAATCCAACAATTCGCTTTAAACATAGAGAAAGAACTTTTTCATAAAAAAGGGGAACAAATAAGTAAATAAAACTGCTAGCAAAGTCAATCAAGTACAGGGAAGAAACTGTCCGAGGTACAAATTTGGTAAAGAAATCGCAACATCTAACATGAAGTGGTTAGAGAGAAAAACGAAAAGGAGATAACATACCAAGGTAGTGTATGTACAGTTCATTGTTGACTTCAGGAATCAAGTTTTTCATTCCAGCAAGTTGAATGGCCTGATATACTGTAAGTGGCTGAAAGGAAGGGGGGAAAAAAAAAACAGTAATTACAGCCTGAACTCCATGAAGCTTCTACTTGATTCTTTAACTTCAATAGTTCAACATACAGATTTATACACATGAAGTTAGGTATCCATCCATCTTAAGTACATTTGATCTTGCTATATCAAAAATATCAAGCAATCAACGAGGCGGTGGATGGTATAAAATAAAATGGGTTGAATAGATAAGAATGTTTCTAGAATAGTAAATTATGAACTACTTATCAAAACACATTAGATATATCCTACCCAGTGAAGAAGCAAAGCAACAGGAGAACATAGTGGGATGCACCTCCATTCATAGTAATCCTTCCACCTACTTAATTGATTGGGTATTCGGGATAAAGGCCCTGCAGGTTTACATTTATATTAATTTCCATGCTAAAGTTATTCCGGGGGCATAGAGGTAACAGTTAAAGGCAAAAAAAATAGCACCTTTGCATGGGCACAAAATGCTTGGAAGATTCCATCTCTCAATCAACCTACATAATGTGGATGACTTGACAGAATAAGTTTCTAGAAGTGCAAGTGATCGCATTAGATTTTCCGAAACAAGTGCCGAAAATATTTGCCCAAAGGGAGAAATAATATATAAATACATATATATATATATATATATATATATATAAGTACGGAGGAAATCAAGCAGAGTCTAGTGTGTTCAGTCTAAGCTCGTTTATAAATTGATCTTGATAACCTTTGTTGAGCTCGGCTCGCTTATGATTAAACAAATGTGAGCCGGGCAATTAACGAGCCAAGCCCAAACTGTTCGCAAACAGCTCAATTTCAGCCCTAATCCTCCTTTAATTCTTGATGAGTAATATGCACAATTGCAGCAAAGGAGTATGGTAATTCATGTCGAGTAAATAGTAAATACTACATATAGAAGATTAGCGCATCAAGTAAGAACTCTTTTACATTAAGCTCTTTCTAAATCTTAAACTTCTTCGGAATAAAATACACTTCACATTGTTCCTAATAGAAAATTTTTGGAGTGTTAAATATCAAGTACTAGGCTATGTTTGCAGCTAGTAATGAAGTGGTTCTCCGACCTGACCGAACCTGGGTCCAATCGAACAAGATAATCATCATGAGCATATACCTAACTATCTAAGTAACCGTATTCAACCCCTTGTGAAGAGCTAAAGATTATTGTACTTGAAATATGAAAAATCATCCAGCAAACTTGATAGCTTCATTTACCCTGCAGGCTTCAAACCCAAGATCTCCTAGGTATTATTTCCATGAATGACCCCAAAACAATGATTAACATACACGAAGGTTGCATATCATAATCTTAGTGATGACTCTAGTATTAAGAAAGCGTTTAGATACAAAACCTTGAATGATCTGAAGAAGCAAGAGCTGATGGCCAACATCTACATTCACAAATCCACATTCCTACACCATGAATCCCTCGCTTTATCAGAAATGAACACCTAGTCTCCACCTCTTCACACGCCTAGCACAAATTATTCAACATAAGTGCATCAATCAAATACCGAAAATAACACAAAGAAAGAGAAATAGATAAAAAAATACAACCTACTATGAGTACCTGATTGGTAGTTTCTCGAGAAAAAGTAAAAGGAAAACCATTCAACAAATCAGCAAGCTTCATTTGTTGTTCTAACCTTTCGCACTCATTCTTATGATCACCCCAGTGAGCAATCTAGATTAGAAATGTAAAACAATCAAACAAAACTCAAATTTAACTAATAAATCGTGAAATTAAGGTTCAAATAGGCCATTTTAAAATTTTAAGGTTCAATATAAAGTGAAAAGCATATACACATGGATTCCATGTTATTATAGTTCCCTCGAATAATAACAATCAAATACTTGCTTAATTTATTATTGAAAACATTAGGAAAAGTTATCAAGTGAAATCTACAGATTATGACAGAATGTCACACCCATTTAGTGTGGCTCAGATGCAATTGTCAAAATTTATGGTTCCAAAATAAATAGAGAGACGTATATGATATACCCATAATTTTCATATTTTTATAGCTCCGTCAAACACATAGCCTTAACCTGAAGATATGAATGAGGGTTTTGTACGAACCTAAGAAGATACAAAAATTATATATATATATGTGATTAAATTGAGAAGAACAAGCACATGATTTCCATGTTTATATAGCTGCCTCAAACACAGACTTAACATGGAGATATGAATTAGGGTTTTATATGAACCCAAATTCATATACAAATTCATATATATAGATATATATACACATTTAAATTGAGGACCATATACACATGATTTTGATGTTTCAATAAGCCCCTCAACAACATATCCTTAACATGAAGATAGAGGTAGGGTTTTACAAAACTCTAAACGGATACAAAGTTATATACTTGTACATATATGTATATATATATATATATTTTTTTGAAGTACCTGATGAGAGATAGAGCAGTAGGCAACGGCTCCGCAGCGAGCACAACGTCTGGTGGGTGGACCCACACACCGAGTTCTCCTTCCCTTTCCCGCACACTCCATTCTTCGCAGGTGAGAGCTTAGACGATCACTGTAATTAAAATGAAATGAACCTTGATGGGCTTCGCTAGTTTGGGCTGGGCTTCATATGTTTGTGTTTTTGATAGTCGAGCTTGGGTTGGGCCTAAAATGGAGATGAAAAGTTGATTTGGGGTGAACTCATTATTCAAATCTCAACTCAAAGTCAAAGGTTGTTGAATTCTGAAGTGTAAATAAGATCGATGGATGGTCGTATAATCGGAATTGAAATTGGAATGTAGAATAATTCTCAACTCAAAGATTCTACTTAATTGTTGATAAATAATTTTGTTTAATTTTGAAAAGAATGATATATTTATAATATAACAAAAATATACTCAAAACATAAAATATGAATAAAAATATTAAGATTTTGAGTCTTTAATTATTTTCTCATAAATTTGGGTCATATATTAAGATATTGGATTCAAAATCATTCTGAATTTGGGTCTTTCATGTGGAGGACCTAACCCTCAAAGGCTCAAACCATTATTTCAATCCAAAAGCGCACGTGTGTAGAATCGTAGAATAGTACAATTTTACGAATTAGGATCGCGATTTTGACAACCATAAACCTTCTTCGATAAAATTTATATGTGACCAGAATTTGAATCGAACCCATTATCTATAAATTATAATGCAATATATACATAGAGAATTTACTTTTACAAATGTATTGCCAGGTGAAAACTTTTATAAATCTATACAGATATATAGTAACTAGTTTAAGATTGTTCGCTAAATGAATAAAAAAAATCAAATTCGACTCATTTACTGTATCAACAATTCAACTTGGGCTAATGGGCCTATTTCAGCAGTGTTGGGCCAATATGTGAAATGACTGTGACCACAACTAACTAATCCCTTGTACCATTAATTTTATTTTATAATTTTTACATATATTCTAAGTGAGTATCACATATATATTTAATGTTTATTATGTTCTTTTAGTTTCCTCTTTCCTACCTTTTAATTAATCAAGTGGGGCTTTTTGACTAAGTAGTGTTCGACTGAACTTTCTGCTATAAGGAGACATGGAATGAGTATATGACTAAATAAAAGTGTTGATTAAAAGTATTACATGCCTTCACACTCTTTAATCCAGTACCACTTTCCCAGATGCCCACTGATTTCTCCCTTCATTAGACCCAAATATATATATATATGTCTATGCCCACATAGATTCTCATAACTCGTTGAAGAAAGAAAAAAAGTTGAAAAACGAAAATAACTATATTTTATTGGTTATTATGGTTGTGAAGAATTGTTGTTAAACACATGCGTGAAGTGAGGAGGATTGACCCAATCCAATAACTCAAATCATCTCAAAATATGTGTTTGATCATTAACATTCATCCCAAGATAATTTAAGCCATTGGATTAAATGGTTCCGCTCACTTGAGGTGAGGGACATTAGGGGAATTTTTTTCTCTTAAAGTCCTCAAAATCTTAATTATTACATGAGAAAACTAACATGCCTCTCAAAAGAAGAATAAAAAAAGGATAATTACACAAACCTTTCTCAAATTATGATATAATTACAAGTAATTTTTGTAATATTTAATAATATCATAAACCTCCCTTAATTGCACATTTGTTATAATATTTAATTCCTTTAGTTTAATGTAAACGCCAAAAATTTATTTTATTAATCAATAAAGGTATATTATAGACCAAACTCCCTATTTTACCCTTGTTATCCTTACAATTACATTTGAACTCTTACTTTTGCATTCAAAATTATTAGAATATCTCAACTTTTTTTACCAAATTGCTCTCATATATATTCTATATAAATTCATTTGTGGTTATTTATACCTATTCTCTCTAAAATCACTCATTCTCTCTCTACAAGTCTTTGGTCATGAGTTGAAAAAGATAAGGGGTGCATATGAAATGACAGTTGCTGGTACACATAATTTTCCCTAATATATTTGAGGACAATGTAGTAAATTCACAATCATCTAGAAGATTTTCTAAATATTTTTAAAGATAGGAGGGTATATACATCATTTCACTATTATTTCTTACCGGACCAATATTCCAATAATACTAAGAGAGGTTTCCGATATTATTAAAATGTTAGGGGAATCACATATAATTATGCCTTAGTTTAGGGGAGATTTATATAATTATCTCTAAAAAAATTGAGAGACGAAAAAAAGATAAAAAGTTAAAATGCTGGTTGTTTCAATTGTGACTTTTATATGGTATTACTGTTCTCATAATAATTACTCTAGCTTATTAAGATTGATTGAATACTGTTTCTTAAAGTGGAAAAGATACAAAAGCTTTTGTATTCTTGCTACTACAAGAAACCTAAAGAAAATAATGCCCTAGCCTAAGATCACACAAATTTGCAAAAGCAGATGCCAAATCTCAAGGAAAATAGGATGATTCAATTTCACACTCTTTATCACTCTCTTTTTTCATACCCTTCAAAAAAGATAATTTGGTATTTCGACTTATGGATATAGAGGTCCTATTTTGATTGGATTTCAAAAGTTACTTTTGATTTTTGCACTGAAAATTTATTTTGAATGGTGTTTATAAAAGTTTTAGAAGAGTTTTCATATTTTAGAATAGCATTTTGAAAAATAAATGGGGTACTAACTTCTCAAAATGATTTATATAGTCTTATTTGGCATACCTTCTTCTTCTATCTTTACGCAGAAGAAGAAGAAAAGTATAAATTGTTTTGAGAAATTGGTACTCCCATATTTTTTAAAATGATCTTTCAAGATCCAGAAGTTCTTCTTAAATTTTTGTCAAACATTATTCAAAACATATTTTTTCTTTAAAAAACCAAAAGCAGCTGTTGAAAAATCAATCCAAATATATACACTCTTTTTCTTTTGCGTAAAAGCACGTAATCATAAATTTATATATTGACTAAACAACATGAATAAAAGTAAGAATGTTGACATCTTAAAGTGAAATCTACGATTAATTTAAATAATTTCCTATGAAAGGGATTTCAAAAAACATATATCATGACCTTCAATAGAATTTATTTGAGATCTTTATATATGCTTTTTTATTTTGTTTTTTGAGTGGATTGAAGCTTTTATCTCTATATTTATTACTCCCTCTTGTCCCAATTTAATTCTTCATATTTGACTTGTCAATAATTTTTTTGATATTTTGTATTTTTTATTTGTCCTTTGATAATGTATTATAGTTATAATTTTTAGTGGAATTCATTCCTTTTGAAGTTAATGAAGAGGGATAATTTGAAAAAATATATAATAATATTGTATTGAAATTCGAAGTTGAACAACTAATTTAAAATATGCAAAGTGAATATTTAAATTGAGACATAGAAAATATGTCATATATCTGTATCCTATGTAAGGGTTGGTTTAATTTTTCAACTTTAAATTTGGTATGCATGATTCATTGGAAGGTGACTAGACAACCAAATAGATCCACCTTCCATCTTCTCCCTCCAAGAGAACTCCATCATACCTATAATATTGACAGGGAATTAAACCTATTAATATTGTGAATTAGTGTGTGGCTTTCATTTATCTCCTCCTACCACTTTTAATGAAACTAGTGGTGTGGAACCACTGGGTAGAAGAACAATTTGCTCAACTGACACATGTGACATGTTTCAGCCATAAAGGAGACATAAACACATCTTGTGGCTCAATAATATATATATATATATACTAGTTTATAGCAAGTGCAATTGGGGTTAAATATTACACCAGAAACAAAAATGAACCAAATTTTCAAGTGTTAGTACAATTGGGCTGCCGACACATGCAAATGATATGTGTGAGTGTGTTTGTGAATAGATATTAATTTTGAATTTCTATTTTAAATAATATATATTTTAAAAAATTTGTATGAACCAAAATTTCAAGTGTTAGTACAATTGGGCTGCCGACACATGCAAATGATATGTGTGTGTTTGTGAATAGATATTAATTTTGAATTTCAATTTTAAATAATATATATTTTAAAAAAATTGTATATTTTTTAAAATATATATTTTTTCAATTTTTTTTTTTGAATTTTATATATGAGTTATTAGCGAAAAAATCCCTGCAGTTTCATCATAGGTGCGAAAAATCCCCTACAGTTTCAAAATGTGTGTATAAATCCATTAATTTTCAAAAAATGTGCGATTCACCCCCAAAACGATATAAAATTCCTAAAATACTCTTTCTAACCTAATAAAAATAATAAATAATAAATTAATAATAAAAATATAATAAATAATAAATTAATAATAAAAATATAATAAATTAAATAAATAAATTGATTAAATTATAAAATTCAAAAATAAATATAAAATTAGAAAATATATATATAAATTTCAAAAAAAATATTTAAAATTTGAAACAAATATATAAAATTCGTAAAAAATATATAAATTTTGAAAAAATAAATATTAAATTTTGAAAAAAAACATATAAATTTTGAAACAAATATATAAAAATCGTAAAAAATATATATAATTCAAATAATTGTGCAAATAGAAGTATAAACAACATAAGTAACCAAAGTACAATTCACCAAAACCATGAACAGAAGTTAGATAACTATACAAGTATACATTAACTAAAACTTCAAAGAGCCAAAATACAACTTTTCTTTCAAATTTATATTTTTTTCGAATTTTATATATATTTTTAAATTTATATATGTTTTTCAATATTTAATATTTTTTTTTTTTGAAATTTATATTTTCCCCAAATTTTAATATATATTTTTTGAATTTTATATTTCCCCCCAAATTTTATATATTTTTTCCAAAATTTATATTTTTTTTGAATTTATATATGTTTTTCCCAATTTTATATAATATTTCGAATTTTATATTTTTCTTTTCAAAATTTAATATATATTTTTTCAAATTTTATATATATTTTTACGAATTTTATATAATTTTTCAAAATTTATATATGTTTTTTGAATTATTCCAAAGGTATTTTAGGTAATTTATGTCAAAATGGGGGCAAAACGCATTTATTTGAAAATAATGGCGTGTCAAAGAACAACAGGGATTTATACGCACATATTGCATACCACATGGGTTTTTCACACCTGACCCTTTATATATTTCATTTTTTAAAAGATATATATCTACAAAATTATTACATAATGTTTCAAATTTTCAGACCATATCAACTCTGCCAAACATGGTTTGGTTTTTTAGCTTTACTTTTTCTCACACTAAAACCATTTGTACCAAATATAGTTTCAGTTCAGAATAAAATCACACCAAACCCAACCCAAACCAAACCAAAACTAAAATCCAACACCAGACCGGTTGTCAAACAGGCATTTAAGAGTTCTATTTATATAAGGAGATTGTTAATGATTGTGAGTTGTAACTCTATGAGAAATGTAAAGAAGTGTAACGGTTAAAATTGTTCAATTAATTGTAACTCTCAAGAATGGTAAGATGTTAAACATGTTGCATTATTCCCCTTATAATGAAATATTGTAAATATCTTACGTTTATCTTAATTTGATTTAAAATTTATATAGAGAAAATAATGCATTTAGTCCATAATCAATGGGGTGTGAAATTTTTTTGGTCTTTCTATATATGCATGTAAATTTTTATAAAATAAATGTTTTTTTATTTAAAATATTATATTAAAATGGAGAGAAATAATCCAAGGGTTACACTTCTTTAATGAAATAGATTTAATAAATAATAAAACAAATGTTTTTTATTTAAAATATTATATTAAAGTGGGGAGAAATAATCCAAGAATCACACTTCTTTAATGAAACGGATTTAATACACTTCTTTAATGAAATAGATTTAATAAATAAAAAAATTATTATTTTTATTTAAAATATTATATTAAAGTGGGGAGAAATAATCCAAGGGCTTACATTTTTTAAATAGTATGAATATGAGGGTTAATTTAGTAAATACAAACATGCCTCGACACTCTTGACCAATTCCAATGAGCCACCGATGCTGAAATCTCCCTTCATATGACCATCAAGGGTTGCCTTGCCTCTTAAAGCCACCCAAAAAGGGCAAATGTTGGTTGTCTTAATCAAACTTTATACTAAGGAAATTAGGGGAGAAAAATAAAATCAACTTTAACTATTGTGAGTATTCTCATAATATTATAGCATATCTAAACTTTTTCCTCCAATATCCTATAGCTTTTGAGTGGTCATGTCTACAAAGATTTAAGATTAAAGGTTGATTGATTACATTGTTTGCTGAAAAGGAAAAGTTTTAAAGCTTTTCCAACCTTGGTAGTACCAGAAACATGAGGAAATAGATGCTCAAGATCACATATATTTGAAAAAAGAAATGCCAAATCTTAGGGAAAGTGTTGATCATAATTTTACACTACCATAGCTCTTTCTCTTTTCTTTTTTTACTCTCACCTCATATTTAGCCACAATTTTTGTCACTATTTTTTTTTTCCCCAAAGTTTTATAGAGTACATGTTGTTTCACCGAATCTATTCATGATTTGTTGTCGCGATATTGATTTCGGCTGGGATAACGGTATAACGGACTCAAATATTATTGGTCTTAAAAGTAAGTATCGGTGCTTGATATGTAGCGGTATTGACATCCTCACCTGCCTAAAATGTTCTGAACCCAACAATACGTTTAATACCCGACGATACATCGAACCATGCATCTACTTTAAAATTTCACCACTTTTACCGTAGATTTTATCATTTTAAATTTCAATTATGTGAATGGTGATTGTCTTGCAATTTCAGCACAAACTCCAACAATTTTGAGGTTTGAAAAGTTAAATACTGAATTATAAATGTAATACATGTTAGGAAAATGTCATAAATTCTATTGTAATTATGTTTTCTATTTAGAATTGTATTGGAAAAAAAATTTCTTGTTAGAGAGTTTTATTCTCCAATGAGTTATAATCCTTATCCAACAAGAAATTAAGTTTTTCTTGTTAACAAGGAAAGGGGTTTAACTCTATAAATAGAGACCTAGAGTTTGTGTTGAGACTTAGAAAAGATATGTGAGGAAAAAATGAGAGGAAGAGGGTGTAAGGGTGTTATGTTGTTCACATATATAATATATTCCTAATAAATATTATTTCATTGCAAAAAATATTATTAATGGGACAGCATTTTGATTCCATATAAGCCCTGCACTAGTTCTTATGTGTAGTGTTTTGTTTTTTTTCTTCTGTTTTATCCAAGGTAGTGGGGTTTCAGTTATGGAATAGAAAGTTCAAATCATATTATAAAAAATTAAAAAACGAAATTAAAAATTAGAAGAGATATGAAACTATTTAAATCAAACAAGTGATAGGGGTTGAAAACTAATATCTGATAACAACAGGAATCGAACATTTGGCATGCTAATTTATATATATATATATATATATATATATAGTTGTGTTGCGAATCTGCTATGCCAACCATATTCATCAAAGAAGATGAATCTGACCCCATTGGAGGTCCCTTCTTGTGATGAGATCACAAGCATCATATAAAATTGTAAAAAAAGTAATTGAATTAGTGGTCTAATGAGAAAGGTTGGTGGTTCTGTTTGACTAAACCTCATAGGCATGTATTTTATTTGGAATTTATTATAATACCATTTACTTTACTGTTTTTGATGATTACAAAGTCAACCAATTTTTTAATAGTTTGTGCATAAAATTAAATTTTTTGAGACTTGGCACATAGGTTTAATTGATACCTACAAGATCAGTATGGTTAGGAGATTTATAAATTGAATCTACATACTTCTGCACACCAGACATCTCTGATGTGCACTTCCCAACCCCTATATATCTCCATGATGCTGTAACATGTTCATTTCAAAATCATAAGTCAAGATATTAAAATAAAATAAAAATAACAAGTTAATTCTACTTTTATTTCCAACCTCTTGTGAAAAGTTAAAACACATCTTTAAATGTTAAAGGTGTCAAAAATAAAAAATAAAAATGATAAGGTGTCTAAAAGAAAAGTTATATCTTATTGTTAATTATTTTCAAAACTCCTCTAAATAAAGTAGTACATAATTTGGGTTGTTTTAAAATTGATTTAATGTAGAAACTTAATAGCTTAATACATAGTGTACTATAAATGTTGTGCATTTTGAGATTCTTTTTTCATCTAAAAAATAAAATCCACTTTGAGATTGAGCTCGATCATTCATACACATACAAATCTGAATTTTTATTTTATTTCATGATTCGGATCCAAATTTAAAATTAATCATATCAATAGGATCCTAGACTCATATAAATTAAATATGATCAAAGTAATTCGGAATACTCTGAAGTAAAATCTGATCCATTTAATAAAGAAATTTATATTGTACTTAATTTGCATAATGTGAACCCATATTTGTTCACCTTTCTGAATTACATTTAGAATTTCGATTCATATTCAAAATGAATTTTAACTGGTTAAGCCCAAACTATTTCAAGTCATAAATCATAACGGATTAGTGCACTGAACATAATTTTGTTGAAGAAAAGAGGTTGTCAGGCTAAGGTCATGTTTGGATTAGCAAGTTGTTTTGGCTTTCCGGAGGAAAAAAAATATTTTGAATAGTATTTGACAAAAATTTTAAAATATCTTCTCAGCCTTAGAAGAGCATTTAGAAGAAGTTAAGCGGTACCAACTTCTTAAAACGATTTATGCTTCTATTTTTCTTATGCGTAAAACTAGAACTGTTTGTTTTAGTTTCGTTGTACTATTTTCTAATAAAAGACAATTTTTTACAAACATACTATTTTCATAATTGAATATTCGTTATAAGTAATTTTCAAAAAACTTAATTAAGCACAACTTTTATAAAATTTAATTCACAACAAATAGAAAATGTTTTCCAAGTGACAAACCAAATACTTATTTTGTGAACTCAAGTGAAAACAATCAACCTCCTCAAGATGGTGTGGATACAATCTAAAGCTAAAACTCACTACCATTTTGCATGCATTGTCTAAATAAATGTTATTCTTTGTTTTGTTTTAGTTTCACTATATTTTTTGCTCTCTTGTATCAGCAATTGTTTTCTTTTATCCTTTGTTTTTATTTTTATTTTTTTATTAAAGTTGATAAAAGAAGAATGATTCCATTTATTTGCATTATGTTACATTCCAAATGAAAGGTAAATCATGCATTTTTTTTCTTCTTATTTTTGTAATTTCATTTTTCTCACTTTTCTTTATGATCGAATAAAAAGTTTTATCTGAAAAATATTTTTTCTTCATGAATTTGGATCCCAAGCAAGAAAATGACAGAGATATGGAAAGCATTGACAACACTAGAAAATTGTAAATCATTGATGTGAATATGCATATATTTCAACTTCTAAAGATTGATTTGATTAGAAAAGTCTTTTATAATAGTTGTAGTACAATGTGAATCACTTCTTGCCTTCAAAAGTAAATATATTTGAAAAGAGTAACTAAATCACGGTTCAAAAGTAAAATCCACATTCAATGAACCGAAGTAATGTAGATATCTTTGATCACCATAATACAGTGCAGTAATGACTCAACCCCCTTTCTTTCTTTTTTTAAATAGTGATATCCGAATCAATTTTCGTGTATTTTAACTAATGATTTAATATTATAAAAATTATTTAAAAAATATATATATTTTCTAAAATATGAACTGAAAATTAAGATTATGATTGGCAAGAAAAATAAAATAAAATAAAACACCGTTACAACCATTCTTTTATTTATTACGTATTTTAAAGTGGAATTATGGAATGAATCATTTCATTCTCACGTTTGTTTCATTAAATTAAAGTATAAGAATGGATGCAAACTGAATGCATCATCATTTTCACATGTTATTTTTATGAAGGGTTTGTATGTAGAACCTACAAATTCAATTGAATTCTCTAATATCACCAAAAATTTATAAATAATTGCGTACAAGTCTATTCAATTTGTTCAAATTTTCAAACATATGGAATCGATTTAGCTTTATCTCTTTATTTTGTTATTTATAAAGCAAAAATAATACTTACACAAAAGAAAAAATAAATAAAATTCATTTTGAGAAATTAATTTTTCAAAACCCTCTTCCAAATTCAAAAAATCTTCAAAATATTTTGTCAAATACCATTTAAAAATGTTTTACGCTCTAAAAAGTTAAAAATATCTTTTAAAAAGCTAATCTAAACAAAAACCTAAATAGTTAGATTCTTTTAAAATTAATCACATAAATCTAGCAAATAGGCGCAAATATCATTACTCCTTTAAAAATTATTGACCAAACCTTCACACGTGGTATTGAAAACTGGGAAAATTATAAAAGGGAGACCAATTCTAAACTTAAATGGTGAATAGGGACCAATTTTTTTTGAAAATGTGAGAAGAGACCAATCTTAAATATAATTGCCAATAAGAAACCATTTGAGATAAGATTACTAAATTACCCTTCTTCTCTCTTATGTGTATCAAAAGCTAATAAAAAATTGTCCAAATATTTTTTTGTTCCGAAATACCCATAGTTCAACTGATTTTTTTTTTTTTTTAAATAAAATATGGAAAAAAAATTTGGTCCGGATTTTTTTAGCGACTACGAAAAAAAGTAGTAATAACTGAAATACCCATAATATAATCTGGACAAAAAAAATCAGACTAATTGGTTTTTCATATTTTATTTAAATTTTTTTTGTAGTGCTAAAAATTTATGGGTATGGGTATTTTTTGTAGTTGCTAAAAAATTATAGGTATGGAAATTTTTCATAGTTGCTAAAAAATCAAATCAAGACAAAAAAAAAAAAGTAGTAATAACCGAAAAAAATTATTTAACTAAAATACAAAAAAAAAGTATTAAATACAAAAATATCACCATCATCTTGAATACAAATTTTTTTTGTAACACACCTTTTGGACAAGAACGCAAGAATTTTTTTAATGAAACGTCTTCCAACCAATGGAATGATATATCACCATTGAGTGCACCACAAAACCGTATCTTGAATTCTATTGAGTGCTTAATCAAAAAATAATTTTTTTCAGTATTATTATCCTTTTTTTTTGTTTGAAATTTTTTGTCCAAATTATATTATGGGTATGGATATTTCGGTTATGACTACTTTTTTTTTGTAGTTGCTAAAAAATTTCGGACAATAAATTTTGGACCAAAATTTTTTTTGGGAAATTTTTTATTAGTTTTTGATGTATATAAGAGAGAAGAAGGCAATATAGTAATCTTATTTCAAATGATCCCTTATTATCAATTATATTTAGAATTGGTCCATTCTCACATTTTCAAAAAAAATTAGTCCCTATCCACCAATTAAGCTTAGAATCGGTCCCCTATCATAATTTTCCCTTCAAAACTTAACCCTTGCTCAATCCTCATGACCATTGATATTAAGAGAATAATCATATCAATAAATAGATAATAAATTAAAAGTTAGATCCAACGGTTTTCCATACGTTTGTCACATTATCAAGATAACCGAAGCTTAGATTAGCTAAAATCCAAGTGGAATAATCGGCAAATTGAAGATATGATTACGACAAGAAAAATTGATATATTATATCCTGAGATGAATACGTGTTATTCGAAATATTGAAATCATAACACAAAAGTCCAACCTGGGAAAGACGAAATGTGAGTGGACCCTACTAAAAGATTTGGATGGGACCCACAAATCTTCTTTCCCTCTATTATCGCGTTGATTTCTGGTTCAGTCAATTTAGATTCACCAACAAATAGTAACTTCTATTTCTAGAACCCAAATAGTATTTCACACTATTTTTTATTTTTCTTTAATCGGAAAATAATAAGAATAAAAAATTAGACAAAAATAAATTATTAAGAAATTAACTCTCAAATATGTGTTAATATATAAACAATAGTTGTTGAAAAGAAAAAGAAAAAATATCACTTACCTTCCCTGAGGTTTGATCATATTACACGTGATACTCTTTCGTTTTTCAATATATCAGGAGAGGTAAGTCATATTTTTCCAAAGAAAATATATTACCATAATTTTTAGATCATATATAATAATATACTTCATAGGTGGCAAATGTGCGGGATATGGCGGATTTGGGTCGGGTCATAAGGTCAATGACCCGTCTTCGACCCGCTATTGAGGGTCGTTAAATTAGTAAAATTTATAAATCTACATCCATACACATAAAGTTGCAAATGAATCGAGCCGTTCATGAGCAAACTTGGGTTTGGCTCGTTAAGAGCTTGGCTCATTAAGAGCTCGGCTCGTGCTCGTTCGTTTAGTAAACGAACCGAGCTCGAGCACGATTTTTAGGCTCGTTTACTAAAGGAGTCGAGCATGAACATTACTAAGTTCGGCTCGCTGAGCTCGTGAACAAGTTCATCTAAGTTAAATAGTAAAATTATCTCATATTTGACAAAAGAAATGTTCAAATTGAACAAATTGTGAAGAGTGTTGTGAAAAGATTATAGAACTTATGCGACCATACCATAAAAATTTGTACTAGTGAAAATATGTTAAAAAACAAAAAATGCAACAACTCAATCCAGCCAGTTATTGGCAAGAGTAATATATGTTGCAACCAGGGCCGACCCTAAAATCTAAAAAATGCGTAGAGGCCCTAGGCGAGATCAAATGTGAGACTCCTTATACATAAGGTTTCACGAACTTAAAAAGTTAGGTTTGTGCTCTTTTTTCAGTATCAATAAACTTACCGAAAAAAAACTTAAAAAGTGATAATTGTGAGAAAAAATACATTAAATATACCAATATTTAAAAATTTGAAAACAACATCCATTTTAGTGTTGTCATGAAAGTTATTATTGTGTGTGTGAATGTGATAGTCGTGAAAGATCAAGTATAGTCACGTAAAAAATTATTGTCGTTGAATGAATGCGATAGTCATGAATGTAGTCATTAAACGTTGTGCGAATGCGACAAGAATTTTCTAGCCTTAATTAAAATAACAGTTTTATTTAAATTAGACTTTAGTTTGAAAAAATAGAGATTTTGTTTTTTTAGTATATAGTAATAGTAAGTGAAATATAAAAATTTGGGGCTCTACCTTGTGAAATTGGTTTTGGATTTATTACAAATTGGGCTGTTAAATAAACTTTGAAAAAATATTATGGTTGAGGTTCTAAATTGTGTAATTATATTAGGCTTTATTTTGAGTTGGACTAAAAAATTAATTAATTTTCTTAAGGGCTATAAAAATATTAAAATTTTCTAAATTAAAAATACTGAAAAAAAATAAAAATGGGGTCCCCTTGGACCGGAGGCCCTAGGCGACCGCCTAGGTCTTTTATGGTCAGGGTCGGCCTTGGTTGCAACTGAAACGAGTTGCCTGTGAGTAAGCTCGGGTTTGACTTGTTGAATCCGACGTTAGATTTGAGCTCGTTCGTTAAGCAAATAAACCGAACTTGAGCACATTTTCTATATTCATTTAGTTAATAAACCGAGTTTGAACATTCCAAAATTCGGCTCGGCTCGATTCGTTTACAACCTTACATACACATTCATAAATATATACATACATAGATTTGAACATTAAAAACCAAACTTACTTATTGATTACTCTCTTTAACACCTATCTAACTCAAAGAATTTATAAAATTTCATCTACTAATTCCACACACACACATATATGTATATATATATATATATACACAATCATTAAAAACCAAAATTTATCTCTTTACTTTCTTGAGAATCTATCTAATAATGTAATATATAAATAGATTAATATATAGAGAGAGATGCAAATACACATACTTGAATTTTCAATTTATTATGTAAAAAAGAAAATAAAGAAAAAAATTAGAGATTGGATATATATATATATATATATATATATATTTGATAAAATTTTGTAGTCGAGGCTATTTTTGGGTCATAGATGCAGCTATAAATTTGTTGGATATCTCTTGTAACTTGAATTTTTAATTGATTGTGTAAGAAAAGAAAGAAATAAATAAAATTAGAGATATGATATATATTTGATAAAATTTTGTAGTCGTGACTACTTTTGGGTAGACCTGTCAATGGATCATATTCGGATCGGATCAGTTAAATCCAAATCTAATTTGTTAATAAATCGGATTATCGGATTCGGATCTTAATCGGGTTATCGGATCTTATTTTCAATCCATATCCGGTTAATATCGGATTCAGATCGGATTCGGATCATAATCGGATTATTGACAGGTCTACTGATAAGAATGACAAAAACTCCCGATCCGCGATCCGAATCCGATAATTCGACGGATTTTCACTTAGTTAATTCATATTCGAATTTTTTCATTATAGAATATCTAATTAAAAAAATACAAAAATACAAAAATCAATAAATACTGAAACTCTAAATTATTCACACTTTTAATAATTGTATTTATGATCAATCATTATTAATAAATAATAAAATAATTAACAACTAACATTTATATACATGTACAGTATTAAATATATACACATAAAAATATCAAATATATATTTATATATATAAATATATTTTATATCGGATCGGGTTATTATCGGATCGGATGACATAAATCCAAATCCAATTTGTTAAGAAATCGGATTATCGGATTTGAATCCTAATCGGGTTATCGGATTTTATTTTTAATCCATATTCGGCTAATCGGATCGGATTTGGATCGGATTGGGATCAAAATCCGATCAATTGACAAGTCTACTTTTGGGTCTTAGATAGTTATCCCAAAAGTTACAGATATAGGTAGGAGCAAAATAAGTATATCCACTTTTTATATTGATGTTAGATGTGATTGACATAAATAAAAGAATTACTATTTAAAATTTGTGTATCATATCTAACCGTCAATATAAAAAGTGAGTATACTTATCTTGCTCCCTGAGGAGTAAGAACTCATGAGTTATACACATATAGAGAGAGAAAATGAGGTGAAAGAGGCCGTCCAAGGAAGAAGGTTGATCGACTAATGATTTGTGAATTTCAAGTGACGGGTTTACACGGGTACTTGCACCCGACTTGTTATCAATCCGCATTTTTATTTATTCTACTCAATCCAATTCGTTATCGACCCGCATTTGAAACCCTTACCAAACACCAAAAAAATTGAAGGCGGATATGAGAGGATTGGTGGGTTTTGATAAATATTGTCAACTTTAATATACTTAACATAGAAGTACATAAACTAATAGTGTAATTTAGGTGTGAATTCGGCTCTGGTTGATCGAATTATTAATCACGCGCAACGCTAATTGAATTCACCCATACTCAATTCTAAATATAAAACACCAATAAAATTCGGATCGAGAGTTTCTAACTCATGCTGATAAAGTCAAATTATAAAATTAATTGCCCGAGCATTTGAAAAATAAAGTTAGATTCGAATTGTTCAACTCAAATTGAATATTAGATTTATGGAAAACATGCCTCATATGACTCAATTTGTGCTTTTATTATAAACAAACTTATACAGTTTATGTTAGTGAGCTCGCATTCATACATTTTTACAAAAAATTATTTATCAACTTGATTTTACATAATTATTCCAATCAACTACTAAACAAGTCAAAGATACAACTCCACTTGCTGAAGTGGAGCCCAAACTATTCATTTACACACTCAATTACTATTAACACTATAGAAACCTATGTAATGTTACTAGTTCTAACTTAAACTAATGTATTAAATTTATATTTAATCGTCTTTAAATGCAATTGTGAATTAAAATTGGGTTAATTTCAATAAACCCCCCTATACTATCCAGATTAATCAACTAACCCCTTGTCGGTCCAAATTGCCCTCTATACTATTTAATTTCATCAAATTGCCCCCCCCACGTCACATTTTAAGTCAAAATGCCGAAACTACCCTCAATAGTATAAGGGGGTTTGTTGATTCAACCATTTAAAAAATTTATTAATTTCAAAATTTATTTATTTTGTCCGAAAACCTGCAAAATATGAAAAAAAAAAAAAATTTTGAATTTTTTTTTTTATCATGTTGCAGTTTTTCGGAAAAAATATAAAAAAAAAAAAATTTTGAAAATTTTTTTTTTTCACATGTTGCAGGTTTTCGGAAAAAATATGAAAAAAAAAAAAAATTTTGAATTTTTTTTTTTTCACATGTTGCAGTTTTTCGGAAAAAATATGAAAAAAAAAAAAATTTTGAAATTTTTTTTTTTTCACATGTTGCAGTTTTTCGGAAAATATATAAAAAAAAAAAAAATTTTGAAATTTTTTTTTTTCACATGTTGCAGTTTTTCGGAAAAAATATAAAAAAAAAAAAAATTTTGAAATTTTTTTTTTTTCACATGCAGTTTTTCGGAAAAAAAAAAAAAAAAAAAAATTTTTTTCATATTTTTTCCGAAAACCTGCAACATGTGAAAAAAAAAAAATTTCAAAATATTTTTTATTTTTTATTTTTTCCGAAAAACTGCAACATCTGAAAAAAAAAAAATTTCAAATTTTTTTTTTTTTCATATTTTTTCCGAAAAACTGCAACATGTGAAAAAAAAAAAATTCAAAATTTTTTTTTTTTTCATATTTTTTCCGAAAACTGCAACATATGAAAAAAAAAAATTTCAAAATTTTTTTTTTTTTTTTCATATTTTTTCCGAAAACCTGCAACATGTGAAAAAAAAAAAGTTTTCAAATTTTTTTTTTTTTTATATTTTTTCCGAAAAACTGCAACATGTGAAAAAAAAAAAATTTCAAATTTTTTTTTTTTTTTTTCATATTTTTTCCGAAAACCTGCAACATGTGTTTTTTTTTATATTTTTTCCGAAAAACTGCAACATGTGAAAAAAAAAAATTTCAAATTTTTTTTTTTTTCATATTTTACAGGTTTTCGGACAAAATAAATAAATTTTGAAATTAATAAATTTTTTAAATGGTTGAATCAACAAACCCCCTTATACTATTGAGGGTAGTTTCGGTATTTTGACTTAAAATGTGACGTGGGGGGGGCAATTTGATGAAATTGAATAGTATAGGGGGCAATTTGGACCGACAAGGGGTTAGTTGATTAATCTGGATAGTATAGGGGAGTTTACTGAAATTAACCCATTAAAATTTAACAGTCACAATGCAAAACCTCACCGGCAAACGCCGGTTGCTCACGGTGTGTCCCAAACCGTGTCGGTCAATTCCACCTTCTAATCTGACGGCGCGATCGTCCATTGACCTTCAGTCAAAGCCATCAAAATATCCCCAAAATATCGTCACCACGATATATTGACAAACCCATATCGTATCGTATAGTGAGTCACAGTGGTGGATATGGAGATCGCACCAAAGTGGATTTCAGAATCTCAGCGTATTGCTTAAAAAATGGGGCAGATTTTGCAGATTTTCTAGAGAGAGAAAGAATCGCTATATATATAGAGAGAGAGACGTGTGTCACGGTGACAGATAGATATTAGCCCCATTTCAATTACTTGTATATATATATTTATTTATATATATATATATAAAAGGTGTTGGCCACAGAAGCAGAGGTGGGTTGTGTTTTTTTTTTGTGTACACTCTTGATTTGGAGGTGGGCGTTTGAGATTTTGTGTGTCAGATTCCGATCGGGGTATGGCCGGGAACGGCATGTTTTCGCGGCGGAGTATGTCGGAATTTGATCTCTCGCTACCTGAATCTCACGAGGTTCATGTTTTGGCTGTGGATGATAGTCTTGTTGATCGAAAGGTCATTGAACACTTGCTCAAAATCTCATCTTGTAAAGGTACAATTTTTTTCCAATTCATTGGTATATAAACACCAACATATATATATATATAGATAGATATTGATAGATGCAATTATAATTATAAGGGCTAGTAAATTTTAACTCACACTTGTTATTTTGTTAGTACACATTATATATGTACATACATATATATGTAGATATAAATTAGATATATATTTGGGTATTTTTGTTATGAGATTGTGAATAGAGTGAAATGTTATTGCAGTGACAGCGGTGGATAGTGGAAGGAGAGCTCTGCAATTTTTGGGTCTAGATGAGGAGAAGAGCTCTGTTGGTTTTGATGTGAGCACAATTGTACACATTTTCAGTAACTAAAGTTTTTATTTTTATTGATCAAGATATATATATATATATATATATATATTGTTTTTGGTAATTTAGATTTGTGAAAGTTTTTGATTTTTTGATTGGTTTGATTATAGGGTTTGAAGGTGGATATGATTATAACTGATTATTGTATGCCTGGAATGACTGGCTACGACTTGCTCAAAAAGATCAAGGTTAGATTTTTTACTTATTTGAAAATTTTGTGGTCTATAAAATTGAAAGTACTAGACCAATTGAGTTGGGAAATAATTCGAGTTGCTCATTTTTATTCATCTGTATTTACCTTTTACAGGGATCATCTACTTTTAGAGAAATACCAGTTGTGATTATGTCATCTGAAAATGTTTTGGCACGAATCGACAGGTACTTTATCTTCATGTGTTTTCATATATATATATATATATATATCAAAAAAAATATTATGGGTATGATTTGAAACTTTTATGCTTTTTATCAAAATAAAAATAAAAATAAAAAATAAACAAAATTGAGGGGAGTATTGGACTTCAGATTATATTCATGAATGCGATTGGTGATCTACCAGGTCTTAAATCAACAGCACCAGTGCTCAACCACTGCATTTTAGGATATCTTATACTACAAATTTGTAGACATATTAAAATACCCATATATATATATATATATATATATATATATATATATATAATTCTTTGACATCCTTTGCTATTTTATCTTTAATTTGTAAAACTAGAATGATTGGAAGTCCTCCAATTCAATCATTTTATTCAATGTCATAAGTCTTCCTTCGGTCCAAAAATCAACCGACTAACCACTGCTTTTTCCACTATAGAAAAATACATTTTTTTCATTGATTTTTTGTTACTATCTGATATGATAATAATGGTAATTCCCAATTGTATATACATGTGTGTGTGTATATATTATGATTATAGACTTGTCAATTGTATGATTAATTTAATTTGTGTATGTGATAACAGGTGTTTGGAGGAAGGAGCAGAGGATTTCATAGTAAAACCAGTAAAATTATCAGACGTTAAACGTTTGAAAAATTACATGTTCGGAGATGACACGAAACAGAGTGAAGAAACAGGGGTAAACAAGAGAAAGTCACGAGAACCGTCCGATCAATCGCCGTGCCCATCACCACCGTCCATCTCATCATCATCGTGGCCATCATCACCGTTGACTCGGGCCCCACAGAGTTTCTCTCTCTCATCATCATCGTCATCACCATCCCCATATTCATCAGTGCCTTCATCGTCACCATGTTCTCCCACACCACTGGACTCTCCGACAAGGCGGCTCAAAATGACCCACTCTGACTCAGACTTGTGATTTTCTTGTTCTTCGTATCTTATTTACAAATAGGCAAAAGCAAAGTTTCTTTTTGTTTTTGTTTTTGGTCTTTGTTTTATTTTTTGTCTATACTCCTTTTGATGATTTTATATGACAGGAATTACAATTTTAATTTTATCTAAACTTGTTTTCAATTCCATTCTCTTAATCAAAATTACTTTCTAGTTTCTATGCATCATGGTTCGCAAAAACGGTTTCGGTTGGTGTAACGGTTTCGGTATCGGTGTAACGGAACCGGGTCAGTATCGGGGTTACGTAACGGTTTCGGTTATCGCAAGCGTGAATTTTTTTAAAACTCGCACATAGTGGCAAAAATGTATTGATATGGTACTTTTGACAACATAACTAAACTTTGATGATTTTTTTGATAATTTTAAGTAAATTTTATATATTTTTTAAAGATATTTAGAGAATGAGTTTTATTGTAGTATTAGTGAATGAAATACCAACTTTATCCATGGTCTTATCATAGTGATGTGATGATTTATAATATATATGTTTTATTACTTTAATGCTTGAAGATTAAATTGATCAAATAAAATATTTTGACTTTTCAAAATAGATACTTATTTTGGGATAACTAAAAGAAGGAAAGTGAACATTTATTTTGGGACGGAACGGAGAGAGTATATAATATGAACGAGAAAATGACATGGATGATGCATTTGTATCTATACATTATGTTAAATTTTGACACTTAAATATTTGCTGGTGTGATGGTATAATGTTAACTATATAATAATATGTATTGAAAATATATATACAATATATAGGAATATTATACTGATTTCCAACTTTTGCCATTTATTACTGGTCAGATACTCAACTTGTTTTTGCCCCAAAAAGAATATATAACTACTCCATTTTAAGCTAACATCCCCACCCATTGAAACACAGTAGTCTCTCAAATGACTGGTCCCATACCCACCACCCCAACTACCGCTTTTTTTTTTTTTTTTTTACTGGTTCAACCAAAACCGGTACCGTTACAAACCGGCCGGTTCACCGATATATCGGCCGATTCGCACCGAACCGGTCGGTTCGGATGTGAACCGGCCTGCACCCCGATATATCGGGCTGAACCGGTTTCGGTTCAGCCCAATACCGTTACGAACCGGCCGGTTCGGCGAACCATGCTATGCATAAGTAAGATCTCTATGTGTAATATATATATATATATATATATATATATATATTCTTTTAACTTGAACCTCTCACAAATTCGAATTTTGTTTATGTGGCGTTTTTATCTCGTGTGACTAATAATTGTACGAAGTTTATTCAACAAATATAGTATTCCCTATGTCCCAAACTAGTTGCAAGTATGACTTTTCAATAAATTTTTGGTTTGTTTTGAGTTTTCAATTTTGTCCTTTGATAATATATAGTATAGTGGTAATTTTAGTGGAGATCATTGATTTTTTAAGTTAATGAAAAGAATAATTTGATAAAGTATAAGATTATATTGTATTGGTGTAAGGGGGATTCGCGTTGATATAATCCGCGAATCTAGGGATATGGCAAGAGAAAATTGGTAAAAGGCCAACAGGGTGAAAAGGGGGATTCGCGTTGATATAATATGCGAATCCAAGGGTCCGACAAGGGAGAGTTGGAAAAAGACCAACAGAGTATCTCTGAATGAGATCAGATACGCAATAATGCTCTACAAAGAGACAATTGTTGAAGATTGACAAAGGGGGTCATAACTAAAAGTCAACCTCGCGACCCTATGAGCTTATTGCATAGGGAGTGCTATTTGACTAGCCTAGGGAAATACTTTGGGATGGTGAATAGTGGGTCACGACCTTATTCATCAAAATCACTTCAAGTAAAGTACTTGAAATGCGTCAAATAATGCTCAGGGTCATGTAAATGGAAAATATGCATAAAATGACATGACCCAGGAATTTATGACAACAAATAAAGGAATCCACGGATTGGTAGCATCCTGGATTGCGGATTGGCCAATACCGCGGATTGGTATTACCGCAGAATGAACACCGCGACTTGGGTAATTTATGGAGGCTGACCATAGATCTATATTGCGGATAATCATGATAACGTGGCAATAACTTATGCCTGAACCCGTGCCTTTAAATAAGGGGTCAAGGATTCAATTAAGGAGGGGGAGAAAAAAGGGTTAGAAAGAGAAAAAGCGATTTCTAGATCTTCTGATGATGTAATAGCTTTTATCTTTTACTCTTTTTTTATATTTCTGTAAATCGCTTCACATTCAATAAAAAAAGTATCATTTTGTCGAGTATTATAGTGTGTAGATACTTTTTCTAAATCACTTTAAACAAAGAACCCCAACATTAAGGCGACTCTGCTGGGGAATAAATGTCATCTACATAAGCTTATCCTTGAAAAACTCGCCGGAGAGGACGTCCACCTACCCGGCATGCAGAGCAAACTGAGGAACAAGAAGAGGAGCCAGTTCAGGAAACTGAACCAGCTCCACCAGCACAAAGGCAACGCCGACGAGCAATTGTGAGAGACGCGCAGACAGAGGTTCCTCCGGTGGAAAATCCAGCACCAAAAACACCGGAAGTATCACCAGTTTTGCTACAAGCTTTGCTCAGCATTCAGGAGACTCAAAAGGCTCTTCTCGCCATGATGAAAGCGTTTCTGGCAGCAATACCAGGCTCAGAAGTACCACGAACTGAAAATCAAGCTCCAATGAGAGTTGCCATACCGGAAGCTTCACAAGATGAACCCCGCGTACAAACAGAGTTCCTGGAGAACGAGGTCTATATTACCAGGGATCAGCTACGAGCCATTTTAAGTAAAAACGTTGATGATGAGGAAGTTGAGATAACACCCCCATATCACCCGAGTATCATGGCCTTGCAACATCCTGAAGATTATGTTGCACCAAGTTTTCAGCAATTCGACGGCAAATAAGGAAATGCAAGAGAACATGTTTCTAGATTTGTTGATGTTTTAGGGCCTCATAGAAATAATGAGCACTTGAAACTTAGGGAATTATCTAAATCCCTGACAGGCACCGTATATACGTGGTATATTAGCTTGGTTCCTGCCTCGGTAGCAAGCTGGACAGATTTGGTAGTAAAATTTTACACAAAATTCTTCCAAGCAGATGGAGAAGTATCAATGCTTTCGCTCACCAGGCAAAGACAATGCCTTGGAGAAGAAGTTGCCACTTATGTTAGGAGATTTCGTGAGACTGCTTTACAGTGCCATGAGCCTCTCTCTGAGCTTCAGTTGATTAAAATTTGCATAGAAGGAATGTTGCGGGAATATAGGGTACATTTGGTCAATCATGAGGTTAAAATTTTTTCAGCACTAGTGGATAATGCGCGAAGATTGTGAGAAGTCCTAGCACCTCTGACATGCCCCCAACATTATCACAAGGCGGGTAACAATGGTGGCAGATGCACAAAATGAGAGGACAAGGGGAGACTGTGGGGATCGCACTAAAAGATCTGAGCCACTTCATTTGCCTTTTAGTGAAAAGGAAGCAATTGCTTTGCTTAATCAGTGGATTTCTGATGAAGTTATAATACTACTTGCCGCCCAAAGGATGCCAACAAGAGAGGAAAAGATGAGGAACAATTACTGCCCTTATCACGGGTCCATTCGACATTCTTTAACAGGGTGTTCGGCCATTCGCGGGTTAGTACACAGGAAGATAGCGTCAGGAGCCCTTGACGTGGCTAAAAACGTGACTAATGAGCCTTTTCTGGCACACGTGGCAGTAGTGAGTGGTCATGATGATATGGAAATAATGAATGTTGACAAGTACAAGGATGCTCCAACTCGTGAAATAAAGGAGTCCGCTAGGTTTGAAGCTTTCTTCAATGAGCTCCCAATACAAGAGCATGTGAAAGTTTTTGAAAGAGAAAATGATCGTCGCTCTTAATCATACTATTATTATCCCACAACAGGAAAATGTTAGAGGATAAATTACATTTTCGAAAAATGACAGGCAGGTCTTGTTTCCTCACAACCGCCCTTTATATGTGTCTGCTATTGTCAATGGTCGCGAAATAAAGCGAACTTTTCTGGAAGGTGGAGCATCTGTCAATTTAGTACCTATCGCGACCCTACGAATGATTAATTTTTCTGAAAGTAAGATTGTGGCTCATGCCATCTCAGTTACTGATTTCAATGGAGACCAACAATCAATTATGGGTTTCGTGACATTAGATCTCAAGGTTGGGAAAATCAGGGCTCCTACTAAGTTTCATGTCATCAAAGGTGAGCCCTCATATCAACTGCTACTAGGAAGATCATGGTTACATGCATATGGTGTAGTGTCTTCATCATATCATTAAGTGATGAAAGCTAATTGGGGAGAAGACATAATGACTCTTAAAGCTACCAAAAACCCCTTATGCGCTTCTGAGGCTCACTGAATACGGAGAAGAAAGTGGTTAGGGTATCTATGCCACGCCCTTGCCAAAATGGGAAGCTGAAAGCATGCATAAAAGAAAGCCAAAAGAAGTAAGTTGGTTACGGGTAAAAATGCCCGGCGGGCGTGTGGTATACAAGTTGTGACGGAGTTGGGGGTCAGAGGCCTGTACAATTAGCACTGGCCCCGGGACATCAAAATCAAATTCGTGACCAGAGCATGGCTTATCCGAAGTTGACATTGGAGATGGCATCATTCCGCGACTAACCTTTATGAGTCAGGGTCTAAGCAAAGAGTATCGCGATGTGTTTGCCTGGGAGTACGACCAAATGTCAGGGCTCAGTACTGGACTAGTCAATCATTATCTTAATATGTACCCGGCTTTTCAGAACCAAAGAAGCAAAAACAACGGGTATTCCACCCATATTTGGAAATACAGATCAAAGCAGAAATAGAAAAATTGTTAAAAGCACGCTTTATTAATCCCACTCAACATGACTTGCAAATATAGTACCCGTGAAGAAGAAAAATGGGCAGATTCAAGTTTGCGTGGATTACCGGGATCTTAACAAGGCCTACCCAAAAGACGATTTTCCTTTTCCCAACATTGATACCATGGTAGACGCGACTGCAGGGCACGAGATGTTTTCACCTATGGATGGTTTCAGTGGCTACAACCATATTAAAATGGCACCAGAGGATGCTGAGAAAATAACATTTCGAACCCCCATGGGAAATTTCTATTATACAGTAATGCCGTTTGGACTAAAAAATGCTGGAACCACGTATCAGCGTGCCATGACAGCTATTTTTCACGATCTGATGCATAAGACAGTAGAAGGCTATGTGGATGATTTAGTGGTCAAGTCCAAAGTAGCACATAATCATGTTGATGATTTAAAAAAAGTGTTGCAACGATGTCGTGAGTATAATTTAAAGATAAATCATTTGAAATGTGTTTTTGGGGTTCCAGAAGGAAAGTTTTTGGGATATGTTGTACACCGACAGAGAATAAACTTGGACCCCACGAAGGCTAGAGCAGTGTTAGAAATGACACCTATAAAGACTTGCAAGTTGCTGAAAACATATTTGGGAAAAATTTCATATCTCAGAAGATTTATTCCAGCACTAGCAAAAGTCACTCACCCGCTAATGCCATTGCTAAGGGAAAAAAATGAATATAATTGGGGGAAATAGCACGAGGAGGCTTTTGAAAGAATCAAGCAGATTTTGGCATCTCCAAAAACAATGATGGCACCACAGTCAAGAAAACTGTTGATAATGTTTCTCACTTCTACCAGTAAGTCGATAGGAGCACTTTTAGCACAAGAGCATGAAGGAGAGGAAAAAACCAGTATATTATATCAGTCGCATACTGATGAGAATGCAAAATGTCATATTTTTGTCCCTTAATGTTTAGTCTTTTATATTTATTTGGTGCCTAAATGTACTCATTATTCTTATATTTTGATTTAGGATGCAAATGGAGGCGTTAAGTGCAAAACGAAGCTAATTGGATGATTTTGGACAGTTTCGGCATTGCTTTGTAATCTGGGCATAACTCTCTCATCCGAGCTCCGATTGAGATGATTCAAGATGATATGAAACGTCAAGAAAAAGCTCTACAACTTTTATGTTTTGAGTTTCGAGAGATATTGGTTGCATCAAGGTAGAAATTGGGTCTGAAGTTGTTGTACCTGTACTGTTGACGTTCTGAAACGTCCCTTAGCCTGCAATTCTAATACGCGGATTTCACGTGGTTTATTTTCAGAAGGTTCTAGATCTGATGCGTGAAAATTCCAACTGAAAACACCATTTTCCTAGTTATATTAATATTTTATTTTATTTTTAATATTTTCCTTAATTAGTTAAATATTGTTATTTTAGGATAATGTTTAGAATATTTTTAAGAGATCTGGTACGTTTCAAATGGGGAGAGATAACGTGTAAAGGAAAAGAAAAAACAACAGACTGGGAGGACGCCCTTTTTTTCTTCCCTTTTCTCTAACTTCTCCTAGGAGTTTTGATCACGGCCTTGCGTGGTTAAATTTTTATATTTCGTCAAACGAAACGGAAGCCTCAGAATCAATAAAACTGTGAGATCTAATTTGTTTTTATTGTTCAATTTATGCTTCGAGTATCAGATGTCCTTCTGTGCCTATTTTCATGATTGTCTCGTTTAATTACTAGGAGGCCTACTAGTTTATTATTCGTTGCAATCTACTACTAGGTTAGATATCAAATTCGTAATTGTTTGATCCCTCTAATTTGTGAAGTAAATAAGATTTAATGATTTGTTGCGTCAGAAATTAGGGAAAATTACACAAACTACCCCTGAACTATGACCTAATTGCAGAGAGTACCCCTAACGTTTGAATAATATCAGTTACTACCCCTTAGAACACGGAGCAGAGCCTCCGTTAGATTTGTGCGTGAATTTACTTAAAGCCCTTATTTTATATTATATTTTAGGGTTAATTTCAAGAAACCCCATATATTATCCAGTTTAATCAACTAACCCACGGTGTCCACTTTGTCCCATATACTATTCAATTTCATCATTATGCCCCATCACCTCACATTTTGAATCAAAATGACTAAACTACCATTAATAGTATAAGGGGTTTAGTGAAATCAACCCATTAAAAATATTATTTTTTGAAAATCAATTATATTTTTTGCAAAAATTTTAAATTCAAAAATATATATATATTTTTCTCAAAAAAAATATTTTTCGGAGGGAGAATATTATTTTCCAAAATTTGAATTATTTCGGAAAAAATATTATTTTCAGAAAAAATCATATTTTGGAATATAATATATATTTTTCGCAAAAAAAATATTTTTTAGAAAAGATCATATTTTGGAACATAATAGTATATATGTTTTGCAAAAAAATTATTTTTTGGAAAAGATCATATTTTGGAACGTAATATATATTTTTCGCGGTTTTAAGGGTAGTTTATGATATTATTGAAACGTAAGGGGTATCGCGTGCAATTAGGTTATAGTTCAGGGGTAGTTTGTGTAATTTTTCCTCGGAAATTATTAGATCTTAGGAAAAACGCTCGACTAAATTAAATGCAACCGCTTGTGCTTGTGTTTTTTTAGCTCCATCGATCTCTCTAATTCTTAAGGCTATTACTAGATTAAACCTTTACCGTTTGTCTTGAGTTTTTTAGTAGTTAGGGTTAATTAGATCGCTTGTTTTCTAATTAACTGTGACTAAGGAGAGATAGGAAAATAGTTCCAACGGTGAATATTCAAAGTGTTAATTGATATATACTTGCATCGATGATCAGTTGTAAAATTCCGATGGTGGACGTTGACTTAGACCAAGGTTTGTTCTTTTGATTGATTTCGATACTTCAATTTGAATTGTTCCTCAGTTGTTTTTCTTAAATTTGTTTTCGTTATACACAAACCCCACCCCCATCCTTGTTCACGTAGCATAAAACTAGGCGAGATACTCTCTGTGGGAATGATCCTCACTCGCAACACTACATGTATTTTGAGGAGTATAGGTTTTAGTTTTGGTTGCTTACGACAACACACCACATACTCAGAGGGCCTGAGTCACAGTACACATCCTTGGAGAAACATTGTTTGGCCTTAGTATTTGCAGCTCAGAAATTTTGACATTATCTGCTAGCTCATCCTTTGGAATTGGTAATTAAAGTGATTCCATTCGATATCTGCTGACGAAACCCATTATGAGTGGAAGAACGACACGCTGGCTATTGGCATTATCTGAGTACGAGATCACGTGTTCTAGGCCAAATGCATTAAAAAGTAAGGCGTTGTCAGATCTATTAGCTTTCTTTCCAGAGGGTTCCGAACCCAAATGTGAGGAAATAGGAATGGTGGGAAGCACAGAGTATACATTAGAATTCGATAGCTCTTCCACAGAACAGGGAGGGGGAACATGTTTTGTTTTAAGAAACGAAGAAACAAAAAAAGAAATGGTGATGACATACAAGCTTGATTTTCCTTGCACCAACAATGTGGCAGAGTACGAAAGTTTGGCACTAGGAGTACAAATGACCCAGCAATTGAAAGTAAAAGTGCTCCACGTAAAAGGGGATTCAAAACTTGTCATCAAGCAAGTTAAGGGGGAGTATGTTGTGAAGGACCCCCATCTTGTGCCATACAGAACTTTCATTAGATAGGTGTTGGGAACTTTTGAGTCTGTAAGCTTTCAACATGAGCCGCGAGAAAGCAACAGACGTTCCGATGCATTAGCAACATTGGGTTCGCGACTGCAGTTTCAAGGAATGGATTTTAATTTGCAAATATTGCGGAGAACTAGTTCGATAATCAGTCAAATAGCAGAGTCACAACCTTACGAAGAATGGAGAAGAGATATAGTTCAAGCCTTGCTTAGCAATGACAATACTACTCTGAGGCGGGGATATCAAATTATAAAGGGAGCATTGTATCATAAGGCCGCAGAGGGGATGCTAGGTAAATGTATACCAATAAAGGAAGCACATGAGCTACTACACAAAGCTCATAAGAAAATGTGTGGACAAGTGAATATAAGTCTTTACTGAAGTATACATCGATAAGGATACTTTTGACCAAATATGAAAAGTGATGCTACAAAATTACAAAGTAAGTGTCATAATTGCAATGCTTACCCATCCACAAATGAGGGGAACTTTGCGTATATCACTGACTGGCGAGATAAATATGTGATCTACTTAAGTGAGGGAATTCTACTTGAAAAAAACAAGTCACGTTTTAAAAATTGGCTTCGCGGTATGTTTTCCATGACGGGAAATTATTTAGAATTTTTTTTAAAGGAAGGCTGCTTAGATGCGTTGACGAAGAGGAAACAGGAGAGGTGCTAAAGCAAACTCATGAGTTTGGACATGAGGGCCAAAGAAAAGTATTTCAACAGCTTTTGTTGTCTGGATATTACTGGCCCACAATGGAAAAATATACTGGAGATTTTGACATAAAATGTCATACTTGTCAGTTGCATGGGGATCTTATTCACTCCCCAGCAACGGAGCTACATATTTTATCTACTCTTTGGCCTTTTCACACTTGGGCTTTAGATATAATTGGGTCAGTTACGCCACAAGCTCAGGGACATGCATAGGTGTTACTCGCGAACTGTCGGTAAAAAGGGCAACATAGACAGGGACTGCCTGATCGAAACCCAATTGATGAGCAACCCATGAAGGATTATAGACTGCAACCCGACAAAATGACTCATCGAAAACAGGTAGATGACATTCAAAGGCAGCAGCAGCGAAAATAAGATCTTCATGACATGAATAACTATATGAAGCCATATAATCCTCAGGATAAAAATAAGGGAAGTAAACCCCCTTTAAAGGTGTTGAGTAGGGTCTCCATAGAAAATTAAGGCTGCTATCTATGAAATCTTTAAATCTTTTAGTGGAAAAAAGACCTGACCAATGCGTAGCGCGATATTTTAGAAGAGTAGCATCCGCGGATTGAGGATCGACCACAGTCGTGGAAAAGTCCAAAGGTTTGGGGGCATACTTAGGGATTCTTTCAAATAAAAATAGCATAAAAAAAAGACAGGGAACATGGGTACTAATATCATATCTGCCTACTGATCTGGAAAAATATTAGCTAAGGTATCTAGTTGAAAATAGAGAGTGCCTAGAAAAGGGGGGCCAGGAGTAGACGGATATCTCGCTATAGAATGGAGGCCATTAAAAAGACCAACTTGTTTGGGTCATCCTCAGGACGCCCCTGGAAAATATATCTGTCTAACCAGTAAGCTAAAAAGCATGTTAATTCAAAATTGCCATTAAATTTTGGGTCAGGTACATATCTGCGATCTTGACCGCGGAGAAGAGGAAGTTTTGGTTCATACTCCATAAAGAAGTGATCACACCAATTCGAGTACTTGAGTTTGGCACTCTTAATGATGGGAGCTTCATCAAGTATGGCGCCCTGCTTAAAATGAATCCCGCGTTAAGAGGTGTAAACTGCATATGCTTGGAGATGAAGGTGAATACGTTAATCTTCATCGTCAAATGGACGAGCATCTGATTGATGCGAATCAAACACTAAGAGTCTAAACAAAACATAGACATCCTCCAGAGTAGGAGTAAACTCTCCCCAAACAACTACAAAGGAATGAGAGGCAGAGCTCCAACGTGATGCCAAAAGGGTAAGAGTATCGGCGTCGTGACGAATAGACAGATCAGAAAACAATTCTATTGTATCCAACAGGCCTGCCTCACGAAGAATGTCGCGATGTCTATCTTAGCTTAAGATATGACTGGACCACATCTTCCAGTCTGTAATGGGGGCCACGTGGCCTTCATATTCAATAAAAGAGAAGGGAATGTCTCATCTTTCAATGAGTAACCGCGGTAGAGAAGATGGCAGAATGGTAACTAACGGGGCCTCACCGTCAGCATGAATAAGTGAAGGATCTTCAGTAATATCCCCCGAAGGAGGAAGATTCTCGATAGAAGTCCAGAAGCGATCGTGATCGTTATCAAATAATGGAGCTTTTCTTCATTCTGTTGGTAAGGGGACAGAGGGAGCAACTTCTGAAGGAAGGGCTAAAAGTTTGAAAGAAGAAGTTTTGGACATGGTGAGAAAAATAGAAAGGGAACAAATATGAGGAAAGGATAGATAAAGATGAAATGGGTACCGCATATATGAATGAAAGATAATAGGTATGGCTACAAGGAATGCGTATATGGATTAGGGAAATATGGAGATTTTTATCGCGGATAAGAATATGATTGAAGTGTATAATAGAGACGAGATTAGTAGGAATAGGCAAGAAAAGTTGGTATAGGGGTTGGAAATAAGTCAAGAAGGGGCAAAATGATTGATATAAAAATATTGGAGGAGAATGAAAGGAAAATTTTGAAGAAGGAAATAGAAAATGGAAAACAAATGAGGCTGGGAAGTTTTATAAAGGGAAGGGGCACGAAAACCTAGGAGGTGCAATTAATACTCGCGGAAGCCGAACCGACGCCAAGGCTGCCGCAAATCTGAATGTCGTGGATCATGATAAAGGATAATTTTTGGTAAATCAGAGACATATTTCAAAATGGAAGAATGATGAGAGTCATAAAAATGGTCCAAAAGGCAAAAATAAGGTATGTGGAAAATATATATATATAAATACTCCCGCAAAATATAAAAGAGGTTTTTTTTAAATGGTTTACTCTTTTGTACTTAGTACTTGGCTAAGTACTAAAGTGTAAAAGGGAAAAAATGTAAAAGGGGATTCGCGTTGATATAATTCGCGAATCCAGGGATACGGCAATGGAAAGTTGGTAAAAGGCCAACATGGTAAAAATGGGGATTCGCATTGATATAATCCGCGAATCTAGGGGTCCGACAAGGGAAAGTTGGAAAGAGGCCAACATGGTATCTCTGAATGAGATCGGGTACGCGATAATGCTCTACAAAGAAGCAATCGTTGAGGACTGACAAAGGGGGTCATAGCTAAAAGTCAACCTCGTGACCCTATGAGCTTATCGCGTAAGGAGTGCTATTTGACTGGCCTAGGAAAATACTTTGTGATGGTGAATAGTGGGTCGTGACCTTATTCATCAAAATCACTCAAAGTAAAGTACCTGAAATGCGTCAAATAATGCTCATAGTCATATAAATGGAAAATATGCATAAAAGGACATGACCCAGGAATCTATGACAACAAATGAAGGAATTCGTGGATTGGTAACATCTTGGATCGCGGATTGACCAATATCGCGGATTGGTTTTACCGTATAATGAACACCGCAACTTGGGTAATTTATGGAGGCTGACCACGGATCTATATCACGGATAATCATGATGATGTGGCAATAACTTATGTCTGAACCCGTGCCTATAAATAAGGGGTCAATGATTCAATTAAGGAGGGGGAGAAAAAATGATTAGAGAGAGAAATAATGATTTCTAGATCTTCTGATGATGTAATAACTCTTATCTTTCATTCTCTTTCTATATTTTTGTAAATTGTTTTACATTCAATAAAAATGTATCATTTTGTCAAGTATTATAGTGTGTAGATACTATTTCTAAATCACTTTAAACAAAGAACCCCAATAATTGGAATTCAAAATTGCACAAGTATTTTGGGACAAGTAAAGTTGATAAAGTGAACAACTAATATGGGACGGAGGGAGTACTTTGTTTATTGGTGTGATGCAAAGAATTCAAGGATATGTTTTTAACTTTGCATTTATATACTTTAGTGTAAAATTCGGATGATATCAACTTTAACCGCAAGTAACATCGGTAGATTTTAAAATCGTTAAGAATCATATGCCAAACAATATGTAGCGGTTCTAAAACGTTAAGAATCATAGACCGAACAATATGTAGCGGTGATATTAGTACATTCTAAAAATGAATATATGATATTGAAAATATATCAATAATTGATTATGAAATAAGTTAATAAGACCATAGAAAAAGATTGCTTATAATGACTTACTATTAAACAAAACATAATTTGAAGACAACAAAATCTTGTTTAATAATAACACAATTTTGAAGGATTCTTGAGAAGGGATAGTTGCAACTTGCCACGGAAAAAAAATAGGAACTCTATAAAAGTCAAACTAGAAATGAGGTTGTGGTTCGTTGAATTGAATGGGATCCAAATTGATATGGTTGGGATATGGTGTAATGTAATATGCCAATTCTTGTCTGCTGAAAAAGAATATATGATATTGGTATGATCTGTATATGAATTGTACATATATATATATATATATGTTTCCTTTTTATGGGGTTTAGTGGTGTGGGGCTTTTGTCTAATTCTCCCTTCGAGAGGTGGAAGATACTTATGCCTGGTTGCTCTAAAATGCCCTAAATTCAATGTCTGGTTACAGCTGCCTTTAGATTCAAGTGAAGTGTGTGTGGCCTGTTGTTTGGTTAAAAATTAAATGTTTTTGAATATATTCAGAGCTGGAATAGGCAAAGGACAGTTTGGTTGTTTCACCGCTTCCATGAGGGTCCTCAAATCCTGAAAATAAGTTGGGTAATAGGCGAGAGCAAATTTGAGGTTCATTTAGATGTACGGTTTCACGTGCTAAAAAATTATTAAAAAATACATTAATTTTATTAATATTTAAAAATAAAAAATAACTTTCATCTTGGTGTTGTCATGAAAATTTGTTGTTCTTGGGGAGAGTGCAGTAGTCGCTAGAGTCTTAAGTGTAGTCGCGTGAAAAATTATTGTCGTTGTACGAGTCCGATAGTTACGAGAACCGTAAGTGTAATCACCAAATATTGTACAATTACGAGAAAAATCTTCTAAATCTAATCAGGATAATAGTTTAATTTTAATTAAATTTTAATTTCACTAAGTTAAAAAATTGAGATTGTTTTTTTTTTTTTAGTTTATAGTAACTTAAATATAAAATTTTGGGGCCAAAAATTATAAAATTGAGTTTGAATTTAATAAAAATGGGCTCTTAAACAACTTATTACTTTTTTATTTGATTTATAGTAAAATAATTTTTAATTTTATTTTTTAAAAAAAGTTTTTGAATTGGGTCGAGAAACTAATTAATTTTTTAAAAAAATTATAAAAGTACTAATTCTTTTAAAAAATATAAACAATATAAAAAAAAAAAATTTGAGACACCTAGGACGTCTAACCTCAGGGCCGGGCATGGCTTCCCTGGTCATGAAAACCCTACCTGGTTACAAGCATATCCATGGCACTTTTGAGTAGGATCAAACCACTTTTATGTAGGGCACTGAGCCTAAGGAGGGACCTAAAAGAAGTTGTAGGGTTGCAACTTGGTAGTGACAGGATCTCGATCCTCTCGTCTCTTAAGAAATTATTAGATTATCCTAAACGGGGGCGGAAGGGACCATTTGTACTTTTTTATAAATAACAAAAAATAATTTTGAAAATTTTGGATAGGGCATGCCCAAGCAGACACGGACCTGTGAAGGCCCCAACGGTGGTCAATACTTCTATTTTTTTTATGTTTTAAGTTTATTTTTTTTGAAATTTATTCAAAACTCTCCATTAAAATTACTAAATACCCCCATTAAAATGATAAAAATACTCATATACACCACTACACAAAATAAAATACTTTTATGCCCCTACTCACTTAGTTTTCAAGATCTGTCACTTAGTTTTAAGACTTTAACAGACTATATTACGATAACATATGGTACACATGATACATTTGTGCGAAAACAATGCCTTCAACTAATTCACAATAAAACTGAATAATTTCTCATCCTTTATTTCGTTCTAAACACTTAAAAAACATTTATATCAAAATACCACACAGATGCAACAACCAGTGTAATGCCCTTGACCTAGACCTTCGGGTTTTGAAAGTCCCCCATTCAGCATTATCAAATTCGGTTCTAATACTCATTGAAAGTATAACAAGTATGCTTACACTTAATCCTATAAATATCCAACCTAATGTCACATATTATATCGTATTGCCACACCACCATTACATAAGGAATTTAATATTTTGCATAGTTATTACATTCTCCATCTAAATTAATTGCATTAACGATTTTAAGATATGCAATTGACGATTAAAACACACATTATAAATACAGGCCAAAAATACACATGATCGACCATTCTTAATTCCTCGAAAAATATCAGATTTGATTGAAGAGTTATTTATTTATACATTAAGTTTAAAGTATTCATTTTGTTGTTTTAATTAAGTTTAGGGTAGATTTTTTTTTTTTTTTTGTCAATAGTTCTATATATATGTTAAAAATGTTAATTACCGGCATTCACAACTCTGTTTCGGTTCTGTTGATGGGTCGGCCCAATAATGTAATGTTTAAGCAGTCATTATCTATAGTTTTGTTAACGTATATATACATATATATATGTGCAAAAATGACATCTACTTCTATGATAGCAATGTTGGTTGTTTTGTTGTATCTTATGTCCAATCTCGGCTTTGATCATTAAAACTCATTTAAGACCATAATATGCTAAGACAAAAAATCACTAGCAAGTGCGAAATTGACATGTTTGTCGTCTTAAGAACACGCTAAAAAAATTGATATTATTTTGTAGTAGATGCTTGATTCGCCCAATAATGTTGTGTACAGTGTGGATTGAATATCATTTTTGGGGTTTACTGGTTGTGACATGTGTTTTTCATGCGATTCAAGCACTTTATTTTGTAGTCACAAATTTTTATTGAAAATATTGTTTTCTATATATATATAGAAAAAAAGACTTCTAAAGTTAAAATTACTAGCCAGAATAGTTACCTTGAAAAAAAAGAAAAAATGATGTCGGAAACATTTTTGTTACCCACTGATGTTGTACGTATTGAAATAAGCACCTTATGGAAGAGAATATATTATTTGTGTTTCTGAAAAATAATTTTTTATTTTTTGAAAATTGAAAATCAAAAAATTATTAAAAAAAAAAACTGAAAACTGCTTGGTTCAGTTTTTGAAAACAGTTTTCTGAAAATTCAATTATAAAAATGGTTATTTTCAGAGAACTTAGAATTTTCAAAAACTGTTTTCAGAGATACAAACCAAACAAATCCCAAAAGTCTGAGATTTTTTTAATTTTTTTTTCCGGAGAGGTAGTCTGAGTAGTGTTACAACATTAGTGATTTTAGAGACTTTAATATAAAGTTCTTGTGACATATTACAACTAGAATATCAGTACAGATGATATGATCTCTTTCTTGTGGATGAGGGGTTTGTAAGAGGCTATTTCGTAGGTGTATGTTTTTGCTTGTTTTAAAATATTAAAAATTAAAAATTAATAAATAAAAAGGATAATGCGCATTGGAGTGAATGAAGCAAATATATGAAATCATAGTTATCAAAGACAGATTTGTTTCAGAAATAGTTTAATCCAGAAAACACTATTTCCATATGAAGATATGAAAATGATATTGGCTGGGCTGGGCTTAACTTGCTGCATATCCAAAGTTCTAACCCAATTCCAATATGAAGATATGAAAATGATCTGGGCTGGGCTGGGCTTAACTTGCTGCATATCCAAAGCTCTAACCCAATTCCAATATGAAGATATGAAAATGATCTGGGCTGGACTGGGCTTAACTTGCTGCATATCCAAAGTTCTAACCCTAAAGCACCCAAACACAAGGACCTACTTGTTTTGTGTCTTTGTAAATTGTTCTCGGAAATTTTGAAGACTGAATTTTTATTTTTTTTATGAAAATAATAAAAAGAAGTTCTCTAAAAACAAACATTATTATAACTTAAATTTCTGAAAACAGATTTTATAAAACCTAACCAAACAGATTTTTCGTATAATTTTTTAATTTTTAATTTTCAGAAAACATAAACTGTTTTAAAAATATAAACCAAACATGCCCTAAATAATTCACATGAGCTTCCTTTTATGCTTAGTGCTCCTTCTCATCTCACATTGAGGTACACTTGTGATTACCAAAACAGACAAACTCAATTCAGTTGCATTAGGGATGACAATATCTACCGCTCCGTTATTTAAGGGTTTGAGAATGTCTTTTATTTCGTAGGAATGAGTTTGGTAAAAGAATTTGAAGTCATCATTGGTTATGGGGCGGGTGCGGCTTTTATTAAATACCCACTTTGACTTGTCCCGCCCCACCCCGCCCCGTTTACATTAATTTAATTATATTTTTTACTTAATATCTATAAGACTTTTTATTAATCCTAAATATTTTTATTCGTTATTACTCAAAAAAAAAAATTCATGGGACTCAACATCTAAGACCAAGTAGTCAAATATATACAAAGAAAAAAAAAAGAGTTCGATTGTAGGATGATTTGAAAGAAGTTCATATATCATGTCTTTTTTCTTTTCTTTTTGTTAAATTCTTTTTTCCATGATGAAGATGATAAGTGTTAATGGGGGTGGGGCGGGGCGGTAAACTGTTAATGGGGCGGACAAGGTTTATGAAAATGCAACATGTGAAAAACCCGTAAAGAATATGGTATTTAAAAATATTAAATGGGGCTGAGATAGATATAGGCAAACCCATTTCGTACCCTCCCCATTCCATCCCTAAGTTCCATTAAATAAAACAGTTGAATTTGTTCGATTTTAAGATATCTTTTATTTAATATTTATGTCATAAAATTTAGGATTATTTGTGAAAACCCCCCAATAGTTTCATATTAGGTGCGCAAAATCCCCCATTTGTTACAAAATATGTGTATAAATTTATTATGTTTCCAAAATATTGTAACTTACCCCCATTATGCTTTAAAATTATATGAAATCCCTAAAGTACCCCTTCTAACCTAATAAAAATAACAAATATTGAATTAATAATAATTAATGTATAATAAAATAATAAATAAATAAAAATAATTTTTTGAAAGAAACCGACTTATATTTTTTTAATCATAAATAAATAAATAAAAATAAAAATTTAAAAATATATATGTTTTTTTTTAATATTTTTTTAAATAAAATTGTAATTCTTTTACTGATGATTTTCTTAAATATATTTTTATAAGCATATTTTAAGTTTTTTGTTTTTGTCTTTTTTGTAATTGTATTTTATTTTTCCTAAAAAAAACTAAAACTAAATTAAAATTTTTAATCAAATGTTAAATAAATAATTTTTTATATAAAAAAATAGGTTTATTTTTTTTTCAAAACAATTTTAATATTTTTGGGGGAAAATATGTAATTGTTTTGTTAATGATTTTATTAAATATATTTTTTATAAACATATTTCTTATTTTTGTTTTTGTTTTTGTAATTCGTTTTTTTAAAAAAAATTATCCCAAGGGTATTTCAGACAATTCATGCTACAATAGGGGGCAAAACGCACATATTTTCGAATAATAGGGTCTCAAAGAACCATAAGGGTGTTATACGCACTATATGCATACTAAAGGAGGTTAAACGTAAACCTATCAATTAATCTGATTTTGATCGAAATCCGATCCGATTAGTCGGATATGGATTTAAAATAAAATCCGATAACCTGATTACGATCTAATTCCAATAATCCGATTTTTTAACAAATCGGATTTGAATTTATGCTAAATCCAATCCGTTAATAACCCGATCTGAATTACATAATATATATATATATATATATATATATATATATATATATTAATATAAATGTGATGTTTTTATATGTATATATTTAGTATTATACATATATATAAATACTAATTATTAATTATTTTGTTATTTATTAATAACGATTGATCAACTATACTATTATTAAAAATGTAAATAATTTCAGTGTTTCATTATTTATACTTTAAATTTATATACTAGTAATTTATATATAATTATGTTGTTATTTGTATATGGTAACTAATATCTCTAATTATATTCTAAATTTTTGTTTGTTATTTGACTTTTATATTTGTCATGAACATGCAATATAAATATAAAATAGATAATTTTATTTTTTAATGTTCATAAAATAATAACAAAAAATAAATATTATTTGATTGATTTTATTTGTTTTAAAAAAATCATAATTGGATCGGATTATCGGATTAGATTATGCTTATTGGATTCGGATTCGGATCAGGACAGATCCGATCCGTTTACAAGTCTAGTTAAATTCTTCCGACTCTAACAATTTATTAAAGTCGAATTTGTCTGGTCTTAAAATAGTTTTTATTTAATTTTTTAAAAAGTGAATGGATAAATGACATCTCTTTTCTCTACCCTACACAAAATTTTTATTACTCCATTAATTCCAAAATAAGTGTCTACTTTTACTCTTTTCCCGGTTTTAAAATAAGTGTTTCATTTGAAAAGTCAAAACACTTTATCATACCACTTTATTAATTTACCCTTCATACATTAAAATTATAAATTATCTATACAATAAATATCACATCATTATAATAAAATCAATGATAAAATTAATATTTCATTCATTACGAATATCCCATCTTAAAAAATTAAATTCCGCAAAACCCCCCTTATAAAATCGGACACAGGAAGTATTAAAAAGCTCCATGTTCCTTATTTTCGAAATTTGGTTTATTTTGTTTGTTTGTCTTGCCAATCTCATTTGTACTTTTATAGCTATTGTTCGTCCGGCTTAATTCTTTCTTTAATTCCTTCCACGTGGTCTGAAACCAAACTCACAACAATCAACTAGAGTTAAACGAAGTGGTATCTTACCAACTTGTATTTAGAATTTTAGATTGTTTTTTTCAGAATTCTTAGAAGAAAGAATAATACTAAATCAAATCTCGTTGCAAATTTACCCTCCTATTTGTCGACAAAATTGATCCCCTGGTGAAAGAAAGTAAAATTGAATAATCCTTCTCAGAGAACAACAGAAAAGAATATAAAAATATTCCCACACTAATGAATATCATATATACTCTCAACTTTCCAAATATATATATATATATAGAGAGATTCATACTATGTAATATTTAGGGTCGGTTTGAGAACTATTATTTTTATTTTTGTTTTGAGAATCAAAAGACAAGAACAATTCTTATTCTTATTCTTGTTCTTATTTTCTCACCAAAAAGAACAAGAATAAAAAATATATTTGGGACAAAAACACATACATATTCTCACACAATTTTTCCTCCCTACCACAAATTTTTTTTTGAAAAATCCCAAAAAAAACAAAAAAACAAGTTTTTGTTGTTCCTTTGTTTTTTCTACTATTCACGAAAACAGTTTCCAAATTGAGAACAGAACAAATAGTAAAAATGGTTGCCAAACATGTTCTGTTCTCCTGAACAATACCAAAAAACAAAAAACAGAATAAAAACAAGGTTTCCAAACGGGGCCTTATATTTTAGTGTTCAAAAAATGCACTTGTTTTAAAAAATAAGGTAGATTGTTAGTTATATTTATTTTTATATAAATGTCTCATTAAAAGTGTTTGTACATGACGGTTTTCCCGGCCCATACAAAAGTGGATCTCGACCAGACCGACTCCAGATAGCCCGAGATAATTATCATGGATGATGGCCCGGACCCTGTACCAGACCGACACATCCCGAGATCCCATTCTGTAACCCGACCCGAAGAACATGAAGCAACTCGAAGATTCTAGAATAAACTTGTAGCTCAAAGTAGCGTTATAAATGTGGAAAAAGTAGCTGACGTATAAAGTGTGGAAAAAATCCAAAATAGAAAATGTTGTCATAATGGGCCAAAAGCCCATAGGAAAAATGTATATAAGCCAATGAAGAATAATGAGAGGGAGATCATCTTTTTGTGTTGTGCAAATTTTGTATCTACACAATGGCGCCGTCTGTAGGAAATTAGGTCATTTCCGCCGACCATCTTCCCACCTCAAAAAGCTAAGCTAAACCCAGATATAACCACCAAACCTTCAGCAACATCCTCTCGTTCCAGATATAGCCATGCCAGTGACCAGATCCCATTCAGAGGCACTGATCCCCGGCGACCGACAACCGAGTGCTCCGCCGACGATTGAGCATCTCCTACGGCAGCTCGAGGAAGCCGAAAAACGTAGCCAAGCCGCCGAGGGAAGGAGCCTGGCGGCGGAAAGAAGAAGCGATGAGTTATTAGCAAGGATGAATCGAGCAGCTATCCCACCGGCAGTTCCGGATCAATCACAGATCCAGGAGCAAGCCGAACCACGGGAGGAACACGACGAGACCTCTCACCGGCCAGGCAAGGCCCCGACCACCGGTGACGTTCCCGTCACCGATGAGCCTCTGACATCACAGAAGCTCCAGGAGATGATGGCGGAGTTTCAGAAGAAAGTCATGAGGGATCTGAGGGCCCGATCCACCGACGACCAGGCCCTCCAGGCCTCTGCTGACTCCGTTCACTCTCGAAATCACCAGGGAACCGTTCCCTAAGAAGTTCGTCATGCCCAGATTCACTCCCTATGATGGAACAAAGGATCCCGAAAAGCATATTTACCAGATCCATCAAAAAATGACCATGTATGCCGACAACGAAGCCCTGCTCTGCAAAGTCTTCCCAACCAGTCTCATCGACGCACCACTCCTCTGGTTCAGGAAGCAGCCGCCGAGATCCATTGGCAGTTGGCAGCAATTGTCCGACCTCTTTGTTGCCCAGTATTTCGGGAACAAGAGGCAAAAGAAAACCATATCGAGCCTCTTCACCATGACACAAGAAAAAGGCGAGTCTCTCAAGAGCTTCCTGTCCAGATTCAACGTCGAGTCATCCTCCATCGACAACTGCGACCAACACTCAGCCGTGGAGGCCTTCAGAATGGCATTAATCCCGAGGACCAAGTTCCATCAATCACTTGTGAAGCGGCCTCCCTCGGGAATTGGAGAACTCAATTCTAGGGCTCAGGGCCATTTGAGGATCGAAGAAGAGGAAGCAACCCGACAGAAAAGAGCGGCGTTGATCAATGTGGAAGTCAGGTCGAGGGATAAGGTTTCGGATACATCCCGGCATCCGAATAGTCGCAAGCGCTCAAATCCCACGATCCCATCTTCACCTCAATTTCCTCCACATCCCGAGAGATGCACCAGATTCGAAGAGAAGATCACCCCGTTGAAAGTGACCCTCGCAAAGCTCTTCCAGGAAAACAAAGCCAGAGGGATCTTCCAGACTCCTCCCCCAATCAGACAACCCCTGGACCAGAGAGATAGATCAAAACACTGCGCCTTACACAGTGATTTTGGCCATACAACAAATGAATGCAGGAACCTGAGACGCCAGGTCGAGATGATGATAGCCCGAGGGGAGCTAAAGGACTATATTCAGCGGGATGTCCCGAGAGTCCATCAACCCGCACAGAACAACCCACGGAATCAGGCTCCAGCTCATCCGGTCAGAATCATCAACATGATCCATGGAGGTCCTGACTCGCGTAGTGCCGAAGGGTCAAGACGATCACAAATGAGGAGGGCCCATCACGTCAGCAGGATAGCCGGGGTAAATGAAGTTCATCACCGAACGGGGCAGTCTCATATACTTTTCTCCCAGGATGACCTCCGGGACATCCAGGTCCCACACGACGACCCATTAGTTATCTCTCTAATGGTCTCGGGATGCCTTGTCCGGAGGGTCATGATTGATCCTAGGAGCAGTGCGAATATCATGACCAAGTGGGCTTTCGATAAATTGGAGATCGACCCGAGGGAGATCTTGACGGCCAGAAATCCAATTGTCGGGTTCGACGGGAAGCAAGTCGAATCCCTCGGGGAGATCAGCCTGCCCGTGTCAGCAGCACAGAGGACTCTGACAGAGACCTTCGTAGTAGTAAACGTGAAGCCCTCTTACAATCTGCTTATGGGTAGAGGATGGATTCACAGGATGCAAGGCGTTCCCTCGACCCTCCATCAGATGATGAGGTGCATCGGGCCGAATGGTCTCGACATAATTGACATCAGAGGAGATCAAGTAGCCGCCAAACAATGTTATACCATCACTATCAAAGAAATGAAAGGTAATCCCGATCGGAAGGTAATCCCGATCAAGACATCGACCCGCAGCCCAAATAGCAATTACAGGACGAGGAGTCGGGTTCCTCAATCATCGTAGAGCCTCTGCAACCGGTTTCTGTGTTGCCGAGCCAACCCGACAAGGTTACCTACGCAGGTACAAAGCTCACCACTTGTGAATTAAATGAACTGACAACTTTCTTACAGGATAATCATGATGTCTTCGCATGGGAGCATACTGATATGCCCGGCATCGACCCCTTGATAGCCCGACATACATTACATGTCGACCCAAATATCCGACCCGTCCGACAGAAACAGAGGCGAATGGGAAGCCAAAGGAACCAGATCATAGCAGACGAAGTGTCGAAATTGCTTGAAGCCGGCTTCATCAGGGAGGTTCAGTATCCCGAGTGGTTAGCCAATGTGGTGGTGGTGCAGAAAAAGAACGGGAAATGGCGAGTCTGCGTCGACTTCACCGACCTAAACAAAGCTTGTCCGAAAGACAGCTTCCCCCTGCCCAAAATAGACCAAATGGTCGATGCTACCGCAGGCTACGATAGGCTGACCTTCCTGGACGCTTACTCGGGATACAACCAAATCCCAATGGACCCGATAGATGAAGAAAAGACCTCATTCATTACCGAGACAGGTACATATTGTTTTAAGGTTATGCCTTTCGGACTAAAGAATGCAGGAGCTACGTTTCAAAGACTGGTGAACAAGATATTTAAAGGAATGATGGGCACAGTGGTAGAGGCTTACATTGATGATATAGTTGTGAAGAGCAGAGCTAAAACTGACCATTTAGAACATCTCCGGAAAGTATTTGATGCCTTGAGGAAACACGGGATGAAGCTCAATCCAGCCAAGTGCTCCTTCGGGGTATCATCAGGGCAATTCTTGGGACACATAGTCGAGCGATTAGGAATACAGGCCAGCCCGACACAAGTGAAGGCTCTGCTCGAAACGAGAGAACCAACCACACACAAAGAAGTCCAAATCCTGACAGGAAGGGTTGTAGCCTTAAGCAGGTTCATCGCAAGGCTAACTGACCGATGCTGACCCATCTTCCAGGCTATCAGAGCCAGAAAGGGAGAAGTGTGGGGGCCCGAGCAGACTAAAGCCCTATCCCGATTAAAAGAATACATGCTCAAGCCTCCCATTCTTGCGACGCCCGAACCCGATGATGTACTACTCTTGTATCTGGCGGTATCATCGGTATCAACCAGCGCCGTGCTCATCAAAGAGGACATGAACCTCCAAATGCCCATCTTCTATACCAGTAAAGCCCTGGCTGATCCCGAGACACGGTATACCAAGCAAGAAAAGTTGGTTTTATCCTTGGTCAATGCCAAACGACGTCTTAGACACTACTTTGAGGCCCACCAGATCATCGTCCCCACTTCTACTCCTATTCGGGTACTTATGGCGAAGCCCGACCTTTCCGGAAGGATCTCCAAGTGGGCCATTGAGCTAGGGATTTATGATATAACTTATGTTCCCAGGATCTCAATCAAAGGTCAGGCCGTGGCTGATTTTCTATTAGAAGGGGAGACCGACGAAACAGATCAACCCGTTGAGTTAGAAACATGGAAACTATTCGTGGACGGCTCGGTAAGCGCCAATGGAGCGGGCGTCGGGCTGGAAATCCATACTCCCGATGGGACTAAGCTGCAAGCCTCGATGCAGTTGCAATTCCCGGCCACTAACAACGAGGCGGAGTATGAGGCAATCATATCGGGTCTGAGAATGGCCAAAAGCCTGCAAATACAATCCATATCCGTATACAGTGACTCCCAGCTAATAATCAGACAAATAACCGGTGAGTACGAAACCAGAGATCCCAAAATGGAGTGTTACAGAGAACTGGTGCTCGAGGAGTCCGAAGGTTTTCAAAAGTTAACATTAAGCCAAATCCCTCGGGAAGAGAATACCTCGGCCGACCATTTGGCTAATCAGGCATCTGCTGCTGGTGAAGATATGACCAGGGTTGTACTGACCGACTTCATCGTTACCCCAAGTATTCAGAGTCCCGACGATATGGTATGCCTAGTACCCCAAGAGCCTAGCTGGATGGATCCCATAATCGATTACCTCAAGGCCGGGACGCTCCCAATTGATAAGGCAGAGGCCAGGAAAATTAGAATGAAGTCAGCCCGGTACTAAATAATCCAGGGACAGCTCTACAGAAGATCTTTTTCAGGTCCGTATTTGAGATGCGTCACCCCCTCAGAGGTAGAGATTGTGATGCAAGAGATACACGCTGGGGCTTGTGGAAATCACTCGTGTGCCCGATCTCTCGCCCATAAAATCCTATCCCAAGGTTACTTTTGGCCCTATCTGTCCCGGGATACAGAGGAATATGTGCGTAAATGCAAAGCATGTCAGATGCACGGTGACGCTATACTCCAACCACCAGAGTTCTTAAACCCGACAATCGTCCCGCATCCTTTTGCCCGATGGGGAATGGATATAGTCGGACCTCTCCCAAAATCCATTGGCTCGAAGACCCACGTGCTCCTTGCAACCAACTATTTCACCAAATGGGTTGAGGCCGAAGCCTATCCCTCTATAAAGGGCAACCACGTGGTGAAGTTTATATGGAGTCACATCATTTGCCGGTTCGGGGTACCAAGGACAATCATGATGGACAACGGCACAAATTTAGACTGTGAACCGGTCAGGTCATTTCTGATCGAGCACGGGGTTAACCAGAACACCTCCTCGGTGGGGTACCCTCAAGCCAATGGGCAAGCAGAAAGGACCAACCGTTCGATCTTTAGCACCCTTGTAAAGAAACTTGAGAAGGCAAAAGGAGCGTGGTTGGACAAATTACCAAAGGTATTATGGTCATATAGAACGACGCCCCGGCAACCAACCGGTGAAACACCCTTTACCATGGCATATGGGTCAGAAGCCGTAATCCCGACCGAATATGCCGTCCCGACATTGAGGTCGCTGGCCTGGGACGAAAGATCAAACAATCAACGCTTATCTCACGAGCTTGACCTGGTAGAAGAAAGGCGAGATATTGCCGGGATAAGGCTGGCAGCTTATCAACAACGGGTCAGGAGTCATTTCAACAAGAGAGTAAAAAGAAGGGGATTCCAAGTCGGGGACATGGTCCTCAGGAGGAAGATAGGACACGTGAGAAAACTCCAAGAACCATGGGAAGGGCCCTACACTGTCACCGAGGTAATAGGTCGGGGGGCCTACAGACTGCTCAGGAACTCGGATAACAGAAGGGAACCAAACACACAGAATGCATCCCGACTAAAGAGGTATTACCCATAGAAATATTTCATTTTCGACCGTTGTAAGCAAAGGCCACTAGAGCCAAAAGGATTGCAATGAAAGTCCAATTTTTCCCGAAAGTCAGAATCATCTCCAATTATCAGTTTTAAAAACCCAAGTGTTGAATCCTCTCCATGGGCCCAAAGTGCCCGAGAGATCTTCACAGACCCACCAGTGGTCAGGTTTTCCAATTATCAGTTTTAAAAACCCAAGTGTTGAATCCTCTCCATGGGCCCAAGGTGCCCGAGAGATCTTCACAGACCCACCAGTGGTCAGGTTTTCCAATTATCAGTTTTAAAACCTAAGTGGTGAATCCTCTCCATGGGCCCAAAGTGCCCGAGATATCTTCACAGACCCACCAGTGGTCAGGTTTTCCAAAATATCAGTTTTAAAACCTAAAGTGTTGGATCTTCTCCATGGGCCCAAAGTGCCCGGGAAACCTTCATAGATCCACCAGAAATCCCAAAGTGCCCGACTGTTATTGTCTGGTGTTATTGTTAGTCTTAACAAGTTACAATTCAATATCCCAATTTTTATCAAATGGAGTGCTGGATCATGCATATCCCCAACAAAGTTTGAATAAATAAACTCATTCGTATTGAAAAAGGCCCCAGTGGCCAAGGCTGATACAATAGAGCTGTGATAAGTTGTTACAAACAAAATAAGAGAAAAACGGAGGGATATCCCTACTCCACCACAGGAGAATCCCCATCACCACCTGAGGCTTTGGTCCCGAGGGACTGTCCTGTGTTTTCAGGCTCAGGCTCAGGCTCATCCATGCCAGAGCAAGAAGGCGGAGCGGGCAGGTCGTCTTGAAGGAACCCACCGAAGGCCAAATCATCGGGTTCAGCCTCAGGATCATCGTACGGAGGCCCAACTCCAATGCCGAGGTCAAGATCTTCAATAGTCGGGATCTGCCTTTCCTCTTCAGGCTTTTGAAGTTCTTCTATGCATTCCCTCCAGCCCTGCTCATAGCGGTACTTGCATGTCAGCATGAAACGGGAGATCATCTGTTTACCACCCTTGTGGCACATCTCTACCCGAGACCTCTCCACGCCTAAGGCATTCTCGACCTCGACCTTCTCCTCAAGCAACTGCAGCCCCGAAGCCTTTAACTTCTCGATTTCTTCGGTCAGGGCCTGCACTTGGAGAGTTAGGGCCTCCCGAGCCATGACTTCCCGATTAGCCATCTGCTCAGCCTCCCGAGCCTTCGCCTCGAGCTCTGAGATTGTCGTCTTGGCGGATGAGAGCCCCTCTTCAGCTGCAACAGCCCTGTATGTCAGGGACTGGATCTTGTCATTAGCCTTCTTCACCTGCTCCAAGGCCTTGGCACACCCAGCCTTATGAACTTGAACATCGCGATTCAAAGCGTTGATGACCCGAGCATCATCCTCAAGCTTACAATTGTACGCCTGAGTAGCGTGAAACATCTGAAGGAAAGAAAATGTTAGCACGGAATAAGGGGCAAAATATAAGCTAAGTGCGAAATATCTCAAAAGTTATTACCCTCATTACAAGCTCGGGGCCGTTCAAGGCTAGGCTCATCATGTCGTATCGACCCATGGCCAATCTATCCGCCGGGGTCCAAACCCCCAGGGCCATCTCCCGCAGAGCTTCTGAATTCCCGATCGTCTGGTCCCCCACAGAAAGGTATGGATGGCCCTTCCTGGTATCCAGCCTGAACCGGGGGCCATGGGAAATATCTTTTCCACTCTCAGCAGCTTTCTCTATCTCCCTATTATCTTGTTTTCTGACATTCGTAGAGATAGCAGTACGGAGTTTGGTAGGTCGGGATTGACTCTGGTCCTCGTCGTCGGAGCCTAAGTCCCGGGTATCCGACACTGAGACAGGAGCACCCAGTGCTACATTCCGGCTAGAGCTCGGCCTGACTGAAAGGTCGCCTCGAGAATTATTCTGATCCAGACCTGTTGAGCTCGGAACCAGGGCATGATCACCACCGACCTCGACCGCCTCCGATGCACCCGTTTGCGGATCTTGAGATGACGGAGGCGTGACAGGAGGATGCTCTACCGGAGGAAGGGGCGTGGCAACAAGTCCTCCAGTCGGTCCTGCCGATTGACTGATTGCAGGGTTCTCAGGGACTGGAGGGACATCAACCCCACAAACAAAGGACATGGAACCAATATCACCCTTTCTGGCCCTCTTGATTGAAAGCTTGGGCATGACAACCGCTTTCCTCTTTTGCTGACCCCCAGACATCTTTCTTTTCAGTTTTTTCGCTCCTGATTTAGTCGATGTGGAACCCGAGGCTATCGTCGGTGAAGGTTCTCCCGATGCAAGCTCCTGCAATACAGATCCAGTCAGGCAATTCTGGCTATCCCTCAAATCCTGACTCCATATAAGGGCTCGCAACAGTTCAAATCGGGATCTTATATACCCGACCTCCCTTTTTTCCTGAGGAGCCTGCAGGAAACTCATAACTAGCGTACCCAACTTATCGTTGCACAATTCGCAGTGGCAAGAGGCTCGGGTGTGAAAACTCTTAAATTCGGGAAGTCGGGTTGGCTGGAAAACATGGTTGACTGGAATGTTCATAGCGTCGGGATGCCTCCACTAACCACTCACTACTATCATCCTTTCTTTCCATCCTTTGTTGGATGTCGGGACATTGTCACACAATTTCCTCTTGACATAGGAGGTTAAGTTGTACCGACCCCTATTATCCTTCTGCTCTTGAAGTTTGTACGAAAACAGAAGCTCAGCCAAACCTAAGTCCAGGTCCAACTCCTTATTGATCAACAAAATCATGGCCAGGATCCTGTAAAAGTTATGACCGACTTGAAGGGGGGCCAGACCCAAAGTCGCTAGTGCCAAGAGGAAGAAGGGATGAATGGGAAACTTCAAAATGGCAAGGTGGAATGACGAAAGTAATATCTCTCCGGCCTTTAGCCCCTGACCGACTCTAAAGTCTACATCCCGAGGGTAATGCCTAACCTTAACCCCTTCGGGAATCCCGAGGCTCTTAAGTTGAGCATCTATCCTGTATTTAGCTGGGAGGGGATCAGTACAGAAATTCTCCTCCTCCTCAGCATCCTGATCCTGATTAATCCCGACGCCACCCTCTACGACTCGATCCCCTGCGTACTGGGTGACCTCCGGTGGGCTAGACCTAACTACTTGGGTAATCTCAACGGACGGGGTGCTAGCTGAGATCTCGGGATCAGTAATGGTCCGGTCGGTATCTGCCAGTTGCAGGTTACTAACCGACCTAGTATCATCACTCCCAGACATATTTGACGAAAGGTAGAAGAATGAGAAGAATGACTTACAAAGGTAAAGAAGGTTCATGCAGCTTCTCCTTTGAGCTGTTCTCCGGCGAGTAAATTGCAGAATCCGGCAAACTTTACCAACAGGCAGAGAAGGGTGCTTCCAGTCAAAACTCTGCAGCAGGATTCGAATCTCTCCACATAAAGGAATAATCCACCACGGTCACGGGAGTTTGCCAAGATCGGTGAAACAAACAGTAAATTGTGTAGACTTAAGATTGGATTTGGGATCGCACGCAGGGTTGGAGAATACGACAAAGGGAGGATGCTGAAGAGAATAACGATTTGAAAATTTTGAAAATTTTGAAAATATTGCAAGTATGGCGTGTGAGAAGGATTTGCAGGTTATATAGAATTGACGTTTTGTCTACCCGGGTCAGGGTACCGGACCGACATGACCCGGCCCATTTCACGCGCATCGGTGCCATCTCAGCCGCTGGTTCAAAATCGCAATAATTGTGACGGCTGCGGCATTCAACGCACCTCCGCATCATCCGGCAGGCACGCGTCCCATAGCCACTCCAAGGGCTTTTGATGGGCCTGATAAAAAGGCCCATGAGCTGAAAGAGGGCCTGTGTACATGACGGTTTTCCCGGCCCATACAAAAGTGGATCTCGACCAGACCGACTCCAGATAGCCCGAGATAATTATCATGGATGATGGCCCGGACCCTGTACCAGACCGACACATCCCGAGATCCCATTCTGTAACCCGACCCGAAGAACATGAAGCAACTCGAAGATTCTAGAATAAACTTGTAGCTCAAAGTAGTGTTATAAATGTGGAAAAAGTAGCTGACGTATAAAGTGTGGAAAAAATCCAAAATAGAAAATGTTGTCATAATGGGCCAAAAGCCCATAGGAAAAATGTATATAAGCCAATGAAGAATAATGAGAGGGAGATCATTTTTTTGTGTTGTGCAAATTTTGTATCTACAGTGTTAAACACATATTATATATATATATATATATATATCAAGTACTTTTGAAATGTCCATTTTACCTGTAAAAAACATGGTACAATTCCATGCTGTATCTTTTCCTATTTTTTATTTATTTATTAATCTTTTCCTATTGCCAAGCATGCCGTAAATACTCCAAGCTTCAAGAAGACTCGAACATTTGATGATTTCCAAGATTCAAACATAATGAACCTAAATGAAGAAATAAATGGTATTATAGTAGTTGTTGTTTTGCAGCCAAACTGCAAATTGTATTTAGAGTTCGTGGAAAAGAAGCAGAAATATTTCAAACACAACCATGAAATTGCAAAAGACGCAATGGCTTGGATTAAATGGTAAATGTCTCTCTCAAACCACTTTCTCGTGTACAATGAAGTTAGCGCACTAGCTTTTGTATTCTTGAGAAACTAATTTAGGTCACCCACTTTCATTTGTCGTCAACAATAAATAAATATATATATATATATATATGTGCCCATCTTTGACTTGACTCGGCATGTTCATTACATAAAAAAATAATTATCACAAACCATCACTAAACACAATATTTTCAACAAATTTCGAAATGAAACTTTTGTGACAAATACTTATGTATGCTGCCTTCTTTGCTTAGAATTTTTCTTCCCTATAATGAAATTGTCCTTGCATTGAAGAGAGAGATTTCATATGAATTTGACTCAATTCATTAAAGTTGAAAATTATACGCCAATGATATCCATATTAGCTTTTAAATGCAAAAGAATGGGAAATATAATTTATAGAAGCAAAGTTGTAGTGTAAATTATTTGTAGGGCTATATATTGATATATATATATATACACACACACATATATTTACTAGATTGAGACATTCTAGAAAGGATTATGTGAGAAACTTATTAAAATAATTTGATCAAGTACTCTTCCACTCTTCCTTCTGACTTTCGTACATTATAGGTGACAAACTAAAATTTCTTGCTAATTTCGAATGGAACGTATTACAATAATTTTAAAATATTGTCGTCATTACCACATTCATAGTGATATAACATAAAAAATTATTCAAGATATATACCAATTCAACCTTTGTTTGTAGTGATTGGATTTCAAGTTGGAAAGAGTAAACCATCTTAGCACCTACCGCCAATTCTCAATCAGTTAACAATTTAATATCCAGTGAAGATAGCCCCAAAAAAATAAACTTACCCGAAAAGAAAAAATACAAAAATGCCCCTCATCTAATGTTTAAAGCAAGTATAAGATGAGGGTGTATTAGTCATTTCAACAAAAAAGCCCGGGAAGGCTCTTAAAAACAAAGAAACAACTACTCTCCTTTGAAAGTGTCAGCAACCAAACTACCCCAAAACCAAAAGCACACCCCTAAGACTTTAAACTTACAATGCCCAAAACACAGAAAAGAAGAACAGATCCAATTTCAATCCTCTCTGCAAATTTATTCACACTTCCATGGATGCGATTTTTCGCCTACGGATAGTCCTCTGCCTCTACTCTGCTCTCTTCATTTCCACCATTCCATTTTTCTCTTGTCAGCCCAATTCCCCCCAAAATATTGAAACATTTTACCCATATTCTCCTCCACCACTCCCCACAATCCCCAATTCTGCTAACAATCAGTCCAATCCCCCGCCAACGCCAACGCCAACGCCACCACCATCACCGCCAACGCCACCACAAACACCTCCAAAATCATCATCAACAAAGAGGGATGTTGTCAAAGCAGTGGTAGCAACCGCAGCCAGCACTGTGGTCCTATCCGGGATCTTTTTCTTTTTGATTGTGAGCTACGCGAGGCGTAGGAGGAAGAAAGATGGTGGTACTAGCTCCCAAGGAGTTGAACCTGTGATGGCGCGAGACGAGTTCACAAGAGTCAATGGGAATGTCAAGGGGATGATTGTGGATGAGGATGGTTTGGATGTGCTTTATTGGAGAAAACTTGAGGGGACTAACAGCAAGAGAAGTTTCAAAAAAGAGGTCTATATGGGGACTAGAAATGAAGGCAAAGAAGTGAAGAGAATGATGAGTGGAGGCAATAGAAGCAAGAAAATTGAGCCTCCAATACAAGAAATTCCATTGCTTAGAGACAAATCTTCAACTTCAAACAATCAAGTTTGGCTTGAATTGGAACAATCGAATCGAAATACTAGTCCTCCTTCACAACCCTTCAATGGGATTGTTCCTAAAACTGTAGAAAAAGATGAATCATCAACTTCATTGCCTGATGAGCCACTAGTACCGAAAACTTTGATGGCGATTCCAAATGCAAAAAGTCCTCCTCCACCGCCTCCTCCTCCTCCACCAATCCCGGTCAGAAAAATTCCTGCGCCGCCACCACCACCACCACCACCACCACCTAAGGTAGTTGGTTCGACTTTATCAGCGAAACCACCAGCAGTGCCCAAAGGGATGCCAGGTGATGATAAACAAGGCGCGTCGTCGTCAGATGGGAATGGTCAGGTGAAATTGAAGCCCTTGCATTGGGATAAGGTGAATGCTAATGTTGATCATTCCATGGTTTGGGACAAACTTGATGGTGGTTCTTTCAGGTATGAATTTTTTTTTTTCGATTTTTCCGCAGCCTCAACTCTTTGATCTTACTGTTTTTCTAAAGATTTGTTTATTGCCGATTCAGGTTTGATGGTGATCTTATGGAAGCCCTGTTTGGATATGTGGCCAGCAACCGAAAATCGCCTCAACGAAACAACAACTCCTTGAGTCCAAATGGTGGCAGAGGAAGTCCAAGCCCTCAAGTATCGATCCTTGACGCGCGAAAGTCCCAAAACACAGCAATTGTGCTCCGGTCCCTCTCTATTTCCCGCCAAGAGATCATCAAAGCACTCATGGAAGGCCAAGGCCTAAGTGTGGACACACTTGAAAAGCTCACCAAAATAGCCCCTTCAAAAGAAGAGGAATCAGAAATCCTCGCGTTTGAAGGCGACCCCACGAGGCTTCCTGATGCCGAATCCTTCCTCTACCACCTCCTCAGAGCGATCCCATCATCGTTTACGCGTTTCAACGCCATGTTCTTCCGATCAAATTGCGCCTCAGACATCCTCCACCTCAGAGAATCTATACAGACACTTGAATTCGGCTGCAATGAGCTCAAAACTCGCGGACTCTTTTTGAAGCTCTTGGAGGCCGTCCTCAAAGCGGGAAATCGCATGAATGCAGGCACTTCGAGAGGCAATGCACAAGCTTTCAACCTCACCGCCCTTAGAAAACTCTCGGACGTCAAAAGCAGCGATGGAAAAACCACCCTCCTCCGATTTGTGGTGGAAGAAGTAGTCCGCTCTGAGGGTAAACGCTGCGTGCTTAACAGAAATCGCAGCCTCAGTCGAAACACCAACGCCAGCGGACTAAACTTGGACAATTCAAAGTCCAACGACGAAAAGGAAAAGGAATACACAATGCTCGGATTACCAATTGTTGGAGGCCTTAGTTCCGAGCTCTCCAACGTAAAAAAAGCAGCCACAATAGACTACGAGGCGTTTTCAAAGGCCTGCACGGCTCTCACTGCGCGCGTCGCTGGAATTAGGCAACTTGTGGCGCAATGCGAGGCCAATGGTGGAGGATTTGTGAGAGAAATGAAGGGTTTTCTTGAAGACACTGAAGAAGAACTAAAGGTAGTGAAAGAAGAGCAAACAAGGGCAATGGAGCTTGTGAAGAGAACAACCGAGTATTATCAAGCAGGAGCATCGATTGATAATAAAGGCGCAAACTCGCTTCAATTATTTGTTATAGTTAGAGATTTCTTAGGAATGGTTGATCAGGTCTGCATTGAGATTACTAGAAACATGCAAAAGAGGAGGACATCGACAGTAAGTCTCGGATCATCGTCACCGGAGTCATCAGCACCCAGAGTCTCCGTCAAGTTCCCTAAATTGCCGGCTAATTTTATGTCAGACAAGTCGAAGAGCAGTTCTAGTGATTCAGATGGGGATTCTTGAATCGGCCTCATTACAGGTAAAGTAACATACACAGTTGAGAATGAGAAAGTGTGAAGTGTAGATACATGTATAACTTGATCATATATGTCTTGATTCTTTTTCAAAATGTTAGTATGTGTTGAATAGCTAGGTGCAAAGTGTTCACTGCCGTTTATATGAATTTGTGATTTCTGAAATTCATGATAATTTAAGGAATGTTCAAGCTCCAAATATGAACCAATCAAAGAGATATGTGATGAAGAAACTGGAAAGAGCTTGTGAATTGTTGCCAGATCACTTGTATGTTTTTTGAAAAAAATATTTGTTACATAAAATATTTTTGGAAGTTTCTTCAAGTTGTATTTTGCCAGAAGCTATGATGTGCGAGTTTCAAATGGGAAAAGGACTAATTTTCTTACCTAACAAACAAGAATTTTCATGGAGGAAATCACCTTTATGGTGACCAACTTTGTTTGATGCCCACTAACTTGCAATAGGCTACTCTTTGAGGAAGGCAACAATTATCTCTCCCCTCCAATCACCACCAACACCATTAACTCAAATTGACATTAATAGTGATGGTTGTTAGATGCATATGTATTAACACCAGATTATTTTTATTGTTTTTATAAGAAATAAACATGAGAAACAAAGACTACATGATATATAGAGCTTTTTTGGCTCACCATTCCAACTACTACAAGAGAAAAATTGGGGGTTGACAAATAATTTTAGTGTATATTGCAAAAGTAAAAGTTGAGTGATGACTCCTTAGTACTCATGGTAGATGACAGGTTGTTCCATATAGGATAAAGATGGAAGAATGAATGAGATTTATAATGGTTGGATGTTAGTTTTACCCATCAGTTTAAATTTTTGGGTCGAACCGTGAAAAATCTATCCGTTATAGTTGGTATTAGAGCCAAACACAATCCTTAATCCGGTGTCACACCAACCACCCGTCGGGTCTGCTACACCTGGGCCAGAGACCAGGTCCTGGTCGGGCAGGTAGGGTGGTCCGACAAGAGCGTTGCACGGGTTCGGATGGTGGAGAATGTTGAAGGGTGCATTTGTTGTCCCACATTGGATAAAGATGGATAAGTGAATAGGATTTATAATGGAGGCGTCTAAAAAACATGGACTTCTAATAAATTCATGAACTAAAAGAAAAAGGAAATGCATATTGCCAAAATTAGCCTAATGCAACCTTTCAAAAAAAAAAGATTAGCCTAATGCAAAGATGAGGTGCCTAAGTTGCAAGTATGATAAAAGAAACTTATATTTTGACATTACTTTCACAAAATGATGGTAATACTTGAAATATTTAAGCAATAGGTGCGCACTTCTCCATTGATTTTTTCATTTTTTGTGTACCTAAAATAATATTAATTTGTATTTAAGGCTCGTATAGGGTAAATGAAGTACTCTTTCCGTCCATATTTAGTTGTCTACTTTGATTAAAATTTGTGAGTGTTTTTTTGGTTAAATATAGACAATTAAAGATGGACAGAGGGAGCAGGGTCGACCCTAACTATAGGCGACCAAGGCGGTCGCCTAGTGCCTCCGGTCCAAGGGGGCCTCAAAATATTTTTTTTCTGGTACTTTTAATTTAAGAAATTTTAATATTTTTATTGCCCTTAAGAAAATTAATTCATTTTTCAGTTCAACTGAAAATAAGCCTAATATAATTACACAATTTAGGGCCTCAACCTCAATATTTTTTAAAATTTTATTTAACAGCCTAATTTGTAATAAATTCAAAACCAATTTCACTAGGTAGGGCCCCCAAAATTTTATATTTCACTTACTATTACTATATACTCAAAAATAAATCTCTATTTTTTCAAACTAAAGTCTAATTTAAATCAAACCATTATTTTAATTAAGGCTAGAAAATTATTGTTGCATCCGCACAACGTTTAACGACTACACTCGCAACTGTCGTATTTGCTCAACGACAATAATTTTTCACGCGGCTATAATTAAGCTTTCGCGACTGTCGCACTCACATGTACAACAACAACTTTTCATGACAACACCAAGATGGAGCCTATTTTCAAAATTTTAAATATTAGTATATTTAATGTATTTTTTTAGTATTTTTCTCACAATTATCACTTTTTATGTTTTTTTTCCGGTAAATTTATTAATACTGAAAAAAGAGCACAAGCCTAACTTTTTTTCCTTTTGTATTAATATAGACCCAAATATGATTTTTTAAGTTATAGTCCAATATAAATTAGAACTGAACCCAATATTATATTTACAATAGGGAAAATTCATTTAGAGTAGTATTTTTGCTCTCTATTTTTTTTTACCAGGACACATTAGTCCTACTTTTGACAAGCATTTACAAACAAGTTCAAATTCAATTTTTATTTCAAAAGTATCATGTACTAATCATTCATTTCATAGTCTTCATATTTCTATGCTTTAACATGTGAAATTTATACAAAAGAAACACCAAGTAATTATGTAGTGTTTTTGTCATTCGTTAGAAATTTGAATCTATAAAATACTTACATTTTAAAAAAAAAATTTACATCACGTGAAGTGAAGTGGCCCAAAAACAATTTCGCGTGAGAAATTTGCATTGAGTGAAATGAAAGGCCCCAAAAAAAATTTCGCCTTCAATCTTACTTAGGGTCCCAAAATTTTTTGGCACTCTCAGGACCGCCCTGAGAGGGAGTATTATAAAATTAATTTGGCTATAGCAAGTTCATTGATTGAAATCATCTCAATTGGCATATGATTTGGGTGCAAATATTATTATTCTTCGATAAATTGAAATTAAAAATAAAAATCGAAAGACAGAAAAAAAGTGCAATTGAATTTTTTTTTTAATGGTTGGCATTTCTTAAGATGGCAAGTGACTATCATATTCTAACATCGATCCACTAAAGATTAATTCAAGATTAGTGAACAGAGGTACAATCACATGACCGGTCTTGATATTTATTCATCATCAGATAATGTGGTTTTTTTTTTTTTGTTAATTGATCACACTTTTTTCATATGTTTACCTTTTTTGTTCTATACCAAACACCCTTTCAAGTCCTTAACTTGCCTTGTTTCTTCATCATATTATGCTCTTAAGCTACTCCAACCCCACCCTAATATGGACATTACATTTTTTTAATACAAAGTACTCTCCAACATGTACACTATATATATATATATATAACCTCTACTCTGTGAATTTAGATCTCAAACCACACATCTTGTGAACTATGAGAACCTGTTCTTTCCTGCCCCAGTTCTCCCTCAGTCTACTTCTTCTATTAGGCCTTGCCAAACCCGACCCGGATCCACTCCAAGACTACTGCATTGCAGATACCAAAACCCCTTACTTCATCAATGGTGCACCATGTCTCAACCCAACACTAGCATCCTCTGCCCATTTTGCCACTTCTGCCCTATCCAAACCCGGAAACACCCGGGCCAACCCGTTCGGCTTCAACGTCACTCTCACCAACACCCAAAATTTACCTGGCCTCAACACACTGGGCCTAGCCATGGCCCGAGTCGATATCGAGGCTAACGGGCTCGTGCCACCTCACTCGCACCCTCGGGCCTCGGAGGTGACCATTATGCTCAAAGGCACTGCACTTTTAGTGGGCTTTGTTGATACATCAAACAAGCTATACACACAACAATTGAGGCCTGGTGATTCATTTGTGTTCCCAAAGGGTTTGATCCATTTTTTGTTTAATTTGGACTCATTGAGCCCAGCACTGACTGTGTCTGGGCTCAGTAGCCAAAACCCAGGTGCTCAAATTAGTTCCGTTGCCACATTCACATCAAAACCAGCATTGCCTGATGAGGTTCTAAAAAGGGCATTTCAGATTACGGGTCAAGATGTTACCCGAATTCGGAAAAACCTTGGAGGGTGATCCGAAAATCTTACGACCCGAGACTAATGATTGTATTATTTTTATTTATTTTTACTTGTCATGTATGTTATTTATGAGTTGTGTTAAGCACAGTTGTGAGATAGTAATTACATTTGTTGAATTGACGGACTCAACAATTGAGTATACTCAGTTGGGACTGCAATTAGCATTCCTCATTACTTATTTTCGAATTTTGAATATTGATATTTTGTGCAAATAAATACACTTAAACGTTTTCTGTAACGGGTTGGATATTTTTTCATCACAATGACCTTAAAACAAAAAAAATTCTTTATTTTCATATTTTGACTTTGTCAAATGGTCACATGGTAATTCGAATCATGTAACCATAAATCAACATTGGGGTAAATTGATTTTGAAATGGTGTACAAAGATTAAAAAATTGAAAATCAAGAAAGATGACTTAAATAAACAATTTTTCTGAGATCCAAACAGTAAGAATTTCTTTTATTCCTTAATAAATAAACAAGGGAGATGAATGTTCAATGTTGGGCCTTTTTTTATATTTATTTCTGATAACTTTTTTTTTAAAAAAATTATGTGGCTTGTCAAGTTGGGCAACCAATTGACATTTCCAACAAGGCAAGTGTTTTGATTCTTGAAACCCAATCATATATTGCGAATCTGATTCCCCTGGATTGTCGCCTTAGTTCACACTTTATTTTACCAAAAATACCCATTAAGGCCATGTGATCATATGATTTTGACCAAATTTCAATTATGTAACTGTATTAATATAGAAGAAAAAAATAATTTGCTAGGAGGTTGAAAATTAAATAACTACAATATTGAATCTACAGATAATATGAATAAAATACGATGGTGTTTGAGTTGTTTGTAAGAAATCGGAAATTGTAGAACTTTTATCTGCAGATTCACAAAATTCCCTACAATATAAACACACAGATTCTATATTACCTCAGTCCCAAAATTATTCCTCCTACTTTTAATCTTTAGTTATTCCAAAATTTTGCATACGGAGCGAATGTGAAGTATATTCTTCTCTGAATATCGTTGTATCAAATCTTTGAACGCTTCCTCGATAAAAATGTGAATTTAATATTGATAAATTTCAATATGCAATGTCGAATCCTTTCACTCTTTGGATCAAAAATTTGTCTTTCACAAGAGACAATTCAATATAGCCTCTAACACGTATTTAGTAGTCTAGTTTAACTTTTTGGATTGAACCGGAAATCATTCAACATATTACATTTATTCATCATAGTCATAAAGAGGACAAGTTTTTCCCTTATTTATCCTTGAATATTACATAATTCACTATTTTGCCCCACTTGATTTTTGTAAACAACTCTACCCCACTGATTTCTTTTATTTATTGTACCTATCTATAAATTTATTTAAAAATTGCTATTTTTCAAAAAGAATTAAAAAAAAATATATATATATATATATAGAGAAGTTTCCACGCGCACGACTTCGTGAGCGTAAAGGAAAAGTTGAAGAAGGCAAGTCTAGAAGCTTGAAGGCTGGTCAAGGACTAAAAGTGATGGACTATAACTTTAAGGAAAGAGAAAAATTCCAAGAGCTGGACCATTTCAAATTAATACACTTATTACTGTTGAGCTCATTATTATATTATGCATCTACAATTGAATTCATATTATTGTGTTAGGATGACCAAGAAATTAATATTTGTGCCCTAGTTGTTATGGGACTGTGACATGACATCCCTCCCATGAATCTTCCATGGTGCTTTAAAAATTCCTCTAAATTTAATCATCCTATTTTTACTAAGTTATTTGGCACCATATATTGAACTACTTCAATACTACCTATGTCTTGACTTTTCAACAATTTTTGAAAATTTTTGTGTTGTTATTTTTACCCTTAAACATAAAATATAATTTTAGTTTTTAGTATGATTTATTATCTTTAAAAAATTAATTAAAAGGAATAATTTAAAAAAATATAAAAATATATTGTATTGAATTCAAAATACGATGCATAATATTTTTGAAATGTGTTAAATACCATTGCACAAGTCTATAAGATCATTGAGTTTTCGGCCCATAGGGCAAAAAGTTGTACTAAATTACTAGTAAGGTTGATTGAGTGACACTAAGAAGTTGATTTTAATTGAAAATTTCAAAATAAGTAGTAGTTAGTACACACTAATTGATGATGATTAGCATTCTAAAGGACACCATACCTAATTCGTCCACGTCCAAAAAAGCTTAACCAAAACTAAAAACAAGGGTAATTTGAAGTAACACCCCCATAAGATTTGGGTAAATTTTATCTAGTGTTAGTCAACATTTGTTTTACAAAAACACCCTCTGAGATTTGTTAAATGTTGTAATGAGATCTCTTAAAGTCATTAAATGACTTAAATACCCTTAATTATATTAATTTGCAAGTAAAATATCTAAGTTACCCCCATTCCCTAAACCCCACTTCACCCACTACATCAACCTTAATTTGCTCTTATTATTTATATTTTAAGTAATTTTATTTTTTTATATAATTTTTCATTTTTATTTATTAAATAAATATAATTATTCATTTACTTAACGTTTACACTAAATATTACACACAAAATATATTAAATATTATTGGATTTAATTATAATATATTTACACCAATTAATACGAAAAAAATTTCAACTTCCCACAAAATACATTAATTATTATTATATCTCACTATACCTTTTTTTTGTTTAATCTTGTTAATTTAAATAATTATACCTATTTATTTATTTTATATTTATACTTAAATATTACAAAACTCTTTCGACATTCCCACTAAAATTAATAACTATTATGAAATTATATTTAATAATAGATATAATTATATTGTCAAATTTCACTAAAATTGTTGATTGACTATAGTATTCGAATTATTAACAAGATTAACTACAAAAAAAAGTTTTTAGAAAAATAAATATGGCTTTGGTATTTGAAGTAGTATATAGTTTAGTGAGATTTTGTAATAATTAATGTATTTTGTGGGAAACTAAAAATAATTTTGTATTAGTTGGTGTAAATATAGTTTAATTAACTTTAATAATATTTCATACATTTTGTGTGTAAATGTTAAGTAAATGAATAATTATATGTATTTAATAAATAAAATAAAAAATTACTTAAAACATAAATAACAAAAATAAATTAAAGTTGATGTAATAGGTAAAGTGTAAAGTTTAAAGAATAAGGGTAAGTTAGGCATTTTACATGTAAATTAACATAATCAATGACACATAAGTCATTTCATGCATCCAAGGGATGTAATTGCAACAGTTTACAAACATTAGGGGTGTTTCTGTTAAAAAAAGATTAACTGACCATTAAGTAAAATTAACCCAAACTTTAGGGGGTGATAATGCAAATTACCCTAAAAACAATGTAAAGAGAAACGACATTTGTTACAGCTCCAAAAGACACAACAAATCAATCAATCAACCAAAATTGTTCCTATTGAAAGGAACTCCAATAACTGTCTTGACAAAAGAAAAACAAAATACAATACAACAAATCAACAAATTCAACTGCACAAAACTAATCCTAAGTTAAAAATAAAAAATAAAAAAAAATAATCTCCCCACCAATTTCTCCCCTCCCACCAATTAATAATTCTGTACACAGCTATCAAAGAATCTTGAATCACCATGTTAAAAAAAAAAAAAAAAAAAAAAATCCATCAAATGATATAATTGGAATATCCAATCAAATTTGATTTAGTGGACATAGCCAACTGCTGATGATGATGATCACGCTTCAATCTCTGATTAGGCTTGTAAAGATCATAGGGTTTCCAAAGATAATCCAACGGACAGGGTTTGTTTTGATCAAGCCTCACCCAAGGCTTGCCCTTCCCACTCCAGTGAAGCAAACTCGCAGGACCCAAATGCATAGACCTACAACTACCCTTCACATTGTCCCCGCCAAGCCCATGTTGGTTCCACCTATGATCAACGGCCTCGATTTTCCCGCCAAACACCAGCAAAAATGGCGGCAACGAACCCAACTCATATATCCTCCTCTTCTTCTGCAACTCCATCCAATTTTCTATTTCCCTCTTGTAATTCCCTTCCCGCCATTTCTTCAAATCCATAACCATCACACCCGTGTTGAAATAACACGGGTTTCTTGACCCGAATACCCGGGACAGAATCGGGTCCGACCAAAATCCGTCGGTGAAGTATTTAGTGAAATCGGCTTTGCAGTATTCGGGTGCTCCGATGACCCGCGACCCGGATAGAGTAGTGTTCCAGAGTCCGGCTATGTCGTCGACGAGGACGACGTCGGAGTCGAGGTAGATGACCCGTGTCACGCACTTGTCGAGGATGTCGCCCAGGTAGTTCCGCGCGTAATTTAGAGGGTTTTCGAGGGCTTGTCGGATCGACGACGAGATGAGATTGATGACGGTGTCTTCTCGGAAAATATAGACCTTGTAGTTGAGAGATGGGAAGGTGGATCCGACGAGTCGGGTCAGGACCCGGGGGCTTATCGGGTCGAACTCGGCGGCGATGAAGTGGAAGTATACGTTTTCCGGGCACGAGGCGTGGCGGAGCACGGAGTGGACCGCCGCCATCGACCCGCGAAGGTATTCGGAGTCGAGGGTCATCGCGATGTGGACGAATCTCGGGTCGCACGACGATACGGGTTCCGTATCGGACGATGACGGGCAGTTCACGCCGTTACGGTACTCCGGCGCCTCGGCGAACCGGAACTGGATGTCGTGTACCGATTCTGCCCCTTCGCCGGAGTTGGGGAAGGAGCGAATCGCGAGACAGATCGAGGACAAGAAACATAGAGAGGTGAGGAAAAGAACGGCTGTGATTGATCGGGAGCGGAAACGCACCATTTTTGACCGTCGGATTCGACGGTGAGAAAGGGGGTTTTGGGTTCTTGAATATCTTGATAGGTGTGTGTGAAGTTTATATTGACGGTGTTGTTATTGCATTGTATTGAAAGAATACAATGATGGTTCAAGAGACGAAGACACTATACCTATATAGAAAGGTCAATACATATATGTGTGTGTGCGCGCCGTGTTTGTGTGTGTAAAAACACGGTGTTGCTAATTTTACTTGAAGCCAACGCGGTTACGTTATAATATCTAGATATATATATATATATATATATATGAGATATAGAGAGAGGAAATATGCAGTAAGATTTTATATTTTCTCTGTCTACTTTCTCTCTCTACAATGGTGAGGTGAGGGGAGGGGTGGGTTTTATATAGAAAGTGAGAGGAGCAAAAGTGCTGGAAATAGTGGTTTGTGTTACACGCGTCATGGAATGGCGTGTGGAGAGTTTGCGAGTTGAACTGTACAAATGCGTGGAATCAAATCCAACTCTCACTGGGAAAAGGATAAAGAGTTCGATTCGATTTAAAATTGATTTACAATTTGTGTTTGGAGTAAATTGAAATATTTGAATTTGAATTTGGTTCAAATTGAATAACTTGAAGATTTAGTTGAAGTGAATTTTAAACACCCAGAAATCAGCCCAATGTTTTGGAATTTGTAATTGCGCCTCATTGAATTCCATTTTTGGTTTAGACACATCTTTTTTAATTAGGATAGGTTTTCAAAGATTATCGTTTTACTTTTAAGCAATTATCAAAATTTTACAATTACTGAACAAATTTATATATGATAAGATCAGCTGTGAAATGCATTTTTTTATTCTTTTATTTATATGAGATAATATAATGGATTAATTAGACCAAGAATAAAGATGTTTGACCTTTTTCATCATTTATTGAACTATCCTAACGACTAATTTTTTCAAATTTGTCCCGTCATTACCATTTATGCATTCTAGCAATATTACACTATTTCGAAACCTTAATCTACTTTTTAGTGTAAAGTTTGAATAGATTACAGTTATATCTTAGTTATTCCCTAAATACGTGTAGAAATAAATAAATAAATATACGTCTCGACTGAGAAAAAATTAATGTTGTAGAACTATTGACATAATGAATTTTACACCTATTATAATTATATTTAATAAATTTTAATCATATTAGAATTAAGTTTATCGGGCCAATATATAGGGCGAGTCCTCTACTTTGAGGATAAAATCTTATACTTCTTCTGTCCCATTTTAATGTTATGTTTGGTACGTAGGAATGGAATGTTCATTCATTCTATTCCTTTGTTTGATATATTTTGTTAAATGAGAATGGTCATTCCCAAGAAATGAAAATTTATTTCTTGGAATGAAAAATCATTCTATTAGTAAACTTATGGAATGGTCATTCCATTCCTTAAGAAATATTTTTAAAACATAAAATGATTAAAACAATTCTTTCACATTTCAAGTAAACAAACCACTCCCACCATCATCATCTTCCGCCATCACCTTTCACCGTTTTTTGTAAAAAAATTACTAAGTAATATTATTTAATTAAAAATTATATATTTATCACTAAGAGGGGTATTTTTGAGAAATTTTATTTTAAGTTCATTATATTCCTAATAATTTCATATTTACAACCAAACAATATAATGAGAATGATTATTTCATTTCATTCTCATTCTCACTTGCATTTCATTCCATTCATGCGTACCAAACGTAGCCTAAGTGTCCACTTTGGGGAATCCAACTTTTTAATAAGATGAGTTTTAATATTTTTTATTGTATGGATAATATATGAATTACCAATTTTACTCATAATGGAATCCATGATGATGTGATAGTTTGTAGTGTAGGCTTTTATTATTTTAATGCATGAAGGTTAAATTGATAAATTGACAAAATAAAGTACTTTGACTTTTCAAAGTTTGACACTTAATTTGGGACAGACAAAAATATGAAAGTGAATACAAATACAATACCTATTGCAATTAAGTTTAATGAATTTTAATCACACTAAAATTAAATTTACTGATCCAATATATAGGGCTAGGATAGGTGTCCTCCAGATGCAGAGGAGTAGCATTATTTGCCACTATAAAAATGTGGACATCTCCATTGTATCTGTGTGTGACATGGTTTTTTTGGTTAGGTATATATAGTTGGTAGTTGCAATTATATGATATTTGCTTGGTAGATAAGATTGTGCCACTTCAAAAGTTGGTTTATTTCCACAATTTTATTTTTATTATATAATATATATATATATATATATATATTGTGGGGGATAGTAAAGAGTTTTGGTCCATTTTATTGTTATGTTAATTTGCTTCTAAGTTGTGACTCATAAGGTTGCGTTCGGTAACGGTGCGGTGCGGTGTTAGTTTTTGGTTTTGGGTTAGGTTGGGTTGGATTTGGTTTGGTGTGGTTTTATTTTGATTCCAAACCATGTTTGGTGCAGATGGTTTTGGTGTGAGAAAAAGTGATGCTAAAAAACCAAACCATGTTTGGTAGAGTTTGTATGGGTTGAAATTCCGAAACCAAACTATGTTTGGTAACTTGGAATGGTTTCACATTTTATTTATAAATATTAAAATTTATAATATTAAAATATATTTAATATTAATATATTAAAATATATTAATATTAATATATTAATTTTTAGGAAAGATAATAAAACTATAATATTAAAATATATTAAATTTTCAAAAATATATTTTATATTAATATATTAAAATATTAATAATATAATAATATTAATATATTAATTTTTAGGAAAGATAATAAAATTATAATATTAAAATAACTTCCAAAAATATATTTTAATATTAATATATATATTAATATAATAAAATTTTAATATTAAAATATATTTTAATATTAATATATTAAAATATATTAATATTAATATATTAATTTTTAGGAAAGATAATAAAACTATAATATTAAAATATATTAAATTTCCAAAAATATATTTTAATATATTAATATTAATATATTAATTTTTAGGAAAGAGAATAAAATTATAATATTAAAATATATTAAATTTTCAAAAATTTTATATTAATATTAATATATTAATTTTTAGGAAAGATAAGAAAATTATAATATTAAAATAACTTCCAAAAATATATTTTAATATTAATATAATATATTAATATAGTGCAACTATTTGGTTTTGGTTTTGGGTGAGATGGTGCAACCATTTGGTTTTGGTTTGGATTGCTACAGTACCGCACCACCAAAAACCACCTCATTTGATGGTTCCAAAATCATGGGTTGGTACCATTATTTGGTACCATTGGTTTGGTACTGTTGTACCAACACCAATCCTACCAAACATGGGTTGGTACCACCATTTCGTACCAAAACCAAAAAACTGGTACCAAAACCAGTTACAAAACAGGGCCTAAAAGTGCACCTTTTTGTATAAGACCACGTGGGTTCATCTATACAAGTTCAACTTAATAGTGGGTGAAATGTTGAAGTGACACTTACAGGTTGCATTGTGATGATAATGTGTAGAGAAAAAGTATTAATCTAGGTATTATTACATATTAGTTAATATATATATATATATATATTATTAGAAGATTTTTGTTCCCATTAATTTACGAAATATGGATTAATTTTTTTTAATTAGCTTAATCCAATTTGAATTTTAAATTTAGTCGGGACTCCCTAATGTTATTAATCATTCTTCTAGTGGTACTAATATGCATATTTACATCTACATATTGTAATGATAGGCATCTTGAAATTTCACATTTTAGAGGTGCAAACTGAAATTTCTTTGATAATTATATTATTTTTTATTTATAATATAACAATTAAATACAAGTCAAATACAACTCAATTCATAAATATTATACCGATGTTTTTGTTGACATATCATAGACTTTTACTAGTATCTTAAGAACGTTAAATGACACAGTATTTATTAGGGGAAAATATATTATCTTATATATGTGTATATATGGTACCAGACATTTACTATGACAGTGTATTCTTTTGTTAATACTCGTTCATACTGTAAATTCTGGGTATATAAAATTTAATATTAACATCAAAGGTCAGCCTGTATAAAATAAAACAAAGTTATATTTTAAAAACTAAAAAAGACTATCATGATATTTGGCCCCAGTGATAAAATTAGCATAATATGCTTTGCGATAAAATTAGCATTATGTCCGCATCTTGTATTATGGGTATAATCGGTTTCTTAATCATTCTAGTTTTAAAATATAAAACTGTTAGGATACAAATGATAGATTGATAATTATCACACTTGACGCAAGCTCACCTCCCAACCGTTTATTCTGTTTTTATTCAAAAACGAAAAAAATATTTTGCTTGTGGAGAATGTTTGACATTAATTGAAAGTTTTTCTTAAGGATAAATTATTTTTGTAAGAATTTTAAAAGCAAAAACATAAAACACAAAACATTTATAAAAATATTTACAAGATTGAGAACTAATGCCTAATAAGAAAGATTAGCTTTCTTTTATCACTATTCATTTTGTTTTTGGATTGTTGCCTCTTATTTTAGTATTAATAAATTAAAAAATATATATATATCAAACTTACTTTTCACTAACCCAACATTGTGGATAGAATAATACACTCTACAATAGGATATTAATACATTAGTCCACTTTTGGAATGAGAGTAATTAAGCTTCACAACAACCAACTCAAAAAACTACTAAAATAAGAAATAAGTAATAAAATAAAATAAAAATTTGAAGTCCAACAAACAGTGCCACGTGGTGAGCAGACAAGTGGCAGAGCAGAGCTGAGCTGGCAAGCTCAGGTATGTGTGAGGCAATCAATTCCCCAAGACAAAAAGCCAAAGAGCACTACTATTATACGATCTGGTCCACTAGTGCAATGCCAGTTGTATATCACAAGGCCAGCTGTGCTCTACGGTGACTGATGTTGACGGCACTGATCACCCTGGCAATTGTGGGCCCACTGCCACGTGGTCACGTGCTCCCCACTTCTGGAGCGTTTCTGTCTATTCAACCAGTATTTTTACAAAAAAAAAAAATTTCCTAATATGTATTCATATTTTCAAAATTATGTTTGAATTATGAATTTATGACCAAGTATTATTACTCAATGTGGTGTCATGATACTTCACGTTTCGATCTTAATTACTATTCACCTATTATAAACTTATTCATTTTTTTTTATTCGTATTTGATATTGACACCTCTAACACATGATATTTCTGAGAACGAATTGTTAATGTGTTTTAAGTTCCAATAAAAACAATTTTGTATCCTTTAATGATAAAAGGAATTCAATATATGTATATGTATATACTATCAATAAAAATATTTTTTGTATACTCTAGTGATAAAAGGAACCCAATGTATGTACTAGTGTATTAATTTTGTGTGTCAAACCCAATGCGATCATTTCTTGTTATATCTATTTGGTTATATATGGTAAGTTGTATTTATTCCCATATAGCAATTGCTTGGCGTCTTTGATAAAGATTATTCTATGTTTGGGAAGAATTCTTCATTAAATTTGTTTGTACATAACAAAACTTTTCTTAGTCTTAACAATTTTTGTTCAGCAAAAATTATACTGTAAATAAAAAAGACAATTCTTGGATCATCTCAAGGAGATTCATTAAAAAAAATATATAATAATAATAAAAAGATTTGGCATCAATTCATTTTTTGAAAAATTTAAAACACATGCATATATTATTGTAAAACATCATCATGAAGAGAATCCTAAAAAAAATTCCCATATTGAAAAGCAGAAATATTTTATCTACTGTTATCAACTGAGAGTAAGTACGATATTAACCTCTCTTATTTAAAATATTAATATATAAAACAACAAATTCTTATTTACTATTGAATTATATACTAGTCCAAGCATTTGTCACCCAATAAACAAGGTTCGCTGTAACGGTATCGGTCGTTGTAACGGTAACGGTATCGGTGTAACGGACTCCGGTCAGTATCGGGATTACGTAACAGGACTCGGTTATCGCAATCGTGAATTTTTTAAAATCTTGCACATCTTACCCAAAATGTTCTAATTTGATACTTTTGACAACATGAATGAATAAAGATGATTTTTTGCTAGATTTAAGTTAATTTTATTTAATTTTAATATAAAAAAATGAGTTATTAATAAATCTAATAGTGTCGTCGTTATTTCAATATTTATGATATACTTGTTATGATATTATTAAATTAATTTTAAATTTAAATAAATAAAAAATTGAAATCATAAAAGATATAATTTATTTCTAATAATGCAAAATAATTTTAAAAAAGGTACATGGTTCACCACCAAAATAAATTTCATGGTGGATATTGTTGCTCTGGTTGGGGTTCATGAAAGAACTGTCAATTTTGAGCTATATCTTTAGTGTATATTTGATTCATCATTAGTAGATCATCTTCTCTTCGTAATTGATAAAGATGATTCTGACCCTAAGTATATCTCAATGAATTATTAGACTGATTTATAACGGACTGTAACGAGCCGTAACAGGCGGTTCGGGTATGGGAATCGGCTGTAACGGTCCATAATAATAACGGACACTCCAAAAAACATTACGTAACGACCGTTACGAGGCGGTTACGGCAAACCATGCCAATAACAAAGGATATTTTTATTTTGAACTACGTATCCTAATTAGGTGTAACGATTTTTATCATTTTCCTTTCAGTTTTGGAATAACCATGACATAATTCGGTACCCTTTATATTCCTCTTGTTTACAGTTCCTTAATCCAAAGGCTTTTTAGATAAACCGAGTCAAAACTTATATAAAAGTGAGATTTTATACCACTCACATTTATTAAAGCAAATTGACATGTGTAACAAATTACAAATACTATTATAAACATACTTACAAGCTTTGCGTGCAAGTCTACTTCACTTTCCTATGATATTTGAGCAACCAAACAAAAATATAAATTTAGGAAGGGTAAACGGCATAAAAACATCTTTATAGTTTGGCAAATGGGATACTAAACACCTCTAATTTTTATTTTTGACAAAAAATTGTCAAAAGTTTTGAAAGTGAGCCAAATACCCCGCCGTCACTTATTCGTTAAAAATGGATGTTAGTTGGTCATGTGCTCCATTATCCCTTTTAAAAAAGTAGAAATATATTTTGCCCCCTTAATGTATTTTCATGATATAGGGACAATATATATGTTATGTTTGCCCTAACTTCTCTCTCTCACTTCTTCAGATCTCTGCACCATCTCTCTCGCATTTCATCAAAAAAGTATATAAATATATTTCAAAATAAATATATAAATTTTGAAAAAAAAATACGTAAAATTCGAAAACAATATATCAATTTCAAAAACTATATATAAATTTCGAAAACAATAAATTTCAAAAAATATATATAAATTTTGAAACAAATATAAAATTCGAAACAAATATATAAATTTAAAAAAATATATATAATTTTCAAAAATAATACATAACTTTTGAAAATATATATATATAAATTTCGAAGAAAATATATTTTTCGAAATATATATAAATTTCGAAAAACAACCCAATCCTATGGGTCTGTTTGGAAACCAGTGTTTTCGTTTTTGTTTTTGTCCTCTTGAGAACAAAAAACATTCTTGTTCTTGTTCTAAGGGTAACCGGGAAACAAAAACATGTTTGGTTGGGAATTTTGTCTCAAAAAATTTCAAGAACAAAAAAACACGTTTGACAGAGCTTGTTTTTTCAGAAAGTTTGAGAATAGAAACAGAAAAACATGTTTGGCAGGCCTGGATTTTTAAGAACAGAAACAGAAAAACATGTTTGGCGAGTTGAATTATTTTTTAAAAGATTTTACTGAAAATTTGCCTAAGTGTTGAAATTGAGAAAATTCCGACAACACTTTCTCCTAAAAATGACTAGTAAATTTTTTTTCCTTTATAAGTAGCAATAAATAAATCAAAGAGAAAAAAAAATGACACGATTATTTTCATACCCAACATATTTTACATATATACTACTCCATAAATGTCAACAATATTTTACAACCCCGCCCTGAATTAGAGTGACTAGGATCTCTTCATTTCAGTACAATAACATGAAATACAATTAATATGAGAATGCACATAAGAACCAACAGGGAACTGAGGCAGATACAACCACCATATAACATGTACTTTTGCCGATGTCATTCATGTTGAATTTCAGCAACAACATTGCCCAAATCATTGTCAATATCCTCTATTTCTTCAAATCCTTGGAATTCCGCATATAGTCTATCCACCCACAGAAAACTACGATAATGATCCTACAATTGCAAAGCATATATAATCAATTATAGACATCAAAATATATATATTTCAAAATATTATGAGAACATGGTAACCTTAAATCATACATCCCAAGCTGGACATCGATAGAAGTATCGTCCATAGTTTTGCTTGGTGTGGGCCTGATAAAGAATCATAGGACCCCTGCGACATTGACAACGTGGCCCGTGGCCCAGAACTCCATACATATCTATTTTTTTTCCACAATCCATCAACAAATAAATTAGAGTCATCCAATAGTAGTGAACATAAAAAGTTAATTCATGGAATCAGAAATTACAAAAGCTACTACGCATGCAGGTAAAAAGTTGTTAAACTATTGAGAAATCTAGGATTTTGGCCCAAATATGTTACAGTCATCCAATAGTTTAAATCATACAAAGTGGTACACTAAGCATATCTATTAGCCCAAATCTTGTCAGCTAAAGTATTGCGAACATTATTCATAAATTGGTTGTCGTGATGAACATGTAAGACCTCGACATTATCATCATCATCTCCATTATCGGCCCCATCCCCTTCACCCGCGTTCTGGCCCTCTCTACCGTCAAATATTTCATCCGGTTGTCCTTGTAACCTTATATAGTTGTGTATAGCACAACAAGCCATGATAATTCTGACTTGGGCCGGGAACTTGTAGGGACGCATTTGCTTAAGTATTGGAAAACGCTGTTTAAGCTTGCCAAAACACCTCTCAATAACATTCCGCAGTGAGGAATGCATGTAATTGAACAATTCTTCCTTCCCTCGAATTCTATTATGATCTGTATGAAATTCGGGCAAATGATATCTTTGTCATCGGTAGGGGGCTAGAAATCCCGATTGATTTGCATAACCGGAATCCAGCAAATAATATTTTCCTAACATATTCACAATTAAATTAAATCAACAAACAATTCAACTAAATTACCTTTTTATCCCCTACAAAAATATACATTTCCTAACATTGCATATTGAGGCGGGAGAGTTAAAAAAATATGAATACTTTTCCAAACATATTTATCTTCTGGTGGTCTGGGAAAACCTCCAATCCTTTCTCACAAGACATTCATTTAAGATTTGCGAATCATTAACTGACTATTCTCACCCTGCTACGACGTAAGTGAATAACATGTTGAATGAATAGACGGCCATAACATTATGGGTTGCATAGCATTTCCTACCTCTATATGGCATTACCTTATCGGCATCTATATGGGTATGCACATGAGTGCCGTCTATTGCACTCACGCAATTTCTGAACAGGTTGTACCTTGGCCCTTTGTTCAAAAAATTTATTGGAATTTGGTTCAAGTCAGGAAGGACAATGATTTCATTCGCAAGAAGTCCAACCACTCGAAGTACCCCGTGGAAGTGTCGGGATATGGTTTCACTTGAATGTTGAAATCTTTCAGCTAATAACCGATTCGTTTCACTATGGCTTAAAGTTAATAAGAAAATCACAACTTGTTCGATTACTGTTACGCCTCTAGATTCCGTTAACCCTAATTCCTTTAACCGCTCATATAAATTCTCAAAGGCACTTGGTTGCATTCGGAGGCTTTTATGACATCTACCCGAATGCCCTCAAAGTAACTCAATAACATATGTAGAACCCCTCAAAATCAAATTCCTACAGGGCCTTCGCTCTATTTCCACCTCTTGCCTATACTGGTCCAACAACATGCACATGATGTGAATATATTGTTCTTCAATGGTGTTATCAACGAACTGAAGTAGTAAAACTTGAAAATACGAGTTCAACAGGAAGCGTCTTTCACCACTCATACTGCACTTGATTTACCTATTAATGACATATATAACAAAAATTATATGTCAAACATTATAATAACACTATAACATATGCAAACAGTGTTCCGATTATAAACAATAAATTCCAAAGTCTAACGCAAATCGTTTTCCAATTAAAATAACAAAGATAATAACAATCATTAAAATAACAAAGATACTACAGTCGTCCAAATAAAAACAGAAAATAGTCATCCAAATAAAATCACAGTACTCAACGATACAGTCTTTTGTGTATTCTTTTCCAAAAACAGCTTGAAGGGTATTGACAATATTATCCCAACCAATTTTCGTAAATGTTCCCTTGCCACTCACGTTACCAAGGTTTACTTGCTATTCCATTACGTTCATCATCATCTCATACTGTGGCTTACCCCAAAGTTTACTGTCATCTAACCCCCAGTCGGAGTTTCACTCGGAGTACCTTGCGACACATTGGTATCCATCTACATTTACACGTAAACACTATCACTGAATTCCGGTATTATACATAGATATACATGTATCTATTAGATTACTACAGTGTTGAAATAAATAGAGCTAACAAGCAATAAAGAGGCAGTTTTCTTACAACATTTCATGCAAAGATGCGGTAAAAAGATACTGATTTCCACATACTAAATGACCATTGTTAACCAAAAGGTATCAAAGGGACTTATCAACAATAAATGAATCAAATAGTAGTAAATCAACTTTCAAGTATTAAGAATATGGGGACAAGGTACTGTAACAACACCTAGACCCAGAGAGAAAGGTCACCATGTTAAAATACATATGCATTATAAAGAAAACGAAAAATATATTGAAGTGAAATATTTTATACCAAGAATACAAAAATATAAAAATTGACATGCCCCATTGAATCAATCAAACAATCACACAGATCATCAAAGACAATATAAATAACTATGTTATGGAAAAAGGAAAACAACAAAATTAGTAAATGAAAAAAAAAATTATATCAAAATATGAAACTAAGACCTAGCCTATAAAAACATGATTGTTCATGCTTTTGTAGATCCGATAAGAGATTTGAAGATAAGTTTAAGAACAAACCCTTGTGTTCTCAAAATGATCAGTGAATACCTGTCTTGCTTTGTTACTTTTATTCGAATCAGTTCATTGGAATGGTAACTGAGGTTAATCAAAGACGCTTCGATGAAGGAATCGATCGATTCATCGCCGATTTGAGATAGGTGTTGATGAAGTTGGGAGTATCGCTGATCGCCTCTCACGAAGAACAAAAACCTAGTGTTCTCGAAGTTGTTTTTTTTTGGGCCAGATATGTTTTTTTTTTTTAATTAATCTGAAAAAAGGCACGAGAATACATGAGAATATACAGTGCAAAAAACAAGTAGAACAACTTTTTTTTGTTCTCAAAATTGGCCCAATTTTGGCACTTGTTTTTTCACTGTGCAATGGAACATATTGGGCTGAAAAGTTACCCAAACAGGTTTTGTTCTCATTCAGGCCCAAAAAACATAAAACATAACAAAAAAACAGGCTTCCAAACGAGCCCTATATATTTTTTCCAAAATTTATATATATTTTTTCGAATTTTTTATTTTTTTCAAAATTAATATATATTTTTTGAAATTTTTATATATTTTTTCGAGATTTTAATTTTTTTTCCAAAATTTATATATAGTTTTTAGAAAGAAAAATATAAAATTCAAAAAATATATATATATTTTCAAAAAATATATATAAAATTTCAAAATGTAAATATTATTTTCAAAATTTATATATTATTTTTGAATTTTATATATTTGTTTCGAAATTTATATTTTTTTTTCAAAATTTATATATTGTTTTCGAATTATATATATATTTCTTGAAATATATATATATATATTTTGAAATATATATTTTTCTCGAATTTATATATATTTTTGACAAATATATATCTTTTTTGAAATTTATATATTATTTTCTAAATTCATATATAGTTTTTGAAATTTATATATTTTTTCAAATTTTATATATTTGTTTTGAAATTTATATATTTTTTCTAATTTTATATATTTATTTCAAAATATAAATATATATATATATATATTGAAGAAATGCGAGGGTGAGGGTTAGTTGATTAATTTCAATATTAGAGGGGGGTTTATTGAAATTAACTTTTTATTATTTCATTTTAATGTAAAATATAGAGGGGTAACAAAGTAAATTCACATTTTTTTTAACGGCATTATGACGGTATGGGGTTTTTTTTATCACAATTAAAATTATAAGGATCTGTTTAAACATGTAGGAGGTTTAGTGCTCATTTGCCAAATTATATGGGTATTTTTTGACCTTTACCCATTAACAAATGAGAATCATTATGCAAAAGGAAAAGACCATGAAATTAGTCACTTCACCCTTTTTACAGTTTGTTCTTGGTGATTCTATTTTTGCATCTTTTGGGATCAAGCATATTTGGCGCGTTTTTTTTATTTTGCATATTAACGTGAATAGTTAAAACATTTAATCAAAAAGTAAAACACTAATTTGATGTATTTTGATATTTTTTCACGGTTTGCTTCAATATTGTATTAGTATACAAGTTTAATAGTTCACCATTGTTTTATCCATTTTTCTGTCACATTTGAGATAACTATATAACGGGGTTGAGTAATATCGAGTTTAAAATTGAATATTACACGAATATAGGTTTTTCCAAAAACATTCCTAACTCAACTATTTGTAGTGTATGAGCGGATAGAGCTAATCATTATAAGTATTAAATTGTCTTCAAAATAAAATGATAAAATAAAAATGTAAAACCAAGTCACAAGTTCACAGAAAAGTGCCCTGTTGGCATTTCCACTTATTTATAATTGAGATGTGCTTATTCCCTAAACAATCAGTGCAAACTGAAAATCCAGAAATATAATACACATTCAAGTGGAGATGTTGTTAGCTTCCAAGTTTTAAATTAATTTCATTGAGATTCTGAAACCAACTTGCCATTTATATATACCCTCTTTATTACTCCAAAGCCTCGTTTGGCAAACCACCAATATTAGGCAAGGTGTTTTAATAAAAATTTGAAGAAGTTAGGAAAGTGTGATTATCTGCCAGTCCATCAGTTCAATGAGTAATTTAATTTGTAATTGATTGCTTCAAACTTTATTTTATGGCTGAAAATAATCATTCCACCATACTAAAATGTATCTTTGTCACTAAAACTGACATCATGATCTAGATTTTAGGTGAAGGAGTGGGGTTTGGAAGGGAGGTGGTTTAAATAATTGAAAGTTGTTTTATGTGATTTTCATAATCAAGTTCTTTGATATATGTTTGGTCAAAAGATAAAATGTAACATTGAAATTTACTATATTAGTATGGGCTAAAGAATGAAAATGTCCATCCTCTCCGCTGATGTGATTCAATACAATTTGATCATGTGGCTAAAAAATTTCAAAAAAAGAAGATGGACTCAAAATTTATAAAAGAATGAAGTAGTTTTAATTACGTGTCCAAATTATATCATATTACATTCACGAAGAAAACAAACTTCATCTTCTCTAGGGAGGACGCAAGTATTACTGTTATTCCATTATTAGAATTATGAATCGAGTTTTCTATATTCAACTAAAGATATTATCTTTGATCGAATGATTAAATTAATAGAGTTTTGTTCTTTGTATGAGGGTATGTGTTACTGTCATTACTGTTTTCAAAAAATTTAGGCATGTTTGGTTTGTATTTTTTAAAATATTTTTTTATTTTTCTGAAAATTGAAAATCAGATAACTGTACAAAAAATCTGATTGGTTGAGTTTTCTGAAAACTGCTTTCAGAAAATTCAGTTATAAAAATGTATGTTTTCAAATAACTCATTTTTGTTGTTATCAGAAAATAGCTCAGTTATTGGAATTTTCAACAACAATTTTCAGAGATACAAACCAAACATGTCATTATTCTTTACTTCGCTTTTAGAAAAGAACAAAGAAAAAATGTATGAAAATCAAAACATATAAAGTTTTAGGGTCTGCTTGGTTTGTATATCTGAAAATTGTTCTTGAGAATTTTGAAAACAACCATTTTTGTAACTAAATTTTCAGAAAACTGAACAAAGCAGATTTTTTACAATCTTCTAACAGATAAAGTTTTAGAGCTTGGTTTGTATCTCTGAAAACTATTCTTGAGAATTTTGAAACAACCATTTTTGTAACTAAATTTTCAGAAAACTGAACAAAGCAGATTTTTTACAGTTTTCTAACAGATAAAGTTTTAGGGTCTGTTTGGTTTGTATCTCTAAAAACTGTTCTTGAGAATTTTGAAAATAACTATTTTTGTAACTGAATTTTCAGAAACCTGAACAAATCATGCTTTTTACAATTTTCTAATTTTCAGTTTTCAAAAAACATAAATCAATTATTAGAAATACAAACCAAACATACCTTTAGTATATATTTTTTCAAGTAATTCTAGAACTAAATTTATTTCTTTTTCAACCTTACACATATTCTCATTTGTCACTCAACTATGGAACCCTGGATCATTTATCTCTTACTATGTTTGCCCTAATGCCCATTAATCAAGTGAGACTAAAAAAATCCTCACAATGTTCTAATGATATTTTCATTTCTTTTTAAATTGGGAGATGTTTAGTTCGAGTCCAATAAAATTTGTGGGGGTGTGTGAGCGTCTAACATTTTTAAAAAAAAATAAAAGGACACACTCTTGGATCCAATTGTTGAAGATGACTATGACAATTGCACTCCTATTCCCCAAATTGATCCAATAGATTTCAAGTAGCACAAAGACTATGACAACTTATTTTACATGTGGTCATGCCCAACTTGACACATTAATCACATGCACAGTACCTTATTTTGTAAGTTGTAAGGTTTAATATATATATATATATATATATAATGTTCATGTGAGAAGATTTACTTTCATGTACACAGAGGTGATAACATGCTTTTAATAATTATTTCTGTTTATTAAGTAGATCTTAATTTAAGAAACATAAACTCTCCTTTTTAATAAAAATGACTCCTTTTTAAGCAGTCGTTTTGATTAATATGCAATATGTTAATGGATTTATAATATTTTTGAAAGATTATCCTACCACTGTGAAACTTGTAGTTCGATAATCACATTTATCTGATATTGAATAAATTTGTTGTACTATTATCGCGACTGCATCTTTGTTTATTTGAACCGAAAACAAAATATAACATATACGGATTATATATGTCACTAATAAAATTGGAAGTTTCTTGCAACAATTTCTATTTTATAAGTGTAATGCTTCCTTGTCAATGGCCCCATTGATAGACTGTGAGAATATTTGGGGGGTGAGAAGTAGGGGAAGTTGGTGCACTGGATTCTCTGACCAAATAGTGTAATGTCACGAGTTTTCATAATATATATATATATATATATATAACTGCTAAAAGACAGTGATCAATGTCCCAACCTGTCAGATGGTGCCGTTTGTCCATATATGACTTTTAATTCACCGCTATTGGAGATCAAACAAAGCACGAAGCTAATAGGAAATTCTCACTGTCCTCTTTATTTATTTCTTTATTAGACTTCATTTTATTTTATTTCGTCCCTTTTTCAAGAAAACAAATTAGTTACTCCTATTATTTGTTTTTTCTATCTTAAGTTTCGCGACAATCTGGACCGCCCCACTTTGAGTTCTTTACATGAAACGAGAAATAGATAGAGGAATTAAATAATAGTCTACATAAAAATTATACAAAATATTCATCTTCTAGTAATACTTATTTCATTCCAAATTATAGGTTCACTTCTTCTCTTTACCTTGTTCCAAAGTAAGTGTCCACTTTTGAAAAGTCAAAACACTTTATTTTGTCAATTTACCAATTTAACATTCAACCATTAAAGTTATAAAACATATACACTATAAACCATCACATCACTATGGTGGGACCATGAATAAAGTTAATATTTCATTCACTAATACTACAATAAAAGTCATCTTCTTAAAAAGTTAAATTTCCCAAAGTGGACCTATAATTTGGGACAGAGGGAATATATGTTATAATTTTACTGAGGGGACGGTATTTTTTTTTAATATAAATGACCATAAAATTTGAACACAAGAACTTTAATTTTGATACGGCGATACCAAATTAATATTTAGGTCAGATTCAATTCTCGTTATATGCAAAAAATTCATTAGAATCATAACAGCAGCTTCGATTCTTGCACGAATTCAGTTGTTTAATCATCAATAAATTTGATTATTGATTTTTTTTCTTTCTCATATTCGATTTATATATTTGCAATCAATGAGGGTTTTTCGTATTCCTAATTATGCAATCTAGTTAAACTTATCAGTATTTTCCATTAATATGTTTTTCAAGGTCTCAATTTGTGTTATGCAACCATCATAAACAATAATCTTGCATCCCATTTTGCTTACAGTATAAGTGTCTAAATAATTCAATTTAGTAATTATATAAGTGAAGTGAATTGTTACAAAAACAATGTAATGACTGTCAAGAGAGGATCCAGCTAACCTAAACAAGTTTTTCTCACTCCCTTCAATGTTGATTTTTCTTATGCATGCTCCTGTATTTTTCTTTTTTTTTTTCCTTCCATAATTAGAATTTATTTGCTTTTATGAAATTAATTGTGATAAGAGGACAATATGTTGATAAGATAAATCAGAGCCAAGGTTTACATATTCTTCTTTAAAAATGCATTTTAGGCCTTTGACAACTTAAAAGCACTTCATGCTATCATAGCAATTTGGGCTAGGATATGCTATGGTCAATGAAGATACCAACCCCTTTGCAAGATTGAACACCATATATATATATATATATATATATATTCGTTCGTCCATTTTTGCAACTATGGCAGTGGTGATTATACATTAATAACCTCATGGATAATCTTCTTCTTTTTTTTACAATGCAAACACTAGCAAATCAAGTCAAAAAAATTATGCATCTTCACAACCCATGAATTATCACAAAATAAAATAAAAAATAACTGTGGTTCATGAAAATTGTTAATGGAATGCAAACTACCCAGAAATTCTTATGTTGCATTAACTGAAAATTACACTATATATCAAAGCATTTATTCGAAGGAGCACAAAAGAAGCCATTGTCAAATTCATACAAAATGGCCATTGTGCTTAATGTATCTATGCCACCAAAATGCAGAAGTCTAACCATATCGGAAAATGGAAACATATTCTATAAGGAAGACGGGAAAAGGAAATGAACACAGACCAGAAGGGATTAAATTTTTTTAGTACAACTTCTATTGTTCTAATTTCGCTCTTACTTTTCGTTGATCCAGATAGTGTTAGAATCTTCAAGGAAGCACAGCTCGGAATTCTTTCCTATCTGGTCCAAACGACTGCAACAGAACACGGAAGGGAAACAGAAATTATTGAAACTAGCCATGAAGAACATATCTTTAGTTTGTCTAAGCAAACCACAAAAATTATATCGAAGGTAAGTATGAATCTGGACACCAATTTTTCTTTTTATGATAGGATTTAATCTACTTCTAATTACCACCACCGCATTATATCAGGATAGAATAATATCGAACCAATCTTGATTGCTAATCACGGGAGGAACCCCCAGTGGACTTCTAAACCTCATTTGTTTGGGGACCTTACTAGTAGATAATACATTAATCTTGTTTTTACTCTTGTTTTTAGAAAATCTAATCACAGTAAGGATCCTTGGTACAACATATAAATACATTAATCGGATATGTATATATACGTATATATTTCTATCATCTATATAAAACCAAGAAAAAAGGAACACGATTGCTTTGGCACTTTCTAGTCTCACTTCTTTGCTGCCCGACTCTCTTCCTTCCCATTTCTCCCCTTCTTGTTAGTCTACGCATCTCTATTTCATTAAGTTTATGTACTCCCACTGTTTTCTGGTTGAACCGTTGCATGTCCCTCATGTTTTAAGTTACATTAAAATAGGAAGCAGATATCATGAAGGTGCTCTCACTAAACTTATGGCCTCATTTTTCCACATGATTTCAGATTCAAAGGGATAGAAACTATACCTGGGCTCCATAGCCTTTCACATATACATTGGTAAAGAGTTCAGATGGATCTGGCATCGGGCATTCCTGGAATCGGGAAAATAAATAAGTGAGTACATGAATTACGAAAAAAAAGCAAGCATTCCAAAGTGTTGTAGTAGGCCAACAAAACATAAAACTAAAGAATATGGTGTGCATCTCACCTTGGCTTGAGCAATGGCTTCATCTACCTGTTTCCTCAATTCCTTCTCAATATCCTGAACATAAAATCAATAAAAGAAAAAGGTTCAAGCCCAGAAACCTTGCTGTGTACTGGTCTTTGACGGACATGATAGTCATCACAAGTAAAACAATAAATATCCGAATACTGTAAATGCTAATAATAAATTTCTCCCTAACACAACCAAATTCGCATTAAAGAATTTTATACTCTGCAACTTAGTTGAAGAATCCAAGTCAGTAGATACCTTGAGCTCTTTTTCTGTGGCTATATCATGAGATAATATCAGCTTTCTTATTCTTTCAATTGGATCACGCTCCTGGAAGTATTAAATCCATCCAAAAGAAAAATTGTCATGACATATATGACATAGTACTAACAAAAAAATTCCTTCAGACTATAATAGATTGTTAGGATATATCAACCTGTCTAATACCACTTATTTCATCACGTGTGCGGTATGTGCTCCCAGGATCAGACATAGAGTGACCATGGTACCTGTAAGTGTCCATTTCAAGAATCTGAACACCAACATCATTAGCAAAGACAAATATTTCAATGCAAGTGAAATTAAATAAACTACTAAAAAAAAATAATAACGATAAATAAATTTACTCCAAGGCTTCAAGTTATAGATCAGAACAAAGCAAAAAGACTATTACGCAGTATGAAATGTATGTTCACTAATTGACTACAAACAATGAGGAAAAAAAAAGGAATATAAGTAGGATGCTTTATACAGGTAGAATGCAACTTCCAGGACTTAGTTTCCCCTGTTTGCAGTACATTAGGGTATAAAAGTTATCTCCATATCCATTTAACATAAAGTTGTAACGGGTTGGATGCTTAAGCTATTAGGTGAGGCTCACACTCAACTCATTTCCCCTCGAATCACTACTTCCCATAGGATCTATAGGATCTGATGTTGGACATCTCTAACATTCTTTTCCCCCCTCATTGCTATCCGGCCACCCTGACCCAGAATCGCAGACCGGATCCACCCAGAACGGATGCTTGGCATGACATTGGATCACTAATTAGGTCCCCAACTGTAACGGGTTGGTGCTTCGCAATTCGACCAAAAACTTGAACTATTAGGTGAGACTAACACTCAACCCACTTTTCTTTGGCCTCCGATATAAGACCCCTCTAACATTACTCCACTAGTATTAAGGACGACATGTTTATATTAGAACCAAAGCACATTGTATATCCTTGGTTTGAAACTCGCATGTCCCAATTAAGCATCTACTTTACTATATTTTAACCACTTCTAGTCAAGGAGTCCAAATAAAGACCAGGGTGTATTAGGGCAGCCTCGAGCTCTGACTCGTTTTCACCGAACCACTTACGCCTATGAGAAATTTCCGCGTATCACCCACGGTTCAAATTTTGTCAGACACTGGCTTCAGAAGACCTAAATTTACAATTCTACCATCAATGTTCATTAAGGCCCTCTTTTATCATAAATCTGATTTTTTGAGCTTCAAATAATGCTTGTTCATTTTAAACCCTCCTTCCTCTCACAGATCGACTTGGTTGCCATCTTGCTGGGGGTGGGGGAAACAGGGATAATAAATTCTTGTGTGGGGTCAGTATGCTCCTCCTTTTAAGATTATTACGGTTCTGATAGATAAAAAACCTCAAAATCATTATCGTCTACTATGATAAAAGACGACAAAATAATTTAATCTCATTTTCATACATGTCATCTTCACCAACTTCCACCGAAAGTAAACCATGACCTAAACTCTCATCATGCTTGTCCTTCAATCTTCACAGGCAACTCACCTCAAACATGACCTGAAGCCCCATTAAAACCTTTAAATCGACACCAAAAAATATAAGGGTGTGTGTGTGAATATCCAATTCTCATGTGTTAGTATTATCTTTACAAGTAAATACCCTATACAGCTAAATTTTTTAGCTTCTGTAATTGATTAACCAACGCAATTCAGAAACCCCACCTCAATAGCATATCGCATGCACAGGTAAACACTGACCCTCCTCAAACCCCGAAATGGTAGAAGCCTCGTTGAATAGGCCAGTCCATATTGGATTGTGCATTACAATGACATTGAATCACATCTTGAACTCATTGAAGGTAGACTTGGGTAGACTTGTAAAGAGATTGGATACAATCGGAATTAGGATTGACTTGAGCCTAACCAATAAGGGAAGTCCTTGACTCAAACTGATAGAATCTGCCAAAATAATTCATATATGAACCCACACCCGACAAGTTACCACTCGGTTATCCAAAACAGTTCTCTTCCGCAGAGTCTACCACAACATACCCAATAAAGTATCCCTCTACGTAGAAATCAGGTTTAGTCTTAGCAAAGCATCTCCAAGTCCGCTAGTGTATCTAGAAAGCTCTGACCAGAGGTGTCATTTTATTAAATTTCTAATTTGTCTGCAAAGATAAAAAAAGGCTAAAGGCTGTCATCGCGTACACGCGCCAAATCCCAGAGGTGGTCGGAGTAATAAACATTAAGCAGTCTATCTGTGTAGAATCTGCACAAACTTCAAGGGAAGTCGCTATAAAAAAATTGGTTCAAATGAAGTAATCAATTTTTAGATCTCAGCAACAATAGGCGAATAATAAGATGTACAAGATAAGTACTTGTTATGGCTTTGTGGATACCTAATTAGACCTTAAAAAGACCAGTATGCTTTCCCATCCTCTCCTGTCACAGTATATGCTACACGAAACCTAGTATTCAAACAACGGGCAGAGAAGCACACAAGAACCACATACCCATGCAATTCATCCAACTCAAATGAGTAAAAAATCTAATCACATGAAAGTCAGACCAATCAAGACAATGAATATGGCAGATCAGTTAGCATCCATTTGAATACAGCATATACAACATATATCAATATCCCCTTGTGTATATTGACAGGCAACATCAGCCTCACATTATTCTGGTTTATAGAGAGTTGGAATATGGCTACGCCTCCGTTATGTCTCCCGTTATGTTATTTTCATCAGCGACGACATCAATCATAATCATTTTGTCATACTCACAAGAAAAAAAACAAAAAAATATTTATTACACGCTATTTTTCCCTGGTAAGTGACACTTTTCTAGAGACCACTAAACATGATCCCTGTTGATATAAAAAGCCAACCAGCAAGTTGCTAGAAGAACGAACTGGAACCTAACATTAACAAGACAAAAAATTCAAAGTGGAATAAAAAGAAGTAGGTTCTTCTAGATAGGTTAAACACAAGCACAAGCAGAATTTCAAAACAGACAAAACCAATAACTATGTAGAATGGCATATATGCCTAGAAAATGCACTCACAATGGGTCCCTTCTTCAAAACATGCTCCTTGGCAAATCTGCATGCTTGTTTCACAGCAAAAGCATCCATACCATCAACCTATATTAGGACTTGAAGTGTATGAGAAAACATAAACCACAGGAAACATCAATACATACACATATGAAGTGATAAACAATATTCCTCCCTTTGTACACACACGGGGAGACACAATATTGTCCATTTCCTTTTCTTAATGCTCTTCAACATTTGTCCTCTTTGAGATGTCACAGGTTATTAAAACTTGAAAGATGATGTCAATTTTCCAAATTACCTTTTCCCGTCTATGTGGATGTAATTCGTATGAAAAGGGATTACAGAAAAAGCATTTGATGTTGGAAGATGTGATGTTAGAGGATGTCATTATTGGAGTGATTAGAGCCCTTGACAAACTCATGAGAGTTATAGTAGGAATTTTGTCAATATCATATATATGTGTGTATTCTTTCACCTATAAATAGAGATGATCATAGTATGCAAAAACTAAGAGATAATACTATAATAGTGGTGTAGCCTTTTGGCTCTTTGCGCCGTTGATGTAGCCCCTACCTAGTTATCCAACCATATAACATGTGCGTTCTTGTTTTAGTTCTTTGTTCACTTTTACGTAAATTGTTACAACATTCAGTCTATTTCATCATTATAGAGTATTCAAACTACCTAACATAAATGAATATATAAACTGCATCAACGTAATAATCAAGCACCCCACACAAATTAATCAAAAAACTTATGTAGCCAAGTATCACCTTCAAACCAGGAACATAATCCCCTCTCTTGTAGTAAGACGGACTCTTCGCCGCTCTCCACTCCGCCGTCCCCATTCCATCTGCAACATCAATCCAATTCAACCCAAGCACACAATTAACCCCAGAACACACACAACACACATTCAATCAACCCAGTTAACCCCAAATTCATATATGTCCAGTTCAATTATATAGCTATCAGTCCTTACAGTGATTGTTTGCCACATCAATTCAACCCCATTAAGCCCAAATTCACATAAAATATATTCAATACAACTAAATTCAACTCAATTATGATTCCTTCAGTCCTTACAGTGATTGTTCTCGCAAACCAGAATCGCCGGCAGATCCCACAGCGCTGCCATATTAAGCGCCTCGAACAACTGCCCCTGATTCGCCGCGCCATCGCCGTACAACGCGAAGGTCACATTCTCTTCCTTGGAATACTTCTGAGCAAAGGCCAATCCACACCCTAACGGGACCTGAGCCCCCACAATCCCATGCCCGCCAAAAAACCCACAATCCTTCTTGTAAAAATGCATCGACCCACCTTTCCCGCGCGAACAGCCGTCGCGGCGGCCCATGAGCTCGGTGAACACCTCGAGTAGGGTTCCGCCGCGGCCGAGGAAGAGGCAGTGGTCGCGGTAGGCGGTGATGATGGCGTCCTTCTTGGTGATCGCCGCCTCCATCCCCACCGACACCGCCTCCTGGCCGTCGTAGAGGTGGCAGAAGCCGCGGATCAGCTTGGCCTTGTAAAGCGAGTCGGCAGCGATCTCCATCCGCCGCATTAAAGCCATGTCGTGAAAGAAGGTCATCAGTTCCTTGGGGGAGGTGTCGATTTGGCGGGAAGGGGGGTCGCAATTGTGGCCGGTGAAGGGGACGCTGGTCTCGACGGTGATGGTGGTGGTGTCATCGGCGGAGGATAATTGACGCCGGAGATGGGCGGTGTAGGGTATGGTGGCGGAGAGGGGTTTGAGGAGAGTGGAGGATCGGCGTGATAGAGCCATCTCCGTCGTTGGATGGGTTGACTATGATTTGATTGGGGTGGTTTTGACTATGAAAAGGGAAGGGATTGGTGGTGGTGGTGGTGAAAAAGGGTTGTAGTGAGATTTGGATAGTGGATTAAAAATGTGTGTGACTGAAGGCGATAATGGTGTTTGTTAAACCTATACAGATATTGAGATTTGAGAGGTTTAACAAGATAAATATCAATTTTAGGGATAATTACCTTTTCACCTCTTGAAATATACTAAATTACAACTGCACTCCCTCTTCTTTTAATATTTATAATTTCATCCTTTCAAATTGATCAACATTTATATCAAATGACCAAAGACATGAAATTAGTTATATTTTTATGCGTACTTTTGGATGGACAACGATATTTTCAAAAATAATGGAGGATATAATAATCATTTCACCCTTACAAAATTGGTGACGCATTAACATGTTAGAAATTTGCTAAAAAAGAATATTACAACTAGAGGGAATAAAATTACAAATTTTCAAAGAGGGAGAGAGTGGATGTAATTTAGCTTATATCAAGGGGTAGAACTATAATTAGATAAATTTATTTTTTGGATGGGTCACCCTATATATGGTATGCATACAGTGCGTATAACAGTCTTGTGGTTCTTCTTTCCCCTAAATCTTTGAATATAATTCGAATTGGCCCAGAAATTACCCCAAAAATGGGGGCAATTCGCATTATATTCAAAAGTTTTGGGGGAAGAAAAATTATAGGGGGTTAAACGCACTGTTTGAATAGTATAGTGGGTTAAAAGCTCGAACAATTCTGAGGGCAATTCGCACATTTATTTTTTCATTTTAGAAAAAAAGTAAAAATAAAATATTTATTGAAGTTAACTTTAATATATATATATATGTTAACCTTAATATATATATATATATATATATTGAAGTTAGTTTTTATCGTGGTTTTTCACGATCTCCACCATAGATTGCATTAACCTCATTTTTTTTTGTATATATATTCTTAAATTGTTGAAACAAAAAAAAATGATAGTAAATAATTTTTTACCAACTTATATGAGAAACTAGGTTGCTTTATTTACCAAAAAACAAAAACAAGATTTTTTTTTGTTTAATTAATACCAAAATAATTGTTGACATCGCATTAATGTTAAAAATCAAGGATTGCCCCTTATAAAAACATATGAATACAAAAAATAGATAATTAATTTTAATTTAAAAACAAATAAAACTAATAAAAATATATATAATTTGAGTAATTCATAATAACTTATGTATCAATACACACATTTTTATTTATATGACTTAGTCATTTTCTTTGACATTATATATAAAGTTTACTTTAAAAATAGGGTAAATAGCTTAAACCCCCCCTCAATTTTACTCTTTTTTCCTACTATACCCCCTCAACTATAAAATGAGCTTAAAACCCCCTAAAGTTTCATAAAATGTTGCACCATGGGCTTGCCTTCAATTTTTTTTACCCTTTTACCCTCCAAACTTTTTGTATTTCCACCTTACCTTTAATTCTATCCTTACTATTATATTTCTTAATTCTTTATATTACAAAAATATTATTTCTTTAAGTTATAATATTAATTATGTCATTTACCTTTAATGTATTAGACTAAATATACTCTCAAATGTTAATTTTTTTTTTTTGTAAGTTTTAATTATTTTATTTGTAAATCAATTAACTTGTTATTAAATTTTAGTTTGATTTAAATCATAAAACTCAATTATAATTAATATATTCATAAATAAATAACAATTTATGAATATATTTTTATGAAAAGAAAGTTTCATTTGGGCAAAAAAAAATTTAATTAGGATAATGAGTTTTATGATTTAAATGAAATTAAGTTTTATTGGAAAATGATATATATTTTGGAATATATATATATAATTCGTCAAAAATATATATTTTTTGAATTGTTTAAAAAATTATGAATTTTTTCCAAAAAATAAAATTTTTGGGAAAAATATATATTATGTTCCAAAATATGATTTTTTCCGAAAAATAATTTTTTTGAGAAAAATATATATTATTTTCCAAAATATGATTTTTTTCCCGAAATATATATTTTTTATATTTTAGAAAATAATGCATATTTTTCATAAAAAAAATCATATTTTTTAAAACAATTCGAAAAATATATACTTTTGATGAATCATATATATATATATATATATATATTCCGAAACATATATCATTTTCCAATATATATATTCCAAACAATACATATTTTTTCAAAAAATAATTTTTTTGAAGGTTTGATTTCACTAAACCCTCTTATACTATTGATGGTAGTTTAGGTATTATGACTCAAAATCATATTTTGGAACATAATATATAATTTTCTCAAAAAAATTATTTTTCTCAAAAATTCATATTTTTGAAAATAATATATATTTTTCTCAATAAAAATTATTTTTCAGAAAAAATCATATTTTGGAACATAATATATATTTTTCCCAAAAAAATTATTTTTCGGAAAAAATTCATATTTTTTAAAAGAATTCGGAAAAGATATATTTTTAACGAATTATATATATATTCCGAAATATATATCATTTTCCAATATATATATATATATATATATATATTCCGAAATATATATATTTTGTTCAAAATATATATATTGTTTTCATAAATTGGATTTATTTATGAATATATTAATTAGGATTGAGTTTTATGATTTAAATCAAACTAAAATTTAATACCAAGTTAATTGATTTACAAATAAAATAATTAGAACTTATTAAAAAAAAAATTACATTTGAGAGTATATTTAGTCTAATACATTAAAGGTAAATGGCATAATTAATATTGTAACTAAAAGAAATAATATTTTTGTAATTTAAAGAATTAAAAAATATAATAGTAAGGATAGGATTAAAGGTAAGGTGGAAATACAAAAAAAATGGAGGGTAAAAGGGTAAAAAAATTTGAGGGCAAACCCATGGTGCAAGAAAATGAAAGTTGAGGGGGGTATAATTAATTGAGGGGGTATAGTAGAGAAAGAGAAGAAAGTTGAGGGGTATTTTTAGCTATTTACCCTTAAAAATATATATACATTTTTAAGCTAATAGGTGTTATAAACATAATATCTATATTATAGAGGTGTTTTAAGCACTTGTCCAAAATATGTAGGTGTCAAAACGTACGTTTTAAAATTAATGGGTGTTATACGCACTATTTATTATAGAGATGTTTTAAGCACTTGTCCCAAAAAAATTGGTGTTAATACACACATTTTGAAACTAATAGATGTTATACGCACAATATCTATACTAGAGGGGTGTTTCGAGTATTTAAGATACAAAGACAAAACAGTATAATTTTAAACAGGTAGATTACACTTACCTCCTCTCATATTTTAGCAATTTACACGTAAATGGATTACTACTATTTTAATTTTCTTGAAATTTGGTGAGTGTGTTTAACCACACACCTTGATGACAATTTTTTTATTTACTTATTTGAAATGGACAACTCGTCTTACCTGAAAAAAGAGTACTAATAAAGACCATAATTTCTCATTTTTTAATACTAGAATATAAAAAATCAAGGGTAAAATATTTATGAGATACATATAACCAGTGACGGATATAGGATGGGAGGTCAGTGGGGACTAATGTTAAATATCTTAAATTTAAGGATAAAAAATATATAAAAAAAAAATAACGTGAGAGTTAAATGCTAAATATTCAAAATTTTAAGATAAAAATTGTAAAAAAAAAAAGTTTCAATTTAACTACATTCGTGTTGCATATATCGAGAGGTTAAAATAATAAGGGTTAAACGCTTTATATGTGCAAAAGTTGCTAAAATAAATAAGAGAACAATGTAATTTATCCTTTTATATAATATTTCTTTCGGATTGGTAAAATTAAAAAGAAAATACAATGAAGAAAGTGAAAGATATAAACTTTTTTATGTTTGGTTTAGTAATGAAGGGAATAAAATGAAAAAATCAGATAGATACTCTTGTCCCATCTTTCATTTGCGAAATATCCAATCCATGATAAATAATCTCAGAACAACACGTTAGATTTCCTGCCAAATGCCATCCAAAAGGTGTCTGAAAAGTAGTACATACTTTTATTTCAATATTAGTAAATGATAGTGAATTAATTAAAATATCTTCTCCTCCCCTTTATATTTTTCATAAATACATAATTAATTTTGGGGCAATATATGAGACTAAATGTTATATTTTCTTTCTCAAATTTATGCAAACAAAGTCTAAATTTAAAAAATTATATATTTAAAATATATTGGGTGAGTAGGTTATGGCAGTTTTGGGTGACCGGGTGTTTTACTTATTCCAAAAAAAGAATTAATAAAAAGTAATAAATTTAATTTAAAGTATATATTTTTTTAAATAACTAAAATACTTATTTTAAATATTGATGACACTTTTCAAGATAAATACTTAAATCCTTTTTGGGGAATCCAACTTTTTAAGATAATGATTTTTATTGGTGTGATAGTGAATGAAAAAATAATTTTATCCATGGTCCCACCAAATGTTCTAATGTTTGTAGTTTAGATATTGGGTTAATTTCAGTAAACCCCCTATACTATTCAAATTAATCAACTAACCCCTTGTCTGTCCACTTTGCCTCCTATACTATTCAATTTCATCAAATTGCCCCCCCACCTCACATTTTGAGTCAAAATACCTAAACTACCCTCAATAGTATAAGGGGGTTTGTTGATTCAACCATTTAAAAAATTTATTAATTTCAAATTTTATTTATTTTTCATATTTTTTCCGAAAACCTGCAAAATATGAAAAAAAAAAAAAATCAAATTTTTTTTTCTGAAAACCTGCAACATATGAAAAAAAAAAAAAATTCAAATTTTTTTTTGCAAAAAATCATTTTTTTCCGAAAACCTGCAACATATGAAAAAAAAAAAATTCAAATTTTTTTTTTTTTTCATATTTTTTCCGAAAACTTGCAACATATGAAAAAAAAAAAATTTCAAAATTTATATTTTTTCCGAAAACCTGCAACATATAAAAAAAAAAAATTCAAAATTTTTTTTGCAAAAACTCATTTTTATCCGAAAACCTGCAACATATGAAAAAAAAAAATTTCAAAATTTTTTTTTTTTCATATTTTTTCCGAAAACCTACAACATATGAAAAAAAAAAAATTTCAAATTTTTTTTTTTTTTTTCATATTTTTTCCGAAAAACTGCAACATATGAAAAAAAAAATTCAAATTTTTTTTTTTTTCATATTTTTTTCGAAAACCTGCAACATATGAAAAAAAAAATTTCAAAATTTTTTTTTTTTTCATTTTTTTCCCGAAAACCTGCAACATATGAAAAAAAAAAAATTCAAATATATATTTTTTTTTCATATTTTTTCCGAAAAATTGCAACATATGAAAAAAAAAAATTTCAAAATTTTTTTTGCAAAAAATCATTTTTATCCGAAAACCTGCAACATATGAAAAAAAAAAAATTTAATAAATTTTTTAAATGGTTGAATCAACAAACCCCCTTATACTATTGAGGGTAGTTTAGGCATTTTGACTCAAAATGTGAGGTGAGGGGGCAATTTGATGAAATTGAATAGTATAGGGGCAAAGTGGACAAACAAGGGGTTAGTTGATTAATTTGAATAGTATAGGGGGGTTTATTGAAATTAACCGATATTTTATAACTTAAATAATTGAAGGGTAAATTGATAAATTGACAAAATAAAATGACATTGACTTTACTTATTTTGGAATGTCTTGAATAGTAAATTTAGACACTTAAATTGAAACGGATGGAATATTTTTTTGATCAATTCCACCTAAAATTTTCAAATTTGTCCAGTTGTATCTATTAGACCCCCTCCGTTAGATGAAAGTCACTTGACTAACAAAATCTTCTAATATCATTAAAAAAAAAAGTGAGCAAATAGGTGTAGATATAAGTTCTTGTATTGAGAAGATTATTCCAATAATGTCAAGGACACAGAGATCAATAGATGAGTGAGTGAAGCTCCAAGCTACCACAAAGGACTCCCAAAGGATTTAAGATCAAAGAGAAAAGGCAAAGATCTACACATAATAAGTTTTAGGTTATGAGTAGGTTTCTAATAGGGTGTGTGTTTTTCCTCATCCTCCAAATAGTGAACCTTAGGGTTATTTATAGTGGGTTTTCCTATAGAAAACGGTATAATGCTTAATAAATCATACCATCTTTTATCCAATGGATAAGAGCTAATCATTGGTCAATTCTTTTTATTGGGCTTGGGCTTTAACTTATCGGGTAAAGATCGGTCTGGGTCGAAGCCCATGAGTCTCACCTATCATGTGTAGCCTTTTTCCCCTTATGGTAAACCTTTGTCACTAAGTAAGCGAGGTCCCTCGCCCTGAGGCTCGAGGCTCTTGCTGCCATGGACCGAGAAGGTACCTTGGAACTCAGCCACCATTCCACTTGACTCTCGTGTTCCCGCGTAGGTCGCCGAGGGGTACTAAGGTCACGATTACAACCATGGTTTTGCCTTCACCGACTATGACACTTTGTCCTTGCAACCGTTTGATCCCCCATCAGGTGACGTTGGACCAGAAAAGGGTAGCGCTAACAGAAGGTGCGCTTGAGAGTAGGTGCACCTGAGCGTAGGTGCCCCCGAGGGTAGGAGCCTCGGGTCGAAGCCCCTGAAAAGGGTAATGCTAGCAGAAGGTGCGCTTTAGATAAGGAATAGTGACCCATTGCGCGTAGTTCACTTTCTTGTTTCAATAAGTACACCTCAATGCCTTAAAAACGGACATGAAGGACGCAAAGGAACCCATCCAACTGGAGTAGGCCTCCCTCACGGGCCAGAATAAATAGCTCAGGTACCATATCTCTAATTATAATTTTGTGAGTGACACGTGTCTATAAGTGACGTGATTAGTGTTTAAACAAAGATAAAACATTTTATACTCCTACAATAGGCCATTTTGTCTTTCAAGTGTATGGATGTCAATGACCTAATTAAAAGCAATAACGTAATTTCATGTCATTTTGTTATTGAATCAGACCGCATTATGTACAGAGGTGTAGGTGAGAATAGGGTTAAGTACTTAAAACACCCATCTAGTATAGATATTGTGCGTATAATACCTATTAATTTCAAAATATGTGTATTAACACCAATATTTTTGGGACAAGTGCTTAAAATACCCCTGTAATATGGATATAGTGCGTATAACATCCATTGATTTTAAAACATGCGGTTTGACACCTACATTTTTTGGATAAGTGCTTAAAACATTCCTGTAATATAGATATTGTGTTTATAACACATATTAGTTTTAAAATGTGTATATATATTTTTTGAAGTAAGCTTTATATATAATATCAAAGAAAAAGACTAAGCCATATAAATAAAAATGTGTTTATTGACACCTAAGTTATTATGAATCACTCAAATTGTATATTATTTTTTTTAGTTTCATGAGTTTCTAAATTAAAAATAATTAATTATTTTTTGTATTCATATATTTTTATAAGGGGCAATCCTTGATTTTCAATATTAAAAATTCAAAAATACGATGTCAACAATTATTTTGGTATTAATTAAACAAACCTTTTTTTGTTTTTGTTTTTTTTTTTTATAAATAAAGCCACCTAGTTTCTCAAATAAGTTGGTAAAAAATTATTTACTATCATTTTTTTTGTTTCAACAATTTAAGAATATATATGCAAAAAAAATGGGGTCAATACAATCTATGGTGGAGATTGTGAAAAAATACGACCAAAACTAACTTCAATAAATATATATATTTCCATTCAATATATATATATATATTAAAGTTAACTTCAATAAATATATATATTTTTAATTTTTTTTTCTAAAATAAAAAAATAAATGTGCGAATTGCTCCCAGAATTGTTCGAGTTTTAAACCCTATATTATTCATACATTGCGTTTAACCCCCTATAATTCTTCTTCCCCTCAAACTTTTGAATATAGTGGGAGCAATTTGTACTATATTGAAAAGTTTGGAGGAAAGTAGAATCATTTATATGCTTTATCTCGAATTAGAACATACCTCAATTAATTAATGATAGGGAAAAATGAAGAAAACCCCCATGAACTATTGGTAAAGTTGCAATAAACCCCCTTGAACTTCAAAAGTTGCAACTAACCCCCTGAATTATGCATTTTGTTGCAGATCACTCCTTCCGTTGACCGGCCGGTAGCCATTAGCCGTGAAATAGAACACGTGACTGCATGTGAAGAATATTTTAATTTCAAAAGACCATATTGCCCTTATTAAAATAAAAGGACAATGATGCCCTATTATTAATAGCTTATTACGGTTATATCATCTTGCCAAAGTTTGGGTTGGCCAAAACTAATGGAGGAACTACTGTCAATCACCTCACTCTGGGCAATAACATAAACTTGATTTTGGGTTAGAGATGAATCACATTGACAGTCAAACCGCTCTCAAAACCAACCCAAATCAAATCAAATTAATTCTCCAATTATTCAAACACAATTTTCAAAAATTCTAAACTGATCACTGATATATTCTGAAATTGATTATCCAAATAAAAAAAAGGCACCTTATCAGAGCAATACCTTCTCTCTCTCTCTCTCACACACACATATATATATATATATATATATATATATATTTGTACATTTATATATTCTATACTAATAAATGATATATATATATATATGAAATTAGCTCCTAATACATCTTCTAACTTAATACTTGATTTCTCACATCTATAAATCCAGACATACAAAATCAATTTTTGAATACCCAAATCTATGAAAACATCATATATATATATATATATATATATAATCCGTTCCTATTTAATCTTTGATTCTCCATGTCAATTTTATACATATTTGTTCGCTACATTTGTTTCTGATTCCTCAAATCAATGAGATTGCCTTTTGTTGTCACACCTTAGCGTTTGTAGGGTTTGGATGATACTCGCTTCTCCTTGATGGGTGGGTCAGAAATTTCTAATCAATTTAGCTTTCAAATTTTAAACGGCCCCCTTTCCTTCAAGGGTAAAAATGTCTTTCCCGTACTCCGGCACCTGAGGAAAAGTTTGTGGGGTTTATTGCAATAAAAGCATACTTCAAGAGGGTTTCTTGTAGTTTAGGGGGTTACTTGCAATACCTCCATAATTTAGGGGTGTTTATTGCATTTTTCCCTTAATGATATTTTAATTGAATTAAAATATTAATATATAGACATATTTTCTCATAAAACACACATTAATAAGTATAAATCTATCATAAACCTTTCGGAAACTACGAGTGTTAACAAACTCCACCCAAAATATCTTCAACACACATCATCCAAACCTTTCTCTCCCGCCATGAAATCCCCACTGTGTTCCCTCACAACACCTCCCCAAACCCTCACTCCCCTAATCTCCATGTCCAAACACCCCCCATTTCTCCACCTCAAGCCCCCTCTTCAAACCCTAGGGTTTTGCTCCCCCAAATCCCTCCCCAATTTACCCGCCAAACACTCCCCAAAATCTCAACCCTCCTACAACTTCCCGGGCTCAATTTTCCCCATAGAGTCCCAATTATCCGACGCCGACGACGAAGACGACGACGACGACGACGACGAAGCGGCGGAGGAGTATGACGACTTCTCCGGCGAGGCTGAGGACGGAGCTGAGCAGAGCGAAGAGGAAATTGGTGGTCCCGTGGACCATGCGGTGGAGTTGAAGCCTCGGTTTGAGGAATCGAAATGGCAGAGAGTGGAGAAACTTTGCGTTGAAGTCAGAGAGTTCGGCGATGAGATCATCGATGCTGATGAACTCGCTTCTGTTTATGATTTCCGCATTGATAAATTCCAGGTTTCCCATTTCACACACAAACACACAAAGATATATATATATATATATATATATATATATATATATATATATATATATATATGTATGTATTTTGTGTATGAAGTCATTTTGTGGAGTTATTGATATGTTGCACTTGTTGCTATAATTACTTTGTGTAGCGATTGGCAATTGAAGCATTCTTGAGAGGTTCATCGGTTGTGGTTTCTGCGCCTACAAGCAGCGGAAAAACGTTGGTTGCAGAAGCTGCAGCTGTTGCAACTGTAGCTAGAGGGAGGAGAATTTTTTACACTACTCCTCTCAAGGCATTATCCAATCAGAAATTTCGCGAGTTTCGGTATTCAATTATTCTCCTAGTATTTAAGAAATTGATGAAATTTATGGTTTAATATATTATTCAAAAGACATGGTTAAATTACAGGAGGTCATGAGAATGTATTGTTGCAACATTGAAGATTGTTATTTTTGGCCTTTTTGTGGTTTTCAGGGAGACATTTGGTGACAGCAATGTAGGTCTTCTTACTGGAGATTCTTCAATAAACAAAGATGCCCCGGTTCTAGTCATGACCACGGAGATTCTACGCAACATGTTATACCAGAGGCAAGTTGTTTCAGATTTGATTGCTGTGTAAGCCATTATGCAGGTGACATACTTTATGAAAATGAACCCATTTATAAGACTTGATGAGATATTTGAGTATAGACATGCCGTTATTTCGTACATGTTCTTATTTGGTTGCTTATCAATATGAAGGTATATAGTCAGGTTTTCAAACGGTGAATTGTTTGTTGTATATCAATGCTGTATATTTTCCTTAATGCAATTGCTTATCTTACTCGAGGATTATGTTCTTTTTTACTGGTTGCAGTGTTGGAATGGTTTCTACTGGAAGTGGACTTTTCCACGTCGATGTTGTTGTTTTGGATGAAGTACATTACCTAAGTGATATATCTCGTGGTACAGTGTGGGAAGAGATTGTGCGTACATTTCTATTATCCTAGTTCTTGTATTTTTCAGAAGTTGGTTCACCTATTTATATACAAAATGTTGTCCAACTGCTATCCAAATTTCTTCAGGTTATTTATTGCCCAAAAGAAGTTCAACTTATATGTCTGTCGGCAACAGTTGCAAATCCAGATGAGTTGGCTGGTTGGATTGGTCAGGTAGTTTTGTTGCTTTAGTTTGATGTCTCCAAACCCTTCAATTGAGAATATAACTTTGATTATTTTTATTTTTATTTTTATTTTTTATTTTTTTTGGGGGTGAAAAGAGCTTCAGCTGGATTTGATTCCTTAGTACAAGTCCTTAAAGACATGAAATGCATGACAGTTTTGTTGAAAATAATTCTGCAAATGAGATATGTGCATACTCTTATGCAATGTAGTTTCAACCTGGAGTAACGTTTTCTGCACGGATTTTCTTCTTCCTGTTTTGAACTATTAAGTAGTATTGAAAACACAATTTGGTATGGCCAGCATGCTACTCCTGTACTTATTTCAAAACTTTTATTTGTCTTCTACATCTCTTCTTGCACAGTGATGATAGCATCTTTTCAACCGTTTGATCTAGTTGTCTTTCGCTCCATATGGGTTCTGCCCAGCCTCCTGGAGTTTCTTCACTTTTTGTCGATTCCTCATGCAAATTTTCACATGATTTATCATCATTATGCCGTTGATTTCACTACTGACATCATCATCTCTTATTTAAAATCAAATGCACCTTAATATAGTTGTATGGGGACCTGTTTCTTTTAGTTCCTAGGTTGTCCCAAACTGTTCTATGTGAGGAATTTATAGATTAAATCTTAAAAAGAAGAAAATATTTGACTTTCTTGATGTTGCTCAGTATTCATGATTTTCCAGTATATTCTTGTGCATGTCAATGATTCTACATTCTTGTCATAATACCCTCGTGCTTTAGCTAAGAACGAATTAGAGGATTTACCGTAAGTGTTTTTTTTAAAAAAATATAATTTTCACTTTGTGTTGTTTCTAGATTCATGGTAAAACAGAGTTGGTGACAGCATCCAAGCGTCCTGTACCGTTGACTTGGCACTTCTCTACAAAGACATCTTTGTTGCCTCTTTTTAATGAGAAAGGAACTGGCATGAATAGGTAACCTCATTCATCAGAAGCTACTTAAGGAGTTGATTATAGTTCCTTCAATAACAACTGCAAAGTATTCAATGATAGGTAGTATCTATATGCATGGCTGGTATCGGCCACAGTGAACTCTGCATCACAAATACTTTATGTTAACTACCAACTGCTCTAAAAATTTAAGCTGTTAGAGATGGTGTAATTTAAATATTTAATCCTTCAACACGCCCCCTCACGTGTGACCTACTTTTTGGTCCAACACGTGAAACAACAATTTTTCAACTTGGGTGCCGGTGAGGTTCGAACACAGGACTTCCTGCTCTGATACCATGTAACTTCCAGCATTTGTCACGCATGTCAATACCACCACAGTGAAAACAAATAACTCGACCATCTGGTCCGCGTCCTCCTCGACCCTTACTGCCTCCTCGTCTTTCCCCAGCACTACCTCCGGATTGACCTGCTAGGGCAGTCCTATCACTGAATCCTGAAGATTGTGTTGGGTGGTCTTGGGCCTCCTCACCCAAAAAGATAGCTTGATGGGTGAGGCTTTCCCTCACACTTATATACTGCCCCCCCTTTCACAACCGATGTGGGACAACCCCAATAATCTCCCCCTCACACATCGAGCCTTGGGTCGGAGCAGCGACAACCCGTTTCTCCCGGAACCAGGGCCAAGACTTGTTGGTAACCTGGGTTCTGATACCATGTTAACTACCAACTGCTCTAAAAGCTTAAGCTGTTAGAGATAGTGTAACTTAAATATTTAATTTTTCTACACTTTACTTTATTTGTTATCCTTGCAATAGTCTACTGTTGTCTGAGTTCATTTTTCTTTTATTTGTCTCTCGTTATTTTTCATGTAACAAAGATGCATGTGGGCACTGATAATTTAATTTAGGGTAATTTGCACTAACACCCCCTGAGGTTTGCATCTATTCCACCTTGGTGCTGATTTTCGAAATTTTGACACAAACACCCCCTGAGGTTTGGTTTTGCTTGCCATGACACCCCAAATGACCAAAATACCCTTCACAAAATTCGAAAATATTAAGGGTAATGTGAAATGACCTTTATGCCCCAACCCCAAATATATAAAATTTTGAAAAACATATATATAAATTCGAAAAAATATATAAAATTCGAAAAAATGTATAAAATTCGAAAACAAATATTTAAATTTTGAAAAAAATATATAAAATTAGAATAAAAAATATATATATAATTCAAAAATATATATATATCAAAAAAAAAATATACATATTTTTTGAAATTTATATATGTTTTTTCGAAATTATATAATTTTTTGAATTTTGTTTTTGAAAATATATATATTTTGAATTTTTTTTTTTTGAAATATATATATATTCGAGTTTATATATTTTTCAAATTTTATATATATATTTTCGAATTATATATATATTTCAAATTTTATATATATTTTTGAATTTTATATATATTTTTTGAAATTTATATATGTTTTTCGAAATTATATAATTTTTTGAATTTTGTTTTTGAAAATATATTTATTTTGAATTTTTTATTTTTTTTTGAAATATATATATATTCGAATTTATATATTTTTCAAATTTTATATATATATTTTGGAATTATATATATATTTCAAATTTTATATATTTTTTTGAATTTTTTATATATATTTTGAAATTTATATATGTTTTTCGAAATTATATAATTTTTTGAATTATGTTTTTGAAAATATATATATTTTGAATTTTATATATATTTTTTGAAATATATATATTCGAATTTAAATATTTTTCAAAATATATATATATATATTTTCGAATTTTATATATTTTTTTGATTTTATATATATTTTTGAAATTTATATATATTTTTCGAAATTTATATATTTTATTCTAATTTTATATATTTTTTTCAAAATTTAAATATTTTTTTTCGAATTTTATACATTTTTTCGAATTTATATATATGTTTTTCGAAATTTTATATATTTGGGGTTGGGGCATAAAGGTCATTTCACATTACCCTTAATATTTTTGAATTTTGTGAAGGGTATTTTGGTCATTTGGGGTGTCATGACAAGCAAAACCAAACCTTAGGGGGTGTTTGTGTCAAAATTTCGAAAATCAGCACCAAAGTGGAATAGATGCAAACCTCAGGGGGTGTTAGTGCAAATTACCCTTTAATTTAAGCATATCTGGACATCAGTAGCTTATAAGGTCCCTGTTTAGGAACTCTATATGAAGAAGCTTTACAAAGCAAGACCTAAAGACGAAAACCATGTCAAGTTTGTTTTTGATACTTTGGGAAGTGCATGGTCAAACAATAAATTCATCTCTGCTATTGCTACATCTTGGCAACGTTTACTGTGGCTGACATTCTTGGTAAGAGTAGGTGCATTTATTCACAGTTACTGGTATATAAAGACAGGATTTTCACGAGGATCAGTAAATGGCTTGTAAACACCATTAAATTTGGTGATTCCATGAGAAGGCTTCACTTCTTTTTTTAACCATAAGTATTTTCAGTAATTCCTCATTCCGTCCTTTTCATCTAGAACATATGGGTGGGCATTTGGTATATAAAACTTCTGTTTTGGTCTATATTTGTAACAGGAAGCTGTCGCTCAATTATTTACAGCTTCATTCGTCAGGAGTTAAGTCACACAAAGATGAGGGACCCAGAAGAAGGAATATGAGAAAACGTGAAAGTGACACGACCTACAACACTGGTTCTAATATAGCTGGACAATCTTCTCTTTCGAAGAATGACATAAGCACCATTCGCCGTTCGCAGGTAGGGACTCAAGCTTTCTATATAGCTCTTTTTTGGCCATTTTTTTTTTCTTTTCTATTTATGTTATATTTATCATATATAGCGTATTTTGAACAAAAAATATTGTTTGTGGTTATCACCTACCACTGACTTTCCACGTCCTCAAGTAATGATAGATTAATTTGAATTTCCTGGAATGAGATTATTTTCAGGTTCCTCAAGTTAGAGATACATTACATCACCTTAGGGCAAGGGATATGCTGCCAGCAATTTGGTTTATTTTCAACAGGAGGGGATGTGATGCAGCTGTTCAGTATCTTGATGATTGCAAGCTTCTAGATGAGTGTGAAATGAGTGAGGTTCAATTGGCCTTGAAGAGATTTCGTGTTCAGTATCCTGATGCTGTCAGAGAGTCATCTGTAAAAGGCATTCTACGAGGGGTTGCTGCACATCATGCTGGATGTTTACCACTCTGGAAATCGTTTGTAGAAGAGTTATTTCAGAGAGGACTTGTGAAGGTTGTTTTCGCTACAGAGACTCTTGCTGCTGGAATGAACATGCCTGCTAGGACAGCTGTTATTTCATCTCTCACCAAAAGGAGTGAAAGTGGCCGTATCCAGCTCAGTCCAAATGACTTGCTTCAAATGGCTGGGCGTGCTGGACGTAGGGGCATTGATGAAAGGGGTCATGCAGTTCTTGTTCAGACATCCTACGAAGGGGCTGAAGAGTGCTCCAAGATTCTCTTTGCTGGTCTTGACCCTCTGGTATCACAGTTTTCTGCTTCATACGGAATGGTGTTGAATCTTCTTGCGGTCTGTACTTCAACCTGATGCCTCTTTTGTCTAACTACTTGATGCTCATCAGATTCACTAAACTTGAAGTGTTAGAGCTGTGCAGGGTGCAAAAGTTACTCGTAGATTGAATGAATCAAATGAACTGAAAGTTGCCCAAGCAGGGCGAACTTTAGAAGAAGCGAGGAAGTTAGTTGAGCAAAGTTTTGGAAATTATGTCGGGAGTAGTGTTATGATTGCCGCAAAAGAGGAACTCGCTAGAATACAAAATGAGATTGAGATGCTGACTTCGGAAGTTAGTGATGAAGCTATTGATAGAAAGAGCCGAAAACTGTTATCAGAGATGGCCTATAAGGAGATTGCTGACCTGCAGGAGGAACTAAGGGTATCTCCGTTACTTGTGTCCATTTTTGCTAGTATTTTTATATATTTGTTTTCATATATTTGGATCATTAGTTGCTCACAGGTTTTTCTATACGTGTTACATGGACTCTCCTATAGTCCTATTCCCCTTACCATAGCGATGTCTACATGGTATGGGTATGAGATATGTTTCCAATGCACATCAATCGCCACCCCTAACTATTACAACGGAAGAAGAAATGCTTAATTTGATAGCAAAAATAATTTCCTATTTTTAAGGAAGATAATTTTTTTTTCCGCTATATCTATTTAATTTGAATTATTATTGGGTAAAGAGGAATAACACCATAAATTGTATTATGTTATGTAGCATGTTTACAAGTATGTAAAATGTGTCCACTTACCCTATCCAAGTTTCCGAAAGATTATCGAGCCGAGTCCCTGTATCTTAAGATTTAAGATTCAAGTAGGTTCATCACATAGGCAGGTACCTATTCCCGATAAATGAATCCAAATCCATGTAACATAGTTGCTTATGAAAGTATCAACAAGACTTGCACTATTGTTCATTTGCAATGTGACATTGTAATGGTTGGTCAGCATTAATGTATACTGCAACTGATTGAAAGTTGGTTACTTGATCATATGTTTATGGGATGAAAACCTGAAACCATTTGCACTTCATTCCACCTGAAATGCCCACCCCTCTGTTTATTTGGCTCCATTAATTCTGTTTCAATAAGTTAGATGTATGGCAAAAGGCTATCGTTCTTATGGTATATAAATACTGTATCATTTATCTTCTCCTGTATGTCCATGCCTTATCATTCTGCTTTTTATCACTCGCATTGTATGTAGTTTTCAACTAATTTCGACTCTTGTTATGTCGTTGTCTATTCTGTTATAGTTGGTCACCTCTTCTTCTTCTTCTTTTATTTATTTATATATTTTTTATTTTTTTGCAGACAGAAAAACGTATGCGGACTGAGTTGCGAAGAAGGATGGAATTGGAGAGGGTATTTGCTTTGAAACCTCTCCTCAAGGAGTTGGGAGATGAGCATTTACCCTTTATCTGTTTGCAGTATAAGAATACTGAAGGAGTCGAAAATTTAGTTCCTGCTGTTTATTTGGGGAAGGTCGATTCGATGAATTATTCTAAACTTGGAAACATTGTGAGTGCTCAATGTCTGCACTTTTTTTTATACAGCTTTGAGTTTACAGTGGTTTGAATTACTTTTGAACACCAATTCAATTTGTTGACCACTAAAAGGTGCTCTATTAATTCACATACATGGAGAAATTGTTTACAATACTCAGTTTTGTGTTGAAGATTTCTTCAAAGATGTAAACAAAGTTTGATACTTAGAGAACATGCACGTCTAAGGTTTCAGATTACTGAAGTTCCTTAGCTAGCTTTTCCACTTGTTTCCCTCACTCATTACCACTATCATCCATTCTCACAAGAATGGAGAATTTGATATAGAATTTCTTGTGGATTGTGAGACGAAGTTGAAGGCATGGAAGAAGACACGTGAGGACAGAGAATGAAGGTTTTAGTGGTATTTTTTTATTGATTAAGAAGGTATGCCTTATTAAGCCAGTCTGGTTTTCTGGGTAGTTTAACATACCTTTTGGAAGCACATTTTGATGGCTAGTCTTGTTATCGGTTGGCGCTTGTACGGAATCTCACCGGGGTAGGTGAATCAATCTATCCTTCTTTCTAAGCAGGAGGCATGGAGCATGGAATGATTGACCCATGAAATATCGAGGAGATTTCTTGGAAGATGTTTGGCCTGGTGATACTCTTATGTGCATCATTTGGACTTTTTTAGAATGAGTTGTGCACAACGTTGCGGTAGAAATCATGGTGGTTCGTTGTCCAGACTTTAATTTGAGATTTGATTCAGTGGAATGTACTTTTAGCACTACTTATTAATTAATACTTTTAGGGTTTTGTTTGCAGAATATAAATCTCTCTCTCTCTCTCTCTCTCATGTCTCTTGAAAGTGGATAACACCTGTTTTTGTTATTCTCTTACTTACAGGTTTATGCCAATGATCCTTTTGCACCAAGTATAGTAGGAGCAGAAGTATGTGATGATAATTCTGGAGGGAAAGTTGATATAAGACCATCTTATCATGTGGGTCTTGGTTCAGATAATTCTTGGTATCTTTTCACAGAGAAGTGGATTAAGACAGTGTATAGAACAGGCTTCCCAAATGTTGCCTTGGCACACGGTGATGCTTTGCCCAGAGATATCATGAGGGTGTTACTTGATAAGGAGGAAATGCAGTGGCAAAGGCTCTCAGATTCCGGACTCGGGGGTTTATGGTGCATGGAAGGATCTCTAGATACGTGGTCTTGGAGTTTGAACGTGCCTGTTTTGAGTAGTCTTTCGGAAGATGATGAGGTATCTATATGCTGGAACAACTAATTGCATTACTGTTTTCTTTTTCTATGTAGTAGAATCAATGATGCTTACGATACTTATTTCTTAACAATGCATGTTAGTTGAACTCCAATATCCATCTGCGTCTCAAATTTCTTCTTTACCCAACCCAATTGGGAACCCCCTATATTTATCTTTAAACCGTGCATAGTATATGCAGGCCCCGTTTGGCGTATGGCTTTTTTCAAAAGAAAAAGAGAAGCAGAAGTTGTTTTGAGAAGCTGGTACCCCCTAGCTTCTTCTAAACGCTCTTCCAGAGCCCAGAAGCTCTTTCAAAATTTTTGCCAAATAGTGTTCAAAATAGCTTTTCCCTCCAGGAAGCCAAAAGCAGTTTTTGAGAAGCCAATCCAAACAGGGCTGTAGTCTCCATTCTTGCCTTGGAAGGACATACCTCCAATATGTAGTAAGCTAATTATATTAATTACTTTGGGTAGATACACATAATATGTAGTTTATAATATGGGAAGTATATATTTACTAGACTATCGAAGGGTTATTTATGATCCACTGAAAATAAAAAAAATTTAAGACCTTGATGTTTTTGAGATGAGGCAGTGAAGTTACTGTCCAGGAAACATTATTCTTTTTTTTTTTTTTTTTTTTGATATAGGTGCATGATTATCTTATTAAAATTGCTACATATTGTCCTGGAAATGAAGATACTATAGTGAGCTTCCGATCTTTAATAGAGCAGTTCACCCCAATAATAACCCTTTTTTCCTCACAAAGAAGTGCTGAGCAGAGAGTAAATCTGAACCTTTGTAGCTGGACTTCTTGAAGTTATTACTATTTGCTCCTACTATAATGTGTTCCTTCTCCCATTTAAAAGATTTTTAGCCGAAAAACATTGATGATTGGCTTACCCCTTTTGTTGTTAGGTTTTGCAATTTTCACAAGAATACCATGAAGCAGTAGAATGTTACAAGGACCAAAGAAATAAAGTTTCGCGTCTGAAGAAAAAGATATCCCGTACAGAAGGCTTTAAGGAATATAAGAAGATCATAGATATGGCAAAGCTAACTGAGGAAAAAATTCGACGTTTGAAGGCTAGATCAAATCGTTTGATTAGCCGAGTAGAGCAGATTGAACCCTCCGGTTGGAAAGAGTTTCTGCAGGTAATATTTGTAGAAGAAATATATCAGTTGTTTGACATTTTGACATTGGTGGTCAGGGGTAAACTTTCTAATTTGGACAGATGCAGTTTTTCACTATTTTCTGCTACATTTTTCTGTATTGCATATCATATACATATATAATACATATGTTTATATTTTGGAGGTAAAGCAAACACACACACACATGCACACTCATAATCCCCAATATGTCATTGTCCATAGTGGGATTCTTAACTCTTAACCTTATCCTTTAGGGAGGAGAGAATATACCATTGGGGTAGAGGCCCTTCGATTGTACTACATATCGTATTGACATACCGTGAATGTTATTTTTAATTTTTGTATCATTAATCATCACGGAATATTCTTCTTTCCTTTTCTTTCTAAATATCTTTTTCTTGTTAGTTCTTCATCATCATCCCTGCCTTTACCCCACATGGATAGAGCCGGCCACATAAATTATATTTTCCATTATTTTCTTTTATACACCATGTATTCTTTTAAATCTAACCTTTTCAAGTCTTTTTAATTACTCCGTCCCACGTAAGCTATGGTTGGCCTCTTTGTAATTAGAGTGTCCCTCACAAGGAGAGTGCTAGAGTACACTCTGTGGTAGCTGTGTAGTGTGGGTGCGTTCTTGAAGGGCAATTATTTCATTCTTTTTTTCAAGGAAATCTAGTAGAACCCCTCCCCGCCCCCCCCCCCCCCCCCCCCCCTCCCTTTTGTCAGCCTCCTTGTAATTACATCACCCCTCTAAAGTAAAACTGTAATAATTTTACAGTGGGTGTGTTTTCTAAAAAAGCAAGTGGAATGCGAATAGAAAAGTGAGTGTGAATGTCTTCTCCCTAAATTTTTAATTTTGATTTATGTATTTTCGAAAATTATGAAGGGGTGACAGGACTTGTAATTCTAAAAGTAAGACTAAATGATATCACCTTGATTGAGTGGGGTTCTTTTAGATTACTTTATTTTTCTTGGACTGAAGTGATACACCTCTTACTTTATTGATTTTTATGATATCTCCCAGATCAGCAATGTCATACATGAAACCAGGGCATTGGATATCAATACACACATGATATTCCCTCTTGGAGAAACTGCTGCTGCAATTCGAGGAGAAAATGAACTTTGGATTGCTATGGTTCTTCGAAATAAAATTTTGTTAGATCTAAAGCCTGCACAGCTTGCAGCTGTCTTTGGAAGTTTAATTTCTGAGGGGATTAAAGTTCGTCCTTGGAAAAATAACAGGTATCATCTTTATTTTGTTGTGATCCTTTATTTTTCATTTTTTGTTATTGGTGGGTAGGCTGAGATACTATCTTCATTGCTGTTATGTGGGTCCAGAAAAAGGGTCAACTACAAAGTATGTCAGTTACACTATTTCTGTTCTAATAATATGTAACACCAGAATTTGTTAGATTGGACATTGAAATAATACAAAATCTCCAGTGGCAGTATCCAAGTATGGGATTGTGTGTATCAAGACCTGCCATGATGATTGAAAGAGTCCATGGATATGTAAATGGGTTGAGTTTAATCTATTCTGTGTTTTGATCGAAATTTCTGACTCGGGGCCAAATACATTACAATTATAAAAATCATCACATTGATGTTTTCATTTTTTAAAAATGTGTTTACTATTCATATTTTTGTGCAAAACAAAATTGAGATGCTTCAACCGAAAAAGTGCATTAGTTTCCGACCCCAAACAGAAACACTAAAAACAAAGCGCATGCCAAATGGGGCCTTAGTTAACATCCTTGGTGTAGCACATGTATTCTGCGTGGGAATCTAGCTCTCTACTATGGGTGTATGGCATATCCTAGTGTTTGTTGGTTATTTTGGTAGGGGTGGCAAATGGGCGCGGGTTGGATGGATTTGGGTTGGGCCATAAATGGGTTGGTTAGTAACGAATAGCCCATTAGATCCGTTTACGTTTGGCCATTAACGGTTAAGTATTAAACAGGTGGATCAACTCACCTTAACCGACAACCTGGATGTTATTCAGATCACAAAATGACATTCACCAAAAAGATTCCTATTTGACCAACTAAATATTACTTATCTAATAACTTAAGCTTTTAGAGTGGTTGGGTGATTAACATGGTATTAGAGCAGGAACTCCCGTGTTTGAAACTCACAGTTACGTAAGTTAAAAATTGTTACACGAGTTGCACCAAAAAGAAGGTCCCTCATGAGGGGGTGTATTGTAGGATATAAATATTCAAGTTACACCTTCTCTAATAGCTTAAGCTTTTAGAGTAGTTGGATGGTTAACATCTTTAAGTAACATACTTCATGGAAATGACACAAGCATCAAAGAAAATTGCCCGGACTTTATCAACTATAAGAAATACTTAAAACCCAATCCTGGAACTAATTTGAGACTCTTCTTATGCTATTTTACACATTATGTTCAGCTACATATTTGAACCCTCCACCACTGTGGTAGACGTCATCAACTCTTTGGATGAGCAAAGGATATTCCTTCTACAACTTCAGGAAAAACATGGTGTAAAGGTGAGTCCAATGATATTATAGAGCCTTACCCCACCCACATATGGTTTTGATTTTGTGCTCGATAGAGTTAGATGAGCTTTTTTGTGTCATACAGATACCTTGCTGTTTGGATGGACAATTTTCTGGTATGGTTGAAGCGTGGGCTTCTGGTTTAACGTGGAGGGAAATTATGATGGATTGTGCTATGGATGAAGGTGATCTAGCTCGTCTCTTTCGACGAACAATTGATCTGTTGGCTCAGGTTTGACATCTATTACATATGTATATTCATTATTCTTATCACTTCCTCCACCAGTTTGGTGAAGACATCTTTTCCCTATTGATTGCAGGTTCCTAAATTGCCTGATATTGACTCATTGCTGCAAAGCAACGCAATGACCGCATCAAATGTGATGGACCGTCCCCCAATAAGTGAACTAGCTGGATGAAATAAATAAAAGCGCCATCAAAAGGTAAATTCCCATTATTGGGTCTAATTTCACAATCCGACTGTTTTCCAGGGCCAGTATGAGCCGTTTCCTTTCTATTATCAAACTGATTGAACTCTACAAAGCCAGATCATATGACACTTATTCTCGGTTTCATGCAAGATGGTTCAAATGGAGAAGCGCCTTTATTGTGGTGTCTTATCTACTGGTACACATGCAAATAAAGCAAGAAAGTAATATTGATTTAAGTTAAAAAAATTGTTAACTGAGGGACAATGTTAAGATAGAAGAGTGATAAGAGAGAACAATGATTGTAAGTTTGTTTGCATATGGGCAGCATCAATGGAGGACATGATGAGGGAGAAGCTATTGAAAATGCTTTGTACATGTGCAACAAAATCAAATGCTGCAGCAGGGTTTGTTCAAGTTGAAGCGGCTAAAGTGATGAAGGTCTGTCTGAAGGAAACATAGATTAAAAGATAAACATCTATAAACATAACTAGGATTTGTAAAGGATTTGGCATCATGAAGTTGAATGGTAAGACCACGAAACTATACTTACATGGGGAGGGGGGGTGGGGGTGAACTTTATTAGGACAACATTATTGTTGATTTAATGACCTAAAGGTTGCTGGAGGGTCCTTCAAATTCTTTTGAACTGTGTTGAGAAATGAACAATGAACCCATCCATTTATCTAATATAAGAAAACATTCCACCCCAACGTCCCAGAGACAAGCCAGGAAATCGTTTCTGGAACTATTACAGACACTAGACATGATAAAATAACAATTATTTCCTTTTCCAGCTAAGGGTTCGGCAATCAGAAATGATATAATATGTAATAATTTGGAAAAGAAAATAGAATTTATTGTCAAAGAAAATCAGAAATAGAAAATAAGGACACTAAAAGGGTCCTTCTGGCAACAATTTTTATTTAGCATTATTAATTCCATAGGAAGCGAAAAAGAAATTTGTTTTCATGAGTTGTGTAACTTTTTTCAAGAATTTGTCAACATAAACACAAGATAGATAACGATTTCCAAAACAAGCCCGAATGTATAAAAGTACAGATAAATGTGAAGGATGAGAGAATAGAAAAGAACAAAAAGAGAGAAAATAATGTTGCACATACATCATAAACTATTGCAAGAAGAATTTTTTTATGAAGGAATAAGGAAAACAAAGAAAATAATGTGTACATATATATATACTTTCTACGAGAGAGCTTTCGAGATGAAAAGAATTAGGTTTTGACTGAAGAAATGGAATGCAAATTAAATTTTTTTTTTTTGAAGAGAATTAAAAAATTGAAGCAAAAGAGGAGAAGGATGGAAAAGAAAGAGAAAACTTAAGAATTTTAGAAAATGATAGCTTTCGGGGGGCATTTGTAAAATATTGTAAGGTGCTACATATATGCATAAAACAGGAATTCTTGGGGCAGTAATGTGCCCTAGTACCCCCCTTGGTCCCATGCTGGCTGCGTCCTTGCAAATTCCCGAATACAGAGGTGTGTTCAATTTGGGTGGTAGGGTCAACAATAGCTACCTCTACAAAATAGCAAGTTTATGTATGACAAGAATACTAATGAAAACAAGGTAAAAAATACTAAATGATGAGGAATTTGGTTAACTAACTATTGTGTAGCAAAAACATCAGAAAGCTCAACTTTTCTAGAATATGTGCTGTGATGATCATACTTTTTGAATATTTTTAGAACTAGTGCAGTCTATTTTGTGTTCAGGAATTTGTTGACTGGACTCTTGTCTCATCAGATATGTTACAGTTCATATTCTCTGCCCCAAGGATGGATATATTGTGGTAACAGCAATGTGATCGGTGATTATGGCTGTAATCACTGAAGGACTCTCGGCATGTAGTGCTGCTTCTGAATTCCTGACAGGTAAACTTTTGAATCCTTCTACTTTTGTAAGCATCCTATTTTCGTAGTCTAGTGACGATGGGAAAATTATAGCTAGTAGCTACCCTACCATTGACTTTATCTTAATATAGAGGAAACTTGGGCAGATCAAGGGGTTAGTTTCCCAAACTATGAGCTCGAACCCAAGTCTAATCCAACTTGGTCATCAAGCCAAGTTCCTCCACCAGCCTAACTTGCGGTTAACATTCAAATATATGAACTTGTTGAAATTGGTCTAGGAATCAGATCGAGTTCGAGTGATAGCAACACAAGGAAGATTCTTCCTGAACTACAAAATACATAATATTTCCACAGTGGAATTCTACCAGTAATACATGAAATTAAATCAGACTAAGTATCATCTTTTGCAGATTCCCTTCAAGACATGAATTCTACTACTGAATTAACCAAAGAAATTGTATAGACTATTGCTGCACTTGGTTAGGCATGTGTCACTATTTGGGTTGTAATTGGCTGCCAGATATCTCATTCTAAGCCTTGGCTGAGCTTTAAATATATGTTACTGTTGAAATTTACGAGGAGCCCGAATAATGTCTTCCCTCCCTCTCTCCCTCCCTACTGACCAGCGCCTTCTCTTGCATTTCCCTATTGCTTATGACTGCTGGAGTCTCTTGTTCAGATTGTTTGGGATTCAGTGGGTTATGCCTAGTAGTAAGAGAGGTTTGATGTAGGTTTGGAGAGGGGATAACCTAATTTTTTTTAGCTTTGGCAGTTCATATGGTAGGAACTTAACAAAAGATCTTTTGACGTTGGTGGAGTCCTCTATGGGGGACTTTGTCTCATTTTATTAGCTCTTATTTGTTGGGTCATGGGTAGATATTCAACATCTATATAGGAGACGGCTTTTTGGGCTCCTTGGCCCTAAGACTCTTTTTGGCTCTTGTGCAGTTCACATTGAAATAATAGACACCCCAATCCCAATAAGAGAAGGGAAAATTTAGCTGCAAATGCTCAATCAGAATCTCTCTCTAAGAACTTCTATCATAGAGACGTTTTATTATTATTATTATTATTATTGAACAAATTATTATTGGTTATGATGGGAAAATATAACATCACCTTCTGTAGTAGCTATTATCATCTTCACTACTTCGAGGCTGATCGTGGGTTTAATCTTTTTCGGGTTAGTGTTGCTGCCTGCCTCATGCCTTAGCTACAGCAGTCTTTCATTGTGGCAGTGGGTTTGGTTAATTATGGCATGAACTTCCAGCATTTCAGGTATGAGCTTCTCGGGATGTTCAATCATTTTATTTTATTTTTTTTACAGATTTTTATTCTTCAAATTCTGGCCATCTGTATAGCAAATAAACACGTTATTGGTAACATAGGTAATTACCTTTCTGGCTTGGTAAATCTCATGACAATTGAGGGAGAAGTCAGATGTTTTATAGATCATTTATTGTTGAATATTCATTTCATGAAGAAATAACAGTATAAAGTTGCTCAAGTTTAGTGGAGATGTTGTGTTCGTTACTGTTATTTAACCTCTCTCAATACCTCAACATGTTATTCTCTGTTCTTTACTTGGATTATGCTGTTAGTTGTGCTGCACAATTCTATTTCTCCGCAATAAATACAATTTTGGAATAGAAACTATATGTAAATATCGTATAATTTTTAACAACTTTCCGACACCTTCTCTTGGAATAGAAACTTAATGTAAATATCGTTGTGATATGTTACTTCTGTTTTCCTGATAGCTGCAATCCGTCACGTCATAACCCATTTTTAAGCTGAGTGATGAAATCATGTGCATTGGGCTGCTCTTGTTGCTTCATTGATTTCGGATTCTTTGACATCTTCGAGTCCATTGTCGGGTATGCTTTCCCTGATTGTGCCAGCAAATAAGGTTGCCTCTCAGCTTACTGATGCAATTGGTTTCCTTAGGCACCTAAGATAATATGACCTCCATCGTCACCGAACCAAATGATGGGTCGTTGAATCTCTCTATCGATGCCATTGTACAAGATAGGTCACACCAGACACTCTTTGGACAAGAAGACACATCCTAGCCCTGACGACCTCACCTGAAAATTGCAACACATAAATTCTAAAGGATTTTAAGCAAATTTGCCCCCACCAGAATCAGATTCTGAGGAGAAACTCAAGATAATTCTATCATATGATATTTTGTAGAAGGCCTATGTAGAACGTCGAATTTACCAATGACACAGAATAAAGAACAAATAAGAAGGAAGACATTACCGAATTCACATCCTTGGCTAGCTTTAGAACTGATGATTCCAATACAATTCTCATCTCGATCAAATCACTCTACTTCAAACATAAGGATCTTGGACAACGTGGTCACTCTACTTTCGCATTGCAGCAAAGTTGCAGTGCTGTATAATGTTAATGAGCAAAGAGAACACAGCTAAGCCAAGAAAGAACCTATTTTCTGTAACTGAGACTTGATCTCACTGTGATTAGGCCTATATAAATATGTACATATACAAACACTATGCTGCCGGTAGGATACCCAAACAACGATTGCACTGCCCTGTCTAAAATTGCACTCAAATACCCCAAAATTGCTTGTTTGATATCTGAGACATCTTGAAGTAGCAGTCTCCAAAATGAAGGATGCTGTTTTGTTGTGCAACAGTTGTATTTGAAGAAGTGGTCTTGTTCAAGCTTGAAAGAACACCATTACTTGTGTACTCTGTATATGGTAATGAAGATTGCTCCTTCAATTTTAGTGTTCTCAATTTGTTGCTATCTAAGAAGTGAAGTGTATCTCCCATTTATTTTATTGACTCATTTTATCATCTGAACAACTTCTCCTCTCCCTTGGTGAGCAACTATGATTGTTGTCCTTCCATAGGCAGCTTTGTCGCGAGCTCCTTGAACAATTCGCGCTGATACCAAGCCCAATGCACTTGTTTCTTCGCCATGGCGCCTAGTGTTGTTAGAGGCGCGTCTATCCTTCAGGCTCCAAGAGACTGCGCCTCATGTGTGCACAAGTGTGCTTTTGACAACATTTGCGCCTTTATTTTGAAATGTCAATGCTTTAGTAATAATTTTTATTTTTTCATTGCATTTTCTATTATGTGGCTCACTTCACTTGGCACATGCCTAGGCTCCAGAGGACCTCTACTAGTGCTTTAGTGCGCCTTGAGCCTTTATTAACATTAATGGCACCCTGATCACGGGACAGTCAATTGCAGTTATATAACTCCAGAGGACCTCTAGCCTATGTACATGTGAAATAGTCTGGTATTAAAAGTGCCTCTTGAAATGAACTTATATATGCATAGATATATGTAATATATAAAAGTGGGAAATGTAGTGAGCATTTGCATTTATAGCTGCCTGGATAATCTCTTCCATTGCTGCATCTTGTTTGCCATAAATTATGTACAGTGGAATTTGAATGGTGTTTTGGTGATTGAAGATGAAGATAAGTGGTCTAATGGTATTTCCATTCCTCCCCAAAATTGGGAGAGGTCTGGGGTTCGAGTCCTATAGGGCTCATGTGTAGGTGTGTGAGTTCCTTAACATTCAAAAAAAAAATGAAGATAAGGGGTGCCTTAGTAATGTTATTGGAAGCAATTGTAGTAAAAAAATTTAATTTCAATCAAATTTCTTAACAGAAAAGAAGGGTAAAATAATTATCCATTACATAGTTGAAAAAGGAATTTGAGTTTATTCTTTTGGAAGGTAAACTTTTTTTTTTCCCCACGCAAGTGGTCCTTCGGTATTGGAGTTCAATTTTTGCTCTCAAATTGAACAATATAAAGATAAAACTGTGGTATATTTAGTAAAATACGTATACTTTAGGTCTTTTAAATATATTTTCACATTTCATGAAACAAAGAGATTGTAAAGCGTGTGTTTTTTGGCAATACTTTACGTGAGAAAAATCATATATCTATATTAAAATATGAATAAATTTTTTTGAACAAAATTAGATAAATTTTTTTGAACAAAATTAGATAAATTTTTTTTGGAAAATTTATGTTTTTGAATAATTTTCTTCAAAAAAATTTAATTCAATTTTCAGCATTAATGGACTTATTTAATCATAAATTAGTTCATTAACGTTCCAATATATTAGAAACGGTTGGTTGCATGCTGTTCTCATAAGGCCTGTTTGGATCTAGTTGTACTTTTCGCATCATATTTTTCAAAGTAATGCTTTGTTGTAAATTGTTGTGAGTCGAAAACAAATGCATGTTTAATAACATAAATTTGTCGTAAAAATTGAAAGTGTTAAAATAACATTTTATGTTCTTTCTACTTTGTTACATTTGTAAAACATTAAAAATACTAAAAAGCTTCTTCTGAAATTTGCATTTTGTTTTAAAAAATATCACTACTATTCAAAGCATAGCACATGCCGCATCTGTTGTCAAATAATAATACTGTAACATTTTGATGGAGAAGCCATGAAAGCACAACAGGAACTAAACATGCTTTATTCTTCATCTTTATCTACTCTATTGTTTAACTATGCAGGGGAATTCACAGACAAATCTTCTTCATTGAAAAGTCCAACAAAAAGGAGAAAGGGCTTCCTTATTTTTTGGGCTCTATTTCACCGAGAATGAAATATTATTTAATCGTGAAAATGCCATGTCAAGCGTGCCTATCTCCAACTTTGTTTGCCTTCTTACAGTCATGGCGCAACTGGCCAGCCCACTCGACTTGTGTGATTTGCTTTTCGCTTTTCTGCCCTCAGTGTTTGTTACACTATGGTCATATTATAATTAAGGTTCATAAAAATTTAAACAAAAAGATAAATTTTATTAAACACCCTTCATGTGTGTTAGAAAGATAATCGTAACTAATGATGATTCTTTTTTTTTTCTTTTTTTCTTTTGCACTAAGAATTAAAATTCATGATTTTATTGTTAGAAAAAAGGAAAATTATCAGTAAACACACTAAAATCACTTTGACCACAAGAATCCTATGAACCAACTGACGCTACCTAGCAAAAGAGGGACAACATAGGAGACGTTTGAGATATGATTAGCTAACATGTGAAATATATATATATATATATATATATAGGTAAGCATTTTTTTTTTTTTTTTGTGGGGTTGGTCAGCACTCAGCAGAGATGTAACAGAGAGAGAAAGGAATAAAACAATAGTTTATCATAAAAAATGAATTATCATAAATAAAATATTTCATTCTAGTTTATCTGGAAACTGTGATGTCTCCTAAGTGAAACAATTACAAAGAACCCTATTCTTCTTGTTTCTCTGTATCCACTGCCGCATCCTCCACCACCTCAACCAACCACCTTCGCCACCTCCACCATCACCTCCACCGACGGCCTCTGTGACCAATTTGAAGTGGGTATTAACCCAGAGACGATTAATTATTGGTGAGCTATTTAACAATTCACACTTGTATTACCTATTTGTTCAACATATAATATATATATATATATATATATATATATATATATATATATATATTATGTACAAACACTAGCCGACATAAATCAATTAATTCGTACGGGTCACAATTAAAAATGCCAGATTGTTTTTTTATTTTGTGATAGTGATAGTTGGGTCGTATGTGAAAGCCTTTTCTTAACCGTGAGGTAGAATTCTGATAGATGTGCATATATATATATATATACACACGCAAACACATACTTATTCCTATATGGCATTTTATAGATTGAGAGTTTCTTTATACGAACAATTTCTCAGTGGGAGCTCCAATTTGTTTCAAAGCCCAATCATTGGCTTAGCGGTCATTTGCCTCATTACTTGGCACGGTTTACACAATGAAACAAAGTGGACTCGGCTCCGAATCTACACATGGGAAGGTAATTTTTTTTTTTATTCTTGAGAAATTGTATCCAGTGTTGTTATAGGACGCGCTTAGGCTCCGGGCTCTGTAAGGCACAATAATTTTTTCCCCTTTATTATAAAATATGAATGTTATAGTTAATACTATTATTTTCTCATTGCATTTCCCAATCTGAGGCAGAGTAAATAATGTAAATTCCTCATTGCATTTGCCATTGTGTGCCTGGCATCACTTAGCACGCTCCTCGCGCCTAGGCTCCAAAGGACCTCTAACGTATTAGGGTGCCTTGAGTCTTTAATAATACTGATTGTATGTAACAAAAATTTTCATATAAGAGTCAGTCTCATCATCGATTAGAGGCCTAAAATCATAAAACCCCCTCATACCTTTCAAGAATGTCATGCAACTTCATGCAGTTACAAATGACCTCCCAAAATATTATAAATTTATCACATTGCCTGCAATCAGTGATGTAGCTGTTAATTTCGTGCGAAAATGAGAACCTCCACATTTTAGTATTAATTTAATGATCAAAATATTAAAACCTCCACATTTAGTATTAATCTGAGGATTAAAATACGACCTATTTATTCTAAACGCTTCATGTGTGGCAATTTTTTTGGTCTAAACATGTGAAACAATTTTTAATTGATTGACGGTGATGTTTGAACATAGGACTTCTTGTATAAAGGAAAAACTGATATGCTGCCTTGATCTTTCTTTGTCTCGAAACCCAGACCCCCTATGATACCATGTGAAAGTACCCATCTACTTTAAAAACATAAGCGGTCAAAGAAGAGAGGGTGTAACTTAAGTATTTATAGCGTTTTATGGTTTTAGCCCTTGATTCATGTGTAGGTATGGGTACTTCTTCGGTGTTGTGGTGAGTTATTGTTGTTTGTACCTTTGTTTGATTGTTTTATCTTCATTCTTCGTTGTTGGGTTGAATGGTAGTATGTTTGTGGGTTGGCTTGATCTACAGTTTCTTGTTATTGTGCATCTTTGTCATATGTAGCTGTTCGATTTTATTTCTTTAATTTATACTGGTTCTCCTCAATCCCACTTACCGTCGTCTCTCTCTGGCTTCCAATAATAAGTGTCAGGTGAAGCGTAATCATTTGGAAGAGTTTCCAATCAGTGAGCTACGGGATGATATACTGATTGAGATCCTGTCTCATTTGCCAATGAAAGAGGCTGCAAGAACTAGTCTACTCTCGACTAGATGGAAAGATTTGTGGACATATACAACTGGTACTTTAGATTTTGATGGTTCCAAGGTATTAAAGGAACTAGCCTCCTCCCATAGACCAAATTGGGAGCTTCTAAATGTGGAGAGGTCTAACTATGTAAGCTGGGTGAATCATGTCTTGAACTCATACAAGGGTACAACTATTTATGAACTCATATTTCGATTTGATTTGGATGTAAAAGCGTCAACTGATATTGATAATTGGGTTCACTTTGCAACGCAAAAGACAGTCAAAAGAATTGAGTTGAATCTTACACGATTATTTGAGTATGTTCCGGAAGGGCGTTATGTTTTACCCCATAGATCACTCAATTTTTCAAGACTTCAATCCCTGACTGCGATTTCTTTTAAGCACGTGGGACTGACTGGAGAATGTCTTGAATCATTTTTGTCAAATTGTCCGGTTCTTGAAGAAGTATGTGTTGTTGAGTCGACATGTCTAGTAAATCTAAAAGCCTATAGTCAATCACTCAAGCATTTAAAAATAGCTTACGGTTGGGATTTGGAAAGTATTGAGATTTCAGCGATAAATCTTTTGTCATTTGAATATGCTGGCTGCAAGAAAAGTTTATGTTTCAAGACTGCATGCAACCTTTCTAAAGTATCCCTAGGGGGTCCCTTTGCCCTATGTATGATAAGTAAATTTTCTCAATTACCTGATTGTATCTCTCAGCTGCATACACTTATATTGGAGTTGCGATTTGAGGTTAGTATCTATTTTATTTTATATTTGTTTTTGTTACTTGCTTGTTTGCCATCTGTTCTTCAAGTATATATATATATTTTTACTCATTTTGTTATTACATTCTCTTTGTTAGAGGCTTCAGAAAACTCATTTCTTCCCCAGATTTCCTGAATTAAGGACTATAAAGCAATTGACCTTGGAAGCGGATTCATATTCAGCCAAGAGCTTCCTTCCTTGCATTTCACTGATAGAGCAATGTCCTTGTTTGTACAAATTTTCTTTAGTGGTGAGTGCTCTTACTTTCCGCTTTAGATTTTTGACATCTTTAGTTTTATTCTCCTTGTTTCTACAAATACCTGGTATGCCATTCATAGCACGTTATCTGCATCTCTATTTTTTTTTTTATGGGAAGTCGGTGGAGGAATTACTTATAATTACTTTATATGCCTCGTACATGTGAATTTATGAGCAACGATATGTGATATATCGACTAAGTACAAATATGAATGCAAGATGAAGTTGATAGTAGAGGTACTATATGTAAGTTGATAGTCCTTTGTTGACTAGGCTACTGAGAATCAGACTTTAATTTTTCGTACGGGTATTAAGGGTTATGGATAATAGATTATGTGTATTTTGATTTGGCGCCTAGCTTTATCCTGTTTGATCACTTTCTTTTCATTTGATAACCGGGGCATCCGACTTTTTACCCTCGCTAATCCACATCATTCGTGCAAAGCAACCCTCCCACACGAATGTGGAACGAATTGTTTGCACCCAATAAGAATCAAACATGAGACGTGACATGAGGCACCAAGTCCCAAATCTTTTCCAAGCTGGACCAAATCTTTTCATTTTCATCATTATTAATTGAAAGTTCAGTTTCATTGTTCGAACAAATATAAATTAATAATAGGATCATTAGGTTTAGGGTATGTTGATGCTCTTATGGAAATACTCTGCAACCTGTTCCACAATCCATCTTTAAATACCACAGAACTACTTGAACTGCCCATATATGTTAAAGATCGTAATAGACGATCTATTTAATTGAAGAATTCTGCAGGAATTTAGATTGTTTCAGTAGGAATCAATTTTGAAGACGGGTTTAACTATTTTTTTTTCTTTACTCATAGGTGATTTCCCGGTACACTAACTATGATGAAAGCCACCATTTGCAAGGAAATGTGGTACAAACAACAAAGAAACAGTTGCATAAATGTCTTAAGGTGATAGAATTTGCGGGATTCATTGGCAACGACGTTGATTTTGAGCTGGTATTTTACCTAATTGAGAACGTTCCATCGCTAGAGAAAATAATTATTGATACTCACAAGTCTCATCCGGTTCAAATGGTAGAAGAAATTATTGCTTTAGAACTGCAAACAAAATTACCTCCAGGGGCTGAAGTATTAGTACTATGAAGTGTTAAGATCAATTGATTTTGTGGCTGAAGTAATAGAACTATGAAGTGTTATGATCAATTGATTGTGTGGAGAGTTTTTTTTTTTTTTTTTTTTTTAATCCCTTGCAAATCTATTTAATTTATATTCTTCTTAGTGTAAGATATGAGGTTTTTTAAGAAGTCTAAACTACCCTTTCGATACAATTACAGATAGTAGGAAAAAAAAAGAGAGAGGCAAACGGTCAAAAACCCAAATCAATCCAACATTTGATAATGCTATTATCCTGCACTTATTTTATCTATAAGAAGGTCATTTTAGTAATATATTATTAAAGATAAAGTAATATTGTTAAACTTTTAGTTAATATGGAGAGAGGACCATATTATCAGAAGTCATGTTAGGGGGAGTCAGTGTACTCAATCCAAATTAGATAATAGGTTAGTGTACTTTATGAGTGGAGGTGATTGTTATTTAGCCTTTTATGAGGGGTTTTAAATATAAATATCTTATTCTTTTTCCCTTTTTTTGACAGCCACTATAAGAAAATAAATTTGGAGTGCTAAACAAATATATAATGTTTATATATATATTATATGTCTTGGATTAACCAATTTCTGTAAACAGCAACATATATTCACAGATCGGTACTATGTTCACAAATTTGACCTACTTTTATTATTATAATTATTTTTATGGTGTAATATTTAATAATTTTTTTGAACTACTTGGATAAAATTGAAAAAAAGAAGAAGATTGACAACAATAATAGTACTATATATTTCATTAATATTTTTTGATATGATAACTTAAAAACAAAACTAAAATAAGCATAGAGTATTAGATAAATAAAAACCCCAATAAAACCCCAATTTCACACCTTTAAACTAAACTCAGAAACTTTTGCTATTTCTCATGCACCGTCCAGTGGTCACTAGGGACGTTACTGGCCATAGGTTCGGGGGCATTGTTGCCAAAGTGGTAAGTCACTTTGAGGTGATGTTGCTCTGCTACGGCGGCGATCTCACTCTTCCTTGGCGCGTCCCAATCAATGGCCACATTACCCCGATATTCGAAACGAACAACCAGAACTTCAATAGCATTCATCTGCTCCATTGTGCTTATGAACACTTTGTTCTCATTCAGAGTGTCGGCCCCCATCTCTCTCAGCTCGGTTCGGCCCTGGACAATTTCTGCCCATTTTGGGTTCTGAGCATCGTTCTCAGTGGCCTCTCCGCGCGCCACCAAGTCAGCATATTCAGTTTCAAGGACTTTCAGTTCTTCATTGGCGGTCAAAATTTGCTCAGCGTTGTCCATTTTTCAGGTGAATGAAATGAAATTTCAGTTAATGTTTGGTTTGCACAGAGAGAAATTTTTTACGTGAAATGGAATTTCAACTTCAACTATATAGAGAGAGAAAGGGAAAGAATTTGGTGGTGAATGATTTGCTGGTGAAAATTGCATGAGGTGCTTGATGGGCATGATATGAAATTTGCAGTGTTTGGCGTGAGTGATTTCACAAAAACTTCATCCTCATTCAATTTCAATTTTCTTCATGTCAGAATTTTGTGTTGGATATGAAAATTATACTTCATGTTATGGGCATGAACTTAAGACGCATGATTTAGTTTGAACAAATTTTGGAATTGGGTTGAAAAAAGTCTCAATTATAAACATTCAAATTACTATGTCACGCTATTTTTTTTTTTAAAAAAAAGAAAAGTTCAACTACAAAGTATGTTTGTTCCTCTTAATTATCTCTCATGATCAATTCTATTTTTTACTTATGTAATACTAAAAAGTAAAATCAGATTGGAAATTAAACAAACTAAGTACAATTGGGATTGTGTGAGTGAGATTCCTATGTTTTGATTAGGGCTGGAATAGCCCGGCCCAACCCATCAAATCTGAAATTAGGCTCATTCGGGCTGAGGTACATATGGGTCGGGTTGGATTGACCCAACTTGTACCCATACTTTTGATTGAATATTCTGAGTCGGGTCCAAATACCTTAGAACTATATATAGGGGTACTGTACTGCTATGAACGTTAAACATTAGATGGAGAGTTTTTTTTTTTTTTTTGAAAATTAATTTGATGGAGAGTTATCCAGCAAATACCTCCAAATTCTTTCTTGCAACCCAAACACATAATTCCCTATCCTTTATTTTCTTTTCTCCCCAAATCACTCTAAATCCTTCCTACCAAAGGAAGCCTTAGTTAACATCCTTGGCGTCGCACGTTTATTCTGTGTGTGAATCTCACTCTCCAATGTGTGTGACATGTTCTTTGTTTGTTGGTTATATTGGTAAGGGTGTTAAATGGCGGTTTTGAAGGGTTTTGGGCCGGGCCATAAAGAGCTTGGTAAACCCGCATCTTTTAGGCCAATCAGAACATTATTCAAATCACACAATATCATTCACGGAAGGAGGGGTGGGGATTCGAATCCGTGAGTTAGACTTCTGATATATATACATATGTGCACACACATTCTTATTTCTATATTCAATTTCATAGATTGAGAGTTTATTTTTATGAACAATTTGTTAGTGGGAGTTCCAATTAGTTTCAAAGCGGTCATTCGCCTCATTACTTGGCACGGTTTAGACAATGAAACAAAGGCGGCTCAGCTCCAATTTTGCACTTGGGAAGGTAAATATTTTTTTTTCGTATTGAGAAAATTGTATCCTTGTTAAAGGCACGCTTAGGCTCCGGACTCTCCCCAAAGCACAAGACTTGTGGCTCTTGTGTGCACAAGTGTGCCTTGACAACATTTTTTTCCCCTTTATTATGAAATATGAATGATATAGTAAAAATGTTACTACCTCTGTCCCATATTAGTTGTCTATTATTGCAACTTTACTTGTCCCAAAATACTTGTCCAGTTCGAATTTCAATGCAATTTAACTTTCCACTTTTCCCAACTATCTTTCTTCTACTAATTTTAAACAAATACCGGACCCCACCATAATACTATATCATTAAGGGCAAAATTAGAAATTGCACACTAGTCAACCCAAATCAATAAAATATTACAAGTCCAAATTGGACAACTATTGTGGGACGGATGTGGTATTTTATTTCCCCTTATGAGGTAGAGTAAATAATGTAAATTCCTCATTGCATTTTCCATTGTGTGTTTTGCATCACTTAGGCATGTGCCTCGCGCCTAGGCTCCAAAGGACCTCTAACACTTTAGTGGTTAATAATATTGATTATATCTTATTGAATGTAACCGAATCTTTCCTATGATAGTCAGTCTCATTATTGATTAGAGGCAATCATAAAATCCCTAAGATATTTAAAAATTATCACATTGCCCGCAATTAGTGAAGTAGTATTTAACTTCGTGCGAATATAAGAACCTCCACATTTAACATTAATTTAAGGATACAAATACGACCCATCTATTATAAAAATTTCACGTGTGGCAATCTTTTTGGTCTGACACGTGGAACAATTTTTGATTGGTTGACGTTGAAGTTTGAAGTTAGGACTTCCTGCTCTGATACCATGTGAATCACCTATCCACTTTAAAGCTTAAGCGATCCGAGAAAGTGTAATTTAAGTATTTATATGCTTCAAGACACCCCTTCACGTTTGATTTCTTTTTGATATAACATGTGAAAAAACTTTTTTCTTAAACTGGGTAACGGTGTGGTTTGAACACAAAACTTCATACTTGAGTACCATGTTAACCATCTATTTACTCTATAAGCTTTATGCTATCGAAAATCAGTCATATAACCCCCTATAATAAAATAAAAATGTAAAAACTCCACTAGTTAAAAAAAAATCATCATATCACCTAGTCTAATACCGTGTTAACCATCTATTTACTCTAAAAACTTTTGTCACTTTTTGACTGCAAACAAACTGAATGAGAGGTATTCCACAAATTTCCGAAACCTAGTCAGGGGCTTATTAGGTAGTTGCTTTAGTATAGGACTATAGGGGTTAGTTGATGTTGGGTTTGGCAAAATTTGGTAGGTGAAGGAAAGTTGGTTGGTTGAAGATTGAAGTGTGAACCTTTGACTTGACAGCCATGTGAAGTATGCAAGATGGATTTGGAGCAAACATATATAACACATGGCAAATATTAAGGAAGTCAAGTTTGGCAAGTTTGGCATGATGTTGAATTTGTACCAAACTTACTTGTGTATCTTGTTCACCCATGACTATAAATAGAGGCATTTGAAGAGAATGAACATACACCAAAATGAGAGCAAGATAGAGATGTGAGTCAAGAGGTGATGGTGCGGACCGGCACAGGGTGCAAATAGGCACCGAGTGAAGAGAGAAAAAAAGAGAAAGAGAAAAGAGAGAAAGAAGAAGTGATGGTGCTGTGTGACACCAAGATAGAAGTGATGGTGTTGTGTGACACCAAGAGAGATGTGAGGGTGCGGATGGCACCGAGAGAAAGAGAGAAAAGAGTGCGGACTGCACATGTTGAGAGGGTGTTGTATACACCGTTATAATATATCTATCTATGGAATGAAAATTGTGTCCGTGGACGTAAGCCAAAGTTGGGGCTGAACCACGTTAAAAATTGTGTGTTATATGTGTGTTGTGTGTATTGTTGTGTGTGTGGGTAAATGCCGGATGTTGACGATCTTGGGTGAGATTAATTCCTGAGTGTGAGTTGAGAATTAATTCCTAACAGTTGATTGCCTTTTTGAAAGTATGAGGAGTTTTGATATATATGTATGTTTGTGTACTTCTTTGGTGTTGTGGTGAGTTATTGCCTATTTGTGCCTTTTCTTGATTATTTTATCTTCATACTTCGTTGCTGGGTTGAATGATAGTATCTTGGGTTGGCTTGATCTTCATTGTTTGTTATGCATCTCTGTCATAAATGGCTGTTGGATTTTATTTCTTCAATTTATACTCTGCTTCTCCTTATTCCCACTTACCATTTCTATCTGGCTTCCAACAATTAGTGTTAAAATACTTATTCACATTCTGTCTCATCTGTGAATGAAAGAGGCTGCAAGAACTAGTCTACTCTCGACTAGATGGAAAATTTTGTGGACATATACAACTGTTAAATGTGGAGAGGTCTAACCATGTAAGTTGGGTGAATCTTGTCTTGAACTCGTACAAGCATACAACCATTGATGGACTCGTAATTCGATTTGATTTGGATCATACTTTTTACATCTGATATTGATAACTGGGTTCACTTTGCAACGCAGAAGATGGTCAAGAGGATTGAGTTGAATCTTACACAATTATATCAGATTGTCCGGGAAGGGCGTTATGTTTTACCCCAAAAATCACTCAATTTTTCAGGACTTAAATCCCTAACTGCGGTTTCTTTTTCTTTTACGCACGTAGATGTGACTGAAGAATGTCTTGAATTGTTTCTTTCAAGCTGTCCAGTTCTTGAAGAAGTATGTGTTGTTCAGTCAACATGTCTAGTAGATCTAAAAGCCTATAGTCAATCATTCAAGCATTTAAAAATAGCTTACTGCGGGGGTTTGAAAAGTATCAAGATTTCAGCGATGAATCTTTTGTCTTTTGAATATGATGATTGTAGCACAAGTTTATGTTTCAAGATTCCGTGCAACCTTTCTGAAGTATCCCTGACGGGTCCCTTTGCCAACTGTATGATACGTAAATTTTCTCAATTATCTAATTATATCTCTCAGCTGCATACACTTATATTGGGGTTGCGTCATAAGGTCAATATCAATGTTTATTTTTTTCTTTGTTACTTTCATCCTATTGTTCATTTGTACCAACCCAATTTTATTTTAGGGCGCCGCCCTTTTGTCTTTGGCAGTTCATATGGCAGGAACTTAACAAAATATAATTTGACGTTAGAAAGAAAATAATGTGTGTGTATATATATATATGTATTTCTACGAGAGAGCTTTTGAGATGAAAAGAATTAGGGTTTGACCGAAGAAATGGAATGCAAATTATTATTATTATTATTTTTTTGAAGAGAATTAAAAAATTGAAGCAAAAGAGGAGAAGGATGGAAAAGATAAAAAAAATGTGAGAATTTTAGAAAATGATAGCTTTAGGGGGGCATATTAAAAATATTGTAAGGTGCCACATATATGCATAAAACAAGAATTCTCGGGGCAGGAATGTGCCCGAGTTCCCCCCTTGGGCCCATGCTGGATGCATCCTTACAAATTCCCGAATACAGAGGTGTGTTCTACCTTTGTAAGCATCCTATTTTCTTAGTCTAGTGACGATGGGAAAATTATAGCTAGTAGCTACCCTACCATTGACTTTATCTTAATATAGGGGAAACTTGGGCAGATCGAGGGGTTAGTTTCCCATAGTATGAGCTCGAACCCAAGTCTAATCCAACTTGGTCTTCAAGCCAAGTTCCTCCACCAGCCTAACTTGCGGTTAACATTCAAATATATGAACTTGTTGAAATTGGTTTAGGAATCAGATTACTACTGACTTAACCAACGAAATTGTATAGACTATCGCTGCACTTGGTTAGGCATGTGTCGCTATTTGGGTTGTAATTGGCTGCCAGATACTCATTCTAAGGCTTGGTTGAGCTTTAAATATATGTTACAGTTGAAATTTACGAGGAGCCCCGAATGATGTCGTTAGCTTGTTCAAGTTGCATCTCTAGGTGATATTAATGTTTTTGAACCTTCTCAAACAAAAGACATTGCAGTAAAACTTTCAAATGACAATGGAGTTTAACATAAAATCTTAGAGATATCTTGTGCCGACCTATGTGGGCAGGTGCAAGTGGCACTGACAGACTACCACACTGGGCGAGCTACATGTGCACAATCCCACATCGCCTAGGTAAGGAAAGGCTAGTGTTGTATGTGAGTTTCATTCCCTTCTATGACACGACGTGTTTTAAAACCGTGATGGCTGAGAACCCACTAGAACTACACAGTTAAGCGTGCTTGATGTGATTATGTAATTATCTTTACTGTTATCTATCTTAACCAACAACCCCCTATGTGAGTTTCATACATTTTTTATGACACAACGCGTTTTAAAATCGTGATGGTTGGAAACCCATCAGAACTCCACAGTTAAGCGTGTTTGATGTGGAGTAATACCAGGATTGGTGACCCTCTGGGAATTTCTGGTCCGGGTTAGTCAAAAGCGGACAATATTATGTCTGGATTGGGAGGGGGCTGAAATGACATAAAGAAAAATGGATCATAAATGACATAGAGGGGCTTAGCTAGCAAGTGATTACCTTGGCTCGGAAAAATGACAAAGAGGAAAATGGATCATATGTAAAATGATCCATTTTCCTCTATGTCATGGATCATTTTACATATGATCCGTTTGGATCATATGTAAAATCCTCTGGGAAGCTTCTGGTCCAGGTTGCCATAACTTCTAGCGTTTCAGGTATGAGCTTCTCGGGATGTTCAATCATTTTTTTTTTTACAGATTTTTATTCTTCAAATTCTGGCCATCTATATAGCAAATAAACACGTTATTGGTATCATAGGTAATTACCTTTCTGGCTTGGTAAATCTTATGACCATTGAGGGAGTGTAGAAGTCAGATGGTTTATAGATCATTTATTGTTGAATGTTCATTTCATGAAGAAATAACAGTATATAGTTGCTCAAGTTTAGTGGAGATGCTGTGTTCGTTACTGTTCTTTAACCTCTCTCAATACCTCAACATGTTATTCTTTGTTCTTTACTTGGATGATGCTGCACAATTCTATTTCTCCGCAATAAATACAATTTTGGAATAGAAACTATATGTAAATATAGTATAGTTTTTAACAACTCGCAATTTTTTCAATTCCGACCCTTCTCTTGGAATAGAAACTTAATGTATACTATCGTTATGGTATGTTACTTCTGTTTTCCTGATAGCTGCAATCCGTCACTGTCATACCCATTTTTAAGCTGAGTGATGAAATCAAGAGCATTGGGCTGCTCTTGCTGCTTCATTGATTTCGGATTCTTTGACATCTTCAGGCCCATTGTTGGGTAAATGCTCAAAACCCCCTATAATTCCAAAATTGTGCAAAAAATCCCCCTCATATTTTGTAAACCCCCTAAACTTTGCAACATGTGCGAATATACCCCCTAATTAATACACTTTTCCGGTCAGTTTTGTGGCCAGAGTTATATCCGGTCAGTTTTGTGGCCAGAGTTATATCAAGTGACTTACACATGGTGCATAATTTTCTAAAATGCCCAAAAACCCTTACCCACTTACCATTCTACCCTCTTCTCTCCCAAGTGCTCTCAGCATTTACATTTCAATCAAAACATTGCTTATACATTTCAATCAGGGCAATACATACAAATAATAAAAATTCATAAATAAACACATTACACAATCATCTCCCTCTACCCATAAAATTACAGAAAGCAATATATAACAAATAATGAGAGAGAGTAAATTATAAATAGGAAATTAAATAACTTAACAACTATACACACACACATATATATATATACATATATATACCTATTCATATATAGTCCACCAACGAACAGAGATCACAAGAACAAATATTTTGGTTGGCAATTCTGGAGGGCTTATCTTTTCTTCATTCCCTCTCTCTCTCTCTTCGATTTGCCTTCACAATTTTGGCATTTCGGTCTATAAGTTATTAGGCCTATGCTTGATTTTTGATTTATGTGTTGTATTCAAGCTAAATTTTGCATTTTTTTGGTTATTTTATCTGCAATTTATGGTCGTACATGTGGAAGACCTAATAATTGTAGATCAAACCCTAGATCTTGTTTTTTTGTGCTCTGTTCTTGTTGATATGGGGATCGAGAAGGGGTTGCTAGGGTTAGGTTTGGCCGACGGCGTCGAATCCTCCATTGCAGGTGGATGATACAGATGAGGGTTTGTGCACAAGGTTTAAAATGTCTTTTTCCATTTCAGTCTTATTTTAAAAAAATATCAAATACTACAACATTAAGGGGTAAGCTGGTAATTTCTCATCTCAGGCACTGGAAAAGTGTATTAGGGATATATTCGACCAAGATGCAAAGTTTAGAGGGGTTTAGAAAATATGACCAAGATGCAAAGTTTAGAGGGGTTTAGAAAATATGAGGGGGTTTTCTGCGCAGTTTTAAAATTAAAGGAGAGTTTTGCGCCATTTCCCCAAAGATATATATATATATATATATATACAAACTATTTAACTCAAATAACCCAAAATTGCTTGTTTGATATCTGAGACATCGTGAAGTAGCAGTCTCCAAATGAAGGATGCTGTCAGATTGAACTATATAAAGATAAAACTGTGGTATATTTAGTAAAATAAATATACTTTAGGTCTTTTAAATATATTTTCACATTTCATGAAACAAAGAGAATGTAAAGAATGTGTTTTTTGCAATACTTTACGTGAGAAAAATCATATATCTATGTTAAAATATGAATGAATTTTTTTGAACAAAATTAGATAATTTTTTTGGCAAATTTATGTTTTTGAATAATTTTGTTCAAAAAAAATTTAATTCAATTTTCAGCATTAATGAACTCATTTAATCATAAATTAGCTCATTAACGTTCCAATATCTCATAAACGGTTGGCCGCATGCTGTTCTCATAAGGCCCGTTTGGATCGAGTTGTACTTTTCGCATTATACTTTTCAAAGTAATATTTTGTTGTAGAGTGTTGTGAGTCGAAAATAAAAACATATTTGATAACATAAATTTGTCGTAGAAATTGAAAGTGTGAATATAATATTTTTTTGTTCTTTCTACTTTGTTACATTTGTAAAACATTAAAAATACTAAAAAATTACTTTTTAAACTTGCATTTTCCTTCAAAAAATATCATTACTGTTCAAAGCATAGCACGTGCCACATCTACTGTCAAATAATAATATTGTAACATTTCAATGCAAAGCCATGGAAACACAATAGGAACAAAACATGTTTTATTCTTCATCTTTATCTACTCTATTGTTTAACTATGTAGGGGAATTCACTGACAAATCTTCTTTATTCGAAAGTCCAACAAAAATAAGGAAGAGCTTCCTTATTTTATGGGCTCTAATTGCTAACAAGTTCAGTCGAACAATGTAACGAGGCATTTTTGGCCGAATGGTTAGGCAAGACGAAAATGAAATATTATTTAATCGTGAAAATGCCATGTTAAGCTCCAACTTTGGTTAAGGCTAATCTTGTATTAACACTATTATAGGATATAGGGTATAAGAGATGTTTGGATCCAGGGTATTTTAGACATTTCATACTATAAGGGGGTGTGATTGAAAATACTTAAATGTGAGGGGTTTGATTAAAATAAAAACATACATCAATGTAAATGAAATTAACCTTTTTTTATTTTGCACTAAGAATTCAAATTCATGATTTTATTGTTAGAAAAAAGGAAAATTATCAATAAATAACACTAAAATCACTTTGACCACAAGAATCCTATGAAGCAACTGACACTACCTAGCAAAAGAGAGACAAAAATGGGTGACGTTTGAGATATGATTACCGAACATGTGAATATATATATATATATATATTTTAAGGTAAGCAATTTTTGTTTTTTTTGGGGTTGGTCAGCACCCAGCAGAGATGCAGTTCATTACTTGATTTGAAGTCGATGATCTCTAAATGAAGTATAGTACCATTGCCCACACTGGGTAGACTAACAACAGCAATAAAACAAATAGTATTGCCTAGAATTAAATTGAAAAAAAAAAGAAAAAAGAATTATCATAAATAAAATATTTCTTTCTAGTTTATCTGGATGTCTCCTAAGTGAAACAATTACGAAGGACCCTATTCTTCTTGTTTCTCTGTACCTACTGCCGCGTCCTCCGCCACCGCAACCAACCACCTTCGCCACCTCCACCGACGGCCTCTGTGTCCAATTTGAAGTGGGTTTTAACCCAAAGACGATTAATTATTGGTGAGCTATTTAACAATTCACACTTGTATTACCTATTTGTTCAACATATCTTTGTTCTTATATAGATATTATACACAATTGTGCATAGAAAGAGAAAATAACAGATCTTTGCGTATATCTATATATATATATATATATTATATGTACAAACACTAGCTGACATAAGCCAATTAATTCATACGGGTCACAATTAAAAATCCCAGATCGTTTTTTTATTTTGTGTTAGTGATAGTTGGGTCGTATGTGAAAGCCTTTTCTGATTGAGAGTTTCTTTATATGAACAATTTCTCAGTGGGAGTTCCAATTTGTTTCAAAGCGCAATCATTGGCTTATTACTTGGCACGGTTTAGACAATGAAACGAAGGCGACTCAGCTCCAATTTTGCACTTGGAAAGGTAATTTTTTTTGTTCTTGAGAAATTGTATCCAATTTTGCTCCAAATATATTTTTTTATAGTTAATACTGTTATTTTCTCATTGCATTTTCCAATCTGAGGCAGAGTAAATAATGTAAATTCCTCATTGCATTTGCCGTTGTGTCATGTGTGCCTCGCATCACTCAGCACGGGCCTCGCTCCAAAGGACCTCTAACTTATTAGGGTGCCTCGAGTCTTTAATAATACTGATTGTATGTAACAAAAATTTTCATATAATAGTCAGTCTCATCATCGATTAGAGGCCTAAAAATCATAAAACCCCCTCATACCTTTCAAGAATGTCATGCAACTTCATGCAGTAACAAATGACCTCCCAAAATATTATAAATTTATCACATTGCCTGCAATCAGTGACGTAGCTGTTAACTTTGTGCGAAAATGAGAACCTCCACATTTTAGTATTAATTTAATGATCAAAATATAAAAACCTCCACATTTAGTATTAATCTGAGGATTAAAATATAACCCATTTATTATAAATGCTTCATGTGTGGCAATTTTTTTGGTCTAACATATGAAACAATTTTTAATTGATTGACGGTGAGGTTTGAACATATGACTTCTTGTATAAAGGAAAAACTGATATGCTGCCTTGATCTTTCTTTGTCTTGAAACCAAGACCCCCCTTGATACCATGTGAAAGTACCCATCTACTATAAAAGCTTAAGCGGTCAAAGAAGAGAGGGTGTAACTTAAGTATTTATAGCATTTTATGGTTTTAGCCCTTGATACATATGTAGGTATGGGTACTTCTTCGGTGTTGTGGTGAGTTATTGTTGTTTGTACCTTTGTTTGATTGTTTTATCTTCATTCTTCGTTGTTGGGTTGAATGATAGTATGCTTGTGGGTTGGCTTGATCTTCAGTTTCTTGTTATTGTGCATCGTTGTCATATGTAGCTGTTCGATTTTATTTCTTCAATTTATACCGGTTCTCCTCAATCCCACTTACCGTCTCTCTCTGGCTTCCAATAATAAGTGTCAGGTGAAGCGTAATCATTTGGAAGAGTTTCCAATCTGTGAGTTGCCAGATGATATATTGATTGATATCCTGTCTCGTTTGCCAATGAAAGAGGCTGCAAGAACTAGTCTACTCTCGACTAGATGGAAAGATTTGTGAACATATACAACTGGTACTTTAGATTTTGATGGTTCCAAGGTATTAAAGGAACTAGTCTCCCTTAGACCAAATTGGGAGCTTCTAGATGTGGAGAGGTCTAACTATGTAAGTTGGGTGAATCATGTCTTGAACTCGTACAAGGGTACAACTATTTATGAACTCATAGTTCGATTTGATTTGGATGTAAAAGCATCAACTGATATTGATAATTGGGTTCACTTTGCAACGCAAAAGACAATCAAAAGGATTGAGTTGAATCTTACACGATTATTTGAGTGTGTTCCGGAAGGGCATTATGTTTTACCCCATAGATCACTCAAATTTTCAAGACTTAAATCCCTAACTGCGATTTCTTTTACGCACATAGGACTGACTGAAGAATGTATTGAATCGTTTATGTCAAACTGTCCGGTTCTTGAAGAAGTATGTGTTGTTGAGTCGACATGTCTAGTAAATCTGAAAGCCTATAGTCAATCACTCAAGCATTTAAAAATTGCTTACTGTTGGGATTTGGAAAGATTGAGATTTGAGCGATAAATCTTTTGTCATCTGAATATGCTGGCTCTAAGAAAAGTTTATGTTTTAAGACTGCGTGCAACCTTTCTAAAGTATCCCTGGGGGGTTGCTTTGCCCTATGTATGATACGTAAATTTTCTCAATTACCTAATTGTATCTCCCAGCTACATACACTTATATTGGAGTTGCGATTTGAGGTTAGTATCTATTTTATTTTTTATTTGTTTTTGTTACTTGCTTGTTTGCCATATGTTCTTCAAGTATATATTTTTTTTACTCATTTTGTTATTACATTCTCTTTGTTAGAGGCTTCAGAAAACTCGTTTCTTCCCCAGATTTCCTGAATTAAGGACTATAAAGCAATTGACCTTGGTAGCGGATTCATATTCAGCCAAGAGCTTCCTTCCTTGCATTTCACTGATAGAGCAGTCTCCTTGTTTGTACAAATTTTCTTTAGTGGTGAGGGCTCTTATTTTTCGCTTTAGATTTTTGACATCTTTAGTTTTATTCTCCTTGTTTGTACAAATACCTGTTATGCCATTCTTAGGATGTTATCTGCATCTCTATTTTTTTAGGGGAAGTCAGTGGAGGAATAACATACTTTATATGCCTCGTACATGTGAATTTATGAGCAACGAACTTGAAGGCAATATATTATATATTTTCTTATATGAAGTTGATAGTAGAGGTACTATAATATGTAAGATGATAGTCCTTTGTTGACTAGGCTACTGAGAATAAGACTTCAATTTTTCATACGGGTATTATGAGTCATGGCTAATAGATTATGGGTATTTTGATTTGGGGCCTAGCTTTATCCTGTTTGATCACTTTCTTTTCATTTGATAACCGGGGCATCCGAATCTTTTACCCTAATTCGTGCAAAGCAACCTTCCCACACTAATCTGGAACCAATTGTTTGCACCCAATAAGAATCAAACATAAGACGTGACTTGAGGCACCAAGTCCCAAATCTTTTCCAAGTTGGACCAAATCTTTTCATTTTCATCATTACTAATTGAAAGTTCAGTTTCATTATTCAATCAAAAATTAATTAATAATAGGATCATTAGGGTCCGTGACGGACCCAGAAAAGTGTATGAGTGGGGGCGTAATGATATTTTGTTATAATTTCAGTAGGGCGTTGTGTAATTTTAATGAGGAGTCTTATGTAAATTCCAAATTCCTTAAGCATAAAACATAAAAAAACAAAAATTCAGTGGGGGCCAATGCCCCCACTGGTCTAAAGGTAGGTCCGTCCCGGATTAGGGTATGTTGATGCTCTTATGGAAATACTCTGCAACCTATTCCACATTCCATCTTTAAATACCACAAAACTACTTGTACTGCCCATATATGTTAAAGATCATAATAGACGATCTATTTAATTGAAGAATTATGCAGGAATTTAGATTGTTTCAGTAGGAATCAATTTTGAAGACGGGCGAATCATGTTTTAACTATTTTTTTCTTCTTTTTCTCATAGGTGATTTGCCGGTACACAAACTATGATGAAACCCACCATTTGCAAGGAAATGTGGTACAAACAGCTAAGAAACAGCTACATAAATGTCTTAAGGTGATAGAATTTGTTGGATTCATTGGCAACAACGTTGATTTTGAGCTGGTATTTTACCTAATTGAGAACGTTCCATCGCTAGAGAAAATAATTATTGATACTCACAAGTCTCGTCCGGTTCAAATGGCAGAAGAAATTATTGCTTTAGAACTGCAAACAAAATTACCTCCAGGGGCTGAAGTAATAGTACTGTGAAGTGTTAAGATCAATTGATTTTGTGGCTGAAGTAATAGAACTATGAAGTTTTATGATCAATTGATTGTGTGGAGAGTTGTTCATTTCTGATTAGGTCAAAGATGGGGGAGGTCTAAACTTCTTGGGCTAGACCTCCCATTTGAGAGTAAGGGCATAGTATGGTTTGGCCGTGAAGCCTTTGGTACTTGTTACCGTTGTTGTACTTTTCAGAGCAAGTGTGGGTTTTATCTTCTGGTTGTTTGGTTTGCATTTCTGAAAATAGTTTTTTGTTTTCTGAAAACATAAAATCAGAAAATTATACAAAAAGTCTCATTGGTTCAAATTGACAAAGCATCCAATCTGGGACAGCCATACCGGGAGAGTTCACACCACATATTTCCCGATAAATAATTGCCTCCCATACTGCAGCTTTGAACTGAAATAGTCTCAATAAATTAAACAGGATATGCAAACCCCATAGAGTTCCCAAGTTAAGTCCTCTCCCCCCAAAATAATACTAACTCTATTACAAACAGCAATAGCCAATATCTTATAACTGAGCAAGTCCCTTTCTTAAAGATAATCAATTATTTCATGGTCATCTCCCTAACAACGAAAATGGGAAAAGGCAGGGTAAAAGCAAGGCATCACAAATTAGTGCCAATATCAATATATAGCAAGTATGAAAACACCATAGTATGTACCAACAAGTTGTTGGCCAACACACTCTTGACTGATCCCCGGAACCACCGTCACTTGGAAGGGGATACTAATGATATTATCTAAAATCCATCAAAATGAATGGTAGAATAGTTGCTTTTGACATTCCTGTCTACGAAATGAATTTGCGAATCATTTGAGACTTCTATCAACTTTTTGGGTATTTGACACATCAATAGATAAAGTGGGGTTTCTAAACAAGAAATCGCAATGAATTCTCAATATAGCTGGTGCACCTGGTGCAGAGAAATAGGAATGACATATTTACTGAAAATGGAGGCAAAATGAGAGTAAGTTGGAAGCAAAAGCAAGAAATGGAAAAAATAAATGAAAGATATAACCAACATCTAGTCAAAATAATCACAATCACTGTCACCCTTCTGCTGAGGGGAAAATATGAAGACTGTCATAATCAACAAATGGCAGAGGCATTAAAAGAACAGATATCAGAAAGCTGAGTTCGAAATCCACCTAATTCGTAAACTTCCCAGAATACCATCCTGGCCAACGGAACTGCTAATCTAAGATTTCTATTATTGTTTGTTCAACATTTGCTAAAATGACATTATTCTTCTAGTAACAAGTTGATTGTCTACAAAACACAATCAACTTAGTATAGTCTATAGCCATGAGTATAGACATGATTTCACCATTTGCTATTAACTCCGGGGAAGGACAACAGTGAGACCAACAGATATTCCAAAGAGGAGTAGTAGTAGTCCAGTGAAGTTCACTATCATTGCTTCTCGGCTGCGATAGAGGCCTAGGAAGAGGAATTTCTCCAGCAAACCTGTCTCGGCAGTGAGTATTGCCATGAGAAAGATGACCATGCCAAAGAAAACGTGCCACGGAGCAAGACTTGCCCTTCTCTGCTTCTCTGCACCAGGCCACCCGAAGGAGAAGGCACCTAGGAGCCACTGTCAAAGGTCAAATTGTAGTGGTCAGCGTTGTGGTAAAAAGTGCCTATGTATCGACTTTAATGTCACACGTCATCTTAATTGAAGGTATTACCTGCAGGCCAAACAAGCAAATGGTGGAGATGCCAAGCCAGGAATGCAAGGTATACATATCTGGAATGTAGGACTCGTGATGAAACTTGAAAACTGCATATATCCCAACTATTCCGGCAAGGAGAGCGATTAAATGGAATGTCAGGTGAAACCTTTTTTGCACCTTTCTTGGTCCTGGAATTGACTTGTATGCCATGATAGCTGATTCAAATCAATTTCTTATTAGTACCAACCTTGGCTTTCTGAGTCTGTTTGGGGAGAAAACGAACTATGAAGCGAAAAAAGAATTTTATGCTAACAAGAAACAAAGACCTTCATTTAATCCTAATCATGGTCTTCAATTGTTTTTTTGAGAAAGATGTGCTTTTCTTTGAAGAGTATAGGATTCATAATGCATTTCATAAACTGACAATTGCTAGAAATAAAATAAAACCAGTTTGTCTTATAGAGTGATTTTTCATAGTGCATTGGATAAACTGATAATTGTTACCACTAGTTGGGCTTTTTCTTACCTTCTCCCCCAAATAAAACAAATCCAATTATCATTAGAAGTGGGTGCAGCTGTAAAAAATTATTTTATGTTTTCAGAATTTTTGAGACCTGATTATTAGTTGTTAACTGGGAAATGTAGCGAGCATTTGCAGTTATAGCTTCCTGGATAATCTCTTCCATTGCTGCATCTTGTTTGGCATAAATTATGTACGAGTGGAATTTGAATGGTGTTTTGGTGATTGAAGATGAAGATAAGGGGTGCCTTATTAATGTTATTGGAAGCAATTGTAGTAAAAAAATTAACTTCAATCAAATTTCTTGACAGAAAAGAAGGGTAAAATAATTATCCATTACATAGTTGAAAAAGGAATTTGAGGTTTTTTTATTATTATTTATTTTTTTAGAGGGGAAACATCCCCCAACACACGCAAGTCTTAGCAGCAAGGTTAGGAAAATCTACAAGCACCTCATCCCTAGAAAGATGAGCATTATGGCGAACCTCAACGAAGTCGAATCACTTCAAGAAATTCCGAATATCAAAGATAATGGGTGAAATATCGGCCAGTACAGGAGATTTTCTTGAAACACCCTCATAGACCATCTTCGAATCTCCTTAAAAAGAAACAGCTCCAAAATTAAGTTTTTTCGCCCAATACACAGCTCTACACAAACAGAAACTCACCGGGAACGGCTGAAAAATTACAACCTTAATGATAGATCCAGAATTGTCTCGAAACACTGCTCCCCCTCCACCCATTCGGGAATTCGAAGAGAATGAAGCATCCACGTTACACTTGACAACTCCTTCTGGTGGTCGCTGCCACTTCGGACTACCACTAATATTTCCTTTTTGAGTCTCTGAATGGAACAAAACATTTTCCCTCAATTTCGCATCTTCATATTCCCAAAAAAGTGCTATTTAGTTGTTGGCCACCCTCTTCGCCTCCCAAAGATCGCCATTAAAAATCAAGTGATTTCGAGATTTCCAGATTGACCAGCAACAAAATGAAACAAAGCTTAGCAGAATAGAGATACTACCCTTGGGTTCATTGCTGGAAACAAGACCCCTCCACCATTCCAAAAAAGAAGAGACTTGACGAATGGAATGGAAAAATCAAGACTAGTTGGGGACAACTTCCATACCTGAATAGAGTGTGGACACCGGAAGAGGAGATGAACCCAAGATTCCTCCTCTATGCCACATCGGGGACAAACTGCATCTTCACAAATACCATGCAACATTAAAACACTTTTAGTCGGGAGCGCATTGATGCTACATCTCCATAGGAAGTGTTAAATTTTTGGTGAAGTTTTGCAGCTCCAAAAGCTGCCCCAAAGATCAGAGGTCAACTGATGTGAAGAGGATGCCTCAAGCTTATCCTTTTTTTTTCTCTGTTTTATGATATTATAGGCCAAATGATACGCTGATTTGACAGATAAAACACCTGATGTTGTTGGTGCCCAATAAAAAAATATCATCTTTATTGCACACACTAAAATTGCACCGAAGAATTGCTTCAACTTCTACTGGGAAAAATAATTGTTGGAGCAAGTCCACCTTCCAGCAATGTGAAGAAAAATCAATGAGATCCGCTACATGGATCAAGGACATTGGAGGTTGGAATTTATATGGAATATCTGGCAGCCAATAGTCATTCCAGATACTAATAGATTTTCCGTTTCCAATCAACCACCGAATACCTTCTTTAATGATTTCTTGCGTCGACCAAATACTTCGCCAACCCCAAGATGGATTAGTCCCCAAAGAAGCCTCCAGAAATGAGCAAGATGGAAAGTATTTAGCTTTGAGTAGTTTGTAAGCCAAACCCCGATGTTTTGAAAGAAGCACCAAATTAAAGGCTTCCAAATCTCGGAAACCATGACCCCCACCAAAATGATCTCATTTTCCTTGTGAGAGCTGAGCATAGCTTCTTCGGAAGCCTAAAGCAAGACATTAACTTTCTACCATGCATTTGGTTGGCTCGAAAAAAATTCAAGAAAATTACAGGAAAATGTTGTTTTGTTAATTTGGTTATTAAGAAACGGAAAAGAAAGTGATTTGATTATAAAAATACCCTTTGAATTAAAACTATTTTAAAACTTATTTATTTATTTATAAAATTTAAATATAAGTTCAATCAAGAAATAACTTTTAATTGACAAAAATAAAAATATATAATTACTACAACAACGAGAATAAAAATAAATCAGTACATACCTTTTAGTCATATATATGTATATAGACATATACTATATAAAGGAGTCTTAATTAAATAAAATACATATCACTAAAAATAATACAAAATCCTAATATAAAGAGAAGTCTATATAAGCATATACTCATACTAATTTTATAATTTCAAAGCTTCTACAGAATGAAGAAATCTAAAAAATATATACGTATCGGTATCAATGTAAATGTTCAAATACATGTGTTTACATATACTTATATCTATATACATATGAAATATGTAAAAAAACACACTATATAAATTTAATTTTCATACAAGTATAGAATCTACACAAGTATACAAATTGTTTCCAAAGTGAAGAAGTGTGAATTCAGACAGATGGTATAATAGGATAAAAAATTTAAAAGATACAATTTTCAAGAGAAAGTAAAATTTTCTTGTGTTTTATGGTGGAAACGTTTTGGAGAAAATAACCACTTGCGAGAATCCTATTTTTCTCAAAATTTTCTCTTTCATGCTAACCGAACTTCCAAAAATTTAAATTATTTTCCGTTTTTTTCCCTTTCCTACTACTTCACACTAACCAAACCAAACGTACCCTAGGTCTTTTAAATATATTTTCACATTTCATGAAACAAAGAGAATGTAAAGAATGTGTTTTTGGCAATACTTTTCCTAAGAAAATCATATATCTATATTAAAATTTGAATTAAAAAAATTTGAACAAAATTGGAGATTTTTTTTGGCAATTTTATGTTATGAATAATTTTGTTCAAAAAAATTTAATTAAATTTTCAGCATTAATGAACTCGTTTAATCATAAGTTAGTTCATTAACATTCTAGTATCTCGAAAACGGTTGGCCGCATTCGGTTCTCGTAGGGCCCGTTTGGATCGAGTTGTACTTTTCACATTATACTTTTCACTAAAACAGAAGTAATGATTTGTTGTGGAGTGTTGTGAGTCGAAAACGAAAGCACGTTTGATATCATAAATTTGCCGTAGATTTTGAAAGTGTGAAGGACAATACTTAGGTCCTGCCCCATGAGGACCAAATTTGTCCTCCCCACTGATATAGTCCAATACAAGTTGGACACGTGCCCATAATCTTTTTAAAAGGAACTGATCTTGATTTGTGCATTTATGAATTTTATTTTTAACTTCCTTTTAAAAAAGATGGAAAAATTATATTTAGGGGACCAAAATCAAACTTAATAGGTGAAAAGGGACTAAAAATTTTCAAAAAGCAATATAGGGACCAATCCTACAATTTAATTGCTCTTTAAGGACCATTGAAGGTAAAGTTACCAAATATATATGTATATATGTATATTTTAATAGATGAAAAAAATAGGGTTAGGGTTTTGTGAATGGGAAGAAAAAAGGGTTTTTTTTTTAGTCAGAGAGTTAGAAAAATGATAGTTTAGTAACTTTACCTTCAATGATCCCTAAAGAGCAATTAAGTTGTAGGATTGGTCCCTATATTGATTTTTGAAAATTTTTGGTCCCTTTTCACTTATTAAGTTTGATTTTGGTCCCCTAAATATAATTTTTCCTAAAAAGATTTTAGTCACATGTCTAAATTGTACTGTATCACATTATCGAGGAGGACGAACTTGGTCCCCATGGGGCAAACCTAAGTATTGTCCAAGTGTGAATATAACATCTTATATTCTTTCTACTTTGCTACCATGAAACACGGACACTTCGTTTAGGGTTGTCGTACCCGTGTCGGAGACGCAGACAAGCCGAAAATACGTGTTGGATACGCCAAAAACATGTTATATATATATATATATATATATATTTAAATTGGACACGTCGTGGACATGCGGGAGACGCGCGATGGACACATTGTGGACATGCTGGGGATATACGGGTATTTGGTGAGTTACTTATGGAACTTCAACACCCCTATTTCAATATTTGGTTTTAAAGATACTTGGACATCCTTCTTACTCCTCATACTGTGAAAGGAATTAGAGCACCTATTAATTTATCTACTATTTGAAGAGGGATAAGATAACGTCACAAAGTGCTAAAAATTTAATATTTATACATTCCGATCTTAGTCTTCTATCAAGAAAATCTCGACAATATAACGAGAGAGAGGCTAAGATATGGAATGTTGGGGGAGATGCATTTGATTTCTTGGACGGTAGTGGAATGAAGAATTTTGAATATATTATACATTTTCTGTAACATATTTGTTTATTTTTGTTTGTAAGTTTATTTGATTCTTATTGTTTAAGTGATAAATGAAGAATTTGTGAAATATAATATGTATATATATAAAAATATATATGTTTTTTTTTATAGATGTGTCCGATGTGTATCGTGTCCTACTTTTTTGGACTTTGCCATATCATTGTGTCTATTCTCGTGATTGAAGGTTCCATACACAGGTTCCATCTTATTCTACAGCTCAACAAGTGGCCACATGCATGCTTCAATAAAGTCAAGAAACGCAGCTCATGGATCACACGTGAAGATTTTCAGCCTACCCATATGCATCATCTACAACTATGTCAAGATTTGCAGCTTCATGTTGTGCAAGTTGTTTTTTGTCTTCTATTCTCCACCACACCTATAAATATGGGTGTGTTCTTGTGTTATAGATCATCAATCAAGTGAAGAAACATAGAGCAAGAGAGTGAGATGTGTAGGCAGAGAGTTTGTGAGGTTTTGAGTATAGTTGAGTGTTGTAATCTCCTCTTCCCCACCATTTTTCTCCAAAGCTAGTGAAAACTCTCTCCTGTGAACGTAGGCCACCATTTTTTGCTAAACCATGTATACATCTTGTGCCTATATTACTTGTGTGTGTGTGCTTTGAGTTGGTACAAGTACAACAAAGTGGTATCAGAGTCATAGGTTCACAAATCATTCCGCACTTTCAAACCTATATCAAACCAATCTAGTAATCCAAACACCACACTAAACCCACCAACAGACGACCCATCTCCAGACGAAGCCTCGTCCATCGAGAACAGCCTAGAACACCACAACACGCGCCTCCACGCGTTGCCCAAAGCTCGGCGCGTCAGAGTCCTCGGTGCCACGCGTCGTTTACCTTCAGGGCGAGTGAGGCCCACATGCAGTACGCGCCCCACACACTTCCAAGCTTTAGCCGCGCGTGAGATCACGCGCCCCCAAGCGTTGTCACGTCACTACTGACGTCATCATCAGCTGCCACGTCACTGCTGAAGTCATCACTACCATGTGTCCATCTAACAGTCTGCCACGTGTCACACACTCATTCTGCCACGTCATCAATATTTTTGCAAAATTACAATTTTGCCCCTTGCCACTATTTTGACTATTCCAGACTCATTCTAAGTCCGATTTGAGCTTAGTTAGAGGCGTTCTTAAGGTTTTCAACCGTTTCGGACGCAACGGTATACTCCATTTTGCATGATTCAGCTCCTAACATATCGAAAAATCCAACTTGAGCTTAAAGACCGATCTTATTCATGGAGGAATTGGGGTCAGGAGCTATGATTAAGTTGACGGCATTGGATTATAACATATGGAGACCCAGGATGGAAGATCTCCTGAATTGCAAGGATTTGGCTGACCCGTTTGAAAACGAAGGCACATAACCCACGACGATCGCATAAAAAGATTAGACCAAGATGTACAGGAAAACTATTGGTCAAATCAGATAGTGGATATACTATAGTGTATTCCATCATATTGCGTAAGAGATCAATGCCTACGAGCTCTGGAAGAAGCTCGAGGATATGTACCAAGCCAAGACCGCTCGAAATAAAGCTAATCTAATGATGCGACTGGTAAATTTGAAGCTGAGGAGCGGAACCTCTGTAACCAAGCTCACCAGCGAGTTTCAGAACCTAGTGCACCAGCTTGCAGCTGTAGAGTTGAATCTTGGCGATGAAACTCAAGCCCTACTTCTGCTCATCTCTTTACCACCCAATTGGGAGACACTGGTGGTTTTCCTCGGCAACTCAGCACCGAACGACAAACTCACTATGGCGATAGTAAAAGATGTTATATTCAGTGAGGAATCCCGAAGAAAGGAGGCAAGCATGAACCATACACATACCCTCATTACAGAAAGCAGAAGAACTGGTAAAGGCAGAAATAGAAGAAGGTCTCGAACCCACGGCAAACCCAGCGATGACATAAATCAACAAAAGGGTAAATATGTTTGTTTTCATTATGACATCGCAGGACATCTAAAGAAGAATTGCCACAAATTACAAAGGGAACAAGGAAAATGCAGCAACCAGCCACAGAAGGAAGATGGCGACACCATGGTTACTGTTACAGGAGATATCGCTATATACTCAGTCGATGAAGAGATGTGCATCCACGTAGGAAACAACGAAACCAAGTGGGTGGTTGACACAACAACATCTTACCACGCTACTCTCCATAGTGATTTTTTCACCTCGTACAAAGCTGGACACTTTGGTATAGTGGGAATGGGCAATACAAGTTTCTCGAAGATCGTGGGAATCAGCGATGTCCAGATTAAAACCAGTATTGGATGCATTATGGTGTTGAAAGATGTCACACATGTGCTCGACCTTCACCTCAATCTCATTTTCAGGACAACCTTAGATTGGGAAGGCTACGACAACTACTTCAGTAATGGCACCTAGAAGCTGATAAAATGAGCCATGGTTGTCGCCCGAGGACATATATATGGAACATTATACAAAACCCATGTGAAGGTAATTTTGTATAGTCTCAATGCAGTTGAAGATGAGACTTCACCAAATTTGTGGCACAAGAGACTCGGACACATGGGGGAGAAATGGTTGTTTACACTAGCGAGGAAGAGACTAATCGCAGTATCAAAAGGTATCCCATTAAACCCTTGTGATCACTGTTTATTTGGAAAGCACCATAGAGTCTCTTTTAACTCAACTACCAGAAGAAGATCAGAGATATTGAGTTTAGTACACACTGATGTTTGTGGTCCTATAGAAGTGGAGTCTTTAGGCGGTAATAAATATTTTCTCACATTCATTGACGATGTTTCACGAAAGGTGTGGGTATATTTTCTGAAAACAAAGGACCAGGTGCTCGATTACTTCAAGACATTCCACGCCATGGTAGAGCGAGAAATAGGAAAGAAGCTGAATTGCCTCCGATCAGACAATGGAAGCGTACACTTCCAATGAGTTTAGAGCATACTGCTTTGAACGCAATATCCGATATGAGAAGATGGTCCCACGTACCCCACATCATAATGGTGTAGCCGAGAGGATAAATCAGACCATTATGGACAAAGTCAGAAGTATGATCAATATGGCTAAGTTGTCAAAGCCATTCTGGGGTGAAGCAATTAAAGACATCGTCTACCTGATCAATAGATCACCATCAATACCACTGCAGTTCGAAGTACCAGAAAAGGTATGGACTGGAAGAGATCCTTCCTACTCTCACCTGAGAGTGTTTGGGTGCAAGACATTTGCACATGTATCTAAAGAGTAATGACAGAAGCTCGACCTGAGGTCAACTCCATGCATCTTCATCAGCTATGGAGACGAAGAATTTGGATACAGACTATGGGATCCAGAATCAAAGAAGGTTATCAGAAGCAGGGATGTTGTGTTCCAAGAGAACCAGACATACAAAGACAATGCAAAAATCACAGAGCCCAGTGGTTCTAATCCTAGTGTTCAAGAAATCATCCCAGATCCTGCACCAGTACAGCTTACCCTGAATAATGAAAAAATGCAGGATAAAATTCCAGAAGCATATGAGGAAGAAGAACTTGAGGGTGTTGAGCAGAGGGAATCACAAACCCCTCCACTAGAAGCTACAAAACCAAAAGTAGCTCCTCCAATTGAAGAGCCTAGGCCAAGAAGATTTGAAAGAGGCCGATTGCTGATTTCGTCGAGGAGATATCCAGAGTCAGACTATATTCTGCTTACTGATGAGGGGGAGCCAGAATGCTTTCAGTAAGTGAAGACCCATACAAACAAAGGTAAATGGGTGCAAGCTATACAAGAAGAGATGAGTTCCTTGCAGAAGAACCAGACTTACGAGTTGGTGAGACTTCCCAAAGGCAAGAAAACATTGAAAAATAAATCGGTGTTCAAGCGGAAGAAAGATGTCAACGGAAAGCCAATGAAGCACAAGGCCTGATTGGTCGTAAAAGGGTTCTAGGAGAAGAAAGGAATCGACTTTGATGAGATTTTCTCACCTGCGGTGTAAATGACCTCAATTCGAGTGATACTCGGATTAACAGCTAGTCTGAACCTGGAGCTTGAATAGATGGACGTCAAGACAACATTCCTCCATGGAGATTTACAGGAGGAAATTTATATGGAACAACTAGAAGGTTTTACAGTTACAGGGAAGGAGCATATGGTCTGCAAACTAAAGAAGAGTCTCTATGGCCTCAAGCAAGCACCGAGGCAATGGTATAAGAAGTTCGACTCATTCATGGCGGGTCATGGTTATAAGAGAACTACTGCAGATCAATGCGTCTACATTCAGAAATTCCCGGATGGTAACTTTGTTATTCTATTGATGTATATTGACGACATGTTGATAGTGGGACAAGCTGCTAGTATGATTAGCAGATTGAATCAAGAACTGTCTAAGTCCTTTGACATGAAAGACCTATACCCAGCTCAGCAGATATTGGGCATGAAGACTGTTCATGACAGGAAAGCCAAGAAATTATGGTTGTCACAGGAGAAGTACGTTGAACGAGTGCTTCAAAAGTTCAACATGGGAAATGTGAAGCTAGTCAGTACTTCACTGGCTAACCACTCCAAGCTAAACAAACGATCATGTCCCTCTTCAAAGAAATGGAAGCAATACCTTACTCTTCAAATATGGCCGGTGACATTAACAGCAGGAAATCTACATCAGGATTCCTATTCACTTTTGCAGGGGGAAGAGTCTCATGGCAATCCAAATTGCAGAAGTGTGTTGTTTTATCTACAACAAAGGCAGTACATTGCCGCAACGGAAGATGGGAAGGAAATGTTATGGGTGAAACGGTTTCTCCAAGAATTGGGTGTCAGACAGAAAGAATACAAAGTACATTGTGACAGTCAGAGTGCTCTAGACTTGAGTAAGAATTCAATGTACCATTCTCGTACGAAGTATATCGACATTCGCTATCACTGGATATGTGAAGTAATGGAGCTACAATTGTTGAAAATTGTGAAGATCCACACAGACAATAACTCGGCAGATATGTTGACAAAGGTGGTTACTCGAGAGAAGCTAGAGCTATGCAGAGACATAGCCAGGCTAGACATCAACTAAAGCACATCAGACGACGTTCTCCTCCGATAGGTATGAAGGGGGAGAATTGAAGGTTCCATACACAGGTTCCATCCTATTCTACAGCTCAACAAGTGGCCATATGCATGCTTCAACAAAGTCAAGAAATGCAACTCATGGATCACACGTGAAGATTTTTAGCCTACCCACATGCATCATCTACAACTATGGCAAGATTTGCAGCTTCATGTTGTGCAAGTTATTTTTTGTCTTCTACTCTCCTCCACACCTATAAATGTGGGTGTGTTCTTGTGTTGTAGATCATCAATCAAGTTAAGAAACACAGAGCAAGAGAGTGAGAAGTGTAGGCAGAAAGTTTGTGAGATTTTGAGTAGAGTTAGGTGTTGTAATCTCCTCCTCCCCACCATTTTTCTCCAAAGCTAGTGAAAACTCTCTCTCGTGGACGTAGGCCACCATTTTTAGCTGAACCACATATACATCTTGTGTCTATATTACTTGTGTGTGTGTGCTTTAAGTTGGTACAAGTACAACAATGCTTTCATAGTTTGCTACAATTTTAAAATATTAAAAATACTAAAAAGTTACTTTTGAAATTTGCATTTTTGTTTCAAAAAATATCGGTATTATTCAAAGTATAGCACGAGCAAAATCTGCTGTAAAATAATAATACTGTAACATTTGGATGCATAAGCCACGAAAGCACAACAGGAACCAAACATGCTTTGTTCTTCATCTTTATCTTCTAAACATAACTCTATTGTTCAACTAGGTAAGTGTTTGGTACACTATAGTCATATTATAATTATGGTTCATAAAAATTAAAACAAAAAGATAAATTTTATTAAACACCATGTATACATCTTATGTCTATATTATTTGTGTGTGTGTGCTTTGAGTTGGTACAAGTACAACAGTGCTTTCAAAGTTTGCTACAATTTTAAAATATTAAAAATACTAAAAAGTTACTTTTGAAATTTGTATTTTTGTTTCGAAAAATATTGGTATTATTCAAAGTATAGCACGAGCAAAATCTGCTCTCAAATAATAATACTGTAACATTTGGATGCACAAGCCACAGAAGCACAACAGGAACCAAACATGCTTTGTCCTTCATCTTTTATCTTCTAAACATAACTCTATTGTTCAACTAGGTAAGTGTCTGGTACACTATGGTCATATTATAATTAAGGTTCATAAAAATTAAAACAAAAAGATAAATTTTATTAAACACCCTTCATGTTTGTTAGAAAGATGATCGTTATTCGTTTTAATGATGATTCTTTTTCTTTTTTTTTTTGCACTAAGAATTCAAATTCATGATCTTATTGTTAGAAAAAAAGAAAATTATCAGTAAACACACTAAAATCACTTTGACCACAAAAATCCTATGAAGCAATAGATAAGAGAGACAAAATAGGAGACGTTTGAGATATGATTAGCCAACATGTGAAATATATATATATATATATATATATATATATATATATATATATAATTTTGTTTTTAAAAGTAAGCATTTTTTGTTTTTTGTGGGGGTATTGCCTAGATTTAAATTGAAAATAAAAATGAATTATCATAAATAAAATATGGGTTAAGTGCAATAAACCCCCTTGAACTATACTCTGTCTTCCAAAAAACCCCCTAAACTTTGAAAATGACAAAAAACACCTTAACTATGACATGAAGTTGCAAGTTACCCAAATTGTTTCATTAATGACCATAATGCCTTTTTTATTGAATTATATTTATGCATTTTTCTTATTAACATACATTATGAAATAATTTATACAAATTTGATAATATATCGTCCATGAAAAAGTTTAAATTTAGGGTGAGAAGTTTTATATATTAAATCAAACAAAATTTTAAAAATTAATAATTATAACTTACACATTTTTTTATTATTTTTGATAATATACTTAATGTGAATACAATTAAAGTGAATGGTAGAATTAGAGGCGTTGAAGAACCAAACCGGAACCGGATCATAACTGACTCGGAACCGGGGTGTTCGGTTCCGGTTCCGGTTCCAAAATTCAAAGAATTGAAATATTAGTATCGATTCCGGTTCTTACCCCTTTGGAACCGAACCGATTTTTTATATATACTTTTTTATTTTTATTAGTGTTATATTCTTACCGTTATATATATTTTTATATTAGATTTAAAATTATAAGTTTTAATTAACTTTAGGTTTGTAATAATTAAAATTTTGAAATAATTTCTTAAATTTAGTTTATAATTATATTATTTTTTGATATTTGGTGTTATTATTATTATTATTTTAAAACCGAAAAAACCGGTTGTGGCCGGAACTGGAACCGAAAAAACCGGTAGAATTAACATCTCAAAATATCAAAAAAATATAATGGCATAATTAGAAGTATGAATTTTTTTATTAAAATGGTCTATTTATATATAACAAAAATTTATTTTTTTTGTTATTCAAGTAATTTTTAGGGTAATTTGCAGTCAGACCCCCTGAGGTTTGGATCAATTGCAGTCAGAGGCTGGTCAATGCTTTTTCGGTCCCATAGCCCCCTGATGTTTCAATTTCGTTGCAATGACACCCCCTGGGCTGGTGAAATGACTAGAATGCCCATTTAATTGTTTCACTTATTACATTAGGGTAATATATGAAGTGTGAAATTACCCATATGCCCAAACACTTCACCCCTCTGAAATTACTAATTACACTTCCACCCCTTATTACAAAATATATATATATATTACGAAAATTACAATTTGATTTTTTTTCTTTATAAAATTTTAAATAAACACATAAAATTCGAAACAAACATACAAAATTCGAAAAAATATATATAATTTGTAAAAAATATATAAAATTTGGAAAAACATATAAAATTCGAAAAATATATAAAATTTGAAACAATATATAAAATTAAAAAAAAACATATAAATTTGTAAATAATATATAAATTTCGAAAATATATAAAATTCAAATATATATATATAAAGTGTGACTGAAATTTAAGTGGATAAGCCTCAGAGTCATTAGCCAAGGTAACGAATCATCTCCAGCTTACTGCATAGCTATTTCAATGGCCACGATGGCGACACATGCCTCACGATGGTGACCGAAATCGGAATCGAACCAATACTTTATTAAAATATTTTAATAAAAATTAAATATATTAATATTTCGATCAAAATTAATGGTTCGGTTCCGGTTCTCATTTTTAAAGAACTGAAAGTATCGGTTCGATTCCGGTTTCGGTCGGGATCGAAAATGAACTGCATCGTGAATATATTAATATTTGAATCAAAACTAACGGTTCGGTTCCGGTTCTCATTTTTAAGGAACCGAAAGTATTTGTTCGATTTCGATTTCGGTCAGAATCGGAAACGAACCGGACTGTGTGCATCCCTAGATTTGGGTACCAATGGACCCTTTAATCGGTATAGTTATTGAAAGTGTGAATATAATATTTTTATGTTCTTTCTACTCTGTTACATTTGTAAAACATTAAAAATACTAAAAAACTACTTCTTAAACTTGCATTTTGCTTCAAAAAATATCATTACTGTTCAAAGCATAGCACGTGCCGCATCTACTGTCAAATAATAATATTGTAACATTTCAATGCAAAGCCATGGAAACACAATAGGAACAAAACATGTTTTATTCTTCATCTTTATCTACTCTATTATTTAACTATGTAGGGGAATTCACTGACAAATCTTCTTTATTCAAAAGTCCAACAAAAAGGAGGAATGACTTCCTTATTTTATGGGCTCTGTTCGCTAACAAGTCAGTCGAACAACGTAACGAGACATCTCTGGCCGAATGGTTAGGCAAGACGAAAATGAAATATTATTTAATCGTGAAAATGCCATGTTAAGCTCCAACTTTGGTTAAGACTATTCTAGTATTAACACTATTCTAGGATATAAGGTATAAAAGACGTTTGAATCCAGGGTATTTTAGACATTTCATATTATAAGGGGTATGATTGAAAATACTTAAATGTGGGGGATTTGATTAAAATAAAGACATATCTCAAGAAATGTAACTGAAATTAACCTTTTTTTATTTTGCACTAAGAATTCAAATTCATGATTTTATTGTTAGAAAAAAAAAGGAAAATTATCAATAAACACTCTAAAATCGCTTTGACCACAAGAATCCTATGAAGCAACTGACACTACCTAGCAAAAGAGAGACAAAAATGGGTGACGTTTGAGATATGATTACCTAACATGTGAATATATATATATATATATTTTTTTTTTTAAGGTAAGCAATTTTTGTTTTTTTTGGGGGTTGGTCAGCACCCAGCAGAGATGCAACAGAGAGAGAGAGGAATAAAACAAATAGTATTGCCTAGATTTAAATTGAAAATAAAATAAAAAAATGAATTATCATAAATAAAATATTTCATTCTAGTTTATCTGGAAACTGTGATGTCTCCTAAGTGAAACAATTACAAAGGACCCTATTCTTCTTGTTTCTCTGTACCTACTGCCGCGTCCTCCGCCACCGCAACCAACCACCTTCGCCACCTCCACCGACGGCCTCTGTGTCCAATTTGAAGTGGGTTTTAACCCAAAGACGATTAATTATTGGTGAGCTATTTAACAATTCACACTTGTATTACCTATTTGTTCAACATATCTTTGTTCTTATATAGATATTATACACAATTGTGCATAGAAAGAGAAAATAACAGATCTTTGCGTATATCTATATATATATATATATATATATTATATGTACAAACACTAGCCGACAGAAACCAATTAATTCGTACGGGTCACAATTAAAAATCCCAGATCGTTTTTTTATTTTGTGTTAGTGATAGTTGGGTCGTATGTGAAAGCCTTTTGTGAACCGTGAGGTAGAATTCTGATAGATGTGCATATATATATATATATACACACGCAAACACATACTTATTCCTATAGGGCATTTTATAGATTGAGAGTTTCTTTATATGAACAATTTCTCAGTGGGAGTTCCAATTTGTTTCAAAGCCCAATCATTGGCTTCATTACTTGGCACGGTTTAGACAATGAAACGAAGGCGACTCAGCTCCAATTTTGCACTTGGAAAGGTAATTTTTTTTTATTCTTGAGAAATTGTATCCAATTTTGCTCCAATTTTTTATTTTTTATTTTTTTAGTTAATACTGTTATTTTCTCATTGCATTTTCCAATCTGAGGCAGAGTAAATAATGTAAATTCCTCATTGCATTTGCCGTTGTGTCATGTGTGCCTCGCATCACTCAGCACGAGCCTCACTCCAAAGGACCTCTAACTTATTAGGGTGCCTCGAGTCTTTAATAATACTGATTGTATGTAACAAATTTTTTCATATAATAGTCAGTCTCATCATTGATTAGAGGCTTAAAAATCATAAAACCCCCTCATACCTTTCAAGAATGTCATGCAACTTCATGCAGTAACAAATGACCTCCCAAAATATTATAAATTTATCACATTGCCTGCAATTAGTGATGTAGCTGTTAACTTTGTGCGAAAATGAGAACCTCCACATTTTAGTATTAATTTAAAGATCAAAATATAAAAACCTCCACATTTAGTATTAATCCGAGGATTAAAATACAACCCATTTATTATAAATGCTTCATGTGTGGCAATTTTTTTGGTCTAACATGTGAAACAATTTTTAATTGATTGACGGTGATGTTTGAACATAGGACTTCTTGTATAAAGGAAAAACTGATATGCTGCCTTGATCTTTCTTTGTCTTGAAACCCAGACCCCCTATGATACTATGTGAAAGTACCCATCTGCTATAAAAGCTTAAGCGGTCAAAGAAGAGAGGGTGTAACTTAAGTATTTATAGTCTTTTATGGTTTTAGCCCTTGATACATATGTTGGTATGGGTACTTCTTCGGTGTTGTGGTGAATTATTGTTGTTTGTACCTTTGTTTGATTGTTTTATCTTCATTCTTCGTTGTTGGGTTGAATGATAGTATGTTTGTGGGTTGGCTTGATCTTCAGTTTCTTGTTATTGTGCATCGTTGTCATATGTAGCTGTTCGATTTTATTTCTTCAATTTATACCGGTTCTCCTCAATCCCACTTACCGTCTCTCTCTGGCTTCCAATAATAAGTGTCAGGTGAAGCGTAATCATTTGGAAGAGTTTCCAATCAGTGAGTTGCCGGATGATATACTAATTGACATCCTGTCTCGTTTGCCAATGAAAGAGGCTGCAAGAACTAGTCTACTCTCGACTAGATGGAAAGATTTGTGGACATATTCAACTGGTACTTTAGATTTTGATGGTTCCAAGGTATTAAAGAAAATAGTCTTCCTTAGACCAAATTGGGAGCTTCTAGATGTGATGAGGTCTAACTATGTAAGCTGGGTGAATCATGTCTTGAACTCGTACAAGGGTACAACTATTTATGAACTCATAGTTCGATTTGATTTGGATGTAAAAGCATCAACTGATATTGATAATTGGGTTCACTTTGCAACGCAAAAGACAATCAAAAGGATTGAGTTGAATCTTACACGATTATTTGAGTGTGTTCCGGAAGGGCATTATGTTTTACCCCATAAATTACTCAATTTTTCAAGACTTAAATCCCTAACTGCGATTTCTTTTACGCACATAGGAGTGACTGAAGAATGTCTTGAATCGTTTATGTCAAACTGTCCGGTTCTTGAAGAAGTATGTGTTGTTGAGTCAACATGTCTAGTAAATCTGAAAGCCTATAGTCAATCACTCAAGCATTTAAAAATTGCTTACTGTTGGGATTTGGAAAGTATTGAGATTTCAGCGATAAATCTTTTGTCATTTGAATATGCTGGCTCTAAGAAGAGTTTATGTTTCAAGACTGCGTGCAACCTTTCTAAAGTATCCCTGGGGGGTTCGTTTGCCCTATGTATGATACGTAAATTTTCTCAATTACCTAATTGTATCTCTCAGCTGCATACACTTATATTGGAGTTGCGATATGAGGTTAGTATCTATTTTATTTTATATTTGTTTTTGTTACTGGCTTGTTTGCCATCTGTTCTTCAAGTATATATATATTTTTACTCATTTTGTTATTACGTTCTCTTTGTCAGAGGCTTCAGAAAACTCGTTTCTTCCCCAGATTTCCTGAATTAAGGACTATAAAGCAATTGACCTTGGTAGCGGATTCATATTCAGCCAAGAGCTTCCTTCCTTGCATTTCACTGATAGAGCAGTCTCCTTGTTTGTACAAATTTTCTTTAGTGGTGAGTGCTCTTATTTTCCGCTTTAGATTTTTGACATCTTTTCATTTTCATCATTACTAATTGAAAGTTCGGTTTCATTATTCGATCAAAAATTAATTAATAATAGGATCATTAGGGTCCGTGACGAACCCAGAAAAGTGTATGAGTGGGGGCGTAATGATATTTTGTTATAATTTCAGTAGAGCGTTGTGTAATTTTAATGAGGAGTCTTATGTAAATTCCAAATTCCTTAAGCATAAAACATAAAAAAACAAAAATTCAGTGGGGGCCAATACCCCCACTGGTCTAAAGGTAGGTCCGTCCCGGATTAGGGTATGTTGATGCTCTTATGGAAATACTCTGCAACCTGTTCCACATTCCATCTTTAAATACCACAAAACTACTTGTACTGCCCATATATGTTAAAGATCATAATAGACAATCTATTTAATTGAAGAATTATGCTGGAATTTAGATTGTTTCAGTAGGAATCAATTTTGAAGACGGGCGAATCATGTTTTAACTATTTTTTTATTCTTTTTCTCATAGGTGATTTGCCGGTACACAAACTATGATGAAACCCACCATTTGCAAGGAAATATGGTACAAACAGCTAAGAAACAGCTGCATAAATGTCTTAAGGTGATAGAATTTGTTGGATTCATTGGCAACAACGTTGATTTTGAGCTGGTATTTTACCTAATTGAGAACGTTCCATCGCTAGAGAAAATAATTATTGATACTCACAAGTTTCATCCGGTTCAAATGGCAGAAGAAATTATTGCTTTAGAACTGCAAACAAAATTACCTCCAGGGGCTGAAGTAATAGTATTGTGAAGTGTTAAGATCAATTGATTTTGTGGCTGAAGTAATAGAACTATGAAGTTTTATGATCAATTGATTGTGTGGAGAGTTGTTCATTTCTGATTAGGTCAAAGATGGGGGAGGTCTAAACTTCTTGGGCTAGACCTCCCATTTGAGAGTAAGGGCACGGTATGGTTGGGCCGTGAAGCCTTTGGTACTTGTTACCGTTGTTGTACTTTTCAGAGCAAGTGTGGGTTTTACCTTCTAGTTGTTTGGTTTGCATTTCTGAAAATAGTTTTTTGTTTTCTGAAAACTTAAAATCAGAAAATCAGAAAATTATACAAAAAGTCTCATTGGTTCAGAAAACTGAAAACATACTCAGTTATGAAAATGTCTAGTTTTAGAGAATTCATTTTTATTGTACTCAAAAAATTATTTTCTGTTTTCAGAATTTTTGAGACCCGAGTATTAGTTGTTAACTGGGAAATGTAGCGAGCACTTGCAGTTATAGCTGCCTGGATAATCTCTTCCATTGCTGCATCTTGTTTGGCATAAATTATGTACGAGTGGAATTTGAATGGTGTTTTGGTGATTGAAGATGAAGATAAGGGGTGCCTTATTAATGTTATTGGAAGCAATTGTAGTAAAAAAATTAACTTCAATCAAATTTCTTAACAGAAAAGAAGGGTAAAATAACTATCCATTACATAGTTGAAAAAGGAATTTGAGTTTTTTTTTTATTATTTATTTTTTAAGAGGGGAAACATCCCCCAACACACACAACGAAGTCGAATCACTTCAAGAAATTCCGAATATCAAAGATAATGGGTGAAATATCGGCCGGTACAGGAGATTTACTTGAAACACCCTCATAGACAATCTTCGAATCTCCTTCGAAAGAAACAGCTCCAAAATTAAGTTTTTTTGCCCAATACACAGCTCTACACAAACAGAAACTCACCGAAACGGCTGAAAAATTACAACCTTAATGACAGATCCAGAATTGTCTCGAAACACTGCTCCCCCTCCACCCATACGGGAATTCGAAGAGAATGAAGCATCCACGTTACACTTGACAACTCCTTCTGGTGGTTGCTGCCACTTCGGACTACCACTAATATTTCCTTTTTAAGTCTCTGAATGGAACAAAACATTTCCCCTCAATTTCGCATCTTCATATTCCCAAAAAAGTGCTATTGAGTTGTTGGCCACCCTCTTCGGCTCCCAAAGATCGCCATTAAAAATCAAGTGATTTCGAGATTTCCAGATTGACCAGCAACAAAATGAAACAAAGCTTAGAAGATTAGAGATACTACCCTTGTGTTCATTGCTGGAAACAAGACCCCTCTACCATTCCAAAAAAGAAGAGACTTGACGAATGGAATGGAAAAATCAAGACGAGTTGGGGACAACTTCCATACCTGAATAGAGCGTGGACACCGGAAGAGGAGATGAACCCAAGATTCCTCCTCTATGCCACATCGGGGACAAACTGCACCTTCGCAAATACCATGCAACATTAAAACACTTTTAGTCGGGAGCGCATTGATGCTACATCTCCATAGGAAGTGTTAAATTTTTGCAGCTCCAAAAGCTGCCCCAAAGATCAGAGGTCAACTGATGTGAAGAGGATGCCTCAAGCTTATCCAAAAGCTGCCCCAAAGATCAGAGGTCAACTGAGGTCAACTGATTTATTTTTTTTATAAAATTTAAATATAAGTTCAATCAAGAAATAACTTTTAATTGACAAAAATAAAAATATATAATTACTACAACAACGAGAATAAAAAAAAATCAGTACATACCTTTTAGTCATATATATGTATATAGACATATAATATATAAAGGAGTCTTAATTAAATAAAATACATATCACTAAAAATAATACAAAATCCTAATATAAAGAGAAGTCTATATAAGCATATACTCATACTAATTTTATAATTTCAAAGCTTCTACAGAACGAAGAAATCTACAAAATATATACGTATCGGTATCAATGCAAATGTTAAAATACATGTGTTTACATATACTTATATATATATACATATGAAATATGTAAAAAAACATATTATATAAATTTAATTTTCATACAAGTATAGAATCCACACAAGTATACAAATTGTTTCCAAAGTGAAGAAGTGTGAATTCAGACGGATGGTATAATAGGATAAAAAAATTTAAAAGATACAATTTTCAAGAGAAAGTAAAATTTTCTTGTGTTTTATGGTGGAAACGTTTTGGAGAAAATAACCATTTGCGAGAATCCTATTTTTCTCAAAATTTTCTGTTTCATGCTAACCGAACTTCCAAAAATTTAAATTATTTTCCGTTTTTTTCCCTTTCCTACTACTTCACGCTGGTTAGCGTACCCTAGGTCTTTTAAATATATTTTCACATTTCATGAAACAAAGAGAATGTAAAGAATGTGTTTTTGGCAATACTTTTCCTAAGAAAATCATATATCTATATTAAAATTTGAATTAAAAAAATTTGAACAAAATTGGAGATTTTTTTTGGCAATTTTATGTTATGAATAATTTTGTTCAAAAAAATTTAATTAAATTTTCAGCATTAATGAACTTGTTTAATCATAAATTAGTTCATTAACATTCTAGTATCTCGAAAACGGTTGGCCGCATTCGGTTATCGTAGGGCCCGTTTGGATCGAGTTGTACTTTTTGCATTATACTTTTCACTAAAACAGAAGTAATGATTTGTTGTGGAGTGTTGTGAGTCGAAAACGAAAGCACGTTTGATATCATAAATTTGTCGTAGAATTTGAAAGTGTGAAGGACAATACTTAGGTCCTGTCCCATGAGGACCAAATTTGTCCTCCCCACATATGTAGTCTAATACAAGTTGGATACGTGCCCATAATCTTTTTAAAATGAACTGATCTTGATTTGTGCATTTATGAATTTTATTTTTAACTTCCTTTTAAAAAAGATGGGAAAATTATATTTAGGGGACCAAAATCAAACTTAATAGGTGAAAAGGGACTAAAAATTATCAAAAAGCAATATAGGGACCAATCCTACAATTTAATTGCTCTTTAAGGACCATTGAAGGTAAAGTTACCAAATATATATGTATATTTTAATAGATGAAAAAAATTAGGGTTAGGATTTTGTGAATGGAAAAAAGAAAGGGTTTTTTTTTTAGTTAGAGAGTTAGAAAAATGATAGTTTAGTAACTTTACCTTCAATGATCCCTAAAGATCAATTAAGTTGTAGGATTAGTCCCTATATTGATTTTTGAAATTTTTTGGTCCCTTTTCACTTATTAAGTTTGACTTTGGTCCACTAAATATAATTTTTCCTAAAAGGATTTTAGTCACATGTCTAAATTGTCCTGTATTACATTATCGAGGAAGACGGACTTGGTCCCCATGGGGCAAACCTAAGTATTGTCCAAGTGTGTATATAACATTTTATATTCTTTCTACTTTGCTACCATGAAACACGGACACTTCGTTTAGAGTTGTCGTACCCGTGTCGGAGACGCAGACAAGCCGAAAATACGTGTTGGATACGCCAAAAATGTGTTATATATATATATATATATTTAAATTGGACACGTCGTGGACATACGGGAGACGCGCGATGGACACATTGTGGACATGCTGGGGATATACGGGTATTTGGTGAGTTACTTATGGAACTTCAACACCCCTATTTCAATATTTGGTTTTAAAGATACTTGGACATTCTTCTTACTCTTCATATTGTGAAAGGAATTAGAGCACCTATTAATTTATCTACTATTTGAAGAGGAATAAGATAACATCACAAAGTGCTAAAGATTTAATATTTGTATATTCCGATCTTAGTCTTCTATCAAGAAAATCTCAACAATATAACGAGAGAGAGACTAAGATATGGAATGTTGGGGGAGATGCATTTGATTTCTTGGACGGTAGTGGAATGAAGAATTTTGAATATATTATACATTTTCTGTAACATATTTGTTTATTTTTGTTTGTAAGTTTATTTGATTCTTATTGTTTAAGTGATAAATAAAGAATTTGTGCAATATAATATGTGTATATATATAAAAAATATATATGTTTTTTTATAGACGTGTCCAATGTGTGTCATGTCCTACTTTTTTGGACTTTGTCGTATCATTGTGTCTGTTCTCGTGCTTGAAGGTTCCATACACAGGTTCTATCTTATTCTACAGCTCAATAAGTGGCCATATGCATGCTTCAATAAAGTCAAGAAATGCAGCTCATGGATCACACGTAAAGATTTTCATCCTACCCATATGCATCATCTACAACTATGTCAAGATTTGCAGCTTCATGTTGTGCAAGTTGTTTTTTGTCTTCTATTCTCCTCCACACCTATAAATATGGGTGTGTTCTTGTGTTGTAGATCATCAATCAAATGAAGAAACATAGAGCAAGAGAGTGAGAAGTGTAGGCAGAGAGTTTGTGAGGTTTTGAGTATAGTTGAGTGTTGTAATCTTCTCTTCCCCACCATTTTTCTCCAAAGCTAGTGAAAACTCTCTCCTGTGAACGTAGGCCACCATTTTTTGCTAAACCATGTATACATCTTGTGCCTATATTGCTTGTGTGTGTGTGCTTTGAGTTGATACAAGTACAACAAAGTAGTATCAGAGTCATAGGTTCACAAATCATTCCGCACTTTCAAAACTATATCAAACCAATCTAGTAATCCAAACACCACACTGAACCCACCATCAGACGACCCATTTCCAGACGAAGCCTCGTCTGTCTAGAACAGCCTAGAAGACCACCGCACGCGCCTCCACGCATTGCCCAAAGCTCAGCGCGTCAGAGTCCTCGGTGCCACGCGTCATTTACCTTCAGCGCGAGTGAGGCCCACGTGCAGTACTCGCCCCACGAACTTCCAAGCTTTAGCCGCACGTGAGATCACGCGCCCCCAAGCGTTGTCACGTCATTACTGACGTCATCATCAGCTGCCATGTCACTGCTAAAGTCATCATTGCCATGTGTCCATCTAACAGTTTGCCACGTGTCACACACTCATTCTGCCACGTCATCAATATTTTTGCGAAATTATAATTTTGCCCCTTGCCACTATTTTGACTATTCCAGACTCATTCTAAGTCCGATTTGAGCTTAGTTAGAGGCATTCTTAAGATTTTCGACCGTTTCGGACGCAACGGTATACTCCATTTTGCATGATTCAACTCCTAACATATCGAAAAAGCCAACTTGTGCTTAAAGACAGATCCTATTCATGGAGGAATCGGGGTCAGGAGCTATGATTAAGTTGACGGCATTGAATTATACCATATGGAGACCCAGGATGGAGGATCTCCTTAATTGTAAGGATTTGGCTAACCTGTTAGAAAATGAAGGCACATAACCCATGACGATCGCAGAAAAAGATTAGACCAAGATGTATAGGAAAACTATTGGTCAAATCAGACAGTGGATAGACTATAGTGTATTCCACCATGTTGCACAAGAGATCAATGCCTACGAGCTCTGGAGGAAGCTCGAGGATATGTACCAAGCCAAGACCGCTCGAAATAAAGCTCTTCTAATGATGCGACTAGTAAATTTGAAGCTGAGGAGTGGAACCTCTGTAGCTGAGCACACCAGCGAGTTTCAGAACCTAGTGCACCAGCTTGCAGCTGTAGAGTTGAATCTTGGCGATGAAACTCAAGCCCTACTTCTGCTCAGCTCTTTACCACCCAATTGGGAGACATTGGTGGTTTCCCTCGGCAACTCAGCACCGAATGACAAACTCACTATGGCGATAGTAAAAGATGTTATATTCAGTGAGGAATCCTGAAGAAAGGAGGCAGGCATGAACCAAACACATGCCCTCGTTACAGAAAGCAGAAGAACTGGTAGAGGCAGAAGTAGAGGAAGGTCTCGAACCCACGGCAGACCCAGCAATGACATAAATCAAGAAAATGGTAAATATGTTTGTTTTCATTGTGACATCACAGGACATCTAAAGAAGAATTACCACAAATTACAAAGGGAACAAGGAAAAGGCAACAACCAGCCACAGAGGGAAGATGGCGACTTCATGGTTACTGTTACAGGAGATATCACTATATACTCAGTCGATGAAGAGATGTGCCTCCACGTAGGAAACAACAAAACCAAGTGGGTGGTTAACACAACATCTTACCACGCTACTCCCCATAGTGATTTTTTCACCTCATACAAAGCTGGACACTTTGGTATAGTGAGAATGGGCAATACAAGTTTCTTGAAGATCGTGAAAATCGGCGATGTCCAGATTAAAACCAGTATTGGATGCATTATGATGTTGAAAGATGTCAGACATGTGCCCGACCTTCGCCTCAATCTCATTTTTGGGACAACCTTAGATCGGGAAGGGTACGACAACTACTTCAGTAATGGCACCTAGAAGCTGATAAAATGAGCCATGGTTGTCACCCGAGGACATATACATGGCACATTATACAAAACCCATGTGAAGGTAATTTTGGATAGTCTCAATGCAGTTGAAGATGAGACTTCACCAAATTTGTGGCACAAGATACTCGGACACATGGGGGAGAAATGGTTGTTTACACTAGCGAGGAAGAAACTAATCGCAGTATCAAAAGGTATTCCATTAAACCCTTGTGATCACTATTTATTTGGAAAACACCATATAGTCTCTTTCAACTCAACTACCAGAAGAAGATCAGAGATATTGAGTTTAGTACACACTGATGTTTGTGGTCCTATAGAAGTGGAGTCTTTAGGCGGTAATAAATATTTTCTCACATTCATTGACGATGTTTCACAGAAGGTGTGGGTATATTTTCTGAAAACAAAGGACCAGGTGCTCGATTACTTCAAGACATTTCATGCCATGGTAGAGCGAGAAATAGGAAAGAAGCTGAAATGCCTCCGATCAGATAATGGAAGCGAGTACACTTCCAATGAGTTTCGAGCATACTGCTTTGAAGGCAGTATCCGATATGAGAAGATGGTCCCACGTACCCCATAGCATAATGGTGTAGCCGAGAAGATAAATCGGACCATTATGGACAGAGTTAGAAGTATGATCAATATGGCTAAGTTGTCAAAGCCATTCTGGGGTGAAGCAATTAAAGACGTCGTCTACCTGATCAACAGATCACCATCAGTACCACTGCAGTTCGAAGTACCAGAAAATGTATGGACTGGAAGAGATCCCTCCTACTCTCACCTGAAAATGTTTGGGTGCAAGGCATTTGCACACGTATCCAAAGAGTAAAGACAGAAGCTCGATCTGAAGTCAACTCCATGCATCTTCATCGGCTATGGAGACGAATAATTTGGATACAGGTTATGGGATCCAGAATCAAAGAAAGTTATTAGAAGCGGGGATGTTGTGTTCTAAGAGAACCAGACATACAAAGACAATGCAATAATCACAGAGCCTAGTGGTTTTAATCCTAGTGTTCAAGAAATCATCCCAGATCCTGCATTAGTACAACTTACCCCGAATTATGAAGAAATACAGGATAAAATTCCAGAAGCAGATGAGGAAGAAGAACCTGAGGGTGTTGAGCAGGGGGAATCACAAACCTCTCCACTAGAAGCTACAAAACCAAAAGTAGCTCCTCCAGTTGAAGAGCCTAGGCCAAGAAGATTTGAAAGAGACCGATTGCTGATTCCGTCGAGGAGATATCCAGAGTCAGACTATATTCTGCTTACTGATGAGGGGGAGCCAGAATGCTTTCAAGAATTGAAGACCCATACAGACAAAGGTAAATGGGTGCAAGCTATACAAGAAGAGATGAGTTCCTTGCAGAAAAACCAGACTTACGAGTTGGTGAGACTTCCCAAATGCAAGAAAACATTGAAAAATAAATCGGTGTTCAAGCAGAAGAAAGATGCCAACGGAAAGCCAATGAAGCACAAGGCCTGATTGGTCGTAAAAAGGTTCTAGCAGAAGAAATGAATCGACTTTGATGAGATTTTCTCACCTCTGGTGTAAATGACCTCAATTTGAGTGATACTCGGATTAACAGCTAGTCTGAACTTGGAGCTTGAACAGATGGACATCAAGACAACATTCCTCCATGGAGATCTACAGGAGGAAATTTATATGGAACAACTAGAAGGTTTTAAAGTTACAGGGAAGGAGCATATGGTCTGCAAACTAAAAAAGAGTCTATATGGCCTCAAGCAAGCACCGATGCAATGGTACAAGAAGTTCGACTCATTCATGGCGGGTCATGGTTATAAGAGAACTGCTGCAGATCAATGCGTCTATATTCAGAAATTCCCGGATGGTAACTTTGTTATTCTATTGCTGTATATTGACGACATGTTGATAGTGGGACAAGATGCTAGTATGATTAGCAGATTGAAGCAAGAACTCTCTAAGTCCTTTGACATGAAAGACCTAGACCCATCTCAGCAGATATTGGGCATGAAGATTGTTCTTGACAGGAAAGTCAGGAAATTATGGTTATCACAGGAGAAATATGTTGAACGGGTGCTTAAAAAGTTCAACATGGGAAATGTGAAGCTAGTCAGTACTCCACTGGCTAACCACTTCAAGCTAAGCAAGCGATTGTGTCCCTCTTCGAAGAAAAAGAAGAAGAAATGGAAGCAATACCTTACTCTTCAGCAGCTGGTAGTTTGATGTATGCAATGGTTTGCACCAGAACGGATATTGCTCACGCTGTGGCGTTGTGAGCAGATTTATTTCAAATCCAAGCAAGGACCATTGGGAAGCAGTGAAGTGGATTCTCAGATACCTGAAGGGTAGATCAAAACTATGGTTGTGCTATTGGGGAGCTGAACTAGTTTTGGAAGGCTATACATATTCAGATATGGCCGGTGATATTGACAACAGAAAATCTACATCAGGATTCCTATTCACTTTTGCAGGGGGGAAGAGTCTCATGGCAATTCAAATTGCAGAAGTGTGTTGTTTTATCTACGACAGAGGCAGTACATTGCCGCAACGGAAGCTGGGAAGGAAATGTTGTGGGTGAAACGGTTTCTCCAAGAATTGGGTGTCAGACAGAAAGAATACAAAGTACATTGTGACAGTCAGAGTGCTCTGGACTTGAGCAAGAATTCAATGTACCATTCTTGCACGAAGTATATCGACATTCGCTATCACTGGATATGTGAAGTAATGGAGCTACAATTGTTGAAAATTGTGAAGATCCACACAGACAATAACTCGGCAGATATGTTGACAAAGGTGGTTACTCGAGAGAAGCTAGAGCTATGCAGAGACATAGCCAGACTAGACATCAACTAAAGCACAGCAGAAGACGTTCTCCTCCGATAGGTATGAAGGGGGAGAATTGAAGGTTCCATACACAGGTTCCATCCTATTCTACATCTCATCAAGTGTCCATATGCATGCTTCAACAAAGTCAAGAAATGTAGCTCATGGATCACACGTGAAGATTTTCAGCTTACCCACATGCATCATCTACAACTATGTCAAGATTTACAACTTCATGTTGTGCAAGTTATTTTTTGTCTTCTACTCTCTTCCACACCTATAAATGTGGGTGTGTTCTTGTGTTGTAGATCATCAATCAAGTGAAGAAACACAGTAAGAAAGTGAGAAGTGTAGGCAGAAAGTATGTGAGGTTTTGAGTAGAGTTAAGTGTTGTAATCTCCTCCTCCTCACCATTTTTCTCCAAAGCTAATGAAAACTCTCTCTCGTGGACGTAGGCCACCACTTTTAGCTGAACCACGTATACATCTTGTGTCTATATTACTTGCGTGTGTGTGCTTTGAGTTGGTACAAGTAGAACAGTGCTTTCATAGTTTGCTACAATTTTAAAATATTAAAAATACTAAAAAGTTACTTTTGAAATTTGTATTTTTGTTTTGAAAAATATCGGTATTATTCAAATTATAGCACGAGCAAAATCTGCTGTCAAATAATAATACTGTAACATTTGGATGCACAAGCCACGAAAGCACAACAGGAACCAAACATGCTTTGTTCTGCATCTTTATCTTCTAAACATAACTCTATTGTTCAACTAGGTAAGTGTTTGGTACACTATGGTCATATTATAATTAAGGTTCAAAAAAATTAAACAAAAGGATAAATTTTATTAAACACCATGTATACATCTTGTGTCTATATTACTTGTGTGTGTGCTTTGAGTTGGTACAAGTACAACAGTGCTTTCAAAGTTTGCTACAATTTTAAAATATTAAAAATACTTAAAAGTTACTTTTGAAATTTGTATTTTTTGTTTCAAAAAATATCGGTATTATTCAAAGTATAGCACGAGCAAAATCTGCTATCAAATAATAATAGTGTAACATTTGGATGCACAAGCCACATAAGCACAACAGGAACCAAACATGCTTTGTCCTTCATCTTTTATCTTCTAAAAATAACTCTATTGTTCAACTAGGTAAGTGTTTGCTACACTATGGTCATATTATAATTAAGGTTCATAAAAATTAAAACAAAAAGATAAATTTTATTAAACACCCTTCATGTTTGTTAGAAAGATGATCGTTATTCGTTTAAATGATGATTCTTTTTTTTTTTTTTTTGCACTAAGAATTCAAATTCATGATCTTACTGTTAGAAAAAAAGAAAATTATCAGTAAACACACTAATGACACGTTTGGTACGGTTGAATGGAATGGAATGAAAGTTGGAATGGAATAAAAATGAGAATGGAATGGAATAACCATTCACATTCTATTGTTTGGTTGTAAATATGAAGCACATTGGGAATGGAATGAACTTGAAATTTTTTTCTCAAAAATACCCTTATTAGTATTAGAAATAAAATTAAATAAAATAATATTATTTTTGAAATTTTTTACAAAAAAAATGGTAAAACGTAACGGGATTAGTAATGATGGACAATAAAGGTGGCGGCGGTGGTGGCGAAATGGTGGTGGCGGTGGCTTATTTAAGTAATTTTATGTTTTAAAAGTATTTCTAAAGGAATGGAATGACCATTCCATAACTTTAGTAATGGAATGAAAATTCATTCCCAAGAATAAAATTTCATTCATTGGGAATGGTCATTCCCATTTATTATGTTGTAACAAATCAAAAAATTGAATGAATGGACATTCCATTCCATTCCATTCCAACATACCAAACATGCACTAATATCACTTTGACCACAAAAATCCTATGAAGCAATAGATAAGAGAGACAAAATAGGAGACGTTTGAGATATGATTAGCCAACATGTGAAATATATATATATAATTTTGTTTTTAAAAGTAAGCATTTTTTGTTTTTTGTGGGGGTATTGCCTAGATTTAAATTGAAAATAAAAATGAATTATCATAAATAAAAAATGGGTTAAGTGCAATAAACCCCCTTGAACTAACTCTCTCCCAAAAAACCCCCCTAAACTTTGAAAATGACAAAAAATACCTTAACTATGATATGAAGTTGCAAGTTACCCAAATTGTATCATTGACCATAATGCCTTTCTTATTGAATTATATTTATGCATTTTTCTTATTAACATACATTATGAAATAATTTATACAAATTTGATAATATATCCTCCATGAAAAAATTTAAATTTAGGGTGAGAAGTTTTATATATTAAATCAAACAAAATTTTAAAAATTAAAGTGAATGGTAGAATTAGAGGCGTTCAAGAATCAAAACGGAACCGGATCATAACTGACTCGGAACCGGGGTGTTCGGTTCCGATTCCGGTTCCAAAATTCAAAGAACTGAAATATTTGTATCGATTCCGGTTCTTACCCCTTTGGAACCGAACCGGAACAGGACCAATTTTTTTATATATACTTTTTTATTTTTATTAGTGTTATATTTTTACCGTTATATATATTTTTATATTAGATTTAAAATTAAAAGTTATAATTAACTTTAGGTTTGTAATAATTAAAATTTTGAAATAATTTCTTTAATTTAGTTTATAATTATATTATTTTTTGATGTTTGGTGTTATTATTATTATTATTTTAAAACCGAAAAAATAGGTTGTGGCCAGAACCGGAACCGAAAAAACCGGTAGAATTAACATCTCAAAAGATCAAAAAAAATATAATGGCATAATTAGAAGTTGAATTTTTTTTATTAAAATGGTCTATTTATATATAACAAAAATTTATTTATTTTTGTTATTCAAGTGATTTTTAGGGTAATTTGCAGTCAGACCCCCTGAGATTTGGATCAATTGCAGTCAATAGCTGGTCAATGCTTTTTCGGTCCCATAGCCCCCTGAGGTTTCAATTTCATTGCAATGACATCATCTGGGCTGGTGAAATGACTAGAATGCCCATTTAATTGTTTCACTTATTACATTAGGGTAATATATGAAGTGTGAAATTACCCATATGCCCAAACACTTCACCTCTCTAAAATTACTAATTACACTTCCACCCCTTATTACAAAAATATATATATATTACGAAAATTACAATTTGATTTTTTTTCTTTATAAAATTTTAAATAAACACATAAAATTCAAAACAAACATCCAAAATTCGAAAAAATATATATAATTTGTAAATAATATATAAAATTTGGAAAAACATATAAAATTCGAAATAATATATAAAATTTGAAACAATATATAAAATTAAAAAAAAACATATAAAATTCGTAAATAATATATAAAATTCGAAAAACATATAAAATTCTAAAAAATATATAAAATTCAAATATATATATATATATAAAGTGTGACTGAAGTTTAAGTGGACAAGCCATTAGCCAAGGTAACGGATCCTTTCCAACTTTCTGCATAGCTATTTCAATGGCCACGATGGTGACACATGCCCCACGATGGTGACCGAAATCGGAATCGAACCAATACTTTATTAAAATATTTTAATCAAAATTAAATATATTAATATTTGGATAAAAATTAACGGTTCTGTTCTGGTTCTCATTTTTAAAGAACTGAAAGTATCGGTTCGATTCCGGTTTCGGTCAAAATCGAAAGTGAACCGCATCGTGAATATATTAATATTTGAATCAAAATTAATGGTTCGGTTCCGGTTCTCATTTTTAAGAAACCGAAAGTATCTGTTCGATTTTGATTTTAGTCAGAATCGGAAATGAACCGGACTGTGTGCATCCCTAGATTTGGGTACCAAGGGACCATTTAATCGGTATAGTTATTGAAAGTGTGAATATAATATTTTTATGTTCTTTCTACTTTGTTACATTTGTAAAACATTAAAAATACTAAAAAACTACTTCTTAAACTTGCATTTTGCTTCAAAAAATATCATTACTGTTCAAAGCATAGCATGTGCCGCATCTACTGTTAAATAATAATATTGTAACATTTCAACGCAAAGCCATGGAAACACAATAGGAACAAAACATGTTTTATTCTTCATCTTTATCTACTCCATTATTTAACTATGTAGGGAAATTCACTTATAAATCTTCTTTATTCGAAAGTCCAACAAAAAGAAGGAATGACTTCCTTATTTTATGGGCTCTGTTCGCTAACAAGTTCAGTCAAACAACGTAACGAGGTATCTCTGGCCGAATGGTTAGGCAAGACGAAAATGAAATATTATTTAATCGTGAAAATGCCATGTTAAGCTCCAACTTTGGTTAAGACTATTTTAGTATTAACACTATTCTAGGATATAGGGTATAAGAGATATTTGGATCCAGGGTATTTTAGACATTATGAGGGGTATGATTGAAAATACTTAAATGTGGGGGATTTGATTAAAATAAAGACATACCTCAAGGAATTTAAATAAAATTAACCTTTTTTTATTTTGCACTAAGAATTCAAATTCATGATTTTATTGTTAGAAAAAAAAAAGGAAAATTATCAATAAACACACTAAAATCGCTTTGACCACAAGAACCCTATGAAGCAACTGACACTACCTAGCAAAAGAGAGACAAAAATGGGTGACGTTTGAGATATGATTACCTAACATGTGAATATATATATATATATATTTTTTTTTTTTAAGGTAAGCAATTTTTGTTTTTTTTGGGGGTTGGTCAGCACCCAGCAGAGATGCAACAGAGAGAGAGAGGAATAAAACAAATAGTATTGCCTAGATTTAAATTGAAAATAAAATAAAAAAATGAATTATCATAAATAAAATATTTCATTCTAGTTTATCTGGAAACTGTGATGTCTCCTAAGTGAAACAATTACAAAGGACCCTATTCTTCTTGTTTCTCTGTACCTACTGCCGCGTCCTCCGCCACCGCAACCAACCACCTTCGCCACCTCCACCGACGGCCTCTGTGTCCAATTTGAAGTGGGTTTTAACCCAAAGACGATTAATTATTGGTGAGCTATTTAACAATTCACACTTGTATTACCTATTTGTTCAACATATCTTTGTTCTTATATAGATATTATACACAATTGTGCATAGAAAGAGAAAATAACAGATCTTTGCGTATATCTATATATATATATTATATAGGGTAAATACCACTGACATCCCTCAAAGATACCCTAATCCCACACAGACCCTCTCGATATTCACTATTCCCACTCGGATCCCATGAATTTTGTCCTACAAAGACCCCCTCCGTCTCCACGCCGTTAAACTGTGCCGTTAACCACCGTGTGAATTGTCTATTTTGCCCTCAAAATGATATAAAATGACATGCATATCCTTCTTCTTCTTTAATTTGGACATCCCAAAACCTTAACCCTAATTTATATATATAGAGAGATTGGAAGTGGGAAATTGGGAGAGAGATTGAAGATGGGGATGGTATATATTACATACCCATATATATATACATATATATATGATGCTATATATACCCATGTACCCGTGTATATATATATATGCTATTATATATAAACCCATTATATATATTCGTATATATATATGTGTGTGTATATATTTGTGTGTGTATATATATATATATATGTGTGAATGTGTGGTTGCGCAGAGGGAGGTGTGTGTGTGTGAGAGAGAGAGCTGCGCAGAGGGAGGGGTGGTGTGTGTGTGTGAGAGAGAGAGAGAGTGTGTGAGAGAGAGAGCTGCGCAGAGGGAGGGGTGGGGTGTGTGTGTGTGTGTGTGTGTGTGTGAGTGAGAGAGAGAGAGAGAGAGAGAGAGAGAGAGAGAGAGAGAGAGAGAGAGAGTATTAAATAAATTTTAAATATTTTTTTAATTTTATATTTATTTTCGAATTTAGTATTTTTTTTTTGAAATTTATATTTATTTTCGAATTTTATAATTATTTTCAAATTTTTTATATTTAAATTTTTTTTTTGAATTTCATATTTTTTTCTAAATTTTTATATATTTTCAGATTTTAATATAATTTTTCAAAATTTTATAATTTTTCAAAATTTTATTTTTGTTTTTGAATTTTAATATTTTTATCGAATTTTATATATATTTTTTGAATTTTAAATATTTCTTTCAAATTTTATATATTATTTTTGAACTTTATAATTTGGGTATTTTTTTTGAAATTTAAAATTTTTTGAATCTATATATTTTTCCCCTTTATATATATATTTTACTTAATTTTTATATATTTTCAGATTTTAATATAATTTTTCAAAATTTTATATTTTTTTGGAATTTTAATTTTGTTTTTGAATTTTAATATTTTTTTTGAATTTTATATATATTTTTTGAATTTTAAATATTTCTTTCAAATTTTATATATTATTTTATAATTTTATATGTTTTTTGAAATTTAAAATTTTTTTAATCTATACTTTTTTCTAAATTTTTATATATTTTCAGATTTTAATATAATTTTTTGAAATTTTATATATTTTTTGAATTATATATTTATTTTTGAATTTTCATATTTTTTTTCGAATTTTATGTAATTTTTTAGAATTTTAAATATTTTTTTCTAATTTTAAATTTTTAAATTTTTTTTTTTTGAATTTTAAATAATTCTTTCAAATTTAATAAATTATTTTGGAATTTTATAATGTTATATGTTTTTCGAAATTAAATTTTATAAAATTTTATACATAAAATCGTCATTTTATATGTTAGTTGGGGGTAAAATCGTCTTTACATATATTCATTTTTATTTAATTTTTTTAAATATATATCGAAGGGCAAATTAGTAATTTCACAATAAAATGTTAGTAAACTTAACGTCCCTCTGTCTGAGGGGGTCTAAGTGAAAATACTTAATATCGAAGGGGTCTGTGTAGGATTATAGTCTCTTTGAGGGGATGTCAGTGGTATTTATCCTATTATATATGTACAAACACTAGCCGACAGAAACCAATTAATTCGTACGGGTCACAATTAAAAATCCCAGATCATTTTTTTATTTTGTGTTAGTGATAGTTGGGTCGTATGTGAAAGCCTTTTGTTTACCGTGAGGTAGAATTCTGATAGATGTGCATGTATATATATATATATATATACACACGCAAACACATACTTATTCCTATATGGCATTTTATAGATTGAGAGTTTCTTTATATGAACAATTTCTCAGTGGGAGTTCCAATTTGTTTCAAAGCCCAATCATTGGCTTCATTACTTGGCACGGTTTAGACAATGAAACGAAGGCGACTCAGCTCCAATTTTGCACTTGGAAAGGTAATTTTTTTTTATTCTTGACAAATTGTATCCAATTTTGCCCCAATTTTTTTTTTTTTAGTTAATACTGTTATTTTCTCATTGCATTTTCCAATCTGAGGCAGAGTAAATAATGTAAATTCCTCATTGCATTTGCCGTTGTGTCATGTGTGCCTCACATCACTCAGCACGGGCCTCGCTCCAAATGACCTCTAACTTATTAGAGTGCCTCGAGTCTTTAATAATACTGATTGTATGTAACAAAAATTTTCATATAATAGTCAGTCTCATCATCGTTTAGAGGCCTAAAAATCATAAAACCCCCTCATACCTTTCAAGAATGTCATGCAACTTCATGCAGTAACAAATGACCTCCCAAAATATTATAAATTTATCACATTGCCTGCAATCAGTGATGTAGCTGTTAACTTTGTGCGAAAATGAGAACCTCCACATTTTAGTATTAATTTAATGATCAAAATATAAAAACCTCCACATTTAGTATTAATCTGAGCATTAAAATACAACCCATTTATTATAAATGCTTCATGTGTGGCAATTTTTTTGGTCTAACATGTGAAACAATTTTTAATTGATTGACGGTGAGGTTTGAACATAGGACTTTTTGTATAAAGGAAAAACTGATATGCTGCCATGATCTTTCTTTGTCTTGAAACCCAGACCCCCTATGATACCATGTGAAAGTACCCATCTACTATAAAAGCTTAAGCGGTCAAAGAAGAGAGGGTGTAACTTAAGTATTTATAGCGTTTTATGGTTTTAGCCCTTGATACATGTGTAGGTATGGATACTTCTTCGGTGTTGTGGTGAGTTATTGTTGTTTGTACCTTTGTTTGATTGTTTTATCTTCATTCTTCGTTGTTGGGTTGAATGATAGTATGTTTGTGGGTTTGCTTGATCTTCAGTTTCTTGTTATTGTGCATCGTTGTCATATGTAGCTGTTCGATTTTATTTCTTCAATTTATACCGGTTAGTCTATATAAGCATATACTCATACTAATTTTATAATTTCAAAGCTTCTACAGAATGAAGAAATCTAAAAAATATATACGTATCGGTATCAATGTAAATGTTCAAATACATGTGTTTACATATACTTATATCTATATACATATGAAATATGTAAACAAACACACTATATAAATTTAATTTTCATACAAGTATAGAATCTACACAGTATACAAATTGTTTCCAAAGTGAAGAAGTGTGAATTCAGACAGATGGTATAATAGGATAAAAAATTTAAAAGATACAATTTTCAAGAGAAAGTAAAATTTTCTTGTGTTTTATGGTGGAAACGTTTTGGAGAAAATAACCACTTGCGAGAATCCTATTTTTCTCAAAATTTTCTCTTTCATGCTAACCGAACTTCCAAAAATTTAAATTATTTTCCGTTTTTTTCCCTTTCCTACTACTTCACGCTAACCAAACCAAACGTACCCTAGGTCTTTTAAATATATTTTCACATTTCATGAAACAAAGAGAATGTAAAGAATGTGTTTTTGGCAATACTTTTCCTAAGAAAATCATATATCTATATTAAAATTTGAATTAAAAAAATTTGAACAAAATTGGAGATTTTTTTTGGCAATTTTATGTTATGAATAATTTTGTTCAAAAAAATTTAATTAAATTTTCAGCATTAATGAACTCGTTTAATCATAAATTAGTTCATTAACATTCTAGTATCTCGAAAACGGTTGGCCGCATTCGGTTCTCGTAGGGCCCGTTTGGATCGAGTTGTACTTTTCACATTATACTTTTCACTAAAACAGAAGTAATGATTTGTTGTGGAGTGTTGTGAGTCGAAAACGAAAGCACGTTTGATATCATAAATTTGCCGTAGATTTTGAAAGTGTGAAGGACAATACTTAGGTCCTGCCCCATGAGGACCAAATTTGTCCTCCCCACTGATATAGTCCAATACAAGTTGGACACGTGCCCATAATCTTTTTAAAAGGAACTGATCTTGATTTGTGCATTTATGAATTTTATTTTTAACTTCCTTTTAAAAAAGATGGAAAAATTATATTTAGGGGACCAAAATCAAACTTAATAGGTGAAAAGGGACTAAAAATTTTCAAAAAGCAATATAGGGACCAATCCTACAATTTAATTGCTCTTTAAGGACCATTGAAGGTAAAGTTACCAAATATATATGTATATATGTATATATATATATATATATATGTATATTTTAATAGATGAAAACATTATGGTTAGGGTTTTGTGAATGGGAAGAAGAAAGGGTTTTTTTTTAGTCAGAGAGTTAGAAAAAGGATAGTTTAGTAACTTTACCTTCAATGATCCCTAATGAGCAATTAAGTTGTAGGATTGATCCCTATATTGCTTTTTGAATTTTTTTGGTCCCTTTTCACTTATTAAGCTTGATTTTGGTCCCCTAAATATAATTTTTCCTAAAAAGATTTTAGTCACATGTCTAAATTGTACTGTATCACATTATCGAGGAGGACGAACTTGGTCCCCATGGGGCAAACCTAAGTATTGTCCAAGTGTGAATATAACATCTTATATTCTTTCTACTTTGCTACCATGAAACACGGACACTTCGTTTAGGGTTGTCGTACCCGTGTCGGAGACGCAGACAAGCCGAAAATACGTGTTGGATACGCCAAAAACATGTTATATATATATATATATTTAAATTGGACACGTCGTGGACATGCGGGAGACACGCGATGGACACATTGTGGACATGCTGGGGATATACGGGTATTTGGTAAGTTACTTATGGAACTTCAACACCCCTATTTCAATATTTGGTTTTAAAGATACTTGGACATCCTTCTTACTCCTCATACTGTGAAAGGAATTAGAGCACCTATTAATTTATCTACTATTTGAAGAGGGATAAGATAACGTCACAAAGTGCTAAAAAATTAATATTTATACATTCCGATCTTAGTCTTCTATCAAGAAAATCTCGACAATATAACGAGAGAGAGACTAAGATATGGAATGTTGGGGGAGATGCATTTGATTTCTTGGACGGTAGTGGAATGAAGAATTTTGAATATATTATACATTTTCTGTAACATATTTGTTTATTTTTGTTTGTAAGTTTATTTGATTCTTATTGTTTAAGTGATAAATGAAGAATTTGTGCAATATAATATGTATATATATAAAAATATATATGTTTTTTTTTATAGATGTGTCCGATGTGTATCGTGTCCTACTTTTTTGGACTTTGCCATATCATTGTGTCTATTCTCGTGATTGAAGGTTCCATACACAGGTTCCATCTTATTCTACAACTCAACAAGTGGCCACATGCATGCTTCAATAAAGTCAAGAAACGCAGCTCATGGATCACACGTGAAGATTTTCAGCCTACCCATATGCATCATCTACAACTATGTCAAGATTTGCAGCTTCATGTTGTGCAAGTTGTTTTTTGTCTTCTATTCTCCACCACACCTATAAATATGGGTGTGTTCTTGTGTTATAGATCATCAATCAAGTGAAGAAACACAGAGCAAGAGAGTGAGATGTGTAGGCAGAGAGTTTGTGAGGTTTTGAGTATAGTTGAGTGTTGTAATCTCCTCTTCCCCACCATTTTTCTCCAAAGCTAGTGAAAACTCTCTCCTGTGAACGTAGGCCACCATTTTTTGCTAAACCATGTATACATCTTGTGCCTATATTACTTGTGTGTGTGTGCTTTGAGTTGGTACAAGTACAACAAAGTGGTATCAGAGTCATAGGTTCACAAATCATTCCGCACTTTCAAACCTATATCAAACCAATCAAGTAATCCAAACACCACACTGAACCCACCAACAGACGACCCATCTCCAGACGAAGCCTCGTCCATCGAGAACAGTCTAGAAGACCACAACACGCGCCTCCACGCGTTGCCCAAAGCTCGGCGCGTCAGAGTCCTCGGTGCCACGCGTCGTTTACCTTCAGCGCGAGTGAGGCCCACATGCAGTACGCGCCCCACACACTTCCAAGCTTTAGCCGCGCGTGAGATCACGCGCCCCCAAGCGTTGTCACGTCACTACTGACGTCATCATCAGCTGCCACGTCACTGCTGAAGTCATCACTACCATGTGTCCATCTAACAGTCTGCCACGTGTCACACACTCATTCTGCCACGTCATCAATATTTTTGCAAAATTACAATTTTGCCCCTTGCCACTATTTTGACTATTCCAGACTCATTCTAAGTCCGATTTGAGCTTAGTTAGAGGCGTTCTTAAGGTTTTCAACCGTTTCGGACGCAACGGTATACTCCATTTTGCATGATTCAGCTCCTAACATATCGAAAAATCCAACTTGAGCTTAAAGACCGATCTTATTCATGGAGGAATTGGGGTCAGGAGCTATGATTAAGTTGACGGCATTGGATTATAACATATGGAGACCCAGGATGGAAGATCTCCTGAATTGCAAGGATTTGGCTGACCCGTTAGAAAACGAAGGCACATAACCCACGACGATCGCAGAAAAAGATTAGACCAAGATGTACAGGAAAACTATTGGTCAAATCAGACAGTGGATATACTATAGTGTATTCCATCATGTTGCGCAAGAGATCAATGCCTACGAGCTCTGGAAGAAGCTCGAGGATATGTACCAAGCCAAGACCGCTCGAAATAAAGCTCTTCTAATGATGCGACTGGTAAATTTGAAGCTGAGGAGCGGAACCTCTGTAACCAAGCTCACCAGCGAGTTTCAGAACCTAGTGCACCAGCTTGCAGCTGTAGAGTTGAATCTTGGCGATGAAACTCAAACCCTACTTCTGCTCATCTCTTTACCACCCAATTGGGAGACACTGGTGGTTTTCCTCGGCAACTCAGCACCGAACGACAAACTCACTATGGCGATAGTAAAAGATGTTATATTCAGTGAGGAATCCCGAAGAAAGGAGGCAAGCATGAACCAGACACATACCCTCATTACAGAAAGCAGAAGAACTGGTAAAGGCAGAAATAGAAGAAGGTCTCGAACCCACGGCAAACCCAGCGATGACATAAATCAACAAAAGGGTAAATATGTTTGTTTTCATTATGACATCGCAGGACATCTAAAGAAGAATTGCCACAAATTACAAAGGGAACAAGGAAAATGCAGCAACCAGCCACAGAAGGAAGATGGCGACACCATGGTTACTGTTACAGGAGATATCGCTATATACTCAGTCGATGAAGAGATGTGCATCCACGTAGGAAACAACGAAACCAAGTGGGTGGTTGACACAACAACATCTTACCACGCTACTCTCCATAGTGATTTTTTCACCTCGTACAAAGCTGGACACTTTGGTATAGTGGGAATGGGCAATACAAGTTTCTCGAAGATCGTGGGAATCAGCGATGTCCAGATTAAAACCAGTATTGGATGCATTATGGTGTTGAAAGATGTCACACATGTGCTCGACCTTCACCTCAATCTCATTTTCAGGACAACCTTAGATTGGGAAGGCTACGACAACTACTTCAGTAATGGCACCTAGAAGCTGATAAAATGAGCCATGGTTGTCGCCCGAGGACATATATATGGAACATTATACAAAACCCATGTGAAGGTAATTTTGTATAGTCTCAATGCAGTTGAAGATGAGACTTCACCAAATTTGTGGCACAAGAGACTCGGACACATGGGGGAGAAATGGTTGTTTACACTAGCGAGGAAGAGACTAATCGCAGTATCAAAAGGTATCCCATTAAACCCTTGTGATCACTGTTTATTTGGAAAGCACCATAGAGTCTCTTTTAACTCAACTACCAGAAGAAGATCAGAGATATTGAGTTTAGTACACACTGATGTTTGTGGTCCTATAGAAGTGGAGTCTTTAGGCGGTAATAAATATTTTCTCACATTCATTGACGATGTTTCACGAAAGGTGTGGGTATATTTTCTGAAAACAAAGGACCAGGTGCTCGATTACTTCAAGACATTCCACGCCATGGTAGAGCGAGAAATAGGAAAGAAGCTGAAATGCCTCTGATCAGACAATGGAAGCGTACACTTCCAATGAGTTTAGAGCATACTGCTTTGAACGCAATATCCGATATGAGAAGATGGTCCCACGTACCCCACATCATAATGGTGTAGCCGAGAGGATAAATCAGACCATTATGGACAAAGTCAGAAGTATGATCAATATGGCTAAGTTGTCAAAGCCATTCTGGGGTGAAGCAATTAAAGACATCGTCTACCTGATCAATAGATCACCATCAATACCACTGCAGTTCGAAGTACCAGAAAAGGTATGGACTGGAAGAGATCCTTCCTACTCTCACCTGAGAGTGTTTGGGTGCAAGACATTTGCACATGTATCTAAAGAGTAATGACAGAAGCTCGACCTGAGGTCAACTCCATGCATCTTCATCAGCTATGGAGACGAAGAATTTGGATACAAACTATGGGATCCAGAATCAAAGAAGGTTATCAGAAGCAGGGATGTTGTGTTCCAAGAGAACCAGACATACAAAGACAATGCAAAAATCACAGAGCCCAGTGATTCTAATCCTAGTGTTCAAGAAATCATCCCAGATCCTGCACCAGTACAGCTTACCCCGAATAATGAAAAAATGCCGGATAAAATTCCAGAAGCAGATGAGGAAGAAGAACCTGAGGGTGTTGAGCAGAGGGAATCACAAACCCCTCCAATTGAAGAGCCTAGGCCAAGAAGATTTGAAAGAGGCCGATTGCTGATTCCGTCGAGGAGATATCCAGAGTCAGACTATATTCTGCTTACTGATGAGGGGGAGCCAGAATGCTTTCAGTAAGTGAAGACCCATACAAACAAAGGTAAATGGGTGCAAGCTATACAAGAAGAGATGAGTTCCTTGCAGAAGAACCAGACTTACGAGTTGGTGAGACTTCCCAAAGGCAAGAAAACATTGAAAAATAAATCGGTGTTCAAGCGGAAGAAAGATGTCAACGGAAAGCCAATGAAGCACAAGGCCTGATTGGTCGTAAAAGGGTTCTAGGAGAAGAAAGGAATCGACTTTGATGAGATTTTCTCACCTGTGGTGTAAATGACCTCAATTCGAGTGATACTCGGATTAACAGCTAGTCTGAACCTGGAGCTTGAACAGATGGACGTCAAGACAACATTCCTTCATGGAGATTTACAGGAGGAAATTTATATGGAACAACTAGAAGGTTTTAAAGTTACAGGGAAGGAGCATATGGTCTGCAAACTAAAGAAGAGTCTCTATGGCCTCAAGCAAGCACCGAGGCAATGGTATAAGAAGTTCGACTCATTCATGGCGGGTCATGGTTATAAGAGAACTACTGCAGATCAATGCGTCTACATTCAGAAATTCCCGGATGGTAACTTTGTTATTCTATTGATGTATATTGACGACATGTTGATAGTGGGACAAGCTGCTAGTATGATTAGCAGATTGAATCAAGAACTGTCTAAGTCCTTTGACATGAAAGACCTAGACCCAGCTCAGCAGATATTGGGCATGAAGACTGTTCATGACAGGAAAGCCAAGAAATTATGGTTGTCACAGGAGAAGTACGTTGAACGAGTGCTTCAAAAGTTCAACATGGGAAATGTGAAGCTAGTCAGTACTCCACTGGCTAACCACTCCAAGATAAACAAACGATCATGTCCCTCTTCAAAGAAATGGAAGCAATACCTTACTCTTCAAATATGGCCGGTGACATTAACAGCAGGAAATCTACATCAGGATTCCTATTCACTTTTGCAGGGGGAAGAGTCTCATGGCAATCCAAATTGCAGAAGTGTGTTGTTTTATCTACAACAAAGGCAGTACATTGCCGCAACGGAAGATGGGAAGGAAATGTTATGGGTGAAACGGTTTCTCCAAGAATTGGGTGTCAGACAGAAAGAATACAAAGTACATTGTGACAGTCAGAGTGCTCTAGACTTGAGTAAGAATTCAATGTACCATTCTCGCACGAAGTATATCGACATTCGCTATCACTGGATATGTGAAGTAATGGAGCTACAATTGTTGAAAATTGTGAAGATCCACACAGACAATAACTCGGCAGATATGTTGACAAAGGTGGTTACTCGAGAAAAGCTAGAGCTATGCAGAGACATAGCCAGGCTAGACATCAACTAAAGCACATTAGACGACGTTCTCCTCCGATAGGTATGAAGGGGGATAATTGAAGGTTCCATACACAGGTTCCATCCTATTCTACAGCTCAACAAGTGGCCATATGCATGCTTCAACAAAGTCAAGAAATTCAACTCATGGATCACACGTGAAGATTTTTAGCCTACCCACATGCATCATCTACAACTATGTCAAGATTTGCAGCTTCATGTTGTGCAAGTTATTTTTTGTCTTCTACTCTCCTCCACACCTATAAATGTGGGTGTGTTCTTGTGTTGTAGATCATCAATCAAGTGAAGAAACACAGAGCAAGAGAGTGAGAAGTGTAGGCAGAAAGTTTGTGAGGTTTTGAGTAGAGTTAGGTGTTGTAATCTCCTCCTCCCCACCATTTTTCTCCAAAGCTAGTGAAAACTCTCTCTCGTGGACGTAGGCCACCATTTTTAGCTGAACCACATATACATCTTGTGTCTATATTACTTGTGTGTGTGTGCTTTAAGTTGGTACAAGTACAACAATGCTTTCATAGTTTGCTACAATTTTAAAATATTAAAAATACTAAAAAGTTCTTTTGAAATTTGCATTTTTGTTTCAAAAAATATCGGTATTATTCAAAGTATAGCACGAGCAAAATCTGCTGTCAAATAATAATACTGTAACATTTGGATGCATAAGCCACGAAAGCACAACAGGAACCAAACATGCTTTGTTCTTCATCTTTATCTTCTAAACATAACTCTATTGTTCAACTAGGTAAGTGTTTGGTACACTATGGTCATATTATAATTATGGTTCATAAAAATTAAAACAAAAAGATAAATTTTATTAAACACCATGTATACATCTTATGTGTATATTATTTGTGTGTGTGTGCTTTGAGTTGGTACAAGTACAACAGTGCTTTCAAAGTTTGCTACAATTTTAAAATATTAAAAATACTAAAAAGTTACTTTTGAAATTTGTATTTTTGTTTCAAAAAATATCGGTATTATTCAAAGTATAGCACGAGCAAAATCTGCTCTCAAATAATAATACTGTAACATTTGGATGCACAAGCCACAGAAGCACAACAGGAACCAAACATGCTTTGTCCTTCATCTTTTATCTTCTAAACATAACTCTATTGTTCAACTAGGTAAGTGTCTGGTACACTATGGTCATATTATAATTAAGGTTCATAAAAATTAAAACAAAAAGATAAATTTTATTAAACACCCTTCATGTTTGTTAGAAAGATGATCGTTATTCGTTTTAATGCTGATTCTTTTTCTTTTCTTTTTTTGCACTAAGAATTCAAATTCATGATCTTATTGTTAGAAAAAAAGAAAATTATCAGTAAACACACTAAAATCACTTTGACCACAAAAATCCTATGAAGCAATAGATAAGAGAGACAAAATAGGAGACGTTTGAGATATGATTAGCCAACATGTGAAATATATATATATATATATATATATATATATATATATATATATATATATATAATTTTGTTTTTAAAAGTAAGCATTTTTTGTTTTTTGTGGGGGTATTGCCTAGATTTAAATTGAAAATAAAAATGAATTATCATAAATAAAATATGGGTTAAGTGCAATAAACCCCCTTGAACTATACTCTGTCTTCCAAAAAACCCCCTAAACTTTGAAAATGACAAAAAACACCTTAACTATGACATGAAGTTGCAAGTTACCCAAATTGTTTCATTAATGACCATAATGCCTTTCTTATTGAATTATATTTATGCATTTTTATTATTAACATACATTATGAAATAATTTATACAAATTTGATAATATATCGTCCATGAAAAAGTTTAAATTTAGGGTGAGAAGTTTTATATATTAAATCAAACAAAATTTTAAAAATTAATAATTATAACTGACACATTTTTTTATTATTTTTGATAATATACTTAATGTGAATACAATTAAAGTGAATGGTAGAATTAGAGGCGTTGAAGAACCAAACCGGAACCGGATCATAACTGACTCGGAACCGGGGTGTTCGGTTCCGGTTCCGGTTCCAAAATTCAAAGAATTGAAATATTAGTATCGATTCCGGTTCTTACCCCTTTGGAACCGAACCGATTTTTTATATATACTTTTTTATTTTTATTAGTGTTATATTCTTACCGTTATATATATTTTTATATTAGATTTAAAATTATAAGTTTTAATTAACTTTAGGTTTGTAATAATTAAAATTTTGAAATAATTTCTTAAATTTAGTTTATAATTATATTATTTTTTGATATTTGGTGTTATTATTATTATTATTTTAAAACCGAAAAAACCGGTTGTGGCCGGAACTGGAACCGAAAAAACCGGTAGAATTAACATCTCAAAATATCAAAAAAATATAATGGCATAATTAGAAGTATGAATTTTTTTATTAAAATGGTCTATTTATATATAACAAAAATTTATTTTTTTTGTTATTCAAGTAATTTTTAGGGTAATTTGCAGTCAGACCCCCTGAGGTTTGGATCAATTGCAGTCAGAGGCTGGTCAATGCTTTTTCGGTCCCATAGCCCCTTGATGTTTCAATTTCGTTGCAATGACACCCCCTGGGCTGGTGAAATGACTAGAATGCCCATTTAATTGTTTCACTTATTACATTAGGGTAATATATGAAGTGTGAAATTACCCATATGCCCAAACACTTCACCCCTCTGAAATTACTAATTACACTTCCACCCCTTATTACAAAATATATATATATTACGAAAATTACAATTTGATTTTTTTTCTTTATAAAATTTTAAATAAACACATAAAATTCGAAACAAACATACAAAATTCAAAAAAATATATATAATTTGTAAAAAATATATAAAATTTGGAAAAACATATAAAATTCGAAAAATATATAAAATTTGAAACAATATATAAAATTAAAAAAAAACATATAAATTTGTAAATAATATATAAAATTCGAAAATATATAAAATTCAAATATATATATATATATAAAGTGTGACTGAAATTTAAGTGAATAAGCCTCAGAGTCATTAGCCAAGGTAACGAATCATCTCCAGCTTACTGCATAGCTATTTCAATGGCCACGATGGCGACACATGCCTCACGATGGTGACCGAAATCGGAATCGAACCAATACTTTATTAAAATATTTTAATAAAAATTAAATATATTAATATTTCGATCAAAATTAATGGTTCGGTTCCGGTTCTCATTTTTAAAGAACTGAAAGTATCGGTTCGATTCCGGTTTCGGTCGGGATCGAAAGTGAACCGCATCGTGAATATATTAATATTTGAATCAAAACTAACGGTTCGGTTCCGGTTCTCATTTTTAAGGAACCGAAAGTATCTGTTCGATTTCGATTTCGGTCAGAATCGGAAACGAACCGGACTGTGTGCATCCCTAGATTTGGGTACCAATGGACCCTTTAATCGGTATAGTTATTGAAAGTGTGAATATAATATTTTTATGTTCTTTCTACTTTGTTACATTTGTAAAACATTAAAAATACTAAAAAACTACTTCTTAAACTTGCATTTTGCTTCAAAAAATATCATTACTGTTCAAAGCATAGCACGTGCCGCATCTACTGTCAAATAATAATATTGTAACATTTCAATGCAAAGCCATGGAAACACGATAGGAACAAAACATGTTTTATTCTTCATCTTTATCTACTCTATTATTTAACTATGTAGGGGAATTCACTGACAAATCTTCTTTATTCAAAAGTCCAACAAAAAGGAGGAAGGGCTTCCTTATTTTATGGGCTCTGTTCGCTAACAAGTTCAGTCGAACAACGTAACGAGGCATCTCTGGCCGAATGGTTAGGCAAGACGAAAATGAAATATTATTTAATCGTGAAAATGCTATGTTAAGCTCCAACTTTGGTTAAGACTATTCTAGTATTAACACTATTCTAGGATATAGGGTATAAAAGATGTTTGGATCAAGGGTATTTTAGATATTTCATATTATGAGGGGTATAATTGAAAATACTTAAATGTGGGGGATTTGATTAAAATAAAGACATATCTCAAGGAATGTAAATGAAATTAACCTTTTTTTTATTTTGCACTAAGAATTCAAATTCATGATTTTATTGTTAGAAAAAAAAGGAAAATTATCAATAAACACACTAAAATCGCTTTGACCACAAGAATCCTATGAAGCAACTGACACTACCTAGCAAAAGAGAGACAAAAATGGGTGACGTTTGAGATATGATTACCTAACATGTGAATATATATATATTTTAAGGTAAGCAATTTTTGTTTTTTTGGGGGTTGGTCAGCACCCAGCAGAGATGCAACAGAGAGAGAGAGGAATAAAACAAATAGTATTGCCTAGATTTAAATTGAAAATAAAATAAAAAAATGAATTATCATAAATAAAATATTTCACTCTAGTTTATCTGGAAACTGTGATGTCTCCTAAGTGAAACAATTACAAAGGACCCTATTCTTCTTGTTTCTCTGTACCTACTGCCGCGTCCTCCGCCACTGCAACCAACCACCTTCGCCACCTCCACCGACGGCCTCTGTGTCCAATTTGAAGTGGGTTTTAACCCAAAGACGATTAATTATTGGTGAGCCTATTTAACAATTCACACTTGTATTACCTATTTGTTCAACATATCTTTGTTCTTATATAGATATTATACACAATTGTGCATAGAAAGAGAAAATAACAGATCTTTGCGTATATCTATATATATATATATATTATATGTACAAACACTAGCCGACAGAAACCAATTAATTCGTACGGGTCACAATTAAAAATCCCAGATCGTTTTTTTATTTTGTGTTAGTGATAGTTGGGTCGTATGTGAAAGCCTTTTGTGAACCGTGAGGTAGAATTCTGATAGATGTGCATATATATATATATATATACACACGCAAACACATACTTATTCCTATATGGCATTTTATAGATTGAGAGTTTCTTTATATGAACAATTTCTCAGTGGGAGTTCCAATTTGTTTCAAAGCCCAATCATTGGCTTCATTACTTGGCACGGTTTAGACAATGAAACGAAGGCGACTCAGCTCCAATTTTGCACTTGGAAAGGTAATTTTTTTTTTTATTCTTGAGAAATTGTATCCAATTTTGCTCCAATTTTTTTTTTTTTATAGTTAATACTGTTATTTTCTCATTGCATTTTCCAATATGAGGCAGAGTAAATAATGTAAATTCCTCATTGCATTTGCCGTTGTGTCATGTGTGCCTCGCATCACTCAGCACGGGCCTCAGCTCCAAAGGACCTCTAACTTATTAGGTGATGCAAGAGGATCAACGCAAGGATGACAGAAAATTGTGATCTAGCCTAATTGGGGCGGTTTCCTTTTCAAATCTTTATTTTTAGTTAATTTTTATTTATGGTAATCTTTAATTTGTCGATTAGGAAATGATTCTGAACCCGATTTGGGCCAGATTTTTGGCAATCTTTTGATTTTATTCATTATTTTGTTTTGGTAAGAATTTTAGAGTTTTGCTATTTTTGGTAAAATTCTATTAAGGGTCGATTTTTAGCTATTTAAACCCGGCTTGTGGGTTGTTTTTAATTTTTTTCCTGAATATTAATAATTTTATTGAATTTCAGAGTGTTCTCTGAAATTTTGGGTCAAATTTCTCCCCTTTTTCCTTGCAAATTACCCGTTGCGCTAGCCTGCAGAATAATCTCTATTCTGTCCGGCGTCAATTGGTATCAGAGCTCAGCATATTCCTGAGGCGGTATTTCCATCAGTTTTCGATGGCTAATAATCGTGGTCGTGGTCGTGGTGGTCGTCGTGGGCAGGTTCCGATTGAGGAAGTCCCGCACCGTGATCGTAACGTACAGGATGTTATGATTGAGGATTTGCAGAGGCAAGTGGCAGAGTTAACCCAGCGCCTAGCGGCGCAGGAAATCGGTAATCATGATGTGGAAGATTCTGATACCGACAATTCCACCTTCCAAAATCTGTATCCACAGATATGGCCAATATTTTTGGAAGATTCTGATTCCGAAGATGATTGGTTGAAAACCGATACTTTCGTTGGAGAGCCAGTGTATGACACAGAAGGAGATGAGGATGTGTTGTATGGAGACAACCATGAAACTCTGATCATTCGTAAGAGCCTCCTGACTCCCAGAAGCGATTCCGAAGATGATTGGTTGAGAACCAATATTTTCCATACAACCTGCACCGTGGCCGACAAAGTCTACGAGATGATTATTGACAGTGGCAATTGCGAGAACGTAGTCTCTGAAGACGCTGTCCAGAAATTGCAGTTGAAGACAGATCGTCGCCCCTTAAAGTCGATTAAACCAGAAGCAGAGCCATTAGTTCTTCCCAAGAAAAGGGGCAGAAAACCTAATTCCTTGTTAAAACCAGAGGAGGGCTACGACCATTCTTGGGTCACTTTACAAACAAAATCTGTTGAACTACAGCGTTGCAAGAAGAATGGCGACAAGAAAATTGGTACCTCTGAGAAGCACATTCCTGAAGAATCAGGAGGCAGTTTTCTTGCGGGAAGCAATCGTACAAGCAGTCATCCAAATCGGAAAGCAAGCATAGTAAATCGGGATGTTGTGTTGAATTTGTTGTCAGTTTCAAGGGGAGATTTGCTGTGTGCTCAGATTGACAAGAAAGCTTCAAACTGTGCAAATGTCTCTTTAAAAAAGAAATCTGAAGGCGCGAGAGAAAAGAAATCTGAAGGCACAAGAGATTTCAAAACAAAACATGGAAGGAGCTCAAGTGATAACGTGCTTCCTGCCAAAAGTAAGAAGGAGATAGTTATATTCCTGGACGATGTAGTTGAAGTGAAGGAAAGTGAGGTCCCTAGCGAACTAGAGACATTAATTCAACAAATGGATAGTAATAAACGAAGTTGGGGGGGAATGACATCTGATAGGCATGTCAGTGAAGAATCTAGAGACAAGAAAATTGGAAGGTCTATAACCAAACCATTGACCAAAGTACAAGTTTCAAAGAAAAGCTGCAAGAGGAAAATTACTCCACGAAAAGATGAGGTTTATGAGATGTTCCCTGGTTTCAAGGATTATTGTGAAGAAATGGGCCCTTTTGAGATCATCTATGGTCAGAATCCATCTGGAATACTGGATTTAGCGCCCATTCCACGTGTGGGCAGTTTGCATCCTAGGGCAGATGAGTTGGCCCAACATCTTCGAGGCATCCATGAGCAGGTGAAATTGACCATTCACGAGAGCAATGCCAAGTACAAAACTCGAGCGGACAGTCATCATCGTCAGGTACTTTTTGATGTTGGTGATTTTGTTTGGGGTGTATTAACTCGTGATCGTTTCCCTGTTGGCGAGTATAATAAGCTTAAGGAACGGAATATTGGACCCTGTGAAATATTGCAGAAGATTAATGACAACGTATACAGGTTGCGTCTCCTTAGTCACTTGAAGACATCTGATGTCTTTAATGTGAAACACCTGAGTCCTTGTTTTGCGGATTCTACTGATGCTGTTGTGAACTCGAGGACGAGTTCTTTCCAACCCGGGGTGACTGATGCAGGAGGATCAGCGCAAGGATGACAGAAAATTGTGATCTAGTCTAATTGGGGCGGTTTCCTTTTCAAATCTTTATTTTTAGTTAATTTTTATTTATGGTAATCTTTAATTTGTCGATTAGGAAATGATTCTGAACCCGATTTGGGCCAGATTTTTGGCAATCTTTTGATTTTATTCATTATTTTGTTTTGGTAAGACTTTTAGAGTTTTGCTATTTTTGGTAAAATTCTATTAAGGGTCAATTTTTAGCTATTTAAACCCGGCTTGTGGGTTGTTTTTAATTTTTTTCCTGAATATTAATAATTTTATTGAATTTCAGAGTGTTCTCTGAAATTTTGGGTCAAATTTCTCCCCTTTTTCCTTGCAAATTACCCGTTGCGCTAGCCTGCAGAATAATCTCTATTCTGTCCGGCGTCATTAGGGTGCCTCGAGTCTTTAATAATACTGATTGTATGTAACAAAAAATTTCATATAATAGTCAGTCTCATCATCGATTAGAAGCCTAAAAATCATAAAACCCCCTCATACCTTTCAAGAATGTCATGCAACTTCATGCAGTAACAAATGACCTCCCAAAATATTATAAATTTATCACATTGCCTGCAATCAGTGATGTAGCTGTTAACTTTGTGCGAAAATGAGAACCTCCACATTTTAGTATTAATTTAATGATCAAAATATAAAAACCTCCACATTTAGTATTAATCTGAGGATTAAAATACAACCCATTTATTATAAATGCTTCATGTGTGGCAATTTTTTTGGTCTAACATGTGAAACAATTTTTAATTGATTGATTGTGAGGTTTGAACATAGGACTTCTTGTATAAAGGAAAAACTGATATGCTGTCTTGATCTTTCTTTGTCTTGAAACCCAGACCCCCTATGATACCATGTGAAAGTACACATCTACTATAAAAGCTTAAGCGGTCAAAGAAGAGAGGGTGTAACTTAAGTATTTATAGCGTTTTATGGTTTTAGCCCTTGATACATGTGTAGGTATGGGTACTTCTTCGGTGTTGTGGTGAGTTATTGTTGTTTGTACCTTTGTTTGATTGTTTTATCTTCATTCTTCGTTGTTGGGTTGAATGATAGTATGTTTGTGGGTTGGCTTGATCTTCAGTTTCTTGTTATTGTGCATCGTTGTCATATGTAGCTGTTCGATTTTATTTCTTCAATTTATATCGGTTCTCCTCAATCCCACTTACCGTCTCTCTCTGGCTTCCAATAATAAGTGTCAGGTGAAGCGTAATCATTTGGAAGAGTTTCCAATCAGTGAGTTGCCGGATGATATACTAATTGACATCCTGTCTCGTTTGCCAATGAAAGAGGCTGCAAGAACTAGTCTACTCTCGACTAGATGGAAAGATTTGTGGACATATTCAACTGGTACTTTAGATTTTGATGGTTCCAAGGTATTAAAGAAACTAGTCTCCCTTAGACCAAATTGGGAGCTTCTAGATGTGGAGAGGTGTAACTATGTAAGCTGTGTGAATCATGTCTTAAACTCGTACAAGGGTACAACTATTTATGAACTCATAGTTCGATTTGATTTGGATGTAAAAACATCAACTGATATTGATAATTGGGTTCACTTTGCAACGCAAAAGACAATCAAAAGGATTGAGTTGAATCTTACACGATTATTTGAGTGTGTTCTGGAAGGGCATTATGTTTTACCCCATAAATTACTCAATTTTTCAAGACTTAAATCCCTAACTGCGATTTCTTTTACGCACATAGGAGTGACTGAAGAATGTCTTTAATCGTTTATGTCAAACTGTCCGGTTCTTGAAGAAGTATGTGTTGTTGAGTCAACATGTCTAGTAAATCTGAAAGCCTATAGTCAATCACTCAAGCATTTAAAAATTGCTTACTGTTGGGATTTGGAAAGTATTGAGATTTCAGCGATAAATCTTTTGTCATTTGAATATGCTGGCTCTAAGAAAAGTTTATGTTTCAAGACTGCGTGCAACCTTTCTAAAGTATCCCTGGGGGGTTGTTTTGCCCTATGTATGATACGTAAATTTTCTCAATTACCTAATTGTATCTCTCAGCTGCATACACTTATATTGGAGTTGCGATTTGAGGTTAGTATCTATTTTATTTTATATTTGTTTTTGTTACTTGCTTGTTTGCCATCTGTTCTTCAAGAAGTATATATTTTGTTTACTCATTTTGTTATTACATTCTCTTTGTTAGAGGCTTCAGAAAACTCGTTTCTTCCCCAGATTTCCTGAATTAAGGACTATAAAGCAATTGACCTTGGTAGCGGATTCATATTCAGCCAAGAGCTTCCTTCCTTGCATTTCACTGATAGAGCAGTCTCCTTGTTTGTACAAATTTTCTTTAGTGGTGAGTGCTCTTACTTTCCGCTTTAGATTTTTGACATCTTTAGTTTTATTCTCCTTGTTTGTACAAATACCTGTTATGCCATTCATAGCATGTTATCTGCATCTCTATTTTTTTTAAGGGAAGTCGGTGGAGGAATTACGTACTTTATATGCCTCGTACATGTGAATTTATGAGCAACGTTATGTGATGTATTGACTAAATACAAACATGAAGGCAATATATTATATATTTTCTTATATGAAGTTGATAGTAGAGGTACTATAATATGTAAGATGATAGTCCTTTGTTGACTAGGCTACTGAGAATAAGACTTCAATTTTTCATACGGGTATTATGGGTCATGGCTTATAGATTATGTGTATTTTGATTTGGGGCCTTGATCACTTTCTTTTCATTTGATAACCGGGGCATCCGAATCTTTTACCCTAATTCGGGCAAAGCAACCTTCTCACACGAATCTGGAACGAATTGTTTGCACCCAATAAGAATCAAACATAAGAAGTGACCTGAGGCACCAAGTCCCAAATCTTTTTCAAGTTGGACTAAATCTTTTCATTTTCATCATTACTAATTGAAAGTTCAGTTTAATTATTCGATCAAAAATTAATTAATAATAGGATCATTAGGGTCCGTGACGAACCCAGAAAAGTGTATGAGTGGGGGCGTAATGATATTTTGTTATAATTTCAGTAGGGCGTTGTGTAATTTTAATGAGGAGTCTTATGTAAATTCCAAATTCCTTAAGCAGAAAACATAAAAAAACAAAAATTCAGTGGGGGCCAATGCCCCCACTGGTCTAAAGGTAGGTCCGTCCCGGATTAGGGTATGTTGATGCTCTTATGGAAATACTCTGTAACCTGTTCCACATTCCATCTTTAAATACCACAAAACTACTTGTACTGCCCATATATGTTAAAGATCATAATAGACGATCTATTTAATTGAAGAATTCTGCAGGAATTTAGATTGTTTCAGTAGGAATCAATTTTGAAGACGGGCGAATCATGTTTTAACTATTTTTTTATTCTTTTTCTCACAGGTGATTTGCCGGTACACAAACTATGATGAAACCCACCATTTGCAAGGAAATATGGTACAAACAGCTAAGAAACAGCTGCATAAATGTCTTAAGGTGATAGAATTTGTTGGATTCATTGGCAACAACGTTGATTTTGAGCTGGTATTTTACCTAATTGAGAACGTTCCATCGCTAGAGAAAATAATTATTGATACTCACAAGTTTCATCCGGTTCAAATGGCAGAAGAAATTATTGCTTTAGAACTGCAAACAAAATTACCTCCAGGGGCTGAAGTAATAGTATTGTGAAGTGTTAAGATCAATTGATTTTGTGGCTGAAGTAATAGAACTATGAAGTTTTATGATCAATTGATTGTGTGGAGAGTTGTTCATTTCTGATTAGGTCAAAGATGGGGGAGGTCTAAACTTCTTGGGCTAGACCTCCCATTTGAGAGTAAGGGCACGGTATGGTTGGGCCGTGAAGCCTTTGGTACTTGTTACCGTTGTTGTACTTTTCAGAGCAAGTGTGGGTTTTACCTTCTAGTTGTTTGGTTTGCATTTCTGAAAATAGTTTTTTGTTTTCTGAAAACTTAAAATCAGAAAATCAGAAAATTATACAAAAAGTCTCATTGGTTCAGAAAACTGAAAACATACTCAGTTATGAAAATGTCTAGTTTTAGAGAATTCATTTTTATTGTACTCAAAAAATTATTTTCTGTTTTCAGAATTTTTGAGACCCGAGTATTAGTTGTTAACTGGGAAATGTAGCGAGCACTTGCAGTTATAGCTGCCTGGATAATCTCTTCCATTGCTGCATCTTGTTTGGCATAAATTATGTACGAGTGGAATTTGAATGGTGTTTTGGTGATTGAAGATGAAGATAAGGGGTGCCTTATTAATGTTATTGGAAGCAATTGTAGTAAAAAAATTAACTTCAATCAAATTTCTTAACAGAAAAGAAGGGTAAAATAACTATCCATTACATAGTTGAAAAAGGAATTTGAGTTTTTTTTTTATTATTTATTTTTTAAGAGGGGAAACATCCCCCAACACACACAACGAAGTCGAATCACTTCAAGAAATTCCGAATATCAAAGATAATGGGTGAAATATCGGCCGGTACAGGAGATTTACTTGAAACACCCTCATAGACAATCTTCGAATCTCCTTCGAAAGAAACAGCTCCAAAATTAAGTTTTTTTGCCCAATACACAGCTCTACACAAACAGAAACTCACCGAAACGGCTGAAAAATTACAACCTTAATGACAGATCCAGAATTGTCTCGAAACACTGCTCCCCCTCCACCCATACGGGAATTCGAAGAGAATGAAGCATCCACGTTACACTTGACAACTCCTTCTGGTGGTTGCTGCCACTTCGGACTACCACTAATATTTCCTTTTTAAGTCTCTGAATGGAACAAAACATTTCCCCTCAATTTCGCATCTTCATATTCCCAAAAAAGTGCTATTGAGTTGTTGGCCACCCTCTTCGGCTCCCAAAGATCGCCATTAAAAATCAAGTGATTTCGAGATTTCCAGATTGACCAGCAACAAAATGAAACAAAGCTTAGAAGATTAGAGATACTACCCTTGTGTTCATTGCTGGAAACAAGACCCCTCTACCATTCCAAAAAAGAAGAGACTTGACGAATGGAATGGAAAAATCAAGACGAGTTGGGGACAACTTCCATACCTGAATAGAGCGTGGACACCGGAAGAGGAGATGAACCCAAGATTCCTCCTCTATGCCACATCGGGGACAAACTGCACCTTCGCAAATACCATGCAACATTAAAACACTTTTAGTCGGGAGCGCATTGATGCTACATCTCCATAGGAAGTGTTAAATTTTTGCAGCTCCAAAAGCTGCCCCAAAGATCAGAGGTCAACTGATGTGAAGAGGATGCCTCAAGCTTATCCAAAAGCTGCCCCAAAGATCAGAGGTCAACTGAGGTCAACTGATTTATTTTTTTTATAAAATTTAAATATAAGTTCAATCAAGAAATAACTTTTAATTGACAAAAATAAAAATATATAATTACTACAACAACGAGAATAAAAAAAAATCAGTACATACCTTTTAGTCATATATATGTATATAGACATATAATATATAAAGGAGTCTTAATTAAATAAAATACATATCACTAAAAATAATACAAAATCCTAATATAAAGAGAAGTCTATATAAGCATATACTCATACTAATTTTATAATTTCAAAGCTTCTACAGAACGAAGAAATCTACAAAATATATACGTATCGGTATCAATGCAAATGTTAAAATACATGTGTTTACATATACTTATATATATATACATATGAAATATGTAAAAAAACATATTATATAAATTTAATTTTCATACAAGTATAGAATCCACACAAGTATACAAATTGTTTCCAAAGTGAAGAAGTGTGAATTCAGACGGATGGTATAATAGGATAAAAAAATTTAAAAGATACAATTTTCAAGAGAAAGTAAAATTTTCTTGTGTTTTATGGTGGAAACGTTTTGGAGAAAATAACCATTTGCGAGAATCCTATTTTTCTCAAAATTTTCTGTTTCATGCTAACCGAACTTCCAAAAATTTAAATTATTTTCCGTTTTTTTCCCTTTCCTACTACTTCACGCTGGTTAGCGTACCCTAGGTCTTTTAAATATATTTTCACATTTCATGAAACAAAGAGAATGTAAAGAATGTGTTTTTGGCAATACTTTTCCTAAGAAAATCATATATCTATATTAAAATTTGAATTAAAAAAATTTGAACAAAATTGGAGATTTTTTTTGGCAATTTTATGTTATGAATAATTTTGTTCAAAAAAATTTAATTAAATTTTCAGCATTAATGAACTTGTTTAATCATAAATTAGTTCATTAACATTCTAGTATCTCGAAAACGGTTGGCCGCATTCGGTTATCGTAGGGCCCGTTTGGATCGAGTTGTACTTTTTGCATTATACTTTTCACTAAAACAGAAGTAATGATTTGTTGTGGAGTGTTGTGAGTCGAAAACGAAAGCACGTTTGATATCATAAATTTGTCGTAGAATTTGAAAGTGTGAAGGACAATACTTAGGTCCTGTCCCATGAGGACCAAATTTGTCCTCCCCACATATGTAGTCTAATACAAGTTGGATACGTGCCCATAATCTTTTTAAAATGAACTGATCTTGATTTGTGCATTTATGAATTTTATTTTTAACTTCCTTTTAAAAAAGATGGGAAAATTATATTTAGGGGACCAAAATCAAACTTAATAGGTGAAAAGGGACTAAAAATTATCAAAAAGCAATATAGGGACCAATCCTACAATTTAATTGCTCTTTAAGGACCATTGAAGGTAAAGTTACCAAATATATATGTATATTTTAATAGATGAAAAAAATTAGGGTTAGGATTTTGTGAATGGAAAAAAGAAAGGGTTTTTTTTTTAGTTAGAGAGTTAGAAAAATGATAGTTTAGTAACTTTACCTTCAATGATCCCTAAAGATCAATTAAGTTGTAGGATTAGTCCCTATATTGATTTTTGAAATTTTTTGGTCCCTTTTCACTTATTAAGTTTGACTTTGGTCCACTAAATATAATTTTTCCTAAAAGGATTTTAGTCACATGTCTAAATTGTCCTGTATTACATTATCGAGGAAGACGGACTTGGTCCCCATGGGGCAAACCTAAGTATTGTCCAAGTGTGTATATAACATTTTATATTCTTTCTACTTTGCTACCATGAAACACGGACACTTCGTTTAGAGTTGTCGTACCCGTGTCGGAGACGCAGACAAGCCGAAAATACGTGTTGGATACGCCAAAAATGTGTTATATATATATATATATATTTAAATTGGACACGTCGTGGACATACGGGAGACGCGCGATGGACACATTGTGGACATGCTGGGGATATACGGGTATTTGGTGAGTTACTTATGGAACTTCAACACCCCTATTTCAATATTTGGTTTTAAAGATACTTGGACATTCTTCTTACTCTTCATATTGTGAAAGGAATTAGAGCACCTATTAATTTATCTACTATTTGAAGAGGAATAAGATAACATCACAAAGTGCTAAAGATTTAATATTTGTATATTCCGATCTTAGTCTTCTATCAAGAAAATCTCAACAATATAACGAGAGAGAGACTAAGATATGGAATGTTGGGGGAGATGCATTTGATTTCTTGGACGGTAGTGGAATGAAGAATTTTGAATATATTATACATTTTCTGTAACATATTTGTTTATTTTTGTTTGTAAGTTTATTTGATTCTTATTGTTTAAGTGATAAATAAAGAATTTGTGCAATATAATATGTGTATATATATAAAAAATATATATGTTTTTTTATAGACGTGTCCAATGTGTGTCATGTCCTACTTTTTTGGACTTTGTCGTATCATTGTGTCTGTTCTCGTGCTTGAAGGTTCCATACACAGGTTCTATCTTATTCTACAGCTCAATAAGTGGCCATATGCATGCTTCAATAAAGTCAAGAAATGCAGCTCATGGATCACACGTAAAGATTTTCATCCTACCCATATGCATCATCTACAACTATGTCAAGATTTGCAGCTTCATGTTGTGCAAGTTGTTTTTTGTCTTCTATTCTCCTCCACACCTATAAATATGGGTGTGTTCTTGTGTTGTAGATCATCAATCAAATGAAGAAACATAGAGCAAGAGAGTGAGAAGTGTAGGCAGAGAGTTTGTGAGGTTTTGAGTATAGTTGAGTGTTGTAATCTTCTCTTCCCCACCATTTTTCTCCAAAGCTAGTGAAAACTCTCTCCTGTGAACGTAGGCCACCATTTTTTGCTAAACCATGTATACATCTTGTGCCTATATTGCTTGTGTGTGTGTGCTTTGAGTTGATACAAGTACAACAAAGTAGTATCAGAGTCATAGGTTCACAAATCATTCCGCACTTTCAAAACTATATCAAACCAATCTAGTAATCCAAACACCACACTGAACCCACCATCAGACGACCCATTTCCAGACGAAGCCTCGTCTGTCTAGAACAGCCTAGAAGACCACCGCACGCGCCTCCACGCATTGCCCAAAGCTCAGCGCGTCAGAGTCCTCGGTGCCACGCGTCATTTACCTTCAGCGCGAGTGAGGCCCACGTGCAGTACTCGCCCCACGAACTTCCAAGCTTTAGCCGCACGTGAGATCACGCGCCCCCAAGCGTTGTCACGTCATTACTGACGTCATCATCAGCTGCCATGTCACTGCTAAAGTCATCATTGCCATGTGTCCATCTAACAGTTTGCCACGTGTCACACACTCATTCTGCCACGTCATCAATATTTTTGCGAAATTATAATTTTGCCCCTTGCCACTATTTTGACTATTCCAGACTCATTCTAAGTCCGATTTGAGCTTAGTTAGAGGCATTCTTAAGATTTTCGACCGTTTCGGACGCAACGGTATACTCCATTTTGCATGATTCAACTCCTAACATATCGAAAAAGCCAACTTGTGCTTAAAGACAGATCCTATTCATGGAGGAATCGGGGTCAGGAGCTATGATTAAGTTGACGGCATTGAATTATACCATATGGAGACCCAGGATGGAGGATCTCCTTAATTGTAAGGATTTGGCTAACCTGTTAGAAAATGAAGGCACATAACCCATGACGATCGCAGAAAAAGATTAGACCAAGATGTATAGGAAAACTATTGGTCAAATCAGACAGTGGATAGACTATAGTGTATTCCACCATGTTGCACAAGAGATCAATGCCTACGAGCTCTGGAGGAAGCTCGAGGATATGTACCAAGCCAAGACCGCTCGAAATAAAGCTCTTCTAATGATGCGACTAGTAAATTTGAAGCTGAGGAGTGGAACCTCTGTAGCTGAGCACACCAGCGAGTTTCAGAACCTAGTGCACCAGCTTGCAGCTGTAGAGTTGAATCTTGGCGATGAAACTCAAGCCCTACTTCTGCTCAGCTCTTTACCACCCAATTGGGAGACATTGGTGGTTTCCCTCGGCAACTCAGCACCGAATGACAAACTCACTATGGCGATAGTAAAAGATGTTATATTCAGTGAGGAATCCTGAAGAAAGGAGGCAGGCATGAACCAAACACATGCCCTCGTTACAGAAAGCAGAAGAACTGGTAGAGGCAGAAGTAGAGGAAGGTCTCGAACCCACGGCAGACCCAGCAATGACATAAATCAAGAAAATGGTAAATATGTTTGTTTTCATTGTGACATCACAGGACATCTAAAGAAGAATTACCACAAATTACAAAGGGAACAAGGAAAAGGCAACAACCAGCCACAGAGGGAAGATGGCGACTTCATGGTTACTGTTACAGGAGATATCACTATATACTCAGTCGATGAAGAGATGTGCCTCCACGTAGGAAACAACAAAACCAAGTGGGTGGTTAACACAACATCTTACCACGCTACTCCCCATAGTGATTTTTTCACCTCATACAAAGCTGGACACTTTGGTATAGTGAGAATGGGCAATACAAGTTTCTTGAAGATCGTGAAAATCGGCGATGTCCAGATTAAAACCAGTATTGGATGCATTATGATGTTGAAAGATGTCAGACATGTGCCCGACCTTCGCCTCAATCTCATTTTTGGGACAACCTTAGATCGGGAAGGGTACGACAACTACTTCAGTAATGGCACCTAGAAGCTGATAAAATGAGCCATGGTTGTCACCCGAGGACATATACATGGCACATTATACAAAACCCATGTGAAGGTAATTTTGGATAGTCTCAATGCAGTTGAAGATGAGACTTCACCAAATTTGTGGCACAAGATACTCGGACACATGGGGGAGAAATGGTTGTTTACACTAGCGAGGAAGAAACTAATCGCAGTATCAAAAGGTATTCCATTAAACCCTTGTGATCACTATTTATTTGGAAAACACCATATAGTCTCTTTCAACTCAACTACCAGAAGAAGATCAGAGATATTGAGTTTAGTACACACTGATGTTTGTGGTCCTATAGAAGTGGAGTCTTTAGGCGGTAATAAATATTTTCTCACATTCATTGACGATGTTTCACAGAAGGTGTGGGTATATTTTCTGAAAACAAAGGACCAGGTGCTCGATTACTTCAAGACATTTCATGCCATGGTAGAGCGAGAAATAGGAAAGAAGCTGAAATGCCTCCGATCAGATAATGGAAGCGAGTACACTTCCAATGAGTTTCGAGCATACTGCTTTGAAGGCAGTATCCGATATGAGAAGATGGTCCCACGTACCCCATAGCATAATGGTGTAGCCGAGAAGATAAATCGGACCATTATGGACAGAGTTAGAAGTATGATCAATATGGCTAAGTTGTCAAAGCCATTCTGGGGTGAAGCAATTAAAGACGTCGTCTACCTGATCAACAGATCACCATCAGTACCACTGCAGTTCGAAGTACCAGAAAATGTATGGACTGGAAGAGATCCCTCCTACTCTCACCTGAAAATGTTTGGGTGCAAGGCATTTGCACACGTATCCAAAGAGTAAAGACAGAAGCTCGATCTGAAGTCAACTCCATGCATCTTCATCGGCTATGGAGACGAATAATTTGGATACAGGTTATGGGATCCAGAATCAAAGAAAGTTATTAGAAGCGGGGATGTTGTGTTCTAAGAGAACCAGACATACAAAGACAATGCAATAATCACAGAGCCTAGTGGTTTTAATCCTAGTGTTCAAGAAATCATCCCAGATCCTGCATTAGTACAACTTACCCCGAATTATGAAGAAATACAGGATAAAATTCCAGAAGCAGATGAGGAAGAAGAACCTGAGGGTGTTGAGCAGGGGGAATCACAAACCTCTCCACTAGAAGCTACAAAACCAAAAGTAGCTCCTCCAGTTGAAGAGCCTAGGCCAAGAAGATTTGAAAGAGACCGATTGCTGATTCCGTCGAGGAGATATCCAGAGTCAGACTATATTCTGCTTACTGATGAGGGGGAGCCAGAATGCTTTCAAGAATTGAAGACCCATACAGACAAAGGTAAATGGGTGCAAGCTATACAAGAAGAGATGAGTTCCTTGCAGAAAAACCAGACTTACGAGTTGGTGAGACTTCCCAAATGCAAGAAAACATTGAAAAATAAATCGGTGTTCAAGCAGAAGAAAGATGCCAACGGAAAGCCAATGAAGCACAAGGCCTGATTGGTCGTAAAAAGGTTCTAGCAGAAGAAATGAATCGACTTTGATGAGATTTTCTCACCTCTGGTGTAAATGACCTCAATTTGAGTGATACTCGGATTAACAGCTAGTCTGAACTTGGAGCTTGAACAGATGGACATCAAGACAACATTCCTCCATGGAGATCTACAGGAGGAAATTTATATGGAACAACTAGAAGGTTTTAAAGTTACAGGGAAGGAGCATATGGTCTGCAAACTAAAAAAGAGTCTATATGGCCTCAAGCAAGCACCGATGCAATGGTACAAGAAGTTCGACTCATTCATGGCGGGTCATGGTTATAAGAGAACTGCTGCAGATCAATGCGTCTATATTCAGAAATTCCCGGATGGTAACTTTGTTATTCTATTGCTGTATATTGACGACATGTTGATAGTGGGACAAGATGCTAGTATGATTAGCAGATTGAAGCAAGAACTCTCTAAGTCCTTTGACATGAAAGACCTAGACCCATCTCAGCAGATATTGGGCATGAAGATTGTTCTTGACAGGAAAGTCAGGAAATTATGGTTATCACAGGAGAAATATGTTGAACGGGTGCTTAAAAAGTTCAACATGGGAAATGTGAAGCTAGTCAGTACTCCACTGGCTAACCACTTCAAGCTAAGCAAGCGATTGTGTCCCTCTTCGAAGAAAAAGAAGAAGAAATGGAAGCAATACCTTACTCTTCAGCAGCTGGTAGTTTGATGTATGCAATGGTTTGCACCAGAACGGATATTGCTCACGCTGTGGCGTTGTGAGCAGATTTATTTCAAATCCAAGCAAGGACCATTGGGAAGCAGTGAAGTGGATTCTCAGATACCTGAAGGGTAGATCAAAACTATGGTTGTGCTATTGGGGAGCTGAACTAGTTTTGGAAGGCTATACATATTCAGATATGGCCGGTGATATTGACAACAGAAAATCTACATCAGGATTCCTATTCACTTTTGCAGGGGGGAAGAGTCTCATGGCAATTCAAATTGCAGAAGTGTGTTGTTTTATCTACGACAGAGGCAGTACATTGCCGCAACGGAAGCTGGGAAGGAAATGTTGTGGGTGAAACGGTTTCTCCAAGAATTGGGTGTCAGACAGAAAGAATACAAAGTACATTGTGACAGTCAGAGTGCTCTGGACTTGAGCAAGAATTCAATGTACCATTCTTGCACGAAGTATATCGACATTCGCTATCACTGGATATGTGAAGTAATGGAGCTACAATTGTTGAAAATTGTGAAGATCCACACAGACAATAACTCGGCAGATATGTTGACAAAGGTGGTTACTCGAGAGAAGCTAGAGCTATGCAGAGACATAGCCAGACTAGACATCAACTAAAGCACAGCAGAAGACGTTCTCCTCCGATAGGTATGAAGGGGGAGAATTGAAGGTTCCATACACAGGTTCCATCCTATTCTACATCTCATCAAGTGTCCATATGCATGCTTCAACAAAGTCAAGAAATGTAGCTCATGGATCACACGTGAAGATTTTCAGCTTACCCACATGCATCATCTACAACTATGTCAAGATTTACAACTTCATGTTGTGCAAGTTATTTTTTGTCTTCTACTCTCTTCCACACCTATAAATGTGGGTGTGTTCTTGTGTTGTAGATCATCAATCAAGTGAAGAAACACAGTAAGAAAGTGAGAAGTGTAGGCAGAAAGTATGTGAGGTTTTGAGTAGAGTTAAGTGTTGTAATCTCCTCCTCCTCACCATTTTTCTCCAAAGCTAATGAAAACTCTCTCTCGTGGACGTAGGCCACCACTTTTAGCTGAACCACGTATACATCTTGTGTCTATATTACTTGCGTGTGTGTGCTTTGAGTTGGTACAAGTAGAACAGTGCTTTCATAGTTTGCTACAATTTTAAAATATTAAAAATACTAAAAAGTTACTTTTGAAATTTGTATTTTTGTTTTGAAAAATATCGGTATTATTCAAATTATAGCACGAGCAAAATCTGCTGTCAAATAATAATACTGTAACATTTGGATGCACAAGCCACGAAAGCACAACAGGAACCAAACATGCTTTGTTCTGCATCTTTATCTTCTAAACATAACTCTATTGTTCAACTAGGTAAGTGTTTGGTACACTATGGTCATATTATAATTAAGGTTCAAAAAAATTAAACAAAAGGATAAATTTTATTAAACACCATGTATACATCTTGTGTCTATATTACTTGTGTGTGTGCTTTGAGTTGGTACAAGTACAACAGTGCTTTCAAAGTTTGCTACAATTTTAAAATATTAAAAATACTTAAAAGTTACTTTTGAAATTTGTATTTTTTGTTTCAAAAAATATCGGTATTATTCAAAGTATAGCACGAGCAAAATCTGCTATCAAATAATAATAGTGTAACATTTGGATGCACAAGCCACATAAGCACAACAGGAACCAAACATGCTTTGTCCTTCATCTTTTATCTTCTAAAAATAACTCTATTGTTCAACTAGGTAAGTGTTTGCTACACTATGGTCATATTATAATTAAGGTTCATAAAAATTAAAACAAAAAGATAAATTTTATTAAACACCCTTCATGTTTGTTAGAAAGATGATCGTTATTCGTTTAAATGATGATTCTTTTTTTTTTTTTTTTGCACTAAGAATTCAAATTCATGATCTTACTGTTAGAAAAAAAGAAAATTATCAGTAAACACACTAATGACACGTTTGGTACGGTTGAATGGAATGGAATGAAAGTTGGAATGGAATAAAAATGAGAATGGAATGGAATAACCATTCACATTCTATTGTTTGGTTGTAAATATGAAGCACATTGGGAATGGAATGAACTTGAAATTTTTTTCTCAAAAATACCCTTATTAGTATTAGAAATAAAATTAAATAAAATAATATTATTTTTGAAATTTTTTACAAAAAAAATGGTAAAACGTAACGGGATTAGTAATGATGGACAATAAAGGTGGCGGCGGTGGTGGCGAAATGGTGGTGGCGGTGGCTTATTTAAGTAATTTTATGTTTTAAAAGTATTTCTAAAGGAATGGAATGACCATTCCATAACTTTAGTAATGGAATGAAAATTCATTCCCAAGAATAAAATTTCATTCATTGGGAATGGTCATTCCCATTTATTATGTTGTAACAAATCAAAAAATTGAATGAATGGACATTCCATTCCATTCCATTCCAACATACCAAACATGCACTAATATCACTTTGACCACAAAAATCCTATGAAGCAATAGATAAGAGAGACAAAATAGGAGACGTTTGAGATATGATTAGCCAACATGTGAAATATATATATATAATTTTGTTTTTAAAAGTAAGCATTTTTTGTTTTTTGTGGGGGTATTGCCTAGATTTAAATTGAAAATAAAAATGAATTATCATAAATAAAAAATGGGTTAAGTGCAATAAACCCCCTTGAACTAACTCTCTCCCAAAAAACCCCCCTAAACTTTGAAAATGACAAAAAATACCTTAACTATGATATGAAGTTGCAAGTTACCCAAATTGTATCATTGACCATAATGCCTTTCTTATTGAATTATATTTATGCATTTTTCTTATTAACATACATTATGAAATAATTTATACAAATTTGATAATATATCCTCCATGAAAAAATTTAAATTTAGGGTGAGAAGTTTTATATATTAAATCAAACAAAATTTTAAAAATTAAAGTGAATGGTAGAATTAGAGGCGTTCAAGAATCAAAACGGAACCGGATCATAACTGACTCGGAACCGGGGTGTTCGGTTCCGATTCCGGTTCCAAAATTCAAAGAACTGAAATATTTGTATCGATTCCGGTTCTTACCCCTTTGGAACCGAACCGGAACAGGACCAATTTTTTTATATATACTTTTTTATTTTTATTAGTGTTATATTTTTACCGTTATATATATTTTTATATTAGATTTAAAATTAAAAGTTATAATTAACTTTAGGTTTGTAATAATTAAAATTTTGAAATAATTTCTTTAATTTAGTTTATAATTATATTATTTTTTGATGTTTGGTGTTATTATTATTATTATTTTAAAACCGAAAAAATAGGTTGTGGCCAGAACCGGAACCGAAAAAACCGGTAGAATTAACATCTCAAAAGATCAAAAAAAATATAATGGCATAATTAGAAGTTGAATTTTTTTTATTAAAATGGTCTATTTATATATAACAAAAATTTATTTATTTTTGTTATTCAAGTGATTTTTAGGGTAATTTGCAGTCAGACCCCCTGAGATTTGGATCAATTGCAGTCAATAGCTGGTCAATGCTTTTTCGGTCCCATAGCCCCCTGAGGTTTCAATTTCATTGCAATGACATCATCTGGGCTGGTGAAATGACTAGAATGCCCATTTAATTGTTTCACTTATTACATTAGGGTAATATATGAAGTGTGAAATTACCCATATGCCCAAACACTTCACCTCTCTAAAATTACTAATTACACTTCCACCCCTTATTACAAAAATATATATATATTACGAAAATTACAATTTGATTTTTTTTCTTTATAAAATTTTAAATAAACACATAAAATTCAAAACAAACATCCAAAATTCGAAAAAATATATATAATTTGTAAATAATATATAAAATTTGGAAAAACATATAAAATTCGAAATAATATATAAAATTTGAAACAATATATAAAATTAAAAAAAAACATATAAAATTCGTAAATAATATATAAAATTCGAAAAACATATAAAATTCTAAAAAATATATAAAATTCAAATATATATATATATATAAAGTGTGACTGAAGTTTAAGTGGACAAGCCATTAGCCAAGGTAACGGATCCTTTCCAACTTTCTGCATAGCTATTTCAATGGCCACGATGGTGACACATGCCCCACGATGGTGACCGAAATCGGAATCGAACCAATACTTTATTAAAATATTTTAATCAAAATTAAATATATTAATATTTGGATAAAAATTAACGGTTCTGTTCTGGTTCTCATTTTTAAAGAACTGAAAGTATCGGTTCGATTCCGGTTTCGGTCAAAATCGAAAGTGAACCGCATCGTGAATATATTAATATTTGAATCAAAATTAATGGTTCGGTTCCGGTTCTCATTTTTAAGAAACCGAAAGTATCTGTTCGATTTTGATTTTAGTCAGAATCGGAAATGAACCGGACTGTGTGCATCCCTAGATTTGGGTACCAAGGGACCATTTAATCGGTATAGTTATTGAAAGTGTGAATATAATATTTTTATGTTCTTTCTACTTTGTTACATTTGTAAAACATTAAAAATACTAAAAAACTACTTCTTAAACTTGCATTTTGCTTCAAAAAATATCATTACTGTTCAAAGCATAGCATGTGCCGCATCTACTGTTAAATAATAATATTGTAACATTTCAACGCAAAGCCATGGAAACACAATAGGAACAAAACATGTTTTATTCTTCATCTTTATCTACTCCATTATTTAACTATGTAGGGAAATTCACTTATAAATCTTCTTTATTCGAAAGTCCAACAAAAAGAAGGAATGACTTCCTTATTTTATGGGCTCTGTTCGCTAACAAGTTCAGTCAAACAACGTAACGAGGTATCTCTGGCCGAATGGTTAGGCAAGACGAAAATGAAATATTATTTAATCGTGAAAATGCCATGTTAAGCTCCAACTTTGGTTAAGACTATTTTAGTATTAACACTATTCTAGGATATAGGGTATAAGAGATATTTGGATCCAGGGTATTTTAGACATTATGAGGGGTATGATTGAAAATACTTAAATGTGGGGGATTTGATTAAAATAAAGACATACCTCAAGGAATTTAAATAAAATTAACCTTTTTTTATTTTGCACTAAGAATTCAAATTCATGATTTTATTGTTAGAAAAAAAAAAGGAAAATTATCAATAAACACACTAAAATCGCTTTGACCACAAGAACCCTATGAAGCAACTGACACTACCTAGCAAAAGAGAGACAAAAATGGGTGACGTTTGAGATATGATTACCTAACATGTGAATATATATATATATATATTTTTTTTTTTTAAGGTAAGCAATTTTTGTTTTTTTTGGGGGTTGGTCAGCACCCAGCAGAGATGCAACAGAGAGAGAGAGGAATAAAACAAATAGTATTGCCTAGATTTAAATTGAAAATAAAATAAAAAAATGAATTATCATAAATAAAATATTTCATTCTAGTTTATCTGGAAACTGTGATGTCTCCTAAGTGAAACAATTACAAAGGACCCTATTCTTCTTGTTTCTCTGTACCTACTGCCGCGTCCTCCGCCACCGCAACCAACCACCTTCGCCACCTCCACCGACGGCCTCTGTGTCCAATTTGAAGTGGGTTTTAACCCAAAGACGATTAATTATTGGTGAGCTATTTAACAATTCACACTTGTATTACCTATTTGTTCAACATATCTTTGTTCTTATATAGATATTATACACAATTGTGCATAGAAAGAGAAAATAACAGATCTTTGCGTATATCTATATATATATATTATATAGGGTAAATACCACTGACATCCCTCAAAGATACCCTAATCCCACACAGACCCTCTCGATATTCACTATTCCCACTCGGATCCCATGAATTTTGTCCTACAAAGACCCCCTCCGTCTCCACGCCGTTAAACTGTGCCGTTAACCACCGTGTGAATTGTCTATTTTGCCCTCAAAATGATATAAAATGACATGCATATCCTTCTTCTTCTTTAATTTGGACATCCCAAAACCTTAACCCTAATTTATATATATAGAGAGATTGGAAGTGGGAAATTGGGAGAGAGATTGAAGATGGGGATGGTATATATTACATACCCATATATATATACATATATATATGATGCTATATATACCCATGTACCCGTGTATATATATATATGCTATTATATATAAACCCATTATATATATTCGTATATATATATGTGTGTGTATATATTTGTGTGTGTATATATATATATATATGTGTGAATGTGTGGTTGCGCAGAGGGAGGTGTGTGTGTGTGAGAGAGAGAGCTGCGCAGAGGGAGGGGTGGTGTGTGTGTGTGAGAGAGAGAGAGAGTGTGTGAGAGAGAGAGCTGCGCAGAGGGAGGGGTGGGGTGTGTGTGTGTGTGTGTGTGTGTGTGAGTGAGAGAGAGAGAGAGAGAGAGAGAGAGAGAGAGAGAGAGAGAGAGAGAGAGTATTAAATAAATTTTAAATATTTTTTTAATTTTATATTTATTTTCGAATTTAGTATTTTTTTTTTGAAATTTATATTTATTTTCGAATTTTATAATTATTTTCAAATTTTTTATATTTAAATTTTTTTTTTGAATTTCATATTTTTTTCTAAATTTTTATATATTTTCAGATTTTAATATAATTTTTCAAAATTTTATAATTTTTCAAAATTTTATTTTTGTTTTTGAATTTTAATATTTTTATCGAATTTTATATATATTTTTTGAATTTTAAATATTTCTTTCAAATTTTATATATTATTTTTGAACTTTATAATTTGGGTATTTTTTTTGAAATTTAAAATTTTTTGAATCTATATATTTTTCCCCTTTATATATATATTTTACTTAATTTTTATATATTTTCAGATTTTAATATAATTTTTCAAAATTTTATATTTTTTTGGAATTTTAATTTTGTTTTTGAATTTTAATATTTTTTTTGAATTTTATATATATTTTTTGAATTTTAAATATTTCTTTCAAATTTTATATATTATTTTATAATTTTATATGTTTTTTGAAATTTAAAATTTTTTTAATCTATACTTTTTTCTAAATTTTTATATATTTTCAGATTTTAATATAATTTTTTGAAATTTTATATATTTTTTGAATTATATATTTATTTTTGAATTTTCATATTTTTTTTCGAATTTTATGTAATTTTTTAGAATTTTAAATATTTTTTTCTAATTTTAAATTTTTAAATTTTTTTTTTTTGAATTTTAAATAATTCTTTCAAATTTAATAAATTATTTTGGAATTTTATAATGTTATATGTTTTTCGAAATTAAATTTTATAAAATTTTATACATAAAATCGTCATTTTATATGTTAGTTGGGGGTAAAATCGTCTTTACATATATTCATTTTTATTTAATTTTTTTAAATATATATCGAAGGGCAAATTAGTAATTTCACAATAAAATGTTAGTAAACTTAACGTCCCTCTGTCTGAGGGGGTCTAAGTGAAAATACTTAATATCGAAGGGGTCTGTGTAGGATTATAGTCTCTTTGAGGGGATGTCAGTGGTATTTATCCTATTATATATGTACAAACACTAGCCGACAGAAACCAATTAATTCGTACGGGTCACAATTAAAAATCCCAGATCATTTTTTTATTTTGTGTTAGTGATAGTTGGGTCGTATGTGAAAGCCTTTTGTTTACCGTGAGGTAGAATTCTGATAGATGTGCATGTATATATATATATATATATACACACGCAAACACATACTTATTCCTATATGGCATTTTATAGATTGAGAGTTTCTTTATATGAACAATTTCTCAGTGGGAGTTCCAATTTGTTTCAAAGCCCAATCATTGGCTTCATTACTTGGCACGGTTTAGACAATGAAACGAAGGCGACTCAGCTCCAATTTTGCACTTGGAAAGGTAATTTTTTTTTATTCTTGACAAATTGTATCCAATTTTGCCCCAATTTTTTTTTTTTTAGTTAATACTGTTATTTTCTCATTGCATTTTCCAATCTGAGGCAGAGTAAATAATGTAAATTCCTCATTGCATTTGCCGTTGTGTCATGTGTGCCTCACATCACTCAGCACGGGCCTCGCTCCAAATGACCTCTAACTTATTAGAGTGCCTCGAGTCTTTAATAATACTGATTGTATGTAACAAAAATTTTCATATAATAGTCAGTCTCATCATCGTTTAGAGGCCTAAAAATCATAAAACCCCCTCATACCTTTCAAGAATGTCATGCAACTTCATGCAGTAACAAATGACCTCCCAAAATATTATAAATTTATCACATTGCCTGCAATCAGTGATGTAGCTGTTAACTTTGTGCGAAAATGAGAACCTCCACATTTTAGTATTAATTTAATGATCAAAATATAAAAACCTCCACATTTAGTATTAATCTGAGCATTAAAATACAACCCATTTATTATAAATGCTTCATGTGTGGCAATTTTTTTGGTCTAACATGTGAAACAATTTTTAATTGATTGACGGTGAGGTTTGAACATAGGACTTTTTGTATAAAGGAAAAACTGATATGCTGCCATGATCTTTCTTTGTCTTGAAACCCAGACCCCCTATGATACCATGTGAAAGTACCCATCTACTATAAAAGCTTAAGCGGTCAAAGAAGAGAGGGTGTAACTTAAGTATTTATAGCGTTTTATGGTTTTAGCCCTTGATACATGTGTAGGTATGGATACTTCTTCGGTGTTGTGGTGAGTTATTGTTGTTTGTACCTTTGTTTGATTGTTTTATCTTCATTCTTCGTTGTTGGGTTGAATGATAGTATGTTTGTGGGTTTGCTTGATCTTCAGTTTCTTGTTATTGTGCATCGTTGTCATATGTAGCTGTTCGATTTTATTTCTTCAATTTATACCGGTTAGTCTATATAAGCATATACTCATACTAATTTTATAATTTCAAAGCTTCTACAGAATGAAGAAATCTAAAAAATATATACGTATCGGTATCAATGTAAATGTTCAAATACATGTGTTTACATATACTTATATCTATATACATATGAAATATGTAAACAAACACACTATATAAATTTAATTTTCATACAAGTATAGAATCTACACAGTATACAAATTGTTTCCAAAGTGAAGAAGTGTGAATTCAGACAGATGGTATAATAGGATAAAAAATTTAAAAGATACAATTTTCAAGAGAAAGTAAAATTTTCTTGTGTTTTATGGTGGAAACGTTTTGGAGAAAATAACCACTTGCGAGAATCCTATTTTTCTCAAAATTTTCTCTTTCATGCTAACCGAACTTCCAAAAATTTAAATTATTTTCCGTTTTTTTCCCTTTCCTACTACTTCACGCTAACCAAACCAAACGTACCCTAGGTCTTTTAAATATATTTTCACATTTCATGAAACAAAGAGAATGTAAAGAATGTGTTTTTGGCAATACTTTTCCTAAGAAAATCATATATCTATATTAAAATTTGAATTAAAAAAATTTGAACAAAATTGGAGATTTTTTTTGGCAATTTTATGTTATGAATAATTTTGTTCAAAAAAATTTAATTAAATTTTCAGCATTAATGAACTCGTTTAATCATAAATTAGTTCATTAACATTCTAGTATCTCGAAAACGGTTGGCCGCATTCGGTTCTCGTAGGGCCCGTTTGGATCGAGTTGTACTTTTCACATTATACTTTTCACTAAAACAGAAGTAATGATTTGTTGTGGAGTGTTGTGAGTCGAAAACGAAAGCACGTTTGATATCATAAATTTGCCGTAGATTTTGAAAGTGTGAAGGACAATACTTAGGTCCTGCCCCATGAGGACCAAATTTGTCCTCCCCACTGATATAGTCCAATACAAGTTGGACACGTGCCCATAATCTTTTTAAAAGGAACTGATCTTGATTTGTGCATTTATGAATTTTATTTTTAACTTCCTTTTAAAAAAGATGGAAAAATTATATTTAGGGGACCAAAATCAAACTTAATAGGTGAAAAGGGACTAAAAATTTTCAAAAAGCAATATAGGGACCAATCCTACAATTTAATTGCTCTTTAAGGACCATTGAAGGTAAAGTTACCAAATATATATGTATATATGTATATATATATATATATATATGTATATTTTAATAGATGAAAACATTATGGTTAGGGTTTTGTGAATGGGAAGAAGAAAGGGTTTTTTTTTAGTCAGAGAGTTAGAAAAAGGATAGTTTAGTAACTTTACCTTCAATGATCCCTAATGAGCAATTAAGTTGTAGGATTGATCCCTATATTGCTTTTTGAATTTTTTTGGTCCCTTTTCACTTATTAAGCTTGATTTTGGTCCCCTAAATATAATTTTTCCTAAAAAGATTTTAGTCACATGTCTAAATTGTACTGTATCACATTATCGAGGAGGACGAACTTGGTCCCCATGGGGCAAACCTAAGTATTGTCCAAGTGTGAATATAACATCTTATATTCTTTCTACTTTGCTACCATGAAACACGGACACTTCGTTTAGGGTTGTCGTACCCGTGTCGGAGACGCAGACAAGCCGAAAATACGTGTTGGATACGCCAAAAACATGTTATATATATATATATATTTAAATTGGACACGTCGTGGACATGCGGGAGACACGCGATGGACACATTGTGGACATGCTGGGGATATACGGGTATTTGGTAAGTTACTTATGGAACTTCAACACCCCTATTTCAATATTTGGTTTTAAAGATACTTGGACATCCTTCTTACTCCTCATACTGTGAAAGGAATTAGAGCACCTATTAATTTATCTACTATTTGAAGAGGGATAAGATAACGTCACAAAGTGCTAAAAAATTAATATTTATACATTCCGATCTTAGTCTTCTATCAAGAAAATCTCGACAATATAACGAGAGAGAGACTAAGATATGGAATGTTGGGGGAGATGCATTTGATTTCTTGGACGGTAGTGGAATGAAGAATTTTGAATATATTATACATTTTCTGTAACATATTTGTTTATTTTTGTTTGTAAGTTTATTTGATTCTTATTGTTTAAGTGATAAATGAAGAATTTGTGCAATATAATATGTATATATATAAAAATATATATGTTTTTTTTTATAGATGTGTCCGATGTGTATCGTGTCCTACTTTTTTGGACTTTGCCATATCATTGTGTCTATTCTCGTGATTGAAGGTTCCATACACAGGTTCCATCTTATTCTACAACTCAACAAGTGGCCACATGCATGCTTCAATAAAGTCAAGAAACGCAGCTCATGGATCACACGTGAAGATTTTCAGCCTACCCATATGCATCATCTACAACTATGTCAAGATTTGCAGCTTCATGTTGTGCAAGTTGTTTTTTGTCTTCTATTCTCCACCACACCTATAAATATGGGTGTGTTCTTGTGTTATAGATCATCAATCAAGTGAAGAAACACAGAGCAAGAGAGTGAGATGTGTAGGCAGAGAGTTTGTGAGGTTTTGAGTATAGTTGAGTGTTGTAATCTCCTCTTCCCCACCATTTTTCTCCAAAGCTAGTGAAAACTCTCTCCTGTGAACGTAGGCCACCATTTTTTGCTAAACCATGTATACATCTTGTGCCTATATTACTTGTGTGTGTGTGCTTTGAGTTGGTACAAGTACAACAAAGTGGTATCAGAGTCATAGGTTCACAAATCATTCCGCACTTTCAAACCTATATCAAACCAATCAAGTAATCCAAACACCACACTGAACCCACCAACAGACGACCCATCTCCAGACGAAGCCTCGTCCATCGAGAACAGTCTAGAAGACCACAACACGCGCCTCCACGCGTTGCCCAAAGCTCGGCGCGTCAGAGTCCTCGGTGCCACGCGTCGTTTACCTTCAGCGCGAGTGAGGCCCACATGCAGTACGCGCCCCACACACTTCCAAGCTTTAGCCGCGCGTGAGATCACGCGCCCCCAAGCGTTGTCACGTCACTACTGACGTCATCATCAGCTGCCACGTCACTGCTGAAGTCATCACTACCATGTGTCCATCTAACAGTCTGCCACGTGTCACACACTCATTCTGCCACGTCATCAATATTTTTGCAAAATTACAATTTTGCCCCTTGCCACTATTTTGACTATTCCAGACTCATTCTAAGTCCGATTTGAGCTTAGTTAGAGGCGTTCTTAAGGTTTTCAACCGTTTCGGACGCAACGGTATACTCCATTTTGCATGATTCAGCTCCTAACATATCGAAAAATCCAACTTGAGCTTAAAGACCGATCTTATTCATGGAGGAATTGGGGTCAGGAGCTATGATTAAGTTGACGGCATTGGATTATAACATATGGAGACCCAGGATGGAAGATCTCCTGAATTGCAAGGATTTGGCTGACCCGTTAGAAAACGAAGGCACATAACCCACGACGATCGCAGAAAAAGATTAGACCAAGATGTACAGGAAAACTATTGGTCAAATCAGACAGTGGATATACTATAGTGTATTCCATCATGTTGCGCAAGAGATCAATGCCTACGAGCTCTGGAAGAAGCTCGAGGATATGTACCAAGCCAAGACCGCTCGAAATAAAGCTCTTCTAATGATGCGACTGGTAAATTTGAAGCTGAGGAGCGGAACCTCTGTAACCAAGCTCACCAGCGAGTTTCAGAACCTAGTGCACCAGCTTGCAGCTGTAGAGTTGAATCTTGGCGATGAAACTCAAACCCTACTTCTGCTCATCTCTTTACCACCCAATTGGGAGACACTGGTGGTTTTCCTCGGCAACTCAGCACCGAACGACAAACTCACTATGGCGATAGTAAAAGATGTTATATTCAGTGAGGAATCCCGAAGAAAGGAGGCAAGCATGAACCAGACACATACCCTCATTACAGAAAGCAGAAGAACTGGTAAAGGCAGAAATAGAAGAAGGTCTCGAACCCACGGCAAACCCAGCGATGACATAAATCAACAAAAGGGTAAATATGTTTGTTTTCATTATGACATCGCAGGACATCTAAAGAAGAATTGCCACAAATTACAAAGGGAACAAGGAAAATGCAGCAACCAGCCACAGAAGGAAGATGGCGACACCATGGTTACTGTTACAGGAGATATCGCTATATACTCAGTCGATGAAGAGATGTGCATCCACGTAGGAAACAACGAAACCAAGTGGGTGGTTGACACAACAACATCTTACCACGCTACTCTCCATAGTGATTTTTTCACCTCGTACAAAGCTGGACACTTTGGTATAGTGGGAATGGGCAATACAAGTTTCTCGAAGATCGTGGGAATCAGCGATGTCCAGATTAAAACCAGTATTGGATGCATTATGGTGTTGAAAGATGTCACACATGTGCTCGACCTTCACCTCAATCTCATTTTCAGGACAACCTTAGATTGGGAAGGCTACGACAACTACTTCAGTAATGGCACCTAGAAGCTGATAAAATGAGCCATGGTTGTCGCCCGAGGACATATATATGGAACATTATACAAAACCCATGTGAAGGTAATTTTGTATAGTCTCAATGCAGTTGAAGATGAGACTTCACCAAATTTGTGGCACAAGAGACTCGGACACATGGGGGAGAAATGGTTGTTTACACTAGCGAGGAAGAGACTAATCGCAGTATCAAAAGGTATCCCATTAAACCCTTGTGATCACTGTTTATTTGGAAAGCACCATAGAGTCTCTTTTAACTCAACTACCAGAAGAAGATCAGAGATATTGAGTTTAGTACACACTGATGTTTGTGGTCCTATAGAAGTGGAGTCTTTAGGCGGTAATAAATATTTTCTCACATTCATTGACGATGTTTCACGAAAGGTGTGGGTATATTTTCTGAAAACAAAGGACCAGGTGCTCGATTACTTCAAGACATTCCACGCCATGGTAGAGCGAGAAATAGGAAAGAAGCTGAAATGCCTCTGATCAGACAATGGAAGCGTACACTTCCAATGAGTTTAGAGCATACTGCTTTGAACGCAATATCCGATATGAGAAGATGGTCCCACGTACCCCACATCATAATGGTGTAGCCGAGAGGATAAATCAGACCATTATGGACAAAGTCAGAAGTATGATCAATATGGCTAAGTTGTCAAAGCCATTCTGGGGTGAAGCAATTAAAGACATCGTCTACCTGATCAATAGATCACCATCAATACCACTGCAGTTCGAAGTACCAGAAAAGGTATGGACTGGAAGAGATCCTTCCTACTCTCACCTGAGAGTGTTTGGGTGCAAGACATTTGCACATGTATCTAAAGAGTAATGACAGAAGCTCGACCTGAGGTCAACTCCATGCATCTTCATCAGCTATGGAGACGAAGAATTTGGATACAAACTATGGGATCCAGAATCAAAGAAGGTTATCAGAAGCAGGGATGTTGTGTTCCAAGAGAACCAGACATACAAAGACAATGCAAAAATCACAGAGCCCAGTGATTCTAATCCTAGTGTTCAAGAAATCATCCCAGATCCTGCACCAGTACAGCTTACCCCGAATAATGAAAAAATGCCGGATAAAATTCCAGAAGCAGATGAGGAAGAAGAACCTGAGGGTGTTGAGCAGAGGGAATCACAAACCCCTCCAATTGAAGAGCCTAGGCCAAGAAGATTTGAAAGAGGCCGATTGCTGATTCCGTCGAGGAGATATCCAGAGTCAGACTATATTCTGCTTACTGATGAGGGGGAGCCAGAATGCTTTCAGTAAGTGAAGACCCATACAAACAAAGGTAAATGGGTGCAAGCTATACAAGAAGAGATGAGTTCCTTGCAGAAGAACCAGACTTACGAGTTGGTGAGACTTCCCAAAGGCAAGAAAACATTGAAAAATAAATCGGTGTTCAAGCGGAAGAAAGATGTCAACGGAAAGCCAATGAAGCACAAGGCCTGATTGGTCGTAAAAGGGTTCTAGGAGAAGAAAGGAATCGACTTTGATGAGATTTTCTCACCTGTGGTGTAAATGACCTCAATTCGAGTGATACTCGGATTAACAGCTAGTCTGAACCTGGAGCTTGAACAGATGGACGTCAAGACAACATTCCTTCATGGAGATTTACAGGAGGAAATTTATATGGAACAACTAGAAGGTTTTAAAGTTACAGGGAAGGAGCATATGGTCTGCAAACTAAAGAAGAGTCTCTATGGCCTCAAGCAAGCACCGAGGCAATGGTATAAGAAGTTCGACTCATTCATGGCGGGTCATGGTTATAAGAGAACTACTGCAGATCAATGCGTCTACATTCAGAAATTCCCGGATGGTAACTTTGTTATTCTATTGATGTATATTGACGACATGTTGATAGTGGGACAAGCTGCTAGTATGATTAGCAGATTGAATCAAGAACTGTCTAAGTCCTTTGACATGAAAGACCTAGACCCAGCTCAGCAGATATTGGGCATGAAGACTGTTCATGACAGGAAAGCCAAGAAATTATGGTTGTCACAGGAGAAGTACGTTGAACGAGTGCTTCAAAAGTTCAACATGGGAAATGTGAAGCTAGTCAGTACTCCACTGGCTAACCACTCCAAGATAAACAAACGATCATGTCCCTCTTCAAAGAAATGGAAGCAATACCTTACTCTTCAAATATGGCCGGTGACATTAACAGCAGGAAATCTACATCAGGATTCCTATTCACTTTTGCAGGGGGAAGAGTCTCATGGCAATCCAAATTGCAGAAGTGTGTTGTTTTATCTACAACAAAGGCAGTACATTGCCGCAACGGAAGATGGGAAGGAAATGTTATGGGTGAAACGGTTTCTCCAAGAATTGGGTGTCAGACAGAAAGAATACAAAGTACATTGTGACAGTCAGAGTGCTCTAGACTTGAGTAAGAATTCAATGTACCATTCTCGCACGAAGTATATCGACATTCGCTATCACTGGATATGTGAAGTAATGGAGCTACAATTGTTGAAAATTGTGAAGATCCACACAGACAATAACTCGGCAGATATGTTGACAAAGGTGGTTACTCGAGAAAAGCTAGAGCTATGCAGAGACATAGCCAGGCTAGACATCAACTAAAGCACATTAGACGACGTTCTCCTCCGATAGGTATGAAGGGGGATAATTGAAGGTTCCATACACAGGTTCCATCCTATTCTACAGCTCAACAAGTGGCCATATGCATGCTTCAACAAAGTCAAGAAATTCAACTCATGGATCACACGTGAAGATTTTTAGCCTACCCACATGCATCATCTACAACTATGTCAAGATTTGCAGCTTCATGTTGTGCAAGTTATTTTTTGTCTTCTACTCTCCTCCACACCTATAAATGTGGGTGTGTTCTTGTGTTGTAGATCATCAATCAAGTGAAGAAACACAGAGCAAGAGAGTGAGAAGTGTAGGCAGAAAGTTTGTGAGGTTTTGAGTAGAGTTAGGTGTTGTAATCTCCTCCTCCCCACCATTTTTCTCCAAAGCTAGTGAAAACTCTCTCTCGTGGACGTAGGCCACCATTTTTAGCTGAACCACATATACATCTTGTGTCTATATTACTTGTGTGTGTGTGCTTTAAGTTGGTACAAGTACAACAATGCTTTCATAGTTTGCTACAATTTTAAAATATTAAAAATACTAAAAAGTTCTTTTGAAATTTGCATTTTTGTTTCAAAAAATATCGGTATTATTCAAAGTATAGCACGAGCAAAATCTGCTGTCAAATAATAATACTGTAACATTTGGATGCATAAGCCACGAAAGCACAACAGGAACCAAACATGCTTTGTTCTTCATCTTTATCTTCTAAACATAACTCTATTGTTCAACTAGGTAAGTGTTTGGTACACTATGGTCATATTATAATTATGGTTCATAAAAATTAAAACAAAAAGATAAATTTTATTAAACACCATGTATACATCTTATGTGTATATTATTTGTGTGTGTGTGCTTTGAGTTGGTACAAGTACAACAGTGCTTTCAAAGTTTGCTACAATTTTAAAATATTAAAAATACTAAAAAGTTACTTTTGAAATTTGTATTTTTGTTTCAAAAAATATCGGTATTATTCAAAGTATAGCACGAGCAAAATCTGCTCTCAAATAATAATACTGTAACATTTGGATGCACAAGCCACAGAAGCACAACAGGAACCAAACATGCTTTGTCCTTCATCTTTTATCTTCTAAACATAACTCTATTGTTCAACTAGGTAAGTGTCTGGTACACTATGGTCATATTATAATTAAGGTTCATAAAAATTAAAACAAAAAGATAAATTTTATTAAACACCCTTCATGTTTGTTAGAAAGATGATCGTTATTCGTTTTAATGCTGATTCTTTTTCTTTTCTTTTTTTGCACTAAGAATTCAAATTCATGATCTTATTGTTAGAAAAAAAGAAAATTATCAGTAAACACACTAAAATCACTTTGACCACAAAAATCCTATGAAGCAATAGATAAGAGAGACAAAATAGGAGACGTTTGAGATATGATTAGCCAACATGTGAAATATATATATATATATATATATATATATATATATATATATATATATATATAATTTTGTTTTTAAAAGTAAGCATTTTTTGTTTTTTGTGGGGGTATTGCCTAGATTTAAATTGAAAATAAAAATGAATTATCATAAATAAAATATGGGTTAAGTGCAATAAACCCCCTTGAACTATACTCTGTCTTCCAAAAAACCCCCTAAACTTTGAAAATGACAAAAAACACCTTAACTATGACATGAAGTTGCAAGTTACCCAAATTGTTTCATTAATGACCATAATGCCTTTCTTATTGAATTATATTTATGCATTTTTATTATTAACATACATTATGAAATAATTTATACAAATTTGATAATATATCGTCCATGAAAAAGTTTAAATTTAGGGTGAGAAGTTTTATATATTAAATCAAACAAAATTTTAAAAATTAATAATTATAACTGACACATTTTTTTATTATTTTTGATAATATACTTAATGTGAATACAATTAAAGTGAATGGTAGAATTAGAGGCGTTGAAGAACCAAACCGGAACCGGATCATAACTGACTCGGAACCGGGGTGTTCGGTTCCGGTTCCGGTTCCAAAATTCAAAGAATTGAAATATTAGTATCGATTCCGGTTCTTACCCCTTTGGAACCGAACCGATTTTTTATATATACTTTTTTATTTTTATTAGTGTTATATTCTTACCGTTATATATATTTTTATATTAGATTTAAAATTATAAGTTTTAATTAACTTTAGGTTTGTAATAATTAAAATTTTGAAATAATTTCTTAAATTTAGTTTATAATTATATTATTTTTTGATATTTGGTGTTATTATTATTATTATTTTAAAACCGAAAAAACCGGTTGTGGCCGGAACTGGAACCGAAAAAACCGGTAGAATTAACATCTCAAAATATCAAAAAAATATAATGGCATAATTAGAAGTATGAATTTTTTTATTAAAATGGTCTATTTATATATAACAAAAATTTATTTTTTTTGTTATTCAAGTAATTTTTAGGGTAATTTGCAGTCAGACCCCCTGAGGTTTGGATCAATTGCAGTCAGAGGCTGGTCAATGCTTTTTCGGTCCCATAGCCCCTTGATGTTTCAATTTCGTTGCAATGACACCCCCTGGGCTGGTGAAATGACTAGAATGCCCATTTAATTGTTTCACTTATTACATTAGGGTAATATATGAAGTGTGAAATTACCCATATGCCCAAACACTTCACCCCTCTGAAATTACTAATTACACTTCCACCCCTTATTACAAAATATATATATATTACGAAAATTACAATTTGATTTTTTTTCTTTATAAAATTTTAAATAAACACATAAAATTCGAAACAAACATACAAAATTCAAAAAAATATATATAATTTGTAAAAAATATATAAAATTTGGAAAAACATATAAAATTCGAAAAATATATAAAATTTGAAACAATATATAAAATTAAAAAAAAACATATAAATTTGTAAATAATATATAAAATTCGAAAATATATAAAATTCAAATATATATATATATATAAAGTGTGACTGAAATTTAAGTGAATAAGCCTCAGAGTCATTAGCCAAGGTAACGAATCATCTCCAGCTTACTGCATAGCTATTTCAATGGCCACGATGGCGACACATGCCTCACGATGGTGACCGAAATCGGAATCGAACCAATACTTTATTAAAATATTTTAATAAAAATTAAATATATTAATATTTCGATCAAAATTAATGGTTCGGTTCCGGTTCTCATTTTTAAAGAACTGAAAGTATCGGTTCGATTCCGGTTTCGGTCGGGATCGAAAGTGAACCGCATCGTGAATATATTAATATTTGAATCAAAACTAACGGTTCGGTTCCGGTTCTCATTTTTAAGGAACCGAAAGTATCTGTTCGATTTCGATTTCGGTCAGAATCGGAAACGAACCGGACTGTGTGCATCCCTAGATTTGGGTACCAATGGACCCTTTAATCGGTATAGTTATTGAAAGTGTGAATATAATATTTTTATGTTCTTTCTACTTTGTTACATTTGTAAAACATTAAAAATACTAAAAAACTACTTCTTAAACTTGCATTTTGCTTCAAAAAATATCATTACTGTTCAAAGCATAGCACGTGCCGCATCTACTGTCAAATAATAATATTGTAACATTTCAATGCAAAGCCATGGAAACACGATAGGAACAAAACATGTTTTATTCTTCATCTTTATCTACTCTATTATTTAACTATGTAGGGGAATTCACTGACAAATCTTCTTTATTCAAAAGTCCAACAAAAAGGAGGAAGGGCTTCCTTATTTTATGGGCTCTGTTCGCTAACAAGTTCAGTCGAACAACGTAACGAGGCATCTCTGGCCGAATGGTTAGGCAAGACGAAAATGAAATATTATTTAATCGTGAAAATGCTATGTTAAGCTCCAACTTTGGTTAAGACTATTCTAGTATTAACACTATTCTAGGATATAGGGTATAAAAGATGTTTGGATCAAGGGTATTTTAGATATTTCATATTATGAGGGGTATAATTGAAAATACTTAAATGTGGGGGATTTGATTAAAATAAAGACATATCTCAAGGAATGTAAATGAAATTAACCTTTTTTTTATTTTGCACTAAGAATTCAAATTCATGATTTTATTGTTAGAAAAAAAAGGAAAATTATCAATAAACACACTAAAATCGCTTTGACCACAAGAATCCTATGAAGCAACTGACACTACCTAGCAAAAGAGAGACAAAAATGGGTGACGTTTGAGATATGATTACCTAACATGTGAATATATATATATTTTAAGGTAAGCAATTTTTGTTTTTTTGGGGGTTGGTCAGCACCCAGCAGAGATGCAACAGAGAGAGAGAGGAATAAAACAAATAGTATTGCCTAGATTTAAATTGAAAATAAAATAAAAAAATGAATTATCATAAATAAAATATTTCACTCTAGTTTATCTGGAAACTGTGATGTCTCCTAAGTGAAACAATTACAAAGGACCCTATTCTTCTTGTTTCTCTGTACCTACTGCCGCGTCCTCCGCCACTGCAACCAACCACCTTCGCCACCTCCACCGACGGCCTCTGTGTCCAATTTGAAGTGGGTTTTAACCCAAAGACGATTAATTATTGGTGAGCCTATTTAACAATTCACACTTGTATTACCTATTTGTTCAACATATCTTTGTTCTTATATAGATATTATACACAATTGTGCATAGAAAGAGAAAATAACAGATCTTTGCGTATATCTATATATATATATATATTATATGTACAAACACTAGCCGACAGAAACCAATTAATTCGTACGGGTCACAATTAAAAATCCCAGATCGTTTTTTTATTTTGTGTTAGTGATAGTTGGGTCGTATGTGAAAGCCTTTTGTGAACCGTGAGGTAGAATTCTGATAGATGTGCATATATATATATATATATACACACGCAAACACATACTTATTCCTATATGGCATTTTATAGATTGAGAGTTTCTTTATATGAACAATTTCTCAGTGGGAGTTCCAATTTGTTTCAAAGCCCAATCATTGGCTTCATTACTTGGCACGGTTTAGACAATGAAACGAAGGCGACTCAGCTCCAATTTTGCACTTGGAAAGGTAATTTTTTTTTTTATTCTTGAGAAATTGTATCCAATTTTGCTCCAATTTTTTTTTTTTTATAGTTAATACTGTTATTTTCTCATTGCATTTTCCAATATGAGGCAGAGTAAATAATGTAAATTCCTCATTGCATTTGCCGTTGTGTCATGTGTGCCTCGCATCACTCAGCACGGGCCTCAGCTCCAAAGGACCTCTAACTTATTAGGTGATGCAAGAGGATCAACGCAAGGATGACAGAAAATTGTGATCTAGCCTAATTGGGGCGGTTTCCTTTTCAAATCTTTATTTTTAGTTAATTTTTATTTATGGTAATCTTTAATTTGTCGATTAGGAAATGATTCTGAACCCGATTTGGGCCAGATTTTTGGCAATCTTTTGATTTTATTCATTATTTTGTTTTGGTAAGAATTTTAGAGTTTTGCTATTTTTGGTAAAATTCTATTAAGGGTCGATTTTTAGCTATTTAAACCCGGCTTGTGGGTTGTTTTTAATTTTTTTCCTGAATATTAATAATTTTATTGAATTTCAGAGTGTTCTCTGAAATTTTGGGTCAAATTTCTCCCCTTTTTCCTTGCAAATTACCCGTTGCGCTAGCCTGCAGAATAATCTCTATTCTGTCCGGCGTCAATTGGTATCAGAGCTCAGCATATTCCTGAGGCGGTATTTCCATCAGTTTTCGATGGCTAATAATCGTGGTCGTGGTCGTGGTGGTCGTCGTGGGCAGGTTCCGATTGAGGAAGTCCCGCACCGTGATCGTAACGTACAGGATGTTATGATTGAGGATTTGCAGAGGCAAGTGGCAGAGTTAACCCAGCGCCTAGCGGCGCAGGAAATCGGTAATCATGATGTGGAAGATTCTGATACCGACAATTCCACCTTCCAAAATCTGTATCCACAGATATGGCCAATATTTTTGGAAGATTCTGATTCCGAAGATGATTGGTTGAAAACCGATACTTTCGTTGGAGAGCCAGTGTATGACACAGAAGGAGATGAGGATGTGTTGTATGGAGACAACCATGAAACTCTGATCATTCGTAAGAGCCTCCTGACTCCCAGAAGCGATTCCGAAGATGATTGGTTGAGAACCAATATTTTCCATACAACCTGCACCGTGGCCGACAAAGTCTACGAGATGATTATTGACAGTGGCAATTGCGAGAACGTAGTCTCTGAAGACGCTGTCCAGAAATTGCAGTTGAAGACAGATCGTCGCCCCTTAAAGTCGATTAAACCAGAAGCAGAGCCATTAGTTCTTCCCAAGAAAAGGGGCAGAAAACCTAATTCCTTGTTAAAACCAGAGGAGGGCTACGACCATTCTTGGGTCACTTTACAAACAAAATCTGTTGAACTACAGCGTTGCAAGAAGAATGGCGACAAGAAAATTGGTACCTCTGAGAAGCACATTCCTGAAGAATCAGGAGGCAGTTTTCTTGCGGGAAGCAATCGTACAAGCAGTCATCCAAATCGGAAAGCAAGCATAGTAAATCGGGATGTTGTGTTGAATTTGTTGTCAGTTTCAAGGGGAGATTTGCTGTGTGCTCAGATTGACAAGAAAGCTTCAAACTGTGCAAATGTCTCTTTAAAAAAGAAATCTGAAGGCGCGAGAGAAAAGAAATCTGAAGGCACAAGAGATTTCAAAACAAAACATGGAAGGAGCTCAAGTGATAACGTGCTTCCTGCCAAAAGTAAGAAGGAGATAGTTATATTCCTGGACGATGTAGTTGAAGTGAAGGAAAGTGAGGTCCCTAGCGAACTAGAGACATTAATTCAACAAATGGATAGTAATAAACGAAGTTGGGGGGGAATGACATCTGATAGGCATGTCAGTGAAGAATCTAGAGACAAGAAAATTGGAAGGTCTATAACCAAACCATTGACCAAAGTACAAGTTTCAAAGAAAAGCTGCAAGAGGAAAATTACTCCACGAAAAGATGAGGTTTATGAGATGTTCCCTGGTTTCAAGGATTATTGTGAAGAAATGGGCCCTTTTGAGATCATCTATGGTCAGAATCCATCTGGAATACTGGATTTAGCGCCCATTCCACGTGTGGGCAGTTTGCATCCTAGGGCAGATGAGTTGGCCCAACATCTTCGAGGCATCCATGAGCAGGTGAAATTGACCATTCACGAGAGCAATGCCAAGTACAAAACTCGAGCGGACAGTCATCATCGTCAGGTACTTTTTGATGTTGGTGATTTTGTTTGGGGTGTATTAACTCGTGATCGTTTCCCTGTTGGCGAGTATAATAAGCTTAAGGAACGGAATATTGGACCCTGTGAAATATTGCAGAAGATTAATGACAACGTATACAGGTTGCGTCTCCTTAGTCACTTGAAGACATCTGATGTCTTTAATGTGAAACACCTGAGTCCTTGTTTTGCGGATTCTACTGATGCTGTTGTGAACTCGAGGACGAGTTCTTTCCAACCCGGGGTGACTGATGCAGGAGGATCAGCGCAAGGATGACAGAAAATTGTGATCTAGTCTAATTGGGGCGGTTTCCTTTTCAAATCTTTATTTTTAGTTAATTTTTATTTATGGTAATCTTTAATTTGTCGATTAGGAAATGATTCTGAACCCGATTTGGGCCAGATTTTTGGCAATCTTTTGATTTTATTCATTATTTTGTTTTGGTAAGACTTTTAGAGTTTTGCTATTTTTGGTAAAATTCTATTAAGGGTCAATTTTTAGCTATTTAAACCCGGCTTGTGGGTTGTTTTTAATTTTTTTCCTGAATATTAATAATTTTATTGAATTTCAGAGTGTTCTCTGAAATTTTGGGTCAAATTTCTCCCCTTTTTCCTTGCAAATTACCCGTTGCGCTAGCCTGCAGAATAATCTCTATTCTGTCCGGCGTCATTAGGGTGCCTCGAGTCTTTAATAATACTGATTGTATGTAACAAAAAATTTCATATAATAGTCAGTCTCATCATCGATTAGAAGCCTAAAAATCATAAAACCCCCTCATACCTTTCAAGAATGTCATGCAACTTCATGCAGTAACAAATGACCTCCCAAAATATTATAAATTTATCACATTGCCTGCAATCAGTGATGTAGCTGTTAACTTTGTGCGAAAATGAGAACCTCCACATTTTAGTATTAATTTAATGATCAAAATATAAAAACCTCCACATTTAGTATTAATCTGAGGATTAAAATACAACCCATTTATTATAAATGCTTCATGTGTGGCAATTTTTTTGGTCTAACATGTGAAACAATTTTTAATTGATTGATTGTGAGGTTTGAACATAGGACTTCTTGTATAAAGGAAAAACTGATATGCTGTCTTGATCTTTCTTTGTCTTGAAACCCAGACCCCCTATGATACCATGTGAAAGTACACATCTACTATAAAAGCTTAAGCGGTCAAAGAAGAGAGGGTGTAACTTAAGTATTTATAGCGTTTTATGGTTTTAGCCCTTGATACATGTGTAGGTATGGGTACTTCTTCGGTGTTGTGGTGAGTTATTGTTGTTTGTACCTTTGTTTGATTGTTTTATCTTCATTCTTCGTTGTTGGGTTGAATGATAGTATGTTTGTGGGTTGGCTTGATCTTCAGTTTCTTGTTATTGTGCATCGTTGTCATATGTAGCTGTTCGATTTTATTTCTTCAATTTATATCGGTTCTCCTCAATCCCACTTACCGTCTCTCTCTGGCTTCCAATAATAAGTGTCAGGTGAAGCGTAATCATTTGGAAGAGTTTCCAATCAGTGAGTTGCCGGATGATATACTAATTGACATCCTGTCTCGTTTGCCAATGAAAGAGGCTGCAAGAACTAGTCTACTCTCGACTAGATGGAAAGATTTGTGGACATATTCAACTGGTACTTTAGATTTTGATGGTTCCAAGGTATTAAAGAAACTAGTCTCCCTTAGACCAAATTGGGAGCTTCTAGATGTGGAGAGGTGTAACTATGTAAGCTGTGTGAATCATGTCTTAAACTCGTACAAGGGTACAACTATTTATGAACTCATAGTTCGATTTGATTTGGATGTAAAAACATCAACTGATATTGATAATTGGGTTCACTTTGCAACGCAAAAGACAATCAAAAGGATTGAGTTGAATCTTACACGATTATTTGAGTGTGTTCTGGAAGGGCATTATGTTTTACCCCATAAATTACTCAATTTTTCAAGACTTAAATCCCTAACTGCGATTTCTTTTACGCACATAGGAGTGACTGAAGAATGTCTTTAATCGTTTATGTCAAACTGTCCGGTTCTTGAAGAAGTATGTGTTGTTGAGTCAACATGTCTAGTAAATCTGAAAGCCTATAGTCAATCACTCAAGCATTTAAAAATTGCTTACTGTTGGGATTTGGAAAGTATTGAGATTTCAGCGATAAATCTTTTGTCATTTGAATATGCTGGCTCTAAGAAAAGTTTATGTTTCAAGACTGCGTGCAACCTTTCTAAAGTATCCCTGGGGGGTTGTTTTGCCCTATGTATGATACGTAAATTTTCTCAATTACCTAATTGTATCTCTCAGCTGCATACACTTATATTGGAGTTGCGATTTGAGGTTAGTATCTATTTTATTTTATATTTGTTTTTGTTACTTGCTTGTTTGCCATCTGTTCTTCAAGAAGTATATATTTTGTTTACTCATTTTGTTATTACATTCTCTTTGTTAGAGGCTTCAGAAAACTCGTTTCTTCCCCAGATTTCCTGAATTAAGGACTATAAAGCAATTGACCTTGGTAGCGGATTCATATTCAGCCAAGAGCTTCCTTCCTTGCATTTCACTGATAGAGCAGTCTCCTTGTTTGTACAAATTTTCTTTAGTGGTGAGTGCTCTTACTTTCCGCTTTAGATTTTTGACATCTTTAGTTTTATTCTCCTTGTTTGTACAAATACCTGTTATGCCATTCATAGCATGTTATCTGCATCTCTATTTTTTTTAAGGGAAGTCGGTGGAGGAATTACGTACTTTATATGCCTCGTACATGTGAATTTATGAGCAACGTTATGTGATGTATTGACTAAATACAAACATGAAGGCAATATATTATATATTTTCTTATATGAAGTTGATAGTAGAGGTACTATAATATGTAAGATGATAGTCCTTTGTTGACTAGGCTACTGAGAATAAGACTTCAATTTTTCATACGGGTATTATGGGTCATGGCTTATAGATTATGTGTATTTTGATTTGGGGCCTTGATCACTTTCTTTTCATTTGATAACCGGGGCATCCGAATCTTTTACCCTAATTCGGGCAAAGCAACCTTCTCACACGAATCTGGAACGAATTGTTTGCACCCAATAAGAATCAAACATAAGAAGTGACCTGAGGCACCAAGTCCCAAATCTTTTTCAAGTTGGACTAAATCTTTTCATTTTCATCATTACTAATTGAAAGTTCAGTTTAATTATTCGATCAAAAATTAATTAATAATAGGATCATTAGGGTCCGTGACGAACCCAGAAAAGTGTATGAGTGGGGGCGTAATGATATTTTGTTATAATTTCAGTAGGGCGTTGTGTAATTTTAATGAGGAGTCTTATGTAAATTCCAAATTCCTTAAGCAGAAAACATAAAAAAACAAAAATTCAGTGGGGGCCAATGCCCCCACTGGTCTAAAGGTAGGTCCGTCCCGGATTAGGGTATGTTGATGCTCTTATGGAAATACTCTGTAACCTGTTCCACATTCCATCTTTAAATACCACAAAACTACTTGTACTGCCCATATATGTTAAAGATCATAATAGACGATCTATTTAATTGAAGAATTCTGCAGGAATTTAGATTGTTTCAGTAGGAATCAATTTTGAAGACGGGCGAATCATGTTTTAACTATTTTTTTATTCTTTTTCTCACAGGTGATTTGCCGGTACACAAACTATGATGAAACCCACCATTTGCAAGGAAATATGGTACAAACAGCTAAGAAACAGCTGCATAAATGTCTTAAGGTGATAGAATTTGTTGGATTCATTGGCAACAACGTTGATTTTGAGCTGGTATTTTACCTAATTGAGAACGTTCCATCGCTAGAGAAAATAATTATTGATACTCACAAGTTTCATCCGGTTCAAATGGCAGAAGAAATTATTGCTTTAGAACTGCAAACAAAATTACCTCCAGGGGCTGAAGTAATAGTATTGTGAAGTGTTAAGATCAATTGATTTTGTGGCTGAAGTAATAGAACTATGAAGTTTTATGATCAATTGATTGTGTGGAGAGTTGTTCATTTCTGATTAGGTCAAAGATGGGGGAGGTCTAAACTTCTTGGGCTAGACCTCCCATTTGAGAGTAAGGGCACGGTATGGTTGGGCCGTGAAGCCTTTGGTACTTGTTACCGTTGTTGTACTTTTCAGAGCAAGTGTGGGTTTTACCTTCTAGTTGTTTGGTTTGCATTTCTGAAAATAGTTTTTTGTTTTCTGAAAACTTAAAATCAGAAAATCAGAAAATTATACAAAAAGTCTCATTGGTTCAGAAAACTGAAAACATACTCAGTTATGAAAATGTCTAGTTTTAGAGAATTCATTTTTATTGTACTCAAAAAATTATTTTCTGTTTTCAGAATTTTTGAGACCCGAGTATTAGTTGTTAACTGGGAAATGTAGCGAGCACTTGCAGTTATAGCTGCCTGGATAATCTCTTCCATTGCTGCATCTTGTTTGGCATAAATTATGTACGAGTGGAATTTGAATGGTGTTTTGGTGATTGAAGATGAAGATAAGGGGTGCCTTATTAATGTTATTGGAAGCAATTGTAGTAAAAAAATTAACTTCAATCAAATTTCTTAACAGAAAAGAAGGGTAAAATAACTATCCATTACATAGTTGAAAAAGGAATTTGAGTTTTTTTTTTATTATTTATTTTTTTAGAGGGGAAACATCCCCCAACACACACAACGAAGTCGAATCACTTCAAGAAATTCCGAATATCAAAGATAATGGGTGAAATATCGGCCGGTACAGGAGATTTACTTGAAACACCCTCATAGACAATCTTCGAATCTCCTTCGAAAGAAACAGCTCCAAAATTAAGTTTTTTTGCCCAATACACAGCTCTACACAAACAGAAACTCACCGAAACGGCTGAAAAATTACAACCTTAATGACAGATCCAGAATTGTCTCGAAACACTGCTCCCCCTCCACCCATACGGGAATTCGAAGAGAATGAAGCATCCACGTTACACTTGACAACTCCTTCTGGTGGTTGCTGCCACTTCGGACTACCACTAATATTTCCTTTTTAAGTCTCTGAATGGAACAAAACATTTCCCCTCAATTTCGCATCTTCATATTCCCAAAAAAGTGCTATTGAGTTGTTGGCCACCCTCTTCGGCTCCCAAAGATCGCCATTAAAAATCAAGTGATTTCGAGATTTCCAGATTGACCAGCAACAAAATGAAACAAAGCTTAGAAGATTAGAGATACTACCCTTGTGTTCATTGCTGGAAACAAGACCCCTCTACCATTCCAAAAAAGAAGAGACTTGACGAATGGAATGGAAAAATCAAGACGAGTTGGGGACAACTTCCATACCTGAATAGAGCGTGGACACCGGAAGAGGAGATGAACCCAAGATTCCTCCTCTATGCCACATCGGGGACAAACTGCACCTTCGCAAATACCATGCAACATTAAAACACTTTTAGTCGGGAGCGCATTGATGCTACATCTCTGTTTTATGATATTATAGGCCAAATGATACGCTGATTTGACAGATAAAACACCTGATGGTGTTGGTGCCCAATAAAAAACATCATCTTTATTGCACACAGTAAAATTGCACCGAAGAATTGCTTCAACTTCTACTGGGAAAATTAATTGTTGGAGCAAGTCCACCTTCCAGCAATGTGAAGAAAAATCAATGAGATCCGCTACATGGGTCAAGGACATTGGAGGTTGGAATTTATATGGAATATCTGGCAGCCAATAGTCATTCCTGATACTAATAGATTTTCTGTTTCCAATCAACCACCGAATACCTTCTTTAATGATTTCTTGCGTCGACCAAATACTTCGCCAACCCCAAGATGGATTAGTCCCCAAAGAAGCCTCCAGAAATGAGCAAGATGGAAAGCTTTGAGTAGTTTGTAAGCCAAACCCCGATTCAAAACTTGAAAGTTCCACACATGTTTCGAAAGAAGCGTCAAATTAAAGGCTTTCAAATCTCGGAAACCTAGACTCCCCTTTTATTTACTTTCACACAACACATTCCATGGGACCCAATTAATTGATCGCGATCCATCCGATGACCCCCACCAAAATGATCTCATTTTCCTTGTGAGAGCTGAGCATAGTTTCTTCGGAAGCCTAAAGCAAGACATTAACTTTCTACCATGCATTTGATTGGCTCGAAAAAAATTCAAGAAAATTACAGGAAAGTGTTGTTTTGTTAATTTGGTTATTAAGAAACAGAAAAGAAAGTGATTTGATTACCAAATATTTTAAAAGTTATGAAATATTTTAATTTGGTTATTAATTGAAAGTGCTTTCAATTAAAACTATTTTAAAACTTATTTATTTTTTTATAAAATTTAAATATAAGTTCAATCAAGAAATAACTTTTAATTGACAAAAATAAAAATATATAATTACTACAACAACGAGAATAAAAAGAAATCAGTACATACCTTTTAGTCATATATATGTATATAGACATATAATATATAAAGGAGTCTTAATTAAATAAAATACATATCACTAAAAATAATACAAAGTCCTAATATAAAGAGAAGTCTATATAAGCATATACTCATACTAATTTTATAATTTCAAAGCTTCTACAGAATGAAGAAATCTACAAAATATACACGTATCGGTATCAATGTAAATGTTCAACTACATGTGTTTACATATACTTATATTTATATACATATGAAATATGTAAAAAAACATACTATATAAATTTAATTTTCATACAAGCATAGAATCCACACAAGTATACAAATTGTTTCCAAAGTGAAGAAGTGTGAATTCAGACTGATGGTATAATAGGATAAAAAATTTAAATGATACAATTTTCACGAGAAAGTAAAATTTTCTTGTGTTTTATGGTGAAAACGTTTTGGAGAAAATAACCATTTGCGAGAATCCTATTTTCCTCAAAATTTTCTCTTTCATGCTAACCGACCTTCCAAAAATTTAAATTATTTTCCGTTTTTTTTCCTTTCCTGCTACTTCACGCTAACCAAACGTACCCTAGGTCTTTTAAATATATTTTCACATTTCATGAAACAAAGAGAATGTAAAGAATGTGTTTTTGGCAATACTTTACCTACGAAAATCATATATCTATATTAAAATTTGAATTAAAAAATTTTGAATATACTTGAGTAAAATAAATATATTTAGTAAAATAAATATATTTATTTGTGGTATATTTAGTAAAATAAATATACTTTAGGTCTTTTAAATATATTTTCACATTTCATGAAACAAAGAGAATGTAAAGAATGTGTTTTTGGCAATACTTTTCCTAAGAAAATCATATATCTATATTAAAATTTGAATTAAAAAAAAATTAAACAAAATTGTAGATTTTTTTTGGCAATTTTATGTTATGAATAATTTTGTTCAAAAAAATTTAATTAAATCTTCAGCATTAATGAACTCGTTAATCATAAATTAGTTCATTAACATTCCAGTATCTCGAAAATGGTTTGCCGCATGCGGTTCTCGTAGGGCCCGTTTGGATTGAGTTGTACTTTTCGCATTATACTTTTCACTAAAACAGAAGTAATGATTTGTTGTGAAGTGTTGTGAGTCGAAAACGAAAGCACGTTTGATATCATAAATTTGCCATAGAATTTGAAAGTGTGAAGGACAATACTTAGGTCCTGCCCCATGAAAACCAAATTTGTCCTCCCCGCTGATGTAGTCCAATACAAGTTGGACACGTGCCCATAATCTTTTTAAAAGGAATTGATCTTGATTTGTGCATTTATGAATTTTATTTTTAACTTCCTTTTTAAAAAGATGGGAAAATTATATTTAGGGGACCAAAATCAAAATAGGTGAAAAGGGACTAAAAATTTTCAAAAAGCAATATAGGGACCAATCCTACAATTTAATTGCTCTGTAAGGACCATTGAAGGTAAAGTTACCAAATATATATGTATATATATATATATGTATATTTTAATAGATGAAAACATTATGGTTAGGGTTTTGTGAATGGGAAGAAGAAAGGGTTTTTTTTTAGTCAGAGAGTTAGAAAAAGGATAGTTTAGTAACTTTACCTTCAATGATCCCTAATGAGCAATTAAGTTGTAGGATTGATCCCTATATTGCTTTTTGAATTTTTTTGGTCCCTTTTCACTTATTAAGCTTGATTTTGGTCCCCTAAATATAATTTTTCCTAAAAAGATTTTAGTCACATGTCCAAATTGTACTGTATCACATTATCGAGGATGACGGACTTGGTCCCCATGGGACAAACCCAAGTATTGTCCAAGTGTGAATATAACATCTTATATTCTTTCTACTTTGCTACCATGAAACACGGACACTTCGTTTAGGGTCGCCGTACCCGTGTCGGAGAAGCAAACAAGCCAAAAATACGTGTCGGATAAGCCAAAAACGTGTTATATATATATATATATATATATTTAAATTGGACACGCCGTGGACATGCGGAAGACGCGCGATGGATACATTGTGGACATGCTGGGGATACACGGGTATTTGGTGGGTTACTTATGGAACTTCAACACTCCTATTTCAATATTTGGTTTTAAAGATACTTGGACATCCTTCTTATTCCTCATATTGTGAAAGGAATTAGAGCACCTATTTATTTATCTACTATTTTAAGAGGAATAAGATAACATCACAAAGTGCTAAAGATTTAATATTTGTATATTCCGATCTTAGTCTTCTATCAAGAAAATCTCGACAATATAACAAGAGAGAGACTAAGATATGAAATGTTGGGGGAGATGCATTTGATTTATTGGACGGTAGTGGAATGAAGAATTTTGAATATATTATACATTTTCTTTAACATATTTGTTTATTTTTGTTTGTAAGTTTATTTGATTCTTATTGTTTAAGTGATAAATGAAGAATTTGTGCAATATAATATGTATATATATAAAAATATATTTTTCTTTTATAGACGTGTCCGATGTGTATCGTGTCCTAATTTTTTGGACTTTGCCATATCATTGTGTCTGTTCTCGTGCTTGAAGGTTCCATACACAGGTTCCATCTTATTCTACAACTCAACAAGTGGCCACATGCATGCTTCAATAAAGTCAAGAAACGTAGCTCATGGATCACGAGTGAAGATTTTCAGCCTACCCACATGCATCATCTACAACTATGTCAAGATTTGCAGCTTCATATTGTGGAAGTTGTTTTTTGTCTTTTACTCTCCTCCATACCTATAAATATGGGTGTGTTCTTGTGTTGTAGATCATCAATCAAGTGAAAAAACACAGAGCAAGAGAGTGAGAAGTGTAGGTAGAGAGTGTGAGGTTTTGAGTATAGTTGAGGGTTATAATCTCCTCATCCCCACCATTTTTCTCCAAAGCTAGTGAAAACTCTCTCATGTGGACGTAGGCCACCATTTTTGGCTAAACCACGTATACATCTTTTATCTATATTACTTGTGTGTGTGTGCTTTGAGTTGGTACATGTATAACAAAGTGGTATCAGAGCCATAGGTTCATAAATCATTCCACACTTTCGAACCTATATCGAACCAATCTAGTAATCCAAACACCACACTGAACCCATCATCAGATGACCCATCTCCAAACGAAGCCTCGTCCATCGAAAACAGCCCAGAAGACCACCGCACGCGCCTCCACACGTTACCCAAAGCTCGGCGCGTTAGAGTCCTCGGTGCCACGCGTCATTTACCTTTAGCGCAAGTGAGGCTCACGCGCAGTACGCACCCCACGCACTTCCAAGCTTTAGCAGCGCGTGAGATCACGCGCCCCCAAGCGCTGTCACGTCACTGCTGACATCATCATCAGCTGCCACATCACTGCTGAAGTCATCATTGCCACGTGTCACACACTCATTCTGCCACGTCATCAATATTTTTGCGAAATTATAATTTTGCCCCTTGCTACTATTTTGACTATTCCAGACTCATTCTAAGTCTGATTTGAGCTCAGTTAGAGGCGTTCTTAAGGTTTTCGACCATTTCGGACGCAACGGTATACTCCATTTTGCGTGACTCAGCTCCTAACATATCAAAAAGGCCAACTTGAGCTTAAAGACCGATCCTATTCATGGATGAATCAGGGTCAGGAGTTATGATTAAGTTGACGGCACTGAATTATACCATATGGAGACCCAGGATAGGGGATCTCCTTAATTGCAAGGATTTAGCAGACCCGTTAGAAAACGAAGGCACAAAACCCACGGCGATCGCAGAAAAAGATTAGACCAAGATGTACAGGAAAACTATTGGTCAAATCAGACAGTGGATAGACTATAGTGTATTCCTCCATGTTGCGCAAGAGACCAACGCCTTTGAGCTCCGAAAGAAGCTCGAGGATATATACCAAGCTAAGACTGCTCGAAATAAAGTTTTTCTAATGATGCGACTGGTAAATTTAAAGCTGAGGAGCGGAATCTCTATAGCTGAGCACACCAGCGAGTTTTAGAACCTGGTGCACCAGCTTGCAGCTGTAGAGTTGAATCTTGGTGATGAAACTCAAGCCTTACTTCTGCTCAGCTCTTTACCACCTAATTGGGAGACACTGGTGATTTTCCTCAGCAACTCAGCACCGAACGATAAACTCACTATGGCGATAGTAAAAGATGCTATATTCAGTGAGGAATCCCGAGGAAAATAGGCAGGCATGAACCAGACACATGCCCTCGTTACAGAAAGCAGAAGAACTGGTAGAGGTAGAAGTAGAGGAAGGTTTCGAACCCGCGGCACACCCAGTGATGACAGAAACCAACAAAAGGGTAAATATGTTTGTTTTCATTGTGACATCGCAGGACATCTAAAGAAGAATTGCCGCAAATTACAAAGGGAATAAGGAAAAAGGCAGCAACCAGCCACAAAAGGAAGATGGCGACTCCATGGTTACTGTTACAGGAGATATCGCTATATAATCAGTCGATGAAGAGATGTGCCTCCACGTAGGAAACAACAAAATCGAGTCGTAGATCGGGAAGGCTACGACAACTACTTCAGTAATGGAACCTAGAAGCTGATAAAATAAGCCATGGTTGTTGCTCGAGGATATATACATGGCACATTATACAAAACCCATGTGAAGGTAATTTTGGATAGTCTCAATGCAGTTGAAGATGAGACTTCACCAAATTTGTGGCACAAGAGACTCGGACACATGGGGGAGAAATGGTTGTTTACACTAGCGAGGAAGAGACTAAACGCAGTATCAAAAGGTATTCCATTAAACCCTTGTGATCACTGTTTATTTGGAAAGCACCATAGAGTCTCTTTCAACTCAACTACCAGAAGAAGATCAGAGATATTGAGTTTAGTACACACTGATGTTTGTGGTCCTATAGAAGTGTAGTCTTTAGGCAGTAATAAATATTTTCTCACATTCATTGACGATGTTTCAGGAAAGGTGTGGGTATATTTTCTGAAAACAAATAACCAGGTGCTCGATTATTTCAAGGCATTCCACGCCATGGTGGAACGAGAAATAGAAAAAAAGCTGGAATGCCTCCGATCAGACAATGGAGGCGAGTACACTTCCAACGAGTTTCAAGTATATTGCTTTGAACGCGGTATCCGATATGAGAATACGGTCCCACGTACCCCACAACATAATGGTGTAGCCGAGAGGATAAACCAGACCATTATGGCCAGAGTCAGAAGTATGATCAGTATGGCTAAGTTGTCAAAGCCATTCTGGGGTGAAGTAATTAAAGACGCCATCTACCTAATCAACAGATCACCATCAGTACCACTACAGTTCGAAGTACCAGAAAATGTATAGACTGGAAGAGATCTCTCTTACTCTAACTTGAGAGTGTTTGGGTACAAGGTATTTGCACACGTATCCAAGGAGTAAAGACAGAAGCTCGACCTGAGGTCAACTCCATGCATCTTCATCAGCTATGGAGACGAAGAATTTGGATACAGGCTATGGGATCCAGAATCAAAGAAGGTTATCAGAAGCAGGGATGTTGTGTTCTAAGAGAACCAGACATACAAAGACAATGCAAAAATCACATAGCCCAGTGGTTCTAATCCCAATGTTCAAGAAATTATCCCAGATCCTGCACCAGTACAGCTTACCCCGAATAATGAAGAAATGCAGGATAAAATTCCAGAAGCAGATGAGGAAGAAGAACCTGAGGGTGTTGAGCAGGGGGAACCACAAACCCCTCCACTAGAAGCTACAAAACCAGAAGTAGCTCCTCCAGTTGAAAAGCCTCAGCCAAGAAGATTTGAAAGAGACCGATCGCTGATTCCGTCAAGGAGATATCCAGAGTCAAACTATATTCTGCTTACTGATGTGGGGGAGCCAGAATGCTTTCAGGAAGTGAAGACCCATACAGACAAAGGTAAATGGGTGCAAGCTATACAAGAATAGATGAGTTCCTTATAGAAGAACCAGACTTACGAGTTGGTGAGACTTCCCAAAAGCAAGAAATTATTGAAAAATAAATGGGTGTTCAAGCAGAAGAAAGATATCAATGGAAAGCCAATGAAGCACAAGGCCCGATTGGTCGTAAAAGGGTTCCAGCAGAAGAAAGGAATCGAATTTGATGAGATTTTCTCACCAATGGTGGAAATGACCTCAATTCGAGTGATACTCGGATTAACAGCTAGTTTGAACCTGGAGCTTGAATAGATGGACGTCAAGACAACATTCCTCCATGGAGATCTACAGGAGGAAATTTATATGGAACAATCAAAAGGTTTTAAAGTTACAGGGAATGAGCATATGGTCTGCAAACTGAAGAAGAGTCTCTATGGCCTCAAGCAAGCACTGAGGCAATGGTACAAGAAGTTCAACTCATTCATGGCAAAATATCCCATTTTCTTAAAAAAACTTTCATGGTCCTAAACTATTACATATGTTGCAAAATATCCCATTTTCTTAAAAAACTTTTATAAATGACCTAAATGTCATTTCTTTAATAAATATTACTTAATACATTTTTCATATTAACTTAGATTATGAAATAATTAAGAATAATTTGATGGCATATTCTTCATTCAAACAAATACATAATTACGCATGATTTTTTAAAATTTTATGTTTTGAATAATTTATTTAGGTTGTTTAAATAAGAATTAAATAAAATTCTAAAATGCTTAGCTGTTTAATTAAAACTATTTATATATATAACATGAAAAAATCAAAAGGTGATGATTATCTAAGTAATTTGTGATTTATTTAAAAATATATTTCTATGAAAAGAAGTTTTCATTTGGCATAAAAAAAATTAAATAGGATCATGATCTTTATTATTTAAATCAAACTAAATTTTAATAACAAGTTAATTAATTTTAAAATAAAATCATTACAACTTATAAAAAAAATAGCATTTAAGAGTATATTTACTTTAATACATTTAAGGTGAATGGTATAATTAATAATCTAACTAAGAGAAATGATATTTATATAATTTAAATAATTAACAAACATAATAATAAGGGCATGATAGTCTTTTGCAATATAATTCAGGCAAATTGCAACAAATTGATAGCTGAGGGGGTTAGATGCAAAAGTGTAATAGTTCAGGGGATTTATTGTATTTTACCCCTTTAATTAATGAATACTACAATTCTTTTAGATACCAAAACTGTTCTTCAAATCTCATTCACTTCCCCACCATCAAATTCCTCCCCCAACACCCCTCTTTCTACTCTCTCTTTTTATCTCACTCCCTCTCTGCTCTCTCTCATCTCGGGGGGGTTGGTGTTGTCGCTAAAAATATTTACGGTGGAATGGAATGCGAGTGTGCCAGATGCTCGGAAGAGCGATGATGATAGAAGAACAACAAGTATCATTTTTGGAATGTGGTCAGACAATTGTGTAGGAGAAGGAATATGAAACTCCTAGAAAGGTTTTTTTTATGCTTGAATGAAAATGACTTAAAGTGTCAAAGTTGCAAAAAGGGAAAAAAATTTTGAAAGTGCAGGTTAACAGAAAATAAAGTGGCAGAAAGTAAAGTGCGGCAAAAATATAAAGTGCGGCAGAAAGTAAAGTGTTGGAATTGAAATGACATGACTTGAATTGAAATGACTGAATTGAAATTAGAAGGAAAGGTAAACGACAAGATAAAGTAAAGACATTGATAAGGAAATTTGTGAGTTGTGCCGAGGGGGGCTTCAAATGTTGCCCTTAGTGTTCTATTTATAGCCCTAAGTGTCAATGTGTGTGGTTTTCAGCATTGCTTCAACTTCTGCCATGTGTCTTTGTAACCACCCACTTCTTTGTCAAGTTGGCCAGATTTCTGCCACGTGTCCGGCGGTTACAACTTATGTCAGTGACCACTTCTTCCATAACGGTTACAACTTCTGCCACAATTTCGGCCACGTGTCCGGCAGTTACAACTTCTGTCGCGCATGATTTCGGCCACATTTTTAGCGGTTACAACTTCTGCCGCATCTGTCACTTTCTTTGAAACTGCCATGTATTGGCAACTCCTTCTGTCAGTTGATTTCTTCCACCATATGACCTGGCACAAAACACGTTGAAAACACGTTTTCTGTCAAGTGTTGGCAGATTTGTTTCTTCCAAAATGTGTTATATGTAGTCTAATGATAAGATGTTACGTGGCTGGAATTTTTTGGGTGTCAACAGTTGGTTTGCCTTAGAAGTGGTGGTGTAGTTGAGAGGACATAGAGATTGAAGTGGTATGGATGATTTGGGTGGAGGAGGGACAAGCTAAATTCAATTTATTAGGGTTGCATCACAATAAAGCTTGAAAGAAAATACCAATAATCATGAGGGTAGTAAGGTAAAATAACAAAAGATATTTTTCAGATTTTCTAACAAGGGGTGTGAGAGTGATTTTAGAAAAACTTTCATCTGACTGACAGTAATAAGCTTATTTTCTACTTCCTATTATTCATTACAGTTGTTCGAGCTTAATAAATACCACCACTTGAGAGTAAAGACAGATAAAATTGCTCATTCTTGGAGAGAAAAAGTAATGACAGTGTGTATAAGTGGGTCAAATAGGTTTTTATTGTCTAATTGTTTCATAAATGATACTTTAGATGTTTTAGCAAAATAAAGTTTTTTACCTAATGAAAGAACATAGAGGAATGGAGTAACAATGATGATATTGTCATTTACCATTTTGAGTCAATGAGGCAATTTCAGCACTATAAGAGGAGGTCAGTTTAATTACAAACTGGTAATTACTATTTGACTTTTCTTTGGTGGAGGTAAATGATATTATCACTTTTTAAACCTTTTTTTTCATTTATTAGTGGTGTTATTTTTGGAATATTATCGTTTTGCCAAATAATTTTTAGCTTTCCTATTGTTTCAAAAACAATATTAACATTTCTTTTACCCAAAATTGTTAAATGACTCTTTTTCTTTAATCCCTTGTTCGTCTATTTAATTTATATTCTTCTTAATGTAAAATATGAGTTTTTTTTAAGAAGTCTAAAATACCCTTTCGATACAATTAGAGATAAAGTGGAAAACAAAAAACGCAAAAAACAAGAGGCAAACTGTCAAAAACCCAAATCAATCCAACTTTAAAGAAAAAGGAAAGTGTAAATGAGAAATATGAATATTATATAATAACATTTAATAATGCTATTAATGTATGTGTGGGATCTATCAGGCCCAGCAAATTTCGAGCCCGCAAGCCTGTTGGCCCAGTAGTGGCAGTTAAACCCCGAAAGTAAGGACCCATTCCAAGTCCAACAACCGGAACACTCTAGATTGAACTTGTGAATCAATTAAGAAAGAGAAATAACAATGTATTCATCTGAAAATATTGCCCTAATGGGCTGGGGGACCTAAAAAGGGAATATATATATATATGAAGAGAAACGATCAATAAAACCCCTATTATTTGTGTTGAGCATTTTGGAGCATCTACAATTATCCTCCACTTATTTTATCTATAAGAAGATCATTTTAGTAATATATTATTAAAAATAAAATAATATTGTTAAAATTTTAGTTAATATCGAGAGAGGACCATATTATCAGAAGTCATGTTAGGACAGTCAGTATACTCAATCCAAATTAGATAATAGGTTAGTGTTATTTATGAGATGAGGTAATTGTTATTAGCCTTTTATGAGGGGATTTAGATATAAATATCTTCTTCTTTTCCCCTTTTTTTCTTTTGACAGCCTATATTTAGTTTGATAATAGCTTGATTTTTTAATTTATGCCTACTAATGCTAAAATGTTCAAGTAGTCCCATAGAGGCATTATGTGTTTCAGAAATGAATTTTTTGAATTTATGCCTACTAATGCTAAAGTGTTCAAGTAGTCCCATAGAGGCATTATGTGTTTCAGAAATGAATGGCATATAATAAATTTGGAATGATAAACAAATATATAATGTTTATATATATATATATTATGTGTTGGATTAACTAGAATTTCTGTAAACTGCAACATTTATCTACTATGTTCACAAATTTGACATACTTTTATTATTATAATTATTTTTATGGTTTAAAATTCAATATTTTTTTGAACTACTTGGATAAAATTGAAAAAAAAAAACTGACAATAATAATACTATATATTTCATTAATATTTTTTTGATACACACCAAACGTCTCCAACTTAAAACAAAACTAAAATAAGACAAATAAAATAAGCATATAGTATTAGATAAATAAAACATATAAATAAAACCCCATTTTCCTAAACTCATAAACTTATTTATGGACTGTCCAGTGGTCACTAGGCACGTTACTGGGCATAGGCTCCGGCGCGTTGTTACCATAGTTGTACGTGACTGTCAGTCCAAGGACTCCTGCTGCGGCAGCAATGGCATCCCTCATTGGCGCGTCCCAACTAATGGACACTTTACCGCGATATCTGAAACGAACAACCAGAACTTCAATAGCTCTCATCTCCTCCATTGTGCTTATGCACACTTTCCTCTGAGCCAGAGTGTCAGACCCCAAGCCTCTCAGCTCGGTTCGGAGCCGGACAATTTCTTCCCATTTTGGGTTCCCAGCATCGTCCTCAGTGGCCTCTCCGCGTGCCACCAAGTCAGCATATTCAGTTTCGAGGCCTTTCAGTTGTGCATCGTCGGTCGTGATTTTCTCAGCGTTCTCCATTTTTCAGGTGAATGGAATGGAAATTTGAGTTAATGTTTGGTTTGCATAGAGAGAATATTTTCAGGTAAAATGGGATTTCAAATATATATAGAGAGAAAGGAAAAGAATTTGGCCGTGAATGATTTGCATGAAGATTATACTGCATGTTATGGGCATGACTCATGCAACATAGGCTATATAGAGAGAGAGAAAGGGAAAGAATTTGGCCGTGAATGATTTGCATGAAAATTATACTGCATGTTATGGGCATGAACGTCATGAAAATTATACTGCGTTGTTACCATAGTTGTACGTTATGTCACACGTGGAATTTAATTCTATTTTTTTAAAAAAAAAAATTCAACTACAAAATATGTTTGTTCCTCTCATCTCTCAGGATTGGAAATTAAACAAACAAGTACAATTGGGATTGTGTGAGTGAGATTCCTATGTTTTGATTAGGGCTGTAATAACCGGCCCAACCCATAAAATCTGAAATTAGGGCTCATTCGGGCTGAGGTACATATGGGTCAGGTTGGGTTGACCCAACTTATACCCTTACTTTTGATTAGGGTTGCACATGGTACGGTACGGTAACCGTACCGAAAATTTCGGTTCCTTTAAATATGGAATCGGTACCGAACCGTAGGGGTAAGGAACCGAACCAGACCGGAACCGAAATTTCGGTTCGGTTCCGGTTCCGGTTTCTAGTGTTTTAAAAAAAAAAATTTGCTAAGAAGTCTACTCCCATTTTACCATTTCTATTACAAAATACAAACCCAAACATTAATAGAAGTCTACTGCCAAAATTCATCATAAGTCATTTAGTCTATTACAAAATACAAACCCAAGCAAATTAAAAGTATCAAACAAATTACAAACTCAATACCAATTTAGTCTATTACAAAGAGAATCAAATTGTCAATATCAAATTTCATCACTTCAACTTTTGGTGGAGGCTTTCCTATCTCCTCATAATACTGCAAGTCTGGAATGTACGTATATATCAGCTTAACATAAAAGGAACTGAATTCACAAATATAGTGTATATATATATATTATATTAAGATTATATATATATATATATATATATATATATATATTATATTAAATTTATATATATATATATATATATATTATATTAAATTTATATTATGTATATATAATGAGAACCTTATATTATATATATAATGCAGCTCTTCCTGTCTTTCACTTAGTGAACCAACCTTGTTTGACTCTTCCTTTCCAATAAAGGTTATATATATATATATATATAATATATTATAAAGAACCGGTTTCGGTTCGGTTTTGGTTCCAGTTTTGGTTTCGGTTTCAGTTCCGGTTCCAAATAAACGAGAACCAGAACCGTACCGAAATTTACGGTTCTTAAAAATTGAGAACCAAAACCGTACCGTTTGTCCTTGGAACCGAACCGAACCGCCGGTTCCAGTACGGTTTCGGTTCTACCGGTTCTTTTGTGCACCCTTACTTTTGATTGAATATTCTGAGTCTTAGAACTATATGTAGGGGTACTGTACTTAAACATTAGATGGAGAGCTATCCCAGCAACATTTAGTTAACATCCTTGGTGTAGCACATGTATTCTGTGTGTGAATCTCACTCTGCACCATGTGTGTGACATGTTCTTTGTTTGTTGGTTATACAGGTAAGGGAGTTAAATGGATGGTTTTGGGTCGGGCCATAAAGGGGTTGGTAAACCCGCATCTTTTAGGGCAATCAGAACATTATTCAAAATCACACAATGTCATTCACCTAATGAGAAATTATTCGTTGCAAAGGTGATAACACGTCATCAGGCTGATGTGGTATCACCATCCAATAAAAATCAATCATTTTTACATGTGTAATACCTTTTACTATATCAACATTTAAGAATATATGGAAACAAAATTTTCTTTTGTTACCTAGAACACTAAGGAAAATAGCCTAGAGGGGGGTGAATAGGTTTTTTATAGATTTATTGATAAATTAAAATTTAATTGCGGAATAGTCAATTTTAATCCAATTCTCTAACAAGCCAAATCATACAAAGATTAATTTAAGTACAGAAGATAAAGCAAGAGACGACACACGATATTTTTACGTAGAAAACCTTGGAAACGCTCCAAGTAAAAATCACGGATACCTTCCGATATTGTAATAGTAAAAATTAACCAGCCCAAGTAGATTGGGCCAAGGAAAGGGCTGATGGGTCGGGCCCATGGTATCTTTTAGAATAGGTGTGGGCTGCAAAAATAAATCAAAGATCTTCACTTCATAAGGGAAGGGATTGAGATAAGAATAGAAGGAAATAGTGTCAAATCCCTTGAATTGGGGATTTGATTAACTAAGAGATGGACCAAGGCCCATCCGTAATGGTGTATATATATGAAACTGATTAATGAGAAGGGATTCATTCGTTGTGTAATTTTTTGCATTTACACAATTGGTGTCGTCTATGGGAAGCATTTTTTGAAGTTTTTCCATCTTCAAAACTTCCCACACTCTGCTGAGTTTAGGCTCGAAAGTGCCATGGTGGTCACCCAATCGCAGTAGTCCGACTTGCCCCTCGGCGGAGGTAATGCCTCCCAAACCGACGATCAGATTCGGCGAGCCCTAGAGGAGAAAAATACCGAGTTGGAGAGACAGAATGTCGAGCTAATAGATAAATTAGCTCTCCTGCCCACCAAGCAGACCCCAGTCCCTCCTGGAAACTAGCAAGACTCCCAAATAGGCCGGCATGCAGATCTGTCAAATCAACATGATCGATTGGCCAGCCATTAGACGGAAAAGCATGACCATGTTACCACGTCTCATCGCGCCTTGGAGGATCAGGAGGACTCATCCATGTAGGTGATCGGGGCTCATAATCCCGATGAAACCCTAACCATAAAGAAATTGGAGAAGATAATGGTCAGATTTCAGAGGGAGGTACTTAAGGATCTGAAGGCACAGATTCCCAATGATCTGGCCACCGAGGCTTCCATATACGCGGTGCATACGTCGTTCACACTGGTGATAACCAGCGTGCCGTATCCAGAAAGATTCAGACTACCGAAGTTCATTCAGTTCGACGGCACGAAGGACTCGATAGAACACATCTACCATTTCCACACGAAGATGAACATCTACAACGACAATGAAGCTCTACTCTGCAAAGTCTTCCTAACTATCCTGACCGAAGCTGCCCTGTTGTGGTTCCAAAAGCAGCCACCCTGATCCATCGGGAGTTGGCTCAAACTTTGCGAGCTATTTATTGCCCAGTACTTCGGTAACAAGATACAAAAGAAGATGATCTCCAGCCTGTTTATCATGATCCAGGAGAAAGGCGAATCCCTGAAGAGCTTTGTGTCACGGTTCAACGTCAAAATGTCTTCCATCGACAACTGTGACCAACACTCAGCCGTTGAGGCTTTCAGGATGACACTCATCCCTAGAACGAAGTTCCACCAGTCTTTAGTCAAGATACCACCGATAGATATAGGGGAACTCAATTCCAGAATGCAAGGGCATCTTCGAATAGATGAAGAACATGCCATACGGCAAAGGAGGGTAGCGTTCGCCGGCATCGAAGCAAAGGCACGTGAGTCTAAACCCAATGATCGGGCACCCGACTGGAAGCGCCCAAACACAGATAGCACACCCTCTCATGCCCCAGAAAAGTGTCAGAAGTTTGATGAAAAGGTGACTCCCTTGAAGGTTAGTATGGGAAAGTTATATCAAGAGAATAAGAACAAGGGTATCTTTCGACAGCCGATGAACCAGAGGGATATATCCAAACAATATGCCTTCCACAACGAGTATGGACACATGCCAATGAGTGCAGGAGTCTCAGAAGGCAAATAAAGGCCATGATTGCAAAAGGAGAATTATCCGAATATGTGTCTAAAGAAGGAGCCCAACCAGACCAACCCTCACTTACTTTGGCAAAAAGATCAGTTGGCCAACCCGTTTGAGTCATCCATATGGTTCATGGAGGATAGAGTAAGTCATAAGTCGAGGAAGCCCGAAGATCCCAGACGCGTCAGGCCCAGAAGCTACAATGGGTAGGGGAGATTAGTGAAATCTGAAACTCAATGGAGGATACCCGAATTACCTTTTCCTCAGCAGACCTACAGAAAGTGAAATCACCACACGATGACCCCTTGGTAATATATCTTATGGTATCTAACTGCTTGATCAATAGGGTGATGATCTATCCGGGGAGCAGCGCCAACATTATCACCAAATAGGCCTTCAAAAAATTGGAGATCGACCCGAATGAGATCGTACCCTCAAGAAGTCTAATAGCAGGGTTCGATGGCAGAAGGTCAGAACTAGTGGGAAAAGTACAGTTACCAGTCTCAGCAGCCAGACGTACACTCAGAGAGACTTTCATGGTGGTAGATGTCAAGCCTTCTTACAACCTATTTATGGGTAGGGGTGGATTCACCGGATGCACGGAGTTCCTTCCACCCTCCATCAAGTTATGAGATGTGTAGATCCGAACGGTGTAGACATGATTGACATAAATGGAGATCAGGTGGTAGCTAAGGAATGTTATGCGGTTACTCTAAAAAGACTAAGGAAAGGTACGGAGTCCGAACGGGTCTCAACTGTCAAGTCAATGTCTGATGATCAATAGAAATTACAAGAGGGGGGAGCGGGATCCCTTATGGCAGAGGAACCGTTAATAGAGGTATTAATTGTCCCTGATCAGCTTGATAAGATTATGTATGTCAGATCAGGTCTATCAAAATAAGAAAGGAATGAGCTGGAGACTCTCCTACGTACCAACACAATTGTCATCACATGGAGCCACCAGGACATGCCCGGCATCGATCCCTCAGTTGCCCAGCACTCTCTGAACGTGGATCCCATCGTAAAGCCAGTCAGATAAAAACAGCAACGTATGGGAGCTCATCGAAACCAGATCATAGCAGAAGAGGTCCATCGACTTCTCTAAGCTGAATTCATCAAGGAGGTAAAATATTCTTCTTGGTTAACCAATGTGGTGGTAGTCCAGAAGAAGAATGAAAAGTGGAGGGTATGTGTGAATAAGGCATGCCCGAAAGATTGTTTCCCACTACCGAAGATTGACCAAATGGTGGATGCCACTGTTGGATATGAACGTTTGAGTTTCCTTGATGCTTACTCCGGCCAGATACACATGGATCATTCAGATGAAGAGAATACATCTTTGATCACCAAATCAGGTACCTATTGTTATACAGTCATGCCTTTCAGACTAAAGAATACAGGCACAACCTTCCAAAGGTTGGTTAGAAGAGTTTTTCAGGGTATACTAGGATCTACCTTGGAGGCATATATAGATGATATTGTGGTTAAAAGCAAGGAAAAGGCCAACCACTTGGTAGATCTCCAGCAAGTGTTCAACACCCTCAGAAGATATGGGATAAAGCCCAACCCGTCCAAATGCTCTTTTTGGAGTGTCCTCTGGACAGTTCCTTGGGCACATAGTGGACCGAACAGGAATCCAGGCAAGCCCAGCCCAAGTCAAAGATCTCATCGAGATACAGGAGCCTAAATCCTAGAAGGAGGTTCAGATATTGACCGGTAGGTTGGCAGCTCTTAGTCGTTTCATCTCTCGCTTGACCGATCGATGTCGGCCCTTCTTCCAATCCATAAAGGCCGGAAAGGGAGAGATCTGGGGACCTGAGCAGTCAGAAGCCTTGAAGAATCTCAAAGTTTACATGATGAATCCCCCCATACTCGCGACCCCATAAGCAAATGAGCCGCTACATTTATACTTGGTAATCTCTACGATATCAACCAGCGTCGCTCTGGTCAAGGAGGGCAAGAGGTGTCAAATGTCAATCTTCTACATCAGTAAAGCCTTAGCCGAAGCCGAAGCCCGCTACAACAGACATGAGAAACTGGTGTTATCATTGGTCAATGCGAAGTTCCATCTTCGGCATTACTTTGAAGCACACCCGATCGTTGTACCTACCACTACTCCGATCAGATCAATCATGGCAAAACACAAAATTTTAGGAAGGGTATCCAAATGGGCGATTGAACTGGGAATCTACGACATAACCTATGTCCCTCGAACTGCCATCAAGGGCTAAACAGTAGCTGATTTTCTACTAGAGACCGAACCTACAGATTCTTCGGAAGAGGAGGAGGCAGGCCTATGGATAATCTTTGTGGACATGACATCAAACATCAATGGAGCAGGGATCAATGTTGAACTCGTAATACCCGATGGGACCAAACTTCAATAGTCTATTCATTTGGAATTCTCAGCTTCCAACAATGAAGCCGAGTATTAAGCCTTTTTGGCTTGTATCTGTCTTAGCCAGAGCTTGCAAGTTTAGAAAGCTGAAGTAAGAAGTGACTCTCAATTCATCGTCAGATTGATAAACGGCGAATACGAGACCCGAGAGCCAAAAATGGAGGCATACAAGGAACTGGTGATGAGGGAAGCCAAAGGATTCCAGCAACTGACCTTAGAGCAAATCCTAAAGGGTGATAATGCAAACGTTGATTGACTGGCCAATCAAGCTTCCGCTACGGGAGAGAGTATGACTTGAGTGGTGCCTATTAATTTCATCACCAGATCAAGCCTCGACCCCTCCGATGAAGTAATGATCATTCCGTGGGAACCCGGCTGGATGGATCCCATAGTTGACTACATGAGAACGAACGCCTTGCCCGAATCAAAGCCATAAGCTAAGAAGAACATAATGGAAGCAACTAGATATGCATTATACAATGGCTAGTTATACCGGAAGTCTTTCTTTGGACCTTATCTGATATGCATTACACAGTCAGAAGCATCTGCGGTCATGGAGGAGATACATGTCGGATCCTGCGACAATCATTCCGGAGGAAGATCACTTGCTCACAAAGTCCTTACTCAAGGTTATTTCTGGCCTTAATTGTCAAGAGATGCTGAAGTGTATGTCCGAAGATGTAAGAAATTTCAGTTCCATGTTGACGTCATTCATCCGCCTCCGGAATTACTTAACCCGACGGTTGTCCCACATTCATTCGCCCGATGGGGAATGGATATCGTCGATCCACTCCCACAAGCCATCAAATCCACAACCCATGTCCTGTTAGCCATGGATTACTTCACCAAGTGGGTAGAAACCGAGGCTTACCCAACCATTAAAAGCAGTCATGCCATCAAGTTCATCTGGAGCCATATCATTTGCAGGTTTGGCCTGCCTCAAACGATAATGATGGACAATGGCACCAACCTGGATAATAAGAGGGTTCGGGCGTTCCTAAGGGAACATGGGATAAATTAGAATACCTCTTCGGTTGGTTATCCACAAGGCAATGGACAGACAAAAATGACCAACAAAACTATTTTTGATACCCTCAGGAAAAAGTTGGAAGAAGCCAAGGGTGCCTGGTTGGAGAAGTTTCTAGAAGTGTTGCGGTCATACTAAACCACCCCAAGACAGCTAACGGGGGAAACCCCATTCGCCATGGCCTATGGGGCTGAAGCAGTTATACCGATCGAGATAAGAGTGCCGATATTGATGAGTCAAACATGGGATGAGGGACCGAATAATCAACACCTAGCCCATGATCTAGACTTAGTTGAAGAAATGAGAGAAGCATCAGGCATAAGACTCGCCGCCTACCAGCAGCAGATCAGGAACCATTTCAACCAGAATGTCAGAATAAGGGAGTTCCAGGTCGGTGACATGGTACTCAGAAGAAAAATTGAAAGCGTTGGTAAGTTACGAGAAACATGGGAATACCGTACAGGGTCATTGAGGTCATCAGGCGTGGGGCTTACTGGGTATAAAAGAACGAGACATGTCGCATTGAACTAAACTCCCAGAACGCCTATCGCCTGAAGAGGTATTATCCTTAGTTATGTTTAAAAATTAATAAAAGCATCTGTGTCCGTTATATGACACCGTTGTTGATATGATAAAGGCATTTGTGCCCATTATATGGCATCTCTACAGTATCAATAAAATGAATTTTCTTCTCTCGTAATGCCTTCTCTTGATATACATAATAAAATAATCCAAGCAAACAGGAAAATTTCCTAAGTGTTGAGTTCAAACTTAACTTGAACTAACCAGAGGATACCAGTCGGACTCAGGGGCAATGCCCAAAGTCCCAAATAAGAGTAAAATTTTCTAAGTGTTAGTTCAGACTAAATGAATTAACAAAAAGATGTTGATCGGACTCAGGGGCCATGCCCGAAGTCCCAATTAAAAGAAAACTTTCCTAAGTGCTGATTCGAATTTTATTGAATTAGCCAGAGGATATCGATCGAACTCAGGGGCCATGCCTGAAGTCCTAGTTAAAATTGAAGATTTTCCTAAGTGTTGACTCAAGGTATGTATAGTTAACCAAAGGATACCGATCGGGCTCTGGGGCCATGCCCGAAGCCCCGATTGAAAGTGAAATTTTTTCTAAGTGTTGAATACAATGGACCAGGCAGACTAGGGGCCAGATGCCTGAAGTCTCAAGTGTTATATATCCTGGTTAGAAGGGTCCCAAGCAGACCAAATCTACTGATAGATAAAAATATTTTACGAACATCTCATCTATTAATGGACAGATAAATTATGCATAAATTAAAAGTGCAGAAGATAAGTCATAAGAAAAGAAAATGGATTTTTTTCATTAAAGATTCAAGGGGTATAAAATTGGCCCGATAGGGCCATTACATAAAAGGGGAGGAAGACTAAAATTTTTATGTTTTCTGACCCTAGTATTTAAGCTCGGGCCATACCTGACAACAACTTCAGCACGCCTTGGTGCAAAAGGAGTCGGATCATCTCCCTTCAAGAAGGTAGCAAATCCTTCTCATTTCCAGAAGGAGTTGGGTCCTTGTATGGGTAGGGTACCCCCAGATGCTCATCCATCTCTTCCGGAGTTTTGAATTCCCTCCCCGACTCTGGAATATGCTCTTGCTCGTGCCGAGTTCTCCACCATACGCAGATTGAACATCGCAGATAGCGACGTAGCGTTGGTGCATGTCCAATCCCCCCAGGCAACACATCTCGACTTTGGATTGCTCCAAAGCCAGAAGGTTGTCTGATTCTACCTTCTCGGCAACAACTTTCTAGTATGCCGCCTTCAGCTCCACGAGCTCAGCAGTAAGGGACATTCTCTCGGCCTCCCCGGTCTCTAGAAGAGTTTTTGTTCAGATAAACTCTTGCGGAGTCCATCTGTTTCCTTAGCCAGGGTGACCCGATGGTTATTAGTCTGTTGCTGAAGAACCTACATATTCGCCATCTCCCGAACATCAGCCTCGAAGACATGGTTATAAGATTGGATGGCGTAGAGGAACTGCCATAGAAAAGCACATAATGAGTACTAGAAAGAAATGAAGATATACAAGGAAAAATGACTAAGTGTGGGAGCCAACAACGTACCTCCATAGCCATCTTGGAGCCCTTCTGAAGTAGCTCAGTTCTGGTAATTTTGGACTGAGCCGCCCTATCAGTCGGGGTCCACACTCCCTTGGCCATTACTCGTAGGGCATTTGGCTCGCAGATGGTAAGCAGGTCAGAACATATTGGAAATCCGTTTGCAAGTAAAAACTTGGGCTCCCAAGGAATGCTTGAACTAGAGGCGTTCTGGTCCGATAAAGGATCTGCAGTCGGAACTCCAGAGGTCTCAACCTTGGCCCTTTTATTGGCACCACCACCGCCAACAGTAGTGCTAGGTCGGGTGACTGGAACCGTACCCCCGGCAGTTGGAGCTCGAGATGTTACGGGGTTAGGGTCAACTGGTGGGGCCGGAGGTACAGTCGAAAGTGGAATAGCAGAAACGAGAGAGGACCCGATGGGGGTGGAAGAACGTCTGGAGATCATGGGCGTCAGGGGGATCTCCATCCTGTCAACAGCAGGGCCCAAGTTAGAAATCGACTCCAAATTCTCTGAAGTTAAAAACATGTTAGTAGATCTGACGTTTCTCCAGATTTTTGTTCTCAAAAGTTCAAACCACTCTCTTATGGAGCCTGGGGCCATCTCCCTCTCTTGATAGCCGAGGAACCTAAGAACATACTATCCTCGGTGTATGTCATAGAATTCGCAAAAATACGTGGCCTTATAGAGAGGTTGGAAGTAAGGAAGACGGATGGGATCGAAGACTCGAGGAATGGGGTAGGTCAAAGAGAAGGGGTAGAACCAGTTGCCACTGACCACCACCATCCTCTCCTTTCAACCTTTATAAGACTTTTCCTTATCGGAGCATATGCCCCTACCTTGAAACGAGAAAAAATTATACCTGCCCTTAGACTCTTTGGCATTCTAGAATAAATAGCAGATGATGAGGTCAACTAAGCCTAAGTTAAGGTTGAGGTCTCTGTTGTATAAAATGAGTATGGCCATAACTTTAAAGAAGTTGGGGTTAAGTTGAAGTGGGCTCAACCCTAACATGAACAGAGTGTAGTGGAATAACGGATGAAGAGGGAATCTTAAAACTTTAAAGTGGACAGCAGACATAATGATGCTTCCAGACTTGACTCCCCCACTTCGAGTAAAATCTAGTTGTTTGGGATAAGGGGCCAAGTGTACATCTTCGGGCACGTCAGTATCATCCCTGAGACGTTTTACGTCAACAACAGTCCTTGATTTTTTGGGGAGGGGTGCGATGGTGTAGGGTTTGGGGACATATAAGGTCTCAAGGTCCTCATCATCAGTCGGGTCATTATCACCAGGTAATTCAGGGTTAACTGAAGAACTTAGGTGATCAGGGTTGACTGAAGGGGTCACAGGTATGGATGCTTCTAATTGGACCTAAGAGGGACTGCTGATGTCCTCAACGACATCAGTATGAGAGGACAATACTATCTGACTTACGGACCTGGTATCTTCATTCCCGGACATAGTCCCATAAAGGTAGAAAAGACAGAAATGGGGTGAATGTGAGGTGAAATTGAAATTAAAAGGTGTCTAACTTACGCATATTGGAAGGTTGAGTCAAGGAGAACTCCGGCGAGACTTGAAGGTTGCTCCGACGGAAATCTCTAAAAATTACGGCTTAAAATTACAGAAATCAGCAATGAAAGAGCTGATACACTAGATAGAGGATGATTGAAGATTTGAAATAACCGAAAATGAAATGCTCAACACCGGTTTTTATAGAGGTTGAGGGGCAGGTCAGGAGTCATAGCGTGAAGTCCGATGGTCATGCACCGTTATTCTAACCGTCAGGGTGCGAAGAATGAGGAAACGTGAGCCATCCATTTCAAATTTAAATGATGGCTCACCCACTAAACATTTAATGCTTTTAGTGCCACATCATCAACCCAACTGTCATTTCAAAGCAACAATCATACACACATTGATATATACAAGTAGATACGTATATGGAATATTCGATCATGGGCTCATAAAATGATTCATAGGCCTATAATCTCAAGGGTCTGTGTAATAGTAAAAATTAACTAACCCAAGTAGATTGGGCCAAGGAAAGGGCTAATGGGCCGGGCCCATAGTATCTTCTAGAATAGGTGTGGGATGCAAGAAATAAATCAAAGATCTTCACTTCATAAGGGAAGGGATTGAGATAAGAATAGAAAGAGATAATGTCAAATCCCTTGAATTGGGGATTTAATTAACTAAGAGATGGGCCAAGGCCCATTCGTAATGGTGTATAAATTTCAACATACCCCTCACCTGTGGTTTCTTTGCCATGTATTTTTGCAATAATCACTTTTGGTTCGTTCAATAGCAACATGGAATGTTCCTATAATTGTTGATATTTTATAAGAGCATGTTGTATTAATTTTTTTTTGAGATTTTAAATACATTAGCTACTGTAAAGTTGTGGTTTAAATTTGGTTTGGTCTTGAGTTGGGTTCTAACATGGTTATGAGCAAAAATAATTTGTAATGTTGTGACTTGTGTCCTTTGTACATCTAATATATGGTCCCCTCTCAATTTTTTTCTTTTTGCTAATCGGGATGTTCGGGGGTTATCGACCTATCTCTCCGTACAAATCGGGTAAATCGAACATGATGCCTAATACCTCTTGAGGTGTTAAGTCTCAATTTTTTTTCAATTAGACCAATCCGTTCGAATAAATTTGATTGCTTATTGAAAATTTATTTTTTCTCATGAATAATTGTATCCAACATTTGTATATTATATGTGATGCATTGTGAGAAACACAATTCTGAAACTTCTTTTGAAATGTGTTCAACCATCCTCTCTACGCAAATTGAAAAAAAGGAGACCACTATAGGGGTTCAATTTAAATTGAATTTATAGATAGTTTCCATACAAAATCGTCAGGAAAATAATGTTGTTTATGCCTTTATTGCCTTTGATGCTTTACAAAGAAATAGAAGAAAAATGGAAGAGAAAACAATAGTTCCAAGTGATGCGAAATACTTTCTTTCTCTAGGAATTTCTCTCTCTTAGTCACCAAAAGTCCTCCTTGAATTGAATCATTGATCTCTTATTTATAGGCACTAGTTCAAGCATAAGTTATCGCCACGTCATCATGTCTATCCGCGAGGTAGATCCGCGGTTTTGGCCTCCATAATTTTACCCAAGTCGCGATGTTCAATCCACGACATTACCAACCATCGATCCAGTATGTTACTGATCCGCGGATTCCTTTATTTGCTTGTCATAGTTTTCCTGGATCATGTCCTTTTATGCATATCTTCCATTTACATAACCCTGAGCGTTACTTGACGCATTCTATGTACTTTACTTTGAGTGATTTTGATAAATAAAGTCGCGACTCACTATTCACCATCCCAAAGTATTTCCCTTAGCTAGTCAAAATAACACTCCCTACGCGATAAGCTCATAGGGTCTCGAAGGATGACTTATGGCTATGATCCCCTTTGTCAACCCTCAACAATCACCTCTTTGTAAAGTGTTTATCGCATGCCTGATCTCTTTCAGAGATACCCTGAATTCGCGGATTATAATCCGCAACTTCCCATGTTGGCCTTTTCCAACTTTTCCTTGGCATACCATTTGGATTCGCGGATTATATTAACACAAATCCCCTTTTACAACCTCGTTATGACAACATTGACAAGTCCAATTATTATAAACCAGAACATGTTTCTTGGGCAGTCCTATGATGATAATGCCACCATTGGATAACATTTTGGAATAATAAATAAATGGTTAATTGTTAATATAAGAATATAATTTAAATGTTCCATAACATGGTTTATGGCCCAAGCTATTATTCAAGTTTCATACTTGTGGTTCCACACACACACATATATATATATATATATAAATTAGGGTTTGGTCCGGCCCAAAAGAGCCTGAACAATGTCAGGTCTTAACTGGACTAACTTCAACGACTCGAGACCCGAACTAATTTTTTGTTGTTGTTATTATTATTTTTTTCATAAAAAAGGAACTTTTGAAATTGATAAATTTATATCTATTACATTATAATTCAATAAAACTTATATTAATAAGTTATGTAACATTTATAGCTAAAACTTAGTTTGTTATTATTATTTTTATGTAAATTACTGGACTAACTTCAAGTTGACTCGAGCCCTAAATCAAATTGTTATTGTTATTATTAATATTTTTTCATAAAAAAAAGAACTTTTGAGAGCAATAAATTTAAATCTACTATATAACGATTGAATAAAACTTATATTAATCAGTTGTGCAACATTTATAGCTAAAACTTAGTTTGCTATTATTATTTTTATAATAAGTTCATTAACAGGTTAGACTATTTAATTTATATATATCTTTTATTTGTATTGTATAAAGTTTTTGGAGACACATGATACGAGTCCTTTTCGAGTCAATACGGGCCTGATACGAGACGAGGTCCTATAAACTAAATCCGACATTTTTACTGTATGTCACAAGGGAAAATTATTTTTTTACTGAAATTTTAAATAAAAATAAATTAGTTAAAATATCATAATACCATTTACATATAAGGGATTAAGGGGATATCATTTTTTGACTGAATTGTTTAAAATAAAAATAAGTTATTTAAAGGGTTAATTTCAGTAAACCCCCCTATACTATTCAATTTAATCAACTAACCCCTTATGTGTCCACTTTGCCCCCTATACTATTCAATTTCATCAAATTGCCCCCTCAACTCACATTTTGACTCAAAATGCCTAAACTACCTTCAATCAAGAGTATAAGGAGGTTTGTTGATTCAACCATTTAAAAAAATTATTTTTCAAAAATCAATTATATTTTTCACAAAAATCATAAATTCAGAAATATATATATATATTTTTTTCACAAAAAATCATATTTTGCGAAAAAAAAAATTTCGGAAAAAAATTCATTTTTTTTCCGAAAATCTGCAACATATGAAAAAAAAAAATTTCAAATTTTTTTACGAAAAAAAAAATTTCCGAAAAAAAAAAATTTTCCGAAATTCTGCAACATATGAAAAAAAAAAATTTCAAATTTTTTTTTGCAAAAAATCATTTGTTTCCGAAAATCTGCAACATATGAAAAAAAAAATTTCAAAATTTTTTTTGCAAAAAATCATTTTTTTCTGAAAATCTGCAACATATGAAAAACAAAAATTTCAAAATTTTTTGCGAAAAAAAAAAAAATTTCCGAAAATCTGCAACATATGAAAAAAAAAAAAATTTTGAATTTTTTTGCAAAAAATCATTTTTTTTCCGAAAACCTGCAACATATGAAAAAAAAAATTCAAAATTTTTTTTTTTTGCGAAAAAGTATTTATTATGTTCCAAAATATGAATTTTTTTCCGAAAAATATATATTATGTTCCAAAATATGACATTTTCCGAAAAATATATATATATATATATTTCTGAATTTATAATTTTTGTGAAAAATATAATTGATTTTTGAAAAATAAATTTTTTAAATGGTTGAATCAACAAACCCCCTTATACTATTGATTGAGGGTAGTTTAGGCATTTTGAATCAAAATGTGAGCTGAGGGGGCAATTTGATGAAATTGAATAGTATAGGGGGCAAAGTGGACAAATAAGGAATTAGTTGATTAAATTAGATAGTATAGAGGGGTTTACTGAAATTAATCCTTATTTAAACTACCATAATACCTTTCACTAAATACTTTTGCAAAACTCCGGATCCAACACCAAATCATTCATTCATTATGATAATTTGTATTACGATAATTTAATTATTTATTTTTGTTAAAAAATTTTATAAATAAGAAATAAAGGTGCTTAAGTAATTTCATACACACTAGAAATCAAAAAAGTTCTCGCTAATGTTTAATAGGCAAAATACAATGATTTAATAGTTAAGAAATTAATTTGTTAAAAAAAAATAGCTCGGGTGTATATTGCAACCACGTCATATTTTAGACAAAAATTTTGCATTTTGCTTCAGTATGTTTACAGTTTTTATTGATTTTAAAAAAGAAAACATCTCTGATTAAGTTTCTCTGTTTAATGACATTATTAATATTCGAAACAAATGATTTAGTCATATTTAATAACAATTTATTTGGTAATAAAGAATGAAGATAAAAACATATTATTGCCTAAATTTAAATTGAAAAAATAATAAAACTAATAATAAATGAATTATCATAACGTGATTATTATCATGTTTTTCACTTTATCTGAAAAGAGTGATGTCTAATAAGTGAAATAATTATAAACGAACCCTATTCTTCTTGTATATCTGTCCCCACCACCTCCACCGATGGCCTCCGTGTCCGATTTGAAGTGATTTTCCCGCGCAAAAAAGAGAAAAGAAGATGTTTTCCTTCCTTACTAACCCAAAGACGATTAATTAATGGTGAGATATTCAACAATCCACACGTTTACTACCTATTTGTTCAACACATCTTTGCTTCTATATATTTATATGTATTATATACAATTATGCATGCATATAGAAAAGATCTGATCTTTGCATATATCTATCTATATATATGATATAATTCATGTTGGATTTGAGATGGATCGAAGATTTGGAGGTAAAACATAAAATATACTTATATCTATGAGATTATACAAGGGGAAAAAATTGAAATTGAAAAAATCAATATTATTGCTTATTAATTGACCCTTTTATATTGAATAACAGTGATGTTGTAATTAGGATTCAATTAATTGGTACGGATCAGAATCGAAAATGCTAAAATATGTTTTATTATTATTTTTTTTTGTAGAAATCATAGTTTGGGAAAAACGAAGAAGAAATCATCATATAAATGTTCAATGAATTCTTCGTGTACTAAAATTCTCTCTTTTGATCATTCCTTTTCGCTTCATCCTCCTTGGGTAGTATTTTTAGATTTGATTGTCTTTTTTAATGCATGAGTTCAAATTCTGATAGATGTGCATATATATATATATACACACACACCACACACAGACATTGTTATTCCTATATTCAATTGTATAGATTGAGAGTTTTTTGTTATGAACAATTTCTCAGTGGGAGTTCCAATTTCTTCCGAAGCCCAATCATTAGCTTAGCTGTCGTTCGCCTCATTACTTGGCACGGTTTACACAATGAAACAAAGGCGACTCAGCTCCAAATTTGCACTTGGGAAGGTAATTTTTATTGTTGTTATTATTGAGAAAATTGAATATTATTCGGTGTAAGAAAACCTTATGTGATCATATTCAGTTTCTTTATTGATTAGAGGCCTAAAATTGTAAACACCCCCTCGTACTTTTCAAGATTGTCATGTAACTTCATGCGTAACAAATTACCTTGCAAAATATTAAAAAATTATCACATTGCCCACAATGTGTGATGTAGTTGTTAACTTCGTGCGAAAATAAGAACCTTCACATTTTAGTATTAATTTAAGGATGAAAATATATAAACCTCCACATTTTACTATTGATTTAAGGATTAAAATAATAAATCCTAAGTCAGTCATATAACCCCCTGTATCAAGATAAATATGTAAAATCTCCACTAGTTTTTAAAAGTTCATCATATCACCTCTAATCTGTGTGTTTGTTATATATAGTGAGAGGACACTAACACGTCTTTCTTGTGTCTTGAATTGGTAAGGTAAATTGTTCATATATAATTAGCATCTTAAATCACTTCATACTTGCTTAAAAAGAATATTTTGTATTAGTACTTTTGTATATTTACGCGCATATATATATATATATTTATTTTTTTTCAAAATCCTTATTGATTGCGATTCATGAATATATAAAAGTAAGCTGATAGTTATTTGATTTTTATCTAATTTTTCACTTTTTTCTAAAATTAGTTCAATTTTGTATATCTATGAGATTTTATATCCGCTTAACGTTGTAGCTGTCATTTTATATAGTGTTGTTTAATAACTCATTTACTTTTTTTAAATATAGAAAACAATAATGTAGTTATTTTATTTGAATTGTTCATTGTATATTATATATAATAAGTTACTGTTTTGATTGTGTCAAATTTTTTGGAAATTCTATTATCTTTTAAGATAGTTGTATAATTGTCTTATAAATAATGTGTTATTTTAGATCATAGTTCAACTAATATATTCAAGCATGGAGGTCAATTTTTCCTTTCACATGTAATTTAGTGAATAGGAGTTCACAGGTCACATGCACGTGATTACTTTTTGACGGCAAACAAACGGAATGGGAGCGAGATGATAAATTTTTAAAAACTAGTTGGGGCCTATTAGGGAGTTCCATTAGCATATGGGGTTAGTTAATTATTTTTTGAAAGTATGAGGGATTTTACTATTTTAGCCCTTAATATATATGTTGGTATGTTTATATATGTGACTCCGTGAAATATATCTTTTTTTTTTATTTTTTTTATCTTCCACTTCTTTGGGGTGGTGCATATATGTCATAAATAGTTGTTCAATTTTATTTCTTCAATTGATATTGCTTTTCCCCAATCCCACTTACCATCTCTCTCTGGCTTCCAATAATCAGTGTCAAGTGAAGAGTAATCCTTTGGAAGGATTTCCAATTAGTGAGTTGCCGGATGGAATACTTAGTCACATCCTGTCTCATTTACCAATGAAAGAGGCTGCAAGATCTAGTCTAGTCTCGACTAGATGGAAGGAGTTGTGGACATATACAACCGGTTCTTTAGATTTTGATGGTTCCAAGGTATTAAAGGAAGTCTGCAATAAACCAAGTTATGAGCTTCTAGATAAGGAGAGGTCTAACTATGTAAGTTGGGTGAATCATGTCTTGAACTCGCACAAGGGTACAACCATTGATGAACTCATAGTTCGATTTGATTTGGATTATACTTTTACGTCTGATATTGATAATTGGGTTCGCTTTGCAACGTAGAAGCCAATCAAAAGGTTTGTGTTGGATTTTACACAATTATTTCAGCGCGTCTTGGAAGGGCATTATGTTTTACCACATCGATTACTCAATTTTTCAAGACTTAAATCCCTAACTGCAATTTGTTTTTCAACCGTAGATGTTACCGACGAATGTCTTGAATCGTTTATGTCAAACTGTCCACTTCTTGAAGAAGTATGTCTTGATAGCTTGACAGGTCTAATAAATTTAAAGGCCTACGGTCAATCACTCAAGCATTTAAAAACAACCTACTGTTGGGGTTTGAAAAGTATTGAGATTTCAGCGATAAATCTTTTGTCTCTTGAATGTGGTGGTAGTGGCATAAGTTTATGTTTCAAGAGTCCGTGCAACCTTTCTAAAGTATATCTGATGACGCCTTCCTTGGCCCAATGTATGATACGTCAATTATCTAATTATATCTCTCAGCTCCATACACTTGTATTGAGGTTATCTAATGAAGTTAGTATCAATTTTTATTGTTATTATCATTATTATTATTATTGTTACTTTCTTTTTTGACATCTTTTCTACAAGTATTTTTTTTTTATTCATTTCGTTATTATGTTATCTTTGTGGGACTCTTCAGGAATTTCGTTCCTTCCCTAGATTTCCTGAATTAAGGACTCTAAAGCAACTAACCTTGGAAGTGAGTTCATTTTTAATCAGTAGCTTCCTTCCTTGCATTTCGCTGATAGAGGCATCTCCTTGTTTGTACAAATTTTCTTTTGTGGTGAGTGCTCTTACTTTCGGCTTTAGAATTTTGATATCTTGAGTTTTCTTTTCCGTAGGTCCTTATTAAGTAATCTATACCTTTTATGACATCATAGCACATTTTCTGGATCTTCAATTTTTCAAGGGAAGTTGATGAAAGAATTACAAATTATATGTTGTCTCAGGGGCCATGCCCAGCCCAGTGGGGGCCATGTCTCCCCTAAAATTTTTCAATTTTTTTTACTAGCCTAGAAATACATCTTACGTATAAATTCATAAACATTACATATGCCCCCCCTAATTTTTTTGAAATTTTCTTTTACTGGCCTCGAATTATATATCTTACATAAAAATTGCATATGATTTTCTTTTTTAAAATTTTCCAGTCTCTCGCCCCTGTGTTATCTTAGATGAAATTGACGGTAGAGTACTATATGCAAAGATTGTCCTTTGTGGACTAGGCTTGAAGAATAAGACTTCAAGTTTCCATACAAGCATTATGGCCAATAGATTACGTGTACTGTACTGATTTCGGGCCTAGCTCATTTTTTTTCATTTTTTTCTGTTCGATCACTTTTTTTTCATTTATTTCTTTCGATAATTGGGGCGTTCAAGTCTTTTATCTTGGCTGGGATTATGTCCGCAGTCGTTTTTCCACCCAAGAGGAATTGAACATGAAAACCAAGTCTCAAGTGGACCAAATCTTTTCATTTTGATAATCACGAATCTAAAGTGCAGTTTCACTATTTGCATTTTTAATAGGATCATTTGGCTATCTTGATGTCTGATGCTCTACTTCCTTAAACTCTCTACATCTGTTAAACATCCTAATAGTTTTGTGCAAGAATTTGCATTGTTTCAGTTGAAACGATTTGGAAATTTTACGTTTCTTTTCTCATAGGCGACTTGCTGGCACCCTAGCTATGAAGAGAGCCGCCATTTGCTAGGAAATGCGGTACAAACAGCTACGAAAGGGCTGTTGCATAAATGTCTTAAGGTGATAGAATTTGTTGGATTCGTTGGCAACGACCTTGATTTTGAGCTAGTCTTTTACCTACTTGACAACGTTGCATCGCTAGAGAAAATAACGGTTGATACTCGCAAGTTTCATGTTCAAATGGCACAAGAGATAATTGCTTTAGAACTGCAAACAAGATTACCTCCAGGGGCTGAACTAATAGTACTATGAAGTGCCCATCTCAGATTAAATCAAAGATTGTGGCTTTTGTTGGTGTTATGTGTATGACTTCTCATGTCTTAAGTTTGGGCTTTTCTTTTCGTTTCTATATTCTGTTTCTGTTACTATTTTTGTGATCTCTCTTTTCTGAAAATGGGGTTTATCTTTTTGTTTTTGGCTGTTTCATAGCAACTGCATGTGAGTTTAACCTTTTGGTTTTGGGTTAATTTCATTTACACCTCCTGAACTATGTCAAAATTTCATTTTGATCCTTTACTTTAGCATAAATGCAGTCAGACCCCTTAATTAAGAAAAAGGCACTCATTTATACCCCTTATGTACTTTTGGCACCTTTTTTCAGACCTACACATGTTAAATACCTAAATTACCCTTGTCCCCTATCCCTACTTTAATTTATCAATTTGGCCCCTCAATTTAGAAAATAACTCTATTATTCAAAATTCTGGGGGTGTAAATTAAATTAACAAAAAAAAATTATTCACATATTTAACTAACACAATTATTTACATTTAAAATATTTAAATTTATATTTATCAAATACCATAATATAATTTAGGTATTTTTCACATATTTAACTAACACAAGTATTTACATTTAAAATATTTATATTTATATTCATCAAATTTGTAAACTAACACAAATTTTTATTATTTATATGTACATTTATTTTATTTTTTAAAATATTTATATTTATCAAACTTGTAAACTAACACAAGTTTTCATTTTTTATTTTGATTTTTAAATATATTTGACTTTACTAATACATATTTTTAATAATATTAGACACACTTCACAAAATAAAATTTATATTTTTTATTTTATTGAATTAAAATTAAAATATAAAATATTTGAATTTTTTTAAAAAATACTAAATTACACACATAAATAGTAATTTTTGGGTATAAAACCGATTTATTTTTATTTTTTTATGTAAATGAAAGATTTAAATTTTCAATTATAATTATAATTTTATTATTATTGTACGAACATCTAAATCACACACATAAATTCTTAAAAAATATATATATATTTAATAGTGAAAATATAATAAATTAATTTTCAAACATACAAATTTATATTCTAATATTAAACTAAAATATAAAAACACTTTACTCAAATGAAGAAAGTTTGCTTAATTATGGGGTGAAAATGCATTTATGCAAAAGTGGGGGGAGGTCAAAATGATGTTTTGACATAGTTCAGAGGATGTAAATGAAATTAACTCTTTGTTTTTTTGAGGTTTCAAAATAAGTGTCGAATTCAAAAATTAATACACCATTCTTTTATTAAAATTCCTAGCGCGAGTTTGGCAACTGATTTGGTTTTGGATTGGTTTGGTTGGGTTTGACTTGGTTTTATTCTGAACTAAAATCATATTTGGTATTGATGGTTTTGGTGTAAGAAAAAGTAATGCTAAAAAACCAAACCATGTTTGGTAGAGTTGGTATAGGCTGAAATTCTGAAACAAAACCATGATTGGTAACTTGTGATGGTTTAACATTTTTTTTATTTATAATAACATTTTGTAAAATATATGTTTTAAAAAATAAAATATATAAATAAAAATACATTAAGAATGAAATTTTTTTTTAACAAAAAATATTAATATTGGATAATAATATTTCACCATATTGCAAGAATTATTCAATTGATTTGCGTATGTAGTTTGAAAATTTATATTTTTTTTCCATTTGAAATCTCAATATTTTTTTAACCATTTAAAAAAACATTGGCATCATATAACCAATGTTTTTTTTTTCTCGGTGTGAAATATTTTAAAACTAAACTTTATTTTTATTTTTTTTGTGTTTTGTTGTCTAAAACGTAAGGAAGACCAATATTAGTTCTTAAAATATTTGTAGGACTTTACCAAATTCTGGGTAAAAAATAAAAAAAGTTTCTAAAACAAACTTCCCGAAATAAAGAGAAACAACTAAAAATTAAACATGTTTTAAACAACTTGAATATTTATACCCAAACAAACGCCAGTGGTTTAACACCTTTATTTTTTTAATATGCAACAGTTGTGAAATATTCATATGGGTTGGGAAAAAGGTACACCAATTTAACACCATAGTATGTGTTTTGTTAGTTTTGGGACAGTAATCAAACTAAAAGAAATCATGTATTGAAATGGGTTGGGAAAAATCTCATTTGGTACACCATGAGACAATATTGTGGACCCAAAATCAACACACCCAAACATGAGTTGGGTTATACTTTTCATCACAAAATCACAAAAATGGCACCAAAATCACTTGCCAAAATAGCACTCTAATGAACACTTGACTTCATCTTTGTCTTCTAAACATAACTCTATTTTTGAGCTAGGTGAGTATTTGCTACACTATGGTTATATTATAATTAAGGTTCATAAAAATTATAACAAAAAGATAAATTTTATTGAACACCCTTCATGTGTGTTAGAAAGATGATTGCAACTAATGATGATTTTTTTTTTTAATTTTGAAATAATAATTTAAAATCATGTTTTTTTTTTAGAAAAGTAAAAATAATCAATAAACACACTAAAGTCACTTTGACCACAAAAATCCTATGAAACAACTGCCACTACCTAGCAAAAAGAGAGACAAAATAAGTGACGTTTGAAATATGATTAGCTAACATGTGAAATATTTTTTTTGTCTATGTGGTAAGCGTTTTTTTGTTATTTTTGTGGAATTGGTCAGCAGAAAGGTAAAAAGAGGGAAAGGAATAGTAAACATATTAGTATTTTTTTAAAAAGAAATAGTAAACATATTATTGCCTAAATTTAAAGGATAATATTTAAGTCTGGTTCTATAATAATCAAATTTATCTTTTCTGTTAATGTGATATAAGGATAATATCATTTTTGTTACATTTAATTAAAAGATATAAATTTATAATATAAAATATTATTAATATGGTGTATATAATTCATTATATAATTACTTTATTATCGGCTTAATTATTTATTTGCATAAAAAGTTATGCTAATAAGCTTAGCTCAGCCGAAGAAAACAAAAATGCTCGATTTTTATTTTGTTACGTTCTATTTTTATTGTTTTATGGTAGGTAGTAGGTACAAATTTGTTTTCGATTACACACTAATGTCTATAGAGAGAAAATTGTAAAAAAATAGAATTCTTTCCAACTCCTATTAACCTCCCAAACCCAAAAAGAGAACATATTTCGATTTCAAACATGGTAAAGTGAAACAATTATAAAGGACCCTTTTGTTCTTGTTTCCCTGTACCCACTGCCTCCGCCACCGCAACCAACCATCGCCGCCACCTCCGCCACCGCCACTTCCACCGACGGCCTCTGTGTCCAATTTGGTCTGTGGGTTTTATGCGGAAGAAAGAGAAAAGAAGATACTTTTTTTCCCTGAAGCCCAACAACCACTGTGCCTAACCCAAAGACGATTAATTATTGGTGAGCTATTCAATAATTCACACTTTGTATTACCTATTTGTTCAACAGATCTTTGTTTCTAGATACATATTATACACGATTGTGCATAGAAAGAGAAAATAACAGATCTTTGCATATATCTATATCTATATATGTACAAACACTACCCGACAGATCTTTGCAATGTGTATATATGTATCTACCTAGGTGTTTCGTAGCTAGAGAGTCATATACAATTCATGTTGGATTTGAGATGGATCGAAGATGAGGTTCATGAGATAATACAAAAACTATATATATATTTACTATTATAACTTATTTATTAAACCTTTTATATTCAATAACAATGATGTTGAAATTAGAAATAAATTAATTCTTACGGGCAATAGAGTAATAATGATATAAATGTTTAATTATTTGTCCGTGTGAGAAAAGTTTCTTGTTTCGATCATTCCTTATCCCTTCTTCATCCTTGGGTCGTATGTTGTAGTCTTATTTAAACCGTCCGTGAGTTAAGAATACTGATAGATGTTGATATATACATATATATATATATATATACACACCCACGCATTCCTATCCCTATAATCGATTTTATGGATTGAGAGTTTCTTTTTATCAACAGTTTCTCAGTGGGAGTTCCAATTTGTTTCAAAGCCCAATCATTGGCTTAGCGGTCATTCGCCTCATTACTTGGCACGGTTTACACAATGGAACAAAGGCCACTCAGCTCCAAATTTGTACTTGTGAAGGTAATTTTTTTTATTATTATTCTTGAGAAACTGTATCAGTGTTGTTAAAGGCGTGCTTAGACTCCGGACTCTCTAAGACACAAGACTTGCCCCTCTTGTGTGTGAAAGTGCGACTTTGACAACAATTTTTTTTTACTTTATTATGAAATAGGAATGTTATACTTAATAATATCATTTCTCATTGCATTTTCCATTATGAGGCAGAGTAAATAATGTAAATTTCTCGTTGCATTTTTCACTGTGTGGCTCACATCACTCAGCACGTGCCTCGCGCCTAAGCTCCAAAGAACCTCTTACGCCTTAGGGCACCTTGAGCCTTTAATAATACTGATTGGATCTTATTCAGTGTAACAAAATTTCATATAATAGTCGGTCTCATCATTGATTAGAGGCCTAAAATCATAAAAACCCCTCATACCTCTCAAGAATGTCATGTAACTTCATGCAGTGGCCTAAATAATATTAAAAAATTATCACATTGCCCGCAATCAGTGATGTAGTTGTTAACGTCGTGCGAAAATAAGAACCTCCACATTTTAGCATTAATTTTAATGATTAAATTATAAATACCTCCACATTTTAGTATTAATTTTAATGATTAAAATATAAATACCTCCACATTTAGTACTAATTTAAGGATGAAAATACAGTGCATCTATTCTAAAAGCCTCACTTGTGGCAATTTTTTGGTCTAACTTGCGAAACAATTTTTTATTGATTGGCGGTGAGGTTTGAACATAGGAATTCCTACTCTGACACCATGTTAACTACTCATTTACTCTAAAAGCTTAAGCTGTTAGAAAAAGTGTAACTTAAGTATTTATATGCTTCAACAGGCCCTCTCACGTGTGGTTTCTTTTTTATCCAACAGGTGCAACAAATTTATTTATTTATTTTTAAACGGTGAGGTTTGAACACATGACTTCCTACTCTAATACCATGTTAACCACCTATTTACTCCAAAAGCTTTATGCTATCCAAAATCAATCATTTAACCCCTATATATATAAAAAATAAAAATAAAAAAATTGTAAAAACTCCACTAGTTTATAAAAATTCATTGTATCACCCCCAATCTGGGTGTTTGTTATTTGATTCTAAGAGGACACTAACAAACATGTCTTTCTTGTGTCATAAATTGATTAGCTAAATTGTTCATAGGTAATTAATATTTAAAATCATTTCATACTTGCTTAAAAAGAATATTATGTATTGTTATTTTATATATTTCGGGCACATATTTCTAATTTTCAATTTAACACAAATCACGTAATTTTTTTTTTCCAGAAAAGAATTAATAATCTATCTATCGTATACTGTGCAAATTCCTTAATATATAAAAATAAGCCGATAGTTATTTCATTTTCATCCAATTTTTCATTTTTTCTGATCAGTTAAATTATGTATATCATTGAGATTTTGTTCGTTGTACCATCATTTTATATAGTGTTGTTTAATACCTCATTTAGTTTTTTCAAAAAATAGAAAATTAATGATACAGTTATTTTATTTGAATTGTTCGTTATATGTGATATACAATAAGTTCCTGTTTTCAACTTTTCAATGTGTTACAAATTATTGAAAATTCTATTCTCTTTTAAGATAATTGTATAATGGTCTTTAAAATAATGTGTTATTTTAAATAAAAGTTTAATTAATATATTTAACCATGGAGGTCAATTTTTTTATTTCACATGTCATTTAATCAACAGGGGTTTCGCTGGTCACATGCACATGGTTACTTTTTGACGGCAAACAAATGGAATGGGAGTGATATGATAAATTTTTGAAAACTACTTGGGGCTTATAAGGGAGTTTCATTAGCATAGGGGGTTAGTTAATTACTTTTTGACTATGTTACATGGACTCGGGTACGAGTGTCGGACACGGGTATGTATCCGTGTATCGGACGTGTCAAATATCTAATAAAATGACACATGGACACGGCTAAATATTTATTTTATTTAATGTTTTTATTTTATTCTCAAGTGTACAACAATGTTTTTATCAAATATAGTGTTCAAACTAAATATTTTACTCCTTTGAAGTAATACGATAGCAACATGGAAGCATTTGGAGCTAAATTTAGGTAAATGTCCTACTATAAGTGTTGGACATGTATCCATACCCATGTCCGCCTTATAAGTGTCGGACACGGGTACTTCACTTACTTTAGAAGAGTCCATGTAACATAGCTTTTTGATAAGTACTAGGAGTTATATGATTTATGCCCTTGATATATATGTAGGTATGTGTATCCGCGAAGTATGTTATTTGTTTTGCCTTCCATTTCGTTGGGGTTGTGGCGTTATGATGTTTTTGTGCCTTTGTTTGATTGTTGTATCTTCATTCTTCGTTGTTGGGTTGAATTTGAGTGTGTTTGTGGGTTGGCTTATCTTCAATTTTTTGTTTGTTGTGGTGAATTATTGTGCATCTCTGTCATAAATAACTGTTCAATTTTATTTCTTCAATTTATACTGCTTCTCCTCAATCCCACTTACCGTCTCTATCTGGTTTCCAATAATCAGTGTCAAGCGAAGAGTAATCCTTTGGAAGAGTGGATCAGTGAGTTGCCGGATGAAATACTCATTCACATCCTGTCTCATTTGCAAATAAAAGAGGCTGCAAGAACTAGTCTACTCTCTACTAGGTGGAAAAATTTGTGGACATATGCAACTGGTACTTTAAAATTTGATGCTTCCAAGGTATTAAAGGAAATAGACTCCCGTAAACCAAATTGTGAGCTTCTAAATGTGGAGAGGTCCAAATATGTAAGTTGGGTGAATCATGTCTTGAATTCGTACAAGCGTACAACCAATGATGAACTCGTAATTGGATTTGATTTGGATGATACTTTTACATCTGATATTGATAACTGGGTTCACTTTGCAACGCAGAAGACGGTCAAAAGGATTGAGTTGAATCTTACACGATTATATGAGATTGTCCGGGAAGGGCGTTATGTTTTATCCCATAGATCACTCAATTTTTCAAGACTTAAATCCCTAAGTGCAATTTCTTTTACGCACGTAGATGTGACTGAAGAATGTCTTGAATTGTTTCTTTCAAGCTGTCCAGTTCTTGAAGAAGTATGTGTTGTTCAGTCAACATGTCTAGTAAATCTAAAAGCCTATAGTCAATCACTCAAGCATTTAAAAATAGCTTATTGCTGGGGTTTGAAAAGTATCGAGATTTCAGCGATGAATCTTTTGTCTTTTGAATATGATGGTTGTTGCACAAGTTTATGTTTCAAGATTCCGTGCAACCTTTCTAAAGTATCCCTGGCGGGTCCCTTTGCCCAATATATGATTTATAATTTTTCTCAATTATCTAATTATATCTCTCAGCTGCATACACTTGTATTGGGGTTGCGTCATAAGGTTAGTATCAATTTTTATTTTTTTATTCGTTACTTTCTTGTTTGCCACTTTTCTTCAAATATATTTGTTTTTGACACATTTTGTTATCACGTTCTCTTTGTTGGACTCTTCAGGCGTTTCGTTTCTTCCCTAGATTTCCTGAATTAAGGACTTTAAAGCAATTAACCTTGGAAGTGGATTCATATTCAATCAGTAGCTTCCTTCCTTGCATTTCACTGATAGAGGCATGTCCTTGTTTGTACAAATTTTCTTTTGTGGTGAGTGCTCTTACTTTTCGCTTTAGAATTTTTGACATCTTGAGTTTTATTTTCCATAGGTGCTTATTAATTAATCTATACCTTTTATGACATCATAGCACATTATCTGGATCTCCAAATCGCATCCCCCCCCCCCCCCCCCCCCCCCCCCCACCCAAAATCATTTTATGTTAGATGAAATTGGCGGTAGAGGTACTATATGCAAGATGATTGTCCTTTGTGAACTAGGCTTTAAAGAATAAGACTTTGAGTTTCCATACTAGTTTATGGCTAATAGATTACGTGTATTGATTTAGGGCCTAGCTCTTTAACCTGTTCGATCACATTTTTTTTCATTTTTTCCTTTCAATAACTGGGGCGTTCAAGTCTTTTACCTTGGCTAATCCATAGAACCCGTGCAAAGCGACTCTTCCATGCGAATCGAAAAAGGCTGGGACAATGTCCACGGTCGTTTTTGCACCCAAGCGGAATTGAACATGAAAACCAAGTCTCATATATTTTCCAAGTGGACCAAATCTTTTCATTTTCATCATCATGAATCGAAATTGCAGTTTCACTATTTGAACAAAATTGCATTAATAATAGGATCATTTGGCTATGTTGATGTCTGATGCTCTCATAGAAGTACTTTGCGATTTGTGTCATATTCTATCTTTAAACACCACAGAATTCCTTAAACTGTCTGTATCAATTAAACATCCTAATAGTTTTGTGCAAGAATTTGCATTGTTTCAGTTGAATCGATTTGGAAATTTTACGCTTCTTTATATTCTTTTAACTATTTTTATTTTCCTTTTCTCATAGGTGACTTTCTGGCACCCTAGCTATGAAGAGAACCGCCATTTGCTAGGTAGAAATGTGGAACAAACAGCTACGAAAGGGCTGCTGCATAAATGTCTTAAGGTGATAGAATTTGTTGGATTCGTTGGCAACTACGTTGGTTTTGAGCTAGTTTTTTACCTACTTGACAACGTTGCGTCGCTAGAGAAAATAACGGTTGATACTCGCAAGTTTCACGTTCAAATGGCAGAAGAGATAATTGCTTTAGAACTGCAAACAAGATTACCTCCAGGGGCTGAACTAATAGTACTCTGAAGTACTATATTATCTAGTGATTTGCTCATCTCAGATTAGGTCATTTCACAATAAATCAAAGATTGTGGCTTTTGTTGGTGTTATGTACTGTATAGTCTCTCATGTGATGACTCAATGCCAACATTGAAAGAGGAGGACAGCGTAATTAGTAATTACAAACTAGCACTACTATTTGGCTTTTCTTCGGTGGAGGTAAATGATATTATCTCTTTTTGATTATTAGTGCTGTTTTTGGAATGTTACCGTGAGGCCAAACAATGGTTAGCTTTTTTGTTGTTTCAAAATAACATTCACATTGCTTTTACCCAAAATTGTCAAGTCACTATTTTTATCCATTGTTACTCTATTCAATTTATATTCTTATTAATGTAAAATACGAGATTTGTCAATAAATTTAAACTACCCTTTGGATACGCTGAGATAAGGAGAAAAAAAACATGCAAAGGGAGGGAAATTAAATCCAAATCAATCCAATTTTCTAGAAAAAGGGGAACTGTAAATGAGTAATATGAATAAAATACTTTTACATTTCCCAAATGGTATTATCATGCACTTAATTTTTTCTAAAAGACGAGACATTGTGTGTTTTCACAAATGAAAAATCATAAATTAATGACTTATGCCTTAGGTTTAATCATAAATGAATATATATATATATAAAAAAAAAAATAAGGTGCCATCAGTTGGGCTCGAGAGGTCACAATTTCTACCCGAAACTAAATCACATAAAATAATTGTGAAAATTGTCTCTTATTTATTTTGTAAATTTTGAAGATGTTCTCTAGTTACACGAGTGGTTCATACAGGCACGGGTTGCATTTTTTTGTTTGTTAGCGTGTATTTGTGGCATATCAGTTGTTAAATAGGCAAAGAGAGTTCTAGTGTGGGGTTGTAGAAGGCTCTTTAAAAATATCTATCATGCCTCAAAGTTACATTAGAACATACCAAATATATATATAAGGTTCTAGAGAATTTGGGAACATTCCTTATAAAATAAAATAAAAAAGATGTAGAGAATTCTAACCCCAATTTAACTGTTTGGATGTTACAAAAATAAATTAAAACTTTAAATACAATTTTTTTTTTTTCCTTCCAAATTTCAATCGAATAGATAAGCCCTCTCTACCCTCACCAACTACCTCATTCCATTTTTTTACAAATTTAAACTTACTTCAATACAAATATATACACAGATACAAATATACACGTATATATTAATATAGAAATGTAGATTCAACTTTTCACATCAAACTGAGTATCTTGGTTCCTCAAGCAATATCAACAGCAACGATAACATAAAGAAACCATGGTAAGACACTGTGGAATGACAAGAACTTGTTCACTAGTTGTGTTGATGTGTGATGCTATTAAAGTTTGCAAGAGAATTACATGTTATATAGGGTGGTATGCTTGTTATGATGCCACAATATTTCAGGATCTTAATTTGTGTAAAATATCTAGTTGTCAGTAAATAATTTTTTAATTCGACAAAATCAAAATAAGTATTTGAAAAATCAATTCAAACAAAGAAATGTTATGATTCTTGCTTAGAAGAACTCATTGAAATCTATCATCGAAGACACTATGATGAAATCCTCACAAGCAGAAAAAAAAAAAATTAGAGACAATTTGATAATATTCGAGCAAAATTACTTCTTCGGTGTCCAATAAAAAAATCTATTATGTGTGATACTGTTTATGTTCTCCTATAAACTTACTAAAGAGTACTGGAGTATTTTTTTCTCTCTCTCTAATTTGTATTATTTGCTTTACATAATATAACTCATTAATGATTAGCCATGTGTGACGTATCAACTAGATACTAATCTAATGGCAACAAGTCTAAATATATTCAAAATTTCTACCTTGCTTTCATGAACACCAGTAATAGATTATGGAATCATTCTCGAAATTTCTTATTTTCTCCATAAAACATAATCAAACAACCGTTCCAGATAGAATACAATTATTAAAAAAGAAAAAAAAATTAGTCCCTATAAATCCACACTCGATTAAGGGGACTACTTAATGATCAGAATAAAGTGGGAAAAATAGAAATTAACTTTGGGCCTACTTGATTTGTATTTCTAAGAACAGTTTTCTGTTTTTTGAAAACTGAAAATCAAAATTGTAAAAAATTCTGCTTGGTTCAGTTTTTTGAAAATTCAGTTACAAAAATTATTGTTTTTCAGATAACTCATTTTTATTGTTATCAGAAAATTATTCTATGTTCTCAGAATTCTCAAGAACTGTTATCAGTAGCAAATATTGAAAACTTCTAGTTTCTTTAGTTATAGGTAAGATATAGGAGTGAAATGGAAGCTATGTCTCCGAAATAAATGATGTATACAAATATAATAATAATTCAATAGGATAGTATAAAAAAAATTTACAAAATCATTAGGTCTAATTATTATTAATACTTCTCAAACCAAAATTACAAATAAATGACAGATAATAATTATTTTGGTAAATGACAGATAAGAATGACATATTATTATTGTAAATTGATAAATAATTCTTCTGTCTTGAGATGATGCCAAAAGACTAATCCATGATTGTCTTTGCATATCTATATATAGGCTGATGATATTTATATTCTAATATATATTTTGTTTAACATGAGCATGCATGATGCATTACAGAGTCATGAGACTATGATAGAGAGCCATCCCAAGAAGGATAAAGTCCATCACATGGCCCTAATTATCCAATTATTGGATACCCTAATTATCCAATTAGTGGAGACAAGCTAATTTCTCATTCTTTTTTAAGGGAATCAAATACTGCAAATTATTACTTTGGCATGTTCCTTTTGAATCTGTATTATTTATTGATTTATATAGTGTGTTTGCCTAGCTAATAATGTCATTTCGAGTTTAGAATTGGGTGTATATATATCGCAGGTATCCTATGCCACCAATATGTTATATATCATGTAGTCAAAAGAATTATACCAACTAATTGAATTTTGCTTCTTGCCTTATAAAAAAATAATAATTAAGAACATAATAATTGAAGCTCATTTACTTTGTAGATCACAATATGTATGTAATATACATATATATGGGAAAAAAAATTAAGTTTGAGAAAGCTATCAAAAGGTCATGATGCCTTCTAACTGTTCAAAAATAATTTAATAAAAAGAGAGAAAATGATTTTCGAATCCTCGAATTCAAATTTTCTTTCATCTATCTGTATGATTTTCTGCATCTTCTCCTTTATATTATCTCTTCTCCGCTTTTGTTGTTATTGTTTCTTTCTTCTTGAGTGAATTTATCTAAATTCGTTTTTGTTGTTGTCTCACTTAATACCTTCAAATTGGTCAAATGACCTCCAAAATAGCTAAAACCATCACTACGCACTAATAATATTATCGTCATTGCTGCGCACAGTGACGGATACAACGAAGGACCAGCCCTATAAGTGCAAAAATTTACTCACATCAAAAAGATACTTTATTTAGCTCAAATGGCCATATTTATATATCGTCAGCCCCCATACAAGTTTCCCTATTTAACAGGGTCATGCTCTTAATTACATGGAGTCATGACCCACTTGGTTAATAACTTCCCACTAGCTTTTGGTAGTGGGTTGTTATTTCCCATTACTTAAGGGATGATGGACCCATCCTATTACATGGACTTTTAGGTTGTGAGCTAATTATTTATTTGCTTATACATGGGCCTGACCAATACTGGGCTTTAAAAAACGGACTTGGGCCTGTTGAATTTCAGTATTTAAGCTAGCCCCATTTGGGTCTAGCGTACGGATCCGTGAGCTTGGCCCGAATTTCCATGAATTGATTGCTTTACAGTTGTGCATGATGACGCCAACACCATTATTGCGAAGAGGCGTGTGGATTTCAAATTTCAGAAAAGCGGCTGCCTGTTCCGCTTTCACCGTGTTTGAGGCCTTGGGAAATAGTGCGCCTCCTCAGCCATTAAATGACGGCGGTTAGTATTTCTGAGTGTATATAAATGACGGCGGTTAGTATTTCTGAGTGTATATAAGGTGAGACCAGGCGAACACGTCTGAGTTTAGTTGGAGAAAGTTGATCAGCTTGTTCTTTTATTCTTTCTGGAGGTATGAGCCGATAAATGTGACTTTGGTGTGGTCTGACTGACTAACATTCACCTCTTCTAGGGGCTCCGTGGTTGCCTGAGTCTCCTGACCCTCAGAGGAAGGGTCTGACTGTAATTGATGGAGAGTCGAAGGAACTCCTTGAATCCGATGGATCCACCCTCGTCCCATCAGTAGATTGTATGATGGCTTGACGTCTACCACTACAAAGCTTTCTTTCAAGGTTCGACGTGCAGCCGATACTGACAACTGGACTACTCCTATTGGCTCAACGCGTCGCCCGTCAAAACCGGCCAGAGGTGTCCGAGCTGGGCATAGCTGCGACATATCAATTCCGATTTTGTCGAAGGCCCACTTGGTCATGATGTTGGTACTGCTTCCTGGATCAATCATCACACGTTTGATTAAGCAATTAGCTACCAGAAGAGTAATTACGAGAGGATCTTCGTGGGGTGTCTGAACATTCTGCATATCGGCCTTTGAAAACGTAATTCTTGACTCTCCTTGGATGAGGGTTGTTTAACAAATTTCGCCGATTCGTCTGAGTTTGTGTGCCTTTCTCAACTTTGACCTTCTGTTTCCTTTGGACTCAATGTTCTCTTCACCTCCTTGGACTATGTGGATGACCCTCACTGGTTGTCCCGTTGTGGAGTTATTCTGCTGTGTCCGATTTGACTTGTCTGGCTTCAGCTGATCCTTCATTATGTAGTCTGCAAGTTCCCCTTTGGCGATCATTGCTTCGACCTGCCTTCAGAGGTTCCTGCATTCATTTGTATGATGATCATACTCGCTGTGAAAGGCGCGGTGCTTGGTCATGTCCCTCAACTCCATCGGTTGTCTGATCGGTAGAGGTGGTCTGAAAATCCCTTTGTTTTTGTTTTCTTGGAAGAGTTTCCCAAGGCTGGTCTTGAGCGGGGTTGTTTTCTCTTCTATTCGTTGGCGCTTGTCTGGTAGTCTAGATGATGAGGTTTGCTGGGATGGCCCGTGTCGTTGGGGCCTCTGGTCCTTCATCCTTTCTTTGGATTTTGCCTCCACTGTTACTAGTGAGGCTCTTCTTTGCCTGACTGCTTCTTCTTCTTCTATTCTGAGATACTCTTGCGCTCTGGAATTGAGCTCGCCGATGTTGAGAGGGGGCCGTTTCACCAGTGAAGAATGGAATTTTGTGCCAGGGATAACCGCCATACGAAATGCTTCTACTGCTGACAGTTGGTCGCAGTCATCAATAGAGGACATCTCCACGTTGAATCTGGATAAAAAGTTTTTGAGGCTCTCTCATTTCTCTTGTGTCATGGTGAAAAGGCTTGATATCGTCTTTCTCTGCCTTCGGTTGCTAAAGTACTGACCGATGAAACGCCTGTAGAGGTCATTCCAGCTACTGATGGACCCGGGGGACTGCTTCCTGAACCATAGAAGTGGTGCTTCTGTCAAACTGGTTGAAAACACTTTGCACAGAAGTGTTTGGTTTCTCCCATAAATGGTCATTTTAGTCTGCACCTGGTAGAAGTGATCGAGTGGATCCTTCGTACCATCATAGAGTGTCAAAATTGGTAGTACAAACTTCCTCGGGAATTCTGTTGCCTCAATCTCTTCTGTAAATGGAGACTGGGTCATATATGTTGTTGCATGGATGGCCAGATCATCAGGGGTCTGCAACTTTAAATCCTTCATCACATCTCTTTGGATTTTGGCAGCCATTTCGTGCAGGTCGTTCAGGGTCGGAACATGTATCGCCGGTACCTCCCTTGTTATGGGATGGGAAGATTCTTCTTCTTCCCTCGGCACCTTGTCCGCTCGGGTGGCTGATACGTTTCGCCCATGATGGGAGTTAGAGGGCTCTGGCTCATCGTTCCTTGGTTGATCTGTACCATCTGCTTGATTGGAATTTCGGAGAGGAAAAGGGCCTTGAGCCACTCGATGGATTAGCTCAGCATTCTGCTGTTTAAGGGCGGCGTTTCTCTGCTCCACCGCTTCCAATCGCCTTATGACTTCTTCGAACCTGACTTCATTGTTCGTTGACTGAGTAGACACTATATTTTACTGAATAAGAATGAAAGTGTTATGAGAGTGGAAAAAATTTCGTTTCCCACAGACAGCGCCAAATGTAAGTGCAAAAATTTACTCACATAAAAAATATACTTTATTTAGGCTAAAATGGCCATATTTATATATCGTCAGCCCCCATACAAGTTTCCCTATTTAATAGGGTCATGCTCCTAATTACATGGAGTCATGACCCACTTGGTTAATAACTTCTCACTACCTCTTGGTAGTGGGTTGTTATTTCCCATTACCTAAGGGATGATAGGCCCATCCCATTACATGGACTTTTAGGTTGTAGGCTAATTATTTATTTGCTTATACATGGGCCTGACCAATACTGGACCTTAAAAAACGGACTTGGGCCTGTTGAATTTCAGTATTTACAAGCCCCCACTGAAAAAAAATATTCTATATTTTTTATCCTAAAATTTGAAATATTTAATATTTAGCTTGAGAATATTTTTTTTTAAAGATAAAAGATAATGACACTACCTGTTTGCTTAAATGTATAGTTGAAGTCACAATCAAGATAGGCAAGACATGTTCATGAATCACATAGGGCCTCGTATTTTTCGAAGTCCTTCAACAACACATAAATTTAGAAGGATGAAGACTTTAATTATATGAAATGGCTACTTGACAACCATGATAGTATGTATACATATAAGCCTATAATTTGTGCCACAAAACACAAACAACAACAACAAAGATAAGATCAAAAGGGACATATCAAGCCATTGATAGTGATTGGAATGGCCACAACCATGTGCCATGGCCCGACCCAAGTAAGAGAATGTCTTTGGAACAGTGCCTCCTCCTATTGCTTATCCTCTCAATCCACAACCAAAATGGCCCATACTCTATGGATCAGTCTCTTCTACCCACAATATATACAATATATATATATATATATATATGTATACAATGCCATGTGGTGGTGTCTCCCAACAAGGAAGGAAGGAACACATGCTAGGGATCGATGTATTTGAACAAATTCAATGGCTTTCAACCTCCCATGTGAGTCACCAGACTCACCACTGCATGCCTTTACTACATGTTCACCATATACATATATACAATGTATGAGCTCTGACTCTCATCAGTCAAACCACATGCATTTACATCCCAAAATCATGTCGATCCAAAGTAATACATATATACGTGTATAATATAACATGATTGTTTTTGCTACACTACATCTAAGTCCCTTTACTGTGAAGTTTGACCGTCAACATGGTACGAATATAAGCACCAAAGGTTCCATATGTAACCGAAACAAATTAAAATAGTTCTTTCATGCAAATGCAAACTTATATATATATATGGTAACTCAACCCGAGCAAATGCATCATATATATTATAGTTTCATGCAAAATAAAATAAAAATACAAATTATATAAGAAAATGTTGAATTAATATAGTTACATGCAGGGCGGAGCCACCTTTGTCTAGAGGAGTCCGTGACCCCAGCCCAAATTTTATAAAAAAAATTATTTTAGCCTAAAAATGTATATATATTACAAATATATTTATAAAAATTGCATATGGTCCCTACCAATTTTTTTAAAATTCTTTTGATAGTCTAAAAAGTATAAATTTTATCAATAAATTTATAAAAAATTGCATTTCCACCCCCAATTTTTTTAAAAATTCTTCTAATAATCGAAAAAAATATAAATTTTACTAACAAATTTATAAAAATTTGCATTGCCCCTCCTAGACAAGTTTTCTGGCTTAGCCCTGGTTACATATTTCAAAAACAAATAAAAGTATGTAGAACTGCCAAGATGACTTGGCAATTTTCTAACAAAAAATGTAAATTATGTAATGCATGTTTTTATTTCTAACTGAGAGGTTAGAGTTGAGTGAATAGGAGTTTGAGAGTTTTAGTTATATACATAATATATGTATATAGCATATAGATGGTCCAATTTTTGCTTCCATTGATTGTTGAATTTGGATTGATTCTAACATTGACCCACACAAAGCATCAATATTCATGAATCTCTAAGGCTTTTGGTCCCTCTTGGGACCAGTAATTATAGATTTTCCATATATATAGGGGGCAACGTTGTTGAATGAATTTATTATGGAACAACATGTTCAAACTTGCATTTTGTTCTTGTGACCCCAACTTTTATCTACCAAATATTTGTCACTGTTTCAACTTTCAAGAGCACAAGACTGCTTTCAAACTTTTACCCAAGATACCTTCAATTTTTGGTAAAAAACTTGTAAAATAATTCTTAATATTCATGCAAGAATATAAGGCACAAATATAAATCGTTTAACCCGATCTTAGAATCTCATCATGCTCACATGATTCATTAAAGCGGAAAGAAATTCATAAATACCTCATATCCATAGCAATAACAAACTTTATATTCGATCCAGCAAAACCATAAAAGAAATAGGTTTGTCTATCTAGCCTTTGTTACGTACACTTTGATTATGTGTTATTGGTTTCCTTTATTCACAAGATACAATAAATCTCACCTTCCGTCAAGATAAGACAATAAAAATGAAATAAATCTCAATCAATTCTATATGATTAGAATCATATATATATATATATATATATATATATTTACCAAATAATATATATACTCCAAATCTAACATATATATATTTACTTGGTCACAAAAAAAAAAAAAAAGTATCCAAATAATTATGTGGACCATAAAAGAATATTAAATATTCGTACAAAACTTTCCTCCGCACAAATTCGGTTTCTTGAAACTGTATACATATATTTATATATATAACATGCAATTTTTTAATTGAATATTTAATATATATTTTTCTAAATGTTACTGATTAAATGAATTTTCCATGTTCCTACTACGGTCCACGGTCCACCTTATTCAATGCTATAAGAAAAATGTGTGTACTATGTGTGTGAACGCAAAGTACCTCTCGCCGAAATGCGAGACGTGAATTATGAGTCCGAATCCTCTATACTGTATAGCAACGTCCAGCAGAAATTTATATTTAACACACATAATTATTTTAGCCACACACATAGTTATTTTAACGGGATTTAGGTCATATTTGGATTGGGTTTTCATAAGCAGATTTTTACTTTCTAGAGGAAAAAATTGTTTAGCATTGACAAAAATTTTAAAAGAGTTTTTGAGTATTAGAAGTGTTTAGAAGAACCTATGGAATACCGGCTTTTTAAAACGATTTCTACTTCTTCTTTTCTTCTAGAAGTAAAAGATATGTCAACGAGACCTTACTCTGTTATTGATATAATTGATAAGCGTTAAACTTGTCGGAGAAGGGCCTATCTATAAATAAAGGGTATACTTCATCTTCTTGTAGCTGAATAATTTTAATTACAACTCATTTGATAATTTTAGCCAGACTTTGGCCAAGTTCTATTCCTAAATTTTCTATGGTTCTCTTGGATATATAGCATTTTCTTTACTTTCTGTTTTTCAATATTTAGATTTCTCTAACAAAAAATTAAATTGAACCAAATAAGTTTTTATTTATAATTTTTCCTCTATAACTAGTGTGAGTTAATTTTGATGGGCAAATAGCAGCTATTGCCACATCACTTCTTCTTTTTGACCTAGTATAGGTTTTGCAAAAGAAAATTAGGGTTTTCGATTTTAGTAAGTAGGTTTGTGGTATCAAAATGATTAGTTGTTGTGGTTAGGTTAGCTAAATATTATTGGGGTTGGAAGCTTTGCAAATAATAATCAAAACATGTGATGTAATAGCAAGATTGCTTCTAACAAATTTTAGATCCCTTGTTAGAGGTTGACTTACTACATCAATGCATATTATTAAGCGAACATATGATAGATAAATTAGTGCCCAAAAAGAAAAAAAAGAAAAAAAAAAGTGATGGAGACTCCATATTATATGCATACTTCAAATGTGTTTGAGACTACACAATCTACTATAAAATTAGATTTTATTGAACTTGTAATCCCACCGTATAGTACTTAATATTTCATAATAAAATTTGATGTGACAATTTCGACTTTAAATTAGTTTAATTGTAAGCCTGTCTATTTTTTTTCCGGTAAATAAATAATTGTAAGAACTATCTTTACTCAATTTGTCCTGTTTTTATGAAACATAAGATTATAATTTGAATAATATGGTAAAATGATAGTTTGAAATATAGTTCTTATATAATGAAAATCTAAAATTATTCTAAACACACATATGAAATGATTCTAAACACACATGAAATTTTATGTCAAATTCAGTCATTTTTTTGTTTGCAATTTCAAATTCGAAAAGAATCTGATTCCAAAAGAAAAGGAAAAGAAAATGTCTCCTATTGGAAACATTACTATCCCATATTTTCTCTTCATTGTCCCATTTTCATTTGTAGAGCTTAACAAATGCGACACCATGTTATAATCCAACAAATGAAGTGTACAACTTTATCTGACTTATTGTTTGACTTTCATAAAATGGTGATAGTGTATGAAAACAACAGCACAACGCTAAGATGCCAAACCCTTTGCCTATAAGCCTAACAATCCAAAGGGAGATCACATGCGATTCTATTACATTCCCAACTTTTTTTTTCTATCAATTGTGAATATATATATACATATATATATCATGTTTAGTTGTATTAGTCATCCCTCATTTCGTTTTGAAAGTTGTTGATATCCTTTTTTTTTTCTTTTGGGTAATTAAAAATTTATTAGAAAGAACCAAAGAACAACACAAAGACAAGCAAGAAAACCAAACAAAGCAAGAGCTGGAAACAGCAAACAAATGGAGGTTTGAGGCCCCCAGCCAAGAAACAAGAAAGGAAAAAATTAATCCTCCAAGATAGAGCTAGGCAATCTCCATGAAGCAGTTATATCCCTCGAAGCTCTGTTATCTTTAAAAGAGAGAGACAAAAGCCTACATCTAATACATTCCTCAATGTCAGCTTTAATCCTTCTTGAAGAGCAATATTTCTTGGCGAAAACCCTACTATTTCTTTCTCTCCATAAGAAATAAATAGCGGCAGAGAAGCAAAGACGGAAGATGTTGGCAGCCATGGGAACTTTTCCTGGAGACCAAAAAGAAGAAGCCCACTCATTGATAGAGGTTAGAGAGTTATCTCCAAGATAGACACCGCATTTTTCTTGACACCATTGCCAAATCCTATTCGAGAAAGGGCAATTGAAGAAGATATGCTCATGAGTCTTAGGGATAACACCACATAGCGTGCACATCAAATCATTACCATCAGCTGGGATACCAGGCTTGTCTTTGGTGGAAAGCCGAAGGTTGAGAGCCATCCAAGCAATGAAAGCATGTCTTGGAATGTGAAGAGGAAACCAAATAGTGTGGTGCCATCTTGAAAGCAAGGAGGGAGGGAGAAGAGCATGATAGGTGAGTTTGAAATTAAACTGGCCAGTGGAAGATAATGTCCAAGAAACCCAATCACATGCTCCTTTATGAATAAGAGGAAGAGATTCAAAATGATCATCAGGGAAGTGGTTTGCAATAGAGTGAGGAATGAGCCAACGACCTCTTCTAATAAGCTTACAAACTTTAGAGGAATCATTCCATCTTGAGTTTGGGAAGGCCATAGAAGAAGAGTGAGGATCAAGAACACCATTGGGGAGCCAAAGATCATGCCATAGGAAGATACTTTTCCCATTAACAACATTGAACTTTAGGAAGGACTTAGCAAGATTCCTGAGCTTGAAGATCCTCTTTAGGTTCCAAGAGCAAAGAGTAGAAGGCTTGATGATCCAAAAACAGTTCTCTTTAATAATGTGAGAGTGAATCCAGTTGGTCCAGAGAGAGTTCCCTTTGTCATTAAAGAAATGCCATAGATGTTTGAGAGAAGCCACCCTATTAAGATGAACCAGATTAGGGAGGCCAAGGCCACCCATTTCCTTGGGCTTACAAACATTAGACCAGCTGATCTTTGCTTTAGAGGAAACCATATCCTTCCCCAACCAAATAAAGTTTCTAAGAACTGAGCTAAGGGATTTGAGAACATGAAGAGGAAGGATAAGATGAGAGCTCCAGTAAGTATGAATGCTAATCAATATAGTTTTGATAAGCTGAAGTCTCCCAGCATAGCTAAGAAATCTAGCAGACCAGCTAGAAATCCTTTTGGTGATTCTGAAAACTAAGGATCTGTAATCAGAGGCCTTTAGCTTGGCAGAAGAAAGAGGCAGGCCAAGATAAATGAAGGGGAAAAAGCCTAAGGCAAAACCACATTCATCTTGCATAAGGGAGGCTTGGTCAGCAGGGACATTAGCAAAAAAGATGAGACTTTTGGAAATGTTAGGATTGAGCCCAGAAAGAGTTGAGAAGCTGTGAAAGCCTTCAATAAGAATTTTCAGAGATTGGAGATCACCATGGCAGAACACCATCAGGTCATCAGCAAAACAAAGATGAGTAATGTTGTTCTTTTTGCATCTCGAATGGAAAAGGAAGGAAGGATTGTTGTCAATTGCTCTCTGAAAAGAAGAAACAAGAACATCCATTGCAATAACAACTAGCAAAGGAGATAGGGGGTCCCCTTGTCTGAGCCCTTTAGCACCATGGAAGTAACCAACCAACTCGCCATTAAGAGCAATGAAATAAGAGGGGCTGCAAAGGCAAGCTCTTATCCAATTTATGAAGATGGTTGGGAGGTTAAGAACATGGAGAGTGTCCAAGATAAAATTCCAATTAACACTGTCAAAGGCCTTATGAAGGTCAATTTTCAAGGTGCATTTGGGGATAGGAGAAGTGAGGTGGTAACCTTTCAAAAGCTCTTGGGCCAATAAAAATCCATCACCAATTCTTCTATTTAAGATGAAAGCAGTTTGTGTGTTCTCAATGAAATGAGGGAGAAGAGGCTGAAGCTTTTTGGCAATGAGTTTAGAGATAACTTTGTAAATGGTATTACAACAAGAGATGGGTCTGAAATCACCCATTGTTGTGGGATTTGGAATTTTCGGAACAAGAGTAATGGCAGTGGTGTTGATGGCTTTCAAAAGCTAGCCATTTTGAAAAAACTCTTGGATGGCTCTTATCAAGTCTTGACCTAGGATTGGCCATGTCTTCTTGAAGAAGAATGCATTGTATCCATCTGGACCAGGGGCTTTGGAGCTATTCAAGTTGAAGAAACAAGCTTTTATACTCTCAACAGAAGGAATTTCAGCAATGTTTTGGAGCAGATCCTGAGGAATGGATTTGTTGTAGGTGCTTTGAAGGGTTTCAAGACCAGGATAAGAAGGGTTTGTAGTCCCTAAAAGATTCTGGAAATGATCAATAGCTGCATCCTTGATGATTGGGATGGAATCAGTGAAGCTTCCATCAATCAACTGTAAACTGCTAATCCTTTTCTTATTGCATCTGGAATTAAAAGTTTTCAGGAAGAAACTAGTGTTTTTGTCTCCTTCCTTCAACCAATTAATCCTGGATTTTTGGATATAGAAAGTCTCTTCAGCCTTTTGAAGATTCAAATAGTTGAGGAGCAACTCCTTCTCAGTTTCCCTAGTGGCAATATCCATGGGGTTCAGATCGAGTTTCATTTGACAAAGATCAAGCTCCTCTTTAGCTTTCATGACTCTGCAAGAGATCTCACTGAATTCTTTAGTATTAAGAAGTTTGAGCTTAGGTTTCAGTAATTTGAGCTTTTGAGTAATCTGAAACATAGTGGTTCCTTCAATTTCAGTGGTCCAAACATTACTCACAGTAGAGAGAAAATCTTTGTGACTAGCTAAGAAATTGAAGAACTTGAAAGGAATAAGCTTTTTAGGACAGATATTACCAGATTTGATCACCATAGGGGAATGATCAGAAATTCCTTGGGGGAGGAAGGAGCAATCAGAGAGAGTAAAAGTGGTAGTCCACTTGTCATTCACCATGACTCTATCAAGTTTCCTGGCAATGTTGGAGTAGCCTTCAGCTTTGTTGTTCCAAGAGAAGAAGATCCCATTGAATCTGAGATCAATGAGTTCAGCAAGGTTGATGCATTCATTGAAATCAGAGATGCCACTATTCCAAGCTCCCTTGCCCCTAAAAGATTCATTAGCATTGGTTATAGTATTGAAGTCACCCATGATTACCCAAGGGGAGTGAAGGGTAGAGGCTGAGAGAGAAACAATATCATGCCAAAGAGGCTTTCTTTGGGAGGTTGTATTGTAGGCATAGACAAATGAGGCAAAACAGGTTTCATTCGTAAGAAAGTTGACAACTTTGGTATGAATAAGTTGAGGGGATTCAAAGATTTTTTGGACTTTGAGGCAATCAGGGTTGAACATGATCAGGATTCTCCCTAAAATAGAATGAGAGTAATTGTGAATAAGGTGCCAGGAAGGAGCAATGGATCTGAGGATTGTAGAGGCATTGATTTCTTGGACTTTAGTTTCCAAAATAGCTATCATTTGGAGGTTTTGCTCTCTAATGAGCTTAGAAATAGCTAACTGTTTGCTAGAGGAATTTAGACCTCTAATATTCCAAGATCCTAAGATCATTAACAAAGGGTTTGGGGGAGGAGACCCGTGAGTCCCAAAATGGGAGGATTAGGGCCTTTGCCCCCACTCTTCTTCTTCTTCTTCTTCTTCTTCCTGGCCTTATCAATAGAGTCAACCCCAAGAACCTGGTTACCCTCATTAAGGTTGGTAAAAGAGGAGTTGGAAGAGGTAGTAGAAGCACCAGGGGAGAGGTAGAAGAAATATTAGTGGATTGGTTCAATGAGGTCATGACACCAGGGTTTTTGTCCAAAGGCATATCCAAAGCCTTAGTGGAAGAATCAACAACAGCTGGTTCAATGGAAGGGCTAATGTGAACATTGACAGGGCCAATGCAGGAGGAGGGTTTTTTGTTCTTTCGATTAAGAACTTCAGTCCAATCCTTCTCTTCTGGAATGGTAGGAGCTTGGGCATCAGAGGGGGGAGAGGTTGCTCAATAGCATCAGATGGTTCACCAACCTTAGAAACAGTCCCACTGGTCACCAGATCCTTTCCAATTTCAAGCGAGGAAGGAGGGGGGGAGACAACACATTTGGAGGCTAGATGTCCAAAGCAGGAGCAAGTGGAGCAAACTTGAGGTTTCCATTGATAGTCAACCCTGATCTGAGCCAACTTGTGCCCCAAGTTAATGCTAAAGTTCTCCATGAAAGGCTTTGTGGCATCCTTCTCAATGCATATTCTGGCAAAGCTGATCCTTTTCCTGGTTAGAGTGAGTTTGTCGACCATGAGAGGCTTCCCCAAGCAACTAGCAACAAGTCCAAACCCTTTAGGAGTCCAGAAGTGCAAGGGCAAATCGTAGATTTTGACCCATAGAGGGACAAGGTTGCATGCTTCCTTAGTGAATTCAAATCCCGTATGCCATTTTTGAAGAATGAGAGGTCTTCCCGAAATGAGACATGGACCCTTTGCAAGGATGTTGTTACACATGTCTTCATTTGCAAATTTGAAAATATAGAAGCCCTTGTCATCAGCAAGAACCTCTTCCAACCCGAAAGGTCCCCAAAGCTTCATAACTACCGGTTGGACCATTGAAAATGGAAGTTTCTTTTGGAGAAAGTAACCCACAAGGCTAGCTGTCCACAAGTGTATACCTTCCTCAGCAATTCCAGGAGGAGGGTTGAGGATAAAAGGCTGATCATTAGATATGTCCAGCGCATGGTGCTCCATCTCCATAGTCGGGTGAACAGTGAAGGGCTGAGCAGCTATGCTAGCCCATGTGGTAGGGGTTAGCTGGTTGGCATAAGAAGGTTGGGTAGATCCAGAAAAGGTGGCATTGGGCAGAGAAAGAAGCTTGTCATTAGGTATAGCTTCAGAATCCTTGGGAAGAGGTAAAGTTGAGTCAGGTCTAGCTGTTTGACTAAGGGATTGGTTGGGGTTTGGTGAGTCAAAGGGTTCACGTGAGCCTTCAGCCAAAGTAACCCCACTCGCAGTGGAAGGTGCGTGAGGATCCAAGGTGGTGGTCCGGCGAGATCCTCCTTGACCCAATCTTCCAGAACCTCTGGGGAGGTTACTGTTCCTTCCTCTCCCTCTTGAAGTGGATGGTTGGGATCTCAGATGAGATTTGGGCATGTGGTATATATTGAGAGATTCCTCAATATCATCAATTTTCTCCTTGGCTTTGGAGATGCAAGCTCGAGCCTTGGCCAATATTATGGCATTATCTGAGGCAAGAACAAATCCCTTTGGGATAGTGGCCGGAGCTCCACTGAAACATGGCAGAGACTCCATGGGCAGAAGGAAAAAGAGGGGAACTAGTGGGAGGGCGAAGAGGTGAAGGAAAGAGGAGAAGGGGTTCCTTGAAGTATCGATTTCATGGTCAATGTTGTTATAGAGGAACCATAGTTTTGTGTGGCAAGTTAAGTTGTTGATATCCTTGTACACTCTTAATACTTATTTTTAAAATTTATTATATTATTATCATCACTATAAATATATTGTATCATTACCGTAATCGCAACCGCGAAACATTATAAGAGTGACATGTATAGGTCATTAGAACATTTAACAATTAGGATGTTTAATGCCCCTTTTTGCTTTTTTTTTTAACTTCAATCATGGAGGTATCGTTATTCATTTACACCTACTAGCTAGGCCTTCATTACTTTTTCATCTTTGAGTTAGAAATTTCAGTAGTTGTAATTGTCCTATATATATGGTGGGTAATCAGTAATTAGGTGAATGGATTGAAGCCAATCCATTTAGAGGGTCCCACTCCCACTCCAATGAGCCCCAACCATTATCACCATCCATCACATGCTATAAATAAACACATAACATGTAATTTGAGAAAGTGTTTGGGATTTTGTGGGTTTAATTAACCATGCAATTGGCACACGACAGTACTATCATTACCACTTTAGTTGACAGAACTCATTAACATAGATGCATTTTATATTTTTGTCAACGGTATATAGCTTAGAGAGAGATTACAAAAATTATGAGATTAAATTCACGATTTTTATTTAGAATTATGTGTTGCCTCTTCTTTTTTTTCATTTTCATTTTTTATTCTTATTTTATTACGAAATATTTTCTCATTTATATATAAGTTAATAAACTTATAAGACATTATATAATTACTGAATTGTTGGATAGAAAAGGTATACCTTGAATAGGAGGGAGCATTCTTAAACTTTATGATAAGATTAGTGAAAAATTGGTTGCATATTGGATCTCCGTATTTTAGATCATGATTCGCAATTGTTACCCGTGATCACAAGAACGATATAACAAATTCGAATAACATGAATTGTCAAATGATTATGTAACAAAATATGGATATTATTCAATGATATCAATACTTTTTATAAATAAATAAAAAGTCAGATGATACAAATTAACGTTTTTAACATTATCCAACCATGTCGACCCCTTCTAAAAATGAAAATAAAGTAAAACAAACAAACGGAAGAGAACCAATCATATTTTTGGATAAAAAATATTTCTTGAACTTCAAGTATATAAGTACATGCCCACTCACACATTCACAGGAGCATCTTCTAGTACATCCCCGGTTAACACAGAATGGTGTGCTTTTACTAGAGAAAAACTAATATTGAATATTGAACTGCATTGTCACGTGATTTCTTTTGCTAATAAAACTTTTATTACAATGATGCCTCAGTGCCTCCCATATCTCATTCACATGCTACACATTTAATACTTCATTCTAGATTAATTTAGTGCTTGGTTATTAATTTATTTAGTACACTAACCATTTGCATACCACTAGTTCTTACTCATTCCTTTTACTTTAATATTTCCCCTATAAATTTTCTTGTCTCATTATATTATAAAAACAAGAGTCTCATTGTCACATTATCCCTAATTTCTTTACTGAATTCTTTGGATCTCAATCCAAAAATGAATAAATAATCACATCATCTACAAATTTTAATTGCCATATTTGAAATTGCAATTCAAATTGTAAAATACATAAATAATAGGGAAAATTACAAATTTAACGATAAAATGAGATATAATTACAAATATAATGAGAGATAAATTTTATTTATAATAAATAACAAAAAGATAAAATTAATTACAGATTACACAAGTTGACCACAATACCCTTGTCAAAATTTTGTTTCAAATTGTCCAAATTTCTTTTCATTATGCAAAAATTTCATGCATATGCTCGATAATTTTATTTGAACTCACTCTTTATCCAGTCTAATTTGAAAAAAATGTACACCCTCCTGTATAATCTCTCTTCCATTTTTCTTTAGTGAAAAATATGATAAGTAAAAAATATTCACAATATCACTTAACAATTTTTTTAATCACTCTGTAAAAGGCTGAACAAGACTAAAAGTAAAATAATAATAGAGAGACCCTTTTTAATAACAAGAAGAGAAATGGAAAAAATAAGGATGGGATTAAAGAAAAATCATACAAGTTTAAGTGTCACATTCATAATACCAAAAATAACACATATATTTATAGCATAGTTAAAATAATATGGGAGTCCCATTTTAAAATATCATACCTTGGTTAAAGTATTTTGTTTTAATTTTTTTCTCCTCTGTATTCTTAAAAACAACATTATCATTTATTTTATTTTTCATCAGAATTTATTAAAACATAAATTAAAATCATTATTATCTTATTCTTTTATTTTATTTCTAATAACAAATTATAGAAACCTTCAAACAATATCCGAGAAAAACGAAAATTTCCTAAAAAAAAGACCTTTCCATGTTTAGTCTCTCACAGTCGAGAATAAGAAAGAAACCACCTCCAGTGAAGTGAAACTAACTTTAAATAATCCCAAACTTCACCATCCTTCCCACGATCTCCATCTCTCCTCTCTCTGCATATATATATATATACTATATATAGTGTCTGTATATACTCCTCCAACTTGCATTGAATAGAGAGTTAGAAACCGATATACTTTCATCAGGAAACCGCGCCAATTTTACCACCCAAACCGGTGGCGCAACCTTCTCGTCCTCCCTGGCCACCGCCGGAATCTGACACACAAAAAACACGATACTCCACCGCAATGTCTCTCTCGAAACGGCACTCCACAAGTCCACCACAGGACAGTCACAATCTGAAGCACAGAGTGATCACGTGCCTCAACAAGCTCTCCGACCGCGACACTCTCGCCGTCGCCACCACCGAGCTCGAGTCCATAGCGCGAAATCTGACACACGAGGCCTTCTCCCCCTTCCTCACCTGCCTCTCCACCACCGACTCCTCCGAGAAATCGCCGGTGCGCCGCCAATGCGTCCGCCTTCTCGGCCTCCTCTCCGCCGCGCACGGCGATGCCCTTTCCCCGCACCTCTCCAAAATGCTCTCCGCCGTGCTCCGCCGCCTCCGCGACCCCGATACCGCCGTCCGCTCCGCCTGCGTCGACGCCGTCGCGTCCATGGCGGCGCAGATCAAGAAACCCCCATTCTCCGCGTTCCTGAAGCCGCTTGTGGAGGCGGTTTCGCTCGAACAGGACTGCAATTCGCAGATCGGCGCGTCGCTGTGCCTCGCGGCAGCGATCGACGCCACTCCTGATCCGGACTCCGCTCAATTGCAGAAATTGGTGCCGAAACTGTTGAAATTGGTGAAGAGCGATTGCTTCAAGGCGAAGCCGGCATTGTTATCACTCATCGGCAGCATTGTCAGCGCTGGTGGTGCTTCGAATCGGAGTTTGTTGAATGGTTTGGTTCAGTGCTTGGTTGAGTTCATGAGCAGCGAGGATTGGGCGGCGAGGAAGGCCGCGACGGAGGCATTGGGGCGATTGGCGGTGGCAGAGCGAAACTTGTTGCCGGAGTTTAGGTCGTCGTGTTTGGCTTCTTTGGAGAGCCGAAGATTCGACAGGGTAATTTTATATTTCTAATTGAGTCATATACAAATACATATACACATGTACATGTACATGTATGTATTGTTTTAATTTGGATAATTTGATCTCATTATATTGAAATTGTGACAGGTTAAGGTGGTTAGGGAGACGATGAATCGGAGCTTGGAGTTGTGGAGGGAGGTCCCTGGGATTTCAGATGGGGTTGTGCCTCAATCTCAAGTTAAATCATCTTCAAAAGGTAATGAATGCCTTTTAGGATTAATTTTGCTTCCGTTTTGATTATTAAATCATCTATGAATGCCAAGCTTGTTTTTACTTCAATTTGTTCATGCATATGTGAAAAACATTTATTTATTTTTGCACATCTGGTGAATTTGATATCAATGGTTATATGTGTTTGGTGTATGTCACAAATTGTGGAATATAGGCATCTGAATGGCCTTGAAGCCATAAGATAATAAAAAATTAGATCAATGAAATTTGGATATAGTGAGTATAATTTAAACAAAAAAGTCCAATCGAAAGTGTTGGAGAATTTTCGTATTAAAATTATAATGTATTTACATGCTTTTGAAGAGTATTAGGACAGAAGAAATGTATTTTTTAAGATAAATAAGCAAAAAAAAAAAATTAGAAACATGAGAGTCAGCATCTCTCAACTGTGTAAAATTGCATCCCAGAAATTACTGGGAGACCTTTTTGTCAATTTGAAGATGCTTATGGTTCTTCGTTGAAGAAACTTCTATATTGTCTCTATTGCCTATTGGCATGTTATATGCCCTTGTGGACATGGCACTTAGTCTCCCTCCTTGACACTTGGTAAAGTGTGCATCTCTTTTTTCTTTTCTTTTCTCTCATTTCTTTTTTTCTTATAGGAAGTGGAATCACAATAATATCATGCATCTTCCTTTTGTCAAATAAGTTACAATATATATATATATATATATATTGTTGTTTTTTGTGGTTCCTCTGTGTGAATGCAATATATATATATATTGTTGTTTTTTGTGGTTCCTCTGTGTGAATGCACAAGCTTTTCAATATAATAAAGCCAAAAATATGCATATGCATATAATACTCTTTCATGTGTCTACTTCTGATCATGAGAAACTGGTTGCATGCCCGCAAAGCTAAGAACATGGGGGAGGAGGGGTTGGGGTTCCAATTTCATCAATGGAGACTAATTTCTCTTTTTCCTTTTTCTTCTTTTGTAAGAGCTGAAAATAAACCATCGGAAAATGATTGTAGATGATTCCAAGTTGTTAAATTTGCCTCATACACGTGAAGCTTTGAATTAATTTCTAGAGTAGTTTGGTCACACTTATTTAGTGTTTGAATTACTAATGTCAATTCTTGTTTTTCATGAGACCAGATCGTAGCCGTAGCAGAAGCCCACCTTCTGTGACCAAAACTTTCCCTGAAGAAAGTTTTGAAACTCCTCAACTGAAAAAAGGTCCTAACAGGATGCACAGCCTAACCCCACAAAGAAGTCTTCCAAAGAGCAGTGACAAGAAACATAGTAGAGCTATTTTCTGTAAGCTGGACAATAGGACACCATTTGATAGAGACATTGAAGTTGATGCACCTCAGTCTCTGCCCCATAAAGTGACTTGTGAAGAGAGAGCATCGGAGTCGGGGGAGAATGGAAGCTGCGGGAATCTGAAGCTGGAAACAAAACGTGTCATCAAGAATAAAACTTGTGATGAAGAAGTACATAAATTTGGTGGTTTGAGATCCGGTTGTCGCGTGGTTCCTTTTCAGGGAAATGATGATTGTGAATTAGGTGCACTAGACATGCATGTTACTGACGATGAATGTGTGAACCAGAAAGACGCCGAGGATATGTCTTTGATTCGCAAACAGCTTCTTCAGATCCAAAACCAACAATTCAATTTGTTCGACCTCCTCCAGGTTTGTTATTGAGTCTACTATATCCTCTTTCTAAACGCTACGTTCAGCTGCATTATAAGACCCTATTTGCGCCTGTGCTGTTCTTCTGAGTTCTGTTTTCCTATATAACTAAACTAATAAGGGAAAATGCTTTGTTGAGTGGGAGCTAAAGTGAAAAAATAAGTTCAATGGTTAATGAACGTCAAAGTTTCTTAGTTCATCTTTACTTGTTGTCTTCTACGGTTCACTCTTGTCACACCCAGGATAGCACGCATAGATTGTCTTAGGATGCATTGAGTATCAAATTTTGCAGTTCAACTGATGAGAGACTATGCCTCTTTTTCCATCTGCTTTAGTCCCATTGAGAAGAGGATTGGTTGTTGCACTTTGATATAGATGGAAAATTGATGCCTTTACTAGATAAGATAGAAAATGGATTTTAGTTCAATATCACCACCACCGGCGGGGGGGGGTAAAAATGATGGTAAATAAGTGAATTAACAGACCACCAGATTGAACCCCAACTTTAGAGATGCCTTGTTGATTCATCTTATTAAAGAATTGAATCCTTGCCATGCTCGTATCTTTTTTACATGGTTTGAACGGAGGCCTTTCTTGAACTATTTCCACCTCGTGTTTTTCATTGCCATTAAGTTGATGTACAGTTTCCTACTTTCTGAAACAGTGTGGAGCTTTACTTTTCTGTTCAATATGTGGGTTTTTTGAATTTCTAAAAGCATTACATTAATTTTAAAGACGCATATGCTAACTATTCTTTTTATACTTGATTACAGAGGTTCATTGGCAGCTCCCAAAGTGGGATGAACTCTTTGGAGACCCGCGTAAATGGCCTGGAGAAGGCACTGGATGAGATATCATGCAATCTGGCAGTATCAACCGGAAGGGTGTCAAACACCGACTCTGCAGGAAATTCGTGTTGCATGCTACCTGGTGCAGAATTTCTGAGTCCAAAGTTTTGGAGGAGAGCAGAAGGCCAAAATTCATCTTCCAGATTCTCTTTCTATGGGAGGAATCATTCACCTACCGCCATACGTAATATGCCCAACAAAGATGCCAATGCCGAACTTCTTAAGCTGGATGGCACAAGGGGCCAACACTACCATGGTGGTCCATCCGTCGTGAATCGAACTTCAGATCCCTGCAAGGATCCAAGGGGAAATCAAGATGCTGAGAGTACACAAATTTATGCTGTTGGTGGCCTTGACAGGGCATATTCTAATTGTATGAGTTCAGTAAATTTGAGCAACAGGTAAAAACAGATTTGTATGCACTCCTAACTTAATGTTCTATTGCAAATAATTTTGTTTTTTCTCTTTTGTTGTTAGGAGGATAATGATACAAATGTGATGTGTCTCACATGCTTAGTACCATTTCATCATGGACTAGGTCTTTATTTCATTTCCTTGTAGAAGAACTTCATTATTTCCACTGCAGTCCAGTGAGGATTAGTGTCAGAGGGTTCTCATCCCACATTGGATTGGATCCGGAGCGGGAGGGTTCTCGTCCCACATTGGATAGAACCCTCCCACATTGGATCTGGAATGGGTATAAATGGGTTGCATGTTAGCCTCACCTAATATCTTTTAAGCACGTACTCATTTTAAAGATCAATATTTTTAAGTCAAAATGACAGTTTTAGCTAGGCAAACACAATATAATATTGAATAAATAATTGAGAATCATGCCTGTGTAATAATTTGTAGTATATGAAAGAATGAGAAAATTGGTTGTCCCCACTAGTTGGATAATTAGGGCCATGTGAATATGTGTTGGACCTGATCCTTCCTGGGATGGCTCTCTATCATAGTCTCATATATGTCTCTGTGTTATGTATCATGTTTGTGTTAAACAAAATATTAGATTATAAATATCATCAGCTTATGCAAATAAGAATCATGGATGAGTCTTTTGGCATCATCTGAAGACAGAAGAATTATTAATCACTTTACCATAATAATATGTCATGCATTCTAATCTGTCACTTACCAAAAGATTTCTTATCCGTCTGTTTTTTGTAATTTTCATTGAGAAGTATTAATCATAATTAGATCTAGTGGACTTGTTTAATTTTTTAATATTATCCTATTGAACTACAAATGTATACATCATTTATTTTAGAGATAGCTTAAATTTCACTCCTGTTTCTAACTACAATTAAAGAAAATAGAAGTTTTCATGATTAGCTACTAATGCAGAAACAAAGTTACAAAATCGATCAAACGATACAAATTTAGAGAGAGGAAAACATTAGTCTTCTTCAGTAATTTTCTAGGAGAATATAAACAATATCATATCATCTAAGAGATTCCTTAATTGGATGCCAAAAAAGCAATGTTATTCAAATATTGTTAAATTGATTGTAATATTTTTCTACCCGTGAGGATCTCATCAGAGCGCCTTATATTTCTTATAGGCTATGAAACAAATAAGAATTATTCTTACCGAGTTCATAAAAAGTCTCGCCTCTTTGAAAATTAATTTGTAGAATACACAATGAGATGATAAATTTCCGCAAATTCCTTTTAAGCAGCAATCATCACAATCGAAGTCTTTGTTTGAATTGATTTTTTAAATACTGATTTTGATTTTTCGAATTGGAAAGTGTCTTAAATATTTCACACAAATTACAATCCTGAAATATTGTGGCAACATGTAATTCTCTTGCCAACTTTAATGGCCTCTTAGTCTTCTAGGCCCATTCTTGGTGGCACATCAACACAACTAGTGAACAAGTTGTTGTCATTCCAGAGTGCCTCACTATGGTGAATTGCCTCATCTGAAACCAAATTCCAAAACAAATAGTATTGCAAATTTCTTGAACCAACCAATTAAGTCAATAAATTCAAGAATTCACTCATAAATATGCGCAACGCAACATAATGATAACACATGTATTTGTCTTATTTAATTAGTCTAATTTTATGTCGGATGAAAATGAGACGGACATGCTTGATTTCTTTATGTTATGAATGTTGTTGCTATTTGTTGAAGAAACCAAGCAGACTACTGCAGTTTAATATGATAAGTGGAATTGACTTACTATATTTTATATAAGTTTATATCTGTACTTGTGTATATATTTGTGTTGATGTAAGTTTGTATTTGTTAAAAAATGGAAAGAGGTGGTTAGTGAGTGCTTATCTATTCGATTGAAATTTGAAAATAAAAAAAAAAATATATATATAATGGTATTTAAACTTATAATTTATTTTATATAATTCAATTCTAAGTAATTTTTAACCATAATGGTTTTATAATTCCCTACACTTCTTTGGTAAGGTATATTCCCATCTTGTATATCTTATCTTCTAAGCAATAGAAATTTTTAAAGAGCATTCTAAAACCCTGCACTAGAACTTTACTAACGGTTGGATTAACTACGTTTGTGCGCATTTAGACCATTCATGACATGACCTTGGTCTATATAACAACTATTATGCAATCAGTACACTCTAATGTGCACTATAATTTTCATATCCACAAATATAAGAGAAAATTTTAACAAATGAATAAATTATTCAAAAACAAGGATGCCTAAATCTCATATCGATTTTGGTACTCCGCATATATATAGTTTGGATATTATATATAGTTCCATATTAGATGGATATTTAGATTTACACTTCTCTATCAATCCACGTCATATATAGATATAGTAGGTATTTTCTCATCATATTAAAAAATCATGAGAGATGTTATATTTTAAATCACAAATATAATTTCATTTGTATATATAATTTAATATTAGGATGTGATATTTAATTCTACAAATGTAATTTTAAATAACTTGTTTAATTTTTATAAATGTAATTTCAAATACACGGTAGGTATTGTAAATTTGTAATTCAAGTATATCGAATTTTAATCCCAATTTGAATGTAATTTCAAGCCAAGATGTTCAAACATTCAAATTGTAAGTCTCAAACAATATGAATCAAATAGGTATATATGTATGCTATGTATGTTGCTATGGATGTTTTAGCATCCACCCTTAACCATTTCATTCCTATTGAACCTGATTTTACTTTCCATTGGAGGTGCTTCAAGAACAAAATTTCCCACATTTGTTTTCCTGATGACCTTTTCTTGTTTTGTCATGGGACCCTACTCTCTTTCTACCCTTACCAAAGCTTTACACTAATTCACTTCCAGTCTGTTCGCACTAAAAAATAAACAAAAGCCTGTTCGTACTAAAAAATAAATTGGCCTAATATATTTTTCGTAAATCGCGGGCGTGCCAGAACCGATGACGTGATTCAAACGGTTCAAGACGAACAAATTATCGTCTCTTTTGAACAAATTTGCGAATCAAGCAAAAAACACGAGAGATAACAAAAATCGTGTGTAAGGATTCTTCTGCCTCAATCAAGAGGACTTTCGGTAACCAATAAATTATACTTCGAAAACTGGAATGAATGAATGAAATTTGTAAGACAAGAATTTAAATGGACTGATAAAATAAAATAGTGCAGGAAAGTAAAATAGACGATGCTATTGAAGCAAAAAGATAAATTATGGTATTTGGTGCAGGACCTCTAAAATAGTGGTCTTGTTCCTTATTTATACTAAACATAATTGAACTAATCTACTTATAAATAAAAAGATAAATACTCCTCTATTCTAATCCTATCAAAACACCAACATAAACTAAACAACAATTCAAACACCAGTCCCCAATACTCTTCAAATTCATTGTCTTTATCGGCAGGTAACTTGGTGAGCAAGAATAATCTACATCTTGGGCTTCTACCTTCAGGCCAAAACTCTTTAAAGAAAACTATATTCTCAACCCACACGGCTATCACATGGCCCAAGCTTCACTTCATTTCTTGGCCTAGCTTTGGCCCAGTATCGTAGCCCAGTATTCCACACACTTTCTGGCTCAATTTCGGCCCACTTGAATTTCGTTTCAGTTGAATCTCAGCCATGTCATCAACTCCTTACTCCGCACTGTATTGGCTCAATAGTGGTGGCAACAAAGCCATATTTTCTTCTCTAATGTGCCTGGGCAGGATATGATCTGTATGACTGAGGATTGTGGCTTTGAGATTGGTTATTTCCCTTTCAAATACCTTGGTTTCCGTCTTTTTTCCACTAAGCTCTCTTACTCATACTATAAATCTTTGGTTGATAGAATCACCTCAAGAATCTAGAATTGGACTTCTAAATTCTTAACTTATGTTGGTATACTCCAACTCATCCAGTCCATCCTTCTCAGTATACACATCTACTGGAGTACCCACATTACTCTCCCTTTTCATGTGATCAAAAGTATCAACTCTTATCTCAGGTGTTTCCTATGGACTGGCTTGTAGATGAAAAACATGGTGTAAAGGTTAAATGGTCTTCTATTTGCAAACCTAAAGAGCTAGGAGGATTGGGCATTCCTAACATTGGCCTCCTTAATAGAATTGGTCTTCTTAAGCATATTTGGAATGTTTTCAGAGATGATGGTGACTCTCTTTGGATTGACTGGGTTAAGTTCAACATTATCAAGAATCAAAGCTTTTGGCAAATCAAAGCTTCTCATCTGAGTTCATGGAATTGGAGAAGAATTCTAAAACTTAGAGGCTCAGCTAAACAGTTCATCAAGCATCATGTGGTCAATGGCAAGGATATTTCTATATGGTATGACTTCTGGATGCCAAATGGCCTTTTAGACAATGAGCTCTCTCATTTGGATCTCCATTCAGTGGCTCTTTCTACTTGGAATGGGACCATAAGGTTTGCAAGCTCATTAGAAGAAATGCTTGGTGCATTCCTCTTTCTATTCAGAGATGTTAGGAATTAATTCCCATCACATTTAGGAATTAATCCCGCTCAAGATCATCCACACATGTTTTTACTCACACACAAGCACACACATAACACACAATATTTAACGTGGTTCAGCCCCAACTTTGGCTTACGTCCACGGATGAGAAGAGATTTCATTATAATCATGTAAAGATATTACAACAGTAAAGAATTATTAACATCGATAAACATACACAAACTCCACCTGAGTTTTTCATGTATACCTACAACTCATTCACATGCTTTGCGACTCCTTCACGTGAAACTCCTTCTTGCCATAGTGTCTACTCTACCCAACCCGTAAACTCTCTCTACCCTTTCAAAGCACATCGATCCCCATGGGGCTACATCTTCTCCTTCTCATGAGTCTCAACTATCAATCCTAGGTGTCTATTTATAGAATTATAAACCTAATTTCTTGTTGGACAAGGATTACAATTCCTTGGAGAATAATATTTTTCCTCTAACAAGAAATTACCATATAAAATATACTCTAAAATAGAAAACCTAATTACAATACCTCTCCTAATGCCAACTTCAACACCAAGCACACTTACCTGGCTTTGGTCCCCCCTCACCAACCTCTTCTTGGTATCACACTTTATGGTTTACAAACCATATACCTAGACACTCCTTTATAGCTTGGCTTGCTCTTAACAACAGCCTTAGAACCAAGGACAAGCATGACATTCCTAATGGTGTATCTAACTTATGTGTTCTATGTAACTCTCAGCCTGAAACTCATGAACACATCTTCTACAATTGTAGCTATTCCTCTATGGTTTGACAATGGTTTCAACACAAGATTGGGGTTTATCATGGTAACCACTCACTGCTCTCTATTGTGGATTGGGCTTCTACTCTATGGAACACAAGCTCAACATCACCTATTGCTCTAATCTATAGACTTTGCATGGCTGGTACTATTTACTATCTATGGAAGGAAAGGAACTCCAGAATCTTTTCAGGAAGGTCCTTGGCCCCTAACTCTCTTTCTCTCCAGCTTGAAGCTTGCATTAGATTGAAGTTATCTACTCTCAAACTCAAGAACACAAGCACACCAGAGATATAGCTGCTATATGGTGTCTTTAAAGTTCATTTCTTGAATGACTTGATTGGAGGATTTGATCTTCCATGCATGGTTTTTCTTCCTGCCAGGGCTGTTAGGCTTTGGTTCTGTTTTTTTTTGCTTTGTTGGCTTTGGTCTGCATGGCTTAGGTTAGCATGGAGGTGCCATGCTTTTTGAGCTGTTTTGGCTCTTTGTTCTCCTTTTCCTTGTTTGCCTTTGCCTTTGTATTTGTTTCTCCTTTTTGGTAATAAAATTTTTACTTACCCAAAAATATATATATATATATATATATATATGTATGTATACATATGTCAGTCTATGTGGTGTGTATGTGGGACTGGCCCCATTGAATTTCTTTTTTCCTCTTTTGTATTATTTTGTCTATAAAATTATATATTTAATTAAAACTTCCCACTCAAATTACACAAAGCCTTCCACTTACATCACAAAAGGTTACCATTGTATCTCAAATGAAGGACAATTTTAAAAGACAAACTCACACAGAAGGTGCCACAGATAATAAGACCGTCATTGCCTCATTGGAAGAAGCCATTGTTCACCGTATCGACGGAAATTGTTATGTATTATCTGGTTCATAACGCTTTAGAAAAGTGTCGATACCGTTATTTAGCACAGATATGTTGGGCATTACGGGCCCCACATATCTCAACAATGGTGTGATATTGTCCGTTTTGGGCCTAACCCGCACGGTTTTGCTCTTGGGCTTCCCCAAAAGGCCTCACACCAATTGAGATATATACATCATTTTATATACCCATGATCCTTTCCACTTTTAACCCATGTGGGACTTTGGTCGCATACTTAACAAGATACTTATTTGATACTCATTTTAGAGGCCCGGTTCGTAACGCTTTAGAAAAGTGTTGATACCGTTATTTAGCACATATACTCATCCGATACCTATTTTAGAGGCCGATATTGTCCGAGTCCGTTAGACCGATACCGCAACGCTGAACCATGTTGGAAGCCCACAAAAGCCTATTTAAGGAGTTGAAATCATGACTGCAGTGACTCGGACAATATCAACCCTAAAAATGTGGTTTCAAAATACCGCAATCCTAAAAATGGGTATTGGTTTCAAAATACCAGAATCGGATAATATCGATCCTAGAAATGAGTATCGACGTAACGTCCCTTAACCGCGAACATGGGCCAAAGACATTCAAAATTATATTTGTGTAGGTATATGTATGTGTGTATATATATATATGCATGTATTTTTATTTTTGTTAAAAAATTGAAATTAGAAATCACAACCTCATTTATAATGTTCGAAATTCTAATTCAATCTCAAATCCACACAATTGTGTAAGAGGATAAGAATATAAAAAACCAAAAGAAAAACCAAAGCACATGAGATACTACATACATTCTAACGAAGGTCACAATCTTTGATTTATTTTACAAAGCATAACCCCATTTTGACCTAATGTGAGATGACCAATCCTCCACTGAAAACCAATATATCATAACACTTCGTAGCACTACTAGCTCAGCCCCTGGAGGTAATTTTGATTGCAGTTCTAAAGCAATTGTTTCTTCTGCCATTTGAACTTCACTAGCCTTGCGAGTATCAACGGTTATTTTCTCTAACGATGCAACGTTGTCAAGTAGGTAAAAAACTAGCTCAAAATCAACCTCGTCGCCAATAAATCCAACAAATTCTATCACCTTAAGGCATTTATGCAGCCGTTTCCTAGCTGTTTGTACCGCATGTCTTTGCAAATGGTAGCTCTCATCATAGCTAGTACTCCGGACAACCACCTATGAGAAAAGGAAAAACCAAAACAAAAAATATTTAAAACATCGCTTGTCATATAAACAAGAGTCAGTTTTCCAATTTGATTAATAATGAAGCAATCCAAATTCTTGCACAATCCTTGAACTAAATAGATCGTCTTTATGAGGTATTACAAATATGGAGAATTTAAGTAATTATGTCGTATCTAAAGATAAAATGTGGAACAAATTGCAAAGTACTTGTATAAGAGTATCAACATACCTGAATGATCCGATTATGAATTCCATTTTGTTCGAACAGTGAAATGGAACTTTTCAATAACTAATTATGAAAATAATAATACTTGGTCTAGTTGGAAAATATTTGGGACTTAGTGCCTTTAAAAGCATTAAGTCTCATGTTCAATTCCTACAGGGTGCAAAGTGTAAACAATTCCTTAGGGCCACGACCGCAGACATAGCATCAACCATATCCGATTTGTGTGGGAGTGTCGCTTTGCACGATCCTAGGAATAAGCCAAGGTGAAAGACTCAGACACCCCGGTTACCAAAAGAGAAAAAAAAAAAAAAAAGAAAAAAAAAAGGTCAAACAGGTTAAATTTAGACCCTAAATCAATACCGGCAAACTATTAGCCATAATATACTTCAATGGAAAATTAAAGTCCTCTTCTCAATAGCCTAGTCCACAAAGGATTATCATCTTGCATTTACTACCTCTACCATCAATTTTATCTAAGAGTAGATATAGTTCATTGCCTTTACACTTGTATCATCACATATCACTGCTCATAAATTCACCTGTACGAGGCAAAAAAGTATATAATTTTTTTACCAACTTCCTTCGAAAAAACATATAGAGGCAGATAATGTGCTATCAATGTCATTACAGGTATACATTACTTAATAAGCACCTACGGAACATAAAACTCCAGATGTCAACAATTAAAAACCGGAAAGTAAGAGCACTCACCACAAAAGAAAATCTGTACAAACAAGGAGATGCCTCTGTCAGGGAAATGCTAGGAAGGAAGCTATCGACATACACTTTCAAGGTTAATTGCTTTAGAATCTTGAATTCAGGAAATTCAGAGAACCGCCAAAAATCCTGAAAGAGTCCAACAAAGATAACGTAATAACAAAATATGTCAAAAAAAAAAGAACACTTGAGGAAGAGAAGGCAAACAAGAATGTAACAAATACAAAAGAATTAGATACTAACCTCAGAACACAACTCCAATACAAATGTATGCAACTGAGAGATACACTTGGATAATTGAGAAAAAATATTAATCACACCGAAACCCCCAGGATACTTTAGAAAGGTCGCACGGACTCTTGAAGCGGAAACTTGTGTCACTACCACTACATTCAAATGACACAAGATTTCTTGCTGAAATCTCAATACTTTCCATATTCCAAACAGATAATTTTAAATGCTTGAGTGATTGACCGTAGGCCTTTAAATTTATTAGAACTGTCAAGCTATCAAGACATACTTCTTCAAGAAGTGGACAGTTTGATAGAAACGATTCAAGACATTCGTCAGTTACATCTACGGTTGAAAAACAAATTGCAGTCAGGGATTTAAGACTTGAAAATTTGAGTAATCGTTGTGGTAAAACATAATGCCCTTCCAAGACGCGCTGAAATAATTGTGTAAGATCCAACACAAACCTTTTGACTATCTTATGCGTTGCAAAGCGAACCCAATTATCAATATCAGACGTAAAAGTATAATCCAAATCAAATCGAACTATGAGTTCATCAATGGTTGTACCCTTATGCGAGTTCAAGACATGATTCATCCAACTTACATAGTTAGACCTCTCCTTATCTAGAAGCTCATAACTTGGTTTATTGCAGACTTTCTTTAATACCTTGGAACCATCAAAATCTAAAGAACCGGTTGTATATATCCACAACTCCTTCCATCTAGCCGAGACTAGACTAGATCTTGCAGCCTCTTTCATTGGTAAATGAGACAGGATGTGACTAAGTATTCCATCCGGCAACTCACTGATTGGAAACCCTTCCAAAGGATTACTCTTCACTTGACATTGATTATTTGAAGCCAAAGAGAGAGATGGTAAGTGGGATTGGGGAAAAGCATTGAAGAAATAAAATTGAACAACTATTTATGACATATATGCACCACCCCAAAGAAGTGGAAGATAAAAATAAAAAATAAAAAGATATATTTCACGGAGACACATATATAAACATACCAACATATATATTAATGGCTAAAATAGTAAAATCCCTCATACTTTCAAAAAATAATTAACAAACCCCATATGATAATGGAACTCCCTAATAAGCCCCAACTAGTTTTAAAAAATTTATCATCTTGCTCCCATTCCGTTTGTTTGCCGTAAAAAAGTAACCATGTGCCTGAGGCATGTGAACTCCTATTCACTAAATTACATGTGAAAGGAAAAATTGACCTCCATGCTTGAATATATTAGTTAAACTATGATCTAAAATAACACATTATTTATAAGACAATTATACAACAATCTTAAAAGATAATAGAATTTCCAAAAAAATTGACACAATCAAAACAATAACTTATTATATATAATATACAATGAACAATTCAAATAAAATAACTACATTATTGTTTTCTATATTTAAAAAAAGAAAAGTAAATGAGTTATTAAACAGCACTATATAAAATGACAGCTACAATGTTAAGCGGATATAAAATCTCATAGAAATACAATATTGAACTAATTTTAGAAAAAAGTGAAAAATTAGATAAAAATCAAATAACTATCAGCTTACTTTTATATATTCATGAAAATGTAATTTATCCAAAAAGGGAGTGCATGTGTTATCATAGCCTTTTTCAAACTTCTTAAAGTAATATTTTTGAATAAATTATACTTTCACCCCCTCTTATTTGAATAAATTACAAATTTTATTTCTTGTTTGGATAATTACATTTTACCTTCTCTACGTCATTTCCAGTGACCGATAATTGAAAATTACTAAAATATTCATTATATTATATTATAACTTTAATTCAGAAATATCTTAAATATGAATTCACCTATTTGACCTTATAATTAATTAAGGTCAAATTTAGCTAACCTAAAGTGTAATTTACCCTAAATATTATTATTCCTATATATAAAGCACACATAGGAATGGCAAAAAAATCCGCCCCGTTAAATTAATTGGGGCGGGTATGGGGCAAAACAAAATTACCCGATTATAAACGGGGCGGGTATGGGTCACCCCCACCCCGCCCCGAATAACTGACCCGCCCCGCTTAATTGGTTATTTACTAAACTAACCTTATATATTTGATATATTACTAACATAGCCCATATATATATATATATATATATATATATATATATATATATATATATATATCTTATGTTAAGACACCAAACCCTAGTCTTCTTCTAACACGCCGCTCTCGCCTCTCTATCCCCAAAACCAACGTTTCTCTTCGTGTTTCGTATCAATTGATTTCTTCACATTGACATTATCAAGGTTTCAATCGTTTCAATTCAGAACCATACTTGTTTGAGCCAACCCAGCTTTGTTGATTGAATAAAAGGTTGAATTTTTGAGTTATTGACAAGCGTTCCTATATGGCTGAGCTGAATTCTTGTAGAGAAACCATGGTTGGTGAACCAATTCGTGATGGGTTTGAGGAATTGGGGAATTTGGGTTCCTTTGATTGAGGAAAAGATGGTGACTGACCCGGTTCGAGATGGGTCTGAGAAATTGGGTGATTTGGGTTGCTTGGTTGAGGAAGAGATGATAAAGGGTATTGCAGAAGAGGGGTTATGTGGGTCATCAATTGTTGTTGGTGTTGATGGAGTGAACAATGGTGAAATGGTTAGTGTTATCAGTTGTAGCACGGAGAGTGTTGGAACTGTGAGTGTTGATGCTAGTGGTGTTAAGAGTGGTGAAGTTGCGGGTGTCGATGGATATGATACGAGGAATGGTCAGATAATGAGAGTCAATGGGGATGGAATGGAGATGGTTGAGAATTGAAGTGATGATGAGGAGAGAAAGGGCGAGAGGAAGAAAGGGTCGCGGGGTGAGGATAACCGAGTCACAGGACGGGACAGAAAATAAAAAAAGTAATCGGGGATGGGGCAATCAGATCACGGGACGTGACGGAAAATAAAAAAAATAATCGGGGTTGGAAAATTAAACCGGATCCGAATATGGAGAATATGATACCCGCCCCATTGTCATTCCAAAGCACACACATGATACAAGACTTGAACTCCCTCTCTCTAGAATTCAAGTCTGTAATTTACCCTCTATACACTTTTTCTCACACACAGTGACACACACATAGCCCTCTTCCCCGCGCTATGGCGTACATAGTCCTTGGAGGTCAACGACGTTGTCGCCGTCGATCAGAGCCTCTAGGAAACTGGGTTCCACGCCACTGCGACGGAGCTGATCGCCGTGAAATGGCTGAAGATTTGGATCGAAATTGGCACGGTTTTGTCGGCGATCAGACTATTCGAAGCCCAATTGAGCAACTGTGCTTATCAAGTTCTGGGTATGTCAGATTTAGCCCTTTTGCCCAAATTCTTTGGCACGAGAGGGTTAAGGTGCGAAACCCTATAACTAAAAAGGTTAAGCATAGTAAACATCCATGTAGTATAAATACGGTGTATTTTAAAAATATGTGTATTGACACCAATATTTTTGAAAAACGTGTGAACACTCTGCAAGCTTCAAAAACGTGCAAATATCCCCTGCAAGTTTCAAAAATATGCGAATACCTCCTTCTTTAACTTTTATATTCTCTTAAATACTCATTTTACCTTTTTTCTTCAAAATATATATATAAATTTTGAAAAATAAATTTTGAAATCAATATATAAAATTCAAATTCAAAATTTATTTATATATATAATTCGAAATATATATATAAAATTCGTAAAAATATATATAAATTTCAAAAAATATATATAAATTTTGAAAAAAAAATATTAAATTTCGAAAAATATATATAAAATTCGAAATAAATATATAAAATTTGAAAAAACATATAAAATTCGAAACAAATATATAAAATTCAAAAATAAAATATAAAATTCAAATAGTTGTGCAAATAGAAGTATAAAAAACATAAGTGACCAAAGTACAATACACCAAAAAAAAATTAAAGTCAAAGAAAGTAGAAAATAGAAGTATATTTTCCCCAAATTTTATATATTTTTTCCGAAATTTATATATGTTTTCGAATTTTATAATTTATTTTCAAATTTTAATATATATTTTTTTAATTTAATATTTTTCCCGAATTTTATATATATTTTTCAAAATTTATATATGTTTTCAAAATTTATATATATATTTTGAATTTATATATGTTTTTTTTCCAATTTTATATAATTTTTTTAAATTTATATTTTTCTTTTCAAAATTTATATTTTTTTGAAATTTAATATATATATTTTTAATTTTAGTTATTTTTTCAAATTATATATATATTTTTACGAATTTTATATAATATTTCAAATTTATATATGTTTTTCGAATTATACTAAGGGCATATATGTCTTTTAATACAAAATGTGGTCAATTCGCACACAAATGAAAGGTTTAAGGTGAAATCAAACCAGGAGGGTGTTATACGCACTATATCCATACTATAGGGGGTTTAACACACGCGACCCTAACTAAAATGTGTGTATTGGCATGCATAAATTTTAAAAATGTGCGAATTCCCCCTGCAAGTTTTGAAAATGTGCGAATAATCCTTGTCAACCTCTTAAATACTCATTTTATCCTTTTGTGAAGACTATTATACCCTTATAATTAAATTAGCATTATATCCTTATAATAAAAACTATATAAAATTCGAAAAATTTGTGAAAATAATATATAAAATTCCAAAAAATATATAAAATTCGAAAACATATATAAAATTCGAAAATAATATATATAAAATTCGAAAAAAAATATATAAATTTTGAAAACAATATATAAAATAAAAATATATATATAAAATTCGAAATAAATATATAAAATTCGAAACAAATATATAAAATTTGGAAAAAAAATATAAACTTTGAAAACAATATATAAATTCGAAAAAATATATAAAATTCAAATTATATATAACATTCAAAATATATATTTTTAATTTATATATATATATTGTTTCGAATTTTATATATTTCTTTCTTATTTTATATATATTTTTTATAATTTCATATATATTTTTCAAATTTTATATATGTTTTCGAATTTTTTATATTTTTTCGAATTTTATATATGTTTTCGAATTTTATATATGTTTTTGAATTATATATATATATATATATATATATATTTTTCGAATTTTATATATTTGTTTCGAATTTTATATATATATTTTTGAATTTCATATATTTTTTTCAAAATTTATATATATATTTTGAATTTTATATGTTTTTTTTTTAAAATTTATATATTTTTTGAAAAATATATCTTTTTTTACATATTTTCCATTTTTTTGAAATTTATATACTAATGACATATATGTCATTTTACACGAAATGTGATCAATTCGCACACAAATGAAAGGTTTGGGATGAAATCAAATTACTGGGTGTTATACGCACCATATGCATAGTATAGGGGTGTTAAAGACTCACAGCCCGACGTTAGATCGAAGTTGTTCAACACGTCATAGGTGGGGATTTTAGTCTCCGCAGCCATAACCCTCTCTGTTTCATACATGAATTTCACTGATATTATATCACCGGCGAATTTTCTGTACAGTTTGGGGATGTGGAGTTTGCGTCATTTGTGTCGTTGAGGAGGAAAGTTTTCACGAAAAAGCGGCCGACGATATAATGTCACTGAAATTCATGTCTATATATGTATTTATATAGTTATATATATGTTTATATATGGATGCCTAGTTTGTAGGTTTTGACAGTGGTGCCATGGTGATGGTGGTGTTCGTGTTGCAGAAATGATGGTGGTGATGGTGGTGCCGTCGTCGGGATGGTGGTGGTAGTGTTGTCGCTGTTTGGATGGTGGTGGTGGTGTTGCGGGAATATATACATACGGTTGAAGTATATAAATACTTAAATTACATCTTTTTTATAAACTTAAACTTTTAGAGTAATTAACACATACAAATGTATTTTTATGAACAACTGAGCACCCTTGAGAATATTAATGAAGCCGTAAAACCTATCTAACTCATTCATATATATATATATACACAAGGGCATTTTGGTCCACTAAAGTAAGGGGCAAAAGGGTCTTTTCAGTAACTGAGAATATTATAGTCATTTCTCCACTAAAAATGTCTTTGACCGGCGTTGACTACGCATGAAGTCAGATGAAGGGGGAAAGTGTAACCCAAAAGCAAACTAGAAAGGGTGAAACTATAATTATCCAAACAAAAAGGGGTAAAACTATAATTAACCCTCTCTTCTTTTCTTTTTTTTTAAGTTTTTAAATAAAAATGGTGCAAGAAGTTATGTCATTAGATGGTATACCAATTTTTGAGCTAAACACTTGCGCACAAAAATGCTAACATTAACCGAATATAGAAATTTAAATGAAGGAAAGGAAAAACCAAACTTAACGCACTCACATGCACCATGACTCCATGACACATGAGAGTAGACATGTAAACGGGTCGGATTCGGATCGGATCTGTCCTGATCCGATCTGAATTCGATAAGCTTAAATTCGATCCGATTGACCCAATAATCCGATGAATTTTCACTTAATTGATTTAAATTCAATTTTTTTCATTTTCGGATATCCGATCCGATTAGGTAAAAAAAAATTACAAAAAAATATTATTATTTTTTTATTTTTATGTTATTTTTTAAGAATATTAAACACTAAATTATGTATTTTACAATCAATGCTTATAATACATTACTATACAAACATAAAAATGAAAAAGCGAAAAAAAAATGAAACATAATTAATATACTATTTAATATTTACATATTAATAATATAATATATATGTGTATATATAAAATTAATCGGATCGGATTATTATTGGATCGGATTAGCATGAATCCAAATCCAATTTATTAAGAAATCGGATTATCGGATTCGGATTCTAATCGGGTTATTGAATTTTATTTTTAATCCATATCCGACTAATCGGATCGAATTCGAATCAAAATCCAATCTATTGACATATCTACACGAGAGACTACACACATAACTGACAAAAGCCGCAATCTTTGATTTAATGTGAAATGACCTAATCTGGGATGAGCAACCCACTAGATAATATATTACTACTTCAGAGTACTATTAGTTCAGCTCCTGGAGGCAATCTCGTTTGCAATTCTAGAGCAATTATCTTTTGTGCCATTTGAAAATGAAAAGTTAAATCTTTCATTTACATAAAAAATAAAAATAAATTGATTTTCTATCCAAAAATTACTATTTATATGGGTAATTTAGTATTTTTTTAACAAATTCAAATATTTTATATTTTATTTTGTAAAGTGTGTCTAATATTATTGAAAATATGTATTAGTAAAGTCAAATATATTTCAAGATCAAAATAAAAAATGAAAACTTGTGTTAGTTTACAAGTTTGATAAATATAAATATTTTTAAAAATAAAATAAATGTACATATAAATAATAAAAATGTGTTGGTTTACAAATTTGATAAATATAAATATAAATATTTTAAATGTAAATACTTGTGTTAGTTAAATATGTGAAAAATACCTAAATTATATTATGGTATTTGATAAATATAAATTTAAATATTTTAAATATAAATAATTGTGTTAGTTAAATATGTGAATAATATATTTTTTTAATTTCATTTACACCCTCAGAATTTTGAATAATAGAATTATTTTCTAAATTGAGGGGTCAAATTGATAAATTAAAGTAGGAATAGGGGACAAGGATAGTTTAGGTATTTAACATGTGTCAGGTCTGAAAAAGGTGCCAAAAGTACCTAAGGGATAAGGGGTACAAATGAGTGCCTTTTTCTTAATTAGGGGGTCTGACTGCATTTATGAAAAAGTGGGGGGTCTAAATGAAGTTTTGATTTAATTCAGGGGATGTAAATGAAATTAACCCAAAACCAAAAGGTTAAACTCACATGCAGTTGCTATGAAACAGCCAAAAACAAAAAGATAAACCCCATTTTCAGAAAAGAGAGATCACAACAATAGTAACAGAAACAGAATATAGAAACGAAAAGAAAAGCCCAAACTTAAGACATGAGAAGTCATACACATAACACCAACAAAAGCCACAATCTTTGATTTAATCTGAGATGGGCACATCATAGTACTATTAGTTCAGCCCCTGGAGGTAATCTTGTTTGCAGTTCTAAAGCAATTATCTCTTGTGCCATTTGAACATGAAACTTGCGAGTATCAACCGTTATTTTCTCTAGCGATGCAACGTTGTCAAGTAGGTAAAAGACTAGCTCAAAATCAAGGTCGCTGCCAACGAATCCAACAAATTCTATCACCTTAAGACATTTATGCAGCAGCCCTTTCGTAGCTGTTTGTACCGCATTTCCTAAATGGGGGTGCCAGAAAGTCACCTATGAGAAAAGGAAAATAAAAATAGTTAAAAGAATTTAAAGGAAGTACTTCTATGAGAGCATCAGACATCAACATAGCCAAATGATCCTATTAAAAATGCAAATAGTGAAACTGCACTTTAGATTCGTAAGTGTCAAAATGAAAAGATTTGGTCCACTTGAGACTTGGTTTTCATGTTCAATTCCTCCTGGGTGGAAAAACGACCGCAGACATAACCCCAGCCAAGGTAAAAGACTTGAACGCCCCAGTTATCGAAAGAAATAAATGAAAAAAATGTGATCGAACAAAAAGAAATGAAAAAAAATGAGCTAGGCCCGAAATCAGTACAGTACACGTAATCTATTACCCATAATACTTGTATGGAAACTTGAAGTCTTATTCTTCAAGCCTAGTCCACAAAGGACAATCTTTGCATATAGTACCTCTACCATCGATTTCATCTAAGATAACACTGGGGCGAGAGACTGGAGAATTTTAAAAAAGAAAATCATATGCAATTTTTATGTAAGATATATAATTTGAGGCCAGTGAAAGAAAATTTCAAAAAAATTAGGGGGGGCATATGTAATGTTTATGAATTTATACGTAAGATGTATTTCTAGGCTAGTAAAAAAAATTGAAAAATTTTAGGGGAGACATGGCCCCCACTGGGCTGGGCATGGCCCCTGAGACAACATATAATTTGTAATTCTTTCATCAACTTCCCTTGAAAAATTGAAGATCCAGATAATGTGCTATGATGTCATAAAAGGTATAGATTACTTAATAAGGACCTACGGAAAAGAAAACTCAAGATATCAAAATTCTAAAGCCGAAAGTAAGAGCACTCACCACAAAAGAAAATTTGTACAAACAAGGAGATGCCTCTATCAGCGAAATGCAAGGAAGGAAGCTACTGATTGAAAATAAACTCAATTCCAAGGTTAGTTGCTTTAGAGTCCTTAATTCAGGAAATCTAGGGAAGGAACGAAATTCCTGAAGAGTCCCACAAAGATAACATAATAACAAAATGAATAAAAAAAAAATACTTGTAGAAAAGATGTCAAAAAAGAAAGTAACAATAAAAATTGATACTAACCTCATTAGATAACCTCAATACAAGTGTATGCAGCTGAGAGATATAATTAGATAATTGACGTATCATACATTGGGCCAAGGGAGGCGTCATCAGATGTAATTTAGAAAGGTTGCACGGACTCTTGAAACATAAACTTATGCCACTACCACCACATTCAAGAGACAAAAGATTTATCGCTGAAATCTCAATACTTTCCAAACCCCAACAGTAGGCTATTTTTAAATGCTTGAGTGATTGACCGTAGGCCTTTAAATTTATTAGACCTGTCAAGCTATCAAGACATACTTCTTCAAGAAGTGGACAGTTTGACATAAACGATTCAAGACATTCATCAGTTACATCTACGGTTGAAAAACAAATTGCAGTCAGGGATTTAAGTCTTGAAAAATTGAGTAATCGATGTGGTAAAATATAATGCCCTTCCGAGACGCGCTGAAATAATTGTGTAAAATCCAACACAAATCTTTTGACTTGCTTCTGCGTTGCAAAGCGAACCCAATTATCAATATCAGACGTAAAAGTATAATCCAAATCAAATCGAACTATGAGTTCATCAATGGTTGTACCCTTGTGCGAATTCAAGACATGATTCACCCAACTTACATAGTTAGACCTCTCCTTATCTAGAAGCTCATAACTTGGTTTATTGTAGACTTCCTTTAATACCTTGGAACCATCAAAATCTAAAGAACCGGTTGTATATGTCCACAACTCCTTCCATCTAGCCGAGACTAGACTAGATCTTGCAGCCTCTTTCATTGGTAAATGAGACAGGATGTGACTAAGTATTCCATCCGGCAACTCACTGATTGGAAACCCTTCCAAAGGATTACTCTTCACTTGACACTGATTATTAGAAGCCAGAGAGAGATAGTAAGTGGGATTGGGGAAAAGCAATATCAATTGAAGAAATAAAATTGAACAACTATTTATGACATATATGCACCAACCCAAAGAAGTGGAAGATAAAAATAAAAAATAAAAGATATATTTCACGGAGACACATATAAACATACCAACATATATATTAAGGGCTAAAATAGTAAAATCCCTCATACTTTCAAAAAATAATTAACTAACCCCATATGCTAATGGAACTCCCTAATAAGCCCCAACTAGTTTTAAAAAATTTATCATCTCGCTCCCATTCCGTTTGTTTGCCGTCAAAAAGTAACCATGTGCCTGTGACCTGTGAACTCCTATTCACTAAATTACATGTGAAAGGAAAAATTGACCTCCATGCTTGAATATATTAGTTAAACTATGATCTAAAATAACAAATTATTTATAAGACAATTATACAACTATCTTAAAAGATAATAGAATTTCCAAAAAAATTGACACAATCAAAACAGTAACTTATTATATATAATATACAATGAACAATTCAAATGAAATAACTACATTATTGCTTTCTATATTTAAAAAAAGTAAATGAGTTATTAAACAGCACTATATAAAATGACAGCTACAATGTTAAGCGGATATAAAATCTCATAGATATACAAAATTGAACTAATTTTAGAAAAAAGTGAAAAATTAGATAAAAATCAAATAACTATCAGCTTACTTTTATATATTCATGAATCGCAATCAATAAGGATTTTGAAAATATATATATATATATATGCCCGTAAATATACGAAAGTACTAATACAAAATATTCTTTTTAAGCAAGTATGAAGTGATTTAAGATGCTAATTATATATGAACAATTTACCTTACCAATTCAAGACACAAGAAAGACGTGTTAGTGTCCTCTCACTATATATAACAAACACACAGATTAGAGGTGATATGATGAACTTTTAAAAACTAGTGGAGATTTTACATATTTATCTTGATACAGGGGGTTATATGACTGATTTAGGATTTATTATTTTAATCCTTAAATCAATAGTAAAATGTGGAGGTTTATATATTTTCATCCTTAAATTAATACTAAAATGTGAAGGTTCTTATTTTCGCACGAAGTTAACAACTACATCACACATTGCGGGCAATGTGATAATTTTTTAATATTTTGCAAGGTAATTTGTTACACATGAAGTTACATGACAATCTTGAAAAGTACGAGGGGGTGTTTACGATTTTAGGCCTCTAATCAATAAAGAAACTGAATATGATCACATAAGGTTTTCTTACACCGAATAATATTCAATTTTGTCAATAATAACAACAATAAAAATTACCTTCCCAAGTGCAAATTTGGAGCTGAGTCGCCTTTGTTTCATTGTGTAAACCGTGCCAAGTAATGAGGCGAACGACCGCTAAGCTAATGATTGGGCTTTGGAAGAAATTGGAACTCCCACTGAGAAATTGTTCATAACAAAAAACTCTCAATCTATACAATTGAATATAGGAATAACAATGTCTGTGTGTGGTGTGTGTGTGTATATATATATATATGCACATCTATCAGAATTTGAACTCATGCATTAAAAAAGACAATCAAATCTAAAAATACTACCCAAGGAGGATGAAGCGAAAAGGAATGATCAAAAGAGAGAATTTTAGTACACGAACAATTCATTGAACATTTATATGATGATTTCTTCTTTGTTTTTCCCAAACTATGATTTCTACAAAAAAATAAAAATAAATAAAAACATATTTTAGCATTTTCGATTCTGATCCGTACGAATTAATTGAATCCTAATTACAACATCACTGTTATTCAATATAAAAGGGTCAATTAATAAGCAATAATATTGATTTTTTCAATTTCAATTTTTTCCCCTTGTATAATCTCATAGATATAGGTATATTTTATGTTTTACCTCCAAATCTTCGATCCATCTCAAATCCAACATGAATTATATCATATATATAGATAGATATATGCAAAGATCAGATCTTTTCTATATGCATGCATAATTGTATATAATACATATAAATATATAGAAGCAAAGATGTGTTGAACAAATATGTAGTAAACGTGTGGATTGTTGAATATCTCACCATTAATTAATCGTCTTTGGGTTAGTAAGGAAGGAAAACATCTTCTTTTCTCTTTTTTGCGCGGGAAAATCACTTCAAATCGGACACGGAGGCCATCGGCGGAGGTGGAGGTGGCGGCGGTGGGAACAGATATACAAGAAGAATAGGGTTCGTTTATAATTATTTCACTTATTAGACATCACTCTTTTCAGATAAAGTGAAAAACATAATAATAATAACGTTATGATAATTCATTTATTATTAGTTTTATTATTTTTTCAATTTAAATTTAGGCAATAATATGTTTTTATCTTCATTCTTTATTACCAAATAAATTGTCATTAAATATGACTAAATCATTTGTTTAGAATATTAATAATGTTATTAAACAGAGAAACTTAATTAGAGATGTTTTCTTTTTTAAAATCAATAAAAACTGTAAACATATTGAAGCAAAATGCAAAAATTTTGTCTAAAATATGACGTGGTTGCAATATACACCTGAGCTATTTTTTTTTAACAAATTAATTTCTTAACTATTAAATCATTGTATTTTGCCTATTAAACATTAGCGATAACTTTTTTGATTTCTAGTGTGTATGAAATTACTTAAGCACCTTTATTTCTTATTTATTAAAAAGTTTAATAAAAATAAATAATTAAATTATCGTAATACAAATTATCATAATGAATGAATGATTTGGTGTTGAATGGGGAGTTTTGCAAAAGTATTTAGTGAAAGGTACTATGGTAGTTTAATTAACTTATTTTTATTTTAAACAAATTCAGTCAAAAAATGATATCCCCTTATATGTAAATGGTATTATGATATTTTAACTAATTTATTTTTATTTAAAATTTCAGTAAAAAAATAATTTTCCCTTGTGACATACAATAAAAATGTCCGATTTAGTTTATAGCGCCTCGTCTCGTATCAGGCCCATATTGACTCGAAAAGGACTCGTATCATGTGTCTCCTAAAACTTTATACAATACAAATAAAAGATATATATAAATTAAATAGTCTAACCTTTTAATGAACTTATTATAAAATTAATAATAGCAAACTAAGTTTTAGCTATAAATGTTGCACAACTGATTAATATATTTTAGCTATAAATTTTGCACAACTGATTAATATAAGTTTTATTCAATCGTTATATAGTAGATTTAAATTTATTGCTCTCAAAAGTTCTTTTTTTATGAAAAAATATTAATAATAACAATAACAATTTGATTTAGGGCTCGAGTCAACTTGAAGTTAGTCCAATAATTTACATAAAAATAATAATAACAAACTAAGTTTTAGCTATAAATGTTACATAACTTATTAATATAAGTTTTATTGAATTATAATGCAATAGATATAAATTTATCAATTTCAAAAGTTCCTTTTTTATGAAAAAAATAATAATAATAATAATAAAAAATTGGTTCGGGTCTCGAGTCCGTTGAAGTTAGTCTAGTTAAGACCTAACCTTGTTCAGGCTCTTTTGGGCCGGACCAAACCCCAATTTATATATATATATATATATATATGTGTGTGTGTGTGGAACCTCAAGTATGAAATTTGAATTGAATAATAGCTTGGGCCATAAACCATGTTATGGAACATTTAGGTTATATTCTTATATTAACAATTAACCATTTATTTATTATTCCAAAATGCTCTCCAATGGTGGCATTATCATCATAGGACTGCCCAAGAAACATGTTCTGGTTTATAATAATTGGACTTGTCAATGTTGTCATAACGTGGTCTCCTTTTTTTTCAATTTGCGTAGAGAGGATGGTTGAACACATTTCAAAAGAAGTTTCAGAATTGTGTTTCTCACAATGCATCACATATAATATACAAATGTTGGATACAATTATTCATGAGAAAAAATAAATTTTCAATAAGCAATCATATTTATTCGAACGGATTGGTCTAATTGAAAAAAAAATTGAGACTTAATACCTCAAGAGGTATTAGGCATCATGTTCGATTTACCCGATTTGTGTGGAGGGATAGGTGAATAACCCCCGAACATCCCGATTAGCAAAAAGAAAAAAAATTAACAGGGGACCATATATTAGATGTACAAAGGACACAAGTCACAACATTACAAATTATTTTTGCTCATAACCATGTTAGGACCCAACTCAAGACCAAACCAAATTTAAACCACAACTTTACAGTAGCTAATGTATTTAAAATCTCAAAAAAAATTTAATACAACATGCTCTTATAAAATAGCAACAATTATAGGAACATTCCATGTTGCTATTGAACGAACCAAAAGTGATTATTGCAAAAACATATGGCAAAAACAAAACAATGTGAGGACTATTTCCATAACCCAAAAGCTTATCTTCACAACCTCTCTGGCATGTTCCTGCATGAACTTGTATATATATATATATATGTGTGTATGTGTGTGTGTAAGTGTAAGTGTAAGTGTATGTGTGTATGATGAATAAAGCGATGCGTGTGTTAGAAGGTGGTGATAAGATAAAGAAAAATTGGACCATTGAGCTATTCTTTGACAGCTAATGTATTCACTATTAAATCCACACAATTATTCAAGTCTTAGGGCACAAATTTTTGTCAACATTTACCTAATATACAATCATGCAAACTAACAAATTCTCATCCAAAACAGATAATACCAAACTTAGTTGAAATAAATGTTATTTCAATGCTTTGAATTAGTGGTCACTTCAAAACTAGAGTGTTCTAAAATGAAAAGCATTTGAGAAGCTATTTAGTCCATATTTTTTGGTGAGTAATTTATAAATTTTTTTAGGGTAGATGTGTTAGATGGAAAGGAACAGAGGAAATTGACAAGGAAATTGAGTAAGGAAACTTAAATAATCTTTTTGGCATGTATTTGATTAGCATGTAAAGTAAATTATAACAAATTACCATCATATGATTTTCAATAGAATCATATCATCATTATTAAAACTAAACAAAATAGAAATAAGGGACCAAATCATAGATATTTAAGGGCATGTTTGAATCGCACTATACCTTTTGCATTATATTTTTCACTAAAATAGAATCAATGCTTTGATTGTAAAATAGTGTGAGTCAAAAATTAAAGCATGTTTAGTATCACGAATTTGTAGTAGAAACTAAAATTGTAAATCAAACATTTTATAATTTTTTTACTTTGCTATTTTAAAACATAAAAAAAACTAAAAATTTACTTATGAAATTTGTACTTTTACTTTGAATAATGTCACTCTTGTTCAAAGCATATTACGAGTGCCAAACATAATGCCGTTGTCAAATAATAATATTGTAGCATTTCGCTACTGAAGCAGCAGAGGCACAACACGAACCAAACATGGCCTTAGCCTTCTCTTGTTTAGTTCTCTTTTTTTTTAAATAAATTAAGTAACAAAACTGAACCTTATATTTATTAATTTGAAAATTATTAGGACAGAGACTAGCAATTAGTTGATAACAGAAGTAGATGCATGAAAGTTACACTTAAACAACTTCTTAGCTTCATAATCAATAGTGGACACAGTCATATATATCACAATTATATTGAAAGACCACAGCATCCAAAGATAAGATGCCAAAATCACCCACTAAAATATGCAAATTAAAATCTAATTTTAATTAAGATAAACATTAGTATAAGCAACAATCTTATCCTTTTCAGAGCGCGTGAAAGAAACATTCCAACACATAACAAATGGGAAAACAGCAGAAGACACTATACTTTTTAATATAAAAGGAGATATACAGCAAAACAGTCTCTGTAGCACTATATTCTATGTTCACCAACATGTCCAAAGGTCAACCATTTTCACTTTTATTGACTCCCTAATTATCCACACGCGCAACAAAGAGCGTGAACCGATTATTCTTCTTTCTCCATATTTTTCCCTTTAAAAAATTTGAGTAAACACAGGATACTATTGACCGACTGGTTTTGACATGCTTTAGTCTCATCAGGCCAACTAGTTTGTGCAGAGATGACTCACGACCGACCTCATTATTAAATTGATTGATTTCAACATGCCTTGGTCTTAGGGGAATGACTTTAGTTCCCGACCAGTTTGTGTGACTTACTTTTTCATAATCAAGTTCAAAATTAGCAACAAACACCCCGCATTAAACCGTTTGAACCTGCTTGAATTTTGAAGAGGTATCATCTTAGCATGCCCTTTCCCTCAAATTAGTATCCACTCATTTTAGCTCATATGTCAATCATCGTGCTTGTCTACGATACTCATGACTTTGTCACGACTGCTCAAGAATCAGTTCATGGTAAACTGCTTTAAACTCATCACAATTCTCTTTAAAAAGAAATTACAACAGTGTCTTCTTCACAAAAAAATTCATGAATTTTTTTGTTACAATAATGTATAAATACTCATGAACGAATTTAATTATCTGAAAGAGAATTATATAGTTAGATTTTTAATCTGAATTTTGTTTATATTATATTAAATCAAGTAATCACTTATTTACACCTCTATTGTGGGAGCAAATTAAGACTGTCAAGCATAAAAAAAATTCACTAATTTTTTTTTTATGGTGATCTCACTTTATATTGTTGATATAATTTGTTTCTTATTTTTATTTATAGAAAGTATATCATATTAAAATAAAATTCATAAAAAACTTACGAGGGAGACTTCATAGTTGCATCACTATCCACTCATTATATTAAACAAAGAACATCAAGATCAATGTCTAGAGTTAGACACTTCAAAAATAAATAAAATCATATTAAAAAACCTTTTGCCATAAAAAAGTAACAACTAAAAATTTAGAAGCATTCGGAATTTTCAAACATTTCACAACTTAAAAATTGACTTGCAAGTTGCGAGTGTTTTGATATTTCCTTACCCAATCCAAAAAAAAAGCAATAATAGTAACCAATACATATATAAATTAGAGAATATATATATACCATGGTGCGGCCGTTACGTAACGGTTTTACGGCTTGCCGTTACCGTTACGAGCTGTTACGGCACCGTTTCCCGCAATCGTAACAGCCGTTACGGTGACCGGAACCCAGATTTTTACCGGTTCCAAAAATATCGTAATGATTAACATTTTTGAAGTTTTTCAAAATTTTAGATTAAAAATTTTTCTATTATGTATATGATATGATAAATGTTACTCCATTATTAAATTATTGAAAAATAATGGTCTACTAATGATGAATCAAATGTCCACTGAAGATACAACTCAAAATTGACAATATTTTCATGAACCCCAACCAGAGCAACAAGATTCACCACGAAATTCATTTTGGTGGTGAACCATGTATTTTTTAAAAAATTATTTTACATTGTTGGAAATAAATTATATCTTTTGTGATTTCAAATTTTTATTTATTTAAATTTAAATTTAATTTAATAATATCATAACAAGTATATCATAAACATTCAAATAACGACGACACCATTATATTTATTAATAACTCATTTTTTTATATTAAAATTCTTTAAAAAATTAAATAAAATTCACTTAAATCTATCAAAAAATCATCTTTATTCATTCATGTTGTCAAAAGTATCCAATTATAATATTTTGGATAAGATGTGCAAGATTTTAAAAAATTCACGATTGCGATAACCGAATCCCGTTACGTAATCCGTTACGGACCCGTTACCGTTACCGCGAACCATGATATACACACATCTATATAGATATATATTTGAATTTTGCAGCACCATATGGAAGGAATGGATTGGGCTAACGAATAAAAACAGCCCAATACAGCACAAGCATAACGCCACCCACAAACGCGTCTCCTTCTCTCTCTCTATATATATATACACACAATTACACACATATATACACGCACATGTAGGTGTGTACGCTACACACATTTTTCTCTCCGACACAAACTGGATTACCCGAAGAACCTCTAAGAAGCTGAAGACTAGAACCCCACTGTCGGCAAAATCCCCAGATCTACGCTTCCCACTACACTTCTAGAGAGAGAAACACACAATGGACTCATCGGAGCAACGCCGCAAGCGAAAACGCTCCACCACCGTCTCCACCGCCAGATCATTTCTCTACTCTGCGCGCCACTACTTCTCCCTACGATCTCTCCTCCTCTGCTCCGCCTTCGTCTCCTTCATCTACTTCTCCTCCGATCGCATTCCGATCCTTAATTCGTCGGCGTTCAAGCCCGTCCTCGTCGTTTCTAGCCTCTCCCACCTCTCTTCCTCATCCACCAATTCAATCCGAGACTTTCACGACTCGTCCTCCGACGATGGCGGTTCGAGTTCTGGTGGCTCAGCCTCGTCGGAGCTTCACAAGATCGACGACGGCGTCGTTTTTCCAGACCACGTGTTGTTGATGGTCTCGAATCAGCATCGAATCGATCAATTCGAATGTGTTTACTGTGAATCCCTTACTTCAATTTCATCTGACAATTTTACTGATACTGATGTGATTGTTAGGGATGTGTTGTCTGTTGATGAATTTGATGAATTCAGATCGATTGTGCGGTGTCCGCTTCCGCCGCGGAATAATTCCGGCGCAATTACTCTCCGGTGGCGAAAGGGGGATTTGGCGGATTCCGACGGCGGAGACGGTGGTGGAGGGTTGAGGAGTAGTGATCAGAGGGTATATAATTGGGAGAATTTAGTGTATGCTGCGAGTTTGGATAAGGACTCTGTGGTGGTGTTTGTGAAGGGTTTGAATTTGAGGCCAGATAGGGAATCTGATGCTAGTCAATTCAGTTGTCATTTTGGGACTGAGGGAGGGTTGGTGCTCACCACGGCGGCGATCACGGCGGCGCAGGAGGTGGTGCGCTGTGCGTTGCCACTAAGCATTGCGAAGAATCCGGCGAAGGCGGAGGGGATTCGGGTGACCATTGGAGTGACCCCCCATGTCCATGCCAGGGCTCATGAGCATGTACTTGTACCATCTGTAGCTAGGGTTTCGAGTTTTGGGTCGGAGATTGGGAAGAGGAGGAGGAAAGGGGAAAAGAAATACGAGCTGTGTGTGTGTACAATGGTGTGGAACCAAGCCTCTTCGCTTCGCGAATGGGTCACATACCATGCCTGGCTTGGGGTTGAGAGGTGGTTCATCTATGACAACAATAGTGATGATGGGATTAAAGATGTGATTGATGAGCTTGAGCAAGAGGATTACAATGTCACTCGACATGTTTGGCCATGGATCAAGACCCAAGAGGCCGGCTTCTCGCATTGCGCTCTCAGAGCAAGAGACGAGTGCAATTGGGTCGGATTCATGGACGTTGACGAGTTCTTCTACTTCCCATTTCCGACTAAGGGTCGCCAAAAGTTCAAGAAACTAGGTTTTCCGGGCCAGAACTCGCTTAGAGCGCTAGTCGAGAACTTCTCATCATCAACCATTGCAGAGATCAGAACAGCCTGTCATAGCTTTGGGCCATCAGGGCTGAGCTCACCTCCTCCACAGGGGGTCACAGTGGGGTACACTTGCCGGCTCCAGAGCCCCGAGAGGCACAAGTCCATCGTCCGCCCAGAGGCGCTCGACGTTACCCTACTCAATGTGGTGCACCATTTTCACCTCAGAAAGGGTTTCAAGTACTTGAATTTGCCACAGAGCACAGCTGTGTTGAACCATTACAAGTACCAAGTGTGGGAGGCTTTTCGGGCGAAGTTCTTCAGGAGGGTAGCTACCTATGTTGCTGATTGGCAAGAGAATCAGAATGAGGGTTCAAGAGATAGGGCACCTGGGTTGGGGACAGAGGCCATTGAGCCACCAAATTGGCAGCTACAGTTCTGTGAAGTCTGGGACACTGGCTTGAGGGACTTTGTTTTGGCCAATTTGGCTGATTCTACAACTGGTGTGCTGCCATGGGAGAGGTCTCTGCTTCAGTAACAAAATGAGACTCTGTGGGTGCTTCAAGCTCCCTAGACATTGTATAACAAATGAATCGTAGAAAAAATACATTCTTTCTCTGATTGTTTCACTATTTTGTATCTGATTTTTTTTTTCCCACTCTTTTGCTTTTGTAGACATGTAACAAGAACAAGTCATAGATGAGTTACAGGAATTTTAGATAGTTGTAATTTTGGAATACCAAGTTTCTATTGTTATGCTTACAGATTCATTTATTGATTTGTTTTTCTTCCTTCTATGTTATTTTGCATCTTCAAATTTGTAAGTACATAACTTAGTCATATTTGGGAGTGTTAACAAATAGTGTTCAAGTCAGGAGTGTTTGACCCATTACTAATGTAGCCTTATTTTCACCATGACACTTGCATGAACTCTTAACAAGAGCTGACACCCAACATTAATACTGGATGTATGATATAACCCATTTTATAATTTTTTTATTCTTTTATTTTGGAAATAATATAACACAGTATCTGATAGCATCAAGTCTGGTGCAAGTAGCCAATTGCGCAAATATATAGCATTATATCCAACTGTATAACACAGCAAAAAAGCAGAAGAAAAAAAAAACATAAATGTAATTTTCAGTTGAGAACTAAATCTAAGATCAACTGTTGCAGCAGAAATGCCTGGTACTTGTTGTGATATTGGAGTTGTTTGCTCTCAGTTTTCTGCATACCTCCAGTGGAAATTAAAAGTGGAGGCAAAAAGACGGAAAAAAAAAAAAAAACAAAAAAACACAGAAGACTTGGCTGAATTCTTGAATGCTCAGCAATAACAAGGACAACAATCGAAGAATATAATATTAAATCAGAAAAAATTAAAAAATGGAAGATCTAACTATATTAAAACAGAATAAAAATGTTCGGTGAAGTAGCTTCCCTTGATGTGATTCATAGCATTAGTCAGAGTTTTAAGTCAACTTCTGTTTATCGCATCCCACAGGCATGATCAGCTCTAGATAATAATATTGAATAAGGATTAGTTGTAGTAATTGAATGGTTTCTACCTTTTATCGATGGAAACCTTAATGTATAGGCAAAGTGCAGTACTTAAAAAGGCAAAACATATAAATCCGAGAGTCCCATACTCCACACACAAGATATGGAGAGGCATTCAAGCAGTTGACCCACATTTACTTGGGATATGGTAGCAGGAACTGAAGCATCATTGATGTAATGGAAGAGCAGTTCTCTTACTGGTGAAATATAGCCATCACTTCAGAAGAGATGACTTAAATATAATTGAATTTTATGTCTAAATTGGTGAAGAAAGAGAAAGTGTTTACTTGTAAACTACAAGGCTACAAGCATCTTTCTTATTGGTAGTATATATTCTTTATGGGAACTATAGCAATTTTCTCAGTACCATATCAGAATAATTCTACTCGAAACTTGATAATGGTATTAATTGTGCTTTTCTATGATGTACAAGCATCGAGATCGGTCGAAAATGTTTAGTACCTTAAAAAAATTGAGGAATGGAGGGGCCAACATAAGCAAAACGTTTCAAAGTTCAGTTAATGTCAACCGCTATCTTGCATTGCCAAATGGAGGCTATCCACAAACTTTGCAAGTGTAGCATCTAATTTCTCTCCAATTAATGTAATCCATGCCTGCAAATGAAAGTACCAAGGAATTAAAAAAGGAAGGGTCTACAATTAACAAGGCCAAAAGGACCATCTGAACTAACCATGAACTTGATTGATTATGGTTCAACCAACTGCTTGTAAATAATGAAAAAGTTTTGGACCAATAAATGGAGATTTTTGAGAAATTTATTGTTGGCTGACGAAAGACAAACAAAGGGAGCTTACAAAATCTAGTAAATTTGATTTTAACTATATAATTAGGACATGAGAATAATCTAAATTATCTGGAGCACATGGCACTTCTTTTGAAACCCAAGGAACGCACCTGGTCCGATGATGTGAAGCCTCTAATTGTGTCACCTCCAACTATTGCAATTCCTTTCTCTCCAAGTGGTTGCAAGATGACTGCCTAAATAAATAAAAATAGTATATAAAAAAAATCGGAAGGCAGAATAATTAAAATTCGTATAAGCAATCCTTTGAATAAGCTTGAAATTTCATGCATTCTCAGAAAGATTTACACCCACAAGCAACGAAAAAGTGAGAACAACAAATGGACGATCTAACATTCATTATTATCAGAGAAACAATGATGATACGACTATATATTTCATGAACTATATTCTCTTAAAGGGGGAAATTTCGAACTACATATAGATGGAAAATCTTCCTTCTTAGTTTCTACACTATTGTACAAAAAAGCAGTCCTCTATCAAGCTCTATGTATATTTCAGAGAAATATATTTTTTTTATAAACATTTACACACATTAGCTGTATGTAAATAAATAGCAAATATATCAGAACACCCCGTGGAAAGCAGTGAACCGTAAAAAATATCTTGATCACAGGAAATAGCAATAAGAAAGAAGAAGGTAGCACACCAAACCTAACTGCACTTTCCCTCCTCCTTAGCCAAGGAAGAAGACTACTCCCTCAATTCCAATTGGAAAAGAACTAAGAAACAGAATCTCACAAACATTTTGTGACAAACATGAATGGATTATTCAACAAAGTCCCACAGCAACATCATGAAAACCTATGACTCGCACTTCGAATTTAAGATCATTGTCAGCAAGCGCCTTAATATTTGTACATGAAGCTCAATCGCGACATGTAAGATGATTTCTAGTTAAAAAACACGTATATTGACCAAAGAGCAAAGCACTTCAATTATACACATCGAAGAAAGCAATGGACGAGTACCTGGGTATTTGAAGGCAAAAATGGTAGCTCAGATTTCCCAGGATAAAGGGAGAGATTGGCCAAGTAGCTTTCTGTAAAATCAGTAAACAGAAATAGATGGTCAGCTTGCAAAGATTCTCTCTTCAGCGAGCATCTTGTGAAAACTATCTGGAAACTCTCACAACTTACACTCAATTCATTGCAAGTGACTTACGTGATCCAGATTTGATAACACCTTGGTAGAGTGATCCTTGCATCAATTTATTGGCATCTATCTCTGCTGCTTCACCTTCATTAGCAGAAGATGCAGCAGCAAACCCAATCTGGAGGATACATCTGCTATCGTAGACAATAACTAGAGATCTGCAGCATGTCGCAACGGACAGAGATTCCCATAACCTGATATAGGAAATAAAATCTTTCAGAGAGAAGCCAACCAAACCACCGAAGCAAATAGCTATTAAACTAGTCAATAAACAGCCGATTACAACTGGTTATAAATTTCAGAGAATACATGACTGAACTGCAAATAAACACATTAGGCTGAAATTGGAAGTTTAGATATATGTTCAGCTGTATATATTACTCCAACATAAACATAACATTGGCCGAATCCTCGGTGAAAACTAAAGAACAAGGGTAAACGTATACCAACATAAATTCAACCAGAAACTCGGCACTCCAAAATACTTGGCCTTCTAACGTAGAAAACTTGTTATACCTCATACTTGAAAACTATGCCAACTTAGTACAGTATTAGCTTGGGAAAACTTCTCAACAACTAATAAACACACTATTGATAACTATTCAAAAATGACAAACGAAGCAGATTGATAAATAACAAAATTCCTAAGTATTATAGGCATTTTGAGCAAATTATATGAAGCGTACCATTGCAACTCTAATATAACAACATCAGGAAGGTCAGAACTTATCCCTTGACAATCCACACCTTGAGGACTTACCTGAAATCAAGATAACAAATGGAATAAATGTTTCCTGAAACAGAAGTAATGGAGAATAGATCTACCAAGTGTGTGTGTGTGAGGGAGAGAGAAATGAATATTGATTTTTTAGAAGTATAAATAGAGCCCTGACCACTGATATAGATTTTGGTCGGATTGACAGCCACACAAGACCAGTTAGGATATTGGTGACAGCCAAACCAAGTGTCAACAGATCCGCTCTAGACTGTGCACTGCTAGACAAAAAAGGTTACATATGAATGTAATCATGATGGAATAAAGCAAATCAATGGTAATTTTAATCACTCAAGATGACTAAGTAGCTCAACAAGAAAATAGATACAAAGCATGATATACACTTCTAATTTTCACTGTGGCACAATATTCCATCCACACAGGCTGACTGGGTTAGATCCTCTCTTTGAAGGAAAAGTGTTTTAGGAATTTAACCTTTAAAGAGCTTAGGGACCTGATCTTGGGCTTGGAGCAAACTCTCAAAGATAGAAAGTTTCGGTCACGGCCAAGCATACAACAGGTCATGCTTTCTCACCAAAAATTGGTTAGACTTTTGGCCTTCTGTTAAACTTTTTGCTCTTTCATGTAGTGGTAGAAGTCATTTATGATCATGGTTTGAAGAGAAGCAAACATTGCAGCTACCATTGACAACGGACTATGGCATTGGCCAGATGCCAATGATATTGATATGATACGCTTTAGAGGGCACTCCTAGTTCCGCAAAAAACTGATCCTAGCAGGCCTGATAGAATTACCTAGACCTCTCCCACTGGACAGTTCAGTGCCCAAACTTTTTTGAACCTGATGAGATGCATAGAATCAATTTGTGTTGGGATCACATTATTTTTCAAAATAATCCACCGTGATGGTGGCAGCCACCCTATCAAAACTTATGTGACACATTTTTATTTATTAAATAAAATCATTTTTTTTCTCATTTCCTTTGGTCGACTTCAACATAGACTTGATGTGATTCCCTACACTTCCGACATTCTGTAGATATTTGACCTCAAAGTTGCATTTAAATTTCTATATCTTCTCCTGGGCAACTTAAAGATTAAAAATTTCACCTCACACTTTAGACTGAATTCAACAATTACCCTCTCTCATTTCCTAACTCTTTTTTGTCCCAAAACATATTCTTTCCCACTCCGCAAAGAACACAATTGGTTATACCACCAACCAATATTGCAAAACATTCAAGGACTATATCTTTTAACACAAAGTATATGCCCTCACAACATGAGCTCAACCACACACAATTAAGAAAAAGCCCCCAACAAGAACCTCAAAACGGATCCCAACGCATTAATAATTATTCCCACGGGAAAAATCATTTCCAGAGTGCCCTTATGTTAATTCAAACTCCAACGAAATTCAGGTGCATTGACCCGTCAGGAGCTTCAATATTCACAATATACAACAAAATAACCTCAACAATACACTCACTGCAACATCCCTTCTCTTTAGAAACGAATCGATCCAACAAAATTTTCCCAGTTCGAAATTCCAAGCCGTCAATTCAGTGCTTCCAAACATAGCTTTCGCTTATTTCCACTAAAAACGGTAAAACTAAACAGGGTCTAAGTAAGATTATTGTTTCATTCTTTTGAACCCCATCAACAACTCCACATAGTATTTGACATATGCAAACTTTCACATTCCCTTGAATTGAATCTATATTTTAAGCTAAAATGATTTTTCAAACTTTAATACTGTCAACATGCCAATTAATTACTCACACTAAAGCGATGAAGCCTAAAATGTTGAATAAATACTAATATCTATCACAATAACTGATCATTTTGGTAGCAAAATTGAGGGAAATAAAAATAAATTTGATGATAGAAAGGCAAGGATAGAGACATGACCTGGTGGCATCGGAAACGAGAGCTATGCCGGAAACGGTGCGATTGAAGAGAACGGCGAGGAGAGAGAAGCCTCCGACGTAGATGGGCAAGCTCCGAACGGCGTCATCGTTGCTGGAGACCCAATCGGCCACCCAATCCTTCTTGGGCTTTGGTCCTCTGTACCCTCCCTTTCATTCAAATTAAAGGAAGCTCAGCTAAAGACAACTATATATATATATACACACACACACATATAGGGATATATATATATATGTATATATGTGTGTGAATACCTCTAGGTTGGAAGAAGCCCTTATGATGAAGCGCGGGAAAGAGAGGAGGCGATGACGCAGATGATGAAGATTGTGGGGTTTTGGATTGAAGGAAACTGGGCGGAGAAGACTTCCCGCTTCCATTGAAATAAAAATGTTTAATTTAACTCCTCACTCAATGTTATCCGGAACCATGTAATAAACTAGGGGACAATTTTAGAGAAATAGTAATGAGTAGAATATTTTATTTGGATCAATTTTTAATAAAATGTATTCAGTTTATTTAGTTTCTAATTTTTATATCAAAATATCTAACATTTTTTCGAATCATATACTGTAATGAAATCCTAAAATTAGTGTAACCGAACTCAACTCTCCGGTTGAATCCAAACAATCCACTTTTTATTTGTACTGAAGTATTAATTGAGAACAGTTAGTGCGTGGCATATGTCAATGATTTTCGTTTTGGTTTCAATTTTCAAATAAAATATTAAAAATAGTTGAGTTGCAAATATGTTGGGAATTAGATTGAGTGACTCAAACACTTCTAAACTAGTTTGAACTATATAAAAAATTTCATGCGAGTGACATGTTGAATTTCCTTGTATTTTAGTGAAATTTTGTGATTGGAATGGTGGATTTATCACATAATTTCAATTCGGATCTATCTTAAGTCAAACAATACTTGTCTCCTATTTTGAAAAAAATAAATTTTAATGTGATCCGATACATTTTGAATACGTGATAAAAAAAAATTAAAAAGAATATGGATATAAAATTTCACCTTTTTAAAAATAAAAAAAATTATAGTGAGAAAAAAAAAATCCATCATGCAAGGGGCATTACTTGAACTGCACAAAATAACATGGCCCAAGGCCTTAGATACTATAAGGGCCCTTATTAAAACTCATATAAGGGCCCAAACAAACAAGGCCAAACCGCATCTGCCATATCAGATACTATTGTGATCGCAATAACAATGTATTGGACTCGAAAAATGGCGATCATAGAAGTGAATAAAAGTGGTGTTACATAACTATATCGATACCTTCAAAAGTATTAAACATATTATGAAAAAAGTCAAAACTGTTAAATTATTCAAATATTTTTCGACGAAGTTCTTTTAGGCCCTGTTTGGATGGCGGTCCGGTTCCAAGTGATTCGGTCATAAAATAACTTTTTAGGGACCAAATCTTGTTTGGTAAAATGGTTCAAAAAAAACGGTCTAATCCAAGGTGAACCGTTTGGGACAAAAGAGACTAATTTTAGACCATCAAAATTGATGGTCTCACTTGGTCCGGTCTAAGTTCTGTCTTAAAATAAAACAGACCATTCTTCCTTTTTTAGGACCAAACCATACGAACCCACACTTGTTGTTCTCAAACGGACGCCTCATTCAACTCCATCATCCCCAATCTGCGAAAATCATTGAGACAAAATCAAAAAACGCCCTTCTTTGATGATTCTCTTTCAACCATCATCCGATTTGCTGTATTTCTAGGGTTGTTGATGTTTTCGTCCAATTTTCTCAAATTGGGGGTTTTGCGTTTCTAGGGCTTTGGTGGTTGGATCTGACAAAGAATAGGTAAGTTCCTCGAAATAGCTTTGTAAATATATGATTTGTGTAAATATTTGGATACAAACATATAAATATATATATGCATATATATATATCGATGTTATATGTATATATATACCTTCTGTAGGAAAAACATATAAATTGTTGATATTTCAAGATGGGTTTTTTCTGATGTTAGGTTATTGAAAAATGGCAAAAACTTGACTGTTTGTTTTCTCTCTTAAAAATTCTGTAAAAATGGTTTTATTTTTGTTGGTTGTTGAATTGGTGACTATGTTTCTTTCTTCAGATTTTTCCTGGAAAAAAAAATCTTTTTTCCTAGTCTTAATGTTTCTTCAAATCTGGCCACGAAAACCAGATTTTGTTTCTTATTCCATGGTGGGGATGAAAATGGTCTTCTTCAATTTTAGTTATACAAATGAAGAAGCTTCTCATTACAATATTGATTTCTACTTATGTCAACACGAAATCAACATGTTCATTATGGTGTGTTGATGTTCATGCATTTCTTGTTGAAAACCATCAGATTTTCTATTATGCCAAACATAAAAATGTTTTTTTTTTTTTACTTCCAACTTTATCCAGACTACATTCAACTTTAGTATCTCTGTTACGTAGCTATGATTTTTATGTCATCTCTCCTTTTATGGATGAAATTTAATCCCTGTTTAATTTTTTCTCTTATATGTTTTTATTGATTTGGTCCTATTTTATTAGTAAAATTTAGTAGGATAAAATGGATAAAATTTCTAGGGTTTTTTAAAAGTTCCAATTCATACCCATCTTTGAGTTGTTTGCTAATTCTTGCTTCCCCAAACATGGAAATAATTTTTGTGGACCTTATGAATCTCCATCTTGAAGACTTTTTTTTATGTGTTTTTCACTGATTTTTAAGCTGTTTTTGATATATTTTTCTCTGTAGTTAGAATTTTTTATTTATTTATATTATTCTACTAGTGAAAAGCATATGAAACAATTTGTGTTGGAGGTGTTTGTTAATTCTTCCTTTTCCAAGAATGGACTTAATTTTGTGGACCTTATGAATATCTCTCTTCAAGACATTTTGTTTATGTGTTTGTTCACTGATTTTTAAGTTGTCTGATGTATTTTCTCTACAATTAGAAAATTTTATTTGTTTATTATTCCACAAAATAAATCATAGCTTAACAGCACCAATAATCCCAAAAGCAAAACAAAAATACATATTTCCATCTTCGAAAATGCTAAAACTGTACATGTCAATAAGCCTCGACTTTTCCCGGTAAGGTCTTACCAAAACACGAGCCCCACAAACGAAATGAGGATTTCCCTTGGCTAAAATCTGCTTGACAGTCTCCGCAAAAACAAAAGTCACAAACCCAAACATCCTCTTCCGTTGGCAAGGGATCCTAACATCTTGAACTGGCCCAAAATTGCTAGATAAAAGAAGTACCAAAAAAGAAAATAGGAAATATTAATGTTAAGAAACCAAAAACCAAAAGTACTGGCAATCACAAATAACAACAGCTAACTTTCTTACTTGACTAATAAGTACAGATTTCTAGGATTTACGGGTTGTGTGTGTTGTGTGGTGAACATATCACAAATTTAAAAGTGTGTGTTGGGTATTCTTTGAATTGAATTGGTTCATGTTGAAGCTGAAATTGAACCAACAGCAAAGCCTCATGACCACCTGCACTTCCACACATATGAATAGAACCATATCAGCATATCTTCATCCAAGCACTGTGAATTAACCACTGCCATAACAGAGCTTCGTAATGGACAGCATAACCAAAGATCAACCGAGAAAATAATATTTGCACACTGGACATCCAAGCACCTGAATTTTTTTATTTTTTTTGTTAGGTGTAAAATTCCAGATGCTTACTTTTGAACCCACAACCATTGGGTGAGAGTAACTTATCCTTACCAACTAAGCTATTACACATACATTACTCTTTCTAACATTCATTTGTCTAAGAAAAGGCTAATGGCTGGTGCAATTATCATATATGTGTTTTATTGATTTATTTCCTCACCTATAAGGTGAAGATGTATGTTGATTTCAATTTGCTGCAATGAATTTCTGTTATTATCCAGTTCCATATTATATCTCTATGAATATGAGGTGATAGCATGAGTTTGCTTGGAAACATGTATGGTTTTGGTGGTAACTGTTGTCTTCTATTCTGGCTTGCATTAATATTGTGAGAAGGATTTATTGTTGGAACACTTTTATTAACAAATTTGAGGAAAATTAATCTAAAATAAATCACATGCTCTCGTAAATAGTAGATGTTAATCTAATCGCTAATTTTCTTATTATTAATAAAAGATGTCCAGTAACGATGATGGTGTTGCGGCCACAGAAGGTGCGTCGCAAAAGGGTAAGAGTAAAAAAGATTTATGGAAGGAACAAATTCTGTCGTTGTTTGTGTTTCGAATGGAGGAAGAGGTTAAGGCAGGTAATGGCACCCTCTCTGGGTTTACTAGTGTGGGGTGGGAGAATATAATGAAATACATGCAAGAGCAAACGAAGATGGTGTGGGATAAGGATCAACTGAGAAATAAATATCGACGGTTGAAGAGTGATTACTTCAAGTTTTTAAAACTTAAAGGTCTATCTGGAACTGGATATGACAGTGTTAACCATATCGTGACCGTGGAGGATGATCGTTGGGACGAGAATCCATTTAAGGTTAGTACTACCAAATTATTTTAGCCATAGTTACATGGTTGTTTTCAATCTCCAAATTACATTAATATTGATTATCCAATTTAATGTGTAGGCTTATGCGTCAAAGTTCAGGAATAAAGGATTATCCTTACTTTGCAAATTGTGTTGGTGCAATAGATGGCACACACATCCATGCACAAATTCCTTTGTTTATGCAACCATTATTTCATGGCAGAAAAGGCAGCACGACACAAAATTTAATGGTTGTTTGCTCATTCGATATGAAATTCACATATGTCCTAGCAGGTTGGGAAAGATCGGCCAATGATTCACGTATTTTGAATGAGTGTATCGCTGACCCCGCACTAGGATTTCCAATGCCACCACCAGGTATTATGGAAATAATATTTCGATCTTTTTTATGTTATAACTCTTAACAATGACATATAAATTAAAGTTAAGTGAATTTATTTTCCTGTCTAATAAATATAGGGAAGTACTATCTGGTAGATGTCGGTTATGCAAATAGTGAGGGTTTCTTGGCACCATATCGGGGCCATCGATACCACTTGCCAGATATTCGTCGGACCGGTGGAAATCCACGCAAGCGTCAGGAAGCTTTTAATTTTAGGCATTCCTCATTGCGAACTGTGATTGAAAGATGTTTCGGGTTGCTAAAAATGAGATTTGGCATACTAAGACAAATGTCTGGCTACAATTTCGAAGCCCAGGTAGGCATAGTGAATGTTTGTTGTACATTGCATAATTTCATTCGGATGCAGGCAATCGGAGATGACCTATTTGAATACCATCCTGAAGGACCAGATGATGATGATGATGATGATGCAGATCCTTCAGCCGGGAGCAGTGTATCGCAAGGGCGGGACAATGTAATGGAACGTGTGCGTGATGGAATTGCCAACGACATATATACTTACACGCGTCGTAGCTAAAATGAGGGCTATGAATTAGGTTGTATTCAATGTTGTGTGTAGGAGTGTTTTTAAAAAATGTTGAAATTATGCTTTTGTGTAGGAATTGTTATGTAATATACTTGTATTAAGACCATATTGTGTGTATGGCATGTAATCAATGTTGTTTGTATAGTTGTAAAACTTGTATTTTTTTCTCAATGTATAAAGTGTTATTAATTTGTTGAAAACTGTATTTGTAGCAATGCATCAGGTTCAGGTGAGAGGCCTATTTGTGGTTGTGGTATTGGTGAGATGACATTGTATTAGGCTAAAAAAAAAATAAAAATTTGGAAGATGGTTTTACAGATGTCCAACATGGCGGGTAATATATTTATTGTCATTTATTTACAATGTTCAATTATTCACAAATGTTACCAAAAGTGTTGTTTCATGTATTTGTTTCTATATATATATAGGATCACGAGGATTCATTTATATGGTTGGAAGACTATGTCCATGAAGTGCAAGGGAGATTCGAGGACGAGCCATCTGAAATTGATAATGTCATTGCAGAGATTCAATATCAACAAAGGAAGCAGAAGTACATGTTAGCTGGTGTTTGTTGTTGTGTAGGATGTTTGTTCATGTTTATGGTGTCAAATCTCATTTTATTGTTGTGGTTGTTGTAATCATGGGTTGAAACATATTGTAGTATCTATTATTATTAAGTACTTTTGCAATTTATGTAACTGATAATAATTATAATATTACTTATTATCATGCACTTGTGAAACAAATGTGACAAATAGACTGTGTGACTGTATTATGTATAAAGTGAAAATTGTGTTTGGTATAAAATTTATTTTGTGAATGTTAGGGGAGGTGACAGGAACATTTAACAAATACATAATATAAAAAATATACCAATAAAACAACAAAGTCAAAATTAATTTCATGGAATTTTAAAGTTAATTATAACATATAAAGTATTCAATATTTTTACAGCTTTCCAAAAATTTAAGACCAGACCAGTTTGCCAAACATGGTCTGGTCCAATACAGTTTGGAACCAGACAGTTTGTCAAACATGGTCTGGTTCCAGTTTTCTCAGAACCAGACCATAAGACCAGACATCTTACCAAACAGACTTTCAGAAGATCACCCAGATAAGACCAGACCAGACTAGACCGTCTACCAAACGGGCCCTAATTGTGTATGGAACTTAAAATTGTGTTTAAAGTGGTTTATTTAGAATAATTATCTCATTAACAAGGAGGTGGACAACATAATTTTATGCGTTTGCTCGAATTTTTGAGAAAAATAAAAATTGAAAAAAAAATATGAGTCTTTGAACCCAAAGAGAGGATTTGCTGCAAACTATGTGCATGTTTGGTAGAGGGAATGAAGCCATTTTTTTGGGTTTGGTTTGAAAATTTTGCTCCACTCCATGTTCGCCAAGCATGGTGTTGGACAAAAAATGTTTGAATAGTGTCACTCCATTGGACCCAAATCCATCAAATTTCTAGGGGTGTTCAGTTCAGTTCCATAGGGGTTCGGTTCCGGTTCCGGTTCCAAAATTCCAAGAATTGAAATTTTAGGTTCGGTTCCGGTTCCGTTCGGAACCGAAACCGATTTTTTTTTTTATATATATATTTTTTATTATTAAGCAAAAAGACTAGCAATAAACCTCCACTAATTTCAATAACAATATAATTATTCTACTAATTATATATTTGGTTTTGGGTTTGCTTTAATTCAAATACTGTAGTTTATAATTATATTATTTTATAAAATTGAGATTTTTTTAAAAAATAAATAAATATAGAAGGAACCGGAACCGAACCAATTTTTTTTTTATATATATATTTTATTATTCGGTTCGGTTCCTTCCCCTTTAGGTTCCAGTTCCGGTTCTGGTTTTTCAAGAACCGAAAAAATCGGTTCGGTTCCGGTTCCAGACGGAACCAGAACCGGTTTGAGCAACCCTACAAATTTCACACCATCTCAATAGATGGTTTGGTTGAAGTTGGGTCCAATGGTTTGACACTATTCATTTATAATATTATATATATATAAATTCGAAATTAAATATTTCAAAAAAATAAATATTTCGAAAAAATTAAATATTTATGAAAAATTAAATATTTCGAAAAAATTAAATATTTATGAAAAATTAAATATTTTGAAAAAATTAAATATTTATGAAAAATTAAATATTTCGAAAAAATTAAATATTTATGAAAAATTAAATATTTATATATTTTATTTTTTAAAACATATATATTTACAAAATGTTATTTTAAATAAATAAAATGTCAAACTATTCCAAGTTACCAAATATGATTGGTTTCAGAATTTCAGCTCATACCAACTACCAAACATGGTTTGGTTTTTCAGTTTCACTTTTTCTCACACCAAAATCATCTGCACCAAACATGGTTTGAAACAAAAATAAAACCACACCAACTCCAACAAACCCAACTCCAACCAAATCAAAACCAAAATTCAACACCACACCGTCTACCAAACAAGCACTATATATGCGTGTACACTACCATAGTTATTAGTTTATGATACAAGCCACATTAAGACTCTGTTTGGTTGCCAAGAATGCCATTCATTAAAAAGTGCTCTTGAGGAAACTTTAAGTGAAGTAAGTATAACAAATAAGGAAAGGTTAAAATTAAGAAAACGAAATTTACTTTCCATCATTTGACTTATAGGGGACTCTAAAAGTAAATAAATTAACTTAATCACAGCTCATTATTATCAATAAATTGCAAAAATATTCGGGAAAATAAAACTTCTTCAAGGGAAAGAAAATTTTGTTTTCACCATACTTGTCACTGCCAAATCAATGACTGCATAAACATAGGTAGGTCTCACATGGTCACATAGCATCCGTAGTTATTAGTGAAAACTGAAAAGTGATCTTTATTAATCACATTAAATTACATCTTCAGAAAGTGAAAGGAAGCTATATATTTTCTTTCTTGGCAAACAAACACGACACAAGGGGAACCACAAAAATAGTAAGAAGATAGCTAGACACATTAAATTACATCTTGAAAAAGTGAAGGAAAGCTATTTTCTTTCTTGCCAAACAAACACAAAACTAGGGGAACCACAAAAATAGTAAGAAGATAGAGATGAGTAATTAAGTTTGTTTGGTTGAGACCAACGCTGTGTTCCCCTACCTCACAATTTTCCTTATAAGGTGATCCCATACAAGACAAGAACATTCAAGATTGGTAGATAGGGTTTCTCCAACTAGTGGCCATTTTTTAGCCAATTTGAGGACCACCAACAACTAAGGGCTAGCTCAAACCAAATTAAGATCTGTTATATATTGTTTCCATATATGTGTCTCATTTGTATCTTTTTTTATTCTTTTTTACTATAGGTAACAAAGATATATTTATTCAGATTTCTTAATATTTTGTTTTTTAAAAGACCAAAAACTATAAATGGAGACAAATCTCTTTTAAACCCTTTTTCCTTTGCATTGATATGAGCTATAACAATTTAGATACAAAATAACTTCTTCTTGTGACTTCAATGCAATCCAAGCCATGAAATGGAAATCTTGTACCACTTTATTTCAATATTTTCAACTTAACTAATTTCTCTAATATATTTATTTCTTGTTGCTAAACAAACCTTAAAATTTCCATCAGCTAGCTCTGTGATTTGTGTCTGACATATTGAGGCAACGAATATTAATATAATAAACTTTCATCACTAGATTAAGTCTCATAACTTTTGATGTTTAATACATGATTTTACCATACATCTCTCAGTTATCTTATATAGTAAATCTATTAGTAGTGTTAGAATATATTAGACTTCGGCCCATTTAGATAGTCCAACCCATTTTGTATTTATCCTAATTTGTATTGATGTGTTCTCCATACCTTCTCCAGTGTTAGCCCTATTATTGATACATACTTCACAAAAATGTTTAATACATGTTAACAAGTAGTATTTAGCACAAAAACTCGAATATCTTTAAGTTGTATGATAATATAAAGCATAACACATTCACAAAAATGTTTTTTTATTGCATATGTAATGCTTGAAAAAAAAAAAGATGAATTTCTTGACGATGTGGTAGTCGACCACATTAACGTTATATTGGAACCTCTCGGCAGCTTCAAAGAATGAGATGAAAAATATATATATAGCGTTTGAGACTGCTAGTTGTGTGGTGATAATGGTTGAAATTTTATTGAACTTCAATTTTAATAAATAAAAAAAAAAGTTTCTAATATTATTTTATATATATATATACATTATAATGGAAATAATTACTATTTTACTTCACCTAATTGAATCAAACTTTATAGGTATTGTATTCAGCTACTTCCTCCTTCCCGATTTTTTTTATATATATATTTTTTGTTTTTTTATAATATAATATTGTTTTTTAATAAAGAGGAATAATTTTAAAAAATATATGATAATATTGTATTAAAATTTAAAATTAAACAACATAAATAACTAATTTGGGGAGGATACAAGTGACTCTATATACTCACTCACTCACTCTTTTTCCCATTATTAATGTTGTCAGATAAGTCCAGAAATTGATAGGATTGACCTTGGCAAATGATTAGGGTAAAAATTGCATGTCACACCACCCAAAAGGCATGACTAGGTTCCTTGGCTAGATTAATGCCAACAACCATATCTTGTTGGTTGGCTAGACTAGGTTGGTTTCTTGGCCATTTTTGTGCCTACAAGGACATCTTAGTTCGGTTAGTATATTATTGTGAAAATTCAACAAATCAGATTTAAATTGTGATAGCTTGAGTGAATTTAACGAATCAAATTGAATTTATCGAAATCAAGTTCTTGGCCTGAAATTCAAAAGATAATAGCTTGAGTGAATTTTTTTCCCTCTTAATTGAAGGCGCAATTATCTTACGTTTGTAGTTTACATCATTTCCTCATATTGGTATTTGTCATGATGGATACATGTATGATGAATTGGGATAATATCTATTTATATAATAATATTGATTTCTTTAAAAGGGTTACAAACTAATAATATTAAAAAACTTAAATAATTTGATGGATGATGAATTACATATATTTTGATTAATTATTGGTGGGATATTGGATGATTCAAATTTAAATTATTTAAATTGTGATACAAAAATATTTTAAATAAGAAAATTCAAATGAGAAAGAAAAATATTGAAAAGTAATAATAGAAATATATTATCAAAAATAAAAGAATTTATTTTCCCTAAATTTAAACTTTAAATTTGGATCTTTGACTATTCATTTTTTAAAAAAAAAAATTAAGAATTACTCACACAAATGAAAAACACATCATAAAATTCTACATACTTATCCACACATGTCTCGGTAGCGTCCCACGCGTGTCAAAATGTACAGCTGTGAGGAAGGTGAACTGGTGAACTGGTGAAGTGGTGTTCGTACATAGTACCCCATTATCATTAGCTAAACAACAAGGGCCGTTTGGGAACTTGGTTTTGATCTTGGTTTTGGTTTTGGTTTTGGGTGGTTTTAGGTAAATCTAAAACCAATATATAATGTTTGGTAAGGAGTTTGTTTTGGTCTTGGTCTTGGTCATGGTATAATTATATATATATATACTAATATGTATTAAAAATATATAAATATGAAAAATATATATATAAAAAATTAGAAAAAAAGTAATTTTCGGGAAAAAATTATTTTTCCGAAAAATATAAAAAAATAATTAATTTTCGGAAAAAAATAATAATTAATTTTTGTCGAAAAAATATTTTTTTCCGAAAATTAATTTTTTCGAAAAAATATGATTTTTTTCCAAAAATTTATTTTTTCGTCAAAAAATAAATTTTTCCGAAAAAATAAATATTTTCCGGAAAATAATTATTTTCGAAAAAATAATTTTTGTCGAAATTTTTTTTTTTCCGAAAATTAATTTTTTTCCAAAAATTTATTTTTTGACGAAAAAATAAATTTTTCCGAAAAAATAAATATTTTCCGGAAAATAATTTTTTTCCGAAAATTAATTTTTGTCCGAAAATATGATTTTTTTCCGGAAATTAAATTTTTTCCGAAATTTTTTTTTTTTCCGAAAAAGATAATTATTTTCGAAAAAATAATTTTTCCCGGAAATTAATTTTTTTCCGAAAAATTTCAAAATAATTCATATTTTCGGCCATATATATATAAAGAGAGAGAGAGAGAGAAAAGTCAAAAATGGTGGGCCAAAACCAGGTTTTAGTGGTTGGTTTTAGGGTGTCCAAAACCAAGTCCAAAACCGGCCAACCAAACATGGTCTTGGTCTTGAAATCAAAGACCAGGACCAAAATCAAGACCAAAACCGGGTTGCCAAACGGAGCCCAAGGGTCCCGTTTGGTAGGTTATCCGGTCCGGTCTGGTCTTATTTGGGTGGTGTTTTGAAAGTCTATTTGGTAAAGCTGTCTAGTTTTATTGTCTTATTCAAGGTCTTATATTTGGAAAATAATACAAAAAATAAAAAAATAATATATAAAATTCAAAAAATATATTAAGTATGAAAAATATAAAAAAGTTGAAAATAATATAATAAATTCAAAAATAATATATTTTTCAAATTTTATAAATTATTTCAATTTTTTATATTATTTTTTGAATTTTATATATTATTTTTTATTTTTTATATTTTCTCAAATATATATATATCTAATTTTGTATATTATTTTTGAATTTTATATTTTTTTCAAATTTTATACATTATTACAAAATTTTTATATTATTTTTCAAAACTTATATATTATTTTTTAAATTATATATATTTAAAATTTTATATATTAATATATTATTCAAAAAATATATTATTTTTTTTATCGAATTTAATACATTATTTTTAAAAAAAAATTATTATTTTTCAAATTTTATATATTATTTTCGAATTTTATACATTATTTTTTATTTTTTCTATTATTTTGGATTTTTTTATTTTCCCAAATTTTAAATATACTTTTTGCATTTTATATATTAATTTTGAATTATATATATATATATTTCAAAATTTATACATTATTTCAAATTTTTTATATTATTTTTTTAATTTTATATATTATTTTGAAATTATATATATATTTTTAATTATATATATATTTTTTAAATTTTATGGTCTCATGTGTTAAGACAATTGTATATAAAGTCACTTGAGACCATCATTTTTGGTTGTCTCAAATTACCCATTTTGGTTTCAAGTGGTCCTTGGCTTTTTTGAACCTTTTTTTTTAAACCGTGTTGTCAAACAGTGTCCGATCCCAAAAAAAATTATTATGAAACCGGACCACATGGGAGCGGACCGCGAACCAAACAGGACCTTAATGGCCACAATGTTCGTACTTGGTACCACTAAATGGAGAGCAAAATATTGGAGAGGATCAAAAACAGATAAATGAATAGATGTGAGAAATCTCATTATGACACAAAAAAATTATTGTATAAGGAAAGATCTTGGTGGAGAAAAATATAAGTTATTTGAATATAATTACTCGAGAAAGTTACGATTATTTGGATTCTACACTAGAGTGTAATAAATATATGTAACTATATAATTGACTATAATTAATTATAATAATAAAAGTTTTGATAATTTTTATATGCCAATTTTTTTAATCCCAAGTTGTGCACGTTTTCAACTTTATTTATTTTAAAATACTTGTATGATTTTCTAATATCAATATAATATCATTTTTCACTTTATTAAACTATATTTCTTCTACTAACTTTAAACAAGTATTGGACTCCACTAATCTTTGTATTTTCTTCATTTTATACTGATAAAAAGATAAATTTTATATCACAATAATAAAATATACTCTCTTAAAAAGTCAAAAGATCCAACTTGAACAACAAATTTAGGACAGAGGAAATATATTATTTCGCAATATGAGACGGACCACTAATGTTTTCTTTAGTTAGATAGAGATAACAAGATGATGTTTCATTCACTTCTTCTTGTTTTTTTTTTTAATAAAATAGATAAGAGAAACGATAAATGGAATAATATATTGAGGGAAGAAATTTTTAAACTTTATATTGTTTATATTACTCTACTCTCATTGTTAGCAACATGCTTTATACTCAACTTTTTATGAAGGTTAAAATGTAAAATATGTATGTTAGAAAATTGTGGGGAAAAAAGATAGGATTGTTTCATTTAGTGAAAGATTTTGATAATAATTCAATTCTCTGTAGACTCTTAAGCCCTGTTTGTTTAGTGGTTATGATCCTATTTTTCTGGTTTGATCATGATTTTTTGAGACCAGACCTTGTTTGTTTTGTATTGGTCTCAAAAAATATAAGTAGACCAAATTGAACCAAAATGACATTTTTTAGGATCACAATTTTTAGTGGTTCTATTTGGTTTGGTTACAAAATCTATCCAAAATCTAACCAAAATATCATCCAATAATTGAACCACATCTAACCAATATATAACCAAAAAACAAAAATAAAATAATAAAATAATGAATAATAAATAAAATGAATTAAATAATACATAAAAATAAAAATAAAAAAATAAATTAATAAAATATATTTATAAATTAACAAAAATAAATGAATAATATATAAATATTTATTAATAAAATAATAATATAAATAATAAATGAATAAATATAAATATAAACAAAATAAAATATATTTATGAATAAAATCATAATATAAATGATAAATTAAATAAAATATATTTATAAATTAATATAAATAAATGAATAAAAAATAAACAAAATAATGAATAATAAAATATATTTATAAATTAATTAAACAAATAAATAAATAATAATAAATGATAAATTAATAATATCAATAATAAATTAAATAAAGCATATTTATAAATAAAATAAAAATAATTAATAATAAACAAAATCAATTAAATAATACATAAATAAATAAATAAATAATAAGCAAAATGAATTAAATAATTCAAAAATAATAATAAATGATTAAATATAATAATAAAAAATACTAAAAAATATAAATAATAAATGAATAAAATATATTTATAAATTAATTAAAATAAACGAATAAATAATAATATTAATAATGAATTAAATGAATTATATTTATAAAAAAATGAATAATAAACAAAATGAAATAAATAATACATAATAATAATTAATAAATTAAATGAATTAAATAATGAACAAAATAAATAAAATTAAATGAATTAAATAATACATAAAAATAATAATAAATAAATATAATAATAATATAATTAATAAATTAATAAAAATAATTTTAGAGACAAATAAAAATAAATAAATAAATAGTAATAAATAATAAACAAAATGAATTAAATAATATATAAAAATAAGAATAAATAATTAAATAATAAGAAAATTGAATTAAATAATACATAATAATAATAAATAAATAAATAATAATAAATGAATAAATATGATAATAAAAAATAAATAGATGAATAAATAATAATATAAATAATAAATTAATAAAATATATTTATATATTAATTAAGATAAATGAATAAATAATAAATTAAATGAATTATATTTATAAAAAAAATGAATAATAAAAAAAATTAATTAAATAATACATAATAATAATTAATGAATTAAATAATAAACAAACTAAATGAAATAAAATGAATTAAATAATACATAAAAATAATAATAAAAAAATAAATACCATAATAAATAATAAATTAATAAAATATATTTATAAACAAATAAAAATAAATGAATAAATAATAAACAAAATGAATTAAATAATATATAATAATAATAAATAAATAGTAAATGACAAATAATAATATTTTTTAAAAGCCAAAATATCAGAGTGCATTGTTTACATGTTATCGACAGTTGAAGTTGTTATGTAATATTAGTGTGTGACTTGTGAAATTTGTGTTATCGTAATTTTTGTATAATAAAAAATGTGGCTTGTATAAATCTATTTGTTGTTATATTTGATAATTGGAGTGCAATAATCATACTCTAAGAAATTTTACAAAACCAATTTAACATTATTATGTAAGAAATACATAATCAAAATTAATCAAAAAGACTTTAACAAATGTTTACAAATTAAATGTGTGGGTTTTAAGGTTATTATATCCTATAAAGTATATTCAATATTTTCACAGTTTACTAGAAATTTAAGACCATACCAGTTTACCAAACAGGGTCTGGTTCAGAGAAGTTTGGAACTAAACAAGTTGTCAAACATGGTTTGGTTCCAGTTTCCTCAGACCAAGACCATCAGACCAGACCGCTTACCAAACAAAATTTCAGAACATCACTCAGATCAGACCAGACCGGACCAGAGGTAACCGGACCAGACCGATTACCAAACGGGGCCTTAGGTAAGGTCCTCAAGTCAATATACAACTGTTGATAATTAAGATAAGAGGCGCTTATTAATTTTTATATATATATATATTTTCTAAGAAGACAAATATCTCCTTGTTGCAGGTTGCAGCATAGTTGCTATTTTAGATTTCTCTAATCTAATCAGCTGTATTTTATGATAATTATTGTTTATAGATTATAATAGGATATTCACAAAATGGTTCACGAGTTATTTATCTATCTTATCACGTGCCTGGCGTGACAATAAGGTCTTTGATTAATAATTTAATACCAACATAATTTGGATGTTGTGTTGTGTCCTTAGTAGGAAGTGGACTTGACAAATGACATACGACTTTGTTTAACCCTATACTACGATATGTTTCAATATTATATAATATGCATTTTGCATGATTTATCGTGATGTAAGATTAAGAAATTCCCTTGTCCTTATGATACTATTGTTGACAACGGGGGCTCTTGTGATTTACTAAATAAACAAATTTTTGGATCATACATGCTTATACATGCATAAGAAGGTATATATTTTGAAACTTGTCATGCTTTTATATTGATCATAGTCTGCTGTTATGATATTAATTTATGTCGTAGTTATGATTAACAATATAATGAATTTACAAGTTTAAATATGTAAATATGTCGTAGTTATCATATATATAAATATGTTAAATGTAATTGAGTTAAATGTGTTAGTTTAGGTTTTGTTAATTTCATTCACACCCCCTCTTTGAATTTTGAATAATATAATCATTTTCAAAATTAAGGGGGTCAAATTAATATATTAAAGTAAGGATGGGGCCAAGGATAGTTTAGGTATTAAAAGTTATGTCAGAAAAAGTACCAAAATGGTGAAGGAGTGTAAATGAGTACCTTTTTAAAAAATAAGGAATATAAATGATATTTTGCATAATTGGGAGAGTGCAATTGATATATAAATATAGTTCAGGGGGTATAAATAAAATTAACTCTTAATTTATATGAGGATATTACCATGATCTTGATACATCTATGGGTGTGTTTGGATAACCTGTTTTTTGTATTTGTTTTCTGTCTTCAAATATAAAAATTGTTTTTGTATTTATCTTTGTTTTTTTCAGCAAAAAACTAAAAACAAAAAAGCGTTTAGATGAAAATTTGTATTGAAAAATAAAATGGTATTGGTGGGCGGCGGTGATCGGTGGCGGCGGGGTGGTGGGTGACTGGCGGCGGCCGGAGACGGCGGCGGTCGGAGGTGGTGGGGGCCGGCGGCGGCGACTGGTGGCGGGGGTGGTGGTGGTTGGTGGCGAGGGCGGTGGCGGTGGCGGAGGTGGTACCCTAAATAGTGAAAAAATTCAAAAAATAATTAAAAATTGTATTTGGTGTTTTTACCACTTTTACACACTATTCACAGAAAATAGTTTTCTTGGGAAAAAAAAATGAACCGTAAACGCGTTTGCCAAATGTGTTTTTTTTTTTAACTCGGTGAACAGAAAAAAAACAAAAACTGTTTTTCCGTATCCAAACGGGGCCTATGTGTATTTTGATCCATAAGTTAAGTCTTTTTATTTTTCAAATTTTCAATTTATGTTTAAATCCTTTTACTTTTATAAGTTCTTTTGCTTAGTTCCTCTAGAACATCAGAAATCGTACTAAAAAAAATTGGTTTAACAGACACACTAAAATCAAAATAAAATCACAGCTCTCTGTCTTCCATTTTTTGTGTTTTGTTTATTTCATTGTCACAATGTGAATAGAAGAATTGACATTTTAAAAAAAAGTCATGGCATGAAGAGTTGAGCAACTTTGTAATCTCAAATGTGGAATAGATGGGGTCAACCGTTTCACAAGAAAGCCACCTTATCAACGGAATTGCAATTTACTGTCGATTGAGAAGTCAAGGCTTTAGGACTCTAGGAGTATCAATTGCCTTTGATATATAGAAGATATATGTACGTATGTATGTATATATATATATACGTATATGTATAAAATGAACTAGTACTAAGTGATAAAAGAAAAAAGAAATATAAAGAAGAAAAAAGAAATAACAGCCGCTGGTGTGAATCGAAAGTGGGAAAAAAGGAGACAAATGACAACACAATGAGCACTACAATAGTACAAATTGTATTGTGGCCACACATTCTTCACGAGACTTCATAAGCGTCAGGACGGAGCAGACCAAGCAAAAACACGTTATCCAAATGAGTTTCTCTAAATTGCCAAAGCTTCTCAACTGTCAATATAACAGCTCAATTAAATATTGTCATATATATATATATAATAATTTCATTGCTATAACAGCTCAATTATCCAAATGAGTTTCTCTAAATTGCTATCTTCTTTTACTTATTTTATTTGATTTGGTACAATTCTTTGCTTGTGGATCTTTTGCTAAAATGTCAATTCAATTATGAGTAATTCTTAAATAAATATTCTATTAATTAATCAGTTTGAGTGAGAGATCTAATGATGTACATCTGATCATTTGGATGTTTAATTAGTAGTTCTTAGAAAAATATTTTTTCATTTTATCTTCTTAGTTGAGAGATTTAAGGTTCAGATCTAATCATTTGATAATTTTTTTAAGAAAAGTTTTTTCAAAGTGAGTTAATTTTTTAATCATCTCCGCTATACCGTGAGAATTATAATAATTGTCTTTAGGTCATGTTTGACATAATTTTTGTTTTTGACTATATCAAGAAGAAAAAGAGAAGCCAAAGTCATTTTAAAAAACTGATATCACTTAGGGTGCGTTTGGATAGCCTGTTTTTTGTATTTATTTTTTGTTTTCAAATATAAAAACTGTTTTTGTATCTGTCTTTATTTTTTTCAGCAAAAAATTAAAAACAAAAAGTGTTTGGATGAAAATTTGTATTGAAAAATAAAATGGTATTGGTGGTCGGCGGTGACCGGTGGCGGCGGGGACGGCGGTGGTGGGTGACTGGCGGCGGCCGGCAGTGGGGCCCGGCGGCGGCGACTGGTGGCGGGGGGTGGTGGTGGTTGGTGGGGGCGGTGGCGGAGGTGGTACCCTAAACAGTGAAAAAACTAAAAAAAAATTAAAAGTTGTATTTGGTGTTTTTATCACTTTTACACACTATTCACAGAAAACAGTTTTCTTGGGGAAAAAAAAGTGAACAGTAAACGCGTTTGCCAAACATGTTTTTATTTTTAATTCGGTGAACAGTAAAAAAACAAAAACTATTTTTCCGTATCCAAACGGGGCCTTAATTAGCTTTTTCTAAACGTTTTTTCAAGATTCAGAGTTCTTCTAAAAAAATTGTCATATACCCTTCAAAATATATTTTTATTCCAGAAAACCAAAAACAACTTTTTGATCCAAACATGCCCTTAGAACTTTTATAAAATTCTTAGGACGGTAAATCCGAAAAAAGAATACAGTAATCTTTTTGTTCCAAAACAATTGTCCTCTTTCTATTTTCATTTCCAAAATTTTTATTCCATTTCAAAAGTCAATAGAAGAAGATTGCATATTTTTTATAAACTCACCTGCTTTAACAAAGTTCTCTTAGCTAACAAAATAGCCTTCTAAATTTGAAATAAATAGCTTTGAAACTTTAAAATAATGTCCACTGGAAGAATTAGAACTATCGAGGAAATATACATAAATAAATATATAAATATATATATATAAAAAGAAAATCAAGAGCTATGAAAAAGGTACCCACATGGAAAGGTAAAGAAGAGAAGGTACAAAATGCGAAAGGATTGTATATGGTGGGCCCACACAACACTCGTCCTCACAATTCCACCCACCACCAAAGGTTATTAATAAATAAAGGACACACATCAACACAGACAATGAAATATTTCCCAGAGGAGCAGAGAATATGCCAATTTGACGATGGAGAGTCACTCTCATCCTCCACCATCCCTTTTTTTTTTCCTATGTCATTTGTTTTTGTATATATGTATATATATTTGTCACATTTTCCCTCACATCAATACATTCCATTAATAAGCAAACATTTCTGACCGTTAATTTAACTTCTCGTCATAACCAAATTTTATAAATATCAAGCCGGTATCAAATCAGTAGTATGGTATTGGATTATTACTATGCACAATCTTCTTTAAACTATTTTATTAATTTCATTGTTGAGAAGGCTTTTATAATAATATAATTTAATTTAACCTATTTTATTAATTTCATACATTATAATATCCTTAACCGGTTAATAAAAGTACAGGAAACCTAAGCTCCTGTTTGGCATATTTTTTATTTTTAAATTTTTTAAGAGGAAAAAGAAAAGTAGAAGCCATTTTCAAAAACTGATATCCCTATCTTCTTCGAAAGGCTCTTCCAATGTCTAAAAATCTTTATAAAATTTTTGTCAAATACTATTCAAAATAATTTTTTTTTTTAATAAATCAAAAATAACGTTTGAAAATTAAATTCAAACTAAATATAAGTAAATAATAATTCTCATACATAGTTGAGATATACAATTAGATTTATATTATTTCACTCCTTATTCATCAATTCGATAACCAATAGTGATTTATTTGAGTGTCAACTCTTGAGGTGAAGGGGAATGCACTTGAAGGTGTTTTTATCTCTGTGATTAGCATAATTTTTAAAGAAAATTACAATCCACTCCCCTCTAATTAGTTAAAAATTCAAAATATTCTCTGGAGTAGTAATTTTTTCTAAAAATTGGTGACCTTCTCAAAGTACCTATCCAACAAAGTTAAAGTACGTCAAATGTCACTTCTTCAGATATATGCATGACTAATATGAATTTTTTACTGGACTTGTTAATATTATCATCTAACAAGGCTCAAAGCCATTAGATATGATGTCTTGAAAAATATATATTGAAACTCCCATATATATGACTTTTTCAGATTTTAAGATTGTTAGCATATCTTCTAATGGCTTTGAAGAATTTATTTTAGGGGATGTAATTGATACATTTAAAAGTTGAAGAGATCTATTTGTAATTTATTTTTGTAGAGAGGCGTTGAAAGTAATTTAACCTGTATTCTATTTATTTTCTTATGTGTATGTAGTATGAAGAAAATTAAGGAATCCCATTGATAAATATAACATGGTATATATCCCAAAAGAAAATGTGTTTTCAATCGAATTGTTAAATAGGATTAGGATAATGAATGCATATTCATGTTGTATGGATAAGTATAAATATGTTTGGATTATCCAGTTATGAATATTTTCACTGTCTTAATTGAACCTAATACTTTATTGTAATTATAATTATTTGTACTTGATAAAATATAAATTTATAATTAACGACTTTATTTTATATAATTGATCGGGAATATCACGTAAAAACATACCCTATAGATGAGAAAATGACTTTTTTTTAGTTAGATATAAAGTCCAAATCTAACACGAAATTACTTATCCAAAAACAAAACCTATTATAGATAAGAAATGACTCTTAACACCAATTTTTTTGAGATATTATATATATATAGTACAAATAAATACGAAATTGCGTACACAAAAACAAAACCCTAAATACTACTATATCATAACCCCATCTCCTAATTTCCCTATAGAGAGAAAACAACAACTCTTCCTTCTCATTCTCTTTTATTTGCGAGACTCCATCGTACGGATTCAAAGTAACAGCTTCTTCTTCAAACCCTACGATGTCCATGTCTCGTGTGTGCTCACAGTGCGGCCACAACGGCCACAACTCTCGCACCTGCCCTGACGGCAGCGGCGGAGGAACCGGTGGCGCCACCGCCTCCTCCGCCGCCAACGGCATCATGCTATTCGGCGTCCGAGTCACCGAAGTATCGTCGTCGTTCAGGAAAAGCGCCAGTATGACTAACCTCGCTCAGTACGAGCCGCCTCACGACTCCGCCGCCGATGTCAACGCCGGTTACGTCTCCGACGACATCGTTCACGCCTCCGCCCGTAACAGCGAACGCAAAAGAGGTACTCTATCGATACATATACATCTATCTATATATATGTAATCAATTTTGTTGGTTAACCGATTGATTTGTTTTTGAATGTGTGTATGTGTGTGTATATATGTACATAGATTAGTTTTTGATTGATTTGTATATGTATATATAGGGGTGCCGTGGACGGAGGAGGAGCATAGGCTATTCTTGTTGGGGTTACAGAAAGTGGGAAAAGGAGATTGGAGAGGGATTTCGAGGAATTATGTGAAGACAAGGACTCCGACTCAAGTGGCAAGTCATGCTCAGAAGTATTTTCTCCGGCGAAACAACCATAACAGGAGACGCCGGAGGTCTAGTCTCTTCGATATCACCACCGATACTGCGGTAATTGTTCATTTATTTGACTTAATTTTTATTATAGCAATAGAATCATATTATCACACGAAAAATAATTTCATCGGATTATTTAGGTAGATTACAATAAACAGGCGCGCCTAAGCTCCAAGTTCATAGAATTTACCAATAATTTTATCGAATTATTTAGTTATTAGATTACAATAATAAGGCGATCCTAGGCTCCAGGATCATGTTTATAAAGTTCACTAATAATTCAAGTGTACTAATAATATTAACCAAGTATAATTTACTAATTTTTTTTATGGCATATTGAATTTACTAATAATTTTATTTTTTATGACATTTTTAGTGTGCCTTGAGCGTCTTACAACTCTGATAATGCAATAATTGTCCTTCTCTCACGCCTTAGTGTGCTTTGAGCTTTTAATAAACCTGACTACTCTGAAAGTGAAATAATTGTTCTTTGTTTTGGTTTAATTTATGAAACTGTATAGCATTTTTTAGATGTTGTATCGTTTTGCAATTTTCAGTTTAGGGGTTGTCCAATGGAAGAAGATCAAGTGCACCAAGACACCACCGCCATACCACACCAGCCACCACTTCAGCCAAATGTTTCCGCCAATGTCGGAAGATACCCGGTGGCGGTAGCGGCAGCCCTCACTCCAGTAGGGTTAGGGTCCATGATGAATGAGAGCTCTCTCACATTTGGCCAAAGCAATGAAGTTAGCATTTCTCCGAAGCCGTCGAATCTCCCATTACCTCCATCCTCAAAAATGGCTGAGCTCAATTTGAACACCACCACTTCAGACCATTTGTCTTTGTCTCTGTCTCTGTCTGTGGAGCTACCTACATCGCCGCCATCGTCATCGTCGGATCAGAGACACGGGTCGGGTTATCAGGCAATGCCCGGGAGCTTCAAGGGCAGTAGTGGAGATAGCATCATTAGTGTTGCTTAATGGAATATAATAATATTAGTAATTATGATCACCACTGTGTTTGTAAAGGTTTGGAGACTAAAGTTTGGATGAGTTAGGTTTGAATTAGATATAAAGATTTGGTTATTAGGTGATTCCTTTTATTGTACAGGTTAGAAAAAAATAAAAAATATATTTATTAAAGATATGGTGTCTTTCCCAATGGTTGGGGGTTGTTGAATTTGAATGGTTACTTTGTGGTGGAGTGATAATAGAACCTGGTACTCTCTGTTAGATGGTATCTCTTTGGTTCCTTTTTCAACTTCAACTTGGAAAAATATCTCTGTTTTGGATATATTCTGTGTGATGCATTGTTTTTTTATTTTATTAGATAGTCCATGGTGAAACTTTTGCTTTTATTTGGAAATTGGTAATTTTTTTTACAAACATCATTAAATTTGATTTTGGGTCATTATCCTTTTTGTATGGTGTATTTGGCATGTGTCACTTTCACTACTAGAAATTTGCAATTTATTTGTGTAAAAGAAAATTCTTTCAATTTGACTGTGGTTCAAAAAGGCTTCCCTTCCTTACAGTGAGGTGTTCTAAGGGATTGGTGTTTGGGGTGTTCGTTTTTTCCATATCGGAATTCGGACCGGAAAGTGAATAAGTATCCAACTTGTTATCGTTGATATTAGACCAAATTCTTGATCGGTGTCACCAAACACCTATATGATGTCTTTACCGATGGGAGAAAATGTAAACCTCCACTGCGTGGAATTTAGAAATGTGAACTTTTTTATTGCTGTGTTCCACTCTCCACTGAAATTAGAAATGTGAACTTTTTTATTGCTGTGTTCCACTCTCCACTGGTATGCAACCGGGCATGTGAGACTTGTCAAAAAATATAAAATTGAACTTACGGGTTTAGATTTGAAAATTCGAATAATTCAGTCACTGATTATATTTTTTTCAGAGATAGTACTTGATATAATAGCAAAACGTGTAAGATCTCTTGAAGCATGAAGCAAAAGAAGCGACTTCCCACCTACAAGTATCAAACCAATAACCCTCAGCTATATATATATATATATATGTATTTGTATATATATATTTTAAATGCATGACTATAAGATAGTAATATAACCAGAGAGACTCATCCTTTGCATGTTCTTCTCAGCGCAAAACTTTATTCTTTCTCTGCGTATAATATTGAAAAATTGCATAGAAACAAATGTTAAGCAACAGGTTTTCAATATTCTAGACTCCACCAGTAATAACAAAGATAATATTGTTGGTCACATATTGACACCTAGAGGGGGTGAATAGGATCAATGACAAACTTTGAGACTTTTTCGGTTTGACTTTATTTAGAGAAAGATATGCATCACAAGATTCTAGTCAAACACTTAAGTGGTTCATATAATCTCTTAAATGACTTCCATATTTCATATTTGTAATCATGCATTAGTAATCTATACAATTGAATACATGCATCATTGATTCAAGTAAATGTGAATTGTTCTATTAACCAAGTAAACAATTCTACCAAACATGTTGAAACACTTATCTCATAATGATAATACATGCATTATGGATTCAAGTAGCATATGAAACAATTCAAGCACCAAGTGAATATGTTATTCAACTAAACATGTAAATCACTTTCATCATATATAGACTTAATGTATAAAGTGCTATTTGCCCTGAAAAATATATTTGTAGAGTTTTTATAAAGTGATTAAATATTAAGAGCACACATAAACCCTTAAAGAGAATGTTGTGTTGAATATGCATTTTGTCAAACACTTGGTGTACATATGGAATTTCAATACTATTGTGCTGTGGAAGATGCATTTTATCAAACACTTAGTGAACACTTATATTATAGATAAATAAGAGAGTAAATAAGTTATAATCTACATCTTATCTAATCAAGTTCACAATTTAATTCACTTCAACTATACATTTTCTAACCATTTCGTTAATACACTAACACAAGCAATTTCATAACATTTATATATATATGGCTCAAGATTATAAATGACAATTGCTTTTATGTTATGGTGTTGTGAAGATACATTATATCAAACACTTGGTGTGTAACTAGATTATAACAAACTAATGAACAAATAGAAAATTTATAATCTAAGCTATAATCAAGTTCACATTGCAATTTACTTCAATTAAACATTTTCCCAATCCCCTCATGAATATTTAAGCACACACAATTTCCAAGCATTGATAAATAAAACTCAAGATTGAAATAAAATTGCTTGTAAAGTAAGGAGTTAAGGGATAGTGAAAATGCAAACCAAGACACCGAGTTTTTACATGGTTCAACCAAAGCTTTGGTTTACTCCATGCCTTGAGAAAACCTCTCAAGGATTCCACTATCGTGTTTTTCTTGCGGGTGAAAAACAAACCCTTACATGTTCCTTCTTCCGGGTAAAGAGTCAATCTTGCTCACTCTTGTGGGTAGAGAGCCAACCTTCGAACACTCTTGCTTCCAGGTGAAGAGCCGACCTTTGCTCACACTTGCGGGTGGAGAGCCAACCTAATCCTCTCTTTTTAAGGTAGAGAAAAATCTTTACAAAGCTTCAACAAGCCCATCCCATGCCAAGACAACTTCTTGGTCTTTCACTCACAAAGAATAAGAATGGAATTTGAGTGTACAACATTTTCTCTCAATAGATAGATATGGAAATTCAAAGCTCACTTCCTTACATACTTAGAGTCATAAATGAAATAATCAAATGAAAAGCTCAACTCAATATGTGGAAGAATGAATCACAAGAAGATGATATGAGTGATGCACAATGATGTGATTCTCATAGGAGAGTTTTCTACCCAAATATGAATTCAAAAATGAAGCACAAATGGTAGATTTCAATACAACTCTTATACCTCTCTTCTTCTTTTTTATTTTGGCTCATATATGACATATATATAGAGTAGGAAACAATTCTAGCCGTTTGGGGGTGTTTTGGGTAGTTTAGAAGAAGTTTGAATAAAAAAATAGCCGTTGGAAGTTGTTCCAGGTCGAGTCGGTCGACTGACCTGCTTCGTCGGTCGATTGACAAATGTCAAAAAAATTGTCAAAACGCCTCTGGTGGATTCGGTCGACTAACCGTTTAGTGTCGGTTGACTGATTCGGATCTGCTCTATCAAGTTCCACTCTTTTGGTCATAACTCGAGTTCCGTAAGTCGGATTGAGGAGTTCTTTAGCTTTTTGGAAAGAGGACTTCAAGATATTGATTTTAGGCTTTTGACTCACTCCATTTAACCCATTTATAAGTACGATATGGACGTTTGAATGTGACACTTCATTTCAATCTCTTAAACTGCATAACGGTTTTTCGGAAAATCCTTTGGGATATTTCCGAAATGACTTAGAGACATTCCTATGATGTCTTATAGACTTATTAAGGTCCTTGACATTCCTAAAAATAATATTGAGATTATAAAATAATATATTCATTTAAATAAATTCTCAATATTTGACAAAAGTTTTTCATGACTGAAACAATTTTGTTCAAAGCTTTAATACGTGTCTATAATTCATTTCAAGTTATATGAAATTAGTTTAGGTTCTAGGACAACCTCTTTGTTGAGTTCTTTCACAGCTTATGAAAGCTTGAACTAACTCAACTCTAGCAAAGATTATATATATGAATGTATCATCAATGATGTTCATAGTCTAATACTAATTGTTCAAGGACTTATGGATGACGTAAATGATATGCATGGTCCTATATGTTAATTTGTCAAGAGTTGAGCTTTCAAATAAGTTATTTCAAAAATAACTTTACATTTTATCTAGCACTCACCCAAGACTATTTTACCCAATTATTTGATCTTCTTTTTTAAGCTTTGGGTTGATGTCTCCATCCTTGTCTCCAATGTCTTTTGAGTTTTAAGCACATTTGTTTGATATTCTCATGCATTCACTAGCTCTCTTGAGTTTATCTTGAATCAACAACCTATTAAGCATAACTCAAGTAGACATTAAATTCACCATATTCAATGATTTGTTATCATCAAAATATCATGTTTACCCATAGTGAAAATCCTTGGGTCAACAACTATATATCTTTTAATTTGTGATCAGTCCCTTTCTTAGAATTATGATAATTTTCTTGTCTTTTTTTTTTTTTTTTTTTTGCCACTTGATCACAATGTCAATGTTAGTGACATTAATAACATATATGTTTTTTTTTTTTTGGATATCTGTAGGATTGGCAATGGGCAGGTGTGGGTTGCTCTAGGCTCAGTCGATTTAGGATGTTACATATTAATATGGTCAACCCAAACTTAATTACTTTTAAAATCAAACCACTTAAGATTTGGTTGGCAAAAATATATGTACATTTAAATAGTTTGCAAGCAAATCTAAAATCATGCAAATAAATGTAAGTTGGTAAGTTGAAAAGGAGTTGGAGTTAGTTTCTCAAGAAATATTATGCGTCGTTGATTCTCACTTAGTGTAATTAATCCCAGGAATAGTCAGGGCCACAGTGATTGGAATATTTTTTATCAAACTGAGACATTAGTTTTTTCCCACTATCAATGTCAATTTATACAAGAAAAGATGAAAAAAGGGAAAATTTTCAATAACCAAAGAGCTAACTATATGTTGTAAATTAAATCATGATATTCATGCAACAATATAAAGGCACAAATACTAAACAATTAAACAAAGATTTTAGAACTCTATCATGCTCACAATCTATTATTAAAGCGGAAAATAAATTTATAAATACCTCATAGCCATGGTAATAGCAAACTTTTCTTTAATCCATAAATCTTCTTTGATGCCTCAATCTCCATCCATCATCATAGCAAACCATTATCTCATCCTGAAATACGCATATACAAAAAACCCTATAGGAAACCGGATTTCTCTCTCCTGACATTTGCACACGTTAAATTATTATTGTGTTGTATCTGTAAGTGTACATAACCGATGGAATATTTGCACTTTAATCAATAAAGAGAGGACTCGTTTCCTATTACAACCATAAGTCCACTCTCCATTAGAGATGGTTACAAAGTAGGAGACTTTTTCCTTATCAAATCAGTTGTATAACCAAATATAACTGCAATCTAATTCTATTTATCATACCACAATATAAATAAATAATGTGAAACACAATTATTCTTACATATGTATAACACACATGGCAAGTTACTCCCTACACCATTAACAATAATACTTGTCCTAATTATTGGTTCTTTTCATGAAACATTTGGATTTGATATAATCCGAAAATATATCTTCACCAGTACTGTTGTCATTTCCACATATCACATATGAAGAATCCTCCCCCTTCCCTGGATCCATCAGGTGAGCGCGGGATGTAGAATCGCTCTCTAGCTCCCGTGACCTCTGATTCCCGCGAATTTGAGTTACCGGTAAGGCCTCCATGGCCACGACTGAGCCCTTTTTTGCCATAGGGACTCTGTGAGGCACTGAGGGAGGAACATTTTTTCTCAAATTCATACTTGCAAGAGAAACAGAAGAGAACTTGATTATGCCTACCATCATTTGCATGGTTTTCTCACAAAGTGATTTCTTTCTTTGTTTGGCCTTATAGGTCATGGTAACAACTTATATGATCAATAACTAGGTTCAAGTACTAGTTGTGACAATTGGTTGATAAGCATGAAATTAATGATATAGGAGTGTATATATATATTGGTTATGAAGTTACAAGCTCATATTGTTCTGTGGGGTAATGTGATAGCTGGTGGGCTGGCCAAGGGCTTCATTACAGCAAAACATGGCACATTCTTGAATGGGTCAATTCATAATTCCATAAAGTAAGGCTTTTTTGTCTTGTGCGTGGATGTCAAAAGATTGAATCATAGAAGAATCCATCCTTCTAAAACCATCTTGATTCAGATAGGTGTACATGGAGATAGTTGTTATAGTGAAGCCCATGCAACTAACTTGGTGGCTTGCTATGATTGGAAGTTTAAACTGTGAAGCTCTTGATTTTTTCATCACAGGGGTGTCCGAGACTTTCACATTGACTAATTTACGAGGCTGGTGCAAGGGGAACCCTCCACTTGGATTTTGTCCACGATCGTGTCGCTAACGAGTTATTTGTAAATAATATAAATCAAGCATGAAATCAGATTTCTAAGGCACCATATACCAAGTATTTTCCAACTAGACTAGCCCATTCAGATTTGTAAAAGATTGAGATTTACTTGGAGTAGACCTTGCACCAAATTTCCGGTTTTGGGATTTTATTGTATTTTCTCACTTGAAGTGCCCTAAGTGGGAGGGTACCTGTGGTATATATTCATTATGAACCATGTGTCATTATTTGTCATTTCTCATAATAGTGAAATTCCTACAATTCCGTGAAGTATCTTACATTTTGGATTAAACACGTACATCTGTATTTTTATTTTATTTATTTAGAATTTGTTAATTTTTGTATCAATGTAAGAAATTAAATGAAGTTTGCACACTTTAAATGATAGTTACATCTGTGCATTAATAGAAACGGTCAAAGTATCTTTATAGCAAAGCAGAACATAGTTGGGATTTCAGTTTAAACTTTTTCTGCTATTTTTTTCTGCATATACTTCAGGAAAATAGGAGGGTACTTATTCTAACTTTTGATTTGTGAGCTTTCTCGAGCTGTCATTGTTTTCAATTTATTGTTCAATCAAGAGCTGAGATAGCATTTGCTTTTACATAACATGTCATTTAATACAAAAGCTTTTCATAAAGATTCTTCTATTGTTTTGCTTTTCCAATTAGTTTCACCACCTCCACTATCTCAATAATTGCTTCTTCCTTTAATAATCTAAAAGGTCCCACAATTTCTGTATTATGGTTCACCGTATCATCCAATATGATACTTATCCCTTGGTTCGTAACGTTTTCAAGATACTAATATTGTTATTTAGCATCGATATTTATACTCATTTTTAAGATCAATATTACCCAAATTTACACGGGTATTGTGACTGCAAACCATAGTTTGTGTGACTCTAAAACTTTAACACTCTCATTTCTTTTTTGTCCTTGTCAATTTTTTGTCATCCAAGCATATTGATCCCAATGTCCCATTTTTTTTTTTAGTGCAGTTGTGGATTTTTTGTAATCAAACATTCGGATTTGGAAAATGATTTTTGGGCCCATTGAATTGGGCTGAGACAACCGGCCATCCGCTGCAACAGTAAGATCCTGTTTGTTTGTTAGTCTTTAGAGATTTTGTTTTATTTTATTTTTGTTTTAAAAACTAATTTATGTTTGAGTAAGTTAGTTTTAGGTTTTTAAGACAAAATATTTCAAAACCTATTAAAACCAAACCCTTCTTTTTGTAAGTGATGAAAGACCAAAAAAAAGTTGGTCTTTCTTGGTTTAGCCCACCTTTTTTTATTTTTCTTTCTTTTTTTTTCTCTCTCTCTCTCTCTCTCCTATATATATATATATATAAAATTAAAAAATAATATATATAGAATAATATATATTACTAATTTTATTATATAACAATAATATAAAATAATATTATTAAATATATATAAAAATAATATATATATAAATATATATAAAACTAAAAAATAATATATATTAATATATATAGAATAATATATATTTTTATTTTATAATATTATTAATAAAATAATATTATTAAATATATATATAAATAATATAAATATATATAATTAATATATAAAATTAAAAAAATAATATATATAGAATAATATATATTTTTTATTTTATAATAATATTAATAAAATAATATTATTAAATATATATAAAAATAGTATATATATATAATTAAAAAATAATATATATTAACATATATAGAATAATATATATTTTTTATTTTGTAATAATATATATAATATAATATTATTAAACATATATATTAAATATATATATAAATAATATATAAATTCAAAAATAACATATATAGAATAATATATAAAATTCAAGAATAATATATATATATATTAAATAATATATAGAATAATATATATTATTATTTTATAATAATATATATAAAATAATATTAACTATATATATAATAATATATAAATTCAAAAATAATATATATATATAATTAAAAAATAATATATATTAATAATATATAGAATATATAAAGTTATATACATGAAATGATATATAAACTAATATATATATATATAAAGTTTTTATTTTCTCAAACTAGACCAGAAAGACTAGATCGTTTACCAAACAGAGTTTTAGATTCAAGATAAGATTAGACAAGACCAGACAAAATCAAACCAGACAAGACAAAACCAGACAAATCCCTTTCCAAACAGGCCCTAAGATAATCACTTCGGCCCATTATAGCGGCCTATATGGCACTACAGCCCGTATAGTTGGAAGAGAGCTATTTTCATGTATAATTGGGCTTATTCATTTAAAAGAAATCATTAATTTCTCTCACCATAAAAGAAATTATTAATTTCTTACTACACTTCCATAGTTTCTTTCACAAACCAATAGGTTGTGCTCTTGTATTCAATTCTAGCATTACAATACTTGGATTCTCTTTCAAGAAGATGAAGTTTGTCCTTTCCTCTTACGTGGTCCAATACCATTTGGACATATGGGTAAAGCTTTTCAAAAATTAAATTAAGTTTCATTTTTTTACGGATTTTATGTCCAAGTTCTTTCTTCAAAAAATTTAATTGCGTATCCAAATGCTATTGAATCACATAAGAAGGGAGGACAAACTTCATCTTCCTCAGGAGGACCCAAGTATTTTCCATCTCTAATATTACCCATGCTCTCGTTAAAGATATCACTTAAGATATGAGAGTGAAACGACATTAATAACTTATTTATTTCTCGAAAACTTATACATAGTAAATATCATTGTCATAATATTATAAAAATGAATCTATGGCTGGATATTAAATTACTATTATTCATCTAATTTCATATTATAAAAATGACATAACAATTGGTCATTTGGCTTTGTTTGGTTCGCGGTCCGGTCTCATGTGGTCCGGTCTCATAATAGTTTTTTTGTGGCCGGATACTGTTTGATAATATGATTCCAAAAAAACAAGGACCACTTGGGACCAAAAGGGGTAATTTGAAACAAAAAAAAAAATGATGGTCTCAAGTGGTCTTATATACAATTGTCTTAACACATGGGACCATAAAATTTGAAAAATATATATAAAATTAAAAATATATATATAATTTGAAAATAATATATAAAATTAAAAAAATAATATAAATTTTTTGAAATAATGTATAAAATTTGAAATATATATATAAAATTCAAAATTAATATATAAAATGCAAAAAATATATTTAAAATTTGGGAAAATAAAAAAATTCCAAAATAATAGAAAAAATAAAAAATAATGTATAAAATTCTAAAATAATATATAAAATTTGAAAAATAATATAATTTTTTTTAAAAAATAATGTATTAAATTCGAAAAAAATATATAAAAATCAAAATTAATTTATAAAATTTTAAATATATATATAATTTAAAAAATAATATATAAGTTTTGAAAAATAATATAAAAAATTTGAAATAATGTATAAAATTTGAAAAAAATATATAATTCAAAAATAATATAAAAAATTAGATATATATATATATTTTTTTGAGAAAATATAAAAATTTTGAAAATAATATAAAAAATTCAAAATAATATATAAAATTTAAAAAATAATATAAAAATTCGAAATAATTTATAAATTTTGAAATATATATTATTTTTGAATTTATTATATTATTTTCAAATTTTTTATATTTTTCATACTTAATATATTTTTTGAATTTTATATATTATTTTTTTTATTTTTTGTATTATTTTCCAAACATAAGACCAAACAGCTTGAATAAGACCATAAGACCAGACAGCTTTACCAAACAGACTTTCAGAACACCACCTAGATAAGACCAGACCAGACCAGACCGGAGCAGATAAGACCAAATCAAACCAGATAAAACCAAATCGGATCGCCTACCAAACGGGACCTAAGTGTAAGAATAATGCCACCCAAAAAGTAAATCCGTAAGCAAAGTAGTCCAACCACAATAAAAGATTAATTTAAAAAGATTAATAAATAAAATTATAAGGTCTAGTCCTACATCAGAAAAATATCTAAGTATAAGGTCATGTTTGTTAGGTGGTTTGGTCCCAGGTGGTCTGGTCTGGTCTTGCGTTTTATGGGACCAGACCGTGTTTGGTAGCATTGGTCCCAAATTTTTTGTTAGACCAAGTAAGACCAAATCAGACCAAAATGGCCTCATTTCAGACAAAAAAAAAGGTAGTTCCTGGTGGTCCGGTCTGGTCTTATTAATAAAATATATTTATAAATAATTAAAAATTAATAAATAATAATAAAAAATTAATAATAATAATAATAAATTAAATAAAACATATTTTAAAAATAAAATATAAATAATAAATAACAAACAAAATGAAATAAATAATACCTAATAAATAAATGAATAAATAATAAAATATATTTATAAATAATTAAAAATGAATAATTAATAATATAAATAATAAATTAAATAAAACATAATAATAATAATAATAAATGAATACAATAATAATAAATAAATATAATAATAATAATAATAATAATAAATGGACTAAATAATAAATAATAATAATAAATTACATAAAAAATATTTAAAAATATAATAAAAATAATAAATAATAAACAAAATGAAATAAATAATAATAAATAAATATAATAAAAAATAGTAAATAGATATAATAATAAATAAATATAATAATGAATAAATACTTCATAATAATAAGAAAAAATGAATATAATAATTATTAATCTAATATTAAATTAATAAAATATATTTTTAAATAATTAAAAATTAATAAAAAATTAATAGAAAATGAATTAAATAATGAAATAATAATAAATAAATAGAATATATTTATAAATTAATAAATAATAATTTAATAATATAAATAATAAAATAATAAAATATATTATAAAGTGAAGAAATAATAAATAAAGAAATAAATAATACATAAATAAATATTATAATAAATAGTAAGATTAGACCGCTTACCAAACAGACTTTTCCAAATCATATTAGACCAGACCGGACCAAATCAGACCAGAAAGACCGCCTACCAAACATGGCCTAAGAATTAGTATATAACATTAACAAATGCAACCTAATGTTTTGTTTAATGAGAGTTCATTAGCGTATGCATAACTGCCAAATTTTTGGAATAGGAGTTGATGGTAATTCAATCCAGGGTGTTTTTACAAATATTTTAAAGTAAACTGGTATCAACCAGAAAAAGCTAAATTATAGACGAGGCAAATATAAATAAAAATATGTTTTTGAAAAAGATATAAATAAAAATATTTAAAAGCACTCTACGAATCCAAATCCCCAAATTCAACAGAGAAGCAAAGAACAAGCTAGCAATGGCTTCTTCAAATTCGCCCATCTTTCTACTCTTTCTTCTCTTCCTGTTCTCCTCTTCTTCACATCTCTCGTTAGGGCACGAAAGGTAAACAAATCTCGCTCTATATATACACGTATATACATACATATATATGTGTGTATTGTTTGTGGATTGATGATTGAATTGATTGATCGATCCACCTGTCTTTGTGCGTGTGTGATATATATATATATATATATATGTATTGTTTTATGTGTTATATTGAAGTTGAATTTTGGATTTGAATTACGCAGAGTCGGTGAAAGAGAGAGAAGCGAAGAAAGCGTAGGAGGGCGTCGAGTTCTGATGAGTTTCAAAGAAATTCCTTCAGGAGGTAACCTCACTTTCGAATGCTCTCCTTCTGGTCCCTGCGTTGCCTGTCAATACTCTGAAAAGGTGTTTCTCCCTCTGTATCTATACATATATATATATATATATATAGGAATGTATCTGAAAGTTTTTGTGGTTAATTAGGTCAAAAAATGACATTACTGAGAGTCTACTGTGTGTTGTACTTATGCGTTGAAGTGATTAAGTGGATTGCATTTTTAGGTTCTCTAGTTTTAGGCATGATCGAGTACTATATATTTGAATTTATTTTTTTGCGGTCATTGTTTTTGGTGTCAATTTGATCATATATCTCCATTGAGAGGTTAATGTGTGATTTTTATACATTATTGTGTATACCTATGCTTTGATGTGATTCAAGGTGATTGAATTTTTAGGTTCTGTAATTGAAGGCTTAGTGGAATGCTAAAAATATTGGAAATCTGCTGGAAATATCTTTGATTGTCGTGAAATCTTTACAATTTTGTGTGTTTGTGTCATAACTAATTAAGTAGATTTAGAATTAGAATTCCATGACTGACCTTTCAAGGGTATGATACAGAAGGGTCAAGACGAGGGGAGATTGGGAAACCTCATAGTAATTGAGTGGATTATTTGTGGTTTCATGGGTTTTTAAAACATCAGAATGTACTTGATAAAATATGACTCGGTTGTATGATTACTGTTATGACAAGCGCAGCAAGTTTAACGTGGTTTGACACAAGTTTCAGCCTACAAACCCTAGCTCTCTCTTCCTATGGTATCTTAGTGTCTCAATCTATGCACTTGTATATCGGGCTACAAATAACTTGTGCCCGCAAACCGCAAGAGAATTGCGAATAACTTATAACACTCGCAACAATGCAATCACAATACCTTCTGTTACATTAAATGCATTTTGAGGATCTCAGTGAATAACCTATATTATATTCTATGTAAGTCACAGTCAGGGACGGACCTAATGTAGGCTCAGTGGGGGCATTGGCCCCCACTGAAAAAAATTTCCTTCGCAATTTTTACCCATAAAATTCTATATTTATGAAAAGTTCCCACTAAAATTACACAAAGCCCCCACTGAAATTCCAAAAAAATACCATTACGCCCCCACTCAGATTAATTTCCAGCTCCGTTCCTGGTCACAGTCATAGACTCATAATGCTTCCAAATTACACAAACAATCATTTGAATGCCGAATATGAAACTTATTGGACTGACTTTTTTGTCATTGTGGGGATTCCTAATGCACTCCTCAAGTGAATTCCTTCACTTCCTGTTCATTAAATTTTTCAGTAAACATCTAATAGATAAGTACAGTAGATCATATCTGGTTATAAAATTGACAAATAGTGAATAATCTGTGAAGTTCTTTCCTGTTCTTGTTCCCAATTTATCTATAATTATTCCTTCTTGTAATTCTTGTAATTTTGTTCGTTCTTTGTTTAGCAACTTTTGCTACTTAGATGGCAGCATGATAAGCTAGCAATGCCTTAGATGTAGTTATATATGTGAGTAGTGTTGTACAAAAGTAACTTTTGAAAACAAATGTTTCACATACAGACTAATGTGGAGTAATTTTCTATCGTTGGAAAACAATCTATCATTAGAAGAGAACCACTAACTAATCATTGTAGATGCAGATCCTTGTTCGAAGTTCTGCTTTTAAATCAATTTTCTTATTTGCCATACATACAGAGAATATGATTGCCAATGTTGTAAAGATATAACCTGTAAAGTTGCAGACTGTGTTGCTTCAACATGTGCTTGGAATATGATATTTTTACTTAAGTTGTATTTATCATAAATGTGAGGAGATTAAGATGGCAAATTGCTGTTAATGCCTTTGTTTGGCAATATTAGTTGTGATTCATTGAAATATATATCCACTTATGATGCTACAGACATATATGCGATGGCTGACCTAAGATGTTGAGATTGGTGGCACTTGCCCCTGCAATTTTGATTTTTTTATAATAGTATTCCTTCATTTCTTGTGAAAAAATAATATAAAGTAAAGTATTAAAAGCTTGCCCCCTATGAAGTTAGCACACTCCTTTTTCTTGCCCTTAAAACCCCACATGATAACATTGTTAAAGGTCACCCCCCTTGGAAACATTTTTTAGGTCCATCCCTGCCTATATGCTTGAGAGCATGATGATTTATTTGAAGTTGGTTGGGGTCTAGGAAGCATGAATATGGACAGGGGCACAACACAATATCAACAAAGTCACAACAATACGGCAAGCTTCAAAACGCAGTATCCAACTAGAAAGGAAAAACAAAAACAAAAAGGTAATCAAGTATAAGGACACTTTTACCTGTTGACAACAAATCAAGGATAACTAGCTAAGGGCAATGGTTGAAGGGTTTTTATTTTTATTTTTTATTATTATTATTTTAAATTATCTTTTCAATATATAGTATCATATTTGGTTGAAGCTAAATGTAGTTCAGTGCTGCAATCTGAGCATAGCATCTAAAAGGGAAAGGAGGATCAGTTTTTGTCACAAAATCAGGAACAAATATCATATTAAGATTTCTAAATTCTGTTTTTGTTCTCTTCTTTTGGGACATGCCCTTTTCTGCTACTCATATGCTGCATTGCATGTTTCTTGTAGAATGATGAGAAGTATCGTTGCAGTGAAACTGGATATCGTATCCCTTTTAAATGCGTAGAAATTGGAGCTGGTTCAAAAGAAGTAAAAAGTGGAGAAAATAAAAAGAGTCGATCAGCTCTTGAAGACACTTACGAAAGAGCAAAACCATATGTAATGTTGCATGACGCAGAAAATCTCACTGATCCAATTAAACACAGAAGTTTGCTGGGTGTTGCTTCAACATCAGTGGATGAATCACAGGCCTACATTACTTACAGAAGCTGTATACCAGCAGCTAATGAAGAGAAGTTATCAGTACTTGGTTTTGAGGTATGTTAATGGTGCAGCCTTTTTGTTATGATATCTGTTGATGTCTTTATGCTCTTTGAAGGAGAATTCTATTGTATTGTAGTTTTGATATCTCAAGTGTATCACACCTAAGAGCCTTACATAAATTACAACCAACTGAATTGATAGTCATATTTAATCCCTACCTGCCAAGTTAATCATTCCTCCTTCCGTTTTTGGTTGTCCTGTCCCATTGGAAAAGTCGTTCTGAGATCATCACATCTTTACTCAAGTATCAATTTTAGTTTCCAAACCTTCCCAACTTAATAATATGTGTATACCTTTAAACTTCAAAGGGTGACTTGGGAAATATCAGAATAGGACAGTGCATTACGTATATGTCCCCTGCAAAATTCGAATCCCGGAAAGGTGTGGATTATATTAATTGCCCGATGGAGCTTTAGATTTTGGTTTGCAATATGATGACAACACAAGTATATTGCATGGCTGAATACTAATTCTAGAAACAATGTTTAGTTCTCCTTTTGCTTAGCCGTTTACATTGTCATTCATAATTCATCTTCATTTCCAATTTGGCAGTTTCTCAATTTTCCTTTTGCATCAACTCACATGCCCATATTGACAGCTTTAGTTTTGCCAAGATGAGTTTCAATTAAGTTTCGCATTTATTCAGCTTTTGCACTGTGGTGTATACTAACTTCCCTTGTTTGAACAGGGGATAATGTTGTGTTTTGTGGTCGCAAGTGGTTCAGTTGTATACTTTCGACGAAAGCGAAACAATGCTATGTCAGGAGGTGCACCAGTGAGACTTCCGACCACTTCTAGGTTTTAGCTTAGTAATTTACTTGGTATGTCATTAGTTAGTGTATTGTGGTCCATTACTACGACCAGAAGAAATTTGGCTTCCTAATTAGTTTTTTTTTTTTTTTTTCTTTCCAATATTGTTCTAACAGTTATTATTGATTTGCACGTAATACTTGAATAGAGAAGCTTTTTTCAACCCTTTCGTATTTTGTGCTTCAATTTTTCGTAAATATGGTTACCAATTGTTATACACTTTTTTAACCACATGGAATAATGTTTCAAATATGCGAAATAATTCAATTTTTCGACATACTGATGCTGTGCTTGCAAATACCTATTCTCTCTCTTTCTGCACCATCGTTTTGAGATTTAAGTTTTTGTTGTAAGAAGAACAAACAATACACCAGTGCACGAAGGACAACCCCTGAAATTTGAGCTGTCGTATTCGTCTTTGTATGGTAGAGTATGCAGTAACAAATTATCAACAGTAATTTGAATAGAGAAGTAAATATTATTACAACCATCCTATTCACAACAAAAATACCTCCAATTACATTTAAGAAATGCAGATTAGTGACAATAATGTCAAAAGCAATCTAAGAAAAAATCAAACAAAGGTAAATGGCCAATCCCACCCTATAATCTATATACCACTGCTTGCATTTTCAGTCACTACTTGTCGGCGAAAATAGCAGTGACTGAAAATCTCCTTCCTACCTTGAATTCTTAAATTACATAACACAATATACCATGTTATTTCTGCTTCCTCAGTTTGAAATATACATAAGGCTTGGTACCTTCAATAGATTCGTCCGGGAGTCTCTTGAGAGCAAAAGAATTGAGTTCAGCAGCAGCGCAAACTCTAAACCAAATGAGTTTTGTGGAAAACAATTCTCAAACAGAATTGGTGCCACATCTATCTATAGATAAAAATAAACTCGTACTGAAATCACAAAAAATAATCAGGAGTCTTGCGTGTGGCGTCAGGCTCAATCTGACGAGGAGCTGGGTCAAATTGAAGGAAATTTTGTTCCATATTCTCTCCAATCTCAAGTATTGCAGCCATGTTGCCGCAACGGTAACAGTAGTTTGGGGCGCTAAACACTGTCACCACATTCTTGTCCTAAGAAAGTAAAAACGACGAGTACATTTTAAATGAGCTAAGGAAGTAAAAATAGATAAAGGTTGCTCTTTGCATGCAAGTTCACAAACCTGACACCAATTGTAACCTTCCATTACAAGCTGGTGAGCTCTCGTGATCATACTGAGCCCATTGGTGTGGTTGAAATGAGATGCTATGTCCTGCCCAAAAGTATAGCCAGCTCCACGTGGAGATATTCCCCACCCACACCGGTCATCTGGATCAGACCACAAGAGATCACACATTGGCCCTTCATGTGGCACCTACAACCCAATAATCAAGTTAAATAATGCATAAGAGCATCCAGGAAAAAGGAAGGAAAAAAAAGAAAAGAAAAAAGGGATCTCAATAAAATGCAACTTATGCACAAGCAACTACAATAACAATGATTATAGAGAGGAAGGGAAGGGAGACAAAAAAGAGGGAGAGCATGTAATGCTTGTCATCCTAAACAGGGGAAAAAGTACTGCAATTAATCAGCAAACCGTCTTTCAATTTTCAACCGAAGCTTTGAATGAGAAAGATGTTTTGCAAAGTACCCATATCTTATAAAGCTAACAGCAGCATCACTTACCACCAGCTTTCACATGAGTCGTGTATATCACATTACACGACCAATGTTGTTCATGTTACAACTTTGAAAAACAACTTGCACCAGACACTAAACATACTACAATCCGCAATGCATATCTGACGTGTCTTTAGTACGGAAGGAGATGCACCTTACAAGCAATCCATTAATTTAAGTTGATTATTCTTAATGTACACATAATATGCAACTTATTGCTTCAGAGCTAGGAAAGTACCTATGTCAAAAGTCTAAATTACACAAAACATAGTATTTTCTTTTTTGCCAACAAAGAATATTAGATTAACATATTTAGTGGTATGCCCGAGTTCTTGAGTTTGAAGATTAATCCAATGCATAACACAAACTTGCATCCACCCCCTATAACCTACAACAAGATAGGAAGCTGAACATAGAAATAGTGATTTTCCCACTCTAATTATAAATGAGTGTTAAAGAGTAACATAGAATAAGAGAGGAAGTTGAAGATTCCAAGAAAGATTATACAATCTAATATGTGCATTGCACAAAATTAGAATAAACATTACAAACCTCGTGATTCCAAGTAGGGACATAAAAAAGAGACATTTTATTGCGTGCGTGTGTGCACACATGAGGAAAAAAAAAACACCCACCACGTGCAACTGTGCAAGTACTTCTATATGTCAGGTAGAAATTGCAAAACTCCAAGGCAACAATTGTTTATGTACCTCCTGTATTCGGTCCAAGGCCCGAATATTATCTAATGTATCCAAAGATGGCGAGAGTCCTCCATGCAAACAGAATACCTATGATAAAAAAAAATGAACTGTTAAACGTCCCCATGAGATCTTCGGAGATAATATGTCTGTACAACATATAACTCAAACTCAAACCTGGCTTTCAATAAGTGCTGTAAGGGGTAGGTAATCAAAAAGGTCGGTAAAATACTTCCAGATGTTGGCATTCCCATACTTCCTCAAGCATTCATCATAAAATCCATATCTGTAAAATTGGACAAAAAATAATGATAATAATAATAACATGAAACCTGACTACGGGAACATGAAAGTTAACCAAACAGTACATGATCTACAAGGAAAATGACAAAAGCTCTAAGATGCATGAAATTACTTCAAGAGAAGAACCTAGATAACTGTACAAAATGGTTTATGCAACAATAATTGGTATATGAATGCTTTGATTTGATTCAAGTTACAAGAATTACAACTACAAGGGAAACAAGAAAACCAAGGTCAGCAACACAAAGACAGAATGACATACAGTTGGATTAAAGAAGGATTGCTTGAGTAGGGGTATTTGAAAAATTGGTAGATATCTGATCAATTTCTTGAAAAAGGATATTGTCAATCTTCTGTAATATGTCACTCTTCATGGTTCAACTTCCAATTTGAAAAACATAACCCCGTATGAAATAAAGGAACAGAATCAGCACACAAAAGCAAGGGCAAAACCATCATCTGGTGTGGTCCCAACCTTCTGCATACATTACCTTTTTATTCAAAAGCAAAAAAGGAAAAGAACATACTTTAACCACCAATTACACAACATTTTTACTGAAAAAATATGCATAGTTGTCATAAGGCCTTACACTTGAGTGATTTGCCGGCTTTCATGATTTCCTCTAAGAATTACAATTCTATCTTTATAACGAATTTTCAGAGCCACTAAAAGTGTGACAGTCTCCACTGAATAATATCCACGATCTGCATTAATCAAGAAAACATTTAAACCTGTTAAAACGAGCTTTTTCAACATAGAGTTTCCAAAGATATGTAGAGGACCTGCATTTACGATACCAATTCAAATGCGCATAATAATTTTTGCACCACTTGTTGTACAAAAATGTTAAATGCTAAGGTCAACATTTGATTTAATAAAAATTTTTTGTTGTTGCTTACATCAGTAGTTTTCAAAATTCCCTTCAACTTGATGTATTTGTACCAAAGTAAAACACCAGAAGTGTCGCTATACTTCATTGTTCATGTCTGGGTAGGGATGGCAATAAAACCCGCCCCGCCCCGTTTATCCCGGATTTGGGGCCTCGATTAAGCTAATCGGGGCGGGGAAAAATCCCCGATTATATTCGGGCGGGTATGGGGAACCCCTGCCCTGCCCCGCCCCGATTAGCCGCCCCGTTTAAATTATTTACTAAAATACCCTTATATATATTAAATATTACAAATATACCCATATATATTATATCTACTACAAAGATACCCATATATATGTATATTTTAACATTATTTTTATGTTTAGGATTTTTTTTAATTTTTTTTACATTTTTTTTAATCTTTTTTTTAAAAAATAAAAATAGTAACCGGGGCGCGGGGCAGGGCAAAAAAAAACAAATGGGGCGGGGAAAAATAACCGGGTTCGGGGATGGGGAAGGTGATCCTCACCCCGCCCCATTGCCATTCCTATGTCTGGGTCATGAATACTAAGAAAGCATGGGTTGTACTACATATGATGGTACTGATCATTTATTTACAACCTCAAAAGATGATGAAGATGAAAATCAGATAAAAACAGGCTGCTAATTTCTCAAGACTTGAATCATCTACCTATGTTGAAGGCAAATAAGACCAACGAGTCCTTTGACCCAGATTGAATCAAGATCATTTCAAAATTGTTTTTAAACATGCTTTCTTATTTAGGTTTTTTTATCCTAGTTTTCTAAATGATTTTAATTGAGTTTTCAGGTCGGGAACTTACAAAAAAAGAAGAGCTCAGTCAATGTCTTAATAATATATTGCTATGCATAAAGTTGGCAACTCACGCAAGTTATATCTTGACTTTCTATCCTACATAGGACTTGTACATTGGCCTTAATAGAGGGTTTTAATGAGTTTAGGTTCAGGCACTCAGCCTCTACTCATTGCAGTTTGATAATCCGTAGAGTTACAGAGATATTATTAACCATATGTGATTGAGGGGGAAAAAATACAAGGAGTTCACCAAAAAATCTAAAACAAGAGCAATTCAACTGAGGAAATCATGAAGCCAAGGATTCATGGAGATTGGAGAAGCAGATCATGGGAAGAGTGGGGCCTAGTTTTCAACTTTTGGGGAATACATTAGCTGATGAATTGGTAGTTCTTGGCCTTAATTCCGTTGACAGAACAAATGGCGTATAGACTTAAGTGGAAAGTCGGTATGTGTCCAGAAGTAAGTAACAAGGAGATTCTTAGGTAACCTGGCTGTAAAACTTCAGGTAATTGTCCTTGAAATTCACAGTTTTTCTCTCTTAACTTGGAAGTTAAAATGATAGTTTACACTAGTGCAAATACAATACCCTGCATAAGCCAAATGTTAATATTCCAAGCATCAAAGTTTATAAAGCTTTTAACTATTCAGTGAAGCTGGCTAAGCATTACAACTCTAGTGTACCAAAATTATGCCATTTAAAGCCAATCTCAGCTTCTCAAGGTTGCAAGATGTACATCGTAAATTTAATGACTTTGTCATAACAGGCATTTCTGCAATATGTACTTAAAAGTGAAAAGGAGGAGATAGCTATGGGCTGAGGGGCTTAGTTATAAACAAAAGACTAAGCTTTCCATGAGTTAGGCATACTGTGTCTCCTAATCTAGACGGTAACACTAGACCACACTTACAAGCAGGTCAGTTGTTGTAAATGCAGAAAAGTTACACAATAAATATTTGGTTAAAACTCTGGATCCTTTCTCATTAATCAATCCTCTTTTTATACAAGTTGTGATCAATGGGTTAAGCCCATGTACCCAGGTTTATCAATCCCTTGAATCAAGGGATTTGATAAACCTTAACCTTATTTGGACTCTTCATACTATAATTGGATTACTTCTTGCCTTGTGGACCACACTTTAGCTTCTAGAATTTTTCATGGGCCCATTGTTGTTTTCGGCCTGCTTGTTTTCAGCCCATCCGCCTTCCGGCCCATCGGTCTCTGGCCCATCCGTCGTCGGCCCATCAGCCCAGTGGCCCATCTATAATTGGGCCAAATATTTCAACCATTACACAGGCCCCTGAGGTTATGGGCTTGTCATTCTTTCTAAAGCCCATGACCTCATAAATGTAAATACCTATGTATATATACACTAATAGCTTTTATGGGAAATGAAGATGATGAGTTGTCATGTCATCATTGTTTATTTAATGATATGCCAAAACGTGAGGCCATTACTCCCTTAAATCTCGCACCATGACGGCTTTGGCGTGCCTTTCGGACTTCGTGCAGCCTTTTTGGCTTCCCTCTCTCCTTCTATAAAAACCCCCTCTTTCTTCATTTCTCATCACACTTCATACTTTGTAGTTCTTTACTCTCGTCTCTGCCTTCTTTAGCTCTTCATTACTGGGATTCGTTTCCTTGTCATTGCCGCCGTTCATTCCGTTGCTCATCTCAGATTTCGTAGAAACCTGCTGTTACTCAGAGTTTTTGTAACTCTTCCTTCGCCAACTAAGTAAGTCGATCGGTTTCTTCTTTTCTTCTTTCTTTAATTTATCACCTTTACCTCCTTCTGTCTCTTCTACATTTCTTAACATTATGTCCGATAGTGACGATACCCGGTCGGTAGAGGAAGTAGCTTTACCTTCTGCCTCAGGCACTGATTCTACTAGCAGTGACACTCCCCAGCCTGTTCTTAGAAGAACCGGAAAGACCACTCTTAAAAGTACTAACCTTCCGGGTTCCTCAACGACCGGTCCTGCTAAATCCAAGCCTTCTGAACCATTCGTAGTGGCCCCACTTAAGAGGACCCGACCTGAGGTGGACGTCAAACACCTTCGGGTTGAGACCCACGTTCCCCAGGACGTTGATGTGTCCCCCTATCCTGGTTACCTAGACTTTACCCAGAGCCAGGGCCTAGCCCCCGGTAGCATTCTGCTATCGGCATCTCATCTTAGGGTTCTAAGGTTTCCTCTTCATCCCTTTTTTCACTATGTATTTTTCATGCTTGGGTTGCACCCTCTTCAACTGAACCCGAACAACATTAGGATCATATCCATGCTTCTGTTGTACAATAGGGATATGGATCTGAACTTAGGCCTAGCCGACCTCCTTCTTTGTTATTTTTTCCAAAATGCCAGAGCGAGTAGAGGTAGATACAACCTTTTCCCCTTTCATGGCCGTAGCATCTGTACCGATACTGAAAAATCGGACAAGGGATGGAAAGAACGAATGGTAGTAGTGAGTGGCAAGTGGTCGTACCCTTTTTCTCGTATTTTCCCGATCCCTAACAAGTTCAGTCCCATTCGCCTGCCTGTCTACCGCCCCCTTCATAAGGCTTCTTGCCTCTGTGACCATTGTGACCTTCACCGGGGGGATTATGCCTTCAAATTTTTAGGTTATGAGGACAAGGATCTTCCCCTTACCTTTATAAAACAGCGGATAGGCATTTTGAAAACCCATGTTTGGGGCAAGACCCGATCGGCTACTAACCTGCTGACCCCGGACAATCTTGACTCGATCTCTAACTTGGGCGCTGGTGTTGACAGGATGGACTTGCCTGACAAACCTATGTCCGCCAGAATCCCTCAAGTTCCCGAAGGGATTACGCTTGTTGATGCGGTGCCTTTGTCAACGGCACCGCCTTCGACTTCGGTGCCTCCACCTGCTCAGAACCCGCCAGCGCAGAAACCATCGGTTCCTCCTCCGCCTCCTGTCAATGCTCCGACTCTGAGGACCCGATCCAGTACAACTGGTGGCGTGGGTACTAAAAGGGCCAGGACACAAGCCGAAAATGCTTCTTCAAGCAAAGCTCCTGCTGCCCCTGAAGCATCTCAAGCTTTGATCCCTTGGGAGCCTAAGTTTCTGCTGCCAGACGGAACCCCAGTTTGTGCTGATCAAATTACCTTTAACCATCCGGAAGCTCTTCGGGCTATGGCCAAAGGGATCTGGACACCAGCTGATAGGGCGGCTCAGTAAAAAATCACCAGGACCGATCTGGCTAAGAAGACTTCGATAATGGTTATGGAGGTAAAAGACTTCAATTATTCGTTTGTGTTTTATATTTCGTTTGTTGACCGCTATTTGTGTAATAATCCAATCTTTATTGTGCAGCTTCTCTACGGCGTTCAGGCCTGCAACAGCCTCCTTGAGACTGATGTCAGAGAGATGGCCGGTATGAAGGCCCAAATAAAGCAGAATGAGATTCACCGGGTTTCTCTAGTCAAGGAGGCGGATGGTCTCCGCCAGACCGTTTCTGAACAGAAGACTCTTCTGGAAACCGGTGAGGCGGAAAAGCAAAACCTGATTGCCGAAAAGCTGGTTCTGGCTGCCGAGCTGGAAAAAGCAAGAGAGGTTGCTAGGCAGATGGCAGCTGAAAAAGATGAATCTGATAAACTCTTGGCAGAATCAGAAAGGCTTCTTTCCTTGGAAAGGGAAAAGGTAGAGGTGTGCTGTCTGGGAGGGCTTGACATGTTCAAAAGATACAGTGTCATCTGTGACCTCCGAGCGGTCAGGGCCTGGAGATGTAGGCATGAAATGGAGCACATCCCTCTGGAATCCCGGGAATTCAAGACCGCAGAGGCATTCGATGCCCATATGGGAATACCCTTTCCTTATGAAAACCCTCCTGCTTCTGAGAACGAGGAGCGCTTTGCTGCCATCCTGAAAGGGAAAGAGTACCATCCTCCCGAACAGTAGCCAGGGCAATTTTTTTATGTTTTTGTTTCCCTCAATGGGCTAATTTCTTGTAATTTCCTTCATTTTTAATGGACAAGAACTTTATCCCCCTTTGTGTGGGTTTTTATCGCTTCGTACCCTAGCTTTTATGAAACGATTGAGCCTTCGGACGTATGGCCCCTGAGGCTATTTATTATTTATTTTAAATTCACACATTTGGGAAATTTCAGTAAAATGTGAAGTCTTCGGGCATTTGGCCCCTGAGGCTTGATTTCATCCTCTGGTTTGTTCAAATCAGGTTTGAACTCAAACACTAGGAAATTTCAGTAAATTGTGATGCCTTCGGGCATTTGGCCCCTGAGACTTGATTTCATCCTCTGGTTTGTTCAAATCAGGTTTGAACTCAAACACTTAGGAATTTTCAGTAAATTGTGAAGCCTTCGGGCATTTGGCCCCTGAGGCTTGATTTCATCCTCTGGTTTGTTCAAATCAGGTTTGAACTCAAACACTTAGGAAATTTCAGTAAATTGTGAAGCCTTCGGGCATTTGGCCCCTGAGGCTTGATTTCATCCTCTGGTTTGTTCAAATCAGGTTTGAACTCAAACACTTAGGAATTTTCAGTAAATTGTGAAGCCTTCGGGCATTTGGCCCCTGAGGCTTGATTTCATCATCTGGTTTGTTCAAATCAGGTTTGAACTCAAACACTTAGGAAATTTCATAATCCTAGAGCCTTGCACAAAAGTAGAATTTATTTTTATTGAGATGAATTTGAAAATCATGAAGCAGAGGTACCGATATCGGGCACAGATGCTCCGTAACAAAGGTGTCATAGAAAGACACAGTTTTATTTCTTAACAAGAAAAGCAACTATCTAAGGATAATACATCTTTCACCGATAAGCATTCTGAGAGTTAGACTCGAGGCGGCCTGTTTCGTTCTTCTGAACCCGATAAGCACCGCGTCCAATAACCTCAACCACTGTGTAAGGTCCTTCCCACGTCTCTCGTAATTTGCCTACAATACCAATCTTCCTTCTGAGCACCATATCGCCTACTTGGAACTCTCTTCTTTTGACTTTCTGATTGAAACGTGCTCTGACCTGCTGCTGATAGGCAGCTAGTCTTATCCCGGCGGCTTCCCGTCTTTCTTCCAGGAGATCTAGATCATGGGCTAGGTGTTGATTGTTTGGACCTTCTTCCCATGCTTCACTCCTTAAAGTAGGTACTTTTAATTCGGTCGGGATAACTGCTTCGGCCCCATAAGCCATGGCGAAAGGGGTTTCTCCAGTTGGCTGTCTTGGAGTAGTCCGATAGGACCACAACACCTCAGGCAATTTCTCTAACCATGCCCCTTTTGCATCTTCAAGTTTTTTCCTCAGTGTGTCAAAAATGGTTCTATTCGTCCTTTCGGCTTGCCCATTTCCCTGTGGATAGCCGACGGAAGAGGTGTTTTGATTGATCCCATGTTTTGCCAGGAATGCTTGAACCCTTCTGTTATCCAGGTTGGTGTCATTGTCCATCATTATCGTTCTGGGTAGGCCAAATCTACAGATGATGTGACTCCAGATGAATTTTATAACATGGCTGCCTGTTATGGTGGGGTATGCCTCCGCTTCCACCCATTTGGTAAAATAATCGGTAGCCAGGAGAACATGTGTAGTACATCGTATTGCCTGAGGGAGAGGACCCACAATGTCCATGCCCCATCGGGCAAAAGGGTGAGGAATAATAGTTGGGTTTAAGAACTCCGGCGGTGGGTGAATGGCATCTCCATGAAATTGACATTTTCTGCAGTGTCTGACATAAATTTCAGCGTCCCTTGCCAGGTAGGGCCAGAAATACCCCTGGGTGAGGACTTTATGAGCTAGGGACCTTCCTCCGGAGTGATTGCCACAAGCTCCCGCATGGATCTCTTCCATGACTGCCGATGCCTCTGAGGGGGTGAGACATCTCAAGTATGGTCCGGAAAAAGACTTTCGGTATAGCTGGCCGTTGTATAGGGCATATCTGGCTGCCTTCATCCTTATCTTCCGGGCTTCTGATTTTGATTCAGGCAATGTACCAAATCTCAGATAATCTACTATCGGATCCATCCAACTTGGTTCCCATGGGATAACCATTACTTCTTCGGGGGGTTCCAAGCTGGATCGGGCGATGAAGTCCATTGGTACAGTGCGAGTCATACTTTCTTTTGTGGCGGAGGCTTGGTTAGCCAGATGATCTGCTGCAGAATTATCTCCTCTGGGAATCTGTTCAAAGTTTATTTGCTGGAACTCTTCAGCCTCTCTTAGAACTAGATTCTTGTAGGCTTCCATCTTTGGCTCTCGGGTTTCATACTCCCCATTTAACTGTCGCACGACTAGCTGGGAGTCACTTCGCACCTCTGCTCTCTGGACCTGAAGGCTTCGGGCTAACCGAATTCCTGCAAGGATGGCTTCATACTCTGCTTCGTTGTTAGAAGCTGGAAATTCCAGTCTAACGGATTGTTGGATTTTAGTACCATCCGGTGTTACGAGTACTACCCCGATCCCTGCTCCGTTGATGTTGGATGATCCATCTACGAACACGAACCATAATCCAGGTTCACCTTCTTCTGTGGAGTCAGTAGTTTCTGTTTCTAACAGGAAATCAGCTACTGCTTGTCCTTTGATGGCCGTTCGGGGGACGTAGGTTATGTCAAAAATTCCCAGTTCAATCGCCCATTTTGATACTCTCCCAGATAACTCAGGTTTCGCCATTATGGATCTGATCGGAGTTACAGTAGGTACTATGATCGGGTGTGCTTCAAAATAATGTCGTAGACGTCGCTTAGCATTGATCAGTGATAGTACCAGCTTCTCCTGCTTTGAATAACGGGTTTCTGCATCAGCAAGGGACTTGCTGGTGTAGAAAACTGGTGTATGGTACCCTTTGCCCTCCTTGACCAGAGCGGCGCTGGTAGAGGTTACCGAAATGGCCAGATACAGGTGCAGCGGCTCATCGGCTTCAGGGGTTGCCAGAATCGGGGGCTTTGTCATGTAACTTTTGAGTTTGTGTAGGGCCTCCGCTTGCTCTGGCCCCCAGACTTCTCCTTGTGTCGCTTTTATTGCCTGAAAGAACGGCCTACACCGATCGGTTAGCCGAGAGATGAAACGACTTAGGGCCGCTATTCTGCCGGTTAGCACCTGGATTTCTTTCCGGGACTTTGGCTCAGCTGTTTCTACGAGAGCTTTGACTTGCGCAGGGCTAGCTTGTATTCCCGTCCGATCAACTATGTGTCCCAAAAACTGGCCTGAGGATACTCCGAAGGAACATTTGGCTGGATTGAGCTTCATATTGTACTTCCGGAGGGTATTGAATACCTGCTGTAGGTCGGCTAGATGGTCTCCTTTTTCCTTGCTTTTGACCACTGTGTCATCGATGTAGGCTTCGATGGTGGATCCCATCATCCCTTGGAACACCCTTCTGACCAACCTCTGATAGGTAGCACCTGCATTCTTTAGTCCGAAAGGCATAACTGTATAACAAAATGTACCTGACTCAGTGATGAAGGCAGTCTTTTCCTGGTCCTCCGGATCCATTCGGATCTGGTTATAGCCAGAGTATGCGTCCAGAAAACTCAGGCGTTCGAATCCCGCGGTGGCATCTACCATCTGGTCGATCTTTGGTAAAGGGAAACAGTCTTTTGGGCATGCTTTATTCAGATCAGTGAAGTCAACACATACCCTCCACTTGCCGTTTTTCTTCTGGACTACCACCACGTTTGCCAACCAGGAAGGATACTGAACCTCCTTAATGAATCCTGCTTGCAGAAGCCGATCGACTTCTTCAGCTATGATCTGATTTCGATGGGCCCCCATTCGTCTCTGTTTCTGTCTAATGGGCTTTGCGCTGGGATCCACATTGAGAGAATGCAGGGCTACTGATGGATCAATACCGGTCATGTCCATATGGCTCCACGCAAATATGTCAGCATTGGATTGGAGAAGGGATTCCATTTCCTCTTTTTCCTGTGGATTGAGGCCTGAACCGACATAGGTAAACCTTTCAGGGTGATCGTAACAAATTTGTACTTCCAGTAGTGGTTCAACTGCTACCGGTGATCCCGAACCGCCCTCCTGTAATTGCTATTTGGCATCAAGTACTGTCTTGGACTGTGACTTTTGTTCCGGTTCAGTACTCCTTTTTAGACTTTTCATCGTGACTGCGTAACACTCCTTTGCTGCTACCTGATCTCCCCTGATATCGATTACGTCAACTCCGTTCGGGTCGATACACCGCATGACTTGATGCATGGTAGAAGGGACTCCGTGCATACGATGGATCCATCCTCTCCCCATGAGGAGATTATAGGAAGGTTTGACATCCACCACCACGAAAGTCTCTCGGAGTGTGCGTCTTGCTGCCGTTACTGGTAGCTGGATTTCCCCTATCGGTTCCACTCTCTTTCCATCGAATCCTGCTATCGGGCTTCTGGATGGAACTATTTCCTGGGGGTTGATTTCCAATTTCTCAAAGGCCTATTTGGTGATAATGTTGGCGCTGCTCCCTGGATCGACCATTACCCTCTTGATCAGGCAGTTGGAGACCATGAGGGAGATAACCAGGGGGTCGTCATGAGGTGTCTGAATATTCTGCATATCCGCAGAGGTAAAAATAATCCGGGCATCCTCCTTCGGGCTTCGAAACTTGGTGACTTCTCCAACCCTTCGTAACTTCTGGGCTTGCCGCATCTGTGATCTACGAGTTTCTTCCGCTTCCGACCGACTGGGCCCTCCATGGACCATGTGAATGACCCGCACGGGTTGTCCCGAAGCCCCCTTGGTTGGGGCATGCGTCGCTTGATCTGATCGGGCTCCTTCCTTGGCAACATACTCGGTCAATTCTCCTTTTTCAATCATGGCTTCCACCTGTCTCCTGAGGCTTCTGCACTCATTAGCGTGGTGCCCGTATTCGCCATGGAAGGCGCAGTGTCTCGACATATCCCTTTGGTCCATCGGCTGTCTGATGGGAGGTGTGACCGGTAGATTCCTTTGCTCTTTGTTTCTTGGTACAGCTTTGCCAAGGTTACTTTTAAGGGGGTGACCTTCTCCTCAAACCTTGGTCGTTTCTCTGGGGCCGGGGAAGGAGCAGGAGGTGCGCTTGGTCTCTTCCGGTCTGGTGCCCGATCCTTTATCCTGGAAGGTTCGGACGCTCTGGCCTCTACTGTTGCGAAGGCGGTCCTTCTTTGTCGCATGGCGAACTCCTCTTCTATTCGGAGGTGCCCCTGTGCCCTAGAGTTGAGCTCTCCAATATCAGCCGGCGGCCTCTTGACTAGGGACTGATGGAACTTGGTTCCAGGGATCAGGGCCATTTTGAAGGCTTCGACGGCTGAATGTTGATCGCAGTTGTCTATTGAAGACATCTCCACATTGAACCGTGAGACAAAACTTTTCAGGGATTCGCCCTTTTCTTGGATCATGGTGAACAGACTGGAGATGGTCTTCTTCTGCCTTTTATTGCCAAAGTACTGCGCGATAAATAACTCGCAGAGTCTGAGCCAACTACCGATTGATCGGGGCGGTTGCTTTCTGAACCACAGGAGGGCTGCTTCGGTCAGGCTGGTGGGGAAAACTTTGCAGAGTAAGGCCTCGCTTTCGTTGTAAACATTCATCTTGGTATGGACGTGATAGATGTGTTCGGTTGGATCTTTTGTACCATCGAACAGGGTGAACTTCGGTAATCTGAACCTTTCCGGATAGGGCACGCTGGTGATCGAGACGGTGAATGGCGTCTGAACGGCGTCTATGGATGCCTCGGATGCCAGATCGATTGGGGTCTGTACTTTCAGGTCCCTGAGCACGTCTCGCTGGAATCTTGACATGATTTCCTCCAGTTTTTTCATGGTCAGGACCTCCTCGGGGTTGCGTATCCCAAGAACCTGTAAGGATGACTCGGCCTGTTCTTCACGACCGTCGTGGGCTCTAGCGGGTAGGTCTTCTTTGTCCGTCTGGTGGCCCACGGATCGTTCGTGTTGGTCGGATTGTTCGTCATCATGGGTCTCCTGTTGGTTCTGCAGTTGAGCCAGTTTTGCTGTCAGTTCGGCGTTCTGTCTTTCTAACTCGGCGGTTCTTTCCTCAAGGGCTCTTCTGATCGGATCTTCTGGGTGTTGGCCTCCGTTTGGAGGCAAATCGGTCTGTTGTGATCGTGTAATCGCCATTGGTGGTATGAATCTTAGCTTTTTGTAGAGGGTGGGAAGCTTATTGAAAAAAGACTTCAATAATAGGGTTTCCCACAGACGGCGCCAATTGTGTAAATGCAGAAAAGTTACACAATAAATATTTGGTTAAAACTCTGGATCCTTTCTCATTAATCAAAGTCCTCTATTTATACAAGTTGTGATCAATGGGTCAAGCCCATGTACCCAGGTTTATCAATCCCTTGAATCAAGGGATTTGATAAACCTTAACCTTATTTGGACTCTTCATACTATAATTGGATTACTTCTTGCCTTGTGGACCACACTTTAGCTTCTAGAATTTTCCATGGGCCCATTGTTGTTTTCGGCCTGCTTGTTTTCAGCCCATCCGCCTTCCGGCCCATCAGTCTCTGGCCCATCAGCCCAGTGGTCCATCTATAATTGGGCCAAATATTTCAACCATTACAGTTGTACAAATCCAGTTCTTCCAATTTGCAAAGTTTAGAACCATGTTTTCTATAGTTAACAGCCAGAAAATGGTCTCTAACAATCTCCGTCCAACTCATTATGGTTTCTCCTTCACCTAGCAACTCCCCAACCCCATTTCGATTAATAATTCCCTGAAGAAATCATCAACCATCATTGCCAACTTGACCTACGCATTGCCCTACCCTAAGGTCCCAAATAGAGCTAAGTTTACAATGTGATAACCAAATGAACTTCAGCTCGCAAAGATTGGGTGAAACCATAAGCATACAACTTCACTGATATCTTTACAACCCTTTCTGATCAATAACAAATATCTCATAAATGAAAGAAAATCAGTGGCAAAACTATATATAATTTGACATTATCATCTCAAATCCTCACAAGTGAACCAGCACGCACCCAATCTAATACCAATACTATAAGATAAACATACACACACGAAGTCCGTAACAATACATACAACCAATACAGATATACCAGGCTTAGCAACACAATACCAACAACATGAACAATAACAATCACCAAAAATTAATCTTTTTAAATTAAACACAATGCGAAATCGCATAATCATTACCAAAACTCACCGACGTAGTCGCCCATGAACAGATAATTGGTGTCCGGAGAACTCCCACCTATCTTGAACAGTTCAATCAGATCATAGAACTGGCCATGAATGTCACCGCACACAGTGACAGGACACTTCACCTGTTGCACATTGTGTTCCTCAGCCAGTATAGCCCTACCTTGATCGCACAGAGTCCTCACTTCCGCCTCCGTCAGCGCCTTGCACTCCAACAACTGCTCGATCTGACGGTCCAGATCCGCATGCGAAGGCATTTTCGCGCTCTTTTTTCTCCGATCTGAAACACCGATAGATCAGATAACAAAGATCACGAAAATTGAATCCAAAATAACACAACAGAAATCAAGCAGCTACGTACCGAGATTTGAATTCAATTCGATCGATTCACGGTGGATTAGGGTTTCGGATTGAAACGATTCGAATCAAATTCGATAGAATCAGCATCCGAGTAATCGACAGATTAGGGTTTCTCTCTCTATATCTATAGGAGACAATGATGGATATATATACATATACTATCACATATATTGTCTGTGTTTCTCGCTAAATATCTAAAGGAGACGATGATGGATAATTGGATATATATATATATATATGACCATGCAATTTCTGACCGGACTTCAAATATATTAATAATGAACTGTGTTAAATTCAATTTTAATTTTTTTTTATTTTTTGTATTAAATTGTATCATATTTAAATATTTGATTTTCGTATCGACTAATCTCAAATTGCCTTGTTAATTTGTGGATCGACCTATTAACACGAATTGTCAGCTCTAATTATTATATATATACACATATAGTATTATATATATATATATATATATTACATACTAGGCAAAAGAGTAGACTATACTAAATAAATTGAGTACGAAAAATAAATAATAATAAGTAAAAAAAGATTATATATATTAAAAAGTAGTAGAAGTAATGGTCAATGAGGAGTTGGAAAATTTGTCGACCCACAATGCATTGAAAAACAAATAGACAAGGGTTATTAGTATATTTTCTGAAGTTTAAAATTGAAAATTTTAAACTCTGAATTTTAAGTATCGAAAGTTTTAAGCGGTGCTTTAAAAAATATTATTTTTTGATATTTTTGTTCAATTTCAGTATTTAGACTTCAGTATTAAGTGGTCACCCTATTACTTTAAAATTTCACCTCATTTTAAATGGGTTTTAAATAATGTTCAAATTTCTTATTAAACGCATTTAATTGAATAAGTGATGATTTTTTTCAGACTTAAGTGATAAAAGTGTTATTAATGATTCAATTAAATGCTGAATATCAAACTTAAGTGATAGATAATGGTCTGTTTGATAACGCTTAATTACCTCTTAAATTTGAACATATTCAACACTTATTCAATTAAGTGAGTTTGATAAAATTTTGAACATCACTGAAAATATTAAGTGTCACTTAAAATGAGGTAAATTTTTAAATGATAGGCTCACCACTTAATACAAAAGTTTGAAGACTGGAAATTTTCAAAAATATCAGAAAATGTAATATTTATAAGTACCACTTAAAAACTTTAGTACTTAAAATTCAAATCTTAAAATTTTCAGTACTTAATTTTCAGTTTTATCAAACAACACCTAAGTATTATTAGTGATTCAATTAAGTGCTGAATATATTCAAATTTAGTGGTTGTTTAATAACACTTATTTATTTCTTTAAGTCTGAATAGATTCAGCACTTATTCTACTAAGTGCGTTTGACAAAAAAATTGAGCATCATTGAAAGTATTAAGTGCCACTTAAAATGAGATAATTTTTTTTGATAAGGTCACCATAAATACAATTTTTTAAGCATTACTTAAAATCTTTAATATTTAAAATTCAAATCTTAAAATTTTCAGTTTTATCAAATAACAACTTAAGTGGTAAATAAATGTTATCAAATAAACGTTAACATCCACTCATTATATACACATTTAGATGTTGTTTGATAAAACTGAAAATATTAAGATCTGAATTTTAAATACTGAAGGTTTTAAGTAGTGCTTAAAAAAATTATATTTTTATAAATTTTTAATTTTCAGACTTCAATGTGTCACTTAAAATTTTACCTCATTTTCAGTGGCACTTAATATTTTAAGTGATGTTCATTTTTTGTTTATCAAACACGCTTAATTGAAATAAATGCTTAATCTATTCAGATTTAAGTGATAAATAAGTGTTATCAAACAAACTCTTACTTTTCCATCCGGATCTGATGTGGAACAAATGGACAGCCCTAACATTGGTGGGCCGAGCTAAATGAGGAGAAATAAACATTGGGCAAAATATAGTACATTGAAGGGTTATTTATAGTGACACCCCTTGAGGTTTGGTAAAATTACAGCTAGATGCAACGTTCGGAGATAGTGGTTCAATCGCTCCCTTAGGTTTGAAAAAATTGGCAAAGACACTCCCAATGACACATATGCACCTTTTGACATCCAGGAAATGTCCATAGTACCCCTTGATTTTTAACTTGCAATATAAACATGTTTTTCTTTCATTTCTTGCCATTTTTCCTTAAGTTGAGCTGATTAAAATAACAATGCCTACACTTTAATTTTTCAACTTTTGTGTTGTAACATTATTAATACTCAAGTTAACTATTTATTTATTTATTATAATTATTTTTTACCATATTACACTTTTTTTTTCTGCCCTTGTGTGTGTGTAGATTTTTGTTTTTTTAACCTCTATATATAATTGTAATACTTGTTAATGCACTTTACTTAGAAAAATAATTTGAAAATAATAGTGTTCATTTAGAATATTAAATATGCTTATATTTGGTAGAGTTGTTAAACAAATCTCAATTAACTAAATTTAAATAATGGTAATATATACATTTCATTCTATCATTAGTAATGATTTTTAAAAAAATTATATATCGGTCACACTTAAAAATAATTAATTTGCAATGAATAATTTGTTTCTAAAACTTAACTTTTTGGCACAAATTGCCAAATGCAAATATTCTGCAACCAAATGGAACTTTCTCATAAAAAAAATATTTTTAAGCAACAAACATTCAAATTTGTTGCTAAATATTATATTGTACGCAACAAATCGAAAAGTTATTCTAAAAACTAATTATGTTCAACAACAAAATTCTATCACTAAAAGTTAATTAATTTGTAACAAATAGATTGTAGTTAATTTTTTTTTTGGTACGAATTATATTTTTGTTACTAAGTTCAAATATTTTGCAATTAATTGAAACTTTGTTGCAAAAAATACAATTTTAGACAACAAACATACAAGTTTGTGGGTAAAAATTAAATTTTAGGAAACAACCCTAATTGGTTGCAAAAAACTAATTATTTACAGCAAAATTTTGTGTTGTTACACATAGGGGTATATGCATCATTTTATTATCCAAAGATTTTATTCATTTAATCAATTCTTTAATTGAAGGGGCATATGCGTCATTGAGGGTGTCATTGTCAAAATTTTCAAACCACAGGGAGCGATTGAAACACAGTCTCCAAACGTTACATCTACCTGTAATTTTTTCAAAACTCAGGGGGTATCAGTGTAAATAACCATCTATTGAAATGATATAAAAGAATTGGGTCAATTTCATTTACACCCTCTAAATTTTATCTATATGTCAATCTAACTCTCTCAGGTTTGCATAATTTTATTTAGACCCCTTATTTTTTTAAAATAACTCATTTACACTCCCTAACCACTTTTGGGCGACTTTGAATGAAATAATTTTAATGCCCTTTTTTCAAACAGTCATATTTCGAAGTATAAGGTTGTCCATAATATGAATAACTGAGATATCTTACACTCTACCCAAAGACCCACAATCCCCACTTCCTCGGCCCCTTCTCCACCCCAACCATAACCCTAATCCCATCCGTCTGCCGCCTGTACCACCGCAGATGTCTCCACCACCACTACCAAATGTGCACAGGAAGTGAATATGTGCCCCGAACAACACCTAAACAATTACAAACCCAAAAAGACTTTCATCTCTATCCATATGATTGGATAGGCAAATCAGAACCATTCGTTGCAGAATATTTATAGATTAACATTGTGATATAGAGTTTATGGTTACCTGAAATATACTGTTGAAGTAATGCAAATAGCAAAAAAGCTTCCCTAATTAAATTGAATTTTTTTTTTTGGTAACTTAACATGTTGGTTATGATACCGTAATATGGTGGATAGTTACATTGATGAGACTGACATAATTTTATATTAGGGTCGTCTCGATAGTAAGACGATTTAGGCGATCGCATAAGGCCCCGCTCAAGAGAAAGATCCCAAAATTTTGGAGGTCTTATATATATATATATATATATATATATATATATATTTTCTTTTTAAAATAAGTTTTTCATATAATATTGTAAAAATTAAACTTTTAAAATGGATCTCCTTGTAAAATAAACTTTTAAAATGAGTCTCCTTATAATGTTGTAAAAAATAAATTTTAGAATGGACATTCTTATAATGTTGTAAATTTTTTTTTTTGGAATGACCCTAAATAGAACGGGTCTCATATAAATTAGATTTTTAGTGCATATATATTTTACAAAATGATTTTATATTCAATTTTTTTGGACAAAACGAAAAGGAATGGGCGGCTAGGGTTTCTCTTTTTATTTTCTCCTTCATTCTCACTCTCATCAAATCAGAGTTCTTTAATTTTCCTCTCTCTCTCTCAAAATATTATTGCCTTATTTTTCCCTATTTGTCGCATGATTATCTTATATCTTACTCTCTCAAGACCGTCATAACTGAATAATCTCTTAATTCATCAATCGAGAGTCACAAACAACTATATTGTTCATAGATCGGTGAAACCATCCTCTTCGACTGGTTGGTCTGACATTATTTTTGTCTCCAGACTTTAGGCCACATATATATTTGGTTTTTTGTTTAATTTTAAAAAGTTAATGTCACGCCCCAAATTCCTAGGACTCCGAAACCCGAGCCTAAGAGCTAAGGGAGTGAATGCGGAAGTAAAAAGAAACGAAAACAAATGACTGAAGGTCATCAAACACCCACAAAAGGGTAAAAATGATCAGATACCATGTTGTCACGCCCCTAAGATTCCCGAAACTCCAATATAGAGAATCAGCGAATCTCCAAGGGATGACGTTAGTCAAGCGACTACTAGAGTCAACAACAACAACAAGGAAAGACACATAGAATAACAATAAAAATATACTCCATGTCAAGTAGAGTACTAGGAACTCAATAGTATCTTCAGATACCAACAGACACGCTCCTAAATTCCTAAGACTCCCGAACAGGGACATCCGAGGAATCCAGGACGTGATCCTTAACATGAATGACCAACTAAGAAATCATTAACCATGAAAACATATGGGTTAATGATAGAAATGGTATATTTCATACCCAAACGAATGACAAAACTAAGCAGTGGAATCTAACGAAAATTCGGCAGAATTCCGTTTGTAAATGGAACATCTGGATACACAACCACAACACAACAACCTGCCAATAACATTTCGATAATAATAATGGTTTCCAAGCCCCACATTCATCAATCCTACTAGGGCCGAGGTAGTGAAAAAAAACCAAAACCCCTCCAAACCCTCTATAATCAACAGAGCCACAAATGCTCGAATAAGAATACAAAAAAACACCTAACTGTGCAGAAGAGATACAATAACGTCCTGAAAGAATAAATACAGGAAATAAAAGATACATCAACAGGGATATGCCAACAGGCTGGCTCCCAAAAGAAATATATAACAATCCCATAACCAATGGGTAAGGAAATTGATAGCAGAGATCTAGCGTCCCCAAACCCAGTCGTGCTGCATCCGTAACCGCATCACCCTGTACAACTCCAAAACCTGTAACAAGAAACTAAAGAAAACTGTCGTTGCACTGCATCCTGCTCATAGCCGTATATTTCCTGCAACTTGGCGTGGAATACCAGGGGGGCAAATGAAATTCCCTCCGTGAGCAAATAAGCTCAGTGGGAAAAGATACTCTAACTACCACATCCTCTGGCAGTTTAGGTAATGCTAACTATCTAGCAATATATATATAGCCCAACTAATCTCATCCACGCAAAACCCAAGGCACGTGCTCATATACTATCGTACGTAAGCATATAACGGGGATATATATATATATACACATATATATATATAAGTATAAATACACAACATGAGTCTCTAAGGTACGACTAAGACTCGTACTCCAAGTACCACACCAGTAGTCTACACTACTCTCACCAACGTACACTAAGTACACGACAACCCAAGTCAAACCTAACAAATCATCAAGCGTTCGCGACGCTAACAAGAAACTCCAAACAGAGGGAATCACACTCACCTCCAATATCCACAAGGATCGAAATCCACCACTAGTACCAAGGAATAGTCATAACTCATTCCCCTAGAACACAGGAGGAAAGACATTCACGTCCTTGCGTACTAACACAAATGTCATTCCATTATTAGGGAAAATCTATACCTCAAGGATTGGATTACCTCAATCATATCACCATACGAAACTCAAAACACTATCTCCAACAAGATTAGTAAATCACCTAGGTGGTGACATTAACAACCAAGAATAAGTGAAAGACAACACTATATGTGTGCACTGAACAACACCCAGCCTCATGCCCGAGACTTGAAAATAATCCAAAGGAAATGTGAAACAATGGAACACCTTTCAATACTCTACAAATCGAGATCTTGAGAAAGAAGTCTCGGAATCTCAGAATCTCAAGAAGGTAATAAAATAGTTTTTCCTTTAAGAAATCACACAGTAAAAATGACCGTCTTGCCCCCGGTCTCCGTCAGTTGCCATCACCGGCTTTTAGAAGTTAAAAATCTTTTCAAAGAAGATCCTAAGATCTTTTTACAAGTACTAAAACTTTTAGTTGCTACGAGGGTAGGCGAAAACGGGTTTTTCCTTTTAAATACAAAGAGTTTAGAAAACACCGTTTCCGAAGGACAACCAAATAAGGGTAAACACAACTCCACGGATTCCTATAATGTCCAAGAGGACAAGGAAGGAAGAGTACTGCATTGGGTTCACTGAACACAACTATCTGTTCCCAACCTCACGAGATCAAATGACAACACCTGGAAAAGGTTCTGCACCATGCCGTAACCGACAACTCAAGGAATGACATGTAAGTCAAAGACATGTACTAGTATATAGAGTACAATAAAAGAAATGCTTAGGGGAATGAACTAAGCACTAGAAACAAGATTGCCAAGCTACAGTACCTCGAGTACTTAATAAAATCACTTAAACCCCCTAATATCATGAAAATGGAGAACTAGTGGCCGATACCACGGGAATAACTAGTCTCAATCAATACATAACCTCAAATCTCTACAGGTAACACATAACTAACCACAAAGATCATTATGCCAAAATATCTAACCTCCCCCCAAGGGCACAAGGTAAATAATCACAAGTATAAAGGTACACGTTTCATTTATACTTTAACAATTTTCTCATTTAATTCATGTTTTCACATTCTTTATTTTCAGTTGAGCATTTATAAAATATGAATTTAATTCACAATATTCATAAATAACATGCTCCAACATCACATGTAATATAACACATATACATGTCAAACGAGATCACATAAATAGTATGCAGTGTAATGTGACTCGACACTCCCCGTGATACTCACACGCCACACACTCTTCCCAAGGGTAACGGATACATACTCTGTCCACTCATCAAGTAGTGTAGAGTTACCACACCGACTCTTCCCAAGTGATTTTTCTCTCTATCACTTCAACAGGGAAGGCGGTTGCACGAGAGCCCAACTTGCAACTCCGTGCGCCATGACTACAAAAGTCAAGAACATAAGCCTCCACCCGGACTCTTAACTCACATTTGCCAGCTTTTTAGTTCCGTAGGCGTGATACCTCCTGGTCAGTTGTTGTGATGATCCGACACAATCCTACTCATGCACCACACGCAATGAAGTAAACCACACCAAATGACCTTTCTCTGCAAATGGTGAACCCGTGCACTACGTGCACCAACACCTAAGTGCTCACCCGACATGGTGTACAATCAAATCATATCACAACATAAATATGTAATGCACCATATTTATAAAAAAATACCAACATGGTAATATAAGTCTCAAAATCTCTTTTCATGCTTTAAAATACAATAAAACAATTAAATCATATGAAAACAAATTCATATTCAATTCCTGTTTTCAAAAATATATTTTATTTGGTTCTTTAGAAAATATTTCAATTTCCCTTATCATGCCTTTAAAATAATTTAAACAAATAATCCACGTATAATGAGAGGAACCTAGCATAGCGTCTAAGTTTCTCGCGTCCAACGTTTACAACATTCTCTAGCCATTTAATTCTCAAGGGAAATTTCTAAGCAGTCTATTCCTATTCGATTCAGATAGGAAATTATTTAATCTCGTAGGAAATAATTTAATTAATTTTCTCAAATTTAATTTATAAATCCTACGCCGATTCTACCCAAACATAGATATTTTAAATTCACAATTTATATATCTATATTTAAAATAATTAAGGGTTTGCACACCCCAAACTACGTCAATAATGCGGAGTGAGAAATATAATTTCCCACCTATTATACGCTTACAGAACATCCCATCGTGAACAGTACCGCGCCCGAATATGACGCCCGCCAACCAAAGTCGTCCGAAAAATATTTCGAATATATCAAAACGTCCGCCTCGATAACCTATATGATATATACGAAGCCCATTAACAATAGGTTAATTAATTTGGTTAAATCTAAAATAACCTAAACGAAAATTCGAAACTTCAAATCGAATTTCCCAACAAACCGCTCAACGAAAAATTACGAAATTTTTACACGTCGTACCTGACATCGAGACGAAGCTACCCTCCTAAAATCAGCCCAAACTGAGGTCGGGAAGTCGACCAAATCGCCGTCGCAAGGTCCGGCTAGAATTGCCCCTGCTCGCGCAAATTGCTACAGTGCGCGACCTAGGCTGCTGTGACCCACCTCCAGCTGCGACCCAGTCCAGTCGCTGCTCCAGCCAAGCTGCAACCAGTCGCGCAGCTCCCTCTCTCTCTCTCTCTCACCGGTGACCATGGAGAATGGGAAGGATGGTGGCGTCGTCGTGTGAAGATAGGAGAGGAAGATGGAGCAGATGGAGACTCAGTCGTTCGTCCTTCTCAATATACAGATATACCTATATATCGATATATATATATATATCAATACCCACATGTATATATTTCCCCATTAATAATATGTGTCCAATAAATCCCAAAATATATTGGGAGCCTCCAAACGTAATTTCGCAAACCCGAAATAATAACGGGATGCTCAATTAAATAGAATAGTCCGAAATAAACACACTGGGGTAGAACCCAAACGTAGGAACACTTAACAAGCTCGATCAATTAAAACGTGTCGTCATCCAGTTGAAGCACTAATCGTTATATGTCGAAACGATACCGCGTAGTCGATAACAATAATTCACGAACTCGTCAAAGAGAAACCGAAATATCATCCAGTCAACTTTAAAACTAAATGCGAAAAATTTACACGCGAAATACCAAGAATAATATGAACGTCATGAACAAGTGACGTCATAACCGAAATTAAATTAAATATAATTTCAGGAAAAAGGAAAATAACACGGGGTGTTACAGCTAAAATCATTAACTGATGATGGTTTAAAAAACGTTGTATTGATTTAGAACAGTTTTTAAAACACAATGAGTCTTCTGATATTGATGATTTTGATTTATTTTCAGAATTAAAAGTTCTGAAATAATTTTTACTACTAATAGAATCACACAATCCAGTTAAAATATTAAATTATATTAAAAAAATAGATTCTTTTCCAAATGCATGCATTGCTTACCGAATGTTATTTACAAGACCAGTAGTCGTTGCTGCAGCAGAAATGAGTTTTTCAAAATTAAAGTTGATAAAATCATATCCAAGATTAACAATGTCGCAAGAAATATTACATGGATTGACTATATTATTTATTGAAAAAGAAATTTTATCAACACTTGAATATAAGAATCTGATTAGTAATTTTGCATATCAAAAAGTGAGAAGGATGTTTTTTAAATAAGTGTTACTTAAAATAATATATAACATACCAAAAGTCCCTTTAATATTTTTTGCCTAAGGTCTCCGATTTCACTTTTTATAGTTTTCGCCTAAGGCTTCTAATTTTATCTAGACTGCGGCATGTTTTATACCTTGTAGAAATTTGAAGAAGATAACTTTTGGTTAGGATTAGATTGGATCAAATTCAAAACCTAATGTAAGGATAATATTTAGTTTTGACTTTGGAAAATACTTGGATCTGAGATAATTCTATAGTTTCAGTATGGTAATTAAGAATGTTTATGGTTGGGTTGATTTAGTTTGCTTCTATTGGTTTGGGCATTCAAACACATATCAAATCAGCAATAATGTTGAAGTACTAATTATGTAAAACTAAGCCGAAACACGAATTGGGTAAGATTTGGATATAAATTTATATATTTGAGTATTAAATTATAATACATTCACTACAAATAATTTTTTATATTAATATTATTTAAACATTTATGTGTGTCATTTCGATACCCGTACAATAATAATAAAATTAAATTATAATTGACAAGTTAAATCTTTTATTTACATAAAAAATAAAAATAAAATTATTTTATGACCAAAAATGGTATTTATGTGTGTAATTAGTTTTTTATTGGCGAATTCAAATATTTTATATTTTTAATTTAATTTAAAATAAAATACTTTTTATTTTATTTTGTGAAGTGCGTCTATTATTATTGAAAATATGTATTAATAAAGTCAAATATGTTTCAGGATCAAAATAAAAAATGAAACTTCCGTTAGTTTACAAGTTTGATAAATGTAAATATAAATGTTTTAAATAAAAAATAAATATAAATATAAATAATAAAAACTTGTGTTAGTTTACAAATTTGATAAATGTAAATATAAATATTTTAAATGTAAATACTTGTGTTAGTCAAATATGTAAATGAAAATTTTCCGGTTAAGTTTATTTACACCTCCTGAATTTTGGGATAATGGAATTTTAACTAAAGGGGTAGTTCAGGTATTAAAAATTATGTCAGATATAAAAAGGTACAAAAATGACATAAGGGGTGCAAATGAATTGTTTTTCCAAAAATAGGTTGTCTGACTGACATTATGTAAAATTGAGGGGATTAGATTAACATATAGATAAATTTCAAAGGGTGTATATAAAATTAACACAAAAGAATTTGTCTAGACCTATTATAAACGGTAAAATAAATTGGGTTGGGCCATGAAGTAGAATCAAGGCCCAAAAGGCGCATGTAATATACACACACACACACGTAGAGTAATGAATTCTTGCTCCCTAATGAGCAAGATAAGCATACTCACTCTTTTCAGAGTCAGTTAAGAATTTGTCTAGACCTATTCTAAACGGTAAAATAAATTGGGTTGGGCCATGAAGTAGAATCAAGGCCCAAAAGGCACATGTAATACACATATATATATATAAATAAACATACGCAGATTAATGACAAGATAAGCATATTCACTCTTTTTATAAGCATACTGACTTTTTATATTGAATGTTAGATTTGACTCTTCAATTTTAAATGGTAACTCTTTTATTTATGTCAATCACATGTTGATATGAAAAAGTGAGTATGTTTATCTTGCTCCCTTAAAGTAAGATATCATTTTCGTATATATACATACATATATATTTATTAGGGTAAAATACATAAAAATCCCAGAATTATTGGCCTTTTGGAACTAATCCCATTGAACTATCAACTTGTTGCAATTAACTCTCATTTCATTTCAAAAGACTATTTTGCCTTTCTTCTTAAATTTATCTATTCTTTAAATTATATCATTATTCTTTTTATCTGTTTTAAGATATTAATAGTACTATTCACCTTAATTTTATTAGTCTAAATACACCCTCAAATGAAAAACAAAATATAAAGTTTTAAGTTGTAACTATTTTTGTAAATAATTAATTTCTTAATAAAATTTAGTTCGATTTAATTAATAAAAGATTTTATATTAAGTGTAATTTTTTTTCTTTCTAAAGTGTATTTATAAAGACCTTAAAATTACTTAAATAGTAGACACTTTCTTCTCATATTATATACATAAAGTTTGTTAACTAATGATTTAGAAATTTTATTTAATTAAATTTGAACAACCTAATTGCATGAGTTAATAAATAATTTTTACGAATTATGTATTTGTTTATGAATATTTGAGTGGTAAATATGCTATCATATTAGTATCTTATTTTGTAGTCTATGTTAACAACTAATAAAAAATGTATTAATCATATTTCAATAAATAAGGGTACTTTGATCATTTATGAAAAAAGTTCAATACAATGGGGCATTTTGCAATAAATTGTAATAGTTTAGGGGGTTTGTTGCACAGAATATAGTTCAAGGGGGTTATCTGCAAAAAAATAATATTGTTCAGGGGGATTTCTGCATTTAATCGTATTTATTAAGAACGGTAGATGTCGAAGAGAAAAGGCACGTAGAGGAGGGGAGAGGAAAAGTTGAGAGGAATTGGTTGGTTTCATGATTGGTACGCCACATTCTTCTTCTTCATCTATTTTGGTTTGTACTAAGACATTTTGAAGCTATTCTTCAGTTTTGTTCTATGGTTTCGTGATTTGCTCATTTATAATTTTTTTTGGTTCGTTTAAAGTATGATTTTTATTATTATTACTTTTTTTTGTTCATGTAAATTGGTTTTAGCAAATAATTTGTTTCTCTCTCTCTTTCTTTCAGATTCACACCATGATCTCTGACTAGGCTTTGCAATAGCTATGCTATGCTCTTTCTGAAACTTTTTATTTTATATTTTTTATCCTAAAAGTTTGGATATTTAGTATTATGCCTTTACTGAATTTTATTTTATCTTAAATATCACATAATTTAGATTTTTTTACACAAAAACCCCTACTAAAAATTTGTTTTAAACTCCACTAAAATAAATATATATCATTTATATCCCAAAAATTCAGAATTTTTTTTAGTACCCACTGACACGGATCCCTAGATCCATCACTGGTCGCGGGGGTGGTTAGTTTCACTGTTGTTAGTGTTGGGTATGTGTTTGTAATATCTAAATCCATTCTCTTTTTATAGGACTTGTTATTGAACTATTTGGTCTAATATAAGCTCTTTTGCATTTTTTTATTATTATTATTACAGAGGCACTAAGCTGGTTCAAAGGGAAATTAAACGGTAAAATAAATTGGGCTGGGCCATGAAGTAAAATCAAGGCCCAAAAGGCGCATGTAATATATACACACACACACTCAGAGTAATGAATTCTTGCTCCCCAAGGAACAAGATATGTAACACCCCGTGTTATTATCCTTTTTACTGAAATTATTTTTTGATTTAATTTCGGTAATGACGTCACTTGTTCATGACGTATTATTTATTCTTGGTATTTGATACCTGTAAATTTTTCGCGTTTAGTTTTAAAGTCGACTGGATGACTTTACGGTTTCTCTTTGACGACTACGTGAATTCTTGTTGTCAATTATACGGTCTCGTTTCGACGTTAGTTTATTCGACGTTTAATGATTAGTGTTTCGATTGAATGACGACGCGTTTTAATTGGATCGGGCGTTTAGTGTTCCGACGTTTGGGTTTCTAACCCGATATAATTAATTGGACGTTCTGTTATTATTTCGGGCTTACGAGATTATGTTTGGACGTCCCCGATAATTATTGGAATTTACTGTATATATATATATTTAATTATAATTATATATATATAGTGTTGGGGTTATTTCGCAATTATGGACATTTAGAGGGTTGCTTTTGTAATTAGGGCATATATGTGTATATGTATACAAGCGCACGTGAGAGAGAGAACATGTAACTCTCATTTGTGGATCTTTTATGTTCCTCAATGAAGAAGACTTTTAACAGTTGGAAATGTAACATTTGGAAATCACGAATTTCACTCAAACAATTGACATATTTGAATGAAAAGTGTTGAATGTTGAGTGAAATAAAGACTTGAATGAAAAAAATAAAGCTTTGGGATTAAAACAATTTGAATAATTGAAATAGCAATATTGAATTAAAAACAATGATTGAGAAAGCATATTGAATGATTGAAATATAAATAAACGAGGCTTGATTAAAATAAAAGACTTTTGAAATAAAAGAGCTGTATAAAATAACAACGAGAGTTTAGAAAATAGAATGACAAGTATGGTACTTGAATTGTTTGATTGGTGTGAGACCTTTTGCAAAGTTGCATAAATGTCTTTATTTATAGAGTACATAAAATAACAACTTCCCACAATATAGGCAGAAGCATATCTTATCCTCTTGTTACTTGAAATAAATAACAATTATCCTAAAAATAAGCTGAAAATATTATCCTAACAACTTTGACTCCACCTAAATCACTTCAAATAGCCTGTGCACTTCTTTTCCTACATGGACTCTTTAAGAATTGAACAACCTCTTCCTTGTATATCTCTATTCAAAAATATCTTCAACAAACTTCCTCACCAAATGTACAGAGTTGTGATGCATGTGGGATCTTTTGTCATCTTATCCAAGCTTTTAAACTAGTTTCAAACTCTAGTTGGAAAATATTTGTATTCTGAGGAATCTTTGATGTATTTATCCATAGTCAACACCTTGACCACCCTTGTCAACTGATCTTGAAATACTACATTGTCACCGAGGTGGCCCCATGGGACCCGCTGCCACGTAGGTGTCAAAATGAGGTGTCAACAATGCCCCCCAATTTCAAACGTTTTATCGGCTATCGGCCACCCATGCCGATAAGATGTTTGAAATTTAGAGATGTAGAGAAATTGTCCCGCCATGGTTGAAGTAATCACTTGACACAAATGGAGAATTAACCGGCTTTGATGCTTTTATTTATTCATTTATCAATATAGAATTGATATTTATTTTGATCAACAATATCTTGCTGATCACAATTCTACCTACTAAGAAACACTGATTGATATTTTATTTATTGAGCAATGGATCATTGAACCCATTCAACGACCCACCACTTGAGCTTTGTAATTCTTTCAATGGTGGGTAAGCATGATCGACCGGAATTAAGGTATTATGCAATGTCATGTTGGTCGATCGCCCTACCGGTTCTATTAGGAGAACGACATAGTAACCATGAAACTTTTTGTCAAACGACCTTTTTAAGAATTTGTATTCTTTAATAATTTCAGCTTTATCGGCTGAAATTATAAAGAATAAAGTTTCGATATCGGCAGATGCACCCCTACTTACTGATCCATTATCAACTGTTTCACTCTCGGCAACTTCACTTTCTGCCGATTTGCTCTCAGCCAAATCACTTTCAGCAGCTAAATTATCGTCGGTTGATTCATTCTCACATGCCGATGCTTATTTGTCCGATTCACTATCAGCCAATTTATCAATTGCCGATTCATTATCAGCTGATTCATTATCGATCAATTCTTTATCAACCGATAGATCATCAGTAAAGTCATTTTTAATATATTTATCATTGGTTGGTTCATTAACCGATTCAATCTCACTTTATTCTTCATCAGCCAACTTAATATCATCCGAATTGTTATCGACAACTACATTATCAGCCAATTCATTTTTAACAAATTCATCATCGGTTGATTCATTAGCCGATTCATCTATAGCTGATGCACTTTTTCTCACTGCAACTTGTTGGTCCTTACTATAAATTATAGTAAGATCTTCAATGATCTTATCAAGTACCACCATGATTTTATCACACTTCATTATCAGCCGATCATCCCCTACCTTGATCCGATCAAAAGGTTCATCAGTAGCTGATTGACCTTGTTTTACTACCAGCTGCTGATTTACTGTAAGTGGCTACTGACATTCAGGCCAAGCTTGCCGTTGATGTGTTAGTGGTTGTCCCCCATGTATCAAAGGTTGATGTTGATATTCTGACCAACCTTGATATTAATCGACCTCTTGTTGTTGTTAATTAATCATCATCGGCGGGTATGTCGCCATTGATTGATAATAATCGGTCCAATCTTGTGGATGATTATCTACATCGACCTCTTGTTGTTGCTGATTCATCATCATCTGGGGATATGTTGCCGTTGATTGATAATAATCGGTCCAATCTTGTGGATGATTATCTACATCTTGCCCCCCATGTATCAAAGGTTGAGGCTGATATTCTAACCAACCTTGATGTTGATTGACCTGTTGTTGCTGCTGATTCATCATCGGCGGATATGTCGTCGTTGATTGATAATAATCAGGCCAACCTTGTTGCTCATCGACCTCTTGTTGCTACTGATTCATCATCATCGGCGGATATGTTGCCGTTGAGTGATAATAATCAGGTCAGTCTTGTGGATGATTATTTATCGCTTGCCCCTCGAGTCCAAAGGATGGATGATGACCGATTTACTGATTATACATCCAACAATTTTGGTTGTCCACATTGTTTACAGGCTGCTGATATGAAGTGGTTGGGGCTAAAGGTCGTTGCTGATATGGAGTTGGTGGCTGATAGGCCGACCAAACTTGTTGCCGATTTAGCTCTTCTGCCGATCCTCCTAGCTGATCAGCGGGATACGTAATCGACAGACTTGCCGATTCTCGTGCATCTTCTGCTAGCATCTGGTCCCTCTTTTGAAGAAAGGATTCCAAATAGTTAGCATAATCCTTATCAATGCACTTTGTAGTCTCGATGATGCGAGGCCATGGATCTAGATCATCTTCTTCATCATCTTCGGAATCTTCAGCCGTGGAAACGAATTTAAAACCCCTTATTGGCTGCATGTTTCAATTTATTCCCATTTGATGGTCTGGTCGGGCGTGCCAAAAATTGTTTCCTCCAAAATCGGCTAGGTCAGCCGATGTATGTCGATTTGCGCGGGCGTGCCAGGAACCTTGACCTAGGCTCCAAAGGTTAGTCAGAAAGCAAAGATAGTCTTTTTGGATTCGACTTCTCAGGCGATGCGTAGGAGGTAGAACATGAAACTCCTACTTTAAGTTTTTTTCTTGCCTCAATTAAGAGGACTTTCAACAGTTGGGAATATAACATTGGAAATCACAAATTCCATACAAATAATCGACATGTTTGGATGAAAGAAGATGAATGTATAGTGCACGAAAATAGTAACTTGAATGAATGACTTGAATTTAAAAGAAAGTTTTTGAAAGAAACTTGAATTGAAATGAATTGTGTAATTGAAATTGCAATGAAGAAATTAAAATGGTGCTTGAATTGAAAGAACTTTGGAATTGAAATAACTTAAAATAACAAATTTGCAATAAAGCAATGATTGGAAAATGAATCAATTTGAATTTAAATGTAAATAAACAAGGCTAGGAAATTAAAGACTTGACAAGAAAAATAATAACGAGAGTTTGAAATAAAAGAAATGACAATTGAAGCAATTGTAGTGTTTGATTGATTGGTGTGAGACCTCTTGCCAATTGCTAGTAGGTCTTTATTTATACTACTAAATGATAACAACTTCCTAAAAGTTTTTTTTACAAATAACAAACTTATCTAATTTAAATTTAAACTTATATAAACTCCTTTTGTTGATATAACAACTATATCCTTGTCTATTTCTTCAAAAGTCAAGCATATCCTTTTGGTGATCCTTTTTGCACTAGAGTCTTTCCTCCAACATCAACCTTCACACTTCAAATTAGTGTAGGTTAGTCGTAAGTATTATTAACAACTTCTTATCTTTGATTTAATTTTGAACCAAAACTCCTTTGCTTTATCCTCTCCCATTATCCCTTTATTAAAAAATAAATGACTCCTCTTGCTTTTGAATATCTCAACTGATAAGCATACTCCCATTTTAAATACACCACTTTTATCCTCAACATTCGTCTTTATCTCCTTTATTCCAATCTTCCTCTTCATGAATTAGTTGGCTCATCTTATCGATTAGTTCCCAACCTAAATCAAAACTCTTACCACTGACCATTCTAATGGGCTCCACACCTTTCCAATATTCAATGGCCCAAGTTGAATAATTAACTAATGGTTGAACCTTGTCCATGTTAAACCATTAGTTTGGCCTAATAACTTTGCCACGTCATCTATTAGGCCACTTTATCCATGAATTTTTCCTTTAGAGCCCACTGCCACATTAATGTTCCTGGCATGAATTTTACAATGGAGCATTTTGCAATAAATTGTAATAGTTTAGGGGGTTTGTTGCACAAAAAATAGTTCAAGGGGGTTATCTGCAAAAAAATAATATAGTTTAAGGGGATTTCTGCATTTAACCGTATTTATTAAGAACGGTAGATGTCGAAGAGAAAAGGCACGTAGAGGAGGGGAGAGGAAAAGTTGAGAGGAATTGGTTGGTTTCGTGACTGGTACGCCACCTTCTTCTTCTTCATCTATTTTGGTTTGTACTAAGAAATTTTGAAGCTATTCTTCTGCTATGTTCTAGGGTTTCGTGATTTGTTCATTTATAATTTTAAAAAAAAATTGGTTCGTTTAAAGCATGATTTTTTTAATTATTATTTTTGTTCATGTAAATTGGTTTTAGCAAATAATTTATTTCCCTCTCTCTTTCTTTCAGATTCACACCATGATCTCTGACAAGGCTTTGCAATTGCATAATTTTTTCTCCATCATGCTATGCTATGCTCTTTTAATTAATTGCGTTCAAAATTTTCAAATAATGCATTTTGTTTTTTTTTTATGGTTTAAAAAGCCAAAGAAGGACCAGTGGGGGCCATGGCCCCCACTGAAACTTTTTATTTTATATTTTTTATCCTAAAAGATTGGATATTTAGTATTTAGCCTTTATTAAATTTTGTTTTACCTTAAGTATCACATAATTTAGATTTTTTTACCAATAAGTCCCCACTGAAATAAATATATATTATTTATATCCCAAAAATCCAAAATATATTTTTTAGCCCCCATTGACACGGATCCCTAGATTCGTCACTGTCGCGGGGGTGGTTAGTTTCACTGTTGTCAGTGTTGGGTATGTGTTTGTAATATCTAAATCGACTCCCTTTTTATAAGACTTGTTATTGAACTATTTGGTCTAATATAAGCTCTCTTGCATTTTTTTATTATTATTACAGAGGCACTAAGCTGGTTCAGAGGGAAATTAAACGGTTTGTTTTCTGTAAACTTGCGTGTATATACATATTTTTAGAGATAAAACATTCTTTCTTTGTCTACCATTCTCAATTTGGTATAAGATCATTTAAAGAAGTAAAGTTTTGTTTTTGTTCTTTTAGTGAAATGATTTCATCTTTAGAACTAGAAAGCTCAAGTAATAAAGATTTTTTTTTTCTTTCTTAAGAGAAACACATTTTAATGCCATTTTCCTTAATTCATCATGAAGTTCTTTAAAAGCTTCTTGTAATTCGTTATATGAATCTACAACATCATCATAAGAAGGCAAAATATCATTAGGAGAGTCATCACATACCTCGTCATCAAAAGCCATTAGTCAAAGATTTGTCATTTCTTCCACTTTATTGTCGCTATTTGAAATGTCGGATTCATCATCTTCCCATGTAGCTTGCATAGCTTTCTTATTTTTCTTCTTTTCCTTTTCGCTTTTGAGCTTGAAACAATCGGCTTTGAAGTGACCCACTTTTCCACAATGATAGCAAGTGGGTGTGTCTCTTTTGGTAGCCTCATTAGATAGTTCTTCCTTTCTCGTAGAATTCCTTCTTTGAAAACGTTTTCTTTGAAGATATTTCTTGAAGCTTTGGGTGATGCGAGCTATTTCTTCATCATCATTTTCGAGATCATCGGTCTCCATCAACGCTTCTTTGAAGGCGGCTTGAAAATCTAATCCTTTCATTGGTTTTGACTCTTCTTCACGAGATTTGAGAGTCATCTCTCACGTGAGAAGTGAACCATGTAGCTCATCAATGTTTAGTTTAGTAAGGTCATGAGATTCCTTGATGGCGGTAGTTTTGGCATCCTATTTGGCCGGAAGACTTCTAAGAACTTTTCTTGCAATATCCGAGTTAGACATAGTTCTACCAAGATGTTTCAAACCATTCAAGATATTTGTGAATCGAGAAAACATATCATTAATGCTTTCATTTTATTTCATGCGAAATAGTTCATATTCATGTATAAGTAAATAAATTTTTGACTCATGAACTTGTGAGGTTCCTTCATATGTTATTTCTAATTTATCCCAAATTTCTTTGGCGGTTGTGCAAATGGATACCCTATTGAATTCATTTGGACTAGTTGCACAATTTAAATTCACTTTAGCCTTAGCATTAATAGAGATAAGTTTACGCTCATCCGTATCCCACTCTTTTGTTTCCTTAGGCATCTTTTTGCCATCGATTTCTTTCATAGGAATAAATGGTCCATCTTCAATGACTTGCCATATTCGGTAATCTATAGCTTGAAGAAAATCAATCATTCTAGTTTTCCAATAACTATAATTTGAACCATCAAACCGAGGGGGTCTATTATTAGATTGACCCTCTATATATGTAACACCATTGTTTGCCATGATATTTTCTCTAAGGTGATTAAGCCTTTAATTTAGAGCATTGCTCTGATACCAATTGTTGCCCAATAAATGACTCTAGAGGGGGGGGGGGGGTGAATAGAGTCTTAGCTTAAACAATGGAATTTAATTCAATTTATATTTGATAAATGTAATTGCAATGCTAGATGATTTAATATAAAAACACAAAGCAATATAAATTAAAATAAGAGTAGAGAGAGAAATATAAATACTTGGACAAACGATTTTAGCGAGGTTCAGAATACCCTTGATTCCTACGTCCTCGGCTCAAGGTTCTCTTGAGACTTCCCAAATCCACTATGGCTTCTCCTTACGGGTGGAGAGCAAACCTTTATAAGAAGCACGCCACTTCTCCTACCACTCCTCCTTACGGATGAAGAACAAACCTTTACAAGAAGCACACCACTTCTCCTTACTAAGAGAACACCCTCTCTTAGCCTAAAATTGGGTCACACCAACCCTTTGAATACAATGATCTTGTACAATAAAATATCTCTTAAAGATTGATTTGTACAATTGTAGCTCTCTTGCTCACAAGACTAGAGTAAGAATTTGAATAAAAAATGGAAGCTCTAGACTTGAAAATATGTGAATGATGATACAAAAATGTATATGAAAGTGTATAGTTGAGATTGCAAGAGGTAATTTGTAAAGAGAGTTTTAAGTCATTTTTATAGCATATACTTTCATCACTTTTGGCATAAAATATGTCAAAAGTCTCATAGAGCCGTTTGAAAAGGCAATAGAGTTGTTTTAAAGCAAATCAGGAGAATGGGGTGAGCTGAGTTGAGAATAGGGTGAGCTGAATTTCAAATGGGGTGAGCTGAGTCTATAAATTTTCTCCAAATAAATTTGCAAAACATGTATGCTAATTCTTAAACCCAAATTAAATAATTGAACATTTTAAAAATAGTTTTATGAAGTGAATGCATGTTCAATTAAATTTCTAGAGCTTCAAAGATAATTCAAATAATTACTTTGACAAATGAAACTTAAGCACTCACCAACCTATCTACCCAATCTTCAAGTAGTGGTTGATCCTCTTTGAAATGATTAACTTTAAGCTTCAACCTCTTTGCTCTTGATCATCTTTGAACTTCAATCTTTTTGCATTTGATATTCTTATTCGTTCGCTTTAAATGGTAACGCCATGATTTTTTTGTCCGCGCGATCCATGATATGATTTTCCTGTTTCTACAAGCTTGGACAAATACTTATTGTAGTAATTAGGACAAATACATCATTAATGATTTGTTATCATCAAAATTACGAAATTACCCTTAGATTAAAATCTTAAGGCCAACAAATAAATTTATCCATTATTCTAATTATACCACTAGTTGTTTCATTCCTTTAAGATTTTAATCTTATCATTCACTTTAATTGTATTTGCATTAAGTATATTCTACAAAAGAAAAAATGTGTAAGTTGTAACTAAATTATTATAGTAGTAAACTTTTATTAAATTTTTTTAAAATTTAATGTATAAAACTTTTTACCCCAAGCTTAAATATTTTTAATGCTGAAATAAAAAACTTTTTTTCCTAAGATATATATTTATATGTATTTTTACTATATATTTTATGTATTATGATTGCCTTTCTTTTAAGAACTAATACAAATGGTTAAGCCGGTATGTGAGGTTAACGTCCACCCATTATATACTCATATGCTTTTTCACTGTAACACTAGTGGCCAGGGCAAATGAGGAGAAATAAACACTGGGCGAAAGTAATACATTATGACATTGAAATGAAATAAAAAAATTTGTCTAGACCTGTGGATTGTGATAAAGGGTCAAAATGATTGGGCTGGACCATGATGAAGAAGAGTGAAGGCCCAAAAGGCGCACATTTTAGGTTGCTTCTTATTTTAACTCCTCCGTAACTTCTTATTTTAGGTTAGCGTACCGACAAAAACGCATATATAATATATTATATAGAAAGGTAGACCTGGAAGAGAAAAGGCACGCAGAGGAGAGGAAAAGTTGAGAGGAATGGGTTTACGAAACTGGTACGACACCTTCTTCTTCTTCTTCTTCTTGTATTTTGATTTTTACCAAGAAATTTTGAAGCTATTATCTGTGATGTGCTAGGGTTTCGTGATTTGTTCATTTATAATTTTTTTTTTTAAATTTAAATTTAAAATTTCTAGATTATTGATTGATTTGAAGCTATTTTTATGTGCTGTGCTAGGGTTTCGTAATTTCTGGTACGAAACCTTCTTTTTCTTTTTGTCTTTTGATTTTTACTAAGAAATTTTGAAGCTATTATTCTGTGCTGTGTGCTAGGGTATCGTGATTTGTTCATTTATAATTTTTTTCAAATTTTAAATTTTAAATTTCTAGATTATTGATTGATTTGAAGCTATTTTTATGTGCTGTGCTAGGGTTTTCATGATTTGTTCATTTATCCCCTTTTTTTTTCATGTCAATTTGGTTTTAGCAAATAATTTGTTTCTCTCTCTCTTTGTTTCAGATTGACACCATGATCTCTGCTTTGGAATTGCGTAATTTTTTCTCCACCATGCTATGCCATGCTCTTTTAATTAATTGCGTTTAAATTTCTCAAATAATGCATTTTGTTTTTTTTTGTTGGTTTGTTTTTCTACTTCAGTTGCGGGGGTTGTTAGTTTCACTGTTGTCAGTGTTGGGTATGTGTTTGTAATATCTAAATCCACTCTCTTTTTATAGGACTTGTTATTGAACTATTTGGTCTAATATAAGCTCTCTTACGTCTTATTTTGTTTTTATAACAGAGGCACTAAGCTGGCACAGCGGGAAATTAAACGGTTTCTGTTCTGTCGTTTAAACTTGCGAGTGAATACATGTTTTTACTCCTCTTTGCATAGTAGCTGATGATTTTTTTTTTTTTTGTTAATTTAGCCCTGTTGTGTTTTGCAATTTCTGTATAAATTTGATGTATACCCCTCGAATTTGGAATTTTCCTCCATTATGACAACCCGGTTGTTCACGTTACTCGAGTTTGACCCAAACACGATACAAATATTTTTCGTGTCGTGTTCGGGTCGACCATTTTACAACTTGAACCCATTTTGCCAACTCTAAGGAGTGTTAATAGTCCAAAAACTGGCTTTTCTAATATATTGCTTCTTAACCCAGTTGACACCGAAAATCTGCAACTAGGTTTTTCCAAAGGATCTTTACGCCTCTTTGCTCTACATTAAAGCTTGTGTCATCATCATGCTTGTTGACACATCTTAATGCTTGATGTGTGTTGCAATTGCAATGATGGTTATCGATATCCAACTTGCGCTGAACTTTGTTTTGTGCTGTGTTTCGCTTGGATATCTAAGGTTCTATTGTTTAGTGAAAATCAGGAACCCTTGAGGTTTTTCCTGTCGTTCACTTAAAACCTTGACGTAATGCTCTACACGATTGCTTACACCACATTTTTTCCCTAAACTTTTATTTTACAGTGATCCCGTTACAGTGATCACGTTTGTTGCAAAACTCAACCATCGTCACATTGCTTCAAGCTAAATAGGCATGTGATGATCACATATGCCAAAGCTGAAATTGTTAATTTGAAAATTCTACCATTATTCCCCTTGTTCTTCACAAGGGTTTAATTTCGAAACATTAGTATCCCTAATGAATACACAAGTTGTGGCAACCACGAGTTTACAATTGATGGCAACTTTTCAAATTCAAAATTAAGGAAATAAACAATAAGCTGGCGTTGTGCTTGACCTCCGACCATGCTTGCGCGGACGGCAGCTTTGGACATGAAAAGAGTGAAGTTCCATAAATTTCAATACACCTTGTGTATTGACCAGATCATAATACCGTCCCCAGTCCTTGATGATTAAGCAATATAAACTGTGTTGGTGCTCTATTGTTAAAATATCTTATTGAATTACTTTGGGATCTCTTTTCATCCGTGGTTGTAAAGCTAGTTTTGGCTAAAACGTTGGATCTCATGTTTGTTTCTGATTGCTCTTTTAGAGTTCATTGGATCTTTGTGTTTTATTCATTTTCGTTGGCCCGTTAAATTGGTATATGTGGAATCTCCTCATGCACCATTGGCCTACGAAAGGGTGATACCTTGTGGTAGAATAAGTAGAACCCACCAAACATCAGATGCAGATGTATTTCGGAAGCTAGACCTCCATGGCCAAGTTTTGTCAAATTCAATTTCTCATCTAAATTGGTCAAGGTAGGAGGATATAGCTTTTGAAGGAGAAAAATTAAGTAATCATAGTTTGAGCAAGTTAATCCTTGGTTATAACCAAATCACCATAATATAACTTTCCTAACTCCGAGTACAAGTAAAATTCATCGGGTGGACTTGTACCCCTATGCTCTCTTGCTTCATTAAAAACTCTCGAACCACATTTCTATGGATAGTGATCCCAAATTCCCAATAAGAAATTTCTCTGTTTTTTTATTTTTAGCCAGTAGATAGGAGATTTCATTCAATGGGGAGCGCATCCATGTACGAAGTGGCTACTTCTAAGGATGATACCTGATGACAAAATATGTAGAGCACACCAAAGCTCACCCATGGATGTCTTCGGGAAGTCAGTACTCCATGGCCATGTTTAAGGCATATTGAATTTCTCATTTGAATTCGGAAGGGTACGAGGATAAAGCTATTCAAGGAAGAAAAATGAGTGAGACATGGTTCTTAGCCAAATCGAGGAATAAGTTCAATTTTATAACACTATTATTAGGAGAATACATACCATGGACCTACTCTGCCGTAAAGGGATATCAACCATTGATATCATTTTTTTGAATTTCTTTGCAACTGCCCCCGTCTTCGTGGCATTATGTTTGCCTTTTATGTAAGAACTAATCCATAAAGTATTGTGCCATTACTTATGCTCATACTAGAAGGGCTTCTTTTGACGTAAATTATTTTATTTTCAGGTTTAATGACAGGGTTAAAAGTGAGTTTGAGGCATATCTTATCGAGGAGAAGAAAAGGATGATAAAGGAGGGACGACGCTACTAGGTTGTGCAAGCCTTCTATATATGCATTGAACATTGTTTGCTAATGTAGTTAAAAGTTGACAGTATGCGTGAGACTGGGATATCTTTCGTTTGGTTGAATGTTTAACATTAGAATTATGGATACTATTGCTAGCTTCTGAATGTTGAGGGCTTATGTGAGACTAGTACTACTTTTGTTTTGCCGGACATATATGCTAGCTTTTCTATGGACTACTGGTATATCTTCCATTTTTTCACAATTGTCTGTCTCTCTATCAATTATAAGTATTATGTCCATGTAGTAATAATAGTTGTAAATGGTTTACAATTTTTTTTTTTGTTGTTGGAACATTAGGTTTCAATTTCTCCGATATATTTGGTTGGTTTAAAAGTCGAGTATCGTACCAGCTTCTCCTTGTATTAATAATTAAATTTTCACTTCTCGGTTACTTGAACTTCTTAATTTGAATAGTAAAAGTATTAAACTTTTGACAAAGTAAAATATATATACTTCATTCTAATTATCTATCATAATTTATAAATACTTCAGTCTAATAATCAATACATATATACACATCAATATAATATTAGTTTCATTAAATATCTCATAATATATATTTTAAAATATCCAAATAAAAATGAGCCATCACACAATTATTTTATTTTTGTTTTTTTTTCTCATTCTTGTAACTGTCACCTATAATGGTAGGTAACGCTAAACCTTTGGTGGCATACAATGGTTTTAGAAAATCTTTTTTTTTTTAATCCCCCATGAGCTCTATAGGGCTCAAACCTCAGACCTCCCAAAAAATATCATTAGACCATAAGGCCATTGATTATTTCTCTCTCTTTGTTTCAAATATGATCCATGAAGTTGGCTTACCTACTGTGGAATTCTTTCTTCACCATGCTCTTTTAGTTAACTGCATTTTAAATTTCTCAAGAAATGTGTGTTGAGGTAATAGTAATTATCCAAACTAAAAGAGTGCTGGTATAATTTAACAAATCTTAAGGGAAGGTACCAAAGGCCTTGTAGCGTGATGGTATCATATTTCCTTCCCTAAGGCAATGTTAGGGGTTCGAGTCAATGGGGCTCATGTGTGGGTGTGTGCATTTCTTACCATTCAAAAAAAAAAAAATCTCCCATAACTGTAATTATCCAAGTAATATATATAGAAAAATAAAATAAAAAACTAAAATAAGGAAACAAGAAACGAAAAGAATACAGTAAGCTAAGAAAAAGTGTCCACTGGGCACTGGTAAATTAATAATTAACCCAAATTGTTTTGCGATGGTATTCATTTATAAGTTTACATATGCTATATGTTAAAAAAATTCATCGGTTCCATCAATTTTAAGCATATATATAATTTATTTCTTGAAAACTTCACATAGTTATTGAATTATCAACATAATACCTTTTACATTATGAGGCTAAGATCAACCTGATTGTCAACTTGGTTTTCTGACTTAAAACTTCAGAAATGAAAATTTAAATCCAACAATAATAATTTGACTGATTAAAAAGTAAAGCAAATTGCTATTTTAAATTGAGAAGTATATGAAAAAATAAATAACTATTAGTAAATTGATAACTCATCATTTTCACTTAAAACTAACACTAAAGTTGCTACTACTTTTAAAATGTGAGGAGAGGAAATTATTATTTAGCTATTCCTCAGAGGAGTCAAATGTAGATATCCATATTTTGATCTCTATAAAATATTTCATACGGCATGCTTGCTTCCTGTTTTTTAAAACTGAAAATAAGAATAATGTTAAAAAAATCTGCTTGGTTCAATTTTCTAAAAACAGTTTTTCAAAGAATTCAGTTATAATAATGCTAGTTTTCAAAAAACTCAATTCTATCATTCTCAAAAAAATATTTTATGTTCTCATAATTCTTGGGGTAAAGTGCAATAAACTCCTCTGAACTATCTCAGTTTTGCTACTAACCCCCTCATATTTCAAAGCACCCACGAACTATCATTTTGTTGCAATTAGCCCAAATTTTATTACAAAAGACGGTTCCGACCTTCTTAATAAATTTATCCATTATTCTAATTATACCACTAGTTGTTTCATTCTTTTAAGATTTTAATCATATCATTTACCTTAATTGTATTTGCATCAAGTATATTCTACAATACAAAAGAAAAAATGTGTAAGTTGTAACTACTTTATTTTTATAGTAGTAAACTTTTACTAAAATTGTTTAATTTAATGTATAAAACTTATTACCCCAAGCTTAAATATTTTTAATGCTGAAATAAAAAACTTATTTTCCTAGGATATATATATATATATTTTTTAATATATGTTTTACGTATTATGTTTGCCTTTCATATAAGAATTAATACAAATGGTTAAGCCAGTAGGTGAGACTAACGTCCACCCATTATATATCCATATATTTTTTTATCCTGATCCGATGTGGGACAACTGTAATACTTGTGGGCCGGGGCAAATGAAGAGAAATAAACATTGGGCGAAAGTAATACATTATTACATTGAAATCAAATAAAAGAATTTGTGTAGACATGTGATAAAGGGTCAAAAAGATTGGGCTGGGTTATGAAGACGAAGAGTGAAGGCCCAAAAGGCGCATATTTTAGGTTGCTTCTTATTTTAATTCATCCGGTTCTACTAACTTCTTATTTTAGGTTGGCATACCGACAAAAACGCATATAATATATAGGGTCACGAGCTTTTAACCCCTTATAATATAGATACAATGCATATAACCCCCAATATTTGAATATATGTACATTTTGCCCCCATTTGACATTTGCTGGTGTCCGGAGCTGTGAATTTCCTATCTTACCCTTTTTTTAATTCATTTTTAAAATGAAAAATTACAGAAAATGCGAGTTTACTAAATTACCCATACCTAAAATTATACCCCACTCGTTTTAGTCAAACCATAATCTTCATTTCCATCCGTCTCTCATCTCCTCTCGCTTTGAAAACCCTAAAACTCAATAACCTATCTCACACAAACCCTAATATTTTCCATGGATCGTTTCTGAGCTTGCGAACAAGACCTGGTTAGGGCTTGCGAACAAAACCTTGGGAAGAAAACCGTGGTTCCTTTGCTCGCAAATAAAAGTTGCAAAGAAAACCTAACACGGGCTTCGAAAATGGAACTAGATGCAATTGGGTTAGTGAACAAAAGCTTATTTATTTCCTTTTCGTCAATTTTATAAACATTATGGCTTTTATGAACATTATTGCTTTACTCTGTCGTTTTTGTTGGCCTTAGGGTCAATCAAAGAACAAGTATCCGTTTTGATGACAACAAAATGTTAGCACGTGTTTAGTACTAATGTTGTTATTTAGTTTTGCACTTCAGAGCCACAGGACACAAAGTCGGAAATATAAATGTAAAGCAAAAAGGAAGGGCAAATAAGTCATTTCATAAAGGATTGAAGGATCAAGACTCGGGGTAGTTAGGATGGTGAGTGACATGTATCAAATGGTTTATGCTAAGTTTTCACATCTTATAAGCTCAAGTATCAAATCGAAAACGAAATTAAAAATCGTAGTATTTACTGTCTGTCGACCAAAATTTAAGCATCAGTCGATCGAACCATCCAGGCAGTGTTTAGCCTATTTGTCAGTCGACCGAAACTTCTCCTATCAGTTGATCGAACCAGTCAGGCAGTTTTTAGCCTATTTGTCAATCGACCAAATTTATCCCATCAGTCGACCGAAAAGTATGTTGGCCGACTGACACTTATTTTTCAGTCGACTGAAAGTGATAGAGAGTTTTGAGTTTATTTTTCACGATTTGTCAGTCGACTGACGGGACTTTTTTAGTTGACCGACGACAGGCTATCGTCGACCTATGAAAACATTTCAGTCAACCGATAGAGCCAAAAAATGTTAGTACACAACATTTAATGGCTTCAACTACCACCCAGCTACCACCACTCTCAGTTCACTCTCCTAAAGTGGGCCTCACTCTCTCTTATTTTGACCTAGCTATATATATGATGTCATAGAGTTTGAGAAGATAAAAACCTCCATTACTCTTGCATTCAAAGCTCTTAACTCTCAATCATCCTTCATCTTGTGTAAGAAAAAACTTGAATATTGAAAGCTAGTCTCCTCTCATTCAATTCTAATAATTGTGAGAAGCTAGATAAAAAGATCTTTAGTTCATTCTCTTGAGTACAACTCTCATTTATTATCAAGAGATTCCAAGATCTTGAGAAAACAAAAAACATCACTAAAAACACTTGAGTTTATACTTTGTGTATCTTTCATAAACCCTAGGGGTTTTTGAGTGTTTATTGAGTATTTCCTTTCTTTATAAAAGGATTGTGATCTTTGAGTGAGTGAAGCTCATTGATCTTCAAGAGGAGTTTGTCATCATGTTTGTGCGACGGACTCGTTAGCTCGTGTGTAAATGTTTGCTATTTCACTTGCAAGGAAAAACCATAGTGTGAGATTAAGAAAGTCTTAAGGGGGGATCCTTAATCCGAGGAGTAAGAGTTACTGAACCTCGTAAAAATTACGGTGTCATCTCTATCTCTCTCACTCTTTCAATTTGATTTCTTGCACGCTCTATTTACTTTAAACATTTATATTATTGCTTGATTATTGTTTCCATAGATAGATAATCTATTGTCATTCAATTGTTTAAGTGTTTAGTGTATGCACCTTGTTAACTTGCATAGTTGAAATCAAATTAAATACAAAAAGTGATTAAGAATTTTTCATAACCCTATTCACCCCCCTCTAGTGTTAATTGGTGACTAACAATTGGTATCAGAGCCTAATCTCTAGTGATTAGGGATTAACCGTTTTAGAGAACGATTATGAAATCTAATGTTGTCATTCACGTTGAGGGTCAATCAAACAATAGACTCCTTTGGTTTGATGGATCAACCTATAGTTATTGGAAGACTAGAATGATAGATTATCTTCAATTCATTGACTACCAAATTTGGCAAGTCATCACAGATGATCCGTTTGTACCCTTCAAACTTGTGGATGGACAACGTGTTACTAAAATAACTAGTGAATGCGACCATGAAAGTCAAGTGTGCCCACAATACGATCCTAAAAATAATATGGAACTCTCTTAAAATCCCCCTATCCATTGGGGGCAAAAGTAATTTTACCAATTTCACAAAATAGTATATAATTATGTAAACCCTAGACACTCCTCCTTCTCATTCTCTATATCTATCTCTCTATACAGCAGATATGCGCCTCTGTCCTATCTCTTTTCTTTCCATATTTTCTGTATACAACACATATGGTCATTCTTCATATGACTTCTATACTATGCAGAGTAGCTAGACGATCTATGATCACAACCACACCTTTCAATAGCCCCCACCATTCAAAACCCGGAGTTATTTTGGACTTCTAAAAAAAACTAATTTCACAAATTAGTTTATTTGGGTCGACGATCTTAGGTTGTGTGTGAAGTGCTGTACTCACGGAACTAATAAATTGTACTTGGGTCGACCAGACATGGAGCTTCTTGTGACATTATTTATTTCCTTTTCAGGGATGGAGATGGGTGTGAGGTTCATGATGATGAAGACGATGCTGAAGAGTGAAGACGATGCTGAAGAGTGGAAGTATGGAGGTTGAATCTCTGCTTAGATGTCGACCGTCTTTTGACACTGATTGTTTATCAGTTAGGAATATGAATTTTGAATTTCTCTTACAAATTGCAATCTTACTTGAGATATATGATTCAATTTTGAATTTTTGTATTCTCTAATTTATTTTTTTACTTTTAAAGAACATTGAAAAATGGTACTTGAACTGATTCATATAATGGTACTATATAATCTCTTTAGTCAGTACATATGTTGTCTTAAATTTATTGGATCATTAAAATATTAAAGAACATTGAAAAATGTGAGGTCCCTGATCTCACAATCTACACGATTATTTTTTACCAACTTTTAACGGTTTTGGGATAATACTTAGACCCTGTATAGACTTATATTTTGTATATTATAAAACATGATAATGTTTCTCGGTTGAACCCAATAGTAATTGTAGTAACTGTTCTACATGTATTAAGATATGGAAAAAAAATATATAGGAAGAAGAAAAATCTATGCACAAAGATTAAAGCGAGCGATCAAATTGCCCGCATTTTTTTTTTACCCATCTTTAGTCTGTACTTGTTTCATTTGAAAACTCGAGGAAGTAGTATTGCTTTAATCTCTCCTGAAATTCTATATATGTGAAATATCTAAGCCAAAATTCCTATTTATATAAATGAACAGCTAGTCAAGTTTCACGAGCTCTAGAAAAATTCATGTTGTATTTAAGAATATTATAGTACATCTGTTGCTGTCCTAAAAACCACTATAACTAAGGAGAGAAAGCCCAAGTGGAAAAATCAAGACTCGGATATGTCATAAAAGCTAATTTTACAAATTTCCTTCAAAAATTTCACTCTAAAAAAAAATAAGAACCAAAATGGCTTGGGACGAGGTATGTTTGGTCGTGTTTTCATGCTAGCCCGCCGCATCACGTCCCATGCCTTCTGTGGGGCTTTGACGCCTTGCTGTGAGGCGAAAAATGACTCGTACCCGGGTGAGTCAAATGCAAAACCGGTGTGCTTTGAATTTTCTCGAGGGAGTTGCGCCATCGCATAGCTCCTTGCCTCATCTTGAGTCAAATGCAAAATGGTGGTACTTAATTGTTGGAAGAGTTACTTAACTTCCATACCTACAGGATCTTTTGGTATAATCTCACACAGGAGGAACTGATTTAACAGCAACATAACTCGTCTATCCAACAAAGTAAGGTAGACGTGTTGTAGCTTATATAATTAGAGCAACATTGTCCTATAAAACGCGTGATAAATTCAAGTGATTAATACTTGGGAGGACAACAGAATCTGGTTCCTTTGTGGTATTATAATACTGTAGGCAGAGGATATGAAACAAAACAGAGGATTGGGTGCAACATGGGGAAAGCATGAGGCTGTCTAGTTCCAACGTCACGGAAGAATTTTGCCATACTCAAGACAATTAGGAACGATTCAGGAATTATAACAATTTACTAGGGGTGCAAACAAACCATGGGTCAAGCCAATCGAATCCCATTTGTGCAGTTTGGATCAGTTCGCGGCGCCATCAGTCCAGTAGTCCAGTCATGGTTTCAAGAAATAGAGAAATGCAACAACCAGTCCGGTTCACAGTTTTGGGTCCCAAAAGACCAAACAAATGAGAATGGTGATTGAAAATAACAAACCATTTGGCGTTTTTGCTTGATCTGATGATCGATGTAGTTTGTTGTTATACATTCTTGATCTAGTTGTTAATTTGTTAAGATTTATGATAATTCAGAGTATGATTTTAATTGTTGTTTACGATAGTGTAATCTTTACTATTTTGAAATGAAAAATTGGAGAATTGTGCGTTTTCTTTATGATATTGTTAATATGGGCTTCAAGATTCTTTGTGATTGGCGTTTGATTTTGATGGTGGATAGTGGATACATAATTTATGGTTATACATTCATGATCTGGTTGTTAAGATTTATGGTAAATTGGTCTGTGATTTGTCTTATGTGAAGGGTTTTTTTTGGATTGTTTAGAGTTGTATTGTGATCTTTTCTCGAGTGTTTGGGACTGAATGGGGAGAATTGGGTGAGTCTGAATTGGATTATTTAGAGTTGTATTTGATTTTGTTTTGGTGGTTCTTTAGGGCCATACTCTTATCTTCTTTGAGCACATGCTTTGATTTCTTGATCTGGTTAGGGTATAATTCAGAGTCTAGTCCTTCACCATGTCAAGATAATGAATCGAATCTTCTTTTATGTTCTGATGTAATAGTGAAATCCTTAAGTGCTTGATTTCCTGAGAATTATTTGAAATAGGTGGTCTGTTTGTTCTTCCATTTTATTATTATTCACTGTTTGAATGGTGCTATGGCTGAAATATTGCAATGACACAGCAAAGCCGAAAAGGAGTCTGCTGCTGCTACAGAACCTGAGGTTGCTGCTGAAGAACTTGCTGCTGCTGCTGCTGAAAGGTTGAAGAACCTGAGTATCAAAGAAGGCTCTGCTAAACTGGAGTGATACATTAGTACCTAAGAATTTCATTTCTGCTGTATAATGCTTGTATTCCTTGTATCTGACAATTGGGAGAAACATATATATCACTAGCTATGTAGATTTGTAGGTGCCAGTTATAGCTGTTGTTGCAGTTGCTTGATCCTGTTGAAACTAGAGATAGTTTCTTTCCCTTCCAAAGTGCTGTTGACATCAGTTCTACTCTGGCACTTTGTCCCTTCCATGAAAAGTTTCATGTAGTTATTTACCCACACATTATTTTGGACATTTTGGACACATCCTTGCAAATTCTTATGTGAGACTAATAGTAGTTTTTGTCATGGACAAAAGGTACTGTGATTGTGTGTGATGTTTTTATCCTGACCTTTCAACTACTTTGCTCATTTTTCTGATAAAATCTTATTGTCTACTAGTATTTCACCTTCTTGTTCCCGTGATGTCCTTTCTTGTTATTTTGCATTATTATTTTTTATTTTGCTTAATAATTTCAGGGGGTCATAGAAAAATTAAAATAAGATTTTATTCTTATTTATCAATATGTAGATCTTAAATTGACATGTTTCATTGGTGCATAACATTATATGTAAATGTATGTATGTATGATTCAATTTTGAATTTTTGTATTCTCTAATTTATTTTTTAGTGGTACTTGAACTGATTCATATAATGGTACTATGTAATCTCTTTAGTCGGTACACATGTTGTCTTAAACTTATTTATTGGATCATTAAGATATTAAAGAACATTGAAAAATGGGAGGTTCCTAATCTCACAATCTACACGATTATTTTGTACCAACTTTAACGGTTTTGGGATAATACTGTATAGACTTATATTTTGTATATTATAAAACATAATAATATTTCTTGGTTGAACCCAATAGTAATTGTAGTAACTGTTCTACATGTAGTAAGATATGGAAAATAAAATAAAATAAAAACAAGAAAAATCTATGCACAAAGATGAAAGCAAGCTTGTCGATCCACATTTTTTTTTACCCATCTTTAGTCTATACTTGTTTCATTTTAAAACTCGAGGAAATTCAATATATGTGAAATTTCAGCCAAAAATCCTATTCATTGAGACATGATCTCTCACAATCTTGTTTAAAATAGAGTGAAACATGAAAGAAAAAAATAAATGAACATCTAGTCAAGTTTCACAAGCTCCTGTTGTATTTAAGAATATTATAGTACATCTGTTGTTGTCCTAAAAACCGCAATAATTCTGAAGGTGGGAGAAACTAAGGAGAGAAAGCCCAAGTGGAAAAATCAAGACTTGGATATGTCATAAAAGCTAATTTTACAAATTTCCTCCAAAAATTTCACTGTAAAAAAAAAAAAAAAAAAAAACCAAAATGGCTTTGTACAAATATGTTCTCCTCTAATTCACTTGGGACGAGGTATGTTTGGTCATGTTTTCATGCTAGCCCTCCGCACCACGTCCCATGCCTTATGTGGGGCTTTGACGCCTTGCTGTGAGGCGAAAAATGACTCGGTGAGTCAGATGCAAAACCGGTGTGCTTAGAATTTTCTCAAGGGAGTTGTGCCATTGCGTAGCTCCTTGCCTCATCTTGTGTGAGTTGGTTCCCAATCTCTAGCAAACCTGCTGTGCTATAATCAGGCTCATGCCGATGAATTTCCTGAACAATCTGATAATCATAGGGGAAGAACCATCTCTGAGCCCTGAAGGAAGAGCAATCAGCATTTAGTGCAAAAGAGCACCGATAACTCACTATAGAAATAAAGATCATGAAATTCAGAAGAAGAAAAAAATGGTGTCTTTCAACCAATGAGGCGGCAAATATCGGTTAAATGCATGTCATCCTTGGCCAAATTAGTCACTTCACGAAGTGCATGTTTTCTTTTCATACTGATCGAGATAAAGTACATCATATATAAATTGATATGAGTAAGAGCGTGGAAGCATGGCAAGACTTGATCACACTTGTGTCTTATAAACATTGCTTTTTGGTGCATACAAAGTGGAGTCATGTCAAAGGTGCTTAATTCCAAGTTTTCGTTATTGCTACATCATTGTGGTTACAGATTTTTATAGCTTGCTCTAATTAGTGTAATGGATAGGATGCTTTGCCTTTCAACACCAAAGCTTAAGCTGTTAGGTGAGGCTAACATCCAATTGATGTATACTCAAATCACTTTGCATCCAGATATGATGTCTGACACCTCTAACACTACGCCTAGAGATTTGTGAAACATTTCTCATTCGGAAAAAGCACCACATAAGCTTGGTAAAAGCAAACTCAATTGTTCACCATGTAATCATCACAGCACAGAGCACAAGCCTTTTGTCACCAGTAGCAACATGAAAACGCAACTACTTTGCACATATCAGGATTAGGTTCATTCCTCCAAGCACCTCGCATAAGCCTCTCATCCTCAAAATTGAAACCCTTCTCATGTGCAACTTTCGGAGATTTCTGAACCTTTAAAAGTTAAATGACTTTTATATTAATAACATACACATCACATTAATCTTTGTTAAGTCAAACATGTTTAAACTTACCTCCCCAACTTTCATGCCATTCCGCTGTGCTCCACCAGTCTCAATTTCCGTGACACCAGTTCCATAGACCTCCCCTCCAATTGAACACTTGAAGAACTCCGTCAGATTTCTCGTCAGTGTTCCAGTTTTATCTGAAAATATGTATTCCACCTGTAGCCAAAGGAAATACATAAAGTTGATAGCTCCCCTTGACAAACAGATGTATGAAACTAAAGTAGAATAAGGATAACATAAATAATAAAGACCTCAACAAGAGAGCCTGACAGCAATATCGCCATTTCTTCCGTCTAGAAAACTTGGGAAAAGAAGAGGATCTCTGGGGTTCCACTTTTACGCTATCATGGCTCTGATACCAAATACAAATACAAAGTAGGACATGATCAAAAGACCACTGGAAAAACCAATTTGGTCTCCAAATCTTTGCGCTTAAATGAACAGCACCTCATACTCAGGAATTCTTCTTCCTCCAAGAACTCAATAATTACACCTTTGAATAGGAAAGATAAAACGGAAAAAGGAACTAATGTCCTCCTCCCTCTAGATAGTGATAATGGCATTTACCTGTCCAAGTTCCTCATTGAGATTGGATGTTCGTGCTAATGCAGGAGTATTTGTTTCAATGTGGTACATGCGCAAATCATTGTTGATAAATTGAGTGGATTGAATAAACTTGATCATCTGAAAAAAAATAAAACAAAAAGTACCCTTAAATTGAAAATTATGTCAACCCTAAAGGAATAAAAAATGTTAACAGTTATGACACCAACCTCAACAGAAACATAAAGAGAAATGGGAATAATTGGCGAATACAGAGTAAGTAGTGTAAACATAGTCAAGAATACAACCTGAAAGATCAACAAACTGATGTGATAAGAAAAAGATTAGGAAAACCAAGAACATGAAAGAATAACTCATTTCGGCAAAACAAAGAAACATTACCATAAATCTGTTGTCAGGGTTGAACTGTGGATCTAAATCCGGTGGTATAAACAAAGAAACATTACCATAAATCTGTTACCATAAAATATTAATGTAAAGAGGTTTCAAAGAAACAAAAACCACTAAGCGGGATTCAGATAGAAGTAAATCTTAGTAAGAACAGGTACTTGTGCCTGACACAATGGATGACACTAATTTCCATAAAATATTCTTGAGCTAGAAATACGTAAAAAAGTATCACTAGTTTCAAACAAGGAAAATGATTTTATTCTCACCATTTAGTGGACAACACAGAGCTCCCTTGGGAAAAAGGGAAAATGAAAGAAAACAAGTGCTACATACTGAAATTGTCTACAAAAAGCACACCTTTGTCTCATGCCCAGTAAAAAGAACAACTCCAACAATGTACTCGGTGTTTCTCAAACTGCATCCCTAAAAAACATATGGTGATAGCCATTTAGTAAATGCCAGTTCAGATTACATTAATTAAAATCTTTTAACAGGCAATAAAGAACTGCACAAATGATAATAAAACAAGAAGCAGCTGCAGCAGCCACGTTTTCACCTGAAGTAATACTAGAAATTAAACTCAACCACTGACCATCAATAAGAAACAAAAACAAATTATCCTCACTTACTCGCAACAGGAGTTGATTTGGACTAAGGGGTAAAGTTTGCTTTTGGATCATCAAATTGCCAGTGAAAGTGTACAATGAATTGTTTGGTTGCTCACACTGTATTTCACCTGCAATTAATTGAAGAATCCTCATAAAAATATAAAATGACAAAACAAGTTAGAATATGAATGGGGACCCTTTCTGCTTATAAACACTTATCACGTTCACATTAAATCACATCGTCTGCAAACTAAATCTACATATTCAATAGTTCCCAGGAGGATAAATCAATTTCACTGAAAAGACATTTGAAATGACCACCATTTGTTCAAAATAAGAGCCAATAAAAATTACAGCAATCAGACGGGCAACTAAAAGTGGTAACAGTACCAAAATAAATAGATGAGTGTATCCAAAATGTCTAAATAAAGACCTTGAATTAGTAAGGATATCATCTTGCACCACATAATTAGAGCTTATAATAAGGAAATATATTAAAGAAAATAATGATGTGCTTAATTGCTGCAACGGGTAAAAAGATAAACACTCTGTATGTCAAAACATATTCGGTTTCAATGATGGAAAACTTCTTATTACTCTTTCTTTCGTTGACTCAACATTCTAGAAATGTCGAGAGTGATAACCAACCCAGAAACAAAGATAAATCTAACACTCACCGCATAAAACATGTGTATGCGAACCATTAATCAAGATCAAAACTGCTAAATCAGTGCTTTAAAAAAGTCAAAATGTAGGTTAAATTGTAACAGAGGCAAAACCTTTGAATTCAGACGCTTTCTCAGGTGATACATGATCCCATGTCTTTTCCAGTGCTTTTCTTATCTTCAAATTTGTTTCACCGTCTAGGTTTGAAGTCTGTTACCAGGGAATTAAGAAGGGGACATTTTTAGTTCTATTTTAATGAAAACACATTCTTTTCAGTAACAAAGAAAACCTATTTCTATTTAACAAAATATTCTTCCAACTGAATCCTAGTATAAATAAAGGAAACCTCAATGTAGCAGACACCATCTGGGTTTGTACTAGCAAGGAATAGAAGATCCGCAGGAAATAAACCATCCTGTTTAACCTGCAATGAAAGCAACTTTCAGCTTTTAATAAAACTTTATACACGCTATTAAAGATTGAAGAATAGTCGTTGATGAACACATAAAGTACAAGTTTTGTCGGGCATGGCCTGGGTTTCGAGTTTTATGACCACCATTGTGTAAAAAAACACAGATTAAACATCCGAGTTCCAGCCCATAGTGAATAATTGTGATTGTATAAGATAAATATATTCAAAAGGTCTAAGACAAGAATCAATCCAAATATATAAACTTGTATCATGAATAAAAACGGTCTCTCATCTAACACAATCATCACAGTATAGTCACGGTTTCCCCTCTCTACAATTGAAAACAAAATCAGAACTACATTACTTGGGTAGAGTTTTGCGAGAAAACCCTAGATACCAAGTTAGTTGATCATGACTGAGAGAATTTGCATTGTCGGTGTAGAAACGCTCTTCATGACCTTCTTCTCCGGATCTCTAGGTCTTTAATGGTGGTTCTCTTCAATGGAAGAGAACTCTATGAATGAACGTGCATGAAAATTAGCCTCCAAAAAATGTAGGGTATTATGTATATTTTGTGTAAAAACTCATTTTTTTCATATTTGAGCTAGACTGGTCGCCTTTGACTCCCGATGCTTTTTGGTGAAGTAATAATGTCTAAAAATGACATTTTTGTCTTTCAGTGCAATAACAATGTCGGGAAATGACCATTTTGCCCTCTGGTAGCTCTTTTTCGCTCTAGCACACCTCTTGATTCCTTTCTCGAGATAGAAACGAACACGAACTCAGTTAATTCACTGAGATTAGCTTTGTTTCTTCATTAAGCTCCTGAAACATGCTTACACACACAAACGAGATAAAAATACCAAGTAACGGAATGTAAAGACGTAACAAACACAAGATAGGGGCGAAAAATAACCAATATTGAGCACCTATCATATATCCAGAGGAAGATTTAGAGAATTTGAAAGAGACTGCAGACTGTCGGATATGGTTAAAAAGTGTCGTGTCATGTAATGAAGAAGAAGAGGCGGATTATGATTTTGATTTAGGATTTTTAGGTTATTTTATTTGTAGTGATGGTAGATCTTTAAGACCACGTTTTTTTTTTGTTTTTTTTTATTTTAGGATTGTAGGCCCTTAAGGCCAAATTAGTTTTTTTATTATTATTTTTATCATAAAAAAATTCAATAATAATAAAAAATATATAAATTTGATTCCTTGAAAAAATGTGTCGATTTCTGGATATTTATGATGAAATTTCTTTTCCATTCCTATGATTGGGTATGTGTGCTTTGTTGATGATATCTCTAGGTGATCCAATTCAAGTTTGGGGTAGAGGATTTGTGTTTTGCTTTGGAATAAAAAATTGAGCTTTAAGGGTAACTGTATATGTTCTCCTATTTTATTTTTGACCATGAGGATATGGTCTGATTTAAGTTTGGGGGTGAGGGTATAGTATTACAAGGAATAAAGATTTTGGAGAAAAAATAAAAATAAAAAGTTTTTTTGGAACAATTCTTTGTTTTCACGCATGAATGTTTGACATTTACAGTTTGATTAAGTTTGTGTATATAATGCATGAGTAGTATGTGATGTGATGTTCTCACTCATGAGAATAATGATTATATCAAGTTAGTAAAGTGACGTGGTTTACATGGGTGAGTGATTAGTGAAATTGAAATTAAGAAGAACGACTTTGACCTATAAACACAAGCACACATTCACTATGAGAAATATGTTGATTTTTTACTATGTAGTTGAAAAATCATTTTGCCGCAATAAAAAGGGAGAAGGGGAGTTGTTTTGGTTGAAATGGAGAAAATTGAAAATTTTTTTTTGAGAAAATAAAATGCATAAAATAGTTCTTTGATCTGAGTAACCGGGTCTTGGTATCACCAATATCACTGTTTGTGTTTAAAGGGGAGAAGACTGATGAGCATAAATCTCATGGAAGAAGCTTGAGCCCAGTTGGTTGGGACAAAAAATTCTCGCTGGAAAGTCCGGAGACTTAAAAAGACAAAAATGGATGAAAAGTGGAAAGATGGAAATAATACGTTTTTACTAAAAATGGAAAAGTTTGATCAAGGAAGTAGGAGAAAAGAAACTGAAATATTGTAGTTGAATGTTCACAAAATCACGGAAGGTTGTTTGGATTTTAAGTAGAAAGTAGCAAAATCATTCACTTAAGTGGGGATCATTCATAACGCGAAGCTTGATATAATTGTTGTTTGGTAGTGAGTGGGAATATTTGCATTCATATTATCTTGTGTGATGTATCATAGCTTATTTGACTGTTGTGTGTGAACTCATGAATGCGTAATTACAAAAGAATTGAGATGTTTGTAGGTACCATCACTGGAAACCTTCACGAGACTTCACTCGTCCACTAGGGGTTTAAAAGGCTTATTACACATGCTAAGTGTAATCATTGACCCTCACGAAAGCAAGGGATTAGGTTATAGTAGATAGGTTAGATAGAATAAGAATCATCACAGTCAGTTCTCTCTGATTTTATTTTTAAGGGACTAGCAATATGTAAGTTTGGGGTTGTGATAGGTGTTAAATATTGGTCATTTTCGCCCCTATCTTGCGTTTGTTATGTCTTTACATTCCGTTACTTGGTATTTTTATCCCATTTGTGTGTGTAAGCATGTTTCAGGAGCTTAATGAAGAAACAAAGCTAATCTCGGTGAATTAACTGAGTTTGTGTTCGTTTCTATCTCAAGAAAGGAATCAAGAGGTGTGTCAGAGCAAAGAAGAGCTACCAGAGGGCAAAATAGTCATTTTTTGACATCCTTATCTCACCGAAGGGCAAAAATGTCATTTTTAGACATTATTACTTCACCCAAAAGCATCGAGAGTCAAAGGCAATCAGTCTAGCTCAAATATGAAAAAATGAGTTTACAACAAAAGATGCATAATACCTTACGTCGTCAGAGAGAAAATGAGGCAGATTGGACCTAAGTTATGCTCTTGAGCTACGCTTTGGTTTGTACCCTACGCCCAAGCGTAGGTCAGGAGCGTAGGTCCCACCTTATGGCCACGTGATCCCTTTACGTGTTGAAGTTGTTTCGGAGTTGTTTCAAAAAAATTCAGTTTTGTTCCTGCTTCGATATTTTAAGTGATCGGTGATTCCAGACCTCTACATATAGGCTTATACACATATTTACATAAGATTTTAGAGATATTATTCATATATTATGAAATTACAGAAAAGGGCAACCATTAGGGTTCCCCTCACTTGTCTATAAATATGAGAGGGTTAGGTTTAGTTGGGGAGTTTTAGTTCTGGTTCTAATTTTCACGCACGTTCATTCATAGAGTTCTCATGTTCAAAGTTCAGACTTCCTTCCATTGAAGAGAACCACCATTGAAGACCTAGAGATCTGGAGAAGAAGATTGTGGAGAGCATTTTTACACCGCCAATGCAGAATCTCTCCACCATAATCAACTAATTCGGTATCTAGGATTTTCTTGCAAAACCCTAACCAAGTAATGTAGTTCTAATTTTATATTCAATTGTAAAAAGGGAAAACTGTAACTATACTGTGATGATTGTGTTAGATGAGAGACCGTTTTTATTCATGATACAATTTTATATATTTGGATTAATTCTTGTCTTAGACTTTTTGAATATATTTATCTTATACAATCACAATTATTCACTATGGGCTGGAACTCAGATGCTTAATCTGTGATTTACTACACAATGGTGGTCATAAAACTCGAAACCTTTGGTTGACACAGGCCATGCCCTGACAAACTGATATAGACATGCTTTAGTTTATTTTCATGTTTAATTTACTTTTCTGCATTTACTTTCTGTTAGTAGTTGGCATGCACTACTCAGTTTAGTCTTGAGATGGGTTGTCGCGATCCGGTTGAGAGTAATCCTTTTTGGGTTCAAACTGCTGGCGCGGTGCGACCTGATTCATAGTCAATGGATCATCCTCATGCAATTGAAATAGAATTTGGACTATATTATGCGGTTAGTGGTGGAGTGAGGAAACCCTAGTTTTCTCTCTCTCTGAATCACAACCATTATTCATTATTGTTTTCTGTTTTATTTTCGTTAACATTAGATAATTCACAAAAACAAACTCTTTTCAGAAAAATATAAGTCAGTGTTTTTAGACTATTGAAGTGAACAATCCTCGTTTCTGTGGGATCGATATTCCTCTACTCAAGCAAAACTGTCTACAATTGATCTATGCGCTTGCAGAAAGGTAAAACCTAAAGTGTCGTTAAGGTGTCATTTTTAACCATATATTTTGCACACACCTGACGCCCATCAGCGCCACGTGGCTTAATCTCCCATTGCCACGTGACATGAAATTTTGTGTTCCAACAGATACACAATGTTTACTTGTTTACAACCGTTTTAATTCAATCATTGCGTCGTCCTTTGATCAATGGTCACAAGAAGAGAATGAACTTGATAAAAGCCATCTATATTTCTTATAAAAGTATCATATTATTTCTAAATATTTTTTAAATAAAAATACATGCCATATTATTTATTATTTAAACATACGTCCCTTTTCGATTGCAAGAGACACATGGTATATATATATATATTAGCATTTTTGTCTAATCCTTTCCTGTGCACAATATACTAATATGCATATAGTCTAGACCTATGGACATCTCTAACACTAGTGGGCCAGGGTAAATGAGAAGAAATAAACATCGGACTAAATAGAATATTGAAATGAAATAAGGGTCTGTTTGGGATCATGGAATTGGAGGCTTAAAATTGGAATTGGGGGCTCTAATTCCAAATTCATTGTTTGGATGTAACAAAATACTTTGGAATTATAATTGAAATGTAATTCCAAGGACCCCAATTCCACAACTTGAAATTCCACAAATAGAAGTTGTGATTTCTAATTCCATATATTCATCAAACCTTGACCCACTAAATATTCTCTCTCTACCAACAAACTTTTCACAACCACAAACATACATACATATATATACACAAATACCAATATATATATACGCATATATATATACACCTATATATATACATATTTATATACACACGCTTATATATAAAAATATATATACACATATGCATACATATATGTACTCATAAATACATACATATGCAAATATGAATACATATACACACAAATATATAGTCACACAGAGATGAAGATTTATCTCTCCACCACCACTCCCTCCACTACCCACATTAACCTAGTTTCTAACCCTTCCACCACTGACCTTCCTTTCCCATTCTTCTAGAAACCCAACTTTCCCCACGATGACTACAAATGAGGATATCACCATTCCTCCTTCTCAAGGTACCTTTGCACCACGCATTCTGTTGGCATCTCCAAATGCCATTGCTTTATCAAAAGCTGAAGAAGAGCTCAATCAGGCAAGAGAGTAAATCTCAGTGGTTGAGACAACCCTTAGGCAGTACAAACAACCAGGGTTCACACCTTCTAGTTATCTGCAGACTGGTGTCACACATGGTGTTCCTTATAAAGGGAGAGGTGGATTTGCAAATGCCAGAGGGAAGGGAAGGAAGAGCTATGGAAAAACTTAAGCACCAGTTATGGCACCCTTGATGCCACGCGCGAGTGGGATTGGAGAGCATCAGGAAATGTTACATTTCAACCACCATGCAGGCCAGCTCAATGAACCATTTACTAGCCCAACTTTTCCCTAAAACCAAGAAAAATGAAAGGAAAAAATAACTGTTGTGAGCACTACTTCACATGCCCCAATGGTCAACACCAACTCTCTAGCACAGACACCTCCCACATGGGCAGCTATTACTGCTAGACCTAGCACAGAAGCAACTAGGATGAGCTTGCACTACCATGTGCACATGTTGGACAAGGACCAACCCATTGTTCTTGAGTTAACAGAAGAACTGGCTGAGGAAGGAGCTTTACAATGGAAGAAGTGCTTGGTTAGACATTTCATCCAAAAGAGATTACCATACTCTATGGTTCAACCATTAGCCATGAAAATATGGGGCACAAAAGGGTTGGAGGAAGTCATTGATGATCATGGAGGATTTTATATGTTCAAATTCACACATGAAAATAAGTGTAACTCCATTCTTGCAAATGGGCCATGCATGATGGCAGGAAGGCCATTGATCCTCGGGAAATGGCACCAAGGGTTGGAATTTACAAAAGAAACATGCAAACTCATTCTCTTGTGGGTCAAGCTCTACAATCTACCACTGCAAAGTTGGACGGAGAAAAGCCTAAGCTTCATTGCTAGTTGTATTGGGAGGCCCTTGTTTACTGATCCACTAACTGCAGCTAGAAAGAGGATTGGATTTGTAAGAGTTTGCATTGAAGTAAATGTTTCCAATCCATCTGTGACAACTTCAAAATAAACATTGGAAATGGTAGACTCAGGGAAATTAAGGTTGAGTTTCAGTGGAAGCCACAGGTATGTGCGTTATGTTGCTGTTTTGGTCATTTGGAATCTAAATGTCATTCTTTTATTACCAAATCACACAATGAGAGCAATCAATGCCCTATTTTCCAACCTACAGCACACACTGAGGTTGTACCAAATGTCACAAGTAGTGTTAGCAATCATGAATGGACTGATATTCATAAGGGGAAACTCTTAGTAACAAATGTTGATCCACCTCCCCCCATCAGTAAAAATATTGATAATAGCTTTGTTGTCCTTGACAATGATGCAAATGGTTATGTCCTCGGTTCCACTACTACCACAATTGTTTGACACGGAGCATAGAACCCCTTACTTTTGTTACCTCAGGTCCAATACAAATGGTGAATGATATTGCTCATGATTCCAACTCAATTGGTACCACAACCATTTTGCCTAAACCAAATGAGCCACCCTCCACAATTCCACCACCCTCTGAACCTAAACCTGATTCTACTCTGCAAAATGATTCTCCTAGTACATCTGCTTGCTCATCCAACTCCTCCACCCCTTTGAACCTTAACAATGTCACTAGTACCAGTGGAAGTGGAAAGAATATGAAAAAGGGAGGTCCAGCCCTCAAGTGCCCTGCATTGGTCTTAACAAGCATGCTTGCCCAAACCATTTCCTAATGAAGCTAGGCACATGGAATATTAGAGGGCTCAACACCTCTGAAAAACATATTAAGATAAAAAATCTAATAAAATAGCAACAACTACAAATGATTGTTGTTTTAGAAACTAAAGTTCAGTTTGATATGGTAACCACTATATACTAAGCCATCGCTCCTACTTGGGGATTAATCCACAATTACTCTCACTCATGTCTGGGTAGAATTTGGATTCTTTACAATCCTGTATGCATGAGAGTCACTATCAATAGTACCTCAAGCCAAAGCATTCAAACTACCGTCTCTGAGATTGGCACCCAGACTCAGTTCAATGTTTCTTTTATTTATGCTTCAAATTCAGCTTCTCAAAGAAGATTATTATGGGGTGATATTTCTAGCATCACCCAAAATATGACTTCTAATCGTTGGATCACTCTAGGAGACTTTAATACTATTGTTCATCCGGATGAGAATTTTGGGGGCTCTGGTAAATGGAATAGTGGTATGATTGAGTTCAGGAATTGTTTACATGAAGCTAAAATTACTGACCTAAGGTTTAATGGTATTTTTTTTACTTGGACAAACAAGAGGGGAGACATCTCAAACATCTCAAGGAAGCTTGATAGAGCACTAGTGAATGATGAGTGGATTTCTACTTTCCCTCTTTCTGATTGCATCTTTCTTCCCTATGGTGTCTCAGATCATGCACCTATTATCATCAAAATTGGTAACCCTAAACTTAAAAAGGCAATACCCTTCAAGTTCTTCAATTTTATTGTTGACCATGGTGACTTTCTTGCCACTGTTTACAATGTATGGAATCAGGTTATTCCAGGTACCACTATGTTCCAAGTTACACAAAAGCTCAAGCTGCTGAAAGGCAAGTTGAAACAACTCAACATAAATGACTTCAGTGACATTACTAGCAAGGTTGTTACAGCAAAGAATGCTCTTGATAATTGTTAGACTAGATTGGACCATAACCCCTCTGATGATGCCATTAGGGAGGAAGAAAAAAGTATTTTAAGTCAATACTCCAAACTTGTGAAAGCTAAGGAAGGATTTTTCAAGCAGAAATCTAGGGTAAGCTGGATCAGTGAAGGGGAAAGGAATACAAAGTTTTTTATGAAGAATTTCAATGCCAGATGCAATAGGAAAAGGATTTCCACTCTTAGACTTAGTAATGGCACAACCATTGAGTCATTGCCAACCATTAAAAATGAAGCCCTTGAATTTTTCATAATTTATTAGGTATTACATCCCACAACTACCCTGGCATTCATGTCATTACTGAGATCTATAAGAAAACCATCTCCACTGAATTGCTACATTCATTCACTAAAATTCCATCTATTGAGGATATAAAAAAGTGTTTTTTTTATCTCAAATCTTCAAAAGTCTCCTGGGCCTGATGGGTCAATGTCCATTTCTTCAAAAGAGCTTGGAGTGTAGTGGGTACTGATGTTGCAAAAGCTGTCCAAGAATTCTTCCTTAATGGAGAATTACTAAAGGTGATAAATTCAACTTCCTTTACATTGGTCCCAAAAAACCAAATCCTACCTCTATGGAAGATTTTAGGCCTATAGCTTGTTGTAATACTATCTACAAGGTCATCTAAAATCTACTTGCAAAAAAGCTTCAAGCCATTCTACCCTAGCTCATTAATAAACCTCAGACTGCTTTTATCAAGGGAAGAAGACTTAGTGATGGATTTCTCTTAGCTTAGGAACTGCTCCATGGTTACCACTGACCTCTAACACTCCAAAGTGTACCATGAAAATTGATTTACAAAAAGCTTATGATACTATCAGTTGGAGGTTCATCATTGATATTCTAATAGTGCTCAATTTTCCTCCCATCTTCATTAAATGGATCAAGGCATGTGTCTGTACAACAACTTTCTCTATTTCAATTAATGGGGAGCTTGAGGGCTTATTCAAAGGAGCTAAGGGTCTAAGACAAAGTGGACCCGCTTTCCCTATCTTTATTTGTGATTGTGATGGATGTTTTTTTATCCTCATTTCAGAATGCTATTGATAATGATCCCTTATTCATGTACCATTAGAGATGCCAGAAAACAAATCTCACCCATCTATGTTATGCTGATGACCTCATGGTCTTCTGCCATGGAGATCTTCATTCCCTTAGAGTGATTTATGGAGGATTCAATAAGTTTTCCTTTCTTTCTGGGCTTAAACCAAATGCTAGCAAAAGTTAGATTTTTCTATCCAGTGTGCCTGAAGATGATTGTACTATAATAGTTAATGAAGTTGGATTTGAGCATGGAACATTCCCTTTTAGGTATTTAGGACTACCTCTCTCTTTAGCTAGGCTCAGATCAAGTGATTGTAAGACTTTGGTGGAAATAATTGTCTGCAAAATCTCTTCTTGGACCACTAAGTTCCTATCATATACAGAAAGACTCCAGCTAATCAAGTCTGTCCTTATAAGCATTCACACCTTCTGGAGTTTACACATAGTTCTTCCCTTGTAGGTGATCAAGGACATTAATTAAGCTCTTAAGAAATTCCTATGGTCAGGACAAGAGATGAATCAGCATGGATCCAAAGTTAACTGGAATCAGGTTTGTAAACCAAAGGATATTGGTGGACTAGGATTGCCAAATTTGTTCCACCTTAATAGAATTGTTGGCTTGAAACATATTTGGCATCTTTGTTGTGATAATGAGCAGTCTATGTGGTATGATTGGGTGAATGCTAACTTGGTCAAACATAGAAGCATTTGGAGCATCAAACCATCTATTCTTAGTTCATGGGACTTGAGAAGACTTTTAAAGCTTAGGGGACTTGCTCAAGGATTTGTGTTTCACCACGTGGGAGATGGTAAATTCACATCTATTTGGCATGATTACTGGCTACCAAAGGGACCACTTGTTATAGGCACAGTTAGATACATAGCTGGTTCTTTTCAATCTAGATGGGATGGTGACAGAAAAATATCTAGTCTTATTAAAAGGGATGAGTGGCAATTTCCTTCTTCTATGCTAAGATGTGCCCCTTTAGGGTACTTTGATAACCCACCACCCATTCACCATGGAGCTTCTGATTGGGTCACATGGACCATGTTTGCAAATGGAGGTTTTAATTTTAGGCAAACTTTTCTTGCTTTGCTTCCTCCTTCTGTTAATTGTGAGTGGCGTCATTCTTTATGGTTTCAAAATCATATACCAAGACAAGTTTTCATCACATGGCTTGATGTCCTAGGAAGGTTGAGAACAAAAGATAAGGCTGGGGTTCCAAATGGTGTCTCAAAGTTCTGCTGCTTGTGTGGTGTTGAACGTGAAAACCATGAACACCTTTTTTTCAAATGCAACTACTCATATAGAATATCGTAGTGGTGCAAACAGAGATGTGGAATGCAGTTGGAAGATAAATCATTTCTTGACATCATTGTTTCAGCTTCAAGGAGATGGACTCTAGAGATTAAATCCATGGAGGCCATTGTGTTTCGGTTATGCTTTGCTGCCTCTATATATTTTATATGGAGGGAAATGAATGATAGACTTTTTGGCAGGAAGTATTCTTCCTCTAAAAGACTCATAATGATGATTGAAGATTGTTTGAGACTCAAAATGGTGACTATGAAGCTCAAGAATTCCAAAGTGGATAGAGGAATTGTTGCTGCTTGGCGTTTACCTAGCTCAGTAATGGAGAACTAGGAATGGGTTTAAAGAGAGCTCTTGTATAAGCTGCTCTTTGCTGGTTTTGTGTTGTGCCATGTCTGGCTTTTTTTCTTGATTGTAGTGCTTCTTGCAAGGCTGTTGGTTGATGGTGTGAGTCTTGGAGCTTTTATGGCCTTCTGAGATCATTTTATCTATTTGTTGAAATTGTTTGTTTTGATATATATTGATTTATCGAAAAAAAAAATTAAATTAAAAAATATATAGTCACATACATATAAATTCATACATATATACACATCTACATACATACATACATGTATATACACACATACACATGCATGTACACACAACATACACACGTGTATATATATATATATATATATATTCATACTTATACTTATACATATATATAATTTATCTATATCGTCTAATTTAATTTTAAAGTTATGATCTTTTACATTCAAATTTGGTTGGGTTTGTGATTGAATTTCAATTACACTTGAATTCCAAGACATATTCAAATAATGTATTTGAAATTGTATTTGTGAAATTGAAATACCATGACATTCCAATTCCAATGCAATTCGAATTCCGCGCAACCAAACGGACCTAAAAGAACTTCTCTAGACATATAATAAAGGGTGAAATAGATTGGGCTGGGCCATGAAGAAGAGTTACGGCCCAAAAGGACCCTTTTTTATTCTTCTGATTATTAATTCTTTTAAAGCATATGATTTCAAGCTATTCTTCTCTACTGCCCTAGAGTTTCGTGACATGTTCATTTATCCCTATTTGGTTTTAGCAACTAATTTTCTCTCTCTCTCTCTCACACACACACTAACTAATTATTCTCCTTTTGATTTTTACTAAGAAATTTTGAAGCTATTTTTCTGTGCTGTGCTAGGGTTTTGTGATTTGTTCATTTATCCCTTTTTTTATTTTTTATTTTTAAATTTTTTGGCTCATTTAAAGCATGATTTTCAGCTATTCTTTCTGTGCTGTGCTGGGGTTTTCGTGATTTGTTCAGTTTATCCCCTTTTTTTTATATATTTTTGTTCATGTCAATTGGTTTTAGCAAATAATTTGTTTCTCTCTCTTTGTTTCAGATTGACACCATGATCTCTGCTTTGGAATTGCGTAATTTTTTCTCCACCATGATATGCTATGCTCTATTAATTAATCGCGTTTAAATTTCTCAAATAATTCATTTTGTTTTTTGTTTTTTGTTTTTTGTTTTTTGGTTTGTTTTTCTACTTAAGTCGCGAGTGCTGTTGGTGTCACTGTACTCACTATGGGGTATGTGTTCGTAATATCTATCTCCACTATATCTCTTTATAGGACTTGTAATTGAACTATTTGGACTAATATAACCTCTCTTAGATCTTATTTTGTTTTTATTACAGAGGCATTTGGCTTATAGAGTGGGATATTAAACGGTTTGTTTTCTGTCGTTTAAACTTGCGTGTATATACATATTTTTAGAGATAAAACATTCTTTCTTTGTCTACCATTCTCAATTTATATTAAGTGCATAGTAGCAGATGAAATATTTTTTTTAATTCAGTCCTGTTGTATTTTGCAATTTTTGTATTGTTATAAGTTTTTTTCATCTATTTACATTTGATGTATGGCTTGATCTTCCCTCTCGAACTCGGAATTTTCGTCCATTACGACGAACTGGTTGCTCAGGTTACTTGGTTGTCCGGGTCGACCCTTTTATAACTTGAACCCATTTTGCCAGCTCTAAGGAGTGTTAATCGTCCAAAAACTGGCATCTCTAATATATTGCTTCTTAACCCAGTCGACACCGAAATTGTGCAACTATAGGTTTTTCCAAAGGATCTTTACGCCTCTTTGCTCTACATTAAAGCTTGTCTCATCATCATGCTTGTTCGCGCATCTTGATGCTTGATATGCGTTGCAATTGTGATGAGGGTTATCGATATCCATCTTGCCCTGAACTTTGTTCTGTGTCGTGTTGTGCTTGGATATCTAAGGTTTTAGTGTTTAGTGAAAATCAGGAACCCTCGAGGAGGTTTTTCATTCTTGGTCCACTTAAACCTTGACGTAATGCTATGTATAATGCTCTTCACAATTGCTTGCACCACATTTCTTTTCCCAACCTTTCTTTTACAGTGATCCCGTCAATGATCACTTTTGTTGCAAAACTCACCCATTGTCACATTGCTTCACGCTAAATAGGCATCTGATGATCACATACCAAAGCTGAAATTGTTAATTGAAAATTCTACCATTATTCCACTTATACTTCACACGGTTCGATTTCGAGTAGGTTGCACACTGTTTGGGTTGAATAATTTTGGGAGAATTTTGAAACCAAATTCTTCCAGAACCAAACTGAAGCGGAAGGACTAATGGAATGGAAACATTAGTATCCCTCATGAATTCACTCGTTGTGGCAACCACAACGAGTTTGCAATTGAAGGCAACGTTTCAAATTCAAAGATAAGGAAAGAAACAATAAGCTAGCGTTGTGCTTGACCTCCGACCATGCTTGCGCGGACGGCAGCTTTGGACATGAAAAGAATGAAGTTCCATAAATTTCTTGTGTATTGAAAAGATTATAATACCGTCCCCTGTCCTAGATGATTAAGCAATATAAACCGTGTTGGTACTCTATTGTTAAAATATCTTGTTGAATTATTTTTTATCTCTTTTCATCCGTGGTTGTAAAGCTAGTTTTGGCTAGAACTTTGTATCTCATGTTTGTTTGTGATTGCCGTTTTAGAGCATTGGATCTTTGTGTTTATGCGTTTTCGTCGGCCCGTTAAATTGGTATATGTGGAATCTCATAATGCACGACTGGCCTACTGATTTTAGAGCATTGGATCTTTGTGTTTATGCGTTTTCGTCGGCCCGTTAAATTGGTATATGTGGAAACTCATAATGCATGATTGGCCTACTGAAACGGTGATACCTTGTGGCAGAATAAGTAGAACCCACCAAACATCAGATGCGGACGTATTTCGGAACTAGACCTCCATGGCCAAGTTTTGTCAAATTCAATTTCCCATCTAAATTCGTCAAGGTAGGAGGATATAGCATTCAGGGAGAAAAACTAAGTAATCATAGTTTGAGTAAGTTCATCGTTGGTTATAACTAAATCACCATTATATTACTTTCCTAACTCAGAGTACAAGTAAAATTCATCTGGTGGACTTGTACCCTATGCTCTCTTGCTTCATTAAAACTCTCAAACCACATTTAATGGATAGTGATCCCAAATTCCCAATAAGAAATCTCTGTTGTTCTTTTTGGACAGTATGATACCTGATGGCAAAATAAGTAGAGCACACCAAAGCTCACCCATGGATGTTTTCAGGTAGTCAGTACTCCATAGCCATGTTTAAGCATATTTAATTTCTCATTTGAGTTCGGAAGGGTACGAGGATAAAGCTATTCAAGGAAGAAAAATGAGTTAGACATGGTTCTTAGCCAAGTCGATGAATAATTCAATTTCATAACATTATTATTAGGAGAATACATATCGTGGACTTACTCTGCCGTAAGGGGATATCAACCATTGACATCATTTTTTTTTTTTGAAGTTTTGGCTACACCCATTATTTGGATTTCTTTGCAACTGTTTTTTTCCCCTCTCAATATTACTATTTTTTTAGTGGCATTATGTTTGCTTTTTATATAAGAACTAATGCATAAAGTATTGTGCTTCTATGTGATATTTTATCGTAGTTTTCTGTGTTGCTGACACGTTTCAAGCTTTCAATGTGTGTTTAGGCTACTGTTATGGTGATTGTCTATTTGGTGGTGTTTAATACGTACTACAAAAAAAATATCGTGTTTGATGTGCCCATACTTATGCTCATACTATAAGGGCTTCTTTTGACAAAAAATATTTTCTTTTCAGGATCAAGGACGATGTTAAGCATCGTTTATCTGAGTTTGAAGCATTGCCCCTTGAGGAGATGAAAAGGAGAGTGAAAAACGGAAAGTACTAGGTTGCGCAAGCCTTCTATAGGGTTAATCATAAAAATGTTGAAGTTGTATAAGAGTCGATCCGAACACGATACAAGAATATTAATATCGAGTTAGAGTCAAATTCGAGCAACCCGAACCACCCGTTTGACAAGATTATATTTATATTTATATTCTTTTTTATTTTGGGTTAAAGTATATGAATAAGTTGTAATTGAGTCGTGTCAAATTTAATTTAATTTTGTTGATAAATAGGTTAAATAATTCATTTTGTGTTAGATCGTGTCAAATTTAATTTAATATTTATTATAAATATGTTAAACAGGTTACATGAGTCGGGTCGGATTATCCGTTTAATAAATGAATTACATTAGAATTGAATATATTTGACACGACCCATTTCAACCCACCACGATTTCAACCCAACACAAACACAAATTGCCACCCCTAATTCCTACCTTATAAGTTTCAAATGTAAATCTTAGTCACACAAATAAAGTTACCTAACAAATAAAGACTAATATCTTATTAAACTATGATTGACTACCTTAAACGTGTTATTACTTCAACTTAGAAGTATTAGGTTTGTTAATTTTTGAAGAAAGTATGAATTTTTAAATAAAGAGACCATGGTATCGAGTAAGAAATAGCTTGAGAAATAATGAAACTAAATAAAGTACTGTTATAATAGTGGCGCAAACATCTAAAATTATAGAAAATCACCCACTAGTTGAAGATATGATTTCTTTGTGTTTCAATTAATCTATAAAGCAGTTTAATTATTTAATTATGTGAAAGGAAAAAAAAGAAAATAAAAAAAAGTACATGTAGAAGAAACAATATCAGCATAAAGAAAAGAAAATTTAAGTTTGAAAACTTTTATGAAAAATACACATTAAATATATTAATAAGTATTGGAAGAATTAGAAATAAGTTCCATCTTGGTCTTATTGCGCCTAGTCAGCAAAAACTCTAGTCGTAGTCCTTAAACGTTGTGCGAGTGGTGCGATAATACAATAAGAATATTGTACTCCTAATCATAATAGTTAGTTGGATTCTATTAGGTTTTAATTTTATTGGGTTGAAATTTTGAGATTGGGTTAACAATTTAAGATTTTGTTTTTCGGGGTTGGGGTATTATAATAATACTAAGTGAAATATTATATTTTGGGGTCTTAAATTATGAAATTGGATTCGAATTTTGTTTGAATTAAGCTGAGAAAAAAACTAATTTTGTTTTTTTGGACTTGTAGTTAAAACAAAGAACTTAAAGTCTAAACTGTGAAAGTGACTTAGAGGTTAGTTTCAACTATACATGACCTCCCAAACTAATTTTTCTGGCTTCTACAACTAGGATGGTATGGTATGAAAGTCAAGTGTGTCCACTATACAATCCTAAAAATAATATGGAACTTCCTTAAAACTCCCCTATCCATTGGGGGCAAAAGTAATTTTACCAATTTCACAAAATAGTATATAATTATGTAAACCCTGGACACTCCTTCTCTATCTCTCTATACAGCAGATCTGCGCCTCCGTCCTATCTCTTTTCTCTCCATATTTTCTGTATACAACACATATAGTCATTCTTTATATGGCTTCTATACTATGCAAAGTAGCTAGACGATCTATGGTCTCACTGAGACAACCACACCCCCTACCATTCAAAACCCAAAGTTATTTTCAATTCCAAAGCCTTTGACTTACAATCAATTATCTCGGTTTCACCATTTTTGCATGAAGGTCACCCCCACCCCTACTCCAACCTCAATTTGGGGGAAGATATCCTCAAGTCGCACTGGTACTCTCTTTGTTTTAGCTTTTTATATGGTTTGAGTTTGCAGTGAATAATGGTTTTGACTGTACATTGTAATTATAGAAAGAGATCAATATTTATTGGGCAAAACATTACATTTTTTTTTATATCGATAGGGTAGAATGGTAAGTACTGACTGCTGTTGTAAATGTGCCAAATTTCAGCTTCCCGGCATGGAGCTGCTATTGGAGAAAGAGTATGTTCCCTTCTACTTACTTGGGGACTAGTAATTCATTGTAGGATTAATAAAAAAATCTGCTCATTGGTTTTCCCTACTTCAGGCTGCTTCACAGTGGTTACATATAGTATAGAAGCCATATGAAGAATGACTATATGTGTTGTATACAGAAAATATGGAGAGAAAAGAGATAGGACGGAGGCGCAAATCTGCTGTATAGAGAGATAAAGAAGGAGCGTCCAGGGTTTACATAATTATATACTATTTTGTGAAATTGGTAAAATTACTTTTGCCCCCAATGGATAGGGGGGTTTTAAGGGAGTTCCATATTATTTTTAGGATCGTATAGTGGGCACACTTGACTTTCATACCGTACCATCTTAGTTGTAGAAGCCAGAAAAATTAGTTTGGGAGGTCATATATATAGTTGAAACTAACCTCTAAGTCACTTTCACAGATTCGAGACCTGTAAGTCAAATATTGATCTCTTTCTACAATTACAATGTACAGTCAAAGCCATTGTTCACTACAAACTCAAACCATATAAAAAGCTAAAACAAAAAGAGTATTAGTGCGACTTGAGGACATCTTCCCCTAAATTGAGGTTGGAGTAGGGGTGGGGGTGGCCTTCGTGCAGAAATGGTGAAACCGAGATAATGGATTGTAAGTAAAAGGCTTTGGAATTGAAAATAACTTTGGGTTTTGAATGGTGGGGGTGTGGCTGTCTCAGTGAGACCATAAATGGTCTAGCTACTCTGCATAGTATAGAAGCCATATGAAGAATGACTATATGTGTTGTATACAGAAAATATGGAGAGAAAAGAGATAGGACGGAGGCGCATATCTGATGTATAGAGAGATAGAGAATGAGAAGGAGTGTTTTACATAATTATATACTATTTTGTGAAATTGGTAAAATTACTTTTGCCCCCAATGGATATGGGATTTTAAGGGAGTTTCATATTATTTTTAGAATCGTATAGTGGGCACACTTGACTTTCATACTGTACCATCCTAGTTGTAGAAGCCAGAAAAATTAGTTTGGGAGGTCATATATATAGTTGAAACTAACCTCTAAGTCACTTTCACAGATTCGAGACCTGTAAGTCAAATATTGATCTCTTTCTACAATTACAATGTACAGTCAAAGCCATTGTTCACTGCAAACTCAAACCATATAAAAAGCTAAAACAAAAAGAGTACTAGTGCGACTTGAGGACATCTTCCCCCAAATTGAGGTAGGGGTGGGGGTGACTTTCGTGCAGAAATGGTGAAACCGAGATAATGGATTGTAAGTAAAAGGCTATGGAATTGAAAATAACTTTGGGTTTTGAATGGTGGGGGGTGTGGCTGTCTCAGTGAGACCATAAATGGTCTAGCTACTCTGCATAGTATAGAAGCCATATGAAGAATGACTATATGTGTTGTATACAGAAAATATGGAGAGATAGGACGGAGGCGCATATCTGATGTATAGAGAGATAGAGAATGAGAAGAAGTGTTTTACATAATTATATACTATTTTGTGAAATTGGTAAAATTACTTTTGCCCCCAATGGATATGGGGGTTTTAAGGGAGTTCCATATTATTTTTAGGATCGTATAGTGGGCACACTTGACTTTCATACCGTACCATCCTAGTTGTAGAAGCCAGAAAAATTAGTTTGGGAGGTCATATATATAGTTGAAACTAACATCTAAGTCACTTTCACAGTTTAGGCTTTAAGTTCTTTCTTTTAACTAATTACTATTACTACAAGTCCAAAAAAACAAAATTAGTTTTTTTCTCAGCTTAATTCAAACAAAATTCGAATCCAATTTCATAATTTAAGACCCCAAAATATAATATTTCACTTAGTATTATTATAATACCCCGACCTCGAAAAACAAAATCTTAAATTGTTAACCCAATCTCAAATTTTCAACCCAATAAAATTAAAACCTAATACAATCCAACTATCTATTATGATTAGGAGTACAATATTCTTATTGTATTATCGCACAACGTTTAAGGACTAAGGCTAGAGTTTTTGCTGACTAGGCGCAATAAGACCAAGATGGAACTTGTTTCTAATTCTTCCAATACTTATTAATATATTTAATGTGTATTTTTCATAAAAGTTTTCAAAGTTAAATTTTCTTTTCTTTATGTTGATATTGTTTCTTCTACATGTACTTCTTTTTATTTTATTTTTTTTCCTTTCACATAATTAAACTGCTTTATAGATTAATTGAAACACAAAGAAATCATATCTTCAACTAGTTGGTGATCTTCTATAATTTTAGATAGTGGGGGGTGTGGTTGTCTCAGTGAGACCATAGATCGTCTAGTTACTCTGCATAGTATAGAAACCATATGAAGAATGACTATATGTGTTGTATACAGAAAATATGGAAAGAAAAGAGATAGGACGGAGGCGCAGATCTGCTGTATAGAGAGATAGAGAATGAGAACGAGTGTCCAGGGTTTACATAATTATATACTATTTTGTGAAATTGGTAAAATTACTTTTGCCCCCAATGGATAGGGGGGTTTTAAGGGAGTTCCATATTATTTTTAGGATCGTATAGTGGGCACACTTGACTTTCATACCATACCATCCTAGTTGTAGAAGCCAGAAAAATTAGTTTGGGAGGTCATATATATAGTTGAAACTAACCTCTAACTTCGCGCATGGACCTGGTGCCGTGCGCGAAGTTGCTCAACAGATTCGAGATGGGCTGCTTCAGGCATCTGCCCAGCAGCAACCAGAGCTCCTGTAGTGTTCTGAAGGAAGTGGTGTGCATGGTTATTTGTTCATCTGTATTGCCTTGGCACTCTTTTCACTTTACTACTTTTCACTTTACTATTAAAGCTACATATAGCAATAGGGATATTGTGTGACCCTAGTGTTTTTTACTTTTACGAGTAAAGCTACATATACTTACAGGTAGGTCTTTTGTGCCCTAATTCCTTATATACCTACTTTCTTGCAGTGACTTTTAGCACAGTGATCTCCAACAATTACTCTTGTCAAAATTTGATAAGAATATACTTCTTTTCCTAGGATGTTGAACAAATTGATCAACCGGTGAAGTCTAGTTTTCCCTCTGTTACATGGTTTGTCATCACCAATCACCATGCTTCCTGGAACATTCATCGAGGACCTGGCTGGTAAATGAATCTTTACTTGTAAAATGTTACAAGGGTGTTTTGTGGTTACATTGTTTTAATTGGTAAACAGTTAGAGAAAGGGCATGCTGGGAAACAGTAACATTGATCCGACTGCTGCCCCTTCAATAATTTTTTTGTAAAAAAAAATATTATTTTATTAAAATTAAATTCCTCAAATCTTCATTACTACGAGGTTAATTACCTGGGGAAAAAAAGTGATTTGAGTGTACATTCATTTCAGATTGTACTTGTTCATTGTTCTTGGACCCACCTTAGAGTTCTGTATCTTAAAGTATGTGTTTGAGTTTAGTTACTTCTATATAGTAAGTGTTTTATGGGGAATCTTTGATTTTTCATTCTTGGGTTTTAAGCATGTTATAGCTTATTTATGTTTTTTGAGTTTGTAGTGAACAATGGTTTTGACTGTACATAGTAATTGTAGAAAGATATCAATATTTGGAAGATATTGGTTAATTAACTGGGGAAAAACTGAATTGAGTGTACATTCATTTCAGATTGTACTTGTTCATTGTTCTTGAACCCACCTTAGAGTTCTGTATCATTAAGTATGTGTTTGAGTTTAGTTGTTTCTATAGTAAGTGTTTTATGGGGAATCTTTGATTTTTGTTCTTAGGTTTAGGATTTAAGCGGGTTGTAGCTTTGATTCACCTTTTTATACTTTCGTTTGATTGGAATTGGATTATTTAGAGTTGTATTTGATTTTGTTTTGGAGGTTCTTTAGGGTCATACTCTTATCTTCTTTGAGCACATGCTTTGATTTCTTGATCTGGTTAGGGTATAATTCAGAGTCTAGTCCTTCACCATGTCAAGATAATGAATCGAATCTTCTTTTATGTTTTGATGTAATAGTGAAATCCTTAAGTGCTTGATTTCCTGAGAATTATTTGAAATAGGTGGTCTGTTTGTTCTTCGATTTTATTATTATTCACTGTTTGAATGGGTGCTATGGCTGAAATATTGCAATGACACACAGCAAAGCCGAAAAGGAGTCTGCTGCTGCTACAGAACCTGAGGTTGCTGCTGAAGAACCTAATGTCTCTGCTGAAGAACTTGCTGCTGCTGCTGCTGAAAGGTTGAAGAACCTGAGTATCAAAGAAGGCTCTGCTAAACTGGAGTGATACATTAGTACCCAAGAATTTCATTTCTGCTGTATAATGCTTGTATTCCTTGTATCTGACAATTGGGAGAAACATATATATCACTAGCTATGTAGATTTGTAGGTGCCAGTTATAGCTGTTGTTGCAGTTGCTTGATCATGTTGAAACTAGAGATAGTTTCTTTCCCTTCCAAAGTGCTGTTGACATCAGTTCTACTCTGGCACTTTGTCCCTTCCATGAAAAGTTTCATGTAGGTATTAACCCACACATTATTTTGGACACATCCTTGCAAATTCTTATGTGAGACTAATAGTAGTTTTTGTCATGGACAAAAGGTATTGTGATTGTGTGATGTTTTTATCCTGACCTTTCAACTTGTGTTGGTCCTCTTATGGATGTCTACTTTGCTCATTTTTCTGATAAAATCTTATTGTCTACTAGTATTTCACCTTCTTGTTCCCGTGATGTCCTTTCTTGTTATTTTGCATTATTATTTTTTATTTTGCTTAATAATTTCAGTGGGTCATAGAAAAATTAAAATAGGATTTTATTCTTATTTATCAGTATGTAGATCTTAAATGACATGTGTTTCATTGGTGCATAACTACACACACATATATAATGTATATATATATATATGTATGTATGTATGATTCAATTTTGAATTTTTGTATTCTCTAATTTATTTTTTAGTGGTACTTGAACTGATTCATATAATGGTACTATATAATCTCTTTAGTCGGTACACAGGTTGTCTTAAATTTATTTATTGGATCATTAAGATATTAAAGAACATTGAAAAATGGGAGGTCCCTAATCTCACAATCTACACGATTATTTTGTACCAACTTTAACGGTTTTGGGATAATACTTAGGACTGTATAGACTTATATTTTGTATATTATAAAACATAATAATATTTCTTGGTTGAACCCAATCGTAATTGTAGTAACTGTTCTACATGTAGTAAGATATGGAAAATAAAATAAAATAAAAACAAGAAAAATCTATGCACAAAGATGAAGCGAGCTTGTCAATCCACATTTTTTTTACCCATCTTTAGTCTATACTTGTTTCATTTTAAAACTCGAGGAAATTCAATATATGTGAAATATTTCAGCCAAAATTCTTATTCATTGAGACATGATCCCTCACAATCTTGTTTAAAATAGAGTGAAACATGAAAGAAAAAAATAAATGAACATCTAGTCAAGTTTCACTAGATGTTGTATTTAAGAATATTATAGTACATCTGTTGCTGTCCTAAAAACCACTATAATTCTGAAGGTGGGAGATACTATGGAGAGAAAGCCCCAGTGGAAAAATCAAGACTCGGATATGTCATAAAAGCTAATTTTACAAATTTCCTCCAAAAATTTCACTGTAAGAAAAAAAAAAAAAAAAAAAAAAACCAAAATGGCTTTGTACAAATATGTTCCCCTCTAATTCACTTGGGACGAGGTATGTTTGGTCGTGTTTTCATGCTAGCCCGCCGCACCACGTCCCATGCCTTCTGTGGGGCTTTGACGCCTTGCTGTGAAGCGAAAAATGACTCGTACCCGGGTGAGTCAAATGCAAAACCAGTGTGCTTTGAATTTTCTCGAGGGAGTTGCGCCATCGCGTAGCTCCTTGCCTCATCTTGTGTGAGCTGGTTCCCAATCTCTAGCAAACCTGTTGTGCTATAATCAGGCTCATGCCGATGAATTTCCTGAACAATCTGGGAAGAACCATCTCTGAGCCTTGAAGGAAGAGCAATCAGCATTTAGTGCAAAAGAACACTGATAACTCACTATAGAAATAAAGATCATGAAATTCAGAAGAAAAAAAAATGGTGTCTTTCAACCAATGAGGCGGCAAATATCGGTTAAATGCATGTCATCCTTGGTCAAATTAGTCACTTCACGAAGTGCATGTTTTCTTTTCATACTGATCGAGATAAAGTACATCATATATAAATTGATATGAGTAAGTGCGTGAAAGCATGGCAAGACTTGATCACACTTGTGTCTTATAAGCATTGCACAAAGTGGAGTCACGTCAAAAGTGCTTAATTCCAAGTTTTCGTTATTGCTACATCATTGTGGTTACAGATTTTTATAGCTTGCTCCAATTAGTGTAATGGATAAGATGCTTTGCCTTTCAACACCAAAGCTTAAGCTGTTAGGTGAGGCTAACATCCAATTGATGTATACTCAAATCACTTTGCATCCAGATACCTCTAACACTACGCCTAGAGATTTGTGAGACATTTCTCATTCGGAAAAAGCACCACATAAGCTTGGTAGAAGCAAACTCAATTGTTCACCATGTAATCATCACAGCACAGAGCACAAGCCTTTTGTCACCAGTAACAACATGAAAACGCAACTACTTTGCAATCCGTAAAGAGCTACCTTATTAACATATGAAAGCTACATAGTGCTTCAAGAAATCTAGGTTGTAACTTACCCTTGGTATAAGAAGTCGTCAAGAAGTGCAACAATGGGAACAAGAAGAAGTGCAAAATAGAAATAGAATGTGCTCATCAGCACATATATGACGGTATAAATACCCTGCAGTCGAAAGGAATAAGCAGTTAGCATATATACCAGCAAAAAATAAATAAATTTTAGAAAGACACAAACCTTAGAAGCCGGAATAGCAGAGTATATAAAGACAAATATGAACCATGCCAAAATGCTTCCCCCAACACTAATATGATGCCATCTTGTGATCGTGTTACACATCAAAAGAAGACGAAGTTCACAGTTATAATAACACAAGTGAAGGCCATTGTGCTGACATCCCAAAGGCCAAAAGTTCTGCCAGACGAATTTTTACCACGGACACTGGAAGCGGTCACAAAGTAAAAAAAGATTAGAGACTGGTAAACTGAAAAGAAAGCGTGAGTCGCCACGACTTTCCATTTGAAGAAGGTATTTCTTATCCCCTCCTGGTATAACTGTGGATACTTCTTGGAAAGTGATTCACTGACGTCCTGGCAAAGAACACAATTGAACATCAAGACTAGGTATTCAAATAGGTTGCCGGGAAGGGTGGAGAGTAACAAAAAATGAATCATAAGATTGGATTTTCAGAATAAAAGCATTAATCCGAACATTAACAACCTCCATAATCACCATAATATTCACAGAATGCAATACCTTCTCAAAAAGTCCAACGATGATAACAGGCAGGGCTGTGAAAATAACATTGTACAAAGACTGAAACCAATCATCATAGAATCTTTGACCAGAAAACCCAGTTTGGAAGGTGTACCAAAATTGAACCAAAGTGAATGTAAGATTCTTGTAAAAGAAGTATGTCACAACCTGCGGTGAGGAACTTTAAAGAATGTAAAATCCCAAATGGAGATAAATAAGAATTCTCCAGGCCAGGAAAGGTGGAAAAGTTAAAACCTTGCATATTCTCATATATGACCATCGTCCATGGACAAGAAGTAACTCTGTAAGAAAACCGAATTGAGCAATTGCGAAATCACTAGCCATTACTGCTTGCATTCCTTCCATCCCACTTATTCCAACACCAACATGAGCAGCTTGAATCATGCTAACATCGTTGGCACCATCACCAATACTAAGTGTTATTCTCTTTGCACCTTTCCTGACAAGGCTTGTCACCTGCAAAAAGCAACTATAATTTAGTATAGACCATACATCACCTTTCTTTATCAAAGGTTTTATGATTTCAAACAGAAACCGACACAACTTAACACCACAAGTTCCAGGGTGTATATGCCGGAATGAGAGAAAGTCTCAACCGTCTCAATCTGCTGCTTTAGCAAGTTATATAGCAACAAGTCAAATCAAAAGGGGAACATTCACTGGAAAACCCTTTGGCCAAAGTACGTAACAGTCCATTTTGAGTCACAGAGTTACATGGTCAGACATAGATTAGTTACTAGAATGGCATAAAATGCAGAAATAAAAAAGACTTTCAGAAAAAGGCCAATCAGAGAAAACTATCATACTGCAAAATGCATTGATAAGCTCAAACACAAACAAGGTATACTTCTATCATAATAAAAGATCATTAAGTTTCCTATTGAATTTTTTTTTATCTCATTTACTGCTTTATTCTCAAAAATACATAACATGTGAATGTGTGTGTGTGTGTAAGAAGATGTGAATTGTACATATATAATATGCATATATATATAAGAAAGAGCATGAGAAGAAGGAACCTCACTTGTGCTTTCTGCAATGGAGAAACTCGGCAGCAAACTACTGAAGTACAATTCAAGCTTAAATTCAGTAGCATTACTCGTAAACTTGGGTCCAAGGCATACATCAAACACTTTCCATCTATTACTAGTGCTAATTTTGGTCTAGGTACAGTCTGAAGATAGTTTTGTGCTTCCTCGTGGCACTTCTTTAGCTCATTTTTCACTGCATCTCTGATAAAACGTGCAATCTCCACTTGGTCACCCTGATAACATAAGTTTTCACTTGAGAATATCCTATTTACAAATTTAACTACATGCAAGAAACATGTCATATAAAAATTGCAACTTACTCTGCTTTCAACTTCTTTGATAGAATCAGTTTCTGAACTTATGACAAACTGTTTCATGCCATTATCAATCAACCTGCATGCTGAAAGAGATATGAGGAAACACCTCCTGCAGTGAAAACATACACGTCAAATAATGCCTTACCATAAGCTATATTTATTGCTGTTTCCATCTTGTCCCCTGTTAGCACCCAAATCTTGATGCCCGCTCTAGAAAGTGTTTCTATACAGGATGGTACTCCGTCTTGAAGTTTGTCTTCGATAGCAGTACACCCAATCAAAACAAGAGCCTTTTCTATGAGTTCCGCCACCTACATAAATCCCACACATTTATCCATGTTATCAATGGAAACTAAAGAAGTTATGTCGCACAATAGTATCACACAGAACCAGCAAAATCCAAAGAAGATCACAAATACAGGAAACAGCTTCGAAAGAAGTTATGTCGCACAATGCATTAATTGTGTTAATACAACAACACAATAAACTTCAGAGAGAAAGCATCAAGTTGAATGAGCTTCGAAAACTTAGGGACAGTATTTGCAATTTTGAGGACTGTAAAACAATTACAGGGAGATCAAAACCCCCTTTAACTATTCTGTTGGGTAAACTACTAAACCAAGGTGCCCATATCGGTCAAATCTCCAAGAGATGGTGGTTAGCGCCAACACATGCCATAACAAAGCCAAACGGGACATCCATTTTGGCTACGATCTCTTGGTGACAATTAAGAAGTCTCAAGTACAACTCTTCCCAGAATTACTTTGTAACCAAGTATTCGGGACTGTTGTCATTGTTGTGTAAGTGACAATTTTATTTCAACGTTTGTTTGATAAAATGAAAAATTCAATAGTAAACAAGTTTGGAGAGCAAACATCATTAATTAAAAGCCAGTGCATACCTCATCCAACTTCTTCTCCCGGTCATTTAGAGAAGACTTTGCCTGAATAAACTCCTCATTCCAACGTTCATATGCATCGGAACTTAGATCTCTATATGCCAGACAAAGGGTACGCAATCCAGCAGATCCAAATTGTTCCAAATGCTCCCTCGTTGTCGTATTTAAATCATCATTTCCAGCAGCCAATCTTTCGTAGATTACAGTATCAGCACCCTGAGACAGAAATTCTGTCCAAGTGTCATCTTTTTGCTTGTAATTTTTCAACTGACAATAACAGGCATCATGAATAATTACCTTGCAATACAACACAAGCCTACCATCTGGATTGCGACATACAACAGACTGGCGCTTCCTTGTACTACAAACATGAAAAAATACAATTGATTTTATAATCATTGAGCAAGAATTCACGAGTGAGAAAGAGTCAGAAGGATTACCTATTGAACTCAAGGACATTTAAAATCTCATAAGAAACGTCTTGAATCTTTCCCATCTTCTCGGTGTGTGACTCACGAACATAGATCATAGTAGGTGAACGCCTGGAAAAAATAAAGATAAAAAGGCAAATTTTTAGCCTCACACCAAGCCTACACACTTTAAGACTAGAAAGGCTAAATAAAGCTTCAGTATAACACGCCTCTTAGTGCAAAATCTAAGCCCTTTTACATTCAAATGGAAAAATAAAATCAAAAGAAAACGCCTCTCTCAAACAACCTCCATTCAACCTTGTGATTCTATTTATGTCAGATAAAAACTGAATATAGGAGGGGCAGGTGTCAGCCAAAAGAAAATTACAACAAAATAACATATTACTGAATAAGAATAAAAATTCATTAGAGGGTACTAACCTGTAAAAAAAGAAGCCAAAGTTCTTTGCTGCAGTAACCAGAGCAGCTTCATCAGGAGATGCAGCTTGATACTTAATTTTTTCAAGGGTCTCCTCACCCTCAGGAAGTACGGTATGACATATAGCAAGGCATTGGAAGAATTCCTATACAACAAAAGAGAAAAGCATTGCCTAAAAATATTTGATGGTTAAAGAATTAAGACGCTAAAGTATGTGTTGTGAAATGATGTTTTGCCAGGTAAGAAACTACATAGGCAACAACTGAATGTTCATTTAACTTGGATCCAAACAAACAGTTATTACTAAATTTCAACTTCGTGATTACAGTAAGAAGTGCATGCTGGATACTGAGTAAACAAGTAATAATACTACATGAAGTTGGATTATGTTAGTGTGATTATTTTACCCCTGTTCAAAACTTTCTAGATCACCTATTTTTCCATTATTTAGTACGCTTAAGCATATGGACTAAAATGATTGTGTAGCAAAAAAAAGGAAGGTGCCACTATTTCCTCATTGAAATTTTGCGATAGAAACACAATTCGATTAGGTACAAGTTATGTGATACGAAACATAACAAGTCTGAGCAAGAGCTCCCACAAACTCCATATATGTCTGTCAATTAATGGGAAAGACTAATTAAACTGATTGCTGTAGCACCTACAGCTGGTACCAAGAGGTATTTGGTAAGTAAATGCTTAACTCATAAGAAAAGCACAAAAGTAGAAGTATACATCAGAGAGAGAGAGAGAGAACAACAATAAAGGAAATAATGCAGCATAGGTTATAGGATCTAAAGCATTTTCCAAGAAGGGAATAAATTTTGGAGTCTAAATTTTTTGTATACTTATTATCTCCAGAAAAAGAGGGAAATAAAAGTGGTAACAGTACCAAAATAAATAGATGAGTGTATCCAAAATGTCTAAATAAAGACCTTGAATTAGTAAGGATATCATCTTGCACCACATAATTAGAGCTTATAATAAGGAAATATATTAAAGAAAATAATGATGTGCTTAATTGCTGCAACGGGTAAAAAGATAAACACTATGAATGTCAAAACATATTCGGTTTCAATGATGGAAAACTTCTTATTACTCTTTCTTTCGTTGACTCAACATTCTAGAAATGTCGAGAGTGATAACCAACCCAGAAACAAAGATAAATCTAACACTCACCGCATAAAACATGTGTAAGCGAACCATTAATCAAGATCAAAACAGCTAAATCAGTGCTTTAAAAAAGTCAAAATGTAGGTTAAATTGTAACAGAGGCAAAACCTTTGAATTCAGACGCTTTCTCAGGTGATACATGATCCCATGTCTTTTCCAGTGCTTTTCTTATCTTCAAATTTGTTTCACCGTCTAGGTTTGAAGTCTGTTACCAGGGAATTAAGAAGGGGACATTTTTAGTTCTATTTTAATGAAAACACATTCTTTTCAGTAACAAAGAAAACCTATTTCTATTTAACAAAATATTCTTCCAACTGAATCCTAGTATAAATAAAGGAAACCTCAATGTAGCAGACACCATCTGGGTTTGTACTAGCAAGGAATAGAAGATCCGCGGGAAAGAAACCATCTTGCTTAACCTGCAATGAAAGCAACTTTCAGCTTTTAGTAAAACTTTATACACGCTATTAAAGATTGAAGAATAGTCGTTGATGAACACATAAAGTACAAGTTTTGTCGGGGCATGGCATGTGTCAACCTAGGGTTTCGAGTTTTATGACCATCATTGTGTAAAAAATCACTGATTAAGCATCCGAGTTTTAGCCCATAGTGAATAATTGTGATTATGTAAGATAAATATAATTGAAAAGTCTAAGACAAGAATCAATCCAAATATATAAACTTGTATCATGAATAAAAACGGTATCTCATCTAACACAATCATCACAATATAGTCACAGTTTCCCCTCTCTACAATTGAAAACAAAATCAGAACTACATTACTTGGCTAGGGTTTTGCGAGAAAACCCTAGATACCAAGTTAGTTGATCATGGTTGAGAGAATCTGCATTGTCGGTGTAGAAACGCTCTTCATGGCCTTCTTCTCCGGATCTCTAGGTCTTTAATGGTGGTTCTCTTCAATGGAAGAGAACTCTATGAATGAACGTGCATGAAAATTAGCCTCCCAAAAATAATACCAAAACATAAAACTTAGAACTAAAAACAAAACTTTAAAACTAAACCTAACCCTCTCATATTTATAGACAAGTGAGGGAAACCCTAATGGTTGCCCTTTTCCGTAATTTCATAATACATAAATAATCTCTACAAAATCTCTTGTAAATATGTGTATAAGCCTATATGTAGAGGTCTGGAATCACCGATCACTTGAAATATCGAAGTAGGGACAAAACTGGAAAATTCTGAAACAACTCTGAAACAACTTCAGCATGTAAAGGGATCACATGACCTCAAGGTGGGACCTACACTCCTGACCTATGCTTGGGCGTAGGGTAAAAACCACAGCGTAACTTAGGTCCAATCTGCCCCTTTTTCTCTCTGACGACGTAAGGTATTATGTATTTTTTGTGTAAAAACTCATTTTTTCATATTTGAGCTAAACTGGTCACCTTTGAATCCCGATGCTTTTCGGTGAAGTAATAATGTCTGAAAATGACATTTTTATCTTTCAGTGCAATAACGATGTCGGGAAATGACCATTTTGTCCTCTGGTAGCTCTTCTTCGCTCTGGCACACCTTTTGATTCCTTTCTCGAGATAGAAACGAACACGAACTCAGTTAATTCACTGAGATTAGCTCTGTTTCTTCATTAAGCTCCTGAAACATGCTTACACATACAAACGAGATAAAAATACCAAGTAACGGAATGTAAAAACGTAACAAACACAAGATAGGGGCAAAAAATAACCAATATTGAGCACCTATCATATATCCAGAGGAAGATTTAGAGAATTTGAAAGAGACCGCAGACTGCCGGATATGGTTGAAAAGTGTCGTGTCATGTGATAAAGAAGAAGAGGCGGACTATGATTTTGGTTTAGGATTTTTAGGTTATTTTATTTGTAGTGACGGTAGACCTTTAAGACCACGTTTTTGTTTCTTTTATTTTTATTTTAAGATTATAGGCCCTTAAGGCCAAATCAATTTTTTTATTATTATTTTTATCATAAAAAAAATTCAATAATAAAAAAATAGAGAATCTTTGATTCCTTGAAAAAATATGTCGATTTCTGGATATTTATGATGAATTTTTTTTTCCATTGCTATGATTGGGTATGTGTGATTTATTAATGATATCTCCAAGTGATCCAATTCAAGTTTGGGGTAGAGGATTTGTGTTTTGCTTTGGAATCCAAAATTGAGCTTCAAGGGTAACTATATATGTTCTCCTATTTTATTTTTGACCATGAGGACATGGTCTGATTTAAGTTTGGGGGTGAGGGTATAGTATTACAAGGAATAAAGATTTTGGAGAAAAAATAAAAATAAAAAGTTTTTTTGGAACAATTCTTTGTTTTCACGCATGAATGTTTGACATTTACAGTTTGATTAAGTTTGTGTATATAATGCATGAGTAGTATGTGATGTGATGTTCTCACTCATGAGAATAATGATTATATCAAGTTAGTAAAGTGACGTGGTTTACATGGGTGAGTGATTAGTGAAATTGAAATTAAGAAGAACGACTTTGACCTATAAACACAAGCACACATTCACTATGAGAAATATGTTGATTTTTTACTATGTAGTTGAAAATTCATTTTGCCGCAATAAAAGGGGAGAAGGGGAGTTGTTTTGGTTGAAATGGAGAAAATTGAAATTTTTTTTTTTTTTAGAAAATAAAATGCATAAAACAGTTCTTTGATCTGAGTAACCGGGTCTTGGTATCACCAATATCACTGTTCGTGTTTAAAGGGGAGAAGACTGATGAACATAAATCTCATGGAAGTAGCTCGAGCCCAGTTGGTTGGGACAAAAAATCCTCGCTGGAAAGTCCGAAGACTTAAAAAGACAAAAAGGAATGAAAAGTGGAAAGATGGAAATAGTACGTTTTTACTAAAAATGGAAAAGTTTGATCAATGAAGTAGGAGAAAAGAAACTGAAATATTGTAGTTAAATGTTCACAAAATCACGAAAGGTTGTTTGGATTTTAAGTAGAAAGTATCAAAATCATTCACTTAAGTAGAGATCATTCATAACGTGAAGCTTGATATAATTGTTGTTTGGTAGTGAGTGAGAATATTTGCATTCATATTATCTTGTGTGATGTATCATAACTTATTTGATTTGTGTGTGTGAACTCATGAATGCGTAATTACAAAATAATTTAGATGTTTGTAGGTACCATCACTGAAAACCTTCACGAGACTTCACTCATCCACTAGGGGTTTAAAAGGCTTGTTACACATGCTAAGTGTAATCATTGACTCTCACGAAAGTAAGGGATTAGGTTATAGTAGATAGGTTAGATATAATAAGAATCATCACAGTCAGTTCTCTCTGAGTTTATTTTTAAGGGACTAGCAATATGTAAGTTTGGGGGTGTGATAGGTGCTAAATATTGGTCATTTTTGCCCCTATCTTGCATTGTTATGTCTTTACATTCCGTTACTTGGTATTTTTATCCCATATGTGTGTGTAAGTATGTTTCAGGAGCTTAATGAAGAAACAAAGCTAATCTTGGTGAATTAACTGAGTTCGTGTTCATTTCTATCTCAAGAAAGGAATCAAGAGGTGTGTTAGAGCAAAGAAGAGCTACCGGAGGGCAAAATGGTCATTTCCCGACATCGTTATCTCACCGAAGGGCAAAAATGTCATTTTCAGACATTATTACTTCACCCAAAAACATCGGGAGTCAAAGGCAACCAGTTTAGCTCAAATATGAAAAAATGAGTTTACAACAAAAGATGCATAATACCCTACGTCGTCAAAGAGAAAAGGAGGTAAATTGGACCTGAGTTATGCTCTTGAGCTACACTTTGGTTTGTACCCTACACCTAAGCGTAGGTCAGGAGCGTAGGTCCCACCTTATGGCCACATGATCCCTTTACGTGTTGAAGTTGTTTCGGAGTTGTATAAAAAAAATTCAGTTTTGTCCCTGTTTCGTTATTTTAAGTGATCGGTGATTTCAGACCTCTACATATAGGCTTATACACATATTTACATAAGATTTTAGAGATGTTATTCATGTATTATGAAATTACAGAAAAAGGGCAACCATTAGGGTTTCCCTCACTTGTCTATAAATATGAGAGGGTTAGGTTTAGTTGGGGAGTTTTAGTTCTGGTTCTAATTTTCACACACGTTCATTCATAGAGTTCTCACGTTCAAAGTTCAGACTTGCTTCCATTGAAGAGAACCACCATTGAAGACCTAGAGATCCGGAGAAGAAGATTGTGGAGAGCATTTTTACACCGCCAATGCAGAATCTCTCCACCATAATCAACTAATTCGGTATCTAGGGTTTTCTCGCAAAACCCTAGCCAAGTAATGAAGTTCTAATTTTATATTCAATTGTAGAAAGAAAAAACTGTGACTATACTGTGATGATTGTGTTAGATGAGATACTGTTTTTATTCGTGATACAATTTTATATATTTGGATTGATTATTGTCTTAGAATTTTTGAATATATTTATCTTACACAATCATAATTATTCACTATGGGTTGGAACTCAGATGCTTAATCTGTGATTTTCTACACAATGGTGGTCATAAAACTCGAAACCCTAGGTTGACACAGGCCATGCCCTGACAAACTGATATAGACATGTTGTAGTTTATTTTCATGTTTAATTTACTTTTCTGCATTTACTTTCTATTAGTAGTTGACATACACTACTCAGTTTAGTCTTGAGATGGGTTGTCGCGATCCAGTTGAGAGTAATCCTTTTTGGGGTCAAATTGCTGGCGCGGTGCGACCTGATTCATAGTCAATGGATCGTCCTCATGCAATTGAAATAAAATTTGGACTATATTATGCGGTTAGTGGTGGTGTAAGAAAACCCTAGTTTTCTCTCTCTCTGAATCACAACCATTATTCATTATTATTCTCTGTTTTATTTTCGTTAGCATTAGATAATTCACAAAAATAAACTCTTTTTCAGAAAAATATAAGTTAGTGTTTTTATATTATTGAAGTGAACAATCCTCGTCTCTATGTGATTGATATTCCTCTACTCAAGCAAAACTGTTTACAATTGATCTGTGCGCTTGCAGAAAAGGTAAAACCTAAAGTGTCGTTAAGGTGTCATTTTTAACCACATATTTTGCACACACCTGACGCCCATCAGCGCCACATGGATTAATCTCCCATTGCCACGTGACATGGAATTTTGTGTACCAACAGATACACAATGTTTACTTGTTTACAACCGTTTTAATTCAATCGTTGCGTCATCCTTTGATCAACAGTCACAAGAAGAGAATGAACTTCATAAAAGCCATCTATATTTCTTATAAAAGTATCATATTATTTCTAAATATTTTTTAAATAAAAATACATGCCATATTATTTACTATTTAAACATACGTCCCTTTTCGATTGCAAGAGACACATGGTATATATATATATATATTAGCATTTTTGTCTAATCCTTTCCAGTGCACAAAATACTAATCTGCATATAGTCTAGACCTATGGACATCTCTAACACTAGTGGGCCGGGGTAAATGAGAAGAAATAAACATCGGACTAAATAGTATATTGAAATGAAATAAGGGTCCATTTGGGATCATGGAATTGGAGCCTTAGAATTGGAATTGGGGGCTCTAATTCCAAATTTATTGTTTGGATGTAACAAAATAATTTGGAATTAGAATTGAAATGTAATTCCAAGGACCCCAATTCCACAAGTAGAAGTTATGATTTCTAATTCCATATCTTAATCAAACATTGACCCACTAAATACTCTCTCTCTACCAACAAACTTTTCACAACCACAAACATACATACATATATATACACAAATACCAATATATACGCATATATATACACCTATATGGCTATATATATACATATTTATACACACACGCTTATATATAAAAATATATATACATGTATATATACACCTATGCATACATATATGTACTCATAAACGCATACATATGCAAATATGAATACATATACACACAAATATATAGTCACACAGAGATGAAAATTTATCTCTCCACCACCACTCCCTCCACCACATCCTCCACCACCCACATTAACCTAGTTTCTAACCCTTCTACCACTGACCTTCCTTTCCCATTCTTCCCTTTCTTCTAGAAACCCAACTTTCCCCACGATGACTACAAATGAGGATATCACCATTCCTCCTTCTCAATGTACCTTTGCACCATGCATTCTGTTGGCATCTGCAAATGCCATTGTTTTATCAAAAGCTGAAGAGGAGCTCAATCAGGCAAGAGAATAAATCTCAGTGGTTGAGACAACCTTTAGGCAATACAAACAACCAGGGTTCACACCTTCCAGTTATCTGCAAACTGGTATCACGCATGGTGTTCCTTATAAAGGGAGATGTGGATTTGCAAATGCCAGAGGGAAGGGAAGGAAGAGTTATGGAAAAACTCAAGCACCAGCTATGGCACCCTTGATGCCACGCGCGAGTGGGATTGGAGAGCATCAGGAAATGTTACATTTCAACCACCATGCAGGCCAGCTCAATGAACCACTTACTAGCCCAACTTTTCCCCAAAACCAAGAAAAAGAAAAGGAAAAAATAACTATTGTGAGCACTATTTCACATGCCCCAATGGTCAACACCAACTCTCTGGCACAAACACCTCCCACATGGGCAACTATTGCTGCTAAACCTAGCATAGAAGCAACTAGGATGAGCTTGCACTACCATGCGCACACGTTGGACAAGGACCAACCCATTGTTCTTGAGTTACTAGAGGAACTGGCTGAGGAAGGAGCTTTACTATGGAATGAGTGATTGGTTAAACATTTCATCCAAAAGAGATTACCATACTATATGGTTCAACCATTAGCCATGAAAATATGGGGCACAAAAGGGTTAGAGGAAGTCATTGCTGATGATGGAGGATTTTATACGTTCAAATTCACACATGAAGATGAGTGCAACTCCATTCTTGTAAATGGGCCATACATGATGGCAGGAAGGCCATTGATCCTCGGGAAATGGCACAAAGGGTTGGAATTTCCAAAAGAAAGATGCAAACTCATTCTCTTATGGGTCAAGCTTTATAATCTACCACTACAATGTTGGACGGAGAGAGGCCTAAGCTTCATTGCCAGTTGTATTGGGAGGCCCTTGTTTACTGATCCACTAACTGCAGCTAGAAAGAGGATTGAATTTGTAAGAGTTTGCATTGAAGTAGATGTTTCCAATCCATTTCTGGACAACTTCAAAATAAACACTGGAAATGGTAGACTTAGGGAAATTAAGGTTGAGTTTCAGTGGAAGCCACAGGTATGTGCGTTATGTTGTTGTTTTGGTCATTTGGAAGCTAAATGTCATTCTTTTATTACCAAATCACACAATGAGAGCAATCAATGCCCTACTTTCCAACCTACAGCACACACTGAGGTTGTACCAAATGTCACAAGTAGTGTTAGCAATCATGAATGGACTGATATTCATAAGGGGAAACTCTTAGTAACAAATGTTGATCCATCTCCCCCCATCACTAAAAGTAATAATAATAGCTTTGTTGTCCTTGACAATGATGCAAATGGTTCTATCCTCAGTTCCACTACTACCATAATTGCCTTGACACTTAGCATATAACCCCTTACTTTTGTCACCTCAGGTCCAATACAAATGGTGAATGATATTGCTCCTGATTCCAATTCAATTGGTACCACAACCATTTTGCCTAAACCAAATGAGCCACCCTCCACAATTCCACCACCCTCTGAACCTAAACCTACTTCTACTCTACAGAATGATTCTCCCAGTACATCTGTTTGCTCATCCAACTCCTCCACCCCTTTGAACCTTAACAATGTCACCAGTACCAGTGGAAGTGGAAAGAATAGGAAAATGCGAGGTCCAGCCCTTAAGTGCCATGCATTGGGCTTAACATGCATGCTTGCCCATACCATTTCCTCATGAAGCTAGGCACATGGAATATTAGAGGGCTCAACACCTCTGAAAAACATATTGAGATAAAAAATCTAATAAAAGAGCAACAACTACAAATGATTGTTGTTTTAGAAACTAAAGTTTAGATTGATATGGTAACCACTATACACTAAGCCATCGCTCCTACTTGGGGATTAATCCACAATTACTCTCACTCATGTCTGGGTAGAATTTGGATTCTTTACAATCCTGTATGCATGAGAGTCACTGTCAATAGTACCTCAAGCCAAAGCATTCATACTACTGTATTTGAGATTGGCACCCAGACTCAGTTCAATGTTTCTTTTATTTATGCTTCAAATTCAGCTTCTCAAAGAACATTATTATGGGGTGATATTTCTAGCATCACCCAAAATATGACTTCTAATCGTTGGATCACTCTAGGAGACTTTAATACTACTGTTCATCCGGATGAGAATTTTGGGGGTTCTGGTAAATGGAATAGTGGTATGATTGAGTTCAGGAATTGTTTACATGAAGCTAAAATTACTAACCTAAGGTTTAATGGTATTTTTTTTACTTGGACAAACAAGAGGGGTGGCATCTCAAACATCTCAAGGAAGCTTGATAGAGCACTAGTGAATGATGAGTGGCTTTTTACTTTCCTTCTTTCTGATTGCATCTTTCTTCCCTATGGTGTCTCAGACCATGCACCTATTATCATCAAAATTGGTAACCCTAAACTTAAAAAGGCAATACCCTTCAAGTTCTTCAATTTTATTGCTGACCATTGTGTCTTTCTTGCCACTGTTGACAATGTATAGAAACAGGTTATTCCAGGTACCACTATGTTCCAAGTTACACAAAAGCTCAAGCTGCTGAAAGGCAAGTTGAAACAACTCAACAGAAATGACTTCAGTGACATTACTAGCAAGGTTGTTACAACAAAGAATGTTGTTGATAATTTTTAGACTAAATTGGACCATAACCCCTCTGATGATGCCATTAGGGAGGAAGAAAAAAGTCTTTTAAGCCAATACTCCAAATTTGTGAAAGCTAAGGAAGGATTTTTCAAGCAGAAATCTAGGGTAAGCTGGATCAGTGAAGGGGATAGGAATACAAAGTTTTTTATGAAGAATTTCAATGCCAGATGCAATAGGAAAAGGTTTTCCACTCTTAGACTTAGTGATGGCACAACTACTGAGTCATCGCCAACCATTAAAAATGAAGCCCTTGAATTTTTCAGAATTTAATGGGTACTACATCCCACAACTACCCTGGCATTCATGTCATTATTGAGATTTATAACAAGACCATCTCCACTGAATTGCTACCTTCCTTCACTGAAATTCCATCTATTGAGGATATAAAAAAGGGTTTTTTTTATCTCAAATCTTTAAAGTCTCCTGGGCCTGATGGGTACAATGCCCATTTCTTCAAAAAAGCTTGGAGTGTAGTGGGTACTGATGTTGCAAAATATGTCCAAGAATTCTTCATTAATGGAGAATTACTAAAGGTGATAAATTCAACTTCTTTTACATTGGTCCCAAAAAAACCAAATCCTACCTCTATGGAAGATTTTAGGCCTATAGCTTGTTGTAATACTATTTACAAGGTCATCTCAAATCTACTTGCAAAAAAGCTTCAAGCCATTATACCCCAGCTCATTAATAAACCTCAGACTGCTTTTATCAAGGGAAGAAGACTTGGTGATGGATTTCTCTTAGCTCAAGAACTGCTCCATGGTTACCACTGACCTCTAACACTCCAAAGTGTACCACGAAAATTGATTTACAAAAAGCTTATGATACTATCAGTTGGAGGTTCATCATTGATATTCTAATAGTGCTCAATTTTCCTCCCATCTTCATTAAATGAATCAAGGCATGTGTGTGTACAACAACTTTCTCTATTTCAATTAATGGGGAGCTTAAGGGCTTTCTTCAAAGGAGCTAAGGGTCTAAGACAAAGTGGACCCCCTTTCCCCATCTCTATTTGTGATTATGATGGATGTTCTCTCATCCTCATTTCAGAATGCTATTGATAATGATCCCTTATTCATGTACCATTGGAGATGCCAGAAAACAAAGCTCACCCATCTATGTTTTGCTGATGACCTCATGGTCTTCTGCCATGGAGATCTTCATTCCCTTAGAGTGATTTATGGAGGATTCAATAAGTTTTCCTTTCTTTCTGGGCTTAAACCAAATACTGGCAAAAGTCAAATTTTTCTATCTACTATGCCTCAAGATGATTGTATTATGATAGTTAATGAAGATGGATTTGAGCATGGAACATTCCCTTTTAGGTATTTAGGACTACCTCTCTCTTCAACTAGGCTCATATCAAGTTATTGTAAGACTTTAGTGGAAAGAATTATCTGCAGAATCTCTTCTTGGACCACTAAGTTCCTATCATTTGCAGAAAGACTCCAGCTAATCAAGTCTGTGCTTATAAGCATTCACACCTTCTGAAGTTTACACATAGTTCTTCCCTTGCAGGTGATCAAGGACATTAATTCAGCTCTTAGGAAATTCCTATGGTCAGGACAAGAGATGAATCAGCATGGATCCAAAGTTAACTGGAATCAGGTTTGTAAACCAAAGGATGCTGGTGGACTAGGATTGCCAAATTTGTTCCACCTTAATAGAATTGCTGGCTTGAAACATATTTGGCATCTTTGTTGTGATAATGAGCAGTCTATGTGGTATGATTGGGTGAATGCTAACTTGGTCAAACATAGAAGCATTTGGAGCATCAAACCATCTATTCTTAGTTCATGGGACTTGAGAAGCCTTTTAAAGCTTAGGGGACTTGGTCAAGGATTTGTGTTTCACCATATGGGAGATGGTAAATGCACATCTATTTGGCATGATTACTGGCTACCAAAGGGACCACTTGCTACAGGCACAGTTAGATACAAAGCTGGTTCTTTTCAATCTAGATGGGATGGTGACAGAATAGTATTTAGTCTTATTAAAAGGAATGAGTGGAACTTTCCTTCTTCTATTCTAAGATGTGCCCCTTTAGGGTACTTTGATAACCCACCACCCATTCACCATGGAGCTTCTGATTGGGTCACATGGACCATGTCTGCAAATGGAGGTTTTAACTTTAGGCAAACTTTTTTTGCCTTGCTTCCTCCTTCTGTTAATTGTGAGTGGCATCATTCTTTATGGTTTCAAAATCATATACCAAGACAAGCTTTTATCACATGACTTGCTTGAGAACAAAAGATAAGGCTGGGGTTCCAAATGGTCTCAAAGTTCTGCTGCTTGTGTGGTGTTGAACGTGAAAACCATGAACACCTTTTTTTCAAATGCAACTACTTATACAGAATATGGCAGTGGTGTAAACAGAGATGTGGAATGTAGTTGGAAGATAAATCATTTCTTGACATCATTGTTTCGACTTCAAGGAGATGGACTCTAGAGACTAAATCCATGGAGGCCATTGTGTTTCGACTATGCTTTGCTGCCTCTATATATTTTATATGGAGGGAAATGAATGATAGACTTTTTGGCAGGAAGTATTCTTCCTCTAAAAGACTCATAATGAGGATTGAAGATTGTTTGAGACTCAAAATGGTGACTATGAAACTCAAAAATTCCAAATTGGATAGAGGAATTGTTGTTGCTTGGCGTTTACCTAGCTCAGTAATGGAGACCTAGGAATAGACCTGTCAATGGATTGGATTTTGATCCGAATCCGATCCGATTAGTCGGATTTGGAGTGCAAAAAAAATCCGATAACCCGAATATGATCCGAATCCGATAATCCGATTCCTTAACAAATTGGATTTGGATTAGCCTAATCCGATCCGATAATAATCCGATCCGATAAAATATACATATATATATATAATATAGGCAAAATGGCAAAATACCCTTGAACTATCCACAGGTGAGCACAATAACCCCTTGGACTATGAAAGTGAGTAAACTGTCCCCCTCAAATTTCAAAAGTGAGCACAGTATCCCCCTGGACCCACCTTTTAGATATCAAATTACCATTCGACCCTTATATTAACCTTTTAGGCTCATTTGGTAACTGGTCTGGTCTTGGTTTTCTGGTATGATCTTTCATTTTTTAGACCAGACCATGTTTGGTAAGGTTAGTCTCAGAAATGAAAGACAAGACCACCAAGACTAAAACCCCCCCAAAAATCCCATTTTTCAAAATCAACAAAACCCAATTTGAAAACAAAGCCCATCTCCCACTAAAATTAAAAAAATAAATATCAAAGTCAAAAATAAAATATATAAAATTCAAAAAAATATACAAAATTCAAAAATAAATATAAAATTCAAAAATAAAATATATAAAATATGAAAATAAAATATTAAATTCAAGATAATATATAAAATTTGAAACAAATATTTAAAATTAAATAACTTACTTTAAAATTTGAAAATATATATATATATATGTAAATTTCAAAAATAAATATAAAATTTGGAAAAAATATACAAAATTCAAAAATAAATATAAATTTTGAAAAAATGTAAAAAATTTGATTGTTTTTTTTATAAAATTCAAAATATATATATATGATTTGATTATTTTTTTTATAAAATTCAAAAAATATATATATGATTTGATTTTTTTTATAAAACTAAAATAATATATAAATTTTGAAGTATATACATAAAATTCGGAAAAAATACATAAATTTTGAAAAACTATATAAAATTCAAAATTTTGAATTTCATATAGTTTTTTAGAAAATTCAAATATATGTATGATTCAAATTAATTTTATTTATTTATTTTTCACTTTTTATATATGTTTTTGAAATTTATATATATATTTTCAAAATTTAAAGTATGTTTTGAATTTTAAATATATTTTTCAAATTTTATAAAAAAAAATTAGATTTAGGACAAAACCACCTAAGACCAGACAAGACCACCAAGATCGAAATCAGAAGATCAGACCAGACCAGACCACCCAAAACCGCGAACCAAACCAGTTCAATTTTATTAATTGAACTTAATTTTACTCAATCTTCACTCAATTGAAGTCGGTTTCACTAAATTTTCACTCATTTGAATTGGAAATTTTGTCAATTTCACTCAATTTAATTCAATTAAACTACTTTAAAGTGGAGATTTACTCAATTTCACTACCTTAAATTTGAAATTTTACTCAATTTTACTTAATTTAATTAAATTAAACTACTTTTAATTGAGAATTCATTCAATTGAACTCAATTTCATTAACTTAAATTAGAATTTTTATCAACTACACTAAATTGAACTCAATTAAACTACTTTAATTTGAGAATTTACTAAATTTCACTCAATTGAAATCAATTTTACTAATTTTTCACTCAATTTAATTCAATTAAACTACTTTAAATTGGGGTTTTATTCAATTTCACTGCCTTAAATTTAAAATTTTACTCAATTTGACTTAATTTAATTCAATCAAACTACTTTTAATTCGGGATTAACTGAATTTCACTCAATTGAAGACAATTTTACTCAATTAAAGTGATCATTGACTTGTGTCAATCTTAATAATAAAAATTATGCAGAATTACTTCTAAAATAGTGTATAGTATAAAAAAGAAATGAAATCTAAAGATATTTTGAATTATATATTTAAAAACTATAAAAATATCAAAAAATAGTAAACTTAATTTTCATAAAGTAAAATATATTTAATAAATAAATAAAGTGTATTATCTAACTTAAAATTATTTAAAATTTTCATAATATTATATCAAATGAATTGAGGAATTTACTTAGTTTTACTAAATTAAACTCAAATTGATTCAATAGAATTGGTACTATCATTATTTAAACTTAATTTCATTTAATTGAATTGAGAATTTTCTTAATTTCACTTATTTGAACACAATTTGATTCAATTGAATTGAGAATTTTCTTAATATCATTCATTTAAATACAATTTGACTTGATTTAATTAGAAATGTACTAAATCTTAATAAATTGAACTCAATTTGACTCAATTAAATTGTGATTTATTAAATTGAACTCAATTCGAATTAATTGAACTGACATTTTACTTATCTAAACTCAAGTTAACTAAATTTAATTAGGAATTTACTTAATTTCACCAATTTGAACTTAATTTGACCTAATTAAAATAAAGACTTACTTTATTCCTAAATCGAACTCATCAGTTATTACAATTGAATAGATGTTTAAGTTATTTTAACTCAATTTGACTCAATTGAATTGTGGATTTTATTACCTTATAATAGTGAAAATAATTTAATTCAATTAATTAAAATTCTCATTGTAAATATTGGATTCCCCTGAACATAATTTTCAGTAAGTTAATCATGAATTTGTTTCAATCTTAATAATAAAAATTATGCAAAATTACTATAAAATAGTATATATTGGATAAAAAAGAAATATGAAATGTATAAAATCTTTTGAATTATATATTTAAATAATAAAAGCTTTTCAATGGTATAATAAATACACATTAAATTATTATAAAAATATAGTGCATTAGCACATGCTATTGACTAGTATTGTCATAAAAGTTAAATTTTAATTATTATATCATTTAACATTATAATATAAGTCAAATTTTATGTCACATTTAGTGCATTAGCACATGCTATTGATTAATATTATTATAAATGTATAAGTCATTTTTAATATTTTTATACATTAATCATTATTATTTTTATAAGAATGTTTTATTATTTTTCAAAATTCATTAAAGTAATATTTACAAAATGTGAGATTTTAAATTTTTATAGTTTTTGATAATGTTTTTTGGTATAATGTGAGATCAAAGTATCAAATAATAATATTTTTATTGTAATGTAACAAAAAAAGTATAATTGAGTTATATGAATTTTTTTACACTTTTAATGAATAAAGTTTTATTATCCTTTTTTTTAAAAAAATTATTCACCATTCTTTTCAAAATATAATAAAAATAAATGAATATATATATAATAGATAATCATATAATTTAAAACAAAAAATAAATTAAAAATTATAAAAAAATATTAAATTACTACATTATCTCTAAAACTAATGCCACTTGTCACTCTCCTAACATGCCTTATCACAATGTAATCTGATCTAACAGTCTACCTTTCATTATAATCTGATCTAACGGTATATGTTAATTCTACAATCTATGCCTCATGTTCATTCTACACGCTCAGACTCAAAAGTCTCAAACACACATTCTACACTCTCACTCTCAAACACACGGTTCACCCTAACCCTAACCCTAACTCCAATGGATGCGTGCGGTCCTCTCTCTAGAATCTCCAATCCACCATCATATATACTCGATTGTATCACTCTATAATCGTGGTCCAATCGGATCGACCATTCTAGGGTTTCGATCGATCGGAGACTAGTAGTACGACTACTACAACTAGTATTATGCAAATCATCGAGCACAAGGAAGACGATTTTGTCCCTAGGGTTTCGTTCCAGAGGCACCGATCGTCCTCCTTTGCCTGCCCTTTCTCGCCATTGCTGCTCATCGATGGTCTCTGCAGGAAGAGCCTCTCCTACAACAAGCTCCATCAGGAACCCCTCTCGCTCACCGTTCTCAAATTGGATGGCACTTCCTTCCGTAATCTCTCTTTCTCTACTCTATGTATACATACCTATATATATATATGTATTTGAATATTTTGATTTGTTATAATCCCTCTTACACTCATATTTTTTTTTTTGACTACCTTACTGATTGAAATACAATATAGTATACATATATATGTATATTGATATGTTTATTTGTACAGATATTGAAGTTGCGAAGACAGCTACAATTTCAGAGCTGAGGCTAGCTGTGGAGGCTGTATTCAGTCATATGCCCAAGAGTGGCCCTCGGAAGATCTCATGGTATGCAACTAGTTTTCAAATTTTCAAATTTTTTTTTTAATTCTATTTTTGCACGGGGCAATTACCAAATAAGAAATTTCCTGGGGGCGGCCCCAAACATAAATGAGAAGTAAATGTAGTGAATTAGTTGAAATGTGAAGATATATAGAAGGATAAATAGATAGAGTAAATTAGTTGAAATGTGAAGATATATAGAAGGATAAATAGATAGAGTAAATTAGTTGAAATGTGAAGATCATAGAAGGGCCGAACGAATGTTGTAAATGACCATGAAATTTTGAAGTGGTCTGTGGGTTCTCCAAACTCAACTGACATTGAGTGTAATGGTGGCTCCAATTTTGTAATGATGCACACTCTATGCAATGCCTTCTTCCTGAAATGCTATGTAAACCAAAATGGAGTCCTCCAATTTCCTTTGGGCATCCTTAGGCTGTGTTATATGCTATCTAAACTTGCTTATGCATTGTCTTCGCTCTAGAATTTTCTTAGCGTTTCTGATTCGTTTTCTTAGAGAGAGAAATAGTTGCAGAGATCAATAATGGCGGAAACAGAGCCGTTTGCTTTTCAGGCCGAGATCAACCCGCTCTTGAGTCTCATCATCAACACCTTCTACAGCAACAAGGAGATCTTCCTTCGTGAGCTCATCAGCAATGCCTCCAATGTGAGTCTCTTTACTTGTTTCTCAATTTTTTTCCGTTTATATTTTGTTTGAATTTTGATGATTATTTCGTTGTATTAGTTTTGATTTATGTTTTGAAAGATTTAATTTAATGCGATAGATCTGTGATCTGTTGATGAAGTTTGGGATTTTGTGTTTGATTGATGCCTTATGTGCTGATCTAAACTTAGTGATTGTACAGTGGAATGTTTGTTTACCGAGAAAACGAGAGAAAATAAATTTATATGAGATACTGTCAATGTTTTTTAGTTGTGTTTTGATATCTGAATTTTCATCGGATACTGTCAAATTTATATGAGATAAGTGTGATAGTTGGATATGGATTGGCTTTACGAAAATCCATCGGATTATCGAATCGGGTTGGTAATTATCTTATCGGATTCGGATCGGATTGGTCCTGATCCGGTCCGATTCCGACCCGTTGACAGGTCTACCTAGGAATGGGTTTAAAGAGAGCTCTTGTATAAGCTGCTCTCTGTTGGTTTTGTGTTGTGCCATGTGTGGCTTTTTTTCTTGATTGTAGTGCTTCTTGCAAGGCTGTTGGTTGATGGTGTGAGTAGATCTGTCAATGGATCAGATTTTGATCCGAATTTGATCCGAATTTGATCCAAATCCGATCCGATTAGCCGGATATGGATTGAAAGTAAAATTCAATAACCCGATTAGGATCCGAATCCGATAATCCGAATTCTTAACAAATTGGATTTTGATTTATGTCATCCGATCCGATAATAACCCGATCCGATATAAAATATATTTATATATATATATAAATATATATTTGATATTTTTATGTGTATATATTTAATATTGTACATGTATATAAATGTTAGTTAATTATTTTATTATTTATTAATAATGATTGATCATAAATACAATTATTAAAAGTGTGAATAATTTAGTGTTTCAGTATTTATTGATTTTTGTATTTTTTTAATTAGATATTCGAATCAGATATTCTATAATAAAGAAATTTGAATATGAATTAACTAAGTGAAAATCCGTCGAATTATCGGATTCGGATCGCGGATTGGGAGTTTTTGTCATCCTTATCAATAGATCTGTCAATAATCCGATTATGATCCGAATCCGATATTAACCGGATATGGATTGAAAATAAAATCCGATAACCCGATTAGGATCCGAATCCGATAACCCGATTAGGATCCGAATCCGATAATCCGATTTCTTAACAAATTGGATTTGGATTTAACTGATCCGATCCATTGACAGGTCTAGGTGTGAGTCTTGGAGCTTTTGTGGCCTTCTGAGACCATTCCATCTATTTGTTGTAATTGTTTGTTCTTTTGTTTTGATATATATTGATTTACCCAAAAAAAAAATTAAATTAAAAAATATATAGTCACATACATATAAATTCACATATATATACACATCTACATACATACATGTATATACACACATACACATGCATGTACACACAACATACACACGTGTGTATACATATATATATTCATACCTATACTTATACATATATATATATAATTTATCTATATCGTCTAATTTAATTTTAAAGTTATGATTTTTTGCATTCAAATTTGGTTGGGTTTGTGATTGAATTTCAATTACACTTAAATTCCAAGACATATTCAAATAATGTATTTGAAATTGTATTTGTGAAATTGAAATACCATGACATTCCAATTCCAATGCAATTCTAATTCCCCGCAACCAAACGGACCCTAAAAGAATTTCCCTGGACATATAATAAAGGGTGAAATAGATTGGGCTGGGCCATGAAGAAGAGTTACGGCCCAAAAGGCGCATACTTTAGGTTCCGTCTTATTTTAACTCCTCCGGTCTTACTAAGTTCTTATTTTAGGTTTGTCGGTAGGTTCCGTCTTATTTTAACTCCTCCGGTCTTAATAAGTTCTTATTTTAGGTTTGTACCGACAAAGACGCATATAATATATATATATATAGCTAGTTAAGAAAGGTAGATCTGGAAGAGAAAAGGCACGAAGGAGGGGAAAAGTTGAGAGGAATTGGTTTTTCAAAACTGGTACGTCACCTTCTTCTTGTATTTTGATTTTTACTTAGAAATTTTGAAGCTATTCTTCTGTGCTGTGCTAGGGTTTCGTGATTTGTTCATTTATAAATTTTTTTTTTGTCAAATTTAAATGTTTCTGATTATTGATTGATTTGACGCTATTCTTCTGTGCTGTGCTAGGGTTTCGTGATTTGTTCAATTATCCCTTTTTTATTCTTCTGATTATTAATTCTTTTAAAGCATATGATTTCAAGCTATTCTTCTCTACTCCCTAGAGTTTCGTGATATGTTCATTTATCCCTATTTGGTTTTAGCAACTAATTTCTCTCTCTCTCTCTCTCTCTCACACACACACACTAATTATTCTCCTTTTGATTTTTACTTAGAAATTTTGAAGCTATTTTTCTATGTTGTGCTAGGGTTTTGTGATTTGTTCATTTATCCCTTTTTTTATTCTTTATTTTTAAAATTTTTGGTTCATTTAAAGCATGATTTTCAGCTATTCTTTCTGTGCTGTGCTAGGGTTTTCGTGATTTGTTCAGTTTATCCCCTTTTTTTATATATTTTTGTTCATGTCAATTGTTTTTAGCAAATAATTTGTTTCTCTCTCTTTGTTTCAGATTGACACCATGATCTTTGCTTTGGAATTGCGTAATTTTTTCTCCACCATGATATGCTATGCTCTTTTAATTAATCGCGTTTAAATTTCTCAAATAATTCATTTTGTTTTTTTGTTTTTTGGTTTGTTTTTCTACTTAAGTCGCGAGTGCTGTTGGTGTCACTGTACTCACAATGGGGTATGTGTTCCTAATATCTATCTCCACTATATCTCTTTATAGGACTTGTAATTGAACTATTTGGACTAATATAACCTCTCTTACATCTTATTTTCTTTTTATTACAGAGGCATTCCGCTTATAGAGTGGGATATTAAACTGTTTGTTTTCTGTCGTTTAAACTTGCGTGTATATACATATTTTTAGAGATAAAACATTCTTTCTTTGTCTACCATTCTCAATTTATATTAAGTGCATAGTAGCAGATGAAATATATATTTTTAATTCAGTCCTGTTGTATTTTGCAATTTTTGTATTGTTATAAGTTTTTTTCATCTATTTACATTTGATGTATGGCTTGATCTTCCCTCTCGAACTTGCAATTTTCGTCCATTACGAAGAATTGGTTGCTCAGGTTACTTGGTTGTCCGGGTCGACCCTTTTATAACTTGAACCCATTTTGCCAGCTCTAAGGAGTGTTAATCGTCCAAAAACTGGCATTTCTAATATATTGCTTCTTAACCCAGTCGACACCGAAATTGTGCAACTATAGGTTTTTCCAAAGGATCTTTACGCCTCTTTGCTCTACATTAAAGCTTGTCTCATAATCATGCTTGTTCGCGCATCTTGATGCTTGATATGTGTTGCAATTGTGATGAGGGTTATCGATATCCATCTTGCCCTGAACTTTGTTCTGTGTCGTGTTGTGCTTGGATATCTAAGGTTTTATTGTTTAGTGAAATTCAGGAACCCTCGAGGAGGTTTTTCATTCTTGGTCCACTTAAACCTTGACGTAATGCTCTGTATAATGCTCTTCACAATTGCTTGCACCACATTATTTCTTTTCCCAACCCTTCTTGTACAGTGATCCCGTCAATGATCACTTTTGTTGCAAAACTCACCCATTGTCATATTGCTTCACGCTAAATAGGCATGTGATGATCACATACCAAAGCTGAAATTGTTAATTGAAAATTCTGTCATTATTCCACTTATACTTCACACGGTTCAATTTCGAGTAGGTTGCACACTGTTTGGGTTGAATAATTTTGGGAGAATTTTGAAACCAAATTCTTCTAGAACCAAACTGAAGCGGAAGGACTAATGGAATGGAAACATTAGTATCCCTCATGAATTCACAAGTTGTGGCAACCACAATGAGTTTACAATTGAAGGCAACGTTTCAAATTCAAAGATAAGGAAAGAAACAATAAGCTAGCGTTGTGCTTGACCTCCAACCATGCTTGCGCGGAAGGCAACTTTGGACATGAAAAGAATGAAGTTCCATAAATTTCTTGTGTATTGAAAAGATTATAATATTGTCTTTTAAATACATTAGTGAATGCCTCTGCTTCTTTTATAGGAGACTGATTGAGCTCCATACCATGGAACCATTCTGAGTTTTCTAAGAGGGACTTTGTAGTTTGTTCTACTGTCATTTGGATAATCATTATACAAGCTAACACGATATAAAATGCCTTTTTCAGAAGGCCAAAGTATTCAAGGAGCTAGTATTATCCAACACTTCCAAATGTCATGTTCATGTATTTTTTTGCCCATCGTGCAACATCAAAGGTAGATAGCATTTCCATTCACCAATTTTGGTGCTTTAGTTTATTTTATGTTGCTTCAGCCCATCCCCCAATATACATACAAGCATGCATACATACATGTATATATAATATATAATTTTTGACATGTGAGATTAAAAGAAAACCAATGCTTTAGTTTGTTATATAACATCTTGGTGCATTATACAAAGAAAGTGGACCAAAAGTACCTTAGAGCCATGGCCAAAATGGCCAATATGACTTCGAAGGAGACTGTCATCATGGGCTCAAACCGCAGCATTGCGATAAGGACCAATGTCACCACGAATGTGACATACAACAATAAGACAGCAATATTAATATATTGGTCCTCTTAAATCAAATAACATAAACTTTATCTTATTAATTACCCCAAATTTGCAATTTTGCCATGTATGAATTGATTGTTGTGACCACTTGCTTCTCAGCATCGGCAACAATCTGAAAAGACCAGTAAACAAGCTCATGAAAAAATCAAAACTGATTACGAATCAGTATAATGCAAAGACCCAATATAGCATCGCAATCACACATTAACTAAACTAGATAGAGACATGCAGAACACTAAATTTTACACGAATATGAATTCAACTACTACAGTAAAGAACTTCAATTAGATCTCAACATATATGCTCATTAATCTAGTTGAAAAATTTTCATACCACTTTCCCCTAGAGCATTGAAGAACTCCATAGTGCTGAAAGTCTCTGCCTAAGCAATAGCCCTTCCTTGTATAATTGTATAGAAAAATAAAAAACCACGAGACTAACAGGAAGTCGCGCTAAGAGCCTGACAACTGGAGAGAAAAAAATTATCAGAGAAAGGAAATTTGAAATAAATACAGTTGAGGACTCCATTCAGGCTACCCTTCCAACATTTCATCCAAGTTGACCAACAATGGGTAAGATCTCTCTTTCATTCCTTTCGCCACCAATAGAGTCCCAAAGTTCAGTTTCCCCATGTTCTAATACTCATAGCTTTCACATATTGACCTTTTCTGCCACTACCTTGAATAGTCACAACCATTGTCCACTTGGGACTCAAAACATGCTTCAATTAATAGTCACAACCATTGTCCACTTGGGACTCAAAACATGCTTCAATTAAACACTAAAAACCTTCAAATATTGATATGTTCTACAATTACCGAGCACAGTCAAAACATTGTTCACAGCAAACTCAAAACATATAAAAGCTACAACCGGCTTAAACCCTAAACCTAAGAACAAAAATCAAAGATTCCCCATAAAACACTTACTATAGAAGCAACTAAACTCAAACAAATACTTAACTCTAAGGTGGGTTCAAGAACAATGAACAAATACAATATGAAATGAATGTACACTCAATTCAATTTTCCCCAGTTAATTAACCAATATCTTCCAAATATTGATATCTTTCTATAATTATTATGTACAGTCAAAACCATTGTTCACTACAAACTCAAAAAACATAAATAAGCTATAACAGACTAAAAACCCAAGAATGCAAAAATCAAAGATTCCCCATAAAACACTTACTATAGAAGCAACTAAACTCAAACATATATCTTAAAGTATATAGAGAGAATGAGAAGGAGTGTCCAGGGTTTACATAATTATATACTATTTTGTGAAATTGGTAGAATTACTTTTGCCCCCAATGGATAGGGGGTTTTAAGGGAGATCCATATTATTTTTAGGATCGTATAGTTGGCACACTTGACTTTCATACCTTAGAGTTCTGTATCTTAAAGTATATGTTTGAGTTTAGTTGCTTCTATAGTAAGTGTTTTATGGGGAATCTTTGATTTTTGCATTCTTGGGTTTTTAGTCTGTTATAGCTTATTTATGTTTTTTGAGTTTGTAGTGAACAATGGTTTTGACTGTACATAATAATTATAGAAAGATATCAATATTTGGAAGATATTGGTTAATTAATTGGGGAAAATTGAATTGAGTGTACATTCATTTCATATTGTATTTGTTCATTGTTCTTGAACCCACCTTAGAGTTAAGTATTTGTTTGAGTTTAGTTGCTTCTATAGTAAGTGTTTTATGGGGAATCTTTGATTTTTGTTCTTAGGTTTAGGGTTTAAGCCGGTTGTAGCTTTTATATGTTTTGAGTTTGCTGTGAACAATGGTTTTGACTGTGCTCGGTAATTGTAGAACATATCAATATTTGAAGGTTTTTAGTGTTTAATTGAAGCATGTTTTGAGTCCCAAGTGGACAATGGTTGTGACTATTCAAGGTAGTGGCAGAAAAGGTCAATATGTGAAAGCTATGAGTATTAGAACATGGGGAAACTGAACTTTGGGACTCTATTGGTGGCGAAGGGAATGAAAGAGAGATCTTACCCATTGTTGGTCAACTTGGATGAAATGTTGGAAGGGTAGCCTGAATGGAGTCCTCAACTGTATTTATTTCAAATTTCCTTTCTCTGATAATTTTTTTCTCTCCAGTTGTCAGGCTCTTAGCGCGGCTTCCTGTTAGTCTCGGTTTTTTATTTTTCTATACAATTATACAAGGAAGGGCTATTGCTTAGGCAGAGACTTTCAGCACTATGGAGTTCTTCAATGCTCTAGGGGAAAGTGGTATGAAAATTTTTCAACTGGATTAATGAGCATATATGTTGAGATCTAATTGAAGTTCTTTACTGTAGTAGTTGAATTCATATTCGTGTAAAATTTAGTGTTCTGCATGTCTCTATCTAGTTTAGTTAATGTGGGATTGTGATGCTATATTGGGTCTTTGCATTATACTGATTCGTAATCAGTTTTGATTTTTTCATGAGCTTATTTACTGGTCTTTTCAGATTGTTGTCGATGCTGAGAAGCAGGTGGTCACAACAATCAATTCATACAAGGCAAAATTGCAAATTTGGGGTAATTAATAAGATAAAGTTTCTGTTATTTAATTTAGGAGGACCAATATATTAATATTGTTGTCTTATTGTTGTATGTCACATTCGTGGTGACATTGGTCCTTATCGCGATGCTGCGGTTTGAGCCCATGATGACAGTCTCCTTCAGAGTCATATTGGCCCTTTTGGTCCACTTTCTTTGTATAATGCACCAAGATGTTATATAACAAACTAAAGCATTGGTTTTCTTTTAATCTCACATGTCAAAAATTATATATTATATATACATGTATGTATGCATGCTTGTATGTATATTGGGGGATGGGCTGAAGCAACATAAAATAAACTAAAGCACCAAAATTGGTGAATGGAAATGTTATCTACCTTTGATGTTGCACGACGGGCAAAAAAATACATGAACATGACATTTGGATAATACTAGCTCCTTGAATACTTTGGCCTTCTGAAAAAGACATTTTATATCGTGTTAGCTTGTATAATGATTATCCAAATGACAGCAGAACAAACTACAAAGTCCCTCTTAGAAAACTCAGAATGGTTCCATGGTATGGAGCTCAATCAGTCTCCTATAAAAGAAGCAGAGGCATTCACTAATGTATTTAAGCAAATAAATCGACATTGCCTTCCCTCTCATAGGTTTTTAAAACTGCACAGGAATTCTTTTTGAGATTAAACCAACTTTCACATATTTTTCTTTTTCCTTTTTGTTGCTTCTTTATGTATTGAAGAAAAGATGTGATGAATTGTTATATGGTTTTTGTTATGTTATACGTTTCCATATATTAAGTTGTTACACACATTGAATCGTTACATAGGTTGTGTCTGAAGTGCTGTACTCACGGAAGTAATAAATTGTATTTGGGTCGACCAGAAATGGGGCTTCTTGTGACATTATTTATTTCCTTTTCAGGGATGGAGATGGGTGTGAGGTTCATGATGATGAAGACGATGCTGAAGAGTGAAGACGATACTGAAGAGTGGGAGTATGGAGGTTGAATCTCTGCTTAGATGTCGACCTTCTTTTGACACTGATTGTTTATCAGTTAGGAATATGGATTTTGAATTTCTCTTACAAATTGCAATCTTACTTGAGATATATGATTCAATTTCGAATTTTTGTATTCTCTAATTTATTTTTTTACTTTTTAAGAATTAGTGGTACTTGAACTGATTCATATAATGGTACTATATAAACTCTTTAGTCAGTACATATGTTGTCTTAAATTTATTGGATCATTAAAATATTAAAGAACATTGAAAAATGGGAGGTCCCTGATCTCACAATCTACACGATTATTTTTTACCAACTTTTAACGGTTTTGGGATAATACTTAGGACCCTGTATAGACTTATATTTTGTATATTATAAAACATGATAATGCTTCTTGGTTGAACCCAATAGTAATTGTAGTAACTGGTCTACATGTATTAAGATATGAAAAAAACAAAAAATATAGGAAGAAGAAAAATCAATGCACAAAGATTAAATTGCCCTCTTTTTTTTTACCCATCTTTAGTCTGTACTTGTTTCATTTGAAAACTCGAGGAAGTAAGTATTGCTTTAATCTCTCCTGAAATTCTATGTATGTGAAATATCTCAGGAGAATTCTATGTATGTGAAATATCTAAGCCAAAATTCCTATTTATATAAATGAACAGTTAGTCAAGTTTCACGAGCTTTAGAAAAATTCATGTTGTATTTAAGAATATTATAGTACATCTGTTGCTGTCCTAAAAACCACTATAATTCTGAAGGTAGGAGAAACTAAGGAGAGAAAGCCCACGTGGAAAAATCAAGACTCGGATATGTCATAAAAGCTAATTTTACAAATTTCCTCAAAAAATTTCACTGTAAAAAAATATAAGAACCAAAATGGCTTTGTACAAATATGTTCTCCTCTATTTCACTTGGGACGAGGTATGTTAAGCCGTGTTTTCATGCTAGCCCGCCGCACCACGTCCCATGCCTTCTGTGGGGCTTTAACGCCTTGCTGTGAGGCGAAAAATGACTCGTACCCGGGTGAGTCAAATGCAAAACCGGTGTGCTTTGAATTTTCTCGAGGGAGTTGCGCCATCGCATAGCTCCTTGCCTCATCTTGTGTTAGCTGGTTTCCAATCTCTAGCAAACCTGCTGTGCTATAATCAGGCTCATGCCGATGAATTTCCTGAACAATCTGATAATCATAGGGGAAGAACCATCTCTGAGCCCTGAAGGAAGAGCAATCAGCATTTAGTGCAAAAGAACGCTGATAACTCACTATAGAAATAAAGATCATGAAATTCAGAAAAAAAAATAAAATGGTGATTTTCAACCAATGAGGCAGCAAATATCGGTTAAATGCATGTCATCCTTGGTCAAATTAGTCACTTCACGAAGTGCACGTTTTCTTTTCTCATACTGATCGAGATAAAGTACATCATATATAAATTGATATGAGTAAGAGCGTGGAAGCATGGCAAGACTTGATCACACTTGTGTCTGATAAGCATTGCTTTTTGGTGCATACAAAGTGGAGTCACGTCAAAGGTGCTTAATTCCAAGTTTTCATTATTGCTACATCATTGTGGTTACAGATTTTTATAGCTTGCTCTAATTAGTGTAATGGATAGGATGCTTTGCCTTTCAACACCAAAGCTTGAGTTGTTAGGTGAAGCTAACATCCAATTGACGTATACTCAAATCACTTTGCATCCAGATATGATGTCATGTGAGACACCTCTAACACTACGCCAAGAGATTTGTGAAACATTTCTCATTCAGAAAAAGCACCACATAAGCTTGGTAAAAGCAAACTCAATTGTTCACCATGTAATCATCACAGCACAGAGCACAAGCCTTTTGTCACCAGTAACAACATGAAAATGCAACTACTTTGCAATCCGTAAAGAGCTACCTTATTAACATATGAAAGCTACAGAGTGCTTCAAGAAATCTAGGTTGTAACTTACCCTTGGTAAATGAAGTCGCCAAGAAGTGCAACAATGGGAACAAGAAGAAGTGCAAAATAGAAATAGAATGTGCTCATCAGCACATATATGACGGTATAAATACCCTGCAGTCAAAAGGAATAAGCAGTTAGCATATATACCAGCAAATTTTTTTTTAATTTTAGAAAGACACAAACCTTAGAAGCCGGAATAGCAGAGTATATAAAGACAAATATGAACCATGCCAAAATGCTTCCCCCAACACTAATATGATGCCATCTTGTGATCGTGTTACACATCAAAAGAAGACGGAAGTTCACAGTTATAACAACACAAGTGAAGGCCATTGTGCTGACATCCCAAAGGCCAAAAGTTCTGCCAGACGAATTTTTACCACGGACACTGGAAGCGGTCACAAAGTAAAAAAAGATTAGAGACTGGTAAACTGAAAAAAAAGCATGAGTCGCCACGACTTTCCATTTGAAGAAGGTATTTCTTATCCCCTCCTGGTATAACTGTGGATACTTCTTGGAAAGAGATTCACTGACGTCCTGGCAAAGAACACAATTGAACATCAAGACTAAGTATTCAAATAGGTTGCGGGGAGGGTGGAGTGTAACAAAAAATGAATCATAAGATGGATTTTCAGAATAAAAGCATTAATCCGAACATTAACAACCTCCATAATCACCATAATATTCACAGAATGCAATACCTTCTCAAAAAGTCCAACGATGATAACAGGCAGGGCTGTGAAAATAACATTGTACAAAGACTGAAACCAATCATCATAGAATCTTTGACCAGAAAACCCAGTTTGGAAGGTGTACCAAAATTGAACCAAAGTGAATGTAAGATTCTTGTAAAAAAAGTATGTCACAACCTGCGGTGAGGAACTTTAAAGAATGTAAAATCCCAAATGGAAATAAATAAGAATTCTCCAGGCCAGGAAAGGTGGAAAAGTTAAAACCTTGCATATTCTCATATATGACCATCGTCCGTGGACAAGAAGTAACTCTGTAAGAAAACGGAATTGAGCAATTGCAAAATCACTAGCCATTACTGCTTGCATTCCTTCCATCCCACTTATTCCAACACCAACATGAGCAGCTTGAATCATGCTAACATCGTTGGCACCATCACCAATACTAAGTGTTATTCTCTTTGCACCTTTCCTGACAAGGCTTGTCACCTGCAAAAAACAACTATAATTTAGTATAGACCATACATCACCTTTCTTTATCAAAAGTTTAATGATTTCAAACAATTTTCAAACAGAAACCGACACAACTTAACGCCACAAGTTCCAGGGTGTATAAGCCGGAATGAGAGAAAGTTATATAGCAACAAGTCAAATCAAAAGCGGAACATTCACTGGAAAACCCTTTGGCCAAAGTACATAACAGTCCATTTTGAGTCACACAGTTACATGGTCAGACATAGATTAGTTACTAGAATGGCATAAAATGCAGAAATAAAAAAGACTTTCAGAAAAAGGCCAATCAGAGAAAACTATCATACTGCAAAATGCATTGATAAGCTCAAACACAAACAAGGTATACTTCTATCATAATAAAAGATCATTAAGTTTCCTATTGAATTTTTTTTTATCTCATTTACTGCTTTATTCTCAAAAATACATAACATGTGAATGTGTGTGTGTGTGTATGAAGATGTGAATTGTACATATATAATATGCATATATATATAAGAAAGAGCATGAGAAGAAGGAACCTCACTTGTGCTTTCTGCAATGGAGAAACTCGGCAGCAAACTACTGAAGTACAATTCAAGCTTAAATTCAGTAGCATTACTCGTAAACTTGGGTCCAAGGCATACATCAAACACTTTCCATCTATTACTAGTGCTAATTTTGGTCTAGGTACAGTCTGAAGATAGTTTTGTGCTTCCTCGTGGCACTTCTTTAGCTCATTTTTCACTGCATCTCTGATAAAACGTGCAATCTCCACTTGGTCACCCTGATAACATAAGTTTTCACTTGAGAATATCCTATTTACAAATTTAACTACATGCAAGAAACGTGTCATATAAAAATTGCAACTTACTCTGCTTTCAACTTCTCTGATAGAATCAGTTTCTGAACTTATGACAAACTGTTTCATGCCATTATCAATCAACCTGCATGCTGAAAGAGATATGAGGAAACACCTCCTGCAGTGAAAACATATATTAAAGGAAGCAGCAAATCTCATCAAATAATGCCTTACCATAAGCTATATTTATTGCTGTTTCCATCTTGTCCCCTGTTAGCACCCAAATCTTGATGCCCGCTCTAGAAAGTGTCTCTATACAGGATGGTACTCCGTCTTGAAGTTTGTCTTCGATAGCAGTACACCCAATCAAAACAAGATCCTTTTCTATGAGTTCCGCCACCTACATAAATCCCACACATTTATCCATGTTATCAATGGAAACTAAAGAAGTTATGCCGCACAATAGTATCACACAGAACCAGCAGAATTCAAAGAAGATCACAAATACAGGAAACAGCTATTCTTGCATCTATAAAATTAGAGAGATGATGTGGGTTAATACAACACCACAATAAACTTCAGAGAGAAAGCATCAAGTTGAATGAGCTTCGAAAACTTAGGGACGGTATTTGCAGTTTTGAGGACTGTAAAACAATTACAGGGAGATCAAAACCCCCTTTAACTATTCTGTTGGGTAAACTACTAAACCAAGGTGCCCATATTGGCCAAATCTCCAAGAGATGGTGGTTAGCGCCGACACATGCCATAACAAAGCCAAACGGGACATCCATTTTGGCTACGATCTCTTGGTGACAATTAAGAAGTTTCAAGTACAATTCTTCCCAGAATTACTTTGTAACCAAGTATTTGAGACTGTTGTCATTGTTGTGTAAGTGACAATTTTATTTCAACGTTTGTTTGATAAAATGAAAAATTCAGAATTAACAAGTTTGGAGAGCAAACATCATTAATTAAAAGCCAGTGCATACTTCATCCAACTTCTTCTCCCGGTCATTTAGAGAAGATTTTGCCTGAATAAACTTCTCATTCCAACGTTCATATGCATCGGAACTTAGATCTCTATATGCCAGACAAAGGGTACGCAATCCAGCAGATCCAAATTGTTCCAAATGCTCCCTCGTTGTCGTATTTAAATCATCATTTCCAGCAGCCAATCTTTCGTAGATTACAGTATCAGCACCCTGAGACAGAGATTCTGTCCAAGTGTCATCTTTTTGCATGTAATTTTTCAACTGACAATAACAGGCATCATGAATAATTACCTTGCAATACAACACAAGCCTACCATCGGGATAGCGACATACAACAGACTGGCGCTTCCTTGTACTACAAACATGAAAAAATACAATTGATTTTATAATCATTGAGCAAGAATTCACGAGTGAGAAAGAGTCAAAAGGATTACCTATTGAACTCAAGGACATTCAAAATCTCATAAGAAACGTCTTGAATCTTTCCCATCTTCTCGGTGTGTGACTCACGAACATAGATCATAGTAGGTGAACGCCTGGAAAAAATAAAGATAAAAAGGCAAATTTTTAGCCTCACACCAAGCCTACACCCTTTAAGACTAGAAAGGCTAAATAAAGCTTCAGTATAACATGCCACTTAGTGCAAAATCTAAGCACTTTTACATTCAAATGGAAAAATAAAATCAAAAGAAAACGCCTCTCTCAAACAACCTCCATTCAACCTTGTGATTCTATTTATGTCAGATAAAAACTGAATATAGGAGGGGCAGGTGTCAGCCAAAAGAAAATTACAACAAAATAACATATTACTGAATAAGAATAAAAATTCATTAGAGGGTACTAACCTGTAAAAAAAGAAGCCAAAGTTCTTTGCTGCAGTAACCAGAGCAGCTTCATCAGGAGATGCAGCTTGATACTTAATTTTTTCGAGGGTCTCCTCACCCTCAGGAAGTACGGTATGACATATAGCAAGGCATCTGAAGAATTCCTATACAACAAAAGAGAAAAGCATTGACTAAAAATATTTGATGGTTAAAGAATTAAGACGCTAAAGTATGTGTTGTGAAATGATGTTTTGCCAGGTAAGAAACTAAATAGGCAACAACTAAATGTTCATTGCAATTTGATTAACAAGCCATTTAACTTGGATCCAAACAAACAGTTATTACTAAATTTCAACTTCGTGATTACAGTAAGAAGTGCATGCTGGATACTGAGTAAACAAGTAATAATACTACATGAAGTTGGATTATGTTAGTGTGATTATTTTACCCCTGTTCAAAACTTTCTAGATCACCTATTTTCCCATTATTTAGTATGCTTAGCATATGGACTAAAATGATTGTGTAGCAAAAAAAAGGAAGGTGCCACTATTTCCTCATTGAAATTTTGCGATAGAAACACAATTCGATTCGGTACAAGTTTAAACATAACAAGTCTGAGCAAGAGCTCCCACAAACTCCATATATGTCTGTCAATTAATGGGAAAGACTAATTAAACTGATTGCTGTAACACCTACAGCTGGTACCAAGAGGTATTTGGTAAGTAAATGCTTAACTCATAAGAAAAGCACGAAGTAGAAGTATACATCAGAGAGAGAAAGAGAGAACAACAATAAAGGAAATAATGCAGCATAGGTAATAGGATCTAAAGCATTTTCCCAGAAGGGAATAAATTTTGGAGTCTAAATTTTTTGTATACTTATTATCTCCAGAAAAGAGGGAAATAATACTATTAAGTGATAAAAGTAATATGAGCACATTTGCAACTATTGCAAAATTTAAAATAAAACCCTGCCCGCTTCAATACTGCCGCAAAGTAGGTAGAACTCATTAGATACCAGAGTCAATGGTATCTAATAAGTTTTTCCACCCACCTTCTTTTATTGATTTTTTCAATATCAAAGACAGAATAAAGTATCATGCGGGTAGACAGTTCTTAAAATAAATGATACCGAATTAAAATAAGGCAAATTTTAAAATTAAATATTAATGTGCATATTCTGTTGATGCTCCAGAACATAGCAAGTCAAACACCAAAGCAGTAAAACTTCAGGAAAAACTTGATGTTTTATATGACATAAAATAGTTCATTGACACAGAGCTTCTACCATAACCTATGATATATGGACCACAGTAATTCTTTTCAAGTAACACCACATCTTATGTCGGGATACTACTGTTCATTGCATTCATGCCAAACAAATTAATTTACCTTGCACATATCAGGATTAGGTTCATTCCTCCAAGCACCTCGCATAAGCCTCTCATCCTCAAAATTGAAACCCTTCTCATGTGCAACTTTCGGAGATTTCTGAACCTTTAAAAGTTAAATGACTTTTATATTAATAACATACACATCACATTAATCTTTGTGAAAACAAACATGTTTAAACTTACCTCCCCAACTTTCATGCCATTCCGCTGTGCTCCACCCGTCTCAATTTCCGTGACACCAGTTCCATAGACCTCCCCTCCAATTGAACACTTGAAGAACTCCATCAGATTTCTCGTCAGTGTTCCAGTTTTATCTGAAAATATGTATTCCACCTGTAGCCAAAGGAAATACATAAAGTTGATAGCTCCCCTTGACAAACAGATGTATGAAACTAAAGTAGAATAAGGATAACATAAATAATAAAGACCTCAACAAGAGAGCCTGACAGCAATATCTTCCCCCAAGAACTCAATAATTACACCTTTGAATAGGAAAGATAAAAACAGAAAAAGGAACTAATGTCCTCCTCCCTCTAGAAAGTGATAATGGCATTTACCTGTCCAAGTTCCTCATTGAGATTGGATGTTCGTGCTAATGCAGGAGTATTTGTTTCAATGTGGTACATGCGCAAATCATTGTTGATAAATTGAGTGGATTGAATAAACTTGATCATCTGAAAAAAAATAAAACAAAAAGTACCCTTAAATTGAAAATTATGTCAACCCTGAAGGAATAAAAAATGTTAACAGTTATGACACCAACCTCAACAGAAACATAAAGAGAAATGGGGATAATTGGCGAATACAGAGTAAGTAGTGTAAACATAGTCAAGAATACAACCTGAAAGATCAACAAACAGATGTGATAAGAAAAAGATTAGGAAAACCAAGAACATGAAAGAATAACTCATTTCGGCAAAACAAAGAAACATTACCATAAATCTGTTGTCAGGGTTGAACTGTGGATCTAAATCTGGTGGTGTACGAAGACCCAAGTAGAAATACTTACGATCTATAAATACACCACTGAAAATTTTCACAAAGCATAAAATTGACAATCATTAGAGACTTTTCAAAGATACGAGGAAGTTTCATAAATTCATGATACACAAAACAATTTAACTACTTTTCACACCTGCCTATAGCCCCAAGCACACACATACAGAAGAGAAGACCAAAAATAGCGACTATAAGTTTGTCAAGTTTCCTCTCTAGCGTACTTCTTTTGGAAGGAACATTCATAGAATTCATCATAACCTTCAATTCAAACAAGGAAACCATAGAGATGCCAAATGTCATAAAACAGTAGCTAAAAGATGAAATGAGCAATGAACATATTAAAAATACAAAAAACAGTAGCTTAACACAGCACATAAAATATTAATGTAAAGAGGTTTCAAAGAAACAAAAACCACTAAGCGGGATTCAGATAGAAGTAAATCTTAGTAAGAACAGGTACTTGTGCCTGACACAATGGATGGCACTAATTTCCATAAAATATTCTTGAGCTAGAAATACGTAAAAAAGTATCACTAGTTTCAAACAAGGAAAATGATTTTATTCTCACCATTTAGTGGACAACACAGAGCTCCCTTGGGAAAAAAGGAAAATGAAAGAAAACAAGTGCTACATATTGAAATTGCCTACAAAAAGCACACCTTTGTCTCATGCCCAGTAAAAATAACAACTCCAACAATGTACTCGGTGTTTCTCAAACTGCATCCCTAAAAAACATATGGTGATAGCCATTTAGTAAATGCCAGTTCAGATTACATTAATTAAAATCTTTTAACAGGCAATAAAGAACTGCACAAATGATAATAAAACAAGAAGCAGCTGCAGCAGCCACGTTTTCATCTGAAGTAATACTAGAAATTAAACTCAACCACTGACCATCAATAAGAAACAAAAACAAATTATCCTCACTTACTCGCAACAGGAGTTGATTTGGACTAAGGGGTAAAGTTTGCTTTTGGATCATCAAATTGCCAGTGAAAGTGTACAATGAATTGTTTGGTTGCTCACACTGTATTTCACCTGCAATTAATTGAAGCATCCTCATAAAAATATAAAATGACAAAACAAATTAGAATATGAATGTGGACCCTTTCTGCTTATAAACACTTATCACGTTCACAGTAAATCACATCGTCTGCAAACTAAATCTACATATTCTTCAATAGTTCCCAGGAGGATAAATCAATTTCACTGAAAAGACATATTTGAAATGACCACCATTTGTTCAAAATAAGAGCCAATAAAAAGTTACAGCAATCAGACGGGCAACTAAAAGTGGTAACAGTACCAAAATAAATAGATGAGTGTATCCAAAATGTCTAAATAAAGAGCTTGAATTAGTAAGGATATCATCTTGCACCACATAATTAGAGCTTATAATAAGGAAATATATTAAAGAAAATAATGATGTGCTTAATTGCTGCAACGGGTAAAAAGATAAACACTATGAATGTCAACACATATTCGGTTTCAATGATGGTGCCCATATATTCAAATTTTCATGTAGCGAATAATATGAAGGCCAATTTTGGAACTATTGTGATGGAAAACTTCTTATTACTCTTTCTTTCATTGACTCAACATTCTAGAAATGTCGAGAGTGATAACCAACCCAGAAACAAAGAAAAATCTGACACTCACCGCATAAAACATGTGTATGCAGACCATTAATCAAGATCAAAACAGCTAAATCAGTGCTTTAAAAAAGTCAAAATGTAGGTTAAATTGCAACAGAGGCAAAACCTTTGAATTCAGACGCTTTCTCAGGTGATACATGATCCCATGTCTTTTCCAGTGCTTTTCTTATCTTCAAATTTGTTTCACCGTCTAGGTTTGAAGTCTGTTACCAGGGAATTAAGAAGGGACATCATATTTTCAGTTCTATTTTAATGAAAACACATTCTTTTCAGTAACAAAGAAAACCTATTTATATTTAACAAAATATTCTTCCAACTGAATCCTAGTATAAATAAAGGAAACCTCAATGTAGCAGACACCATCTGGGTTTGTACTAGCAAGGAATAGAAGATCCGCAGGAAAGAAACCATCCTGCTTAACCTGCAATGAAAGCAACTTTCAGCTTTTAGTAAAAATTTATACACGCTATTGAAGATTGAAGAATAGTCGTTGATAAACACATAAAGTACAAGTTTTGGCGATGTATATGAGCTGAAAGCCAAAGAAAGAAGATAGGTAACTTGGTAACATTAAGAAGTTGAACTGTTAAGATACTGTACATCCCTAGAGGAGAGAATTGATTTTTGGGGATCTTTGGGTCCTTGAGGCTTTTGGCCTTTTGTTTATGGGTTCCACTCCCCTTCCAGCGGTTTCTTTATAATATACTTTACATAACAAAAAAAAAAGAAGGAATTTAAACTGTTAAAATAGAATCTACAGCTTCCCACGGTGTATTTGGGTTTGCCATTGGGATCTTCGGGGCAACGTCATGCCTATTGGGGCTCGGTAGTGGAACGGGTGGAAAGGCGTCTTGCAGGTTGGAAGCGGCAGTATCTTTCTAAGGGTGGGAGACTCACCTTGGTGAAGAGTACGCTATCCAATCTTCCTACGTATGCTTTGTCTCTTTATCGGATTCCTACCGGGGTGGCTCAGCGGATCGAGAGGATTCAGCGACATTTTTTATGGGGTGGTTGTAGGGAGGGTTACTCTATCCCTTTGATGCGGTGGAATGCGGTTTGTCGGCCTTATAAGGAAGGAGGATTGGGTATCCGTCGTGTGTTGCCTTTCAACAAGGCTCTGTTGGGAAAATGGTTGTGGCGCTTTGGGACGGAAAGGGACCGTTTGTGGAGGAGGGTGATTGCTTGTCGTCATGGTGAGATTAGAGGCGGTTAGTGTTCTGAGGAGGTTAGGGGTCGGCGAGGTGTAGGGGTGTGGAAGGATATCCGAAAGGGATGGGACTCTTTTGCTTCTTTTACCAACGTTAGACTTGGGGACGGCCGTTGTATCAGTTTTTGGTCGGATTGGTGGTGTGGTGCGGGCTCTTTGGAGTCCTTGTTTCCTCAGCTTTATAGGATTGCTCGGGATCGTCATGCTTCAGTAGCCGACTGTTATCATCTTGATACCGGGACGTTAGTGTGGGATGTCAGTTTTGTACGGCACCTTCAGGACTGGGAGATGGAGGAGGTTTCCGTGTTTCTGGAGCTTTTATACTCACTGACTATTAGCGGTGGACCGGATTCATTGTTTTGGAAGGCGACTACTACACGTCTCTTTTCAGTGTCTTCCTATTTTAATGGTTTTTTGCCGAGGACGAACGAACATTTCCCTTGGAAGGCGGTTAAGCGTTCGAAAGCCCCTACTAAGGTTGCATTTTTTACATGGTCGGCGGCGTGGGGTTGGATTCTCACTCTGGATAGGGTGCAACGACGTGGCATGTCTTTGGTCAATCGGTGTTTTATGTGCTAACAGGATGGGGAATCCATTGATCACCTCCTTTTGCATTGTCCGTTTGCCTACGACTGTTGGTGTTTTCTGTTATGTTTGTTTGGTGTTCATTGGGTGATGCCTGCCTCGGTTCGGGATGTGTTGCATTCTTGGAGGAGCGTGTCGATTGGCTCACATGTTCGTCTTTTTTGGAGGGTGGCTCCTCTTTGCCTTTGGTGGACTATATGGATGGAACGCAATAGGCGTTGCTTTGAGGGGATGGAGTCCCCTGCGAGGGATTTAAAAGATGCTTTTATTTTCTGTTTGTTTAGTTGGGTGGAAGGGCGCAGTTGTAGTTCTATTGACGAAAAAATTGAGTTTATGGGTTCTCTTGGCTCATAGGGGTTGTTGTATATGGGATGCATTCCCCTTTTGAATGCTTTTCTTTATATAAATTTCTTACTTATCAAAAAAAAAAAAAAAAGTTCAAGCAAAAGGGTGAAAACCAGTATACGCATGACAGAAACCATACACTGTACAATTTGCCCCAACGTGGTCGTAATGGGGACTCAAAATTTTGTCCATAATTATAGAAATTAAATTCAGTAATTTGAGTTTCATTTTGAGGATGTTGCACAGTGTAATCACTACTGCAGATGATAGAGTCAAAAAGGACTATCATCAATTGTCCGCAAAAGTTTATTGTGCTTATTGTGCTTGTTAGGTACAAAAAACATTTCCAGCAACATTCTGTCATCATATCTAAGCCAACACAGTCTTCCTTCCTGCAATAACTCCTACCCACTTGGGTTGCCTACAATATCATTCGCCTTTTATATTTATAAAATTTGCAGTCAGGTGTGACATGTAAATTTTACTTAGCACACTTATAGGTGGTATCTAAAATTTGATCTTTATGCTAAATTAATAATGTAAGCTGCTTCATGGTAGAATCAGTCTATCACAGCATTGGGTGCGTTGGACCCAGAAAATCCAAGAGTGAAGTTTTAAGAAATGTCGAAACAATACTCTTGGTAAGAGTTCCAGACTCCATTTCAAGAGAAGTAGTACAATTAATTGCATAATAATGTTTTCTCTTGTACCTTTTATGAAATGTTTAAACAGAAATGTGAAGGAGGGTAAGAAAGCAAGGTATTGCAACCATGGTAGCAGTAAGAATACTTGGCTGCACTAATTAAAAAGCTGATGCGCCATATCGTGTTGCCTATATTGCTTTTGCATGATTGTATAGTATGCATATTAGCTATTACTACATCCTTGTTTTGATGAATAAGTTTGAAGTCTGAATGTACCATGAAGTTTATAATTAATTCGTCAGAGCAAAATGATAAATACCATAATAATCGATATACTATGGGTAATATCAAGCTTGTAAATGGTGGAAAGCTGCAGTACTTACCCGAACGATGTCTCCAGCCTGCAGTGATTTCCAGGGAATGTGGACCCATTTTTGATCTTGCAATACTTCTATCATAGAGTTATTTATCACCTTGTCATTTTGAAAACGCTTCTGTTTACATGATTAGCAAAGGAAAAAATATTATAAGAACCAACTCAAAATGGGGCGTAGCCAAGTGGTAAGGCAACAGGTTTTGGTCCCGCTATTCGGAGGTTTGAATTTTAGAATCTGATTGAATCTAGAAGAAAGCAGTAAGCAATAAAATACATAAATAAATATATAAACAAATCACAAAAATTGCAGGACATGCAAATAAATTGATAGAATTCCAAGCTCATGTTAAACTGAATAATATGAAATGGTCCGTTCCTGAAGCAATCACATGAGAAACAAAATCCCTGCATGCTGAAAGTATTAGATTGATATTACTCACCCAGTCCTCAAATGCCTCCTTAACAAGAGAGGCAAAAAGCACCAAACTCAGTGGAAGCACATTCGTCACAGGAGATACAGGGCTGCAAGATAAAGAAACATTATCAAATGCAGATGCAGAACACAACAAAACAAGTCCCCAAAACCTTACAAATTTCTACATCCACTTAGTGCTAACATATGCAAAATTATAGTTGTCAAAGCAAGCACGGCCCCGGGGAGGGGGAGAAACAAAGCAGAAAGGCTCCCAGTTGGGGCCGGAGCGAGTGTGAATCAATAAGTACATAGGAAGCAGAAGAAACAGAAGCATATATGTTATCTTGATAAGATAACAGAAAAATGTGTATGAAGACTGTGTATCAAATATAAGTTATAGATTATATCAGTTATGTACCAAGATTAATGAATAAATTACAATGACCTCCCCTGAGGTTTGGGCAATTACACAGAGATGGAACGTAGAGTGTTTATCGCTTTGACAGTTTGACTTCCCCTAAACTTGTTTTCCAGGAGCCGGAAAGTGTTTTCTTGCATGAAAATACATTACTGCTCTTCTCCTCTAATGTAAGATAAATAACACTGAGCTCCCCTGAGATTTTCCATAGTTACACAGATCTCTCTAACGTCTTTAAATTTCCTTAGACCTCCCCTAAAAAGGACTTTGCAACACACACCATGTTATCATTGATGGAACCAAGTAGGCCAAAAGTTAGTGTAACTTTATTAAATTATTAAGAATAACACTAAATTTAATTTATTGACAGTCCCTCTCTCTAAAAGGTCCTTTTTTATTCTCTTCAAACAATTCCTAATTTCTAATAAAATAAATCCTGATTCTTTTGACCTTATTATTGAATTTCTCGCAAATTAAATAACGAAAAAAAAATGTTAATCAAGACATGCACACCACACCATACAAATATTGCTATTTCTTCTCTAAAAATCTCAACTTCATGCATTGTCGCTGACACATAAATAAAACCAGTAATTTATGTTAATTATCAAATTGCATTACTAGGTCGCAATAAAGTATAAGAGCAGGGGAGATTGGATATTAAGATGTATTGTATCTGTGTAGAGGTATGGTTCCAAATGTCGGGAAGCAAATTGTATTGTTTGTGAATAACTTTTAATACCGTCAAAAAAAGGAGGTCCATGTTACAAGGTTTTGGGTTAAGGTGTGAGCATACTAATTTTTTAAAATATAGGAAGGTTTGTGTGATTATGAAAAACTTCACTGGAGGTCGGGAGGTCATTCAAATTATTATGTTATACACGGGAAGGAAAGGGCAAAACTGTCAACTTACTTAATTTTGTTAGGGTGGCGGTGATCAAACACGCCAAATTTCAAGGAAGGTCAAAATAATAAACACTCAAAAAAAAAAGATGCAAGTGAAATTCATCAAAATTTAGTATGTTAGACAACCAAGAGCATGAGAAAGAACTGAAAAATAACAATCTATTAGGGACACCTCCCTTCCAGTAAAATATATTGCAAAATCAAAATATTCAAAGTTAGATGTGGGTCAATTGAATTCAAAGGCAAAAGCTAATCCACCTAATCCAAAGGATTAAGTTGCAATTATGCCAAAGTTAGTGGCAGCTATATTCTTGCATAGTACAATATCACCCAGCCAATCAGATAAAACATAGAATTTTTAAGATGCCATACTAATTGATATGCTTGTACACATGACTGACCCTTGAAAAATCATCACTGATCTCGAAATTTACAAAGCGTACCTGATAGGAGTGCATGATAAAATTGAGATCATAAGAAAGTAGAGGTTCGCCACCCGCCTGAACTGTAAGTGTAAACCCAAAAATCTTTTTCAGCAAACAAACAAAAGGAGTAATAAGATGGAGGATCCAATAAAATGTACTACCTCTGTCCCATATTAGTTGTCCACTATTGCAACTTTACTTGTCCCAAAATACTTGTCCAGTTCGAATTTCAATGCAATTTAACCTCCCACTTTCTCCAACCATTCTTCCACTAACTTTAAACAAATATCGGACCCCACCATAATACTATATTATTAAGGGCAAAATTGAAAATTGCACACTAGTCAACCTAAATCAATAAAATGTTAAAAAGTCCAAATTGGACAACTATTGTGGGACGGAGGGAGTATACAACATTAGCACAGCATACAATGTGCTACAAACATGCTTAATCCAGATCAACCCCATTACAAAATAAGTAGCGAACATAAACACGCACAAAGCACAGTCTTGTGAGTAACCAAAACCCATTTAACCAATTTAATTTTGACAAAAAGAGCGTGCAATGGGGAGGGGGTAGAAAAACAAAAAAAAAATGCTTTTCACTGATGATAATGTGTTAACGGGGGAAACTGGAAACATTAATGAATAGCATGAAGCCATAAACAAAGTTTTTTTCTTTTCCTTTTTTATATCAGGAAACTTCAAAATCCAAACTAATCCCATGCAGTGAAAGTTGACAATCATAAAAAAAAAACCCATGAAAAAAGAAACCAACTTAGTTTGTCTCATAACAAAATTTACCTATATAAGAAGCAGAGTGCTGAACTGTAAAACTTATAAAACCTATAGAGAGAGTGCATAATTAGAAAGAGAAACAAAACTAAAAATTGTATTTTAATTTAGTGAATTACTAGTTGGTATACTAGTACGTGCAAAATCATGAGGAACTTTCAGAAAATGAAAGTGGGTCCTAGAAAGGACTTTAAAAATCCAATATGGAAACCTAAAGTAAAAATAAAATGAACTATTATATATTACTTTTTATTAATTGTAGAAAATGGAATAACAGGAGTATATGTAATTGTATTCTATGACTAAAACAAACAAAAAAAAAAAAAAAAAAAAGAACTTTCTGGAAGTGCATTACAAGTTTCTACAATTCTTATTCTCTAACAGGGACTATTCCTAAAGATTTCGGACCGGTTTCCACTCCCAGTCATCCCAGCTTCCAGAATAGTGTTCAAGTTAAACAAATCCCCACATAAAAATAATAATTAAAAAAAATAAAAATAAAAATGTGTCACACTAACTATGCCAATACCTGTAACAATTTTGCGACCGAATTTCCAAACCAAAGGTACCCAGTTAACAGATAAATTGGACCATTTATTCTATATATCATCTTGTTTTTAACAATGACCAACAGAACCACAACCAGGTTGGCTTTGGCTTAAGCAAATGCAAGAAAATTGCCACCATTTTGTATACACGGCAATATGTAAAAACATATCTAGAATAAAAGGATAGGAGGCATCAAGCTAACTTACTTGTTCAAACAACCCTTTTGGTAAAAAGGTAAGAACATTGTACTTTGTAGTTGATATAGAATTCCCCTGAAATTTTTTTATCCAAATGCAATCAATTCAGAACAAGTATAACAATTTATGTTACAAATAACATTGAGACAATCAATAATGTATGAACTTCCTAGTCTTCAACATGCATTGTGTATTTATTGTATAGGCCACTCATTCTTTTCATTATATAGTATACATGTATGTCTCATGCTTTACATCTGTGCCAACCATCGTAATTCAGATGGTAGACTAGAATACAAGAAAGAAAAAAGAAGGAATAAAGGTGGGGAAACAGGGTAACTATACATTCAAGGGAATTTCGGTCATGCAACTTCCCAATTGGTTCACTAACATAAGAAATAAACTTATAATATTAATGCCTTCTTGTCCAAAAAAACCCTATAGTTATGAATCTTTGTATTAGACTCATTTTTTACATCAATAAATTTCTTTTAATAAACCCAAAGCAATAGTTCACTCCTCCAAGAGTGTCATCATTTGTTTAAGTAATTAATATGAACACTCTATTAACACAATTTTTTGTGTACTAACTGGGCAGTAAGCCAAGGGACCACTAGCCAGCTACGGGCATGTTGAGTAATAAAATCCGGCTTTTTCATGAGATATAAGAATAATATTATAGATACGAGATGGGAGTGTATGAATGAATGGCAAAAGTAAAGGATAAGTCATTTATGTATGTGGCAGTAAACGAGTGAAGGAAGAAAGAATTTATATACACATACATGTATATGGTGGTTGTATATGAGTCGTTTAAAGGAAATCTTAAAGACTAAGCACATAAGTTTTGCAAAGGGACAGCCATGTAACAGCTTGGGTTGTTCAAAATGTGTGCTCATATTTTTGTTTACTCGTATGCGTATGTGTGAAGGGAGAAAGCCTCGAGAAAAAGGCCATTGAGAGAAAAGCAGAGTGATAATATCAAGGACCAAGAGAGTACATTTCTTGAGTGTGGAATACCTCTTGCTAATCCATTCCATTGAGCTTTGTAATCTTCTTCTTTTATTTTTCTACTAATAGTTAATAAAGTCATCATTACTTCATTTCTATCTTCCCATCATTGCCATTGTGTTCGTTGTGTGTGATCTTGGGCGCATTATTTCCTAACAAAAAGAATAAATTCATGACATCTCAAGATGGCATTTCCATTGAACCACGCCATTGTTTGATCAATGTTGATTCATAATCACAAGAGCAAAAAAAAATGAGTGGTGGAATTCAATCTAACCATCTTTACTTTAACTATGACCAGCCATCGCAAACAGAAACTAACACAATAATACTTCTATATTTACATCTAGTCATCTAGTAGCACAATTCCCTCGTAATTAACAACCATGATGGCAAGCCCACTCATGATCCAAAAAAGGAACTCTCCTAGTGATTCGCATTCAACTCCCCTTCTTCAAGCGGAATCTAGCAAAAAACCCATACTTAATATCAAGCTGCATCTATTAGCAAATTTTTTTCATACTTAACAACCCATTATAACAAAAGCCCACTTATGATCCAAGAAATGAATTCTCCAACTAATTCGCATTCAACTAGAATCTAGCAAAAATCCCATAGATAGTATAAGCCCTCTCAACCACAGAACTCTTCTTCATTTATGGTACAGACTCATAACACAGTCACTCTACAACTACAGATAGGAGTTCACAGTCTCACTCATCATGTAATACAACTATTGCAGACCATCATTACCTTTCTACATCGTTCCTAAAGCTGAATCGTCCACAAATTTCAAAAATCAATGCCACACATCTAAAACCTAGATTTTCCATAAAACCCCTAAATCTCAAAATTCAAACAGTACCTATAACGCAACTATATACACACACATTAGATGTATATATATAAATATGTATGTAAGAGAGAGGAAGAGAAGGGACCTTGAATTTGACAGGGCGATTGGCTTCACGATCGTTGCAAAAGATGGTGCGGTGACCAGGAGCCTGAGGCTGGACCCGACCGAGTCGAACGGACCGATTCGAATCGATTTGTTGACCTCTTCGTGAATCGCCACCAAGCCTTGATCTAGATCCCCTCATATCCTCTGCAAATCCGTCCGATTCCGATGACCGGACTGACGAAAATGCACAAATCTCCGATCAGCTCTCTCTCTCTCTTTCTCGATTCTACCAAATGAGGTCGACGATTGGGTCTCTGTAATTTTGAATATTTATAGGTCTGTGTATATATTTATATATATATATATATGCCCTTGAATTTGCGATATTTGTACTGTATTAATGGTATTGAGGCTGATTCTTCAACAATTGGTATTTATAAACCCCGTGAAGAAGTTTCTTAGTGGGCGTAGAGTGACGCGAACTCTCGAGAAAGCGCGTGAGGTTACGGAGGTCACAAGGTTTTGTTGGTGGAAGAAGTTATACTTTGGGTCCGTGTGGTTTCAATAACGCAGCTATTTTCCAACGGATATTCACTAACGTGCGCCGTTGGGGACAGGTTATGATGGTTTGAGTTTGGTACTGTCTCTACTCTAAACATGTCAATAATCCGAATCACAATTTAATTTTATTAACAAATTGAAAGGAATTTAAGTGGTCTGATTACATAATAATCTGATTTGATTTTATATATCTACATATACACATAAATAATATGTTATTCGTTGTGTATACCAAGAATTAAATCCATATTTTATTTTGTTATTAAATTTTCATTTTTTTGATGGACATTTATTAAAAGTATTCATAAGTAAATATGTAAAAAAATAAAATAAAATAATGATAAAAAATTCACACATCGCACTCACAATATCTCCTAAGAGGTTCGAACTACTCACGAGATTATACAATTACAACACATATGCGCCGGTAGCAAACATATAATTTGGTCTTTAATAATCTTATAATAACAATAAAAACTTAAAATTATTTGCTAATTTTTATTTTTGTAATAATTGTATAATCGAATCGGTCAAATATTAGAAGCATTACTCGCGAATTTTATCCTCCACACATATAATGCACATTCGAATTTCATTTTAAATAGACTCTTTTAGTTTGGTTCAGTTGTAGTTTACTAACGTTGTTATAGAATAGTTTTCAAAAATGTATTTCTTATGTTTTTAAGGATGATATTTGAACCATATTTTAATAAATTTTCGAACCGTTGGGGTGAAATGTGATATAAAGAGTTTATATTAATTAAATATAGGGTCCGTGGTTTTAAAATTATTCTGATATTAAAATAAATTTTGGAAGTGTTCCGATTTTATTTTATTTTGTTTAGGAGGATGATATTGTAAAGAGATTTCAAAAAAATAAAATAAAAATTTGTAAACTCAATGTGAGATGAAGGAGCAGAGTTATGATCCTTCTATTAATGAATAATGGTACAAATTTTATTTTCTTTTAAATTCCCTTAAACAGATTTCTATATGTGGTTATACAAAATAATAATTAATTGGAGAAAACAAGTTAGAATTTTCGTGATAGTAAAGAATGACGTTATCATCAATGAACGTCTTAATTTCCCGTATGGTTTAGATAGTCAAATTTGTGCAGAAACACAATCCTATTAAAAAATAGAAATTAAATTTTTTTCATAAAGCTTCTTAGTCCTAAACGTGATGGATTACTGATAGTATTTATTCATAGATTAATTTTACCGGTCATTTATTTTATAAATATTGTTGAATGGACTCATTTGAAAACAACTGAATGTTTACTTTTTTCAAAATTGTTGCTGATAATTTTATGACGACTTATTGAGTTTTAAAATTAAATTGATTGGGCCTGTTATGTTTGAATCAATGACTTTAATAACATTCATTGTGGCCTATTCTATTGAGCTTCAATGAGGCTTACCATAGTTTTCAGCCGTTGGACTTTTCATGCCAATGCATTAGTCATGCACATTTTTCTTTTGAAAAACCAATAACAAGAAGAAAAAAAATGGAGAGAATTCGGCCCTAGTTGGTTTGCAATTCTACAATTCAAAAAATAATAAAAGACATTCTCATTTTTTATAACTGAATTTTATAAAATTTCTAAAAAAAGTTTTTTAAAAACTGAATCAAACAAATCTTTTTGTAACTCTTACAAACCAAGCAGCCATTAGGGTCTGCTTGACATCCATCTCGGAAAACTGTTACGTTTAAAAACAGATTTTTTTGTATGGTTTTTTGAGTTTGAGAATCAGAAAAACATACCAAGAAGGCACTCATTGTCCTACAATATCCACCAAATTCGAAGTTTCTGAAAGAACATCATTGTAGACAAATGACATTTTGCAAAACTAATCCTTATTGTTTATTGAACGATAGCTTCTCAATATACCCAATGTTACACAAGGTAGACGTAACTCATATAGAGAATATGAAGCTGCTACAAATTACAACAAGTTATTTTTCTAACTCAGAAACAGAGACATTGATATATAGATTGCAGAAATTTTTCGGACCGAAAGAGAGCCTCCATGCTTGGGTGGAAAATGATTAAATGTCTCTTTCTGATTCAATATGGGTATACTTTGTTGTAGTAACTGTGGGGAAGAAACATGACCTCTTTATGCTCTTAGTAGGAATTGCTGAGGATTATATAAATTATGAAGGTCTTTCGAAGCCACCACCAATCTGCATATGCAACCATTCCGGTGATGAACCCCTACTATAATCCCTTGGAGCTTGTGAACCATATGCCACCGCCATTGTATCAAATGATTGTTGACCAAACTGAAACACCAAATAGAGAATCATATATGAGTCATATGATTGCTGAATCAGAGGTCGCCATAAGAGAGATGAAAGCTATGGAAAGAAATCCTATAATGCTCAATTTTATCGACGAAGATGTCTTCCTTCATTCCATTGAGGAAAATATTGATAATTCCGTGACAACTGGTAATTGCGAGGATGTATGATACAGTAAAACGGTGAATAGAAACTAAAAAATAATAGAGACCATTGAAGGCAAGTAGGTTGAACAAAATAGCAGTAGCCAAAAGAGAGAAAATACCGACAACAATTTAAGTGTGTTTTGGGACTTACATCTTTCGAAGGAAATCTTTCAATGCTTGGGGGAATTCTCGAATTAACTGCTTCAATCTTCATTGACAAGAACTGCAACACCCATTAAATTGTATATCTAAGGTCCAAGCTAGAAGTACAATGATGTCAAATATAATGTAACAAGTCATTATCGAAAGTAAGTGTGTACCTCAACTTGACTCTGTAGCGATTGGATATAATTAATTATCTCATCCAAGACAAGTGCTTTGCCAATGACCTGAATCAAAATAATGCTACTTAGGAAAAGTACTATATGCATAAATTTAAGTATGGATCAAGGGCTATACAGCCACTAGGAATTATAGAATCATAAGTCCCAAAGGAAGTGATTGAAACCAACCAATCATCTTTCAATGAGATTTATCTCGTAGTCCAATAATTAGATAGGAAATGCCATAAACTGTCCAATCTCACTGCATGGCTGGCATGGAGGAAGAAACGTATTTGGAGTTAATCAAGAAAATTCAATGGATTCTGCATGATGAAACAGCATTTTATCAAATTGTTTTCCAAAAACAAATGAGGATTTGTTCTACATTTGCCTGTTTCCTTATCCACTTCTTCTTATTATTCTGAGTGCAGGGTGATGCAAATTATTATGAGCCTGGTTATATGAGTTCCTCTTGCCAACAATTCTAATCCTTCACTCTGACCTTCTACGAATCAAGCCATTAAGGCACTTTAGGATTGATTATGTTGCAAGGGGTATTGTCAAGGGAGACAATAGTTGTATGTGTATACATGATCCAGTCTGAGGTCTCCAAAACCATCCTCTGATCCTATACCCACTATATAAAGTATTAGATTTATACATGAGCGAAAATAAGCAAGTTTTCCTCTTAGTTTTCACAAATTGTCATGGCCATACATAACAGTACAACACTGAACAAGAAAACTGAGCAGAAAGAGTGAAATGAAAGTGCATGCTGTTCAGAAGTTACATACTCAAGAGATTAGGCTGAAAGTGATAACTGTTAAAAGTATAACTTTGACCTTGAACTCATACGGCCAAACATTAGTACTCCCTTCGTCTATTTTTAGTTGTCCACTTTGCCTACTTTACTTGTCAATTTTTAATTGTCCAGTTTCGAATCCCGATACAATATTATCATATACTTTCCTAAATTATCCCTCTTCATTAACTTCAAAAAACAATGGACCCCACTAAAAACCACAACTATACTATATTATCAAGGGCAAAATAGGAAAGGAAACAATGTCAAAAAAATGTTGACTTTTCAATAGTGGACAATTAATGTTGGATGGAAGGAAGGAGTAATTTATTTGCCCGTCACCCTATAGTCACCACTGGAAACAAAGCACATAGTATGTTGTCAGCTATATCCCGTCTTACTATGCAACATTTCCCGAGTGATGAGAAGTTGCAGTTTTTGTTTCCCAGTACATATAATACAAATTAATCTAACTTGACTTGGTAAATTTCGTTCATTTGTTAGAACTTACGCATCAGCAAATTTTGAAGGCGAACCGGTTGGAATATAATTAATATAACATAGGGCAGAAAAAACCAACAACAAACAGATATGAGACACGAAAGTTACTAGCAAATCCTGCAAATGTGAAGTAACAAGACAATAGCAAAGTCTAAAAATGCCTATACCAACCTTATTACAGCCAGGAACCAGATCTTGGAGAGTTTTCATCCTTTCACTTATCTTCTCTCTCCTAGCCTGTCCATCAAACAGCTCTGATGAGAAAAATACGTTCGAAGCTCTAGATTTTATAGACTATTTAGCTATAACTGAAAATTCCAGCAAAAGGATGTTAAAATTATGACCATTATAGTTGGGTATCCTAAAATCATTTCCAGTTACAAATCAAATAGGATTGCAGTGAATTACCCTTTCTGCTAGACTGTGACTATCAGTAGCTTGACCCCTTCTCGCTCGTACGTGGATATAATCTTGCTTTGGTGCCTCTGCTGGTTTGCTATTTTGTTCTTCAGCTCTGAAATCACACTCGTCTCTCGATACAGATTTCTTAAGACGCTTACCATCACACCCATTCTGCTTAATTCCAAACCAAAATCATCATCATAAAAGTTTCAAACACAATCATCACCATATCTGGCCAAATTTAGTATGTAAATCAGTGAATTCACTCCAGTACCATTTTCATAAAGTATTAAATGAATAACAACCATTCATAGGAATTTCTGATCAGATCATTAAACATATCACAATAGCTCAAGATAATTCAGCTCAATTAGAAACCAAAATCCTTGGCAACAAAATTTCATACTTTAACCCCATATGAATGGAGTCAGCCCAAATTAGTCTGCAAATGAGAGGAAATTCACTCCCAGCAATTTGGAGTTGCCAACAAGTCAGTATATTGTTTTGAATCATACTCTTGTTCAGCAATTTCTGACTAGATCACTGAACAGACGTCAATTATGGCAGTATAGCGCGCGCGCACACATATATATATATATATATATATATATTGTGTTGAGCTTAGAGCACCGAATTGGTGTCTCAAATTGGAGGAGATTTAGTTTAAATTGGAAAAAAAATCTTATGAAATTTCAAATTCAAGGTGACAGAACTCAATTCATGATTCATCCATTAAATTAAAATTCCTCTAATTCCAAATTCAAGGTGCTGCGTGGTAGAATTCCAATCCAACTAGATCCAAAAAAAATTCGAACAAAATTAAGAAATGATAATCTACAAATCAGTGATGGCAAAAACAAGAGATAATTGCACAATGTGCATACACATATACTGTGATATACAGATATATAAACATACACATTACACACACACACACACATATATATATATATATACACTACACATACAGAGACATACCACAGAATTGGAAATACAGCTAATTACCATGACATTGCTAGTGCTGGTGGAGACAACCTTAGCTGACTCATCCTCCAAAGCCATCACAAGTCTCTTCTTACTCGCACCGCCACTATGCATCCCACTCCGGTCCAACTCCATCCGATCACCACCGCAACCATCTCGATTCGCGCCACCATTATCCTCAAAACGGCTCAAACTTCCCCCGAACCGAACACTCCTCAACTCCAACCCCCCTCCAGACTCACCACCACCCTCGCCGTTCATCGGAAACGGCCAGATCTCCGCCATATCGTACGACGGCGACCGAAACAACCAGTCCTTGACCAGATTCAGAGGCCGTGGATCCATTTCCATGCCGTGACCCGAACCGAACTCGAACAATGATCCGAAATGTTCATCGCATTGGTTCAATTTGTTATAGTTTCGAAGTGTTCAAGTGTGCGTTTGAAGATTGATGGTAGGAGTGAGAGAGAGAGTGTGTCTGATCTCCTTCAACAGTGGAGGTTGTTGGTACGCACTGTACCCACTGTGGCGTATTTCCCCACCACCATTCACTAGAATCTAGAGAGAGAAAGTTCGAGAGAGAGAGAGGTATTGGGAGTTGAAAGGAAGTGACTTCGAGTGAGGTTTTCTCGGAGGGCCAGAGATTTGATGACGAGTTTTTGATTCTCTCTTTCTCACGAGTACGTCTTGCTTAGTTTTGGACCGTTCGATGAGGATTCAATATCAGTCAACCATATGGAAATAGATAATTATATATACATGAACTTTTGTAGTGATAAAAAAAAACTTTTGTAGTGAAAATAAATAAATTTAATCCATATTTTCAAAATAAACAAATAATCCAAATGGTAATGTATAATGGGAAGATATTTTTAATGAGCATGTATTAATATTTTGTTCTTATTATCGAGACTTTTTGTATATTTTTAAATATTTTTTTATGCAAATAATTTAATACTTAATCAGCGCAAAAATAAGTATTTCTATACACAAATTAAATGGTTACATGAAATAAAATCTTACGTGTGAAAATAGCAAAGTTAGTTTAATTTGATTATTTAAAAATGTACTGTTATATTCACATTTGCACTTTGTTTGTTTAAGTGAAATATTTTTTTAAAAAAATATTATTATTTGACATTTGGTTGTCAAGAATATTATAATTGAAATAATTTTCGAATTTATATATTATGAAATTGTTAAAATTGTGGGACTTTTGTCAAAAATCAAATGAAAAAAATTTGAATACTTCCAGAGTTTAAGAACATATAATAACTTTAATTCCATGAAATAATGAAAATTAAATTCCAAACTTTCATATATATGTAATTTTTTTGAAATATAACTTATATATAGATATACATTTTTATTTTTTTTTAAATATATTTTTTTCGTATTAATTTAAGTGTTTATATTCATTATTTAATCCATTTCAAAATATATAAGGTCAACGTCATTTTATTTATATAATTTTGGACAGAGATTGGTGGGGTCAAGTACGAATGCGATCCTCAAAAAATGTGAGCGAATGGTTGGTTGCTCTGAACTTTAGATAGATTTGGATATGATTATAATAATAATATATAATTAGCTTGGTTGATTAGCACGTGATCTAGTTGTGCTCCCCTGCTAGAGATTCATTAATTAATGATGATTTTAGTTATGGTTTATTCATTTTGGGTTGAAGTTTCGGGTAGTAATACGGTGTGGAAGCTCATACAATGAGCTGTTTCTTGATCCGTTGGATTGGTTTTGTGATGGTGTCAATTATTCTTACAAACAATGACATTTTTTATTAATGATAATTGTGGGATTTTTAAATTGTAATTTAATAATAAAGGATATAGCGATATCAAGAACACAGATCTGAGCGACTTCGGACAATTTTTTTATTTTTTATTATTGCAGGTGAGAAATTAGACTAACTAGCCAATGACATATCACGAAACTCTCCTTTTATTATTAATTTTGATGATAAAAAAATTCTTGCATTACCAATTACAAGTTATATCTAAGTTTGTTGCTCTTTTAAGACACATATGAAGAATAATAAAATGGTTTTCGTGAGGATGTGAGTTAAGATTAATGAAAACTTTCATGAAAGTTTGCTCTTATAAGACATTTTATATCAAAATGTTATATATATATATATATATTAAGCAAACATTATGTTTTTTCTTCCAAAGTCAAATATTCTTTAGTATTAGTATTTTGTTTGATAATCTCTACGTATCATTGTTATATTTTTACCATAATATTAAAATCTTAAGTTTCAATTGAAAATTCAAATCTTGTTTTTTATAGGGAATGAAACTATTCGTTGTTGATAAAAAAATTACTTCATCATTTGCCTTAGACGCTGCATGTTAAATAAAAATAAAAAATGTTTCACGTTAGTGGACACAACCTAAATTATCATTGATCGGTCTTGTTTTACCTTACCACTAATCTAATTAATAAAATGACTTTTGACATAAATGAAAAATCTTTAATATGACCAGAGAAATGAGGTTGGGAACCTGTTCTCAACTAATCCCGCCCATTACAATCCTGAGACCTCACATTTCTCATTTAACAAAGTATAAGTTATTCGTATAAAAAAGATTTATCAAATGTCATCCCAACCCCCTTATCCGTCCCACTCCATTTTTAAAATTCTGAAGGAAAAGGAGAGGGGGAAGTAATGGGATGTAAATATTAGGTGAGATATAAATTAGGTTTTAGGTGGATACTAAAGGGGATTTCTACAGCTATACAATAATAAGGGTACATTAGTAACTTTATTTACAGACCACAAATACCCCAATGGTGTAGTATACAAAGATGACACTTTTTGCTTTATATCTAATTATAGTTAGACAATATATCCTCAATGGAAATAATGATATGAAACTTTGCTGTAAAATTCCACATGAAAAACATGTGCACTAATGTGACATGATAGAATTGACAATCCATAACATGTCATGAGCCAAAACTACTAGAAACAGAAATGCATTAGCTGTCCTCCAAGGTATGGAGTTAGGTGCTTCATTTCATGTCATGTTGTCAAATGTTTATGTTGTGGATTGTTTGCAAAGGAAGGACTCTTCGATGTCTTTTACCTCTAGATAGAAAATGAGTTTCACTTAGCCATTGGGACATTTGATGGATGATAGGCACCATATAGGTACTAATTCTCTTATTATTAGATGTGAGTCCTAACAACATCAACCATCTTTGCATTTTATTTTATTTTGGTTGGCATATAATATTTTCTTAGTCAAATATATTTTTTTATTTTTAAAAAAAAAATTAGTGGGTTTTTTTAGAAACTATTTTTTTCTCTGTGTTTGGAAAAAAATTATTCAATAATAATAATTTTTGTATAAATGTTAGAAAATATGTTAGTTTTTGTTTTTTCATTTTACATTATGGGCAAACAAAAATTATTACGAATCGAGATTTTTGAATAATACACTCATATTTGAAGAGAGTGGCTGGTATTGCTGGGCTTTTAGGCATTTGGTTAATACACTTGTATTTGTCGACAGAAATTTTTGAAAACTTGACTAACAAACTCCCAAAAATGTTAATTCAAGTAAGCTGTATGAAATTTTATGCAAATAAATACTAAAGCTAGGTCTATCAATTTTAAAATATATTTTTTTGACACTTTTTTTAAATGAATCAATCTAGTTACACTTTAGGGTTAAAATCAGTAAACCCCACTATATTATTGGATTAAATCAAGAAACTCCCACTATGTCTACACTTTCAATTTTCATCACTGCCCCCTCACCTTAATATACCCTAATATTTTAATAGAATTAATTTCATTCAAATCCCATAAAGTTTATTTAATCTCATTCAAATTTAAAAAACTGAATTCAAACCCCTTAAATTTGAAAAAAAACATATAATATTCGAAAAAAAAACATATAATATTCGGAAAATATATATAAAATTCGAAAAAAACATATAATATTCAGAAAAAATATATAAATTCAAAAATATATATATAATATTCGAAAAAAACATATAATATTCAAAAAATATATATAAAATTAAAAAAAACATATAATATTCGAAATATATATATAAAATTCGAAAAAAATATATAAAATTTGAAAAAAACATAAAATTTGAAACTTTTTAATAAAATTAAAAATAAATAAATTTTGAAAAAAAATATAAAATTTGAAATATATATAATGGGTAAATTACACAAACCACCCGTCAACTTTGACCTAATAACAGACAGTACCCTTAACGTTTCATTAATATCAGTTACCCCCCTGAATAGAATCGGAACAGTGATTCAATTGTTAGTAATAGGGAATTGACTAATATACCCTCACATATATGGAGATATTTCAAGAGTTTCTAGAGCCATGTGAATTTACATAATTACCCTCAAATTAAAAAACAAAAATAATGTATAAATATATATAAAATTATATATTTATAATTCGGGAAAAAATACTTTTTATATACTTTTTATAAAAATATATAATTTCGGAAAAAAATATTCGGAATATTTCCGAATATTTTTTATTCCAAATATATAAATTCCGGAAATTTCCGAATATATAAAAATATATAATTTCGGAAAAAATATAAAAATATATATAAATTCGAAAAAAATATATAAAATTATAAAAAGTATTTAAAATTCCGAAAGTATGTAATTTTGGAAAAAAAAATATAAATTCGAAAAAGAAATATAAAATTATAAAAAGTATATAAAATTCGGAAAAATATATAAATTCAAAAAATACTTTTATATTTTTATATTTTTTTACGAATTTATATATATTTTTATAATTTTATATTTTTTTCCGGAATTTATATGTTTTTTCCGAAATTATATATTTTTATATATTCGGAAAAAAAAATCAGAAATTTCCGGAATTTATATATTCCGAAAAAAAAATCGGAAATATTCCGAATATATAAAAATACTTTTATATTTTTATATTTTTTTCCGAAATTATATATTTTTATAAAAAGTATATACAAAATATTTTTTCAGAATTATAAATATATAATTTTGTATATTTTTATACATTATTTTTGTTTTATCAAATTAACAAATTAAGTAGGGGTATTCTAGTAATTATCATTACAAAAGTAATGGTTAAAATGTAAATGTATGGGTAGTAAGGGTAAAATAGGATTTTCAGTTCCAAAAAATTCAACTTTGACCAATATTTGAATTTTCTGGCGTTGACTTCTACCGGAGGGGGGTAAATGTTACAACGGAGCAAAAATTAAGGGTGGTAACTGATATTAATGAAACGTTAGGGGTAGTGTCTGTTATTAGGTCAAAGTTGAGGGGTGGTTTGTGTAATTTACCCTATATATAATTAAAAAAACATATAAAATTCAAAAATAATATATATAAAATTCGAAAAATATATATAATATTAAAAAAACATATAATATTCGGAAAAAATATAAAAAATTCAAAAAAACATATAATATTCGAACAAAACATATAAAATTAGAAAATAATATATATAATATTAAAAAAACATATAATATTCGAAAAAATAAAAACAAATCGAAAAAAACATATAATATTAGAACAAAACATATAAAATTCGAAAACAAATGTAAAATTCAAAAAAAATTCTAAAATTTGAAAAAAGTATATAAAATTCGAAAAAAAAGGGAGAGAAAATGAATAACCTCAATAAAACAAATAGGGTTAATTTCATAAAACTCCCCTATACTATCCAATTTAATCAACTAACCACTCATATGTCCACTTTGCCCCCCTATACTATCCAATTTCATCACTATGCCCACATTCTCCTCACATTTAGAGTCAAAATGTCTAAACTACCCTCCCTTAATAGTATAGGGGGATTTAGTGAAATCAACCGTTAAAAAAATTATTTTTCGAAAATAAATTATATTTTTCGTAAAAACTATAAATTTAAAAATATATATATATATTTCGAAAAATATGATTTTTTACGAAATATATTTTTTTTGCAAAAAATATATATTATGTTCCAAAATTTGATTTTTTTTTCGAAAAATATATATTATGTTCCAAAATATGATTTTTTTTCATAAAAATAGTTTTTTGCGAAAAATATATATTATGTTCCAAAATATAATCTTTTCCGAAAAATATTTTTTTTGCAAAAAATATATACAATTATGTTCAAAAATATGATCTTTTCCGAAAAATAATTTTTTTCAGAAAAATATATACTATTATGTTCCAAAATATGATTTTTTTTTGAAAAATAATTTTTTTCAAAAAATATATATTATTTTTTCCGAAGTAATTTATATTTTGGAAAATAATATACTCCCTCCGAAAAATATATATATATATTTTTGAATTTATAATTTTTGCCAAAAATATAATTGATTTTTGAAAAATAATTTTTTAAATGGTTAATTTCACTAAACTTCCTTATACTATTGATGGTAGTTTAGGCATTTTGACTCAAAATGTGAGGTGATGGGGCATAATGATGAAATTGAATAGTATATAGGGTAAAGTGGACACAGTGAAAGTTAGTTAATTAAACTGAATAATATTTGGGGATTTCTTGAAATTAACCCAAACAAATATCATTTATTTCATATATATACCTAGTTTAGTACTGCGGTGCTCTTTCATTTTCTCTCCTCCTCCGCAATCCAACCCCCCCTCCTTTCTCTCTCATGGCCACACAAGCAAGCCGCCTCCTTCAATTTTTATATATATTTTTGAATTTTATATATATATTTTTCAAATTTTAGATTTTTTTCAAATTTATATTTTTTTCCAAATTTTATATGTTTTTTTTGAATTATATACATATATTTTCAAATTATATATATATTTCAAATTTTAGTTTTTTTTGAATTTTATAATTTTTTTTGAATTTTATGTTTTTTCGAATTTTATATTTTTTTTCGAATTTTATATATTTTTTCATATATTATATGTTTTTTTCGAATTTTTTATATTTTTTTCCAAATATTATATGTTTTTTTCGAATATTATATGTTTTTTTCAAATTTTATATATATTTTTTTCGAATTTTATATATATATTTCAAATTTTAGAAATTTTTTTAAATTTCTATTTTTTTTCAAATTTTATATGTTTTTTTCAAATATTATATTTATTTTTTGAATTTTATATATATATTTCCGAATATTATATGTTTTTTTCGAATATTATATGTTTATCTCAAATTTAAGGGGTTTGAATGCAGTTTTTCAAATTTGAATGCGATTAAATAAACTTTATGGGATGTGAATGAAATTAATTCTATTAAAATATTAGGTTATATTAAGGTGAGGGGGCAAATTGATGAAAATTGAAAATGTAGGGTGTAATATGGACATAGTGGGGATTTCTTGATTTAATCCAATAATATAGGGGGGTTTACTAATAGGTGGGGGACTAGAATAAAAAAACCTAGAGTACTGAAATAGACATAACTTGGTTGATGGAAAATTAAATTTGTGACACACTACCAACTGCAATAATTGAAGAGAAAAATGGAATCGAGGACCTAATTTGAAGGCAGATACAGCTCAATCATAATCATCCTTGCCAATAAGCCAAATGGTCCACCCCTTGAGGGAAATGAGGAGAGGACCCGTAAAAACTAATTATTTGAAGACTGAGGTCTCTTGTGGGGTTTTGCTTCTTGAAGTTTTTATCAATCCATCAATTATAGTTCTCTTGAACCTAAATGTTTTTGCCATCTCCATTGGAGAGATACACCACCAATTTGGTGGACAATTCAACTTGATAACCATTGTTGAGTTTTCTTTTTCCCTTTCCATGCTTTTCGCCAATTTTTGTTGTCACATTCTTTTTAAAGTAAGGTAAACTCGTCATAATTTTAAATTATTACTATTATTAATACGTATAATAAATTCATTATTATTTATTGTACGCTCGACTAATGCAATTAGGGCTGCATACAAAATAAAAAAATCAAAAAATTCGGACCGGACATAACCGAAACCAACGGTTTGGTTCGGTTACCGTTTTCAAATTTCAAAAATCAAAATTTTCAGTTCGATTACGATTTTTACCCTCAAAAAACCGAACAGTTTTTACAATATATTATATATGTATTATTTATATGATTATATCAGATAACTTGTGAGACTTTGAGAGAATACGATTGTAATTTGGTAAGAAAAATAAACCTAATACAGAGTTAAATTACATTTTTTAAAATTTTACTAACTCCATAAAATAGATTGATGTAGCAAAAAGTAAAACCGAAATCAAGTGTAAAAGCGAAAAAAAATAAATTTTCAACATATACAGAAACCTTTCAGAAGTGAAAATTGTGCATAGTTTAATCCACATTTTATGAATTAGACAAATACAATTACACGAATAATGATTACAAATAGATCAATAAATAGATATGGAAATAAACTTGTTACTCTATTCTTATCAAAACTCTTGATTTTATAAAAAGATAATAACAATAATAAAAAATTTATTTATAAATTTTAAAATATCTATATAATGTTATTGAAAATGTCATTTATAAATTTTAATAGAAAAAATTATTTCCTTAAATATATATAGAAAATGTTATTGATATAATTTTTTTTATAAAAATCGAAACCGAACAGAAAAAAATAATTTAATTTAGTTTGATTTCTTTTACTAACGGTTTGGTTATAATTTTTATTTTTAAAAAACTAAAAAATAAGGTTTGATTTTGATTTCGGCCGAAACCAATCGCTTGTCTCAAACCCGACCTAATTCAAAAAATTTCAAATAGAAAGGATGCACATTACATTATGTGATGTGTGTTTGAGTCCCTAGTAAATGGACATGTTAATGTCCGATCTCTTTCTCTAGTAAAGTTGCGTGATTAACAGTTATGAAATGATTAAAACTGAAAAAAAAAAAAAAAAAAAGGCAATTTGATGAGCGGACGTGACTCCTACCTTTACCTTTATAATACTAGATAGCCAGACAAAAAAAGTAAAAAAAATTATATTGCTTTAACTACAAAATCCTCTTTTATATCCTAACTTGTTATTTGTTTAAAAATATAAGGTGAATTTTTTGTTGTTTACAATTTTCATTTAGTTTTTAGTATTTAAAAAATAAATTAGAGAAATCTAAAAAACATTCCAACAACAGTGTTTTATTTTTCCCTCGGTCGCATTTTCAGTGTTTTATTTTTCCCTCGGTCGCATTTTCAATAATATGAGGCAATGAAGCTTTGAAAAATTAGGGCCTCTGAGTCCCAAAGGACACTACTTGAGAAATATTGAGGTAAATTGTGTCATTTGACAAAAGTAAGCTGACAATAGTAAAAAATAAAATGAAAAAACGTGACGTAAGAATTTTAAAAATGTTACGATGACTTGATAATGAAGGAATCACATTTAAATACGAACGGGCCTATCAGTCAATAAGGGTCTGTTTGGCAATCAGGTTTTGGGTCTAGTCTTGGTCTTGGTTTTAGAATTTAGGACTAAATCATGTTTGGTTATATTTGGTTTTTGTTTTTGAAAACCAGCCCAAGACCACTTGGTCCTAACTAAAAACCATTTTAATATTTCTGAAATTTCCACTAATTAAAAACAAACAAAATAACAGATTTATCATATAAACAATATATTAAAAACAAACAAAATTTATGATTTATCATATAACAATATAACAGATTTAAAACAAACAAAGTTACACAAACATTTGAGAATGTGTTTCCTCTCTCCCGAACGAAACCCTACCCCCAATTCCAAAACCTACGCCGCCATCACTTCCTGCTTGGACGGCTAAAACACTTGTTCCTCCAGATCTCTCAACCATTTGTGATTCTCCCCCTCGCCGGTCGTCCACAACGCGCGAATCGCCGCCGCGCTCGTCCCCTGCACTGCCTTCTGGTCGCAGGACCCGGACATCATGACCATGGCCCAGGTGTTGGCGCTGGCGTTGGAGACGCCGGCAAGGCCGTGGACGGAGCCAGGGACGGAGACGGTGAGGACGATTCCGGGTTTTCCGGTGAGGTAGCCGTAGGCGGACGCACCGTAACCGGCGGATTGGTCGTTGTGGAAGGCGAGGAATCGGATTCCGAGAGCGACAGAGCGGTTGGCGAGGGAGGTCACCGGAATTCCGACTACGCCGAACATGTGGTCTACGCCGCCGCGCCGGAGAGCTTTGGCGATGAAGAGGTTGCCGTCGACCATGGAGTTTTCAGGCATAGGAACACTGTAGGACCATTGTCTATGATGCAGATTTCAGATTTTATATATATAAATAATCTACCCTAAAAAATAATAGAAATGTAAATTCTTTTTGGGAATTTTAAATATTTTTTAATTATATATAATTTTTTATTTTAATATTTTTTTTCAATTTGATATATATATATTTCATATTTATATATTTTTAATACATATTATATATATATAATATTATACCAATACCAAAACCAACTCCTTACCAAACATGGTTTTGGTTTTGGTTAAAACCACCCAAGACCACTTGGTCCTAAAATCACAAGACCAAAACCAAAACCAAAACCAGGTTCCCAAACGGGCCCTAAACATCATAGATTGGTAACTGTGTTTTATTATTAATTTTTAATGCCGAGAAATTACATTCCGAAATATATAGTATAGTCCCTTCGCACCAAATTAGTTATTCATTTTATTTATTTTCCTTGTCCGTTTGATAATTATTTTTATTTATTATTTATCGTTTATGATAAATATAACCAATCATTATATTTATTTATTATTGTCGATAAACAAATACATGATTTGATAACGTAAAAATATTTAACTATTTTTAAAAATAATAAATAGAAAAGCATATTTGTTAACTTTATTATTTATTTATTATTATTATGTATTATTTAATTTATTATGTTTATTATTTATTATTTTGTTAATTGTTTATTCATTTATTCATTTATTTTTATTTAAGTTATAAATATATATATATTTTTTTATTGTTTATATTTATTATTTATTCATTTATTTTATTATTTTTATTAATTTATAATATATTTTTATTTTATTTATTATTTATAATATTATTTATTCATTAATTTTATTATTTATAATATTTTTTATTTTATTTATTTATTATATTATTATTTATTAATTTATAAATATATTTATATTATTATTTATTTTAATTCATTTATTATTTATAAATAGTTTTAATTTTTTTTTTTTTAATGGTAAAAAATTCACACACGACACCTACAATGCTTCGAACCCCTCGCATTCCCAATTTGGGATGATGTTATACCATTACAACACATGTGCACTAATTAAATAGTTTTTAATTTATTCCTACAAAACACATGAAATATTTCGTATATATACCCGGCTACAGTAGAATCTAGGGTTGCACTCAAAATTGAAAAATTGACAAAACCGGAACAGACCGGACTGAAACGAACCAAAATCGGCAGTTCTGTTCGGTTACAGTTTTCAAAATTAAAAAATCAAAATTTTCGGTTTTTAATTTTTATTCTCCAAAAACCGAACCGAACCGAACCAATTTTATAATATATTATATAAGTATTATTTATATGATTATATCAAACAACTTGTGTGAAACTTTGAGAGGGTATGATTGTAATTTGGTATGAAAAATAAATTACCTTTTTCCAAAGTCCACTAACTTCATAAAATAGATTTATGAAGCAATAACTAAAACCGAAATCAAGTGGAAAAGGAAAAAAAAGTAAATTTCCATCATATACAGAGACCTTTCAGAAGTGAAGATTGTGCATAATTTGACATACCTTTTATGAATTAGACAAATATAACTACAAGAATAATGGTTAAAGATAGATGAATAAATAAATATGATAAATTTGTTAGCCTATTCTTATAAAAACTCCTTGTTTTATTAAAAGATGTTAACAGTAATAAAATTTTCATTTATAAATTTTAAAATATCTAAAAAATGTTATTTAAGTTATGTTGTGGTTATTTTTTTGAAAGACAATTATAAAAATCAAAATCAAACCGAAAAAAATGATTTGGTATGGTTCGTTTTTTTTTTACTAATGGTTTGGTTACGATTTTCATTTTTAAGAAACCGAAAATAACGGTTCGGTTTCGGTCCATGTGCACTCCTTACTAGAATCATAAACAAGGATTTGATATTTATCAAAACTAGGCTTATGTACAAAAAATATTTATACCTATTTATATAAATGATAAACACAAATAAAGTTAAAAAAACATATTTTTGGGTTAAATTTATTTATATAGACAATAAATTGTAAACAAAAACAACTACCAAACGAGCAATTAGTTGTACACTTTCGAATATTAATATAATATTATATACTTTCTCAAATTATATTTTTTTAAAAACAATGGGCCCCACTAAAGTACAATTATTTTACATTATCAAATAGGGATGACAATAATACCCGCCCCGATGGGGAATCGCCCCGCCCTGCCTTGCCCCGTTTAGCCCGGGTATGGGGACCCGATTACATAAATGGGGGCGGGGATGGGGCAAAAAAAAATCCCCGTCGGGTTCGAGGGTACCCCCGCCCCGCCCCGGTTATATATTATAATATATATAATATATATTTTTTATATAAAAATTTAATATCGGGGTACAGGGCGGGGCAAAAAATAAAAAAAATTTCGGGGGCGGGGCAGGTTCGGGGGGACTAAATGGGGGCGGGTTCGGGGATGGGGATCCCCGCCTCGACCAAACCCGCCTCATTGCCATTCCTATTATCAAATGATAAAATAAAAAACACAAAATATAAAAAAAATTGTTGAAAAATCAAATATCAACTACTTTGGACGAAGAGAGTATAGTAAAGGGTTAATTTCAGTAAACCCCTCTATACTATCCAGATTAATCAACTAACCCCTTGTGTGTCCACTTTGCCCCCTATACTATTCAATTTCATCAAATTGCCCCCTCACTTCTCAAAATGCCTAAACTACCCTCAATAGTATAAGGGGGTTTAGTGAAATTAATAGTATAAAGGGGTTTAGTGAATTATTTCGGAAAAAATAATATATACTTTTTGCAAAAAAAAATCATTTTTTGTTCCAAAATATGAATTGTTTTTTCGAAAAATATTTTTTTTTGCAAAAAATATATATTATGTTCCAAAATATGATTTTTTTCTGAAAAATAATTTTTTTGCAAAAAATATATATTATGTTCCAAAATATGATTTTTTTTTCTGAAATTTTTTTTTTTTGCGAAAAAGTATATATTATGTTCCAAAATATGAATTTTGTTTTCTGAAATTTTTTTTTTTTGCGAAAAAGTATATATTATGTTCCAAAATATGAATTTTGTTTTCGAAAAATAATATTTTGGAACAAAAATGTATATATTATGTTCCAAAATATGATTTTTTTTTTCGAAAAATAATTTTTGGAAAAAAAATCATATTTTGGAACATAATATATATTTTTTGCAAAAAATTATTTTTCGAAAAAAAAATTCATATTTTGGAACATAATATATTCTTTTTCGCAAAAAAAATATTTTTCAAAAAAAAAATCATATTTTGGAACATAATATATATTTTTCGCAAAAAATTATTTTTCAGAAAAAAAATCATATTTTGGAACATAATATATATTTTTTGCAAAAATTTTTTTTTTCGAAAACAAAATTCATATTTTGGAACATAATATATACTTTTTCGCAAAAAAAATATTTTTCGAAAAAAAAATTCATATTTTGAAACAAAATATGATTTTTTTTCGAAATTTTTTTTTTGCAAAAACGTATATATTATTTTTTCCGAAATAATTCACTAAATCCCCTTATATTATTAATTTCACTAAACCCCCTTATACTATTGAGGGTAGTTTAGGCATTTTGAGAAATGAGGGAGCAATTTAATAAAATTGAATAGTACAAGGGGCAAAATAGACACACAAGGGTTAATTGATTAATCTATAGGGTTTACTGAAATTAATCATATAATAAATCATCCAAAAATCACGAGTTTGGAGAGCAGTAGAACCAAAAACGGTGCGCCAGTGGAAGTTTGGCGGGAAAATGGAGCTGCTCAAATTATCAAAGTTCAAGCTCCAACTTCGAGCCCTAATCACGGAAGTTCGTCAACTCAGAGTAAGGATCTCCATCTCCATCACCACCTCTCTCTCTCTCACACACACACACACTTACACACCCATTCATGCGTCTTTATGAACTTTACAGGAAAGGGAACACTCTGCCACCGAACAACTTCAGCAATTAACGCAGGTTTCACCTAAATCCGAAAATCCCGCACATCTGTATATACACACTCTCTCTCTCACACACACACACATATATTTATATATATATACATACACACCACACGCACTTGCATTAATACTTTGTTCAGATCAATCTATTCGTGTTTGAATTTCAGAAGCGAAAGCGAAGCGAGGAAGATTTTGGCAGAAATTTTACCCAATTGCAAGCGGAACTAGCTTTGTCCAACGAGCTTCGGCAAAAGTTCGAAAAACAGGTTGTGAATTTCGCCTACAATGTGTTTGTGGAAAGTATTGATCGAGACCAATTGAATGTTTGTTGACAAATTCACCTAATTAAGTGATTAAACCAATTGCTTAAGTTTATGATTGTTTATTTAATTTTGTTGTAGCAGGTTCATTGCCTTCAAAATGACAATGCTTTACTTGAAAGCAAGCAAAAGGAGTTGAAGGGAACCATAGATTGTTTACTCCAGTCAAGGGATAATTTTATAAAAGCTTATGAGGTTTATATCTTTTATCTTTTACTCGGAAAATTTTGTTTTGAGAAATTAAATTTGAGGTACACTGGTTAGGAGTGGCATGACAAAATCAGAATGGAAAGTCCCATTTAGACTAGGTATGGTGAATGTGAAGTATTTATAATGAGGCATTTTGGGATATAAATTATAATCCCGGAGCGCTCTATATTGTCATGTGATTGAGGAGACTGTTACAAATGGAATCACAGTCGAAGTCCAACTGAAAGTGTTCCCATATGGGTCACGCCAGCAAGAATGCTGAGACTCGAGAGGGAATGGTTGTGGCTTTCTACATTGGCCCTGTAAGAGGATGGGTTGGGCCATAAGATCCGTTCTTCACTTATTCAGTGAGAACTTTAGTTCCCATCTCTTGATTAGATTGCAGCTTTAAGTAATTTCATTTCTATTTACAATGTAACCCTCTGTGACTCTTCCCCTCATATGAGTACAAAGGTTTATGCAAGACTCTTGCTCGCTCCTGCAGTGGATATGGCGATGGTGAAGCGCCTATATGCGCGGGGTGATATGCCAATGGTGTTAGGGTTTTTGGAGTAAAATCCAACAACTAAACCGTGTTGACTCAAACCTAAGGCAAAAAAGGGATTATTGTCAGGAACTATGTGAAATTTTTAATTTCATTGAAATCCGTGGAGACTCCCTATGTCACAGCTAAGTAGAGGGTTTATATTGGTTGGTAGAAATCCTAATTTTTATCTTGTGGCAAACCAACAATAAAATGATGTCAGCAGACCATTTATTTTTTCTGGGAAGATTCATATGATCTTGATAATGCTAATGGATACCTCCAACGGCTGTATCCTAGTGGTTCAGGTCCCTATGGGTGCAAAGTTGGTGTGTGTCTCAACGAGGAAAAAAAAAAAGCTAGTCAGCACACATTTTATTTGCAAATTAAGTTAATGGGCATCCTCACGTACCGGTATTTGATTGTCACGCATTTATATTTTATATATAGTCACATCAAGAAATGTATTCAGTTAGTGTACCCTTCATTAATGTCATCTATATGGGCAGGATTCCACTTGTGAATTGAAACGATCTATACAAACCAAGGATAAGAAGCTCGCTGTCCTTTACGAGAAAATCAACTCTCACTCAGCATTATTTGATTCAATTGAAAAAGAAGCTCACTCTGTCAAGCAAGTTGTGGATAATGTTCACCACATTGTGAGAGAAAAAGAGAACATTGGTATATACTATAGCTTTCTGAATTATGAATTTTTCTAGATGAATTCTCTAATGTCCATGAATGGTTCTGCACAATATGATTTATTCATATAACCATGGAAAAGGAGTATCATTTTGTCTCTTACCTTTGCTTGTTTTGTTCAGTGGCTGGATTGAGGAGCAAAATCAATGAGGTTTCTACATTTGAGAAATTATATGTTGGTGAGCTCAAAATATGAGTTGCCTTCCTTGTGCAGCTTGGTGTTCAGATTGTATTGTGATGTACAACGCATACTATTTATGTTGTTATCATCTCGGCTAGGGAAAGTTATACTAGTACAGTAGTATAGAATAATAGTTCTCCTATATAATCAATCCAGCCAAAACACAAATGAGGATGAGTTGTGCAGAACATTGAATCCTTGTAGTGATTGATTGCCTCCAATGTGTTAGTAAGTTAATGATTTGACTGATTTGGACTACCAAATGATTTGTCATCTTCCTTTTCTCCAACTAGTAATGGTGCAGCTATATTGGGTCTTCACTGCTATGATTTATTTCTAACTAGGAATTATGCTGTTATTTGCAGAAAGAATCTCTAACTTGGAAAATAAACTGAGGAATAATGAGAATGATATATGGAAGAAGGATAGAATGATTTTGGAGTTGGAATTACAGCTGGAGGCAACAAAAAATAATAACTGCTTCCAGACACAGATAGAAGAGATATCCATACATGCAATTATGATGATGCATATGTTTTCTTGATTCTGGATAATGAACTGTAACTTTCAGCCAAAATATATATCGGAAGTAGTTTACCTTAACCAGCCTCACCTTCAGAAAGCAGTATCAGCAAAGGAAGTGATCATACAGAATTTAATTTCTGAGAAAAAGGTCTAAATATAGTACTATAATGATTATCATCACTTCTATTATTCTCCATTTGGCTTCTTGTAGTCACTGTTCATTTCTGAACTTATCTTGAAATGGTGATCGATCAGCTGTTGCATTTCGAAGTGGGGAGTTTAGGAATTATCTTGCAGAAGATTCAGGATACTGTCACAAATATGAATGAAGAGGTAAGAAAAGAGGGTTTGTTTTGATTGTTAAAAAAACAGTGTAACCTTCTTCTTCTTGTGATTTTAGATATTTAAACTACACAATGATGAACCCCTAATATTTCTGAATCATATGGTACTATGAGATTGTTGAACCAATGATTCCAGGCACGTTCTATTACTAAGATGTGCTACTTTGATCTTTCCATAGATAAACTTGTCAACTTGTGAATATGATATAACTAGGGGGCTGGGCACCTACTTGAACAGCTCAAGTGCATTATTCAACCCGGTCAATCTACACTTTACATGATCCTTAGTGTGGTGGTTGAATTTGCATTTAAGTGCTTTTTTATGACTCTTGCAGTTGTCCTCCGGTTCACCCTAATGGGTCTTCCGAAAATGTACCTCACAACTTTGTAAATTCCTTGATGACAGATGGCCTTGATTTATTTTTGTTACTAATTTCTGAACTCTGCAAGATATGACTAATCCCTATGCTAGGATAAAAGAGTCTTCTGCTCAGTACTAGGAGGACAAACAGAAAGTGCGACAACAAGAGAAAATGAAAGTAACAGGTACACTATTTACCTGTCATCATTTTCAGTAATCAATTTCTTTTCTGATAATTTTCTTCAGTATTCAAGCTGTATACTCTCCAACATCAAATCTTCAATTTCATGTTTTCCCTAGAGCTGAATTTCAATAGATGGAAAAGTAAAAAATCATCTCCTTCCCTTTTTTTTTCGGTTTCCGACTAAGAAATCTTTCTGTTGTTAAAAGATAATATATGTACTCTCCTGAGATTAATTTATTTTACTAAATGGAAAGGCTTTAATCCATTTTTAAAACTGGGAGAGAGTCAATCTGGTCTACAATGTGCAGCATGCCAACTTCGAGTATGTGTAACTCAAGAAAGGCAATGCAAGTCTTTGGGGTCTTCGCACTTACATAATAAATGAATAAGAGGCTTATGAGATTGGATAACCACACTAACATAGAAAAGCCAAAACAAGTCTACAGTAATGAATTCAAAATCTTAACACTATATATCAGGTCAGTGGCATTCTTATCTAAGCTTATAAGTTTTCATGCTTCATTGGTGATGGCGTTGCTCTAGATCTACCGTGATGTCAGAAAAGTTTCCTGTTGCATATCCAAATCAGATGGGTCCTGGCAATATGAATTCCTATGGAATGATTCTTTTAATCACATCCTGTTCTTTTTGTTGTTAGGAATTTGGGATCCCAACTAAAGTTGTCTGCATTTTTCATGAATTTTGCTTCTTTTGAAATTATATCTTAATACTGTTTTGCTCTTATTGGCATACTAGGATTAAAGATGTGGTACAAAACAGAAGAGGAAATTCTCCAAATATGGCTTCTGCCAGAGGTACTGCTAAAAATACAGTTACTTTGCCTTTTCCAATCTTTTGTGCTTTGTCATCATAGTTAAGCCAAGGTGAAAAACCATCCTCCAGAATGGGCTCAGATAGAGAAGTTAAAAGTCTCTTTGAGAAATTCTAGGAATTAATCTTAACATGCAATGACTAATAATTTGTTATAGACTACTTTCACTACTATCAAATCATATGAAATATTACATTCAAAAGGGACAGGTAATTTTTGATAAAAGTATGTCATGGGAAAATTGATGACATTGTGCTATCAGATCGTCATCATCATCCTTGCTTTTATCCCTCACAAATGGAGTCGGTCACATGGATAGTCTTTGCCCACTCATTTCTTATTTATTTCATATCTTCTACTAGATATAATTATTTGAAACTAGTTCTTATCACTGTGTTCCATGTTAGTTTTGGTCGACCACTTTGTCTCTTTCCCTCTGCTAAAATCAAGCTAAGATGAAATTCCATTTCCGTAAACCATTTTGTGTTCGGGTTTTTACACCCGCCCAAGAACGCAAACAAAAACTAGGGTTTCAACCCTCTTCTGAAAACCAAGAAATTACAAATTAGAAAACGCACATACAAACACACACAACAATAATCGACACAAAGATTTATTGTGGTTCAGCCAAATGAGAGCATCGTTTCACTATAATCAAAGAGAGGATTATAAGGGGGTGATTTGCAAATCACACACACGCACACACACAGTATATACTCACGCCTGTATCACCGGAAATAATATAAGCACACATTATTCCTAACTCTCTCAAGAAGAATCTCAATCTAGGGTTCTTCTGATCTCTCTCTCAATCTTGTGTTTCTGTGTTTCTCTCACGCACCACGATCATAATACAATAGGAATAACCCATGTATATATATAGGAGAGGTAAATCAGATGGACAAGTCAATATGAATCAAATCCCAATTAGAATTGGAGTTTTAAAAGTTTTCCTTTTAAATTCCCGTATTTGGGTCACCGATGTTATATATTGGCATATATATATAATATGACTACTTTGTTATATTAACTTGTCCCACATCGGAAGATTGGAAAACCCACCTCTATATCCTCACCTATAAATATAGGGCTTCTCCTATTGAATTGTGTACACAGAAATAGAGAGAGAGAGTTAGGAATAATATACGTTTATATTATTCCGGTGATACAGGCATGAGTATACACAGTGTGTGTGCGTGTGTGATCTGCGAATCACCCCCTTGTAATCCTCTCAGTGATTTTTTAGTGAAACGGTGCTCTCCGTGGACGTAGACTTATTTGGCTGAACCACGTATATATTCTTGTGTCGATTGTTTGGTGTGTTTGTATTCGTTTTCTGATTTGCAGGTGTGCACGGCTTCGTACATAGGGTGTGCGAACCCTAACAAGTGGTATCAGAGCCCCAGGTTGGAGCAAATCACGAAGCCCGACGATCTGGTCCAGATCTGATTTTTTTGAGTGCCCTAAATCAGAAACCGACCACACCAGGAGCTTTGGCTCGACGAGACGAAGCCAGCAGTGTCAAACACGTCGCCGGAAAGGTCCTCACGCGCCCCCACGCGCCGCCTGAAGTTCCGGCCAGTTTTTTGGCTCCGTCGAGCAGCAGTTTCGGTTCGGCGTGATTTTTCAGAGCATCGTTTATCGGAACGAGGCTTATAATATATCTACGGAAAGAGAATTCGAATCCCGACGTTTTGGCGCAAGAATCAGCCCAATCAGAGCAGGGACGCGCCCGCACACACCCCGAGAAGGTACTGACTTCGTGATTAAATTTCTGTCTTTTGTGCGAATTTGTTTTGGCCCGTTTGGAGCCGTTTTTGACCCGTTTTGGATGCAGTCAGAGGCGTTCTTAAGCTTTTGAACCGCCCCCGACGCAACCGTATACTCGGTTTTGCATTCCGAATATCTCTAATAGGCTCAGTGGGAGCTATGGGAGAAGAAAAGACAATAATGATCGACAAGTTTGATGGTACAAACTTTACCTATTGGAAGATGCAAATTGAGGATGTGTTATTCCAGAAAAATTTGTATCAACCGCTAGAAGAGACGAAGCCAGATTCGATGAAAGAAGAGGAGTGGAATATCCTAGATCGAAAGGCTCTTGGCACGATCAGATTGACGTTGGCAAAATCTGTTGCCTTCAATATCAAGAAAGAGAAGATTGTAAAGTCTCTCATGGAAGCTCTTTCAAAGATGTACGAACAGCCGTCTGAAGCAAATACATTACATCTTAACAGCAAATTGACGAATCTGAAGATGTCCGAGAATGGGAATGTTGGTGAACATCTCAGTAAGCTTAATGACATTTATGGGCAGTTGGAATCAATTGAAGTAGTGTTTCAAGACAAGGTGAAATCAGCTTTTCTCCTTAATCAATTGCCAGAGAGCTGGAACGCCACAGTGGCTGCAATCAGTAATTCTTCAGGGATAGACCTGCTGAAATATGATACCGTTGTGAGTATGGTACTCACAGAAGAGATCAGAAGATAGTCGTCGGACTCTTCAAGCAGTGGCACAACATTGAATGTCGACACCAGAGGCAGAGGTTTGAACAGACAGAAAGGCGGAAACCAAAGGCGTGGCCGTTCCAAGTCGAGACGGGGAAGATCACAGTCTCGAGGTCCCAAAAATTCCAAAGCAATCGAATGTTGGAATTGCGGCAAGACTGGTCATTTAAGGAACCAGTGTAGATCCCCGCAGAAGGTAGCGGATGACAAGACAGAGGCAAATATTGTCTTAGAAGAAGCAGATGATACACTGATATGCTCTTTGGAGAGCAAAGAAGAGTCTTGGGTTTTGGACTCTGGAGCATCATACCATGCCACCTCAAGTCGAGAGCTCTTTGAGAGCTATGCACCTGGAAACCTCGGCAATGTTTATCTAGGTGGCGATCAACCCTGCAGTGTTGTTGGCAAGGGTGAAGTACATATCAGACTCAACGGATCGATATGGAAGCTGAGGGATGTCAGACACATTTCAGACTTGAGGAAGAACCTGATCTTAGTAGGCCAGTTGGCGAGTGAAGGTTATATGACCACTTTCAGTGAAGATAAGTGGAAAGTTTCCAAGGGAGCTATGACTATAGCACAAGGAAAGAAAACAGGTACGCTGTACACTACCACCAAGGCTAGCACATTTATAGCAATTGCAGAAAGCAAGAAGGATCATAATTTGTGGCACCAGAGGCTAGGTCACATGAGTGAAAAGGGACTCAAGGTTACGTTCGCAAAGGGAAAGCTACCAGGTCTAAATTCGATTGATATCGACTTCTGTGAGGATTGCGTATTCGGTAAGCAGAAGATGGTTAGTTTTCAGAAAAGCGGCAGAGAACTCAAAAAGGAGAAGCTTGAGCTAGTTCACACTGATGTCTGGGGGCCAGCAAATGTCTCATCTATTGGCGGAAAGTCCTGTTTCGTCACCTTCATCGATGACCATTCCAGAAATGTATGAGTTTATTTCTTGAAACATAAATCTGAAGTGTACGGTGTGTTCAAGAGTTGGAAGGCTATGATAGAGAATAAGACGGGTTTGAAGATCAAAGATTACGGTCCGATAATGGTGGAGAGTATCAAGACACCGAGTTTAAGAGATTTTGCTATGAACGGTATCAGATTAGAGAGAACTGTTCCACGTACACCACAACAGAATGGCGTAGCAAAACGGATGAACCGAACATTGACTGAGAGAGCCAGAAACATGTGCATTCAGGCAAGGTTGCCGAAACAGTTCTGGGCAGAAGCAGTCAGTACAACAGCGTACTTAATCAATTGTGGTCCATCAGTACCATTGGAGCACAGAATACCAGAAGAGGTCTGGAGCGGTAGAGAGGTAACACTTTTACATTTAAAAGTTTTTGGTTGTGTTGCATATGTACATGTTAGTGACACTATGAGGGGTAAGCTTGATCCCAAGTCACAAAAGTGTATTTTCATTGGCTATGGTGGTGACGAGTATGGTTACCGCATGTGGGATGATCAGAACCGAAAACTGATCCGAAACAGAGATGTAGTGTTCAATGAAAATGTTATGTACAAGGACAGACACACAACAACCTCAGAGCCTACAGCACATAGTGATCCTGTGTGTGTTGAGTTAGATGATGTTCAAGACAGTGAGAGTACTCAGTCAGACGAACATATTGCAGATGGAAATACTCAACAGGTTGATACACCGCAGTCTCCGACTCCTATTCCTGTACCTAGGAGGTCTTCACGGCAGCATGTGCCGAATCGGATATACATGAATTATTTGTTGCTCACAGATGGAGGTGAACCAGAGTATTTTGATGAAGCATGCAGTGCAGTAGATGCGAGCCAGTGGGAGCTTGCAATGGAAGATGAGATGAAGTCCCTTATTTTCAACAAGACATGGAAGCTAACCGAGCTGCCGGTAGGAAAGAAAGCTCTCCATAATAAATGGGTCTACAGAGTTAAAGAAGAACATGATGGTTCTAAAAGGTACAAGGCGAGACTTGTAGTAAAAGGCTTTTAGCAGAAAACAGGAATCGACTACACCGACGTATTTTCTCCGGTTGTGAAACTGATTACCATTCGTTCAGTTCTTAGCATTGTTGCATCAGAGGGTTTGCACCTAGAGTAGTTAGATGTCAAAACTGTTTTCCTCCATGGTGACATAATGGAGGAGATTTATATGTAGCAACCGGAAGGTTTCTTAGAGAAAGGGAAAGAGAAACTTGTGTGTAAGTTGGAAAAGAGCTTGTATGGTTTGAAACAAGCTCCAAGACAGTGGTACAAGAAATTCGATGGATTCATGCAGAGACATAGTTATATCAAGTGCAACGCTTACCATTGTTGCTACTTCAAGAGGTTTGACACGAGTTACATTATCCTCCTACTTTATGTTGATGACATGTTAGTAGCTGGATCTGATTTTGCGGAAATCAGTAAGTTAAAGAAGCAGTTGGCAAAAGAGTTCGAGATGAAGGACTTAGGCACAGCGAAACAGATTCTTGGTATGAGAATCATCAGAGACAAGCATAAGGGAATTTTGCAGTTGTTTCAGGTTGACTACGTTGAACGGGTTTTGAAGCGGTTCAACATGAGTGATGCTAAGTCAGTTAGCACACCTTTGGTTAGTCATTTTCGATTATCCAAAAAGCAGTCTCCCAAGTCAGAAGCAGAAATGAACAACATGGCCAGTATTCCATACGCTTCAGTTATTGGTAGCTTGATGTATGCAATGGTTTTACAAGGCCAGATATTGCATATGCAGTGGGAGCAGTCAGCAGGTTCATGTCCAATCCAGGAAAGACTCACTGGGAAGCAGTGAAGTGGATATTGCGATATCTACGAGGTACCACAAACAGATGCCTTTATTTTGGAAAGGGTGAAGTGAATTTACATGGCTATGTAGATTCAGATTTTGCTGGTGAGATAGATCACAGAAGAAGCACTACTGGTTATGTCTTTACAGTAGGTACTACAACACTCAGTTGGATTTCGCAAATACAGAGGATTGTAGCATTATCTACTATAGAGGCTGAGTATGTAGCCGTGACAGAGGCTAGCAAAGAGATGATTTGGTTACAGGGTTTGTTGGCAGAGTTGGGATTCGAGCAAGGAAATAGTGTTTTGCATAGTGATAGTCAGAGTACTATACATCTGGTGAAAAATTCAGCATTTCATTCTAGAACCAAGCATATAGATCTTCGTTATCACTTTATCAGATCTCTATTAGAGGATGAAGTATTAACACTTAAGAAGATTCAAGGAAGCGAGAATCCGGCCGACATGTTGACCAAAGTGGTGACAACAGAGAAACTGAAGTTGTGCGCAACTTCAGTTGGTCTTCAAGCTTGAAGACAGAAATGAGGGCACCGAGCACTGATCATTGATGGAGTTGATTGATGAAGGCAAAGTCGTCAAGTGGGAGATTGTTATATATTGGCATATATATATAATATGACTACTTTGTTATATTAACTTGTCCCATATCGGAAGATTGGGAAACCCACCTCTATATCCTCACCTATAAATATAGGGCTTCTCCTATTGAATTGTGTACACAAAAATAAAGAGAGAGAGTTAGGAATAATATACGTTTATATTATTCCGGTGATACAGGCGTGAGTATACACAGTGTGTGTGCGTGTGTGATTTGCGAATCACCCCCTTGTAATTCTCTCAGTGATTTTTTAGTGAAACGGTACTCTCCGTGGACGTAGGCTAATTTGGCTGAACTACGTATATATTCTTGTGTCGATTGTTTGGTGTGTTTGTATTCGTTTTTTGATTTGCAGGTGTGCATGGCTTCGTACATAGGGTGTGCGAACCCTAACAACCGAGTACTCGGTGGTTATGCATGTTCGCGCAAACGCGCGCAAGTGCGCAAAAGCTCTTGGCCAATTTTTCACCATTTCGCGCAAGTGTGCGCAAGTTCGCACTTTACCGAGTACTCGGTAAAGAACCCACCGAGTACTCGGTGGTTCTTTAACATGCACATTCCGTATTTCTCCAATTCTCTTCTCGAAACTTCGAGGAAAGGAGTCACCAACTAACATTTTGATCACAACTTCCAGAAATTTAATAATTTTCTCCCTTCAATGCAGCGTCCTCTCCATGTCAGCAGTATAATTCAGTTAACGACCCATTGCAAGAGAGTAAGGAATCCGACTCCCGTGTGTCAGAGGCAAGTGAAGTGTTTCTTCCTCACTGCTTGAATAAAGTTGCCGTAACTCATTATGTGATACTATGTAGAAAAATACTTAATTTCTGCCATCTTACAATGGCAGTTTGCTTGCTCTCCTCCACACTCAGCCATATTGGCACCTCAATCTGCAGCAAATGGTGTAAGCATTTCCGCAACTGAGTCAAAGGTATGAGGTCCTTAGATTTTCTCACGTGTTGTTTGAATATATTTGAATGGAATCTGGTTTGTTATTTATTCTCTTGCTATACAAACAAGTTAACAGACTATGGACTTTGTTTTAGCAATTACAGATTGTTTGAAAAACTTATTTGGTTAACTGTCCTTTTCGGCCACCTGAGCCCAATCTATTCTTCTTTCAATAGGATAACTGCACAGCTGTAACTCACCAGCCAGATTCTGAGAGCTCAACTAACCAGTCAGAAACTTTCAAAGATCCAGGTTGATCAATTAGTGTCTTTCATTTTATGCTGAATTTAAATAAACTCTACTTAGATTAGTTTTCTATTTTTGTATAGCAATATTAGTTACTAGTAAAATGTTCTCAGTCGACCACTATAACTGATGAATCATTGTGCATAAGGGTGGAAAAAGAGAGGGAAACATAATGAAAGCTGTGTGTTGTTCGAGATAGATTGGTTTGGGACCTTGGGTCACCCAACTTTTTATATTTAGATTGGGTTGCAGAATGGCCCAACAATCTTTTTTGCGGTTCAGTAGTTTTGGTAGCATGACGAAACTCTTGTGAGAATCCTTGGTTATTTAGCCCATTCGTTTCAAGCTTAGGCTGATCACAGGCCTCAGGCCTGCTCAGCACAACTTTATGTACTTGTTTTATTTACTTTAGCACCACAGACAAGATACATTCAAATAGTCAAAATCTTGATTTTATCCGGTAAAATCTTACGATTCTACGATTTTATACGAATATGTACAATTCTACTACGTTTTTATAATAATTTGACGATTTCGCCCTTCATATGAAATGTTCAAAAATTTTATGATTTAGTTCAATATCCCAATATATGGCTTAAATTTATGAGAAATCATTTAAATGACCAATGTATTAGAGAAATTTGAAATTTCTAATATGATTTAGATTTTTAAATCAAATATTTAATTATTAATATATTTAAAAAAAAATTAATACGAGTTGCTAGAATCTTACGATTCTACTTACCCTAAAACGATTCTACCTATAATTCCAATTCTGATTGTCTTGAGACAGAAGCTAAGGTGCAGGAATTCAGTCCATCCCCAAAGCAACTAAAACACAAGAAGGAAAGACATTCCAACCCCTGAATAGCCATTTTGCACCAATAGCATCTTCCTAATGAAAGCACAAGTCGACTCTCTCTCCTCACAGTGATATTGATTTAAGATAAATTATGCTTTCATCCCTTGAGATATGATTTATTATAATTTCACCCATCATTTGAATAATTACATTTTCACCCCCTCTAGGTCATCAAAGCCAATTTCGATGATTGAAAAAGTTAAATGACATATATACCCCTGAATATTTCTCAATAATGGTGTAAAAAATTGGGTTTTTTTTCTGATTTGTCTGTAATTGTCCAATTAGTGTGTTCAAATTAGGGCAAAATAAAGCAATAATGTAGTAGACTGGAGCAAAAATGTTCATAACAATAAATCTGGAGGTATTTTAGACATTTCATCTAGTATTGACCGGGTTTGATCATGTCGGAATTTCATCCCAGGGGGGTATTTGTTACAACTTTCAAACTTGAGGGGTGAAACAGTAATTATCCAAAGAATAGGAAATGAAACTGTAATAAATCATATCTGAAGGGAATGAAAGTGTAATTTACCCTTTGATTTATAGTTGAATAATTTGTATCAATTTATCTATTCCACATGATTTTTCGTAGACGAGTACAAGAGAATATTGAAGCGATTTCTGTAGTCATATTGAAGAGTTGTGTGTTAAGTCAAGGCAGACGAATACGAATTTTTCAACGCAACTGTCGACAGGGCAAATTTAGTTGACATTCGATGAAATCAGTGTTGTTCAAACATGGTTTGGACTCCTGTTTGAATTTTCTTTGCATTGTGACACAAAACCCATCCTATCATGAGTTGGCCTTTTTATATGCTTATTATGGTTTCCTGATATATCTTTTGCATTGTGAGACAAAATCCATACTTATCTGGGTTGGCCTTTTTATATACCTCGTGTCGTTTGCTGGATCGCTCATTTTTTGTAGGCTACCTTATTACCATAATCTGAATTAGGGTAAAAAAATAAAGAATAATAATTCACTACATGTTCAGTAGTTATGATCCAGACATAATTGACACTAACGGTATCGGTCTTGGTAACAGTCGTGATATCGGTATAATAGACTCGTATAATATATGTCTTAAAAATGAGTATCGAATGAATATTGATGCTAAATAATGATATCGGCACTTTCCAAAAACGCTACGAACCGGGCGATACGCGTCGTAACGGACCGTTACGGTGAACCATGGTTACAACCCATTTATTCATGAGATAACCTTCTTTTGTCACCTCATGTGAGGGGATGGTGAGAATATGATGTGGATGTTGAAATGTAATTTATTGTTTGAATATTTTATGGTACCAGCATGGTTCGTGATTGTGGCATTGATTCAATTGTTGGTATAATTGATTCGGACGATATCGATGTTAAATGTAACTATTACTGAGAATTGATGCTACATAACAATAACGACACTTTTAAAACTGTTATGAACCAAACGATAGGCATAGGCATCATCTCGGATACAACGAACCAGTGGTACCAAATAATGGACAATAATCTGTCTTGTATAATTGATTAAGACCTAATTCAGGATAGTTGGTATGCTGCTCCATTATCAAAAAAAAAAGAATGTAATACAGACATGGCCTTAGGTTCCTCACTTTTGCTAAAGCATTCTTCAAGAATTAGGCACAAGCCGGACAAGAACTTGAAAAATGAAGTTTGCCTTGAAAAAGAAAGCTATGTGGGCCCAAAACATATGGCCTAGGCAAAATGGGCCCTTTGTTTTCATAGTTTAGTCATCATTTGTACACTTCAAGTGATTTGATTAACCCCTAGTATAATATTCAATGAATGTTAACTTTTTTCCTTTGTTGATTATATGATTGCATTACTATATAATATTCAGATTTAGGTGATAGAGTTTGTGACTTTCGTGGGAATTTTGGTTTGGTGATACCAAAAGTGTGTGATTACATTTTGTTAGTGACTTGTAGGAGCTGCTTAAAGGAATTTATTATTCATATCTTGGTCACCAACCATGTATAGCTCAGAAGATACTTCAGAAATAAATAAATAAATACTAATTGAATACTAAAGAAAAATGACCACTCATGACCTTATTAGTTTTCATATCTTCAGTTGGTATTAGTACTACCAAAAAAGCTCTCTTCTTCTAATTTTGATGTGAATTGTTTGTCTTGTTAACCTCTTTTTGTCTTGCAAGTGGACTTAGGGACCCAAAGCAACTATTTATTACATAGAAATCAGAAGAAATTATATTTACATGGATGCACACAATTGTCATGTCTTTTAAAGCAAAATGCCATTGTAAAATAATTGATCTATGCTGTGCACCAGCTTAGCTATCATATACCTATTTTAGCTTTTTAATGCATTACATATGTGACGAAAATGTGGATGTATATATGTATATATATATATATATATATATATATATATGATTTACTAAGATATTGTTCATTGCTAGGTTTGCAGTCGCGGTATCGGTTGTTGTAATGGTAACGATATCAATGTAACGGACTTAGGTCAGTATCGGAGTTACGTAACGGGATTTGGTTATCGCAATCGCGAATTTTTTTAAAACTTTCACATCTTATTCAAAATGTTTTAATTGGATATTTTTGGCAACATAAATGAATAAAGATGATTTTTTGGTAGATTTAAGTGAATTTTATTTATTTTTTTAAAAATATTTAATATAAAAAATGAGTTATTAATAAATCTAATAACGTCGTCATTATTTCAATGCTTATAATATACTTGTTATGATATTATTAAATTAATTTTGAATTTAAATAAATAAAAAATTAAAATAATAAAAGATATAATTTATTTTCAACAATGCAAAATAATTTTATGGTTCACCACCAAAATAAATTTCATGGTGAATTTTGTTGCTTTTGTGATGTCATACAGTAATTTTAATATGAAAAGTCACCTTTAATTAAATAACAACTATATTCAATGTCCAAACTTCTTAATTTAAATTTTTAAAAAATTTCAAGTGTATTAACCGTTAAGGTATTTTTAAAAACGGTAAAAATCAAAATTACGATCATCATAACGACTGATACAAGTATGAGAATCAACCCACAACACTGTAACAACCCATAATCCCATAATGATAACGATAACAGACGATCCAAAAATCGTTAAGACTCTGGCCGGCGAACCATGCTATTGCCTCGAAAGTTCGTATATGTTAACATCGCAGCAAATATATACGACCATTATTTGAAGAGTTTGACCAAAAAAATGTACGTGATTGGGCTTTAGGTACACCATCTCATACATCATAGTATCAAACTACAGAATAATAGACCTCACGTAAGTCCAAAATATCACAGCATACGTTCAAGTGGCACCATCTTAGGTTTGTTCAATTTTGTATGTTTCAAACAAATTTGTGTATGTATGTACATTTATATATTCTGCTATTGATTTTTTTATTAAAAAAACATACTGTAGTACTTATTAGCTTTTACAATTACTCAAAACAGAAAATATACCAAAAAAAAAAAAAAAACAAATTCTACTCTCCGTATAAGTATTTGAAAAAAGGAAAAAAAAAACTTTGTAGAATAAATAAAATGACTGGTCTTAATTGTTTCCAGTTCCAGTTACATGAATGAAAATAATAAAATATTTTGACATTTCTGAAATTACAAAAATTATCTAAACTAAAACAAGGATTGTATTTATAGACTTTTTCAGTAGATTGGAATAAGTCATATATGTGAACCAGGAAGATGAGGTTGCGTGATTTGTTATTTTATTTTTTTTCGCCAATGAGAAGCATGGTTGACTAACAATTATTACAGCTCTTTAAAATATTCGTATTTAAATTATAGATCTGAGACCATTTATTGTCTCATAAATCCAGGAATCAGATATAATTCGGAAAATTAAAAGTTTACGCGGGAATTATAGCGTGATACGCACTTGTATCATTTAATATCATTTATTATCGATATTGGTAACATTAAAAAAAAAAAATCTGAAAATTGTGCAAGAGAATTGATGATTGATGATGATTTCATGGTCAAACTGTAATAAACAAAGAACCAGAGAACCGTACCCCAAAAATTTGGCAATGCATGAATTAAATATGAAGTAAATAAAATAACTTCTTCTACCCAATCCTACTTATTTATGTTGCATTTAATGCTAATTAGTTCACCTACTTGCGCACATATAATAATTATATAAGCAAGTTGAATTCACAATGTATTAAATTAGAACTGATAATTTCTTAAAATAAATAAATAAATAATCTGAATTAATATAGAATTTGGACCAGTTATTTTGATTACAAAGATCACAGGAGTAACTGATATTTTCTGTTTATGAAATGCATTGTATTATAGTTCTACCATGCCCCCTTCACTAATTGACAGAAATAACCCGTGACATATATTTTGAATATTAATTAAAAAAATTTAGTAATTTGAGTTTCCTTATTATTATTATTAAGTTTCAAAATTCTTTGAAATTAATATTGACAATTAACTTACAATTTATCAGGTATTTTAAATTGGACAAACACAAAACTCTACTTAACTTGAATTATAATGGGATTAAAATGTTCATGATTATTTCAAGTTTTGACAAATATATATTTATTTAACAAATAAAGTTCAATAATACTAATGTTTTATAAATTTAAAAGTTAGATGTGCTTGATTTGCATTTTTTAAAAACAGAAAGAGTACACAAATCTGTTTCATTGAGTATTTTAAAAATTACTTTAAAAAAAATCAGTTACAAAATGAATATTTTTAGATAATTCTTTTTTATAATTCTAAAAAACAAAAACAGAATACTGTTTTCAAACTTTTCAAAAAATAATTCGAGAAATACAAACCAAACATATTTTTAGTATTTCTGTAAAATTGAGAATGAAAATATCACTTTAGTATGTAATGAACTCACGTTTAATAGAAAAAGTTTTTTTTTTAAAAAAAAAATCTAATATTTTTCAAACTAATCATTCTCAAATAAAATTGAATTTGAGCAATACTAAATTGGTTAAAATTTTCAAATATCAACAAGAGTGTCATTGTCAAATTGCAAAATAAGTAAAAAAATGGCAGTCCCATATTCAAAAGCGTAGTGGCCAATCATGACCCTTGTATTTAGTGGTGAAGAAAGAAAGGTCATGTGGGGGACATTTAAGGGAAGTGAGCTCCTGAAGTGAAGCTATCAAGTGGGGATTCTACATTAATTTAATGGTGTACATTCACTCATTATCTTTTCTTTTATGTTTAGGCCCCGTTTGAATATGAAAAAATAGTTTTTGTTTTTTTACTATTCACCGAATTCAAAAAAAAATTACGTTTGGCAAACGCGTTTACTGTTCACTTTTTTTTTTTCAAGAAAACTGTTTTATGTGAATAGTGTGTAAAAATGGTTAAAACATCAAATACAATTTTTAATTATTTTTTGAGTTTTTTCACTGTTTAGGATACCACCTCCGCCACCGCCCCCACCACCGCCGCCACCAACCACCACCGCCCCCCGCCACCAGTCGCCGCCGCCAGCCGCCGCCGGGCCCCATCGCCGTCGCCTCTAGCCGCTGCTAGTCACCCACCGCCACCGCCCCCCGCCGCCACCGGTCAACACCGCCCACCACCGCCGCCCACCAATACCATTTTATTTTTCAATACAAATTTTTATCCAAACGTTTTTTTGTTTTTAGTTTTTTGCTGAATAAAACAAAGACAAATACAAAAACAGTTTTTATATATGAAGACAGAAAACAAATACAAAAACACAGGCTATCCAAACGCACCCTTAGGAATAGGGGTGGCAAAAAAACCTGCCCCGCCCCGAACCCGCCCCGCCTCGTTTAGCTAACCGAGACGGGTATGGGACAAAAAAAAATTCCCCAATTATAATCGGGGCGGGTATGGGGCACCCCCGCCCCGCCCTGATTAGCTATATATATATATATATATATGAATAAACATGTATTTACTTATTATGCTTTTGAATTTTTTTATTTTGATTTCATATAGATTTATTGTTTGATTTTGATCTCTTATAGTTAGGTTTGATTTTGGAATTTTATTGTTATTTGAAGAAAAAATAATATGTAAACCAGCACACATGTGTTGCAATGGTATAATCTCACTCCCAAATTGGGAATGTGAGGAGTTTGAGTCTCTTAGGAGGCATTGTGGGTGTGGTGTGTGAATTTCTTACCATTAAAAAAAAATAAAAATAAAAGTAATCGGGGCGGGGTGGGGAGTTGGCGGGTACGGAACAGGGCGGGGAAAATAATCGGGTATCACCCGCCCCATTGTCATCCCTATTTAAAAATTTAAATTTTTAAATAAATAAATATACATTTGGATGAACGTAGGACCTCAATGAAACCATACATACACTAAAGACGATTTTTTTCACTTAAGGGCGTGCAACCCTAGATGGGACCCACAACTCATCGAGATGGTTTTCTTAGCTGTTACCATCTATCATTGCCTCTTCTTTGCCGGACCCTCCTACGATGGTTCACTAAATAAAATGTGAAATACAAGTACCATACAACCAATCAGGTAGGCCAAACTTTGTACTCATCTTGTTCATCATATCAAATTGGGAGTCACATCAATTCATGTACACCACATGCATACCTAGCCTTGTGTCTGCATCTGCGTGGGGGTTTGTATAATTTATATATATATATATATATATTTGTATATATGCACTAATTTTAGTTTATTTTTAGTTCATAGGACAATTTTTTAGAGAGTTATGAGTCATCACAAAAATTTTAGTTTTTATATTTAATAGATTCAAGATATAATAATAGTTTTTACTGGATTCAAGCCTAATTCTTTTATCAAAATTTTATGTGGGTATTTACAGTATGTCATTAAAAATTACAATGACAGTGTTTATCTTTTTCAATAACAGTTGTGACTGCATCTAATGTCCTTATTTGTTATATTTAAAGTAAATATTTTAAGAACTCCTTTTTTTTTTTTTTCCTTTTTCCTTTTTCCTTGAGCTATGGAGTATTCCTAGAGACATGACACCACTATCATCAAAATCTATTTATAGTGGAATATTCTAGATAGTTGAGAAGTGTTCTTGAATTATGGAACATTTTTTTTCTTTCTTTCTTTTCTGCATAATATTCTTGAGTGAGTTATGGGTATTCCAACAGACATGACACCGCTATAATCAAGATTCTTGTATAGTAGATATTTTAGAGAGTTGATGTGTTATTGATCTGGATAATGATTCGTTTTGTTTGATATAATTTGTGCTTATAATTTTACACAGAAAAAAAAGGAATAAAAATTATTTTGAGAAATTAATATTTTAATTTTTTTAAAATACTGTTTCAAATATAAAAAATTCTTCTAAATTTTTTATCAAACATTGTTTAAAATCGTTTTTCCCTCCAAAAAACCAATCCAAACAAGACTTAAATAATATTGAAATCCTGTTTGAAAAGTCAATCCAAACATAACTTAAATATCGTTAACAAAAGAAATTTTAGTGTTAATTTACAACTGAAATGATTTCAATTTTTGTAAAAATATTGAAAACCCCGGAACTTTGAATACTATTTAAAGTTATAAACTACAGTTTGAAAAGATTTTTATCTTATACAAAGAATTTTCAGATACAAAGTTGGTGCTGTGGATGAAATTGGGAGAATTATAGTGAGTAATGGGCTCCAAATTTGTACTTAATATGTTTAGCTTAAAAAGAATTAGTGATGTACTTGTTTGTGCCCTTGAACACAAGTGTACTACAACTAATGATTTTTGGAGATCCATCAATAATTTAGACAGCGAATTTGAAATGTAATGTCTAATTTTATTTTATCTTGTATTTGAAAATTTAAAATTAATATCATGGCATGATAAATTCAAAATACCAAACACACCAACAATATTTTATTGTCAAAGCCACCACTTCATAATTTAATATATATATTTTTGTTTTGAAATTCCATAATAAAAAAAACTCAAAGTATTTTGATACAAGCAAAGATTGACATTACCACTTGCTCCCTCTTTTAATTATATATTTAAAGAAAAACAAAAATATAATAGGGTTAACTACAGAAAATACCCCTGTAGTATAAATATGGTGCGAATAACACCATGTACTTTGAAAATGTGTGTATTGACACCAGCATTTTTGGAAAACGTGCGAACAACCCTTGCAAGTTTCGAAAACGTGCGAATACCCCCTTATTTGACTTTTATACTCTCTTAAATACTCATTTTACCCTTTCTCTTAAAATTCAAATTCAAAATTTATATATATAAATTTCGAAAACATATATAAATTTTGAAAAATATATATAAAATTCGGGAAAAATATTAACTTCGAAAAAAATATATTAAATTTTCAAAAATAAAATATAGAATTCGAAAACATATATAAAATTCGGAAAAATATATATAAAATTTGGGGATAATATTAAATTCGAAAAAAATATATTAAATTTTGAAAGTAAAATATAGAATTCGAAAACATATATAAATTTCGAAAAAAAATAAATAAAATTCAGGGAAAATATACTTCTATTTTCTATTTTCTATATATATAAAATTCGAAATATATATATAATTCGTAAAAAAATAATTAAATTTCAAAAAATATATATAAATTTTGAAAAATAAATATTAAATTTCGAAAAATATATATATAAAATTCGAAAATACATATAAAATTCGAAACAAATATATAAAATTCAAATAGTTGTACAAATAGAAGTATAAAAAACACAAGTGACCAAAGTACAATACACCAAAATAAAATTTAAAGTCAATGAAAGTAGAGAATATAAGTATATTTCGCCCGAATTTTATTTTATTTTTCCAAAATTTATATATGTTTTCGAATTTTATATTTTATTTTCAAAATTTAATATTTGTTTTTCGAATTTAATATTTTCCCTAAATTATATATATATATATTTCAAAATTTATATATGTTTTCAAAATTTATAAATATTTTTTGAATTTATATATGTTTTTTCCAATTTTATATAAATTTTTGAATTTTATATTTTTATTTTCAAAATTTATAATTTTTCGAATTTAATATATATATTTTTTAATTATATATATATTGTTTCAAATTTTATATTTTTTTCGTATTTTATATATATATTTTTATAATTTTATATATTTTTATAAAATTTATATATGTTTTCGAATTTTATATATTTTTTTGAATTTTATATATGTTTTTGAATTTTATATATATTTTTTGAATTTTATATATTTGTTTCAAATTTTATATGTTTTTTTAGAAATTTATATATTTTTCAAAAAATATATATATTTTCTATTTTTTTTAAAATTTATATACTAAAGACATATATGTCATTTTACACGAAATGAGATTAATTCGCATATATTTTAAAAATTTGGATCAATTCGAACATAAGGGTTATACGCACTATGTTCAACCGAATATAATATCAAAATCCAATAGTTACTCACCATAATGACAAATGTAATGATGAATAATTTATTTTCCACCATAGTATCTCTGACCTAGCCCCAAAGACTGATAGTTTGGCTTCTCTTGGTTGCAGAGACAAATATTAAATATGGACTCGCCGGCAACAAATTAAAGTTTTTTTTTTTTCATGTAAGGTTTTAGATCTTGGTGGTTGAGACTTTCATGACTCCATTATGATCCATTTATTTTCTTGTCAAATCTCTTAAACCCGAAACCAATTTTGGTGACCTAAGTGGTTTACCAAAATATATTTATTTATTTAGGATGAGAAGAAATTTAAATTGGCCTCCTTTTATCTGACCAAAACTCAAACACATAGTACTAGTACCAATATATAGAATTTGAGTAATATATAGGTAACTTAGGTGTCTTAAATTTGACCTCTATTTCAAACTTGCCAAATGGATAAGAATTTAAAGCATTTTTTCACTGCCCTGGAATATTCCAAACATTGTCTTACTATCCTTGTTTAGGAAAAGAACAGACTTAAATTAGAGAAACCTTATCTATCTATCTATATATACATATATCAATATTATCTTATATAACAAGTCTTTAAAGTTGAAATTTACATATGTCACATATGTAACATATGTAACATTTGAGCAATGTTGCACAAGCTCACAATAACACATTTCACTAATAAGTATCTTTAGGTTAAATTACCTTGAGGTGATATTACAAATTTCATTTTTTTAAATTCCATTGATTTTTCCCTTTTTACCATTGACTAGTAATATCTTTCATAACAAGAAATTGACCTAGGTATACAATCAGCTAAGGTACGGGATCAGGAGAAGTACAAGTTGTAATCACAATAATATTATAATAAACTAAGTCAATTTCGATCTTAAAAATAAATACCGAATAAATATTAATGCTATATAATGATATCAATACCTTTCAGAAAAATAATACATTAGACAATGCAACAAATCATAATTCTATGACAATTTTGATCTAGTTAGCAAGAAATTTGATATTCATACACTAATAAAAATCAACTCAAATTTTTATTTCATTGTGAAGATAAACTTACATATATTTACCTTTGGTCCAACAACCATGTAGATAAAACAAAAAAATCAATTTACGAATGGATAGAAATAATTAAAATGAATGAAAAATTTATTTCATTCCGAAGATAAAATTACGCACATTTAATTTTTAAAAATTAAAATATGCTCTATTGAACCAGCCCTCACAAAAACATGAAAAGCAAAGTCTATGATGGATACAGATTGGATCCAGCAAAATATTATTGTTACATAAGGAAATAATTAACCCAAAGCTAATAGCCAAACACATTGTAATCAACCCATAATTTTTTTTCCCAATTGTTAATCAAAATACAATCATAAATTGGAGGATCACATTGTAATTGTAAAACAAACACAAATTAGAAAGTGGGACCCACTTTGTTAGAACCTTTAATCACCGTCCGATCTTACAAACTCATCATGCCTGACACTCCTCCCCATACACGTCGGCAACACAATAAAAAAACCATTAATAATCCACGTGGTAATCCCAAGTGGGTCCCACCGTTTTGCTGGAGTGAAGAAAGATGCCTTACGCAGGCAACAACTGCCCTCAGGCGTTCGTGTGTTATTAGCGTTATAATTCACCTCCTTCCCTCTCTTAGCTCTGAAATTCATATTCATATATATATATATATGTATATATAGATACAGACATATATACAGACATATATATATATATAGAACATATAGCTTATATAGAGTGAGAAAATAAACAAGAAATAGAAAAAAGTGTAGAAACGAGGGGGTTGGGTCGCAGTTATCTTCCCCCTCACGCATGGATCTCCTCTTTTTCTGAGCTCTTTGTCTCACTAAATTGTAACGATCACCAGCGAGGAAGATTTGTGCCGCCTCTATTATATACGCATATATATATATACGTGTATATATACGTGTATGTATTGATTTTGTATATCTAGCTATGGGAGCGTGTGTATCGACGCCGGAGGGTTGTGTGGGAGGTCGATTGAGTTCGTCGAAGAAGAAGTGCCGGAGGCGAAGGAAGGCACTGAAGCAGCGAGTCTCGTCTCGCTTGTCTGATCGATCCTTGGATAAGGTTCACAACTCTGCCCCTTCGGATCGCTGCTATAACAATCCCGCTTTTCACGGTCCTCTCTCTATCTCTCTATATATGCATATATATATATATATCATATATGTATATACACATATGTAGTTTTGTATATGTGAAAATGAATAGCAGTTTTGATCTATCCATTGAAGTTTGAATAGGCTCTGTATGGAATTGAGTTTTGATATTGGAGTGTTGATGGTTTGGATTGTGGGGGAAAATGGGGATTTTGAGTTCGCTAAGCTAGCTACATTGTGTGAAGCTGTGGGTTTCTTATATGAGCTATACTTTTCCATTTGGGTTTTCAACATTCAACTGGATTATATGATGACCTTGATTTTAAATCGAGAATTGCATGACAAATTGGTGGTCCTCTTTTGGGGTTTTTGATATTGTTTGTAAAGTATCTTAAATCACAACTATGAGAGGAAATTGACCGATTTGATTTTGGTTCTTCATTTTTTCTGGTAGATGAGCTGACAGACAGAGTCATGTGGGTTGGTTTGTTTTCTTGGCTATAAAAGACGTATAATTTGATCACATGTAGAATTGGATGCTTTGGAGGGCCCTCTCATGGCTACTCGGTAAAGCAATGACTGAAAACCGGAAAAGATCATAATTTGAGACCAATTCCCTGTTCATAGCATGGGGAGATGCCCCTCACATTATACAATCGCATCTGGGTTCAAAACTCCGTCTACTTTGTTGAAAACGACAGAGTGCCTTGTTTGAAGATTGATAATGTTGAAGATCTTGTAGTTTCGAGAATGGTGACAAAGAGGCCTTAGATAAAGTGGAATGTCGAAATAGAATTTATGAAGTCGATCCCAAGTAGTTCAGAAAGGCTTTGTTGAGTAAAAGAATGGGAAGTCTAGTATGAGGCCATCAAATTCCGCATTACAAATAGCATATGGCATTTAGTATATGTAGCCGATCCCATGTGGTTCGAAAAGGCTTTGTAGAGTTGATTTGAGTTGAATGGGAGTCTAGTCTGGTACGCTAAATGTCTAGGCCAGTTTATGAGAAATTAATTGGGTGATCTTGCCTATAGGGTTCTATAGCTTGATAAATTACAGAATATCCTATGTTGCAAATGACATCTAATTTTGCTCAAGTTATTAATTGAATTCATTGCGTCACAAAGGACCTAGGGACCGTAAACACTAGAAAGTAGATTGTACATGTAAAATGGTGGTTATGGAAGGGAAGTTATACTGTGAGCTATCATGCAGGTGTTTCACCGTAAGGAGGTTACAAAACATTTGGGCGGTGATTGAACGGCGAGTTAGGTGAGTTGGACATATGATTCTGGTAAACTTCTTAAGGACGCTACATAGATATTTCTGGGATGACTTCAACTTCTTAAGTTGTAAAAGCCATATGTAATTAAGATTTTTGGATCAAGAGTACAGAATTTTTGTTTTTTCCTTATTGATAGAAGACATACTTCATGTGTGTGTTGTCCGTCAATACATCTTTATGTGCAATCCCTCCTAGTTCCTACCACCCAAACACTGAACAAGCAGATAAGTTGAGATCATGGCTACATAGTGAAACAGAAAATGCTAAAGGGCTTCATTTACATATTGTTTATTTTAGTATTGTTATAATTCTGGTTTCTGTTAAATATTGCATCTTTCTTTCAAGATCTGCCTGATTTAGATATCTTTCAAAATAATAATCTGCCACTCTAGTAGCTGCAAATGCTGTCGCTTTTTCAAGATGAAACCAGTAGCATTTCTCATATATTGCTTTACTGATTCTTTCACAATGTGATAACAATGACAGGAAGTATTGAGGAGGCATGGTTTGATTCTGCTGCTATTCTTGATTCTGACTGTGATGAAGATTTTGAAAGTGTTCTGGATGGTAAAATAGGGAAATATGCAGTTTTAATCAAATAATTGAACTTCATCTTTGTTTTGCCTTTCTGAGCAGTTATCTTATTTTTTGACACATGTTTTCTGTTCTCAGATGTGCTGTCTCAAAATGGATTTGAAGTTGCATCTATATCAGGTATTGCTTCTCTAAGAGATGGTAATAAGTGAGACTATAATTTCAATTACCTATGAATCTCTTCCACTAATCAGCTACATGAACTGGGATACTTGTCAACAGGAAATTCTGCACGCAACTCTCTCAGTGAGGTTGCTAGAAGTTCTATCCATCCAGATGTTGATTCCAAATCAAAATCTGATGGACTTCCAAATGAAGGAAAGCAACCTGTTTCCCTGGGTGAAATCTCCTCTTCTGTGGATGAAAATGGTGGCCGGGAGGACGGAATGTTGGAAAATTGTGGAATTCTTCCGAACAACTGTTTGCCTTGTCTTGCTTCTACTCTCCCTTCTGTTGAGAAGAGAAGATCACTAAGCTCTAGTCCACCAAATACGAGAAAGAAGGCTGCATCAAGACTTTCCTTCAAATGGAAGGATGGACATTCTAGTGCCACTATGCGTGAGTATTATTACTGCTCCTTTTTATCTTTTTGTCGCTTGAATACAAACACAGATACATACGATCATTTGGATATAGTTACTGCTGTTTTTGACTGTTGTTACTACATTTCTCTGTTCTTTTCTCGGTTGGTCTGTAGTTACTTCTATTGGCATGATTGTTACTGTTTCTCTTTATTCACGTCTCATGTGTTATTCAATCATTTATAATGTCTAACAAAATGTCTGGTATACTATTCTGTCTGTTTTTTCGTATTAATTCCAAAAAAGAACATCTCAATTTGGCATCACATTCCGTGGTTTAATGTCCTTTAGTTACTTGCTTGATTCCTATGTCCATCAAATACCTCAATCTGCTCAGTTGTTCCCAAGGTAATTGTAGGCTATAAGTTGTTCTCTGCTTCAACTCTAGAACTCCCCCCACAAACATAATCAAAATTCAATTACAATACTACACGGTGCCTATAACAATTATAATGACATTACCAATTTTATACAGAGAAAATATTGCATGTCTTGCGATCAAAGATATTACTGTATGTGTCCGCCCAATATTTGTTTTCTTTCATGTTAGTTTGTAGGTTGCAGAAACCACTACCTAAGGGATTACTTTTATCATAACTAGAGTTAACGCGTTTCATAAAATCGAAAGTCTTCTGAGTGATACCAAGTGTTATCTCTAGTTCCGCTAAATTATAATATTAAGTTGGTACCTCTAGTATCGGGCATAGAAATGATTGTTTTTGAGAATTGTACTTCAAATGAATATGTCTGTGTACAGTGTATTTGTCAGTTGTCTTCATCGAAATGGAAATTTTGTTAAAATTTCTCTCTAATTGGAATTATCATCATTGCCTTAATCTCGTATGAATGGGGTTGGACATATGTATTCTCTTCTTTCTATTTATTCTATTACAGAACAAAATCCTACCTAGTAAATATGTAATTATTCATCAAAGTCCTCTAGCAAATTCAATCCTTTAAAAATATTTAGTGGGGATGGGGGGAAAAAATATGAAAAAGGCTGACAATGAAAGAAACAGGATGTCCTGAGAGGCTAATTCTTTGAATTTATAAATTCAGTGCAGATTGGTTTTATGTTTTTGGAGAACGTGTAAAATTACTAACTCAGACCTTTTCTGGTCTTTCCCAGTTTCTGCAAAGGAACTTCTGCAAAGACCAATAGCAGGTTCTCAAGTACCTTTTTGCCCCATAGAAAAGAAAATGATGGATTGCTGGTCAAACATTGAGCCAGGAACTTTCAGAGTTCGGGGTGAGAATTATTTTAGGTAAGAGTACAGTTATCAGAAGATACATGATTACATGTCTGCATATGTGTATGTATACACTCACACACAGATGCATACTATTTATTGGTGCTGTGTCTGTGTGTGGGTATTCACATGTATATGAAACCTACTTAGAAGGAGCACAGGACTCTATAGTTAAAACTCACATGCATGGTGTGTATCAAATATTTGAAATATACACGTTTCAATTGGTGATGATTTATAATTTATGAAGTGGATTATCGATTAATTTTTTATTCGCAGGGATAAAAAGAAAGAATTTGCTCCTAATCATGCAGCATATTATCCTTTTGGTGTTGATGTGTTCTTATCTCAGAGGAAAATTCATCACATTGCTCAGTTTGTGGAACTCCCAATAATTAATTCATCTGGGCAGCTTCCAGCCATTCTTGTAGTAAATGTTCAGGTCAATCACCTCTTTGTTTAAGCTAATTTTATTTGTAGTTTATATTTTAATTTATTGTCGCTAATCATGTTAAGAAAATCTCACACTCTGGAAGGTATCACCATGCTGAACAACTGCTACACTTAACTAGAACTTCAATATCTTGTAACCACAGATATCACTCTGAATACTCCAATTGTATACCTGCAATTCAAAATGGAATACTCCAATTGTATACCTGCAATTCAAAATGGATAGTTTAACTATTCTGTTCCATCTTCTCATCAATTAGCTTGAGATAAATTTGTTTCATTCTTCAATGGAATATGCCTGAGGGATATATTCCAGTTGGGTTTTGGATTTGTTTAATCTTTTCGAGCAGCCTGCAATTAGTTTTAGCATTCATTTTTCATTAGTGCTGTCTTCTCTTGTGTCATAAGCTAGTGTAGTACTGCACAGCCTTGACCATGCTTTTGTGGTCCCTTGCCCTTTTAGTGCCTTTAATTTCAATCTTGTGACTCATTTATTGATGACAAAAACCATTTCCAGCTGACTATTATTAATCTTTTCCTTGAAAAAAAAAACTACTTTTGACATTAAATATACCGAGTTCTTGTTCATTTTCTTCCACCCATCTTGCTACTCAGCATTATTCATGTCTTGCTTTGCTTCTGGTTATATAAAGTAAGTTTCTGGAATGCCAGCATCCTATATCATATTGTTGTACATTAACTTACTTCCCCTGAACATGAGACTTACAGAAGTTTTTAAAATTAAACTAGTATCATCTGTTCTTTCCTTCTTTATCTCCTAACTTATGAGACTCGAATTTTTTCTTTTTGTGGGTTCTACAGATTCCGCTGTATCCAGCCGCTATTTTCCAGAGTGAAACTGATGGGGAAGGAATGAGTATTGTTTTGTACTTTAAGCTATCTGAAAGATACTCAAAGGAACTTCCATCCAATTTTCAAGAAAATATCAGGGTAAGAGACCAACTACTGCCTTGTTTTTTTTCAAGAAAAGAAAAAAAAAACCTGGTCGTTCGCTCATGTTGTTAAATGATTTTCCTGGCACTGGTGCTATGATGAGATGCTCTGTGATTCCTTGAGGAATACTGTATTATTGTTAAATTCCTTTATTCTCCTTTAGTATGTACTTAAGTGGCACACTACATTTTCTCGGTAATTATTGTTTTCCTGGTAGATGTTTTATATAACGTTAGGTGGTGTACAGTAAGGTCAATTTTGGTTTACTCTTATCTGTTTCTGTTTGTTATTTGATATCCCTCTAATGAATTCACATCATTACAACCTTTTTTGAACAGAGGTTAGTTGATAATGAAGTGGAAAAGGTCAAAGGATTTCCAGTAGATAATATTGTACCTTTCCGGGAAAGATTGAAGATTTTGGGCCGTGTGGCGAATGTGGATGACCTTCCTTTAAGTGCACCAGAACGAAAGCTTATGCATGCGTACAATGAAAAACCTGTTCTTTCACGTCCTCAACATGAATTCTTCTCAGTAAGCTCATATGGTTTAATAAACATTTTGTTTTCTTTCAACCTTTTAGTTAAATTTAAAACACTGTGGAAGGTATCTGATGTCTCCTAGAATTGGAATTAATCATTATTTTTGTAAAAAATTTCTCAGTATTCTTTCTTCAACATATACTAGTTTTTTTGCACTGTATGTTAAAAATATTGGCTTGCTAGAAATGTTTTTGCATTTAGATCTCACTGTCTGTTCTAATTAATCTTTATATACATTGCAGACTCTTTTGCTTTTTTTTTTTTTTTTTTTTTTTTTTTTTCGGTAGTTATGTTGGACTTATACACTATAAACGAACGTGCAACATTTGTTAGTAATTTGAATATCTTTTTTGACAAATAAAAAATATATCCAAAGGCACCCAAAAGGGGAGTGTATCCCAATACAAAGAAAGAACACGGGATTAGAGAACCCAATAAATGAACCTTTTCCTCTATGGATTTACAATGTCTACCCCAAACCCAAACAAAAAGGAGAAGATATATAAAGGTCCTTGGTAATTCCTATGGAGGACTCAACCCCCTCAAATGGCACGTTTATAAGTAATTACATTTTTGGTATAGTGTTGCAATACTACTGTATGACTAACTATTACTACTTTATGACTTCCTTTTGATTTAGCGAGTTGAAGTGACATTAGGTTGCTAAATATAAAAAACTAGGAATTTCGGAATGTAGGGTTTTTCATGCTTTCATCTCAGCCATTATACCTTGAACTTTTTACAGGGTGAAAACTATTTCGAGATTGATGTGGATATGCACCGATTTAGTTACATCTCTAGAAAAGGGTTTGACGTATTCCTGGATAGACTAAAGCATTGCATTTTGGATGTTGGCCTTACAATTCAGGCAAGTTCTTCCACTACCTAAAAAGCTTGAGTGGGTTTTCCATCTAAAATATCCCATTTTTCTTTTAATTTACTTCTGATTTTTGTTTCTTCATATTGCAAGCTATTACTAATATTACTAATTCATTTCGGTTATAACAGGGGAACAAAGTGGAAGAGTTGCCAGAGCAGATATTATGCTGTGTACGGTTAAATGGAATTGATTACATGAATTATCAGAAACTGGGTTACAGTCAACAGTCGATTTAAATTGTGCACATTCCCTGTAAGACTCTAAGTTAATATTTAATAAAAGTAAAATTGATAGAAAGACTTTGTGGCACTCCTTTTTCTACTTTTACTTTCATTTCTCCGATTATTCAGGGCAAGTATGGGCATATGTTCTTGTGTGTGTGCGCGCACATTAAACAGATTGTGCAGGCAGACAGACAGACAGACGCTGAATCTGATTATCGAAACCGAGAATATCTATTATGGATACATTACTGTGAGAGAGGGAAATAGTTCTGAAGTGTATCGATTTGATGTATTCTAGATTCATACACGCCTAGCAGTGTGCACTATAGAAACATAATGTCATCAAGGGCTCAGATAGATTAACTTTGACTTTCCAACAAATTATTGAGAAGCTATTACATACTTTTGCTATAAATCCCCAGTTTTAAGCCTTGCAAGGACCAAGAGGTTTACCACATAAACTTAGGTTTCTGGAGAAAGAGCTCTTAGGAAAATCACTCAGAGGCTTCCCAAAAGGAATTTGTCCCACCAGAAGATTATCGGATAAATTCAACTCCTTCAATTTCTTCAACTTCAAAAAGGCATATGGAATTCTTCCAGTAAACCGATTATTCTGCAACATCAATCTCTCTAAGGAGCTTACATTCCCTAAAGAAACCGGCAAACCAGACCCTAACCCATTGTAGCTCAAATCCAAACTCTGGAGCAATCGTAGTTGACCCATGGAAGCTGGTATTTTTCCTTTCATAAGGTTATGCGATAAATTGAGATACTGAATATCGAGTAATGCTCCATTCCCAATATGCTCAATTCCTCGAGAAAGTATTATCTGAAAGATCGATATATGTCAACATACCTCTAGAACTGCTTTGCATCTCGAAAACCTGATACGTCGAACCTGTTAGCTTATTTGAGTGAAGGTCGAGCACACCCAATCCTCCAAGGTTTGTAACTGTTGGAGGGATCTCTGCAACAAGTGAATTTCTAGAGAGGTTCAACAAGTAGAGTTGAGTCAGGTTCCCAAGCCATGCAGGTATGTTTACCCTGAGATGGTTAGCTGATAGGTTCAGTTGCTGTAGTGAACCCGAAGCAGAGAGCAAGTATTCTGGAATTTCCCCATGAATACCACATCCCGCCAAGTGAATCTGGTTAAGCGAGGGCAATTCTACGACCCACTTGGGGATGGAATAAAGACTCAAATGGTTGAACGACAAATCTACTATTTCAAGATTTCGAAGTGAAGACATCTCACGAGGCAAAGCTCCTCGAACCATGTTGTGAGAAATGCTTAACGTCGTAAGCTCAGAGAGGTGACCTATTGATCCGGGTAGATGACCTGATAAGTGGTTGTCATTGAGATATAGTTCTTCCAAAGATGACAGGTTTCCTAAACTGGAAGGGATAGGCCCTTCGAGCTTGTTATTCGCGAAGTCAATCCTTTGAAGGGAAGCCAGATATACGAATGCAGGAGATATCGTTCCAGTAAGACGATTATCGTGCAGTTCCAGGAAGCTGAGGGAAGGCGCTAGGGCTGGACAGAAATGGGATCTCTCCCTCGAGATTGTTGTTATGTAAGAAGAGGTACGAAATGGCAGTCAAGTTAGTTACAGAACGGGGAATTTTCCCACTTAAATAGTTGTTAGACAAATCGAGCGTTCCCAGACGCTTCAAGTTACCAACCACAGATAATTTTGATGAAGATCCAAACTCACCAATTTCGCCAAGTTCGTAATAGAGTCGGGTATCGCGCCAGAAAATTGGTTCGAATCCAACGCCAGACTTCTAAGGTTTTCGAGATTCCCAAGACTCGAAGGGAGAGACCCTGACAAACTATTCTCGTGTAGATACATTTCTTCGAGTTTCGACATCTTACCTACAGTTTCGGTAGTGGACCTCCGAGTTGGTTGCCGAACAGATAGAGCTCGCGGAGATTTGGAAGGCGGGAGCCAAATCTCCCGGGGATCCTTCCAGTGAGATTACAAAGCGCGCTAAGATCAATAACCTGAAGAAAGGTGAGAAGTGCCAGTGAAGGAGATAACCTGCCTTTCATAGTAGCCCTCCGGAGAGGACCACCATCTAAGGACACTAAGCCTGGGAGATTCATCTTGGTCACTCTACCGGTGACGTTATCACACGAAATGCATTGCCAGTCGCAGCAACTCCGGCCAACCCACCTCTCCAGCCGGCCTGAAGTGTCGGCGCGGACTTTAGCTTTGACAGCCATTAAGCCCTTGAGGTCCCTTGGGTTCATGGTTCGCAAAAACGGTTTCGGTTGGTGTAACGGTTTCGGTATCGGTGTAACGGAACCGGGTCAGTATCGGGGTTACGTAACGGTTTCGGTTATCGCAAGCGTGAATTTTTTAAAAACTCGCACATAGTGGTAAAAATGTATTGTAAAAATATATTGATATGGTACTTTTGACAATATAACTAAACTTTGATAATTTTTTTGATAATTTTAAGTAAATTTTATATATTTTTTAAAGATATTTAGTACCAAAAATAATTTATTAATGAATTTAAATGTGCCGTCGATTTTCTTATGAGACTATTCATAATATTAATTTTAAACAAATAAATATTCAAATCATAAAAGATATAATTTTTTTTCAAACTAATCCATGAATTTCATGTTCCTGAAGGTACTTAAAGACAAATAATTGGGAGTTTTTGATAGATAAATGAAGGTACTTAAAAATTTGTGTATAAAATGACTTAATAACCCTCAATCTGTTTATTATATTTGATGAATATTCCCTAGTCTTGCCCAATAACTATATTGCCCTCTCTGCACCTCCAGGCTCCAGCAGTTTCTTTTCAACCCAAATTCCATTTGACCCTATCCATCACTTCTGTATCTATCGTAGCCCCACCACCATCCCACAACCCCTTCTTCCCCAACCACCGTTGTCGTCAACGCAACACACCGACGACCTCAGCGGAAACAATTCTTGACTGCGAATTTGGCCAAATACATATACATACATGTATATATATATATATATATGACGATACAAGAACAAGGGCAAGGCTGTGACGCTGCTCAATACCAACGTGCAGGACGCCACGGGGAAGGCCGCGGGATAGAACAGTTCGACGGGAATGACGTTGATCAATTTCTTTTTTTTTCTTTTTTTTTTTAAAAAAAAATAAAAATGAACCGGTTCAACCAAAACCGGCTCGGAGATATATCGACCGGTTCGGATGTGAACCGGCCAACCCACCGATATATTCAGCCCAACCGTTGCGAACCATGCTTGGGTTACATGGCTTGTTAGTCCCCATTTTTGCTTCTCCAGGAGTAATACTAATGACAGTAATTATTGCAATAAGCCATAGTATCTGACAAGCCATTGTGCCTGGACAGATCAAATAAAAATCAGCAAATGTGGCTAAATTTAAATTAATATTGTTTAGGTCCTCTGTAATGTACAGAAAGTGCAGAAAATGTTTCTTAGGAACTCTAACTTTTGCTGCAATCTTCAAAAGCACAATGCAAGTGTCATAATACCATAATGTGGCCATCACTATCCCATGATGAATACTTATGAAAAGTTCTTCACACTGTATAGAGACATGTATTGTTGTCCATATATAGTCAAATGATGTGATGAGCTCCACTATAAGCACTTGCATGTACCATCAAACAATGGACCATCTTCGCATGGTTTCCCAAAATAGAAAAAATGAATCTCCCAAAATGGAAAAAAGGAATAATTTTTAATGGATGCACGTTTGTGTATGATTTATATATTCGATTCTTAGTCGATGCAATAATTCACTGGGATGCAACCGTGTATCACATCCGGTGGGTGAGTAGAGACGAAATTCCCGGCCACCCCTAAGAAATCGAAATATATTTACCTAAGTTTTGGAAAGGATTATTAAAAAAATGTGAAAAACAGAAGACAGCATTAGTTTAGGACGTAAATCAGAAATCGCTAGTACTATAAAATTTGTTAACATAGTTAGATAGAGTTTGAAATTTAATTAAATACATTTATTAATGGACTCGTATTATAAACATTACAGATAATATAGACTAAAATATAATTTACGGGAGACCACTTGCAATGGCATATGCAAACACAAAAGGGAATTAATTGCCATGAATTGAATGTATAATAAGACTATAAGAGAACTGAAAAAATTAAAAAAGCAAACCTGAAATTCTCTCTCTCCCAACAGAGACGAATGAGCTCAAATCCAACAAGTTATAGAACCTTAGAACACATACACTCGTATTTATATAATATATTGCTAGTATATATTGTATATTCTTTCAGACAGGACACTAAGGTTTTACAGGTACATCATACATGTAAGAAGAAGATGGCTGTTTTGTCCCCAAATGGAAAATGCCCACACCTTGATTTGGGTCGGTTCAATAGTGAAGGGTAAAACCGTCAAAGTGCCCTACATTCCAAGTTTTTATTTGTGTCACATTATACTCATTTTTAAATTGATACAAATAGTGATTCTCTACTCAAATACGTACATTTCATGTATATTATCTCACTGAACAACTCTCACTCATATGCTGAATGGAAATAATGTTTCTTGTATACTAAAATATACATATACCAGTGTAGGTGTATTATGAAATTTAATTTATTTTTTTATTTTACATCAAAAGATGTTGTAACATAATTTAGAAATCTTACTTGTTTTACTATTGTAATATAATAAATATAATTTATTTTTCAACTTTCTTCAATACTAAAAACTTTTAAATGGAGCACCTAATTATGATTTCTTAACATACAAGTGCCAGATACTGTGGATATCCACAGAAGTTGAACAAGTATGTCCCTATTTACAAAATGCAGCTACATTTTAGAACTGACATAGGCTTTCGCTTTCGCGTCTCTCTAAAATTGCAGTTACAACATGACTGCAATATTGCTCGCGATATGTTTTCACCGAATGTGATGATCCAAAAAAATGGCGCATTCTCTAAAAGCAAGCAATAGTGAGCTAGAGAACATAGTGTCACGGGCTTAGAGTTTTGGCACTACTCAAGTCACACGTGTGTGGTTAGGTGGGCCCTGATAGTAGTGTCACGCCCAGTCAGTGGAGGTTTTGCTACGCAACTCTAAGCCCGTGACAGTAGGCAGCTGCTTAATCAAATGTCAACCTCGAATATCTGAAGAGTGTGCAGTTGGAGACACTAGTTGCTTCCATGAGATATGAGCGACGATATAGATTTTCCTGATACGGATGCAGTTGGACTCAGAATGTCGCGATCATCTGCACCGAATTGAGCTTTTCCTGTCAACATCTTTATTGCTATTTGGGCAACCTCAGCGAACCAGTCCTCCTCTGGCAATAATCTGTCAAAACAAAGGTTTTTCTATGAGGACATACTCTTTCATTTAAGGCCATAACATCAGTAAAATCTATAGATAATGAACACAACGTATATTCCTACGTTAATACATTTGCTTTAAATGATCGAATTTGGTGTTGAAATCTTGAACAAGTGTGTCGAAATAGATTTAAGTGCATTGAAATCTCTTCAGCATGTTACTTTTAGTTTCGATGAACTCGATTTTTGTTTCAGCACATTTGTTTCGTGTGGTGATATTGTGTTAAATATATGACAGATATGTTGAAACATGATTTATGTGCATTGAAAAACACTACAGCAGAGGTTCCTGACTCTTGGGCATTAGTTACCATTTATGAACGCATTTTAGGCAACTTTCATTGCCTATGTGTGCAATGAGATCGCCTGAAACGACTATGTCACAGAGTAAGCATGCTATCTAAAATCCGTAATTAAGAAGGAAGGCGTAAAATGAAAGAAATGACACAAAATCTCTATAAAGCAAAGTGAAACATATGCTGACTCGAGCTTCTTGTTTTGGTGAAGTATACATACCTATAAGGATCTAATCCAGTTGCAGCAACTGCTTCAATCGCTCTACTTATTATGTTTTTGATAACTTGATGCAGATTCCGAGATAGGTATCGTCCTTGGGACGTAAAGAGTATCACAAACTCCATATCCAAATAAAACTGCACATTAAATGCCATTTTGAACTTCAATTAGTCCTTTTTATCGTTATAGAGAATATAAATATAATGTTTGCAAAAAAAAAAAAAAAAAAAAATTTTGATTTTCTCTGGTTCAAAATTAGAACCTGTTGAAGACCAAGAGGGCCTAAAGGTTTCGACTCCGCCTCAATCTCTTCCCAGAAGGTTTGGTCATCAGACAACCAAAGGATGACAGTCTCTGTGAGTCTCATCAATAAAACAGTTGCAAATCTTTCTCTTCCCACAAACATATCTGATGCAATGCTCACCATCCGTGTCAACTTTGCAAAAAGTTCCTGAAATGAAATATAAGTAGAAATGGGTAATGTTAGATGGGGCGTAATCGTTGTTTCCATATCAATTTGCGAAAAAAAATTCCCCCGAAACAATGGCTGCAAAATTCCTTGATTAAGTAGGTTTAGCATCTCAGTTAGAAAACCATTTTCTATAATAAGAATCAATTATCTCCAATTTATCTGAAATTCATTCTCGACATAATAGACATTTTTTATGACAAGAGTACATAGATGAAGCAAAAATATTATAACGAATTTATGTCATAGCGCAAGAATTCATTTTGTTCCACATTTCAATCTTCAAATGTCTTATTTGTGAGTAAAAGCACAATTTATTGTAGAAGAGAGAACCTAGAATGCATACTGGATTACCTGATATATAGGAGATGGGAACCATTCGGGCTCATCTGCAGTATCGTCCATACTAATATACATTTCTGAACTCAGACGAACGCCTCCATCTTCCGTAAAGATGAGATCAAGCGCGTGTTGTCGACAGAAGCTATCTCGCAGCTGATCAACCAAACGCTGAAGCCTCCTTTTCAGTTCTCTTTGTTCTGGAGCGCGGTTTTGCCTGTCTGAAGACCGTCTAGGGGGCTCATCCATTCTATTAAGCTGGAAGCCCGAAAGCTTGGTAGCAGCTCGTGGCAGCAACTCATCTGCTAATAACAATGCATTCGCTAGCAATGCTATCTGTTGCGCTTCAGACTCCGCCATCCTCACAATTCTGCTCCCGGATCCCTCCATCTCTGTCTCCATTGAACCTGGCAACGCGTTTATCAGCATATTGACATACGAGTTGAACGCTTGTAGGACACCTTCCAAAGCATGGTCCGCCAACTGCAAGCTCTCGAGGGCACCAACATCCTCACAGAAGTCCTGAAAATTAGTGTAAAATGCGATGAATTATCAATGTAGAGAAAATTTCATTGAATGATAATTTGGCCGAGTTTCTCCTTCTGCTTTTACACAGAAGCAAAACGCTCGCCCAAAAGCTATTTTAAATTTTTTGCCAAATATCATTGAAAACAATCCAAAAAACCAAAAACAGCGTTTGAAAAATCAATCCAAATACAATGAAGTGATGAAACATGTCTTGCTTGCATAGCCAACATATCTTGCATCATAAGGGCAAACATAGTTTATATATGATCCGAAACACAATGAAGTGATGAAACATGACATAATAATCACCTGAACCATGGAATTGAATCTGTGAGCACTGCTTGAAAGCTTAGGCTGCGATGCAATGACACTGCCAAGAGACGCGCCCAAAGGCCGTATACTAACTGGCGGATAAGAAAGCGACCAATCATCCGCAGCAGCAAATGCAGCAGTGGTTTGTTCAATTCTCTTCACGTTGGCACTCACTGCTTGCTCAACGCAAGGCCTAGCGACTTTCAAGACAATGGGCGAAAGTGCAAGTCCACGAGCTTCTAACAACGAACAATACCCCAAGCATATCTGAACACTCTCAGCGACAACCCTTAGACCTCCCGAGGCTGATGCCGAGGCCAGAACATGTTTCTTAACAAGAAAAACAAACGCCTCGGCCTGCTTCACCGCCCAAGTCACAAGCTCAGACGAATACGCAGGCTCATCCCCGAAAACAGCCAAGGAATCACTTGCAGACTGTGCAATCGTCGAAAAAACAAGCTGCGAAAGCGCAGCAGTATAGGCTGCTCCATGTGACAAACCAGATGGATGAAGATCAAGCATGCTCTGCCGCAGCTTCATATAATGAGACTTAAGTAGCAATGTGTGCGCGCGAGGACCATCCCCGAGCTGCTTTAGGGCTTGCACAAGTGTACGAAGCTCAACGCCACGCGTAGAGGGCTGGCAAGCCGCCTCTGCTAGCTGATCAGCTAGTTTTTGGCGCTGTTCCGTGATTGTAGTCCGCAATGATGAGGATACTGATGGGGGCAGTGATTGGCGACGATTAAATTTCTCAGCCATTTGTTCGCCTTCATCTAATGCAGCCAAAGCTTCGTCCACGCGCCTCTCAGCTAGTAGAACATCAAGGTGCTCCACAAAGTCTGTTAACCATTTGTCTAACTTGGAAGGCTCTCTGTCTTCAACATGGAATATGTCTTCGTGCATCGAACGTTCAGCACCGGAAAACGCGGATTCGACATGAATTCCTTCAACTAAACCTTGAATAAGAGCTGCTTGAGTAGACATGTGATTTTTTAAGTGGAGGAGCTGAACTTCAAGGGCAGAAATCTCCTTAGATGTGCTGCATTCATAGACATGCAAATATATATAATAAAATATCACACATACAAGTACACTATTACTCCTAGATTTTCTTTATATATTCTTCTATCACTCCTCTCAACAGAAATTCCTAGTGCAATTTTGAAATAAACAGTTTACAAACATTCCAAGTTCTTCAATATGTATACGGTGCTCACCGTATAAATGATGCATAATTCGCGTAGACGCTTTTACGCATCTCCTCTGCTGATGCCTTCTTTAAATCTACAAGATGGTTGCACAAGTGTCTTATTTCCTGTCAATAATGCAGTAACATTTTGTTACTGTCGCGATCTGCATTTCGTAAAGAACATGCCACAACTTCACCACTATATATTATACTGAAGTGAAAAACAAATTTGTATACACCCACATTTCCAGCTGCTCTTAATACATAAAAGTCATAGATGAAATTAAAATTAGCAATCTGAGTAAATTTATGGAAGAACATGAACATTTTGTAGTACTACGGAACGATACATGTCATGGAAAAAACATGATTTTCATCTAGTTTCGCTAGCCTCGTCTCTCTCTATTCCATACTTTTTTTTCCTTTCTTTATTTGATATAGAAATTTTTTATATATTGATGATCAATTACTTAAATCTATGATGTATTAGTTGAGGAGTTATAGTGGCTAATGTATATTAGTTTTGTATCTTAGCTACAATAAATATACATACATCCATATATAGATTAAACCTTACTTAAGACACTGGTTATATAATCAAAGACCAAAGATAATAAAAAAATAAACATAAAAACTAACAATGTAACATCACACGCAATTACAGAACAAGGTAAAATAATGAACAACATCTCAATTAAACTTCCTTCATAATCAAAATTGACAAGTGCAATTCAAAAACAAAATCACAAACAACAAATAAGTATCATATATTCACACACACACACATATATATATATATATATATATATATATGTATGGAGAGGTGACCTTTTCGCTCATGGCTCGGCATTTAGTGGATACATAGGACTCGGGATCAAAGCCGGAAGACTTGAAGGCTTTGAGCCTATCGCTGAGTGAGAGTTCGGATCCAAATTCGCTCGAATTTCCTAAGCTTGAACCCGAAGGCCTTGAGCCCGAGGTTGTGCTCATCATCGGGGTTGTGCTCACCGTCGTCGATGTTCTCTGGGACGATCTGGCTGAAGACGCTGCCATGTTGTTGATGATGATCAGAAATCATCAAAAAAAGAAAGTGGGAGAAAATGGAAGAAAGTGAGGGAAAATGTGGAAGAAAAATTGGAAAGTGAAGAAAGAATGTATGTTGTTGTTGAGTTTGGAGAAAAAGGCGGGCAAATTACATCTTAACCGGTCAAAGATCAGATTTTGTAACGGTCATCTTTGTTACCATGCACTCGCAGGTTGGTTTGGACACACCAGTCATTATAATGATTTTGTGACAACATCAACTTTAATTGTACATTCATCATTTAATTGCAAAATTATATTTTTAAAAATTTTGAAGGTTTTTTTCGACCATCAAAGATTTGATAGGGCACAACTTGAACGGATTCAAGCTGAATTATAGAGATTAGTACAATACATCTTATACATAACATTATTTATTTATTTTATTTGTACTATTTTAAAAAAAAAAAACAATTTAAAAGGTTGATGGATATATTACTGCTTGCAGATGAATTATAGAGATTAGTACAACATATATAACATTGTTTATTTATGTATTTACTTTTTGTCCACGACCATTTAATTGGAGACCTTGTAATATTTCTCCACATTTGAAGCGTTGATAGGAGTACAAGTTACAACACATCTTATGCATAACATTTTTTATTTATTTTATTCCCTGTGTAATTAACCAAAAAAAAATTCATTTTTTTCAAAAAATTCTTGTTTGTTATAACCTTTCCTCTTTCTCTTCTTGTTCCTGTTTAACCATGGATGAAGTAAAATTAAATGAATTTAGAAAAAAAAAAAAAAGGGAAGTTATAATATGTGCTTTTGAATGGTATTAAGCATATTGTGTGTAAGAAGTGACACATCTTTAATCTGTTTTCATTTTGGCATTTCTCATGTCATTATAGTGGACCTAACTAAGCAATATATTAATTTTTGGACTTTTTTAAAATACTTGGATCCTGGGAGAATAAAGTTCGTCCTTCTCGCTGATATGGTCGAATACATTAATGTACATGCATGTGGTTAAAATAAATTTAGAATAGAATTGATGTCAATTTCTCCTTTTGTAAATTTTATGCTATCTCATCTTTCATTTTAAATTTTTTTTTAATGACATGTTCACGTTGTATTAGACCAAACCAAAACAACAAAGAAGACGAAATTCATTACATAAGGAGGAGTCAAGTATTGTTCTTAATTTTTAAAGCGTCATAGTTATCGGTCATCATTGTTCTTGTAAGGGGTTACATATAAACTCTTTCTTATTGATGCCACCACTAATTTCCCAAGAACAACATAGTTTTAGGAAACTTTTGAGTGAAGTGGGGAATTTGCCTATGAAGTGGGGATATGAATGATTTCAGAATAAAATGTAGGTATAAAGCTTTCCTATATCACTATCCAGAGGTTCTCAAAGAAGCAAGGATAATAAAAGAATCTCTTTATAATGGAAGTGATTCTTTCTCAGTGGCAGTGCTTAAAAGAAGGAACCTTATTCCACTTGAAGTCACAGATTGAGTTTTAAAACTCTATCAATTCTCAAGGTGTTTAGGGTATACTTTCCAAGCTGGATCACATATATATTCAACTCATGTAATTGCCATTGAATGACTAGAATTGGATTCAATTGATGAAAATTCCCTACTTCATGATGATGGTATGACCCCAATTAAAGTCATATTATTTCTATGGGTAAAATGCAATAAACCCCCTCAACTATGATCAAATGTGCAATTAACTCTCCCAACTATGAATTGTGTAATAAATTCCCTAAACTATTATATTTTATTGCAAATTGCCCCATTCTCTTATATTTTTTTCATAAATGACCAAACTACCCTTTCTTTATTGAATTTTACTTAGTGATTTTTTTTTTATTAACATAGAATATGAAACAATTGTTACAAAATTAATGGCATATTCTTCATTTAAATTTCCATAAACGTACACATAATTTATAAAATTAATTATTTAAATAATATTTTTAGGTTATTTAAATAAAAATTAAGTGAAAAGTTTAGAATACTTAAGTAATTAACACAATTATAGATATAATTAATATGAGAAAATTAAAAGTTATTAAAAGGTGTTTAACACAATTATATATATATATATATATATATTAATTTTTTAAATAATTAGTTAGTTATTTATGAATACATTTCTATGAAAATAAGTTTTCATTTTGCTATAAATTTTTTTAACTATGATAATAAGTGAAATATTATTAAGATAATTTAAAGAATTTACAAATATAATAAGAAGGGTAGGATAGTCTAAATTGGGGCAAATTGCAACAAATCAATAGTTAGGGGGGTTTGTTGTAGTTCAGGGGAGTTTGTTGCAAAAGTACAATAGTTTAGGGGGTATATTGCATTTGACCCTATTTATATTGTTAAATATCATTTAAACTAAGATTGGTGCATAATGAGTCTTTGTGTAAAGAATAGTCTAGAATAATCAAATTGAAATGATTATTACAAAAGACCTCGTAGGGTTGATGGTATTACATTTTCTACTCAAAAGGAAGGTTAGGAGTTCAAGCCCAAGAAGCTCATGTGGGGTGTGTACGCCGCTTCTGGCGGGAACATGCTATTGATCAGTGATGAAATCCCTTATGGATCAAATCAATATGTTCTAAGAAGAAAATATTTGAATATCAATCTCGTCATTGATTATATAATTAAATGAAAATTCAGCACAGCACACCTTCCTTTGCGGACACCATAGGACATTTAACTACATTCTTAGAGACATAATAAACCATACAGTTGTGATTTGAATTTCACCATTAATTAGAATTCCACTATATTCACAATTTACATTAAGCAAAGAAGTAAAACTTGATTATCAATCTCACAAGCAAAGAAACTCCAATCTCAACATTGTAATTTAGCTTAACAACATTGGATTTTCATTCTCTGATCTTCATAGTCTACCACAACAACCACATCGAAAACCATGCCAAAATGCAGATCAACCAAGTCCCTGCAACACCAAGATGAGCATATAAAAAAAATAAAATAAAATTAGAAACTTCAAATCAAACATATAACATAGTACTATATATATATATACACACACAATTAATACCTGTATGCCATGGCGAAAGTCTTGAATTACTACTCCAAGCCGCTGCGAAAAAACAATCTGTTGAAGTGTTCATCCCATTGGGACAATTACAAACAAACTGATTATACGGTTCACCATATCCACAAGCACCATTGCTCCTCTCACAATCAGCACAAATAGTCGGATAATCGTTACCAAGGCTGAACTTATACTTAATCGCCACCCCATATTGCCACTCCATTGGATCATTTTCGTGTCCATCAAAACTGTAAAAGCCAGAGTACGACTCACACTCCAACTTTGTCAAGTCCATTTCAAAAGCAGGCCCGAGATCGACTGGTGCATAGACACAGCAAGTAGAGACCGGTATGTTGAGTCTGCTCACAGGCTGACATGAGTACAGGAGGCTGCAAATTGGTGCGCCCTCGGTGTCGCATAGAGGGACAGCACTGGCATTGGTTGCGCCGTAGATGGGTGATGAGGAGGCGGAGCAGTCGAGGAGGGCGAAGATGTTGCTTTCGTGGAGGGAGAATGGCGCGTCCCAGTCCAGGCCGAAGCCTTTGCTGGGCTGGGAGCAGGAGCAGGTGGACATGGTGGCGTCGGAGATGTAGAGGAGTTGGTTGGTGTAGTCTATGTTTGTGATGGGGTAGGTGCCTGTGTGGGTGGTGAAGGTGAGTTGCTGTTGTTGGTGGCAAGTTATGTAGTTTTGGAATTGTGGGCTGCCGCATGCGGGGCCGGTGCCGAAAGGGTATTTGATGGGTTGGGTTCCGCATGTTGTTTGGCAAGTTTGGGATGAGATTGAGGAGGGGAGAAGGAGGAGAGTGATTAGAAGGGTGATGGGTGAATGTTTGAGGTTCATGTTTTTGTGTGTGTGTGTGGGAGTGAGGGAGGAGTAGAGATGTGAAAGTGGGGTGTGAGATGTGTATGTATATATATATATATATATATGTTATGTTTGTATCGGTTTTTCAGAAGTTGCTTTTGACTTTTTGGAGGGGAAAATTGTTTCGAACGGTACTTGACAAAATTTTTAGAAGAGCTCTTGGATAGAAGTTAGGGGATACCACTTTTTCAAAACGTTTTCTGCTTATCTTTTTCTTCAGAAAAAATCTATAAACAAAAGTTCTGTGGAAGTAGGTAAGGGGAAATGTACCCTTTTGGGAGGGAGAGAAGTGGGAGAAGGGCATGTGCTTTTGTAGTATAGGGATTGGCTTTGAGACTTTCGGGGTTAGGTTAGCTAGCTTTTGGTTTGGGTGATTTCTGTTCTGTTGTAGTGTTTTGTGCTTTGCAATTTGCATTCTTAGGAATTTAAATTTAGGTCATTTACAAATTGCAAGGTTTCACCATTTGACTTCAAACCATCTTCTTCACTATTTTTTTTTTTTTGGGATTCAGCACGAGCGCAAATTCTGTTGCCTGATTGTGTAAATTTTAATTTTTAACGAATAGAAGTGCGTTAGGAATGGTGAGGATCATTTCAGTTGTAGCCAAAGTATCATTTCAAAGAGTTATACTAGACAACTGAGATTGGTGGGAGGTATATATATAAGGTAGCTATTGAAGATGTGCTCGGGCTAGTAAGTAAAATATTGTTTAAGATATTGGGTGCGTTTGGAAAGCCTGTTTTTTGTATTTGTTTTCTGTCTTCAGATATAAAAACTGTTTTTGTATTTGTCTTTATTTTTTCAGGAAAAAACTAAAAACAAAAAAACGTTTGGATGAAGGTGTTTTCACCACTTTTATTTGGTAAAAATTGTATTTTATGAATTTGGTGTTTTCATTGTTTTTACCACCTAAATAGTGAAAAAACTCAAAAAACAACTAAAAGTTATATTTTGTGTTTTCATCACTTTTACACACTATTCACATAAAACAGTTTTCTTGGGAAAAAAACAGTGAACAGTAAACGCGTTTGCCAAACGTGTTTTTTTTTTTTAGTCTTGTGAACAGTAAAAAAACAAAAACAAAAAATAGGGTATCCAAACGGACCCATTACATTACGCTGGATAAAGTTCCATTTTGAACCTAACTTTATTTTACTATTTTGTTATATGTAATCTCTTGATATTAACAACTTGTGACTTGGTGGTACATGGACATGGTTGGCCACCGGGGTCGCAATAACAATGTAACTGGATCCACTTATATTAAAAAGTGAGTATTAAATAAATAGATATTGAAAAGTGAGTATTAAATGAATATTAGTGTTATGTAGACACGGGTCCAATTCAGGTTTTTTAACTTAAAATTTTGAATATTTAGCATTTAGTCTCCATTAAATTTTTTTATATTTTTTATCCTTAAATTTAAGATATTCATATTTAACCTCCATTAACCATAAATCCTAAACCCGTCCCCGGTAACAATATTTGTGACGCTAGGGCAACCATTATAGAAGGTAAATTTGGTGCTTTAGTATAAATCACCCTGCCTTTTATCTCCACAGAACAGATGGTATGGGTGGACATGCATGTATGTGACAAATTATAACTATAGAATCAATATCTTGCCTAGTTGGCTTGATATATGTTGGTTACGTTAAATGTTTATTCACACACACACATATATATATACACATATATATATATATATATATATATACACATATATATATATATATATATATATGAAGAGAATAAAACAGGGTTGTTGACCATAGTGCACTGCCTCATAATTTACCTGCCCCCAGTTCTAACCTTTTTGGGTTGTTTCGTTTGTGGTTTGGTTGTTTCTTGCTTCTAATTCCTGCTACCATGCATGAAACGTAAATTTCAAGTTATACCTGTTAATTATTTTTTAATAACTATTTTTAGCAGAAAAAGGAACCAGTTGAAATGCAGAAGTTATTTGACTTCCCAACCTTTTCATGAGTACTTACTCATACCAACCTCTCAAAAATGGCAATAGAAATCCATGGAGAAAATACAAATCAACTAGCCGGGCTGGAATGTTATATTGAATATTCTGTATAGGTTAGTTCATACTTAAATAAGTTCAGTCCAGTTGTTCAAAATCCAATGAGAATCTGATGGATCTAAATTCATCTAGTAACAAGTAGGTCCGTCATAGTATCAGATGAAATCTCGTCCATCAGATCTCAGTACACCATGAGACTAACCAGACACTTCATTGTCATTATTAATTATATCATAATTAATTATAGTAATATAATACAACTCTAGTTATGAGCACAAGTTGTCCGACCCATAATTTTGATTGACAATCAATATCATATTAAATCTTCTATGGTGACACACTGACATTAGTCAGTGGATATTTCATTATCTAGATGTCTAGAGGGAAATTTAATATATAGAATACCACAAAGGTGTCTTTTGTTTGTGAATGAGATTTGGACTTGCAATGATTTTCCAGGGCTTGTTGACTTTGCTAGAGTTGTGTAAATAGCAATGCCATGTGAGAGAGCCACCTTGGTCTCACATTTATGTCTATAATGTCTATTGGCCTCACTCAATGCATATATTGGAATCCCATTTTCTCCTTTTATTTGGGGCTCACCAAATCTCCAAGTGTTTGCTTATTTTCTATTGTTATTTCCTCAAGATGATCAGTTTTAGAAGACCTCAAAAAAAAAAATTCCTGAGTTGAGTTGATTTTTTTTTTATACATCTGTCACGATTTTGAGAGTTGATTTATGGTGACCCTAGTGGTTATTTCAAAGTCCTCCATCAATATTAGTGAAAAGAAAAAGGAAAAAAAAAAAGGACAATTTTTGTGAGTTGAGTTGATTTGTTTGATATATATATATATATATATATATATATATATATATATATATTATTTTGTTTGAAATATGGTAAAGAAAATCTTCAATAGAAACCAATAGATGAATCACATGGTTAAATCCATCAAAATTTGGAGCACTTGATCTTTTCAAAATGTACTCCATCATTGATGGATCCTGTTTCAGATTTCTCTCTCTCCTTTTTTTAAAATTATGAATCACATGGCTGAATAGGATTATGCTCTTAGACAAACATGTAAATTATTAATTATTCATGTAGTTACAGTATTATCCAATTAACTATTACTATAGTTTGACAGAATTGTCCCATGTATTGAACTGTTGCTCTAAATTTGATATACAGTTATTGGAATTAGTTCTTTTTCTTTTCCCTAATATATTCTTTTAGTTTATATGTGTATCACAACTCAGAAAATTGACATTCACAATTCTTTTCACTATTTTTCTAAATTTCATTATTTGTTTTGTCATTAGGGTAACACACAATACTCATTCTCATTGAATAGATAGTAACAAACTTAACAAGTTGCCTATTCATCATGTTGGATTTGTTACGTTTTACTTGGCAAATATTTTGCTTTTTAAAATATGTTAAAATATACTTTATAAAAAATATTTATATGGCTTATATAGACATTATCCTTCTAGAGTATTAAATTTTATATTTTTATAGAATGTTCTAACATAGTAAAATAAAATTTAATAACAGTCTTCCTCTTTATAACTCTTATTATTCCAAAATTCATTATTTACCCATATTACCAAGCTAGGGTAAGCATGACAATACACATTCTAGTTGGAGAATACCTTTTGAAATGCTTACCTTGTTATTAGTTACTTCCTAAGATGATCATCTCCAACCTAAAAACTAGAAAACAAAAAATTCCAAATAACCACAAATAGAAGGTATGCATCATCAATACTCGAAAATAGTTTTTAAAAAATTAATAGATAATTTTAAAATAAATAAATAAATAAAATTTGTAACTGACTTCTTTAGAAAATTATACCAAATAGAATTTTTATGCTAACAAACCAACATGCTCTTACATTTAAAATACGTTTCTTTTTCTTCATTTTCAACACACAGCAATAGTTTATGAAAAGAAATTCAACAAAAGTGAGAGATGGGAGAAAGAAATAATTATTTTGCACTAATAATTTAATTCTAGTTGTCTCATACTCCCATATAAAACTTAACAGAAAATAATTTCCCATAATCGATCAAATGTAAGAATCAGAGGTGAGGCCCAACACCTATATGTAATGCCTCAAATCACAAAATGGCCATTGGCCATATTGGACTGGATTAACAATACTATATTACCATTATTCCCACGGGTCCAGGTCGATGCGGATATAACCCGACCCGTTTCAAATATTCCCACGGGTCCAAAAACATTCTAAGACTCTCAACTCGCCATTGCGGCTATGGTTCATAGCCAAATGGTTTGCTCTATCTTCCAGTAACAATCTTCTATAAAGTTTTCATTTTTCTGAGCCTTCTGGGTTTGATGGGTCGCAAGGTATGTTCTTCAATGTTTATCAATCAATCCTTATTCATGTAATTTCTTGTTTTTTCATCTAGTTACCAATGGGTTTTGTTTTATGAAGATTTTTAAGCATTACAATATATGATTTTGATTTGTATAAGCAATGGAATGACCAATCTAGTATGATTCTGGAGATGGGTTTTTGCCAAAAACTAGTTCCTGGGTAGGCAGTTTGGTCTTCAGAGTGTTTAATGAAGTGGGTTGCTGTTATTTGCTCAGTAGTTGTTTGGTAAAATGCCTCAAAGAGAATATTTCAATGAGTTGTATATATATATATATATATACATATATTTATTTTACTCGAGCTCAATATTTGTTTTCCTCATAGAGTTCGACATCAATTTTTTATTTTTTTATTGAACTTGGGAAGTTGAACGCAACCATGTTACACATTCTATAGAAGTGTATATCACATATAACGGCTAGTGGAAGGAAAAAATGTCTCAAGTTAAAATCCTGAAAAGGGACTAATAAATTGGGTTGGAAGGAATAATCCGATCTTTCTGATGTGTGAAAGAATCCAAGTATATTACAGTCTGATCTTTGGGTAACTAATTTTTTTATTTTTTTATTTATTGAACTTGAGAAACTGAAGGCACGCATGGTTCACAATATGTTCAAGTGTATATCAGTGTATACAAGTATGACACAGTTGTTACTCATACAGATGGACTGATGAAGAGGCTTCTGTGTTATGGAGGCGAGCCAGTACATTCTCAAATACGGATTCATATTTGATTTGATGGGTCCTCCTCAAAGAGATGAAGTGTTGTGCCATTGCCTTCTCGGGCCATCGGTATGAAATTTTCTCTTCTCGGCATCGCTTGGGTTTTCCTCAGAAGCTTCTCCCGTTCATCTTATTCTCTAAAGATTGTTTGGTCAAAAGACTATCATCCTTGAGCTCACCCAGTTCCAGACCCTTTCCTGACTATTCACCAAAGAAACCCACCATAAGAGACACTGAACTCATCCATCACATCTCCACTGCAATTAAACAACGTCACTCCGAGTCCATCCGCCGCATTCTTAAACCCTATGAAGTGAAATTCAGGTCTGACCATCTTATTTGGGTTCTCTTAAACATAAAGACTGATTATAAACTAGTTTTGGATTTCTTCGACTGGGCGTGCCTGCGCAGGGACCCGTCACTGGAAGCCCGTTGCATTGTCATTCAAATGGCCGTTGCTGCAAAGGATCCAAAGACGGCGCACAGGCTTATTCATGATTTTTGGATGAAATCCAATCTAGATGTTAGTCTTTCGTTTGCTCAAATTGTTGAAAGGCTGATATATACATATAAGGATTGGGGTTCTAATCCTTATGTTTTTGATATATTCTTCCAAGTCCTTGTAGAAATTGGGTTGCTTGATGAAGCAAGAATTTTTTCTGATAAGATGTTGAATTATGGGTTGATTATATCTGTTCATTCGTGCAACTTGTTCCTTTCGCGTCTATTAAACAACTGTGTTGGGCTTGAGATGATATTAAAAGTTTTCGGTGAATTTAGTGAAGTGGGTGTTTGTTGGAACACTGCATCACATAATATTATGATCAACTCACTTTGTCGATTAGGGAAAGTGAAAGAAGCCCATCACTTACTCCTGCAAATGGCGTTCAGGGGATGTACACCAGATGTAATAAGTTACAGCACTGTGATTGACGGATATTGTCATACCGGGGATCTTAAAACTGTGTTGAAGCTTGTAGAAGAAATGCGAATGAAAGGATTGAAGCCAAACCCATTTACATTCAACAGCATTATCCTTCTTCTGTGTAAAACTGGTATGGTTTTGGATGCAGAGACGATACTCAGGGAGATGATAAGACAGGGAATTGCCCCAGATAATGTGATCTACACGACTCTCATCGACGGTTTCTGCAAAGTTGGGAATGTTTTAGCTGCATATAATCTGTTTGGCGAAATGCAGAACCAGCAAATTCTTCCCGACTCTGTAACATATACTTGTATTATTTGTGGGCTTTGTCAAAATGAAAAGATGGTGGAAGCAGATAAACTTTTCCATGAAATGCTTGATAAAGGATTGCGACCAGATGAAGTTACTTATACAGCACTGATCGATGGTTATTGCAAGGCCGGTGACATGACAAAAGCGTTCTTGCTTCACAACCAGATGGTTCAAATGGGACTGACTCCAAATGTTGTCACTTACACTGCATTGGCTGATGGGCTCTGCAAACTTGGGGAGGTAGATACAGCAAACGAGCTTCTTCATGAGATGTGCCGAAAGGGTCTTGAGCTGAATATTTGCACATACAATGCACTTGTTAATGGTTTCTGCAAAACCGGAAATACACCACAGGCTATAAAGCTAATAGAAGACATGAATGTAGCTGGATTCCATCCTGATGCTATTACTTATACTACTCTAATGGATGCATATTGTAAATCAGGAGAGATGGCTAAGGCTCATGAGCTCCTTCAGGTGATGCTGGAAAGAGGGATTCAACCCACAGTTGTTACATTCAGTGTGCTGATGAATGGATTCTGTATGTTAGGGATGCTAGAAGATGGTGAAAAGTTACTAAATTGGATGTTGGAGAAGCGTATTATGCCCAACACTGCGACATACAATTCTCTCATGAAACATTACTGCATTAATAGGAATATGCGCTCGGCAACTGAAATATACAGGGGGATGTGTGCTCGAGGGGTGATGTCCAATAGCAACACCTATAACATACTCATAATGGGACATTGTAAAGCAAGGAATATGAAGGAGGCATGGTTTTTGCACAGAGAAATGATCAAAAAGGGATTTAAGCTCACAGTTGCTTCTTATAATGCATTAATTAAGGGATTTTTTAAGAGGAAGAAATTTTCGGAGGCAAGACAATTGTTTGAAGAGATGAGGAGAGAAGGTCTGGTTGCAGATACAGAGTTATATAACATTTTTGTTGATATGAACTATGATGAAGGGAACATGGATATAACTCTCGAGCTTTGTGATGAAGCAATTGAGAACTGTCTTGTGGGTAAACCCAACAATGGGAACACGTAGCTTGATTTGTCTGTAATGCTTTGATGGGATTGTTGTGGACAGAAGCTTTTAGCTTTGTTTTGCATGGCCTCGGATGATGGGATCCTATGACCCACTTACCTCATCGACCCAAAACCATGGTAATCTTTTTCCAGTCTTCTGTTTTTCTTCCATAGACTCCAGTATCTGTTTTATATTTTTTCAATGCAAGTAGTCATTGCTTTGTCGCAATTTGATAGTTACACATTTTTGGACAACCTGCTATGTTATCATTGTAAATCTAAACCTACATAATAAACAAGATATTTTCTCTGACAGTGATCCCCCATATCAAAGTTTTCCCATAAAAATGGTTATGTAATACAAGATAAAATTGCTTCTACTTGCAGAATTAGACAAAATAGGAACCAGCTAATGTAAATTTTCTATGGTATACTTCTAGTAACAATATGTAAAAATTGTATAAATGAAGATATTATGTTCGTGATATAATAGACACTCGTTGGAGTCAGAAGTAAAACGATATTATATTAAGTAATTCGTACTATGGACATAAAGCCTTATATATCTAAGTTGTAGGAATTTTGCAGCATTTGTTCTGTCCCAAGGCAAGTTCTAACCAATTGAACAATTTACTTCGTGGTGAAACTGAAAAAATGTAATAAAAACCCTGGGTTGAAGATTAGAATAAAAAAAACAACCCAGAACACGAGTAAGAATCTGATGCAGTCTCTTGTGAGCAAAAACTGAAAGGCGTATGAGGAGCGTTGGAAACACAGATGAAATTGAGCTACTTTTCTAGTCCTTTCTTCAAATATCTTGGATGCAATCATGCACTAGGAATGCTTGTCTGGGACTGTCCTGTTTCGAAGAAGAGATTAAAAATTTCTAGGGGTGCATATCAAGATTGATGATTTCATATTTTTGGGGTTTATTCTGTTTTTAATATTCCAAGTTTGGAATGATTTGAAGGAAGGGTTGCTTGGGGATTGAGCTGCATATAAATTTTTGTTGGCTTATGTATCTACAGTTATAGCTGACTAAAATGCTCAGATCATTTGCACAGGAGATTAGATACAGTTGGTTTAATTTTTCTGCTGGTTTGTTTTAATTAGATAAATGTGAAACTAAAGGGAAATTTTGTTCCCCAAAAGTAATCTATTTTTTTTGTGTTACTTGAAATTGAACAGAAATCCAATATGGGGCAGATTTTGTCAAATGCTCTCTGAAACTTGGAAAAAGTTAATTATGTGGTTTCTTTTGCACTGCAATTAAAAAATTTGCCAAAACCATGCTAGGTCCAATTAAGTTTACAGGCCATTACTATGAGGGAAATTCACAAGTGCTCAAAAAGTTACGGTGGGTTTACCGTTGCAGTTAATTACAGAGGTTAAGAGGGCTCCCTATGATACTTAATGTTACATTAGATTTGCCATTGTGAAGGTAAATTTGTGACATATAATTCATCAAAGGAAATGGTACTAATATATGTCATTCGCTTTATCATCGCTCCTCCTCCCAACTAACAGTAGGATACTTGCTCTCTAGCTTGGTTGTTCTCTCTCCAGCAATCAATATAAGCAATATATCCAACTTTATTGAGTAGTAGGTGATAGATCTTGCTCCTGATAGTATAATCTCTAATTCTTCATCTGTTTTATTACGAACAGTAAACAAGTTCATATTTTCAATTCTTTGTTAAGGAAAATTTGTTTCTTTATGTTTTTAGATGTCTGGTGGACACTGGGTTTTTTCTATGTGGCATTTGAACCAAAAAGCTGATAGTTTTACAGGAAAACGTCAAATAATAAATAAAAAGTAAAGTAAAATCGCTCAGATTTATTTTACGTTTGGTAAAAAAAAATGCAGCATAAAAGGTTTCCCTTCTTGCTATCTGACGATTTTTGTACGAGTCTGGTTGTCATTGTCATGTTGTAATATTTGTTTTAGAATATATTTCATTGCTTCAATCAGACTCCTCTGTTTGAAATGCAGAAAAATGCAGAAAACTGACGAAGGGTTGAAAAAGGTATATTTCTCGAGGCTGAAAGAGATCCAGCTCGTTCTGCACAAAAATGAAATGTAAGTTCAAATCTCAACCTTTACATATTGCGTAGATTAATCTTATGAGTTTTGTGTAGTTGAAAATGCAATTGAGGTCTGGATGGTATGGCTTGGTATTTGATTTACGTATTTAATTCCAATATTAACAATGTTAGTGTTGCTGTCTTCATGTCTCTTCATATATTGTTTATGAGAATATGCTATCACGAGGGTACTCTCACGGATCTCACACTCAGCCGCTAAATAGAGAAAGAGTGAGGGTGCAACTCGATCTAACCATCGAGGGAGCAAATTCACTTTGGAATGCGTCGTGGTAGACTCTATAATTTATGTGATCCTCATTGAAGAAATCCATCTTAGCCCAGTGCTGAGCATGCCTAATACTTCCTATTTAGAAAAACTAATTTACTTATATTTGGTTGTTTGCATTTACAAATTCTCTTACAGCCCAGGTGGTCAATATTAATATGATGTCTTTGTATTTCCCATGATTCTTTGGAAAGATGTGATTATATCTCAATGAAACATCGTTGACCTACATTGCTAGATACATAGTGTCTAAAAGGCAGTTGTTTCTTAGACGATCTGCTTGAATAATCATCACCACCTTCAAGGTACTGGGATGCTCCAAATACCACCTCCGCCTTCTTATAAAAATATGTAGAAGTCCTTGACTTCTCTCTTGTTATTTAGAGAAGGATTAAGAGTTCCAAATTTCCCATGGGAATACAAGTCGAGTCCTCCTATATAGTCTTCGAAAGATAGGTCTCCAAATAGTTTTTCTGCTTCATCTGAACTGGACTTTATTTTTCTCCTTAATAACTCAGGCATTGCAGACATGGAGTAATTCCGCATGAATCAGATCCATCAGAGAGGGGCATGTGCATGTCTGCACAAATCCAAGAAGGCAACAGGACGCTGGTTCTTACAAAATACGGGGAGTACATCCACCTCAAGGGCATGGAAGCTATGGGGAGCAGATATAATAAGTTGGCTTGCGCCAATAAAATCAGAATTAAGCATGAATCAACGGCATTGACACAAAATGCAGTCATCTCGGGTTCCTCTTAGTAGGCTTTTCAAATGTGGGAAGTGAACCATGGTCTTTTTATGGTTGTTGACAAAAGAGGTTGATCAAGTTAAGCTCCCTTCTTACTGAACGATGCTTACTGTTTGAACTTATGGCATTCTTACTTTGTGTCACAATGATCTGAACTTGTATCCGAAAATCCAATGACGGGGAATTTTCGTTGCATTTAACTGTAACTTGGAGACAAAACAAGAACTTTTTTTTTTGTTGTTGGGAGATGTTAGTGTAGTTGTAAGAAATGGGGCAAATCCATATAGCAATCAGATATCTTCAGTGTACCTTATATGCAATGTCTTATAAGTGAAATGTGACTTTATTTTCATCATGTAATGCAAGTTGCAAATATTTTTAGTGTACAGTAAAGCTTTAAGCATACTAAAAATGTTATGATCTTGTATCTAAAGCAACCAAATCGATTGTCAGTGTTTAGTTAGCATGGTTCTCCAGCGAACTTCACATTTTATGTTGGTTCAGGCCCTCAATAAATGTAGCATTGCTATTTTTATTTTATTTTACTATTTCTTCTACTTGTGAATGCTGAAGTATGAAAAACTGCTGAGAAAAAGTTGTACCCTAATATCATAGCATATACCAATCAAATAAGATTGGTGAGACATTACAAAATTGTTCATTCCCTGAAGCAGCACTTAAGCAAATTCTCTACAGCAACATCATTTACTATTACAATATAAAGCATACCAGAAGCAATAGTGAGGAAATCAGGAGCATCAACTCCATTTGAGGCTTGGTCAACTGACTGAATGAAGAAACCGGTGGAGGAGCCGGATTCACAGGGACTGTCACCTTTTCTTTTGAGCAAGTGAAATTGCAGCGACTGGGACGAACAACTCTGTACACACCACTGCTTGTTAAAATGAAAACATCTTTTCTGTTATCTTCTCCAAATGAGTATATGTAGCCCAAAGCAGGAAGATGACTATTAGGTTTGAAGCTGCACTCGAGAGGAGAATCGCTAGCACAACCGAAAGGTATTGTAGCAGTAGTAAAGTTCCCGCTATTTATTGGTGTTTCTGCTGCTGCCCACATAGCATTGGCATACAGGTCTCCATACAAGTATCTGAACAAAACCATTAGCAGTTAAGATATTGTCACTTAAAAAAAAATGTCTACGGTGACAAAATTTAAGTTGCATACTAAAATTGTTTACCACAAGAATTTTTTTCTATCTAGGAGATCTGAGATATAACAACGGTTTTCACTGTTACTGTCTGAACTAGGTGGCAATTAACAGTCAACCACTAAAGATTATAACTGCAGTGTTTACCCTTTTTTTGTTACAGAAACGACTGCCACTAGAACCCTTTTTTCTTGTAGTGAGTTGATGAGTTTATATACAAGTTTCTACATACGGATTAACCCTTTTTTCTTGTAGTGAGTTGATGAGTTTATATACAAGTTTCTACATACGGACTAACCCTTTTTTCTTGTAGTGAGTTGATGAGTTTATATACAAGTTTCTACATACGGACTACGTAGGGTGTTCGTTCTCACCTTCCATGCATGCATGGATCAGTCATGGAGCGATAGAAATACCCGCCTGATATCGATGCAGACCCTTCATTCTTGTTGATATCAGAGTGGTTATATCCCATCACGGGAAAGATTGCGTTTATGGAGTCTGCAGACGTGTTTCCTCCAGGAGCTGCTTGAGGGTCAAAGAGGAGGGGGCCTTCATAAATGCGCCATCCGTAGTTCCCACCCTTGGTGATAAGGTCTACCTCTTCGTATCGATTCTATAGCATTGAGAGTGATTGTGAGCATAAGACATATACAATTGCATTGAAGATTTTGAATATATATGTAAACCAAGGAGTTGACACTAATCAATGCAAGGTACTAAATAACTTTCTACAAATCATTTAAAAACATAATTAACCAGACATAAATTAAGCATATTGAGTTCAGGATTGTCATATAAACTACAAGATTAACTTTATTATATCAATAGACAACAACATAAGAGTAAATTCTGTAAATAATAACCAAACTAAATTCTCTAAACCTGGCCAACGTCAGCGCACATGAAGTAGGAAGGCCTATCCACATCGAAGCTACAACGCCATGGATTTCGAAGTCCTAGGGCCCAAATTTCAGGCTGCAATTCCTTATCTTCAAAATAAGGATTATTTTTCGGGATAGAATAGTTCCCCCAGAGGCCGAGGTCAGAAACTTCTGCTGCACCTGAGAAAACACACAACATTAGTGAAAATACAAGGGCATAATAGAAATGACCTTTAGCTTCATCCATCAGTGCCATGGAAAAACTAGGCGTAATCAATATTCAAAGAAACCTACAAAATATGACAGATAAACCGCAATTATGATTCACAAGGAGCATCGGTATTACTCCATGCATGCATATTCTAGATAAGATTCACTTGTAAAAACATGGCCAAGCTGGGTTTTTATATAGGTTGGTAAAAATTTCCAAATGCAAAATCTTATGCTGCTTTATCTAAATTACTGTGGTAAAGAAAAGTACGCTGATAAAGATAAATATAATTTTCTTTTCATCATGTATAAAGAAGCCAGGTAAAGATTCACCAGGCATATAGAAAATGCACAAGAAATTACATCCATACGCAAAAAAGTCTGCAACATTCACAAGAAAGCTCTAATAAATAAAAGTAAAAAATTACAAAAAATGAACTGTTCCGAGTCACATTACTCACTTGGCATGTTATCTACATCAACCCTCATAATTTTTCCAAGCAAGGATTTCTTGTTCTGAGCAAAATTGTAGGAATCGTCTTTAACTCCACCATCGCCATTCATAATGTATAAATACCGATCTGCAGGTCCAAAATGAATTTGGCCGCCATGACTAGCCGTAGCTGGAAGGCCAATTGTAAATATCCTTCTAACTTCTGATGGTTTGGCACTTTTTGCCTAGAAACATTTCAAACTTCAACTCATCAAAAATCTTTAAAAAAATGAATTTTATGAACAAACAAATGTGAAAGGCGAATATAATGTTACCAAGGAAGGGTCTGATGCGGTCCCATTAGCAGTAAACTCAGCAACTACATTATGATATTGGCATGGCTGAACTCCACTAGAGGGGTCAAGTTTTGAAGGGTCACAATTCACATCCGAGTTACACGAGCACCTTCCAGTGCATTTTGGATTCTTAACCTTGTCACAATTGAACGAAGCAAAGAAGCGACCGTTTTGAGAAAAATTGGGATGAAAAGCCATTCCCATCATTCCAAAGCTGGTATCATAGTGAACTTCATCAGTTATATCTACAAATGGAGTACTTTCATCAAGTCCTAATGGTTGTCCCGAGTCTTGTTCCGGAATAGTTGCTAACCATACTTTACCAGGCTGATCAGAAAAGAAGGCCTGGTTAGTCCCATCAGGGTGTGGAACCATGTTAAGATATAGTGAGCCACTGCCAATTTTCTCGAGGCATAGGCCCTTTGGGGGAAGTGGAGTACCGGTATTGTTAAGCGAAACTGGTTCACCGTTGAAACAAAATGAACCATCATCAGAGGCACCACCAAATACTTGACAAAAATCGCTTTTCGACTGCCAGAGATCGGTTAGCTGGGAAGAAGTGGAATTTTGTGCCACTCCAGCTCTGCCTTGTAAAGAAGGAGCAAATGGGGAATTTATTATAGGCACATTCTGGCATTTGTCCCAGACATTTGAGCAGAAGTCGCTAGTTTTTGATAGGGATGAGTTTGCTAAAACAGGAGAATTGCAAAGAATTGGAACTGGTCGAGGGCCAGATTCAACCTCGAATAGCTGTGACGAGAACTGATCACACATCTGCGAATGATGAAAATTCGGAAATGACATAATTTAGTCTTTCAGTGGATCGCTTTCCACATAACAAATGTGAAGTTAGTTGAGTTTGAGGATCAAGAGTTTGAATCATAATTGGGTTAAGTATCATTGCTGTGTTGAACAAACAATATAGAAACAACACTTCCTATTCTTGAGTTATCAAGGAGCTATGTCCTCATTATTCATATTTTCCCAAGACAGAATTTGTAAAACTTGAACAATATTATTAATGTTAGTTCCATAGAAGCATTCTATGCAATTGAAACAATTGTTTTTGTAAGTTACTAATAGTGATATAATGAAAGATCTAAGACAACTAATGTTAAGTTAACTATTAGTTTCAGCTTTGTGCACCCATGCTAGAGTCAAATCTTTCTATACAAATTCTGTAAACTCAACTCTCTACTCATCTTATTATTGCATACACAAATCCATCTCAAGTGTTGCAATAGAGGGTTAAATTGTACAACTTATCACTATGTATGTGTGTGTGTATATATATATATATGCACACACAGAAGAAGACCAGACAAATCGAGGAAAGTTACATTCCATCTGGAATTTAATTGTGACATAAATGCAAATAGAAACTAACCGCGCAGAGGATCGATTTGACAAGAGAAGCACAGCCAGAATCAGAGATATTCATTGCCTGAAATTGCTTCTGCAGTTGCAAATCTTGGGCTGAGTCACAGCAGATTCTCCCATTGTACGGACAGAAGGTCAGAGGAGCCTTTGGAACCAGAGGTGCTCCTATTCAAATTTTCAAACAAAATAAAGGATAATTTAGCAAATTTAGCAGCATAAAACAACTAAAATAAAACACACACACACACACACCCAATACAGCAAAGTCAGTAGCATAAGACAACAAAAATATCACATTTAGCAAAATTATAAGCACAAGACAACTTCAGCAATATTAGAAGCATGAAACAACTAAAATACACACACACATACAGTGAGAGACTTACTTAAATCTGTACATAATGGGAGTGAAGAAGAAGGCAGGCAAAGCAGCAGTGAGATAGAAAAAATGAGGAGACTGATGAGAACAACACCACCCATTTCCTCAAACAGATAATACCCACCAACAAAGACACCCCCTTTTATTTATATACAACCTCAAACACAAATCTACATTACTTTCAATGCCAATTCTGTAGCTAAAAGTGACAGATTTTCCAGAAGCAGTTGAAACTTCCACAACCCTTTTAGAAAGCAACTCTCTTTTATCATTTGACAATCTCACCTCCATGGATCAACACTATCACATCATGCTAAAAATGAAGACTCTTGAGACCCCCCAATTGGGCAATAATTCAAAGCCTGAGTTGACTTGGACTTGTGTGGATGTGGGTGGTTAAAGAACAAAGAACCCATGTTGAACATTTATGTTAAATGTAGCCAGAGGTGGATAAATCTTGGTCATGGTTGGTGTTTTGTGCCTTCTGCATTTATTGCCCTTGCTTTATTTTTGGCCTTTTGAGCTTGTTTTGACTAGTAAAGCTTTGAAAAGGTACAATTGTGGTTGAGCCACTTGTTTCTTGTCGCAACCAATTCTATTCAATTTGCCAGGAAAGTATAGAAATTGGCAAAATAAAGTTAAACTTCACTAAACCAACGGTGGGGTTGAATGAAATAGAACGCTAGTGTTTTTTTTGGGATGATTACAAAACCTCTTTTGAACTAAGGTATAATTATATATGATTTTCTAACATTTTAATAATATCATAAAATTTTTTTAATATCATCAAAATATTGATCAGACAAGAAATAATAGTGAAATGACGTATATACCCTCATATCTTTAGAGATGTTTAAAGAATTTTCTAGAAGATGGTGAATTTACTACTTACTGTGGGTGAAAAAAGTAAGAAACAAGAGAAAAATGGAGAGAAGGTTCCACTAGCAAGTCAGAACAAAGAGGTCACAATCCATGGTCAAAAATCTCAAGCAAGAAGAAGAAAATGAGAGGAAAGAATCGGTGGAGAAAATCAAATAGTGTAGCCTCATCACAGCAAGAGAATGGGTAGTGAGTATTGATAGATCTAAAAACATAAAAAACCCCAAGAATGAAATACCCCCAAAATAGCTAAAGACCAATATATGGAGAAGAGAGAAGAAGGGTCAGACGTGAAGAAGGCAAAATCAGAGCTCCTTGGCCGAAGCACAGAGGAAACAAGAACAGTGAAAAAATGGTAGCCGTTCCTCTGGAGGGGTAGCCTCCAAGCAAAGAGAGAAGAAAAGGAAAAAGGGAATATTGTGAAAAGAATGAGTCAGCCGAAAAGATGGAAGAGATTATCTGATCCTTAGGCAATGCACTATTGCCCTCTATTTATAGGTAACAAGGCTCAAAATGTTGCCCTAAATGTAGTGGTCCCCAAGTCCTACCAATGCTCCACTTTTCTCTAATAAGGTGATGAGGGCCATGATGTGGGCCTATAAGGAGAATTCTTTCCACATTATGAATAATGGGTAGAATCCACATTATGTGCCTTTATCATGACTAAACTACACTCCAAGCCTCCATGCCACATGCTCTTTCCAATCCCTTCATAATGTGAGGATGGTGTCGCGTTGTCCACGTGTCACGGCTACGCAGCATCTATGGTCACAACCGGATCAGTCGTGCAATGGATCACTCCCCAATAGCCTTCGCAGTACATGCATATACCGCTAGAGTTGTGCATAAATTGTGGTAAACGCCCTTGAGAGACTGCTACGTCATCAGGACCCGTAGACCATGGAGGTACTACTCCCGTGTACGCTCTTCAGCTCCACAGGTGCGCTACCACAATAGGACCACCTTTAGAAGGCTTTTGAGTTGCCGCGAGTAATCCGCCTCGAAGTCGGACATATTGGGTCAACCCGTATACCAACTTCGGTGGGGCGGGTCCGAGGCTCTACCCAGTAGCCCAGTACCCTAAATGAGACCCCTCTACGAGTTGAGTGCACCCTAAAATAATACATATGCCTACAATTTGCCCCCTGTGCATGCGAGGCACCGCCTCGAAGTTGGGCCTGCATGCACACAGCAGGCCCCGTATATAAAGTATTTATATTCCCATTGTCCCTATTTATATATATGGCTACATATTTATAGCGTACAGATGTATATTAAACTATGTCATGAAAAGTAATAAACACAATAGAAAAGTAAGGGTGATCAAATGAATGGTAAGGACGGCAACAAGGAACAAAAATAAGCAAAGACAAGGTAAAAGAAAAGAAATAAAAATGAAAGGAGATTAAATGATGTAAATATGAATTTTGAAAAATGTGAAATTGAGAAATGAAATATATAAACAGAAAGAAAGATGTAAAACAAAACAAAGCCAAATATAAGAAAGGCAAACAACCATTTTTTCAAATATACACATTTTTTGAAAACCACATGGAAGGGTATAATAGTAATTTTTGAAAGGGAATTTAAATTTGATTAGTAATCACCATAAGTAACATGGTAAAAAGAAAGAAACAATTAAATTGTAATAGTACACATACATATATACATATATATATTCATGTACATATATATATATATTCTTTTGAAATAAGCTAGTTTTTTTTATTTTAAAATTGTACACGTGTACATATACCCACGTGTGTGTATATAGATATATTACTATATAAAAGGAGTAAGTTTAGAAATTTTGAACCAATAGTTTCCTTCTCAAAGACGAACTGGTGCCAAAACACAGAAGTGGAAAAAGGTAGTGAGACAAAGCAATAATGGCAGCCCCCTGCAAAAAGGTGCCTTTTCGCCGCCCCCATTATGGCGACGCTTCGCTAGGCGCCACTCCCCGGAATTGGTGCAGTCATGGTTGGGGAGTGTGCAGAGAGGCGACCTACAAATACCTCTCCAGATTATGGAAATGGGACAAAACAATCAAGTGTACGATTCTGCAATTACTGATTTCACTGTGAGAGAAAACAAAAGCTTTAAGAAAGAATGAACCAGAAAGAGAGAAGGAGGGAAATCAAGAGAGAAAGAAAGAGGAGAAATGAAGAAGGAAAGACCAGAGAGAGAAAGTGAAAAGGAGAGAGAGAGAGAAAACCCCTTTTTCTGCAGGAGCCATGCTACCCTCGAAGGCGCACGACGACACAGTTCCAAGCGACGACGAATGGTGGCATGCCCCTTTCTTCGGCAAGGAGGTCGACTTCTTCTGGCACCGGGCCAGGCACTACCAACCAAACTCTGTAATTTTGGGCGAGCCCATGCTGTTAGAAGGCGATGCCCCCTCCATGTCAGGCACCCATTGGAAGCCGGGGAAGAGTATGCGGTTTCCTATCGAGAGGGCTGATTTCCCCTACTCGCACCTCCAATTCGAAGGCCACACGACACCAATTTCAGAGTGGGACTACTGGTGTGAGCACATTTTTTCTAGACCAGAGCATGTGGAAACCCTCAGTCGTGCCTCAGTCATGACGGCCATTGATTCAAGTCGCCGTGTCAACATCCGGCGCTCAAACCCCTCTTTGCAAACCCTAATTTCCCGCTGGAATACTGACACCCATATCTTTGCTACCGCCTGGGGTGAGTTTACCCCCACACTAGAAGATGTGAAATCCCTAATGCACTTGCCTCTGATCGGTGAACATAGTTTCAGACCCCACACAATTCCTTCGGAGTGCCAAGCCACAGTAGACTTCCTGGAGGCCTCTTTTACCCATACCGCTTACATGAACACCACTGTGAAGAAGAAGGGCAAATGCAAATTTGCAAACTGGGCCAGGTACTTTTTCACCTACCCTGCATCAGGCCGACCTCTTAGCCCCGACAATACTCAAAGTGTGCCTCTGGATAATCCCCATCATTTGGCCGCCTTCCTGGCACTTTGGCTTGCACGCCATGTGTTCGAAGGGCGCCCCAATGATTGCATGAGTAAGAGAGTTTTCAATTTGGCGACCCAAATGGCTCTCAGCAGGACCATCGCCCTGGGACCACTTTTCCTTGGGACACTGTACAAGAGACTCGACTCAGTGGTGGCGGGGATGCACCGCTCAATAGGTCGTTGTGAAGTGAAAGCGCCTGTGTCCAGCCTTTTCCTATCTCTATTCATAATGGAGCGTTTTCCTGGGTTCTTCCCTGCGCCACACACTCTGGAGGCTGCCAGACCGTTTGAAGATCCTTGGGGCTTCTGTCGTGCCCCTAGATGGTCCGACATTGTCCTCAGGGATGATCTCAGCCTGGTGCTGGACCTGGGGATGAATTCCAATTCAGACCCTACTCTACAACACTGCATGGTTTCCTTGTTTGGTGAAGAGTCACGCATGCTCAATCCTACCCCCAACTCACCTCTTTTAGATTTCGAACTCCTGTTGGTTCTGAGAAAATGTACATTGCCTGCCTGGTTTGAGGATAGTGTGCCTCTTGCAAGTTATAACCCTCACAGAGTAGCCCGCCAATTTGGTTTTGACCAGGGCGTCCCTTTAGCCCCGGCCGCTGCTCTAAGTTTTGCCCTCAGCTCAGACCGATTTCTTGTCGGGAAGCTGTCATCCCTAAACAATCCTCCTCAGCCACTTGCTATACCGTCACGCCTCCATCGCGGTGACAAAACACCGTCATTTGGCGTTTTCTGGAGATCAAACCTTGATACCCTGCAGGCCTTTGTCCAGTCGCCGGCTCGTAGAAGTGAGCCCCGGGTTATCGACAAAGACGACATGGTGGTGCACTACTTTGCTGCTTCATTTTCCAGAGGGAGTCCTAGCTATGTGGTGGGACATGTTATTGCCAACGTGCTGACGTTTTCTCGCGATATGTTCCCGCCAAGGCGAAGGTCAAGGTCAAAAAGGGTGGTGCGCACTATCCTATTGGAACCTTTTGATGTACTATTTCCACCAAGCCAGAATCCTGCAGCCCCTATGCAACCAATTCCACAGACTACTATAGCGCCGAACCGTCCGACTCCGTCAAGGTGAAGGCCTGCCCAGGATAAAGCGGGGCCCTCAGTTCCTACTCATAGGTGTCCCGGTGCATCCGTCAATGTAAGATATCTTAACCTGTACTTAGAATAAATTTGTTAGTACATTTATTGCCCCCTCTTGAGTGGGGCTTTCTTTATATTATATATATATACGTACATGTGAAGAAGGAAATAAATATACACTTGCAAAAAATTTAAATAAACCTTCTTCCTCTTTTTTTTTTTTTTTTTTAGCCAAGTGCCTCCTCAGGGTCGCAGACTCCATCAGTTGTGAGCAAGACAAGATCATCGAGGAGGAAGGCTGATGCCCCCATCCTGGCGGTTCCTCCCGACAATATTGCTGACATTTTTTAAGATGCAGACCTGTTTCGTACTGAGACTCCGTGGGGCGCAGCGCAGAGGATCCCAACTTCAGAAGACTTAAATGCGCTAACCGGTTCCTCCTTAAATGCAGGATCCGGCGCCTCACATTCTTCAGGCACCCAAGAGTCCATTCGCTCAGGTATAAATACCCCCTCCCCTTACCTGTTTTTCCATTCACATTTCAAACACAAGTGTTAGGCATTTTTAGAGAAAGAAAAGTCAGAGAGGAGTTCATAAGTTTAGAGAGAGAAAAGGAAAGAAAAAGGAAAGAAAGAGAAAATGGTGGCCATGGGGAAGACCAATCGTCCCCTCTACACTTCTTCCTCATCCTCAGGTGATGATGATGTCCCTCTTGCAGATCGCTACAAAAGGAGTGCCACTGCCAGGAAGACCCCTATTCCAGAGGAGGGGGACAGTCAGGATGAAGTTCCCCTTCGCCAACGGCGCCCCAAGAGACAAGTGTCCCCAACTGCTCCCAGTCCAACAGTGAAAAAGCCAAGGCGTTCCGCCCACAAATCTAGTGCATTCAAGTCTCCTTCTTCAGCCCCTTCAGGCTCTGTCCCTGTTGAAGTATCCTCTGACGAGGAAGCGACCGATCATTCCAGGGGTGGCCGTTCGGCTTCCCCTCGTGTCCCAGCAAGTCCTCCTTAACAAATTCCTGTAGATCCTCCACGCCAAACCACCGCCATGGCTCCTGGATCCGGCCCTGCTCCAGGTGGTTCAGTCCCCCGGACTGGCAATCCCATGCCTGACTGTGGACCACCAGACCTGCCCAGATGGAGGGGCTTCTACTGCAACGGAAACTCCATTCCAACCCTTAATCGCCTGGCCATCGCCCACCCTGGGATGTTTGATGGCTTCAATATAGCCTTCGAACAGGCCCAGGCTCCTATGCTTGATGGGCTCGCTCTGTACTTCCAGCAGGTGGCCAGGTCCACCGTAGGGGATGTGACTCTGCCGGCTTTAGATGGTGCCAGGAGGTTGGCTGCCCAGGCCATACAATTTGGCATCAATATGGATTGGTTCCTGGAAAGGCTGAATAAAATTGAGACAAGGGATGACGGTGGTATCCTGTGCCTTGCCGGTGAGAATGCCCATGCCGAATCGATGTAGCTTGGGGAAGAGGCAGCCCAGATGAGGAGGGACGCCGCAATGCTCTTGGAAAATGCTGCAAAAAGCGATGCCGAGGCGGCGCACAAGGAGGCGGAGGCCGTTCGGCTGCTGGAGGCTGCAGATGAGCAAAGGGTGGTGAACCATGTGTGGGATACTGACCCTTTCCTTTTGCCCTGAAGATCCATCTTGCTACCTAATTCCTGCAAATTCTCAAAAACAATCTTTTTTTTTTTGTTGGCCATTAGAAACAGTTTCACACAGTTAGATAATTTTTGAAAATATATTTTGGAGGATGTAAACTTTAACACAGGTACCGTACTGCGCCTGCCTGAAGGCGGGCCTTATTTTTTGGAAGTGTGCCTTGGCATGCTTAAACTTGCACTCTTTATGAGCGACACATTTTTTATCTAATAGTTTATTTAAATTAATTCTTATTTGATGGTATGGTGTTGTGTTTGTTTGTTTTTTTTTTACTTGTGCATATGCTTTATATATATATTTTTTTCTCGTTGTTTGTTTTGTTTTTAAAATGTGCAGGTTGTAGCATGGAAGACGCTGACTTGACAACTGTTCATGCATGTAGAGAAGAAAAGGGAGACGCCGTCGTGGCACACGCGCTTTTCTCCGAACCTTGCACGGAAGAGAAGGCTGAAGCTCACGTTCAAGGCTACTCTCCTGTATCGAAGTTTCGCCTTGGTAGAGGCTTGAGCCTTGCCTTATGTAATTTTCACCATTTAGAATAATACGTGTAATCAGAAAAATGTAAAGCATATGCCTTTTTGCAAATAAAATACCTTCCGTTAAGTAAAAGATCTGTTCTCTATATGTTTTTTTTCTTTTTGTGTACATGTATGCCCTCATATATGTCGCGACTCGTTTGTGACAATATCCTAACTAAAGGGGAATAATCACAAGGACAGAAGGTTATGAGGAAAAGATCCAAATGAAGAGCAAAAATAGAACGCCTTGGATGAGGCGCGACGAAGTCAGAGGTGGTCAGATGAGATTTCCCTAAGGATAAAATCTTTTGATCCACTTGGCGTTAAGGGGGGCAGTCCTGAATCCGGTACCAACCTCAGTTAACTCATAGTAACCATTAGGTGAGGCCTTGGCTACGGTGTAAGGTCCTTCCCACTTGGGTACAAATTTCCCTGGGTTCTGGCCCCTCATCACAGCGCCAACCGTTTTCAGGACTAAGTCTCCCTTAGCGAAAACCCTTTCCCTGATAGAACTATTATAGGCCCTTGCAATCCTGGCCCTATACTTCTATGATGCTACCGAGGCAGCATCCCTTCTCTCATCCAAGACTTCCAAAACATCACATTTGCTGACCACTGTCAGTCCACATGCAGTCGCGAAACGTGCAGAGGGTACCGCCAACTCCTTAGGTAGTACAACATCGATCCCGTACACCAGGGCGAACGGAGTCTCCTGAGTCGCCCGTCGCCTGGAAGTGCGATAAGCCCATAATGCCATAGGTAACTGATCAGCCCAACCCTTGCCATGATCGTGCAACGTTTTGCTTAGGATCCGGATCAGCGTCTTATTGGTGGCCTCGGCCTGGCCATTGCCCTTGGGGTAGTAAGGTGTGGAAGTATGATGCAGCACCTGGTACTGATCCAAAAGTGCCCCCACGTCCTTGTTTACAAAAGGCGTCCTATTGCCGGACAGAATGGTGTGTGGTACCCCGAACCGACAAATGATCTGCTCCTTTATAAACCGGACCACAACAGCCGCAACGGTTCGTCTTAGTGGAACAGCCTCGACCCATTTGGTGAAGAGCTCGGTAGCAGCCAAGATCCAAGCATGCCCTCCGGACTTGGGGGTGATAGGTCCTACGATGTCCAATGCCCAAGTATGGAACGGCCAAGGCGTAGATAAAGAACGAAGGCTAACGGCAGGTGCATGGATAAGGTTGCCATGCTTCTGGCAGGCCTCACACCGCCGCACGTGAGTAGCAGTGTCCTTCTCCATCGTAGGCCAGTAATAACCACAGGTAACCAAGTGCTGGTACAACTTTACGCCGCCCTGATGGTCACGTTGGTGCGCCTCCGTCATGAAAATGATGGCCTCCTCATGGTTGATGCATTTCAACGGCCTCCCATAGAAACCTTTGCGATAAAGGGCGCCCTCATGGAGGAAGAAACGTGCCGCCTTCTTCCTGACAAGTGCCGCATCCATGCGATGGTCGGGTAGTTTTCCCTCTTGGAGGAAGTCGATGTACAGCATCCGCCAGTCAGACAAGTTGGCCTGAAAAGCACTCTCACCACCTTGAGGGGTGCGAGCACAAAGAACACAGCTCCTTTGAACGTCCTTGGTGACCGCCATCATACCGGGCCAATAAAAACCTCTGCGTTGGATCTTTCGGTAAAGGCTAACGTCCTCCACGCCGCATATAATCCGGTGAGTTTCCTCAAGAATGATGGCACCTTCCTCCTCTGAGACACATCGAGCCAGTACGCCCTCAGGCCCCTTGAATTAAAGGTCCCCCTTGATAAGTACGAATCCCTTTGTCACTGATCCGTCGAAACCCTCCTTTGCTAAACCTTCCATAATAGAGACACGCCAGTCATCAACCTTTGCCGAGTTAGAACCTTCCGCTGTCGCGGGGGCAGAGCACCTCTGCACCTCCAGTGATAAGCCTTCCTGCTCAAGTCTGATCTTCGATGCCAGAGTTGCCAGAGCGTCGGGGAAGCGGTTCCTACACCTAGAGACATGGGTGAACTCTACGGCGTCAAAATGGTTAAGCAACAGCTGCGCCTGGGTACGTTAAGGAGCCAGGTTGGCCTCCTTCATAGCGAACTCGCCTATGACCTGCTTAATGATGAGCTGAGAGTCCCCTCTGACCTTTAAACGTCGAATGCCCCGTCTCTGTGCCTCTCTCATCCCTAAGAGCAATGCCTCATACTCAGCCTCGTTGTTGGAGCACGAAAAATCCAACTGATAAGAAAGATGAACCTGAGGCCCTCCGCCGCCTGGTGTGAGAACAATATCGGCCCTACCATTACGGGCAGTGGACACTCCATCGAATGAAATTTCCTATTCCTCAGCCTCGGCCATGAACAGGTCGGTCGAGTCCCGACTACAAGAAGAGTGAGATAGAAGATCCGCCAGAGCCTGCCCTTTGATGGCCGTGGGTCACACGCACTGAATGTCAATTCCTAACAAGCCAATCAACCACTTGGTCAGACGTCCGCCGGAAGGAGGCTGGGTCACCATGAAGAGCACCGGTTCGCTTTTGGTCATCAGTTCCACATTGTGCGTAGACAAATAATGCAAGAACTTCTTTGCGGCAAAAACCAACGCAAGACATTGCTTCTCAGTTGCAGTGTATCGAAGTTCAGCGCCACGGATGACCCTACTAGCATAATAAATGGGACGCTCGTGCCCATCCTCCTCCTGGGCGAGGATTGCCCCCAGTGAATGGTCGATCACAAAAACATAAAGTCGGAGGGGCACTCCCCGCCTGGGTGCAGTCATGGTATCCGGTGCAGCCAAGATCCTCTTGATGGCCTCAAAGCTCTGCTGACACTCGGGGGTCCAAACATAAACAACGTTCTTCTTAAGAAGAGGTAGGAACGGTTGCATAAGCTCGGCGAGATCAGGAATGAAGCGTCGCAGGTAGGAAATCTTACCGATAAATCCTCTAAGCTGCTTTAATGAGCGGGGTGGATCCAGAGCAATGATAGCCGCCGTCTTGTCACCATTGACCTCAATACCTCGCTGATGTACGATAAAACCCAAGAAATTCCCTCTTGTCACGCTAAAAATGCACTTGGCCGGGTTCATCTTCAGCTGGTAGCGCCTGCACCTGTCGAAGACCTTCCTCAAATCATCAATGTGGTATGTTGGTTGTTTCGACTTGACCACCAGATCGTCAACATAACATTCAACAGAAGCATGGATCATGTCATGGAAGACAGCAGTCATGGCCCTTTGGTAGGTCGCTCCGGCATTCTTCAACCCAAACGGCATTACAGTGAAGTGAAAGTTCCCCATTGGAGTGCGAAAAACGGTTTTGGGTGCGTCCTCCTCGGACATCCTGATTTGATTGTAGCCACTGAATCCGTCCATGAAAGAGAACATTCCGTGACCGGCAGTGACATCCACAATGGCGTCAACATTCGGCAATGGAAACTCGTCCTTTGGGCACGCCTTGTTGATGTCTCTGAAATCGATGCAGACCCTAACCTTTCCATTTTTCTTTCGCACAGGTACCACATTGGCCAACCAAGTCGGATGCTGGATGGGCCCAATAAAACCGGCCTGCAATAAACGTTGGACCTCCTCCTTAATCTGACCTTCAATCTCTGGTGCAAACACTCAAGAAGCCTGCTTCTTTGGTACGGCTCCCGGCTCAACATTCAAACGGTACACAACCAGGTCGGGGTCGAGTCCCGGCATCTGGTCGTAACTCCAAGCGAACACATCCTGATATTCCTTAAGTATGCCCACCAGTCGCTCCTTGAACTCGACGGATAGCTCGCGATTGATAGAGACCATACGGGGCTGCTCCCCTGCTTTGGCCAGATCGACCTCCTCAACACCCTTCTTCTGGGCTGTGGCCAGACCTGACTGCTGGTCATCCTGCCCCACTGAATCCTCGATAGAAACGGATGCCTCCGCCAGAAAATGGTCGTTGCAGGGGTCGTGCGCCTGTACTGGGGCGTCCGGCCCCTCGCACCGTCACAACTGGTAGACATAGCTTCCATCAGCCCTACGCACTCTCCTGCAAAGATCATCATCATTCTCGACCTTCCGCTTGCCCTTCTGAGAGACAACCACCATAACGTCGTCCTCATCGGACTGGGCAATATCCTCCCAGTCGGGCAACGGGGTAGCATAAACCTCGCCTTCCTCAAGGCCCTTGTCCGCAGCCGAAAAGTTGGTGAAGTAAATAGCATCGGACAAATGAACCTCGCTAAGAGAGAAGGGGTTCCTCGTGGCCTTGACGGTGGTAGTCCCAGTGCCCCAATTGGCCTTCATCACCTGATGATACGAAGAAGGGACTACACCGTGGAGATGCATCCAAGACCTCCCCAACAAAACGTGGTAAGATGGTCCCCCCTCAATGATATGGAATCGGACAGGCACTTGGATGTCCCCAACCTGCAGGTCGGCGGTGACATAGCCCAAGGTCCTCTATCTTATCCCATTGAAACCTGAAATGTCAATCGGCCTCCCGGTCACGACCTCATCCTTGATACCGGCCTGCCTCATGATGGTGACTGGCATGACGTTGACAGAAGCGCCATTGTCCAGAAAACGCCCGCTTGAAATCAACCCCGTTAATGGTCGCAGGTACGTACAACGGACGGTTGTGGGGGCCCTCGATAAGCTTGTCCGCCTCGGCGAAGGTGACCTCCCTAGCATGGTCAGACTTCGCCAAGGGGGCTGGCTCATCCCGCCTAACTTCCGCTCCTGCCTTGCAAACAACCTTAAACAACACATTAGTAACCTCAGCCCTGGAGTCTGAGTCAAGTTTGATCTTGTCAAAGAACTCCCTCATAAGGCCGGCCATTTGCGCCATGCGGTCTTGAGTGCCCTTCTGAACCTGCTCACCCAACCAGGCTACCTCTTCGCTTTGAAGCTCCCCCAATGTGCCACGATCCTCACACGAAATGACGTGAACGCCTGCATCGTGGCGTGGGAAAGGGTTGTCGTGCACATCCTGCCTCTTCAAAAGCTCCAGCTCCCCAGACTTCATCTTCCTTTGAAAAAGATCGCGTAAACTCCAACACTCCATTAATGGATGCCTAGTACCACAGTGGAAATGATAGAAGCGTGGGTCATTCACCAAGTCCTTATGATTCTCCTCTAAAGCAGGTGGAAGACTGATGACCTTGTCGCGTGGTTCAGTACAGCGAGAACCTGCCTACGGCTGCAGGGGAAAGGCGGTGGATTCGTCCGAAATCGCTTCCTTTGCTGGTCAGCCGATGCCATGAAGGCATCCTCGTCCTCGGCGGGCTCCTCAGAAAACTGTTCCTCATCCTCAACAACGGCCGTTGTAATAGAGACAGGGCGTGGTGCTTGCCAAACATGACCTCCTCGGGGACTGGCCACCCGATCAGCCAAACATCTAGTTTTGACCATAAGATCAAAAAATGTGCGGATATCGAGGGTGACTAGATAGAGGCAGTACTTTCTATCCATCCCATCGATGCATATCCGGACCAGATCCTCCTCCTTGGCGGCCTCATAACATTCCAATGTGCGCTCTCTAAATCGCTTCACATAAGCCATCACATCCTCATTACCCTTCTGAGTGAGCTTAGTAAGAGATAGTAGAGTGACCTTCTCGTCAACCTGGTAGTACTTGCTATAAAACCGTTGTGTCATCTCCTCCCAACTGGTCACCGACCCAGGCTCGAGGTTGTGATACCAAGTGTACGCCTGGTCAGTCAGTGACTTGGGGAACTCCCTCAACTTCAACGCCTCGTTGGAGGCATGGTCCCCTAAATGACTAATGAAACGTCCAACATGCTCCTTAGCATTGCCCCTCCTTCCATCAAACTGTCGAAAATTAGGCACCACATACTCAGCAGGGTACGGCTGCTGAAGGACAGAGACAGGAAATGGAGGCAACGGGTCGCCAATAAGATCCGCCCCGGTCGAGACACGTCCCGACCCCATCATGGCACGCAACTGATCAAACGTGACGTAGGGGGAAGCGTTCTGCTGAGCCGAGCCAAAATGAGTCAATGACGCCGCCATAGTGTGGCCCTAGGGTAACGCTGAAGTTGCACGCGGGGGCGTCACCATAACGTCACGACGAAGGATAGATGTCGGCGGCATTACTGGCGTGAGCGCTGCACCAGTGGCCGCGTCAGGCTTGGCAGAGGCAAACATTGTTTTCTGCTTCTCCCACATTCGTTGTTGGGTGGCCTATATAGTGAACAATGTTTCCATGAGAAGCGCGTCACAGTCGCGCCTGCCAGCTGACCTCGAGGTGGCAGCACTATGAGACCTGCTCCGAGCCGTTCGGTGGTGCTGCGTCCTGGTGACAGTGCAGCTGGAAGAATGAGCATTGGTCGCCTCCTGCTCGCGGGCGACCGGGGGATGGTCGAGCGGTGGCTCCCTGAGCTGTGGCTCTGCTGCGGCGATGCCCTGGGGTTGTGGCTGGGTCACCATCGGACCTGGTGGGGGTTGATTGATCAGAAGGAGCCCTCGTGGAAGCTGGCTCGCCTCTCCAGGATTGTGGCTCTCAACTCCAATGGGTGCGGCTGACTCCTGCCTGGATGGAAGAGGAGGGGGTGGAGGAAGTGTAGAAGAAGAAGGTGCTTGAGACGTCATGGCTATACGAGATGACCTTCTGGTCATGCTATATGGCCCGCCTTTCTCTCCCACTGTGGTCGCCAAAAATTGTGAGTGAAAAAGGTAAGAAACAAGAGAAAAATGGAGAGAAGGTTCCACTAGCAAGTCAGAACAAAGAGGTCACAATCCATGGTCGAAAATCTCAAGCAAGGAGAAGAAAAGGATAGGAAAGAATCGATGGAGAAGAGCAAAATGTGTAGCCTCATCACAACAAGAGAATGGGTAGTGAGCATTGATAGATCTAAAACCATAAAAAGCCCCAAGAATGAAATACCCCCAAAATAGCTAAAGACCAATAGATGGAGAAGAGAGAAGCAAGTGGAGAAGAAGGGTCAGACGTGAAGAAGGCAAAATCAGAGCTCCTTGGCCGAAGCACAGAGGAAGCAAGAACAGTGAAAAAATGGTAGCCGTCCCTCTAGAGGAGTAGCCTCCAAGCAAAGAGATAAGAAAAGGAAAAAAGGAATGTTGTGAAAAGAATGAGTCAGCCGAAAAGATGGAGGAGATGATCTGATCCATAGGCAATGCACTATTGCCCTCTATTTATAAGTAACAAGGCTCAAAATGTTGCCCTAAATGTAGTGGTCCCCAAGTCCTACCAATGCTCCACTTTTCTCTAATAAGGTGATGAGGGTCATGATGTGGGCCTATAAGGAGAATTATTTCCACATTATATGCCTTTCTCATGACTAAACTACACTCCAAGCCTCCATGTCACATGCTCTTTCCAATCCCTTCATAATGTGTGGATGGTGTCGCGTTATCCACGTGTCATGGCTACGCAGCATCTATGGCCACAGCCGAATCAGTCGTGCAACGGATCACTCCCCAATAGCCTTCGCAGTACATGCATATACCGCTAGAGCTGTGCATAAATGGTGGTAAACGCCCTTGAGAGACTGTTACGTCATCAGGACTCGTAAACCATGGAGGTACTACTCCCGTGTACGCTCTTCAGCTCCACAGGTGCGCTACCATAATAGGACCACCTTTAGAAGGCTTTTGAGTTGCCGCGAGTAATCCGCCTCGAAGTCGGACACATTGGGTCAACCCGTATACCAACTTCGGTGGGGCGGGTCCGAGGCTCTACCCAGTAGCCCATTACCCTAAATGAGACCCCTCTACGAGTCGAATGCATCCTAAAATAATACCTATGCCTACACTTACCCTAAAATATAGGATTTAATGGGAATTATGTGTACCAACCACTGTCATTTCATATACGTCTCTTATCTTTCTCAAGTCATGACAAAAGGCTTGTAGAGAGAGAATGAATGATTTTTAGAGAGAGAGTTGTTATAAACAACCACTCAGATGGGTTTATATAAATGCATATAAGAGTAATTTGGTAAAAGTTAGGGTATTCTAGTAATTTTGAATGCAAAAATAAGGATTCAAATATAATTGCAAGGATAACAAGGGTAAAATAGGAAGTTTGGTCCATAATATGTCTTTATTGACCAATAAAATAAATTTTTAGAGTTGACATTGAACAAAAGGAGTTAAATGTTACAACAGATGTGCAATTAAGGGAATATTATTAAAATATTAGAAAAATTGCATGCAATTATGTCATAGTTTGGGAAAGATTTATGTAATTAACCCTTTTTAGTAGGAGCTAGTATAACTTTTTTAAATATATATATATATATATATATCATAGCTTATTCGGTTATTCCCACCTAGATTTCATTCATTATTCTATGCCAATTACGACAAAAGAGTTTTATTAGAGAGTTAGGCCCGTTTGACATAATTTTTACTTTCCGCTTTCTACAGAAGAAAAAAAGAAGCGAAAACCGTTTTGAGAAGTTGGTACCCCTAACTTCTTTAAAACGTTCTTTCAAGGCCCAGAAGCTCTTCTAAAAATTTTGTCAAACACTGTTTAAGATAGTTTTTCCCTCTAGAAAGCCAAAAGCGGCTTCTGAAGAGTCAATCCAAACATGGCATAAAGAAAGATTATGTATATAGTAGGATTTAGTAGTAGGATAATTTGCATTGACACCCTCTGAGATTTGGGTTAATTGCAGCCAGATAACGATCAACGCACAAGTTTGCAGAGATATCCCCGAGCTTTCAAAAAATTTGCAATGAAACCCCTTTGGGCCATAAAAAGTCAGATTTGACCTTATTTGATTTCAATAAACTCCCATCTACTATTGAATTTAATCAACTAACCCCTCTTATATCCCGATTGCCCTCTATGCTTTTCAATTTAATCAACTAACTCCTCCTATATCCGGATTGCCCCCTATACTTTTCAACTTCAATCACATTACCCCACATCCTCAAATAATATATATATAAAATTCATAATATATATATAATTCAAAAAATATATATCAAATTTCAAAAAAAAAATATAAAATTTGAATATATATATATATAATTTAAAACAATTATATAAAATTATAAATATATATATTTTGAAAATAATATATAAAATCCGAAAATAATATATAAAATTCGAAAAAAATATAAATTTTGAATATATATAAAATTCAAAAATAAATATATATACATATATAATTCGGAAGAGATATATAAATTCAAAAACATATAAATTTAGAAATAATATATAAAATTCGAAAAAATATATATTTCGAAAAACAAAATTAGAATAAATAAATAAATTTAGAAGAAAAAAATATATATTGGTAAAATATCATATCTTTTCTAATGAAGTGAATCAAACTACTTATCCGGATTGCCCCTTATACTTTTCAATTTCAATTACATTACCCCCCACCCTCAAACAATATATATATATATAATTCAAAATATATATATCAAATTCAAAAAATATATATATAATTTCAAAAATATATATATATATATAATTCAAAAAAATTATATAAAATTATAAATATATATTTCGAAAATAATATATAAATTTTGAAAAAAATATATAAAATTCAAAAAAAGTATATAAAATTCAAAACATATATAAAATTGGAAACAAATATATAAATTTTGATTTTTTTATAAAATTTAAAATTATCATATAACTTTCGAAAACATCATATAATTTTTGAAAACGTCATATAAATTTCAATATATATATATATAATTCAAAAATATATATATATTTTGGAAAATATATATATATATAAAGACCATTAATTGTTGTTGGTGTAAGTAATTTGATTCACTTCACTAAACAAAGATATGATATTTTACCAATATATATTTTTTCCTTCTAAATTTATTTATTTATTCTAATTTTTTTTTTCGAAATATATATTTTTTTATATTTATATATATTTTTTTCAAATTTTATATATATGTTTTGAAATTTATATACTTTTTTCGAAATTTATATATTATTTTCGGATTTTATATATTATTTTCGAAATATATTTATAATTTTATATAATTGTTTAAAATTATATATATATATATTCGAATTTTATATATTTTTTTGAAATTTGATATATATTTTTTGAATTTTATTTATATATTGTTTGAGAATGTGGGGTAATGTGATTGAAATTTAAAAATATAGGGGGCAATCCAGATATAAGAGGGGTTAGTTGATTAAATTGAAAAGCATAGATAGCAATCCGGATATAAGAGATGTTAGTTGATTAAATTCAATAGTAGATGGGAGTTTATTGAAATTAAATAAGGGAAAATCTGACTCTTCATGGCCCAAAGGGGTGCCATTACAAGACTTTTGAAAACTCAAAGGGTGTCTCTGCAAACTTGTGCGTTGACCGTCATCTAGCTGCAATTAACTCAAATATCAGGATGTCAATACAAATTACCCTAGGATTTTGTACCAAAAGCGGCTTCTAGTAGGATTTAGAAAGATCACTCGAATCACGTGCAAACATAATAATTAAATTCGAAGCGGTTTTGAATTTAAGTAGATCTATTTGTTTTTTCATTTATATAAATTTTAAAGTGAGATTATGTATATAGTTTTTTCCTTAAAAAATGAATAAAATACTTTTAACACCCTTCATCATTCTATTATACAAGTAAGTTACCCTTCAAATTATTCATAATTTTTTGTTTCATTCTATATCGATTTCTATTTCATTCCATCAGTACCTGTCAATACAACAAAATATTTAGGATAATTTGCACTAACACCCCTGAGGTTTGATTTCTCTTGCAATGACACTCCTGAGCCAATAAAATGACCAAAATACCCTTGAGAGAAATATATGAAATGTGAAATGACCTTTATGGCCCAACCCCAAATATATACAATTTCGAAAAACATATATATAAATTCGAAAAAAGATATAAAATTCGAAAACAAATATTTAAAAATTGAAAAATATATATAAAATTAGAAAAAAAAAACATATAAATTTTGAAAAACATATATAAATTTCAAAAAATATATAAAATTTGAAATATATATATAATTCGAAAATATATATAAATTTTGAAAAATAATTTAATTCGAATATATATATTTTTCAAAAAAATATATAATTTCGAGAAACATATATAAATTTCAAAATATATATAAAAAATTAAAAAAATATAAAAAAATTGAAATATATATATATAATTCGAAAATATATATAAATTTTGAAAAATATTTTAATTCGAATATATATATATATAATTCAAAAAATTATATAATTTCGAAAAACATATATATAAAATTCAAAAAAATATAAAAAATTTGAAATATATATATAATTCGAATATATATATATAATTCGAATATATATATAATTCAAAATATATATATATTCAAAAACAAAATTCAAAAAATTATATAATTTTGAAAAACATATATAAATTTCAAAAAACATATATAAAATTCAAAAAAATATATAAAATTTGAAATATATATATAATTCAAAAATATATATATATATATATATATAAAATTCGAATATATATATAAATTTTGAAATATATATAAATTCGAAAATATATATAAAATTCAAAAAATATATATTTTCAAAAACAAAATTCAAAAAATTATATAATTTTAGAAATATATATATATATTGTTAAAATGACATATCTTTTCTAATGAAGTGAATCAAACTACTTTCCACCAACATCAATTAGTGGTCTTCTTTTATATATATTTTTCCAAAATTTATATGATGTTTTTGAAATTTATATAATTTATCCGAATTTTATAAAATAAATTCAAAATTTATATATATATTTGAATTATATATATATAAATTTCGAATTTTATATATTTTTTTTGAATTTTTTTTAAACTTTTATATATATTTCGAATATATATATATAAAATGGGTAATCTCAAAAAATTCGTGGACAATTCATCTATGACAAGCCGAGTTATTGGGTATAAATTCGAAAAATATATATAAAAATTAAAAAACAATAATTCAAAAACAGTATATAAATTTTGAAACAAATATATATAAATTTTGAATTGTTTTTATAAAATTCGGATATATTATATAAATTTAAGAAACATCATATAAATTTTGGAAAAAATACATATAGTTTGGAAATATATATATAAAAGAAGGCCACTAATTGATGTTGATAGTAAGTATTTTGATTCACTTCATTAGAAAAGATATGACATTTTACCAATATATATATATTTTTCTAAAATTATATAATTTTTTGAATTTTGTTTTTGAAAATATATATTTTTTGAATTATATATATATATTTTTTTGAAATATATATATTTTTAAATTTATATATATTTCAAATTTTATATATATATTCGAATTATATATATATTTCAAAGTTTTTATATTTTTTTGAATTATATATATATTTTTTGAAATTTATATATGTTTTTCGAAATTATATAATTTTTGAATTTTGTTTTTGAAAATATATATTATTTTGAAATATATATATATTTGAATTAAAATATTTTTCAACATTTACATATATTTTCGAATTATATATATATATTTCAAATTTTATATTTTTTTTTGAATTTTATATATATTTTTTGAAATTTATATTTTTTTTTTCTAATTTTATATATATTTTTCAAATTTTAAATATTTGTTTTCGAATTTTATATCTTTTTTCTAATTTATATATATGTTTTTCGAAATTGTATATATTTGGGGTTGGGGCATAAAGGTCATTTCACATTTCATATATTTATCTCAATGGTATTCTGGTCATTTTATTGGTTCAGGGGGTGTTATTGCAAGAGAAACCAAACCTCAGGGGGTGTTAGTGCAAAAATTTCAAAAGTTGACATAAAAGTAAAATTGATTGAAACCTCAAGGGTGTTAGTGCAAATTACCGAAATATTTATTAGGAAATAGAACTATTCATACAGATTTAAAAGGATCACTCATCCAAGCACTAACATCATTATTTAATTTGTTTCAAAATGAGTGACTGAATTTCTAGTGGAAGTGGAGATATTATAAGATATTTTCACGTGGGATTATTATATTCGACAGGATAAAACAAATGGCAAACAGCACATGATTTTGTGCTTGACAACAATATTATGTCCACTAATGTAGGCTGTAGCTGCCAAAATATATTAGAAAATATGGTAAAATGCAAAAAAACCCTCCACTATTGCGCAAGAAATTCCTTCAATTACAAAAAATCTTCATCAAATATTAATTTGGTGCAATTAATCCCCAATTCGTAAAAGACATATTTACCCCTAAATTAAATTACAAATTCATAAATTATATATGTATATAATTCAAAAAATATATATATAATTCAAAAAGTATATATTAAATTTCAAGAATATATATAAAATTCAAAAACAAATATATAAAATTCGAAAACAATATATTAAATTTTGAAACAATATATAAAATTCAAAAAATATATAAAAATCAAAAATAATATATAAAATTTGAAACAAATATATAAAATTCGAAAAAATATAAAATTCGAAAAAAAATATATATATAAAATTCAAAAAATATATAAATTTGAAAAATATATATATTGGTAAAATGTCATATCTTTTCTAATGAATTGAATCAAATTACTTACCACTAACATCAATTAGTGGTCTTCTTTTATATATATTTTTCTAATATATATATGTTTCCGAAATATATATATATATATATATTCGAAATATATATGATGTTTTCGAATTTTATAATAAAACAATCAAAATTTATATATCTGTTTCAATATTTATATATTCTTTTGAATTTTATATATTTTTTTCGAATTATATATATATATATTTGAATTTTATGTATTGATTTTGAATTTTATTCTCCCTCTGTCCCGCAATAGTTGTCCAATTTGAACTTTTTAACATTTTATTGATTTAGGTTGACTAGTGTGCAATTTTCAATTTTGTCCTTAATGATATAGTATTATGGTGGGTCCGATATTTATTTAAAGTTAGTGAAAGAAGAGTAGTTGGGGAAAATGAGAAGTTAAATTGCATTGGAATTCGAATTGGACAAGTATTTTGAGACAAGTAAAGTTGCAATAGTGGACAACTAATATGGGACAGAGGTAATATATGTTTTTCGAAATTAATATATTGTTTCGAAGTTTATATATATTTTTTTGAAGTTTATATATTTTTTTGAATTTTATATATTTTTTTCGAATTATATATATATATTATTTTTGTAAGGGTAAAATTATATTTTTGGATTGAATAATCTTGTGAAGGGAGTACATTGCCCTTAAATTGATAGCTGGTGGGAATTGTTTTGCTCATTTTATAGTTGAGGGAGGGTTTATTGCTCATTGAATAATAGTTGAGGGATTTTTTTACATTTTACCCTAGAAAATAAAAAGTGGGTCATTAATAAGTGGAATGTTTTACTTGCCAAAACAAATTATGAACAAAAATAGTGCATAGAGTTATAGACTTGTTGGTTTGTTGAACATATATAGTATGGCATTTTCAATTATTAGTTGTGGGTAGGGGCTGCATAAGACATATTTGAAACCGAATCGTTCTCAATGATTTCTTATAAATCAAAATCAGAACAAGAACTAGAGCTTTAGGCCTGTTTGGATAGGTGGTTTTGTTTGGATAGGTGATTTTGGGCCTGGTTTTAGTTTTGGTTTTGGTCTTTGATTTTAATACCAAATCATGTTTGGTTGGTGGGTTTTGGACTTGGTTTTTGGCTTTTTAAAACCAAATACTAAAACCATGGTTTTGGCCTACCAATTTTAACTTTTTTTTTTCTCTCTCTATATATATATATATGGCCGAAAATATGAATTATTTTGAAAAAAATAATATATAATATTTGGAAAAAAATTAATTTTCGGAAAAAAATTAATTTTTGGGAATAAAATTATGTTTTCGGAAAAAAATTATTTTTTCGAAAAAAAAATTATTTTTCCCCATTTTATATCCTTTTTTTTCAACATTTTTAAATTTTTTCAGTATATAATAAAATTATTCAGAATTTTATATTTTTTTTGAATTATATATATTTTTTCGAATTTAAGATATATTATTTGAATTTTATATATAATTTTCACATTTTAAAATATTTTTTCGATTATATATATATATTTTGGAATAAAAATGTCAAATATTTTCGGAAATTTTAAATATTTTTTAATTATATATATATTTTCATTTTAATATTTTTTTCCAATTATATATATTTATTTTTCATATTTATATATTTTTAATACATATTAGTATATATATATATAATTATACCAATACCAAGACCAAAACCAACTTTTTACTAAACATTATATATAGGTTTTAGATTAACTAAAACCACCCAAGGCCACCAAAACCAAATTCCCAAACGAGCCCTTAGTAAAAAAAACTAAATCATAACAAATCAGTTCAGTTCGATTTTGAACCATAATTCTACAATTTGTGCATGATTAGAGAGTGTGCTACAATTTGGACGAGCTCAACCCAATTTTTAATTTAAAGGCTTAGCCTGATTTTGTGATCCGGGTCGGGGGTTCGCCCGTGACCCGCCCAATAGTCCTAGTAATGAAAATGGGTAAATTATTTAGAAGCAACTAGCAAGGGAAAATTTGGTCAGGACACAACAATGACTAGACCTGTCAATGGATCGGATTCGGATCGGATCAGTTAAATCCAAATCCAATTTGTTAAGAAATCGGATTATCGGATTCGGATTCTAATCGGGTTATCGGATTTTATTTTCAATCCATATCCGGTTAATATCGGATTCAGATCATAATCGGATTATTGATAAGTCTATTGATAAGGATGACAAAAACTCCCAATCCGCGATCCGAATCCGATAATTCGACAGATTTTCACTTAATTAATTCATATTCGAATTTCTTCATTATAGAATATCTTATCCGAATATTTAATTAAAAAAATACAAAAATCAATAAATACTGAAACACTAAAATTATTTACACTTTTAATAATTGTATTTATGATCAATCATTATTAATAAATAATAAAATAATTAACAACTAACATTTATATACATGTACAATATTAAATATATACACATATATATAAATATATATATGTATATTTTATCGGATCGGATTATTATCTGATCGGATTAGGCTAATCCAAATCCAATTTGTTAAGGAATCGGATCGGATTCGGATCAAAATCCAATCCATTGACAGATCTAACAATGACCCATATTTGCTATACATACTGAGCCTGAGTTTTCTCCTTCAATACCTGGTCCAGCCCAAAATGAGCCACATATAATATATATGACAATGAGAAGGATACAAAACGGGTTCGCTTATATCTATTCTCGCCTCGTTTAATTTTTTAAAATGCCATACCCTTCACGGATTTTTCACATATTGCCTTTTCATAAATCATGTCCGCCCCATTAATAGTTTACTATACCACTGTTAGCCCCGCCCCGCCCCACTAATACTTAATTCTTAGTGTCATCTTCATTATTGATAAAAGAGTTTTGACAAAAAAAAAAAAAAAACCTATCATATGAACTTCTTTCAAATCATCCTACAATCTAACTCTTTTTTTTTTCTTTGTATATATTTGGCTACTCGTTTTTTCTTGGTTTTAGATGTCGAGCCCCATGGAAAAATAATGAATAATAATTGATAAAGTATTTCAAATTTTAAAAAGTCTTATACATATAATAAGTAAAAAATAGAATAAAACTAATGTAAATGGGACGGGGTGGGTCATGGCGGGTATTTAACAAAACTCGTGGCAATTTGTACCGCCCCCGTTCCGCCCCTTTATTTAAGGGTTTAGGAATGCCTTTTATTTCGTAGGGTCGGATTTGATAAAAGAAATTAAACCTGTCACGGGTTATGGGGCGGATACAGGTTTTGTTAAATACCCGTTCTGCCCCGTTTACATTAATTTTATTCTATTTTTTAAATATTACATGTATAAGATTTTTTATGAATCGTAAGTACTTTATTAGTTAATACTCATTTTTTTCCATGAGACTCAATATCTAAGCCCAAAGAAAATACGAGTAGACAAATATATACAAAGGAAAAAAAAAGTTTTGATTATAGGATAATTTGAAAGAAGTTGATATGCATGTTAGGGTTTTTTTTTTTTTTTTTTTTTTTTTTTTTTTGTGTCAAACTCTTTTGTTCATGATGAATATGACATTGAGAATTAAGTGTTAATGGAGCGGGGCGGGGCAGACATGGGTACAGTAAACTGTTAATGGGGCAGAGTATGGTTTATGAAAAGGTAACCCGTGAAAAATTCGTGAAGGGCATGGTATTTTAAAAAATTAAATAGGACAAAGATGGATATAGGCGAACCCGTTTTGTACCCGCCCCATTGTCATCCCTACATATAGGACCCCAAAGGATAACCTCATATGAAGCACCGACACGACACAGATACAACGATACGAAAAATTCCAAAAAAATAGGACACGACACGCTGCAGACAAGTCTATAAAAAATATAATTTTTTTATACATACATATTATATTATGCAAATACTTCATTTATCACTTAAATAATGAGAATCAAATAAACTTATAAACAAATAAGTTAAATAAAATGTTTGACATGTTCAAAATTCTTCATTCTACTACCATCCAAGGAATCAAATGCATATTCCCCAACATCCGTCATTTTAGTCTCTCTCTCGTTATATTGTGAAAATTTTCTTGATTGGAGACAAAGATTGGAAGGCACAAATACCAAATTTTCAGCTCTATGTGATGTTATCTTGTTCCTCTTCAAATAATGAATAAACGAATAGGTGCTACAATTTCTATGACAAGATGAGAATGAACAAAGATATTCAAGTATCTTTAAAGCCAAAGATTGAATTAAATGTGTTGAAGTTCCATAAGCAATATACTAAATTATCAGCTCCATAAGACATTTATCTTTCATTGAATCAACCGACCCACCGAATGTCTGACACGCGGGTGTTTACCGAGTGTATTGCAAACAGCATTAGCAGCTGCAACATGAGCTAAATATGTAACAACAATCCAAAGGGAAGTGTTCGTTCTTTATAGATAGCCTGACACCAACCCAACCAGTTCAACCATACCCAAAAAAAGGTTTGTTAGTATTCTGTATTAGTTCTAGAAATGTTGCAAATTTTATTTAATTATGACAAAAACTTGCACACTCAGGCTCTATTTGTTAATACTTTTGAGTTTTTTTTTGTTTTAATTTTTCAAAAGATAAAATCAAAGTTAAAAACGTGTTTGATAATTATATTTTCTTCTTGGTAGATTTTTAAGAAGTCAAAACATACCTTCCGAAAATTGGGATTTCCTTAAGTGCTTGTTTGGCAACATGGAGTGGAGCCAAAATTTTGGGTTTGGTTTGAAAATTTTGCTCTACTCCATGTTTGGCAAACATGGTGTAACACAAATGGTGTGTGAATAGTGTTACTCCATTGGACCCAAATCCATCAAATTTCACACCATCTCAAATGATGGTTTGGTTGGAGTTGAGTCCAAATGGTTTGACACTATTCACATATAATATTATATATATATATAAATTCGAAATTAAATAGTTTGAAAAAATAAATATTTCGAAAAAATTAAATATTTATGAAAAATTAAATATTTCGAAAAAATTAAATATTTCAAAAAATTAAATATTTATATATTTTATTTTTTAAAACATATATATTTAAAAAATGTTATTTTAAATAAATTAAATATTTTAAAAAATTAAATATATTAATATATTATAATATTAATATATTAAAATATATTAATATTAATATATTTTAAATTTCAAAAAATTAAATATTTATGAAAAATTAAATATTTCAAAAAATTAAATATATTAATATATTATAATATTAATATATTAATATTAATATTTATTAATAAATAAAATGTGAAACCCATATATTAATATATATTAATATTAATATTATAATATTAAAATATATTAATATTATAATATTAAAATATATTAATATTAATATATTAATATTAATATATATTAATATTTATTAATATATTAATATTCAGAATTTCAAGTCATACCAACTCCACCAAACATGGTTTGGTTTTTCAGCATCACTTTTTCTCACACCAAAACTATCAGCACCAAACATGATTTGGAACCAAAATAAAACCACACCAACTCCAACCAACCCAACTCCAACCAAACCAAAACCAAAAATCAACTCCACACCATTTACCAAAGTCTTGGAAGCTTGAAATAAATGACATAGTTATAGGTGTTAGTGGTGTATGGGCCATGGTTTGTTGTTAGAGTATTGGTTATAGTTCATAGTGCGGACAATAATAATGTAAAAAAAGGCGAATAATGACATAAATAATTTATCAAAAGATTACAAATTCCATCGAATAACACATGGTACAATACGGCCACCCATGTGCCTATTATAGTTCATAGTGCGGACAATAGAAGTCCTTTTATTAAATAGGTATGGGCTAAGTGTGAAGGGAGAAATCTTTCCTTTTCAAGCATGGTGGGTGATTTGTCCCTACAAAATAAAAATCCCTTTATCCCAAAATATGTGTGTTTTTACTTTTTTAAAAAAGATTTAGGGTATTTTGTGTTTTTAATTTTACAATTTAAAAATATAGTATAATTTAAATTTTAGAGAGACTCATTATTTTTAAAATTAATGAAGAGGGATAAGTTGAAAAAATATAAGATTATATTGTATTGGGATTCGAAACTGGACACTTATTTTTGGACGGATAAAGTTATGAAAGTTGACACTTATTTTGGGACGGAAGGAGTAATAAAAAAGGGATTTTTCTTTTCTTTTTTTATAGAAATATATATATATATATATATATACACATATTTTTTGTGCCGAGTGAGTAGTCCGTAGAAAGTATGGACCATTTCAAAAACAAAGAAGAAATTTGCAAAAGTTAAGGATCCACTTGGTTTGTATCTCTCAAAACTATTTTCGAGAATTTTGAGAACAGAAAATAGTTTTCTGAGAACAATAAAAATAAGTTATCTGAGAACATGCATTTTTATAGCTAAGTTTTTTCTGAAAACTGTTTTCAGAAAACTAAACCAAGCAGACTTTTACACAATTTTCTGATTTTTAGAAAACAAAAAATTATTTTCAGAAATACAAACCTAGTAGACCATAAATACAATCCAAATAGACCCTAAGGGTCTACTAGGTTTGTATTTTTGAAAATTATTTTTGAGAATTTTGAAAACTGAGAATTATTTTTTTGAAAACAATAATGCTTGGTTTGTATTTCTGAAAATAGTTTTTTATTTTCTGAGAACTGAATATTAGAAACCTGTACAAAAATATGCTTGGTTGGGTTTTTTAAAAATTATTTTTAGAAAAATCAGTTATAAAAATGTTAATTTTCAGAAAACTCCTTTTTATTGTTCTAATAAAACAGTTTTCAGTTTTCAAAATTCTCAAGAACAATTTTTAGAGATACAAAATAAACAAGCTTAAGCTTGCTTCGTTTGTATCTTTGAAAAATTATTCTCGAAAATTTTGAGAACATAAAATAATTTTCTGAAAACAATAATAAAAATGAATTATCTGAAAACAATTATTTTTATAATTGAGTTTTAGAAAACTGAATCAAACAGATTTTTTTACAGTTTCTGATTTTCAGTTTGTAGAAAACAGAAATACAAACCAAATAGAATTCTCTGAAAAAATAGACATTTTTTGAAAATAATTTTCAAAAAATCCAATCAAACAGATTTTTTTTGTCCAATTTCTGATTTTTAATTTTCAAAAATCAAAAAAATATATATTCAGAAATACAAACCAAGTAGCCCTATACTTTTGTGATGGTTTTGTCTATTTTTTTCGTAACACTTTTACATGTAAATTCTTTTAACTTGGTTCCATATTATTGTTATTGACAACTTGTATTTCGTACTATTATTTTGCTTGCCTTCAGGATTAAGTGAAAGGATTATGATTTAGTAAATCTCTGATTTAACTCATAGAATAAAAAGCTAGAAAGTTCAATTTTATGCCAATAAATAATATATGGAATATGTTTGTCAAAACTTATACTACTAAAATAAAAATAATAATTTTGAAGTCTAAAGTGTGTGTGTTTGTGTGTGTGTGAGAGAGAGATTGGTGTTCAAATATTAGCCACATGAGTGATCTACCACGTCGCTTATCCAAGTAATGGTATATTGAGAACTTTTCGGATCTACATTTAAGACGGATCAACCGATTACTCTTTCACCAGTAGAACATCACCTTTCGGAAAAATTTATGACTACAAGTACGTTACACACACATAAATGTGTGTATATATATATATATATATATGAGTTAATTTCAATAAACTCATGTGGTTTAAAAAAATCACTTTGTCTCCATTCTTTACAGAATAACTCTCATATACTTATCAAATTATATTAGTTTGTCTCATTTCTTATAATTTTGGACCAAAATACTCCTTAGATTTAATGAAAAATAAACTAAAATTCAAAAAAATATATAAATTTCGTAAAAAATATATAAAATTCAAAAAAAAAAAAAAATTAAAATATATATATAAAATTTAAAAAAAACATATAAAATTCATAAAAAAAATATAAAATTAAAATATATATATAATTAAAAAAACATAAAATTCAAAAAAAAACATATAAAATTAGAAAAAAAATATAAAATTCATAAAAATATATATATATATAATTTGTAAAAATATATATAAAATTTGTAAAAATATATAAAATTTGAAAAAACAAGTAAGAAGATGTAAAAACAAGAGAATATATTAAGGTTACAAGAGAATACAAGTAAGAATATATAAATTTTGAATTTTATATATTTGTTTCAAATTTTATATATTTTTTACGAATTATATATATATGTTTACGAATTTTATATATATTGTTATGAATTTTATATATTTGTTTCTAATTATAAATGTTTTTTTCGAATTTTATATGTTTTTTTTCAATTTTTTTATATATTTGTTATAATTATATATGTTTTTTTTTCAAAATTTTATATATTTTTTTCGAATTTTATATATATTTTTTGAATTTTATATATTTTTTTGAATTTTAAATTATTTTTCATTAAATCGATATTTTGGTTCAAAATTATAAAAAATGGAGTAAATTGATACAATTTGATAAATGCATGAAATTTTTTTGTATACAAGAGGGATAAAGTGAACTTTTTTAAAACTACGGGGAATTTATTGAAATTAACCCAATATATATATATACATATTACGCACTTATCTCCATGTTACACACCCATGTTCCCACTCTGTTTCTATACTCTATCCATGTTCACACCACTATTTCAAACCCACCTTCAATTGCTTTCATTTAAGGGATAAAAATCATGAACAAGCTTAGTTGGCTTACATATAAAATACAATTATGTAAAATAAGTTTATAGTATAAATACTTAAATAATTAACTTCATATTAACCGACAGTGCTCATCTCTTACCACATAGCATACCTAAAACAAACAAATTCAATTCATTTCCTTTCATTTTATTGTTGAATAATTATTAGCCATCGTGGTTGAGTTATATATAATACAATTGAGTAAAATATGGTTAGAAGGACACTTAAAATTAAATTTAGATTTGCTACGTTAATATATCTTGTTATTCAGGGACTAGACTTATAGTTCGCGAGTACTAAATTTGACTATTGCAATATATTCGGAAAGTAGAGCTTATTCCTACATAAATGTAGGGGTTCAATAATGCACATAATTTGGGAACTATTTCATATATATATATATATATATATATAGTTTACAAAAAGTCATTAAAGATTTGAAGGCGTTAATTTAAAAATACAAAAATGATTTGTTAATATCTAAATATTAGCTGATATTTGTAATATGATATTCAGGGTGTAATCAGCCTGTTATGTTTTTATTCTAAATGAGTTTTATTTTATCTAAATTAGTTTAGTAGTGATAAAAAATATATTTTTCAGTTTTCACAACGTAAAAAGTGTAACGAAATTTCTAGAAGGAAAAATATGAAAAAGTATTTGGTAAATAATTTTTACATGATTAACCAATAAAATAGCCAGTTAAAAGATCCATTTAGAATTATTGAATTGATTATTTTTGCTATTTTCTACAAAATTAAACATAAAAAATCGTTGATTTGGCCTTTAAGGCATTTTTCAAATAGTTGCATTATTCATATTGCAATTAAAGTAACTATTTAGGCCTATTTGACAAGCCCAAAATGTTGTGAATTTTATTTTGGCCAAATACAGAAATAATGGTAATAAATAAAATAAAAGATAAATATATAAAAAATAAGAAACAGTCAAAAAGAAAAATAAATGGCCAAACAGGCCTAAATCATTTCATTTCACTTATTTATACCCACACATTTCACACACCCATAATAAAAACCACATCACTCTTTGCTTTCAATTTCAGAGTACTGTGTGTGATTGTGTGTATTACTGTGTGTGGTAATGGCGACTGGTGAGGTGAAACTGCTGGGCGCATGGGCGAGCCCATTTGTGTTGCGAGCTCGAATCGCCCTCAACATAAAGTCGTTGGGATACGAGTTCTTGGAGGAGAAATTTGGCGCCAAAAGCGAGCTTCTTCTCAAATCGAACCCTGTTTACAAGAAAATCCCAGTTCTCATTCATGGCGATAAGCCCATCTGTGAATCGCTCGTCATTGTCCAATACATCGACGAGACTTGGTCCTCTGGACCCTCAATCCTCCCTTCTGATCCCTATGATCGCGCCACTGCCCGCTTTTGGGCTGTTTACATCGATGATAAGGTATATATATACATATATATATTGAAGTTTAAGCTTATTGTTCATCATATTGTCATATAATGTTGTAATTTGTGAGAAGCCCATGTTTTGAATCATACAAGAGATTCGTCTGTTGTTGTTTCATAATTTTTACTTTCCCAATTTATGCTTATCTTAAAATTATTATCATATATTGATGGGAGAAACCCATGTTTTGGATAATACAAAAATATTTATATTCTTCTTTCATTTTTTTATTTTTGCTTGTTTTTTATGATTAGTGATGGGTTTCATATTATATATATATATATATGCTTATCTTACATCATATTGTCCTATAATGTAGTAACTGAAAGAAACCCGTGTGCTGAATCAATCATACAGAAGATTATTCTGATGTTGCCTTTTGATTTTATTTTTCTTTTTCAATTTGATTTATGATCAATGATGGGTTTCATAGATTTTTTTTTAGTTAATTTTATTGTAGGCAGTGATTTGAGAGAATTTAATGTCTTGAATCTTACTAAGGCAGTCGTTTTTAATAGAATTCAATTCTAATTGTTCACATATTCTATATAGATGATACGGGTATCATTTATATATTTTTTATTTTTGGAATGATCATGGGTTTCATTGAAATTTTCCTTTTAACTCATATTTTTGTGATGGCATCAAGAAATTTTTGTAGCTGATCCTAAAGGCCCCGACCAGCATGCACTTTGTTTTTGGTGTTTCTGTTTTAGCATGAAATCAATGCACCTTTTGGGCTGAAGCAGGTTTGGTGCAGTCTGTTATTGTTTTACTCAATAATATGAATAGTTGAAACGTTCTAAGAAAAGATGGAAACCCCAATTTGATGTTTTGGGACTTTTGCACGGTGTGCTTCAACATTGTAGCTAAAATATATACGAGTGAAACTTAAAATAGATTCAAATCTACGTTACCATACAAGATTCTTCCTATTTTCACTAAAAACAACCTACAATAAAAACGCCTAATTTGTTTCGGCCCAAAACAGAATGGAAAACCCTAAGTAGTTTGTTCAAATATGTGGCACAGTTTTTCCCATCAATGAGTGGCATTGGAAGGGCTCAAGGAGAGGAAGCCAAGAAAGCAGCCATAGAGACAGTGAAGGAAGCGCTAAAATTGTTGGAAGATGCCTATGTCAAGTGCAGCAAAGGCAAGGACTTCTTCGGAGGCGACTGTGTCGGGTACCTAGACATCGCACTTGGCGGCTTTTTGGGGTGGCTGAGAGTGAGTGAGAATTTGAACAGCATAAAATTGCTTGATGAGGCTACTACTCCAGGTCTGGTCAAGTGGGCTGATAAGTTCTGCTCTGCTGCTGTTGTGAAGGATGTAATGCCCGAGACCGGTAAGCTCGTGGAGTTTGCTAAGACGCTTTTCGGGAAAAAATAAGCCCAATTAAAGATGCGACTGTGATGTGATCGGACGGAAAATAAGAGGTTTGGAGGTGTTAGTAGTGTCATCTTGGGAAGTTTTTGAAGTACATCTTAGTGAATAATAATGTTATGATATAGCTGTGTTTTGTCTCAGAATGTTTCTGGTTTGGTACTCGGTAGATGAGAATAAATAGAGAAGTTTGGTACTATGATGCAATCTTGATCATGTAATGTACTTACTCTTCTGTATTCATTATGTGCTCAAATTGCTCGTCTGAGAGAAATTTCCTTTGTTTTTGCTCTGTTTTTTTTTTTTTTTTTTTTTAAATATTGAATTTTTGTTTATTGTTTTTTTTTTCCAGGTATATGTTTTTTACTTATTGTTGATGATTGTTTGTTTTTTAATAGATTTTCAGTAGTTGTATGATAAACAAGCATTAGCTTCAACATGGGTTGGAGCAATTTTCTATTCCTAGTATAGTGGAATTTTCAGGACTTGGATTGAGTCTTGAGAAGTATTTGATTCTTTGGTTTATTTATTTATCAATTAAGAAAATTGTATTTAAAATAGTTCTCCGTTTGTGTAAAACATTTTAGAAGTTCGTTTCTGGGATGGTCTCATAGAAATTATCATATTTTTCTATAACTTTTTTTCATTTAGATATGAAAATTTATTTTTTATATAAATTTTTGAAATTTAATTCTTTGGAATTGAGCTTAACGCGCCTTTCTTTTCTTTAAGTATATATACATATATATGGGAAAACTACATTAACCAAAACATGACTTCATCAAGGCTTATGGAGAAGTGGAGGAGGAAGGTGGAGAGGTGGCGGAAGGGCGGTGGAGTGGCGGAGGGTGGAGGAGGATTGTGGGTATTTTAGACCTCAATAATTATTGTTTATCTATCTGTAAATCAAAATGAATTATGAAATTTTAATATTGGCTAATTTGTAATTTAAATTCTTTAACATTACCTATATATAATTTTCCCTACATAAATCTTAATTTCATCTGTTAGTATTTAAAACCCGAACTCCAAATAAATTTCATCAGTTAGTATTTAAAGCCCGAACTCCGAAAAAGGATGAGAAAAATGAAAATGTAGTAAAAGAAGAACAACAAGAAACAAGAGAAAAATAAATAAACATTATTAAAAGTAATGATACTTGTACTATCCGATTGTCCCTCTCACAAAAACTTTTCATATCTAAATTTAAGACAGCAAGTACTTCACAACCGAACATGGCCAAACTCAAATAAAGTGATTCTTACGTTTAGCGGAGATGTAAAAAAATAAGTCCTCTCTCGAAAATAATAAAAATTGAAGGATATATGCATACATGGTCCCAGACTTTCTTTGAACACTCTCCTCCCCATCTTCACACCACTATTTCAAACATGGTTCCTGACTGCGGTATTGATATCGGTTTCGGTAACGATTGCGGTACCGGTGTAACAGATTCGGATAATTTTGACCTTAAAATAAGTATTAGATGAGTATTGGTACTAATAACGATATTGGTACTTTTCAAAAATATTACAAAGCTAACAATACGTTACGTATCGGACGATATAACGAACCATGATTCCAAACCAACCTTAATTGCCACGATACGTAACCATGATTATTTCAACGCTAAGTTCATAAATTTAGATCATCCATGCACAAATTGATCGAGAATTGGAGGCGTTCCCCCGACGAGGCCATGTCAGGCCAAAATCAGATAGTGTGTAAGACATTAAGATACAAGTCGTGCAAGGCTGACCGTGTCTTCGCAAGACGATATGGAGGGCATGGTGTTGGACGAACCATACCACTGTTGCAAAATTAATCTAAAATTGGAGGCGTTCCCCTTACGAGGCCATGACAGGTTGGAACAAGATAATGTGTAAGCCATTAAGAAACAAATAGTGCAAAACTGATCATGTCTTTGCAAGACTATATGGAGGGCATGGTGCCGCATGACCATACCATTGCCGCGAAAAACTCTAGGCTTGGGACATTATGTATACTCCCCAAAACAAAAAGGGTCAACTTTATTTACATTTCTTAAAATTTGTTTTATCTTTAATCAGACCCTCCCAAGGTTTGCAAAACTTCATTCAGATTCTTTGTCAATTTTTGGTGGTCAACATTGTGGTGAAATATATAAAATGCCCTTAAACAAAACATTCTTTAAATGATCTTAATTCAGGATAGACCAACCTTGAAGTCAAACACTGATTAATCCTAAATCCAAACATAGTTAGTTGTGTGTCCAAACAATATTATCCTACTTGAAAGGAGGTTTCAGAGAGAATAGGTGGCGGGAGAGGAGTGGTGGTGGGTTTGTGGTGAAAGAGAGAGAAAGGAGGGTTCAGAGAGAAAATGGAGAGCGAAAGAGGGGTTGACTTACAAGCTTTAACAATTTACAAAAAAATATTTTTTCTTAAAAAACAGCCCCTTTGTAACCTTTTTGATAAAGATAAATAAATAAAAAATAATGGTAAGATTATAATGCAGAATAAAAAATAGTTAGGTTTTGATATTAATTTATTTTTATTCTAATTTCGTTTTGATATTAATTTATTTCTATTATAAGCTTGTTCATTAATTGAATTCCAATTTTAACATCACTTTAAATATGATAAAAATAATAATAATAAGCAATACACAATTTTGCTAATATGATTAAATTTTGGATTGTTATGATAAGTATCAACAACTATGGAAAGAATATTTTCAAACAGGCAAATTATCAAAACACAATTTCGTAATAAATTTCTTTTAAATTACTTGAGTATTAATATTGGAAAAAACCCCAAAGGAACAAAAACTTTTACAAACATTGCTCATGGCTTATTAATGACCGACCTCAACCTCACACAATACCTACCCCCAGACAAATTCAAATCCTTTCATTTTATTGTTCAAAATTGCCAAACAGGCCCCTAAATTGCCAATGAGGAATGATAAACTAATGTAATGAAATTGAGTCTTTGTTTTTAAATATTATTTATTTTAATATTGATGATAGTTTAGGTATTAAATGAAAAATAATTAGTGACATCATGCCTGACATTAGTAGATGAAAATGATGCGCCTCTAAAAAAAAATAAGGGATGTAAAAAATATAATTAAAGATAAAAGAAACATCAGCTCAGCCGGGGTTAATGAAGTCAACCCATACAAAAAACACCAAAAGGAACAAAAACTTACAAACATTGCTCATGGCTTATTAATGAGTAATGAGTCAATGACCGACCTCAACCACACACCATACCTACCCCCAAACAAATTCAAATCCTTTCATTTTATTGTTCAAAATTGCCAAACAGGCCCCTAAATCATTTCATACATTGCCCTATTTATACCCAAAGATTACACACCCATTATCAAAACCACATCACTCTTTGCTTTCAGTCTCAGAGTACTTTGTGTGTGTTTTTACTGTGTGTGGTCATGACCACTGGTGAGGTGAAACTTCTGGGCGGATGGCCGAGTCCATTTGTGATGCGAGCTCGAATCGCCCTCAACATAAAGTCAGTGGGATACGAGTTCTTGGAGGAGAAACTTGGCACTAAAAGTGAGCTTCTTGTCAAATCCAACCCTGTTTACAAGAAAATCCCAGTTCTCATTCATGGCGATAAGCCCATCTGTGAATCGCTCGTTATTGTTCAATACATCGACGAGTTTTGGTCCTCTGGACCATCAATCCTCCCTTCTGATCCCTATGATCGCGCCACTGCCCGCTTTTGGGCTGCTTACATCGATGATAAGGTATGCTACATATATTTTACATATATATATATATATCTGATTTAAGCTTATTGTACATGATTACATCATAATCTCCTAGAACGTAGTGAATTGAGACAACCCATGTTTTGAATTATACTAGAGATTCGTCTGTTGTTGTTTCATGATTTATTTATTTATTTCTTTTGTATATGACTAATGATAGATTTCATAGATTTTTTTTGTTTCTTTTTATTTTCTTTTCATTTATGCTCATCTTACATGCTATTACCCTATATTGTAGTGAAATGAGGGAAACCCATTTTTGGATCATACAAAAGATTCGTATGTTGTTGTTCCATGATTTTTTTTTTTTATGGTTACTTTTTATGATTAATGAAGGGTTTCAAACCTATATGTGGGTGTGTGTATATATATATATATATATATATGGAATTTAAGCTTATCTTACATCATTGTCCTATAATGTAGTGAACTGAGAGAAACCCATGAGCTGAATCATACAGAAGATTAGTCTGATGTTGCCTTTTGATTTGATTTTTATTTTTATATTTGTTTTGATTTATGATCTATGATGGGTTTCATAGATTTTTTTTCTTTCAATTTATACAATTTACATCATATTATCATATAGGGTAGTGATCTGAGAGAATCCCATGTCTTGAGTCATACTAGAGATTTTTCTATGTTTTTTCTTGATTTTCTTTTTTTAATTATTATTATTTCGTTTTGTGCGTGTGTATCAGTGTTTGTGTGTTTCATGGATATATATATATTTATCATATTATCGCTGAATGCAATGAAATGAGTGGAACCCAACCCATACTCTGTATCATATCCTTTTCTATAGAATTTAAATCTGATTGTTCAAATAATTTACATAGATGATAAGGGTATCATTGATATTTGATATATATATTTTTTAATGATCATGGGTTTCCATGGGAATTTTCTTTTTTTGTAATTTAAGCTTATCTTCTTACATCAATTATCATCAGATAATGTATTGAGTGGATACGAGAAATTCGTCTGGTGGACTCCCCTTTTGTAGAAAAAGTTCAAAATATATACATATCTATGAGTCTTTGGGCATTTGTGGAATAATAATTAAAAGGACTTTTATACTATTGACAGGAAGATATTTTTAGGGATGACAATTTGCCATGTCCCGTTTATAGCGATTTTGGATGTCTCATTTATATTATATGAGTGGGGATGGGGTTGGGGAAAAAACCCGCACATAAACCGGAGGGACAGTTTTAGGTGTCTCCGTCCCGTTTAAACATATTATAATATATATATATAGTAAATAAAAAATAAGTGTAACCTACTAATCCTAAATTTTATTTTTGTTGCTGTCTAAATTGAAGTGATCTTAATATTGGATAATTTTCTTTTTTGTTGTTATTTTCGATAGAATATATTGTAATTTGGATTGTTGGATAATTTGGTGGTTTATTTAGTTTTTATAATATTGAATTTCGTGTTTTAAGTATATGATTTTGTAGAGTTGTTTAATTTTAAAGTGATATATTTAAAAATTTAAATCGTTAATGGATCCCGCGGGCACCCAACGATTTTAAAAAATTCGATGGGGACGGGGATGGGGTGACTTCCCACCATAACTGCACCTGTTGTCATCCTAGATATTTCAATCGTCTATTGATGTATGTTTCCAAAGTTGACTATATATATAATCAATCATCTATTCATATATGTTTCCAAAGTTGAATAATTATATAATATGCTGGAGATTGTCCGTAGAATCAAATACATTGGATACTGCACAATGGAAAGTAATAACAATGTTTGAATGATATACATTAATAACAATGTATAATGTTTGTATGATATTACATAAATATCAATGTTTAATAGCATCTTTCATGTTATCACATGAACTTTGTCAATGGAAAGAGAATGACTCATAAGAGGGTCCTACAATTCTATATTATTCTGTGATTAAAGTGAATGTTTAGAATGGAAAGAGAATTAGTCATAGTGTATAGTGAGACTATAGGATTCATGTAGCTGATCCTAAGGCCCTGTTTGAAGTGTGCTTTAATTTTGGGGTTTTTGTTTTCTGCCGGAAACTAATGTACTTTTTGGGCTAAAGCATGTTTTGCATGATTTGTTTTGTTTTGTATAACGTGAATACTTATAATGTTTCAAAAAATAAAACCATTAGGATGTTTTTAGTATTTTTGCCCTGTTTGCACCAACATTGTAGTTGAAACATAATTGAGTCTAACTTAAAACAAATTCAAATTTACATTATCAAATATTATTCCGGTTTTGACAAAAAAACAATCTTATAACAAGAACGTAAGATTTGTTTCGACTAAAAACAAAATGACAATAACGAAACGCAACTAGTAAGTAGTTTGGAAAAAGGCTATTGTTATTTTTGAAAATTTATGTGTAATTTAATTTCTTTGTTCAAATATGTGGTACAGTTTTTTCCATCAATGAGTGGCATTACAAAGGCTCAGGGGGAGGAAGCCAAGAAAGCAGCCATAGAGACACTGAAGGAAGGGCTAGCATTGTTGGAAGATGCCTTTGTGAAGTGCAGCAAAGGGAAGGACTTCTTCGGAGGCGATTGCGTCGGGTACCTAGACCTTTCACTTGGCTGCTTCCTGGGGTGGCTAAGAGTGACTGAGAAGATGAGCAACATAAAATTGCTTGATGAGGCTACTACTCCAGGTCTGGTCAAGTGGGCTGACAACTTCTGCTCTGCTGCTGTTGTGAAGGATGTCATGCCGGCGACTGAGAAGCTCGCGGAGTTTGCTAAGATGCTTTTCGGGAAATCTAAGCCCCCTCCTACCAATTAAAGATGCGAGTGTGATGTGATCGGACGGAAAATAAGAGGTTTGGAGGTATTAATTAGTGTCATCTGAGAAACTTTTTAAAGTTCAACTTAGTGAATTATGTTATGATATAGCTATGTTTTGTCTAAAAAATGTTTCTGCCATGGTTACTTGGTAGATGAGAATAAAGAGTGAACACTGGTACTATGATACAATCTTGATCATGTTATGTATTCTTCTGTATACATAATGTGGTTTTGCTCTTTTTTTCGTTTACCCTTTGGGCTGGGTTGGTGAAGGCGCGTGTTTGCGCCTTAGAAATATTTGCGCATTAGTATGAAATATAAATGTTTTAGTAATAATTTTATTTCTTCATTACACTTTTTATTATGTGACTTACTCCATTTAGGAGCAGGGCTGGCCATGGGGCTAGGCAGCCCATGCCCAAGGGGGGCCAAATGTTTTTTTTTTTTTTTTTCTCTTTAAATAATATAGACCTCAAAAACAAATTTTGTATTTTAAGTCTAAAGAAAATGAAACATAACAGGTTACCCCAATTTTTTTATAAATTTCTTTAACTAGTATGGGCCCCAAAAAGATTTGTACTTAAAAGTGCAAACAAAATGAAATCCAATAGACCAATCCATTTTCTTATAACTCTATTGAGTCAAACTCAGCCCGACCACAATATTTTATTAGGATTGCCACTTGCCAATATCGATTCCAAAAGTACAAAAAGAAAAAAAGCTAACGTCGCTCTAACTCCAAGCAATTTTGCGACACAGACACTCTCAGTTGAAGCAACGAGCAACGACTGTAACGTGGTCCTCTCTTGACTTGAACATATATATATATATAAATATATTTAAAATTGATAATGTTATATATATGTGTGTGTGTGTGCACTTTTGATAATGGTGATTGAATATATTTTAATTCTCTTTTTACTAAGTTGTTTTAAGAAATTGATAAATATATATATAGATGCATATAATCGTGAGTAAGAAATTGATATATGTATATATATATATATATATATATGTAGATGCATATTTTAATTTTTTGAATATATATATTTAAGAAATTGAATATATATTTGTTTTTTATTTTGTAATTTTCATGAAGCAATTCCCACTATGAAAAATCACTATATCAAACTAGATAACTTCAAAAATTACTGTCAAGTTTTAAAGGTCTAAAATTTGACACCTACCAAATTCAAGCTCCATTAATGCTTTTGCAAATTTTATTTTATTTTCTTTTCTTTTTCTACTGAAAAAAGAAATAATTAATTCATTAGATAACAATTTTTTAAAAACATTTAGTGCTTGTTTGGCAACCGGTGTGGTGTTGGTTTTTGGTTTTGGTTTGATTGGAGTTGGGTTGGGTTGGGTTTGATGTGGTTTTATTCTAAATTGAAACCATGTTTGGTGCAGATTGGTTTTGGTGTGAGAAAAAGTGAAACTGAAAAACCAAACCATATTTGGTAGAGTTGGTATGAGCTGAAATTTTGAAACCAATCATATTTGGTAACTTGAAATAATTTGACATTTTATTTATTTAAAATAACATTTGTAAATATATATGTTTTAAAAAATAAAATATATAAATATTTAATTTTTCATAAATATTTATAGATAAAATATTTTATATAAGATATTTCAAAAAAATAAAAGATTTCAGTAAAAATACATATAATTTGTATATTTTTTAAAAAATAATAAATATATTTTTATTATATTTTATTTTTTATGAAATATATTTTTTCGTTTGATTTTTTTGAATTATTTTATTTTTTCAGAAATATTTTATTTTTCGAATTTATATATATATATAATATTATAAATGAATTGGTTTGGGTTAAACAATGGTACACCAAATTGAATTGGTTTGGGTTAAAGAATAGTTTTTGTAGATGCCAAAATTTGCACAACACACGAATGAATCTTTTTATTTAGATTTTGTCTCTTTTATACAGATACCCTTAATGGGCTTTGAGCCCATTAGGGCAATCTTATTGTCATTACATCATTATTACATCATCATCTTTATTTACAAAGAATGATAAGCTGAAATGGGCCTGATGCCTGATAATTTTGCTAGGTTGTTAGCCCGATGGGCCTGACGCCTGATAACCTTGTTGGACTGTTAGTTCGATGGGCCTGATGCCTGATGGGCTTCTATGGGCTTGGAAATTCACACACTTACAGTTTTGGTGTGAGAAAACCAAACCAACTCCATACAAACCATCTATTGAGATGGTGTGAAAAATGATGGATTTGGTACCAATGGTGTAACACTATTCAATCCCAACTTCTTCTACCAAACATGGGTTGAGCCACAAATTTTATCCCAAAACCACAAATTTCACTCCAAAACCTCCTACCAAACAAACACTTATTCAATCAAGGCATCTGCATATATATATATGCACAAAATGATTTCATTTACATCAGTTACAGTAATTATTCAATGTGATTGTTGTTTTTTTTTTTTATATATTTTATGTTATAATAACTATAGTTTAATGTTAATATTTTGGTAAAATTTTGAGTTTTGAGACTAAGTTTATGCTTAATAAAAAAAAATAGTATTTTTATAGGAAGGGCTTCATATTTATTATTTAACCTCAATAAACCCCCGTGGTTTCAAAAAAGATCACTTTGCCCCCCTTCTATACAGAAAATCCCTTTGCACTTATCAAATTGTATCAGTTTGCCCCCTTCCCTATAATTTTGGACCAAAATACCCCTGAGATTTAATGAAAAATGAATTAAAATTAAAAAAAACAAATAAATTTCAAAAAATATATATAAATTTCGTAAAAAATATATAAAATTCAAAAAATATATATAAAATTTGTAAAAAATATATAAAATTCAAAAAATATATATAAAATTCGAAAAAAAAATATAAATTTTGAAAAATATATATAAAATTCGAAAAAGTATATAAAATAAAAAAAAAACATAAAATTCGAAAAAATATATATAAAAATCGAAAAAAATATATATTAAATTCGATAAAATATGTATAAAATTCAAAATATATATATAAAATTCATAAAATAATATATAAAATTCGAAGAAACATATAAATTTGTAAAAATAAGTAAGAAAGATGAAAAAAATAAGAGAATATATTAAGGTTACAAGAGAATACAAGTAAGAATATATAAATTTCGAATTTTATATATATTTTTTGAATTTTATATATATATTTTTATGAATTTTATATATATATTTACAAATTATATATATTATTATGAATTATAGATATATTTTTCTAATTTTATATGTTTTTTTCGAATTTTATATATTTTTCGAATTATATATATATGTTTTCAAATTATATATATATTTTTCGAATTTTATATATTTTTTTCGAATTTTATATGTTTTTTTGAATTTTAAATTATTTTTTATTAAATCCCAGGGCTATTTTAAATCATTAAATCATTTTTCGAATTTTAAATCATTTTTACAAATTTTACATATATTGTTTCGAATTTTATATTGTTCTTTCAAATTTTATATATTTTTTTGAATTTTATATATTATTTTATGAATTTTATATATATATTTATGAATTTTATATACATTTTGTCTAATTTTATATGTTTTTTTTTTAATTTTATATATTTTTTTGAATTTAATATATATTTTGAATTTTATATATTTTTTACGAATTTTATATATTGTTTTCGAATTTTATTATTTTTTTTGAATTTTAAATCATTTTTCATAAAATTTCAGGAATATTTTGATAAAAAATTATAAAAAAAATGAGATAAACTGATATAATTTGATAAGTACAAAAAAATTTCTATATAAAAGTGAGTAAAGTGATTTTTTTGAAATCAGAGAAAATTTATTGAAATTAATTCTTTTTTATTATCAATATCAGGGCGGGCCTGTGTACCATGTATGTATTCCAAGTTCCTACCACGTGTAATAAATAACGTAGTAGTTGCTTGAGTTGTTGTCTAATGGTGGTGGACTTTTAGTAAAAAAATGTTTAAATAGCTTTCAGATCTGAGTTTATTTATCTATATTTTAAAAAAAATAAAAATAAATTATTCCCTCTCTTTTGGGCCAAACAGCCCTAAATCATTTAATACTTGTACTGTATACACAGTACACACGCACCCATTACCGAAACCGCATCACAGTTTGCTTTCAATCTGGAGTACTGTGTGTAACTGTGTGTGTGAGTGTGTGTGGTCATGGTGAGTGGTGAGGTGAAAATTCTGGGCGCATGGGCGAGCCCATATGTGATGCGACCTCAAATCGCCCTCAACATAAAATCAGTCGAATACCAATTATTGGAGGAGAATTTTGGCGCGAAAAGTGAGCTTCTTCTCAAATCCAACCCTGTTCACAAGAAAATGCCAGTTTTCATTCATGGAGATAAGCCCATCTGTGAATCGCTCGTCATTGTCCAATACATCGACCAGTTTTGGTCCTCTGGACCCTCAATCCTCCCTTCTGATCCCTATGATCGCGCCACTGCCCGCTTTTGGGCTGCTTACATCGATGATAAGGTATGCTTTTCCATATCTATCTCACGCGCACGCACATATATATATATATATGTATATTTCTAATTTAAGTGTATTATATATCATATTGTCATATAATGTAGTGAATTGAGAGGAACCCATGTTTTGTATCATACAAGAGATTCGTCTATTGTTTTTTCTTTTTTCTCTAATTGTTATTTTGTAATTCCTTTGTCCTAAAATAAATGATTACTTTTATAATTTTATTCATTTTAAAATAAGTGTTTAATTTCGAATCTCAATACAATTTACTCTTATATTTTTCTAATTTATTTGTCTTCATTAACTTCAAAAACATATTATATCTCACTAAAAATTAAAACTATACTATATTTTCAAAGAGTAAAATTAAAAACACAAAATAAATGTGATCATTTATTTTGAAACAGATGGATGGAGAATGATTGATGATGGGTTTTCATGTTATATATATATATATATATATTATATTTGAATTAAAGCTTATTGTACATTATTGATTATGGTCCTATTATGTATTGAACCGAGAGACACCCATGTGCTGAATCATACAAAAGATTCGTCTTGCTTTATGATTTTGTTTTTATATTTTATTTATGATTAATGATGGTCCTATAATGTATTTGTATATAGTATTAACTTTATTGTACATCATATATTACCATATAAAGTGGTGATTTGAGATAATCCCATTCATACCAGAAATTCTTCTGATGTTCTTTCATGGTTTTTATTCTTAGGCCCTGTTTGGATTGACTTTTCAAACGCTGTTTTTAGCTTTCTGGAGGTAAAATCTGTTTTGAATGGTATTTGGCAAAATTTTTAGAAGAACTTATGAGCCTTGGAAAAGTGTTTTAAAGAAGCTGGGGGTACCAGCTTCTCAAAACAACTTCTGCCAAACAGATTGGAAGAGTTTGCCACAAAGAAGGAATCCTAATAAAAGTAGGGAACAAGTTATATCAAAACTAGGGTTTCCTACTCTATAAATAAGAGGGCTCTCTACAAATTTGGGTAGGGGCTTTTTGTGAAATCTCTGCAGTATTTCATTATTCATATTCATCTACAGAGATAGAGAGAGAAAATATCATTAAGTGATTCCATATCTTCGAGTTCTCTCTTGTGTTAGGGTTTATTCAATTGTGCTTCTACATCGATTATTTTATGCACAATTGAATGACCTAGATTCTGAAAAATCTACACACTGCTGATTGCAATGTGATTACTTAGATCCGTTTGAGAAATGGAGCTCTCTGAGTGCAGAGATTGAAGCAGGAGGCTTCATGGTTCATCCGTTGAGAAGTAGAACCGTCAGAGTACGGAGCGGAGCGAGAGCTTCATGGAGCTCGAGTGATTCAAGTTCGTCAGATGTCGAGTGGAGAAAGGTAGATCTGGAGGGATTTGTAAGTCTAAAACTTCATAAAGTCTGTGTAATCCTTGATTCATAGTGCATCGATACCTGAGCGTATCCGTGGTTTTTACTTGGAGTTTTTCCAAGATTTTTCACCTAAAAATATGTGTCTCTATTGCTTTATTTTCTGCATTTAAATTATTCTTTGCATGATTTATCTTGATAAAGAATTGGATTAAAATTGACTTTTCAGCAATTATTATTAATTTGTCAATAAATCCACAAAAAAGCCTATTCAACCCCTCTATGCTATTTTCATTAATCGTCTAGGTAATTTCACTTAATTTAAATTATTATTATTTTTTGCACGCGCATGATGAATGATGGGTTTCATGGATATTTTTAAATTATATTATCGCTTAATGCAGTGCACTGAGAGGAACCCATGCTCTATATGATACCAGAGATTTGTTGTCAAATGCATGTCCTTTTTAATAGAATTCAATTACAATGGTTCAGATGATCTACAGAGATGATAAGGGTATCAATTATTTTATATATCTGTTGAATGGTCATGGGTTTCATGGAAATTTACTTTTTAATGTAGATTAGTTTCATACATCATATTCTTAGATAATTTTAGCGAATTGGGTGGAACAAACGTTTTAAACTATACGAGAGACTCATCTGATGTTTTAAAGTGGATTTCTTTTTTATAGAATATAATTGTAGTTCAAATTATCTATGGATCTAGAGGTTTGGGCATTTTTGGATGATGATTTAAAAAAATTCTTATATTATTACTAATAAGAAGACATTTCAATAATGTATTGTTACCTGTTCCCAAAGTTGACTAAATATATGCTGTAGATTGTCTACTAAATCAAATAGTATAAAAAGGAAACTATGCTAATCCTGGTAAGTGTTTGTATGATGTACATTAGAAAAATGTTTAAGAAGTAGCATCTTTCATCTTATCACATGAACATGAACCTTATAAATGGAAAGAGAATTAACCATATGAGGGTCCTACATTGAATGTTGAGGATGGAAGCTGACCCAAGTTATGAAATGAAATTTGAAATAACCCTAATGCATGAAATGACCCCATCATGTAACTACACGCCTCAAAGCCACAATTCATTCTTTCTTGTTTGTGCCAGTGTTTTTGCCTCAACAGGTTGTTATTTTTTATTTTTTATTTTTTTTGTGTGTAATGTAGTTACTTTTATTCAAATGGGTGGTACAGTGGTTTCCGGCGATGAGTGGCATTCGAAGGGCTCAAGGGGAGGAAGCCAAGAAAGCAGCCATAGAGACAGTGAAAGAAGGCCTAGTGTTGTTGGAAGATGCCTTTGTCAAGTGCAGCAAAGGCAAGGACTTCTTTGGAGGCGACTGTGTCGGGTACCTTGACATTGCATTTGGTTGCTTCTTGGGGTGGCTAAGAGTGACTGAGAAGATGAACAACATGAAATTGCTTGATGAGGCTACTACTCCAGGCCTGCTCAAGTGGGCTCACAAGTTCTGCTATGCTGCTGCTGTGAAGGATGTCATGCCGGAAACTGAAAAGCTCATGGAGGTTGCTAAGATGCTAGTTGGCAAATCTAAAGCCCCTCCTCCCAATTAAAGATGCGTCTGTGATGCGATCGGATGGAAAATAATAATGGCTTTGGAGGTAATTAGTGTCAGTCTTAGAAGCTTTTTCAAGGACATCTTAGTGAATTGTGTTATGATATGTCTACGTTTTGTCTCGAAATGTTTCTGAGTTGGTAGGTGAGAATAAATACTGAACATTGCTACTATGATGCAATGTTTGATCATGTAATGTACTCTCTTGTATTGATAATGTGCTCAAATTGCTCGTTTGAGAGAAATTTCCTTTGGTATTGCTCTTCTTTTGTGTTACCCTCTGGGCAGGGTTGTTAAAGGCGCGTCTCATGTCTGCGCAAGTGTGCTTTAGTATTATTATTATTTTTTTCTCTTGGATTTTTCATGGTATGCCTTACAACACTTGGGTGCTCACCTCGCCTTGCACCTTATGCCTACGTTTCAAAAAAAAAAAAAAGTTAGTAATTGATGCACTTATGCCTATGCTTCAAAAAAAAATTTAGTAATTGATGCGCTTATGCCTACGCTTAAAAAAAAATTTCACTGTCTTTGCATTTGACATGTGCTCTTGATCAAGTCCATTGTGTTTGTTTAATAAAAAAAATACCCACTTTTTTTATCACCCCATGTTCAAACATGACATAGCTACCCTCAGAGGCTCAGACATCAAGCTATGTAAGTCAAACCAGACTCATATATAGGAAGCAATTTATACATTATAGTCTTAGCATTTCAAGCTTCTGTTGCTTGAGAGTTGGCCATGGCAACAAGTGGATGCAAAGCTGGTGGGAGCGCGACCAAGCCCATTATCTTGTTCGAATCGCCTTCAACTTTCACTCTGTCAGCCATACTTAAAGCTCCTTCTTCTAATTTCATTGCCTACAAGTCTTTGATTTACTCACTTGGTACTAATACCTTTAGCACCCTTTTGGTCTTTTATATATGTTCTTGTTTTCCCTTTTTGCTTTTTTATTCAAATGTCCCTCTTTTTAGCCCAATTGTATTGCCAAGCTTAACTTAAAGTATTAGTGATTTGTGTCCTTTATATATGTATATATATAATGTGAAAGAACCCAAGAAAACAGAATAGCCATTAATCTGCTGCAATAATACAGCAACGAGGAAAAACATAGGATTTCATATTCTTTCAAGGTCAAATGAAGGTCACGATCATAGTTTTCATTTTCATTTGTTCTAAATGTGACTTGATTTGAGCAACTTTAACTTGATTTTCGTACTTATCGACTGATAAATTCTTTTGACGGCATATCTGGCTCATTTGATGCCTTGTAATCTCCGTGAATTTTATGCTTTTTGCCTTAATTTGCCTGTGCTTGTGTTCCTCTATGTCATCCATAGACACACCTACCCTCCTACATGAAGCCAAACAAGACTATTACATACCAAGACCTCTTGTTTTAGCAGCCCAAACAACCCATCCTCTGGTTTTCAGTATTTCAAGCCTCTGTTAACTTTAAAAAAAATTGAAGTTAACCTTACCTGAGCCACATGATAAACATGGGTTGTAAATGAGCATTTCTAATTTTATTGAAGTGCTAGTGGCATCTTATTTTTATGAACTCTTGTTAAAAATCCGAAATGATATAACTGAAATAGTTAGTGGTTTCCATTACTGAGAGAGATTGGTATGGCATGTGTATAATGAATCCCGTACAATATCATTTTTAGATGTTAGTATCAAATGAGTATTGGTGTTGCGTCACCATATTTAATTTTTCATTTTATTCTAAAACCGAATATTAATGAACTTTAGATAAAAGATGGAAATCATAATTTTATCACATGTGATTGATGTGTATCTATTATTCCTTCAATGGGTAATAAATAACGTAGTAGACTAGTAGTTGCATGGAGTTGTTGTCTAAGGGTGGACGTTTTAGTAATAAAATATCTAAATAGCTTTCAGAGTGGACGTTTTAGTAATAAAATATCTAAATAGCTTTCAGATCTGAGTTCATTATTCTATATTTTTTTTTTCAAAAAAAAAGAATTTATTATTGGACCTTAAATGCAATCAAATACACACTAACATAACACATAGATACAATGATTTATACGTAATTTTTCAAAAATGAGTACGTTCACGGAAGAGTAGCTCAATATATTTCTTTCGGTATTTCTCTCCACCCTCGCAATACTCTCTAATACACAAAATTAAGCTTAAAATCTATATAACATGTATAGCTATATTTATAAACTAGCAAAGAGAAATTGATGGCCAAAGTCATCAATGGCAAGTGGGTGGGTGGCTGCCAAATTTCTAGTCTTCCATAACTGTCAAGGAAGTTTCTTGCATGCATCATTACATGCCTCACATGTTTGAATAATTCTTTAGTCATTTCTCACCTCTCTTTTGGGTCAAACAGGCCCTAAATCATTTCTATTTATACTGTTATACACATCACACAGTCACACACCCATTACCGAAACCGCATCACAGTTTGCTTTCAATCTGGAGTACTGTGTGTAACTGTGTGTGTGAGTGTGTACGGTCATGGCGAGTGGTGAGGTGAAAATTCTGGGCGCATGGGCGAGCCCATATGTGTTGCGACCTCAAATCGCCCTCAACATAAAGTCAGTCGAATACCAATTATTGGAGGAGAAATTTGGTGCCAAAAGTGAGCTTCTTCTCAAATCGAACCCTGTTTACAAGAAAATCCCAGTTCTCATTCATGGAGATAAGCCCATCTGTGAATCGCTCGTCATTGTCCAATACATCGACGAGTTTTGGTCCTCTGGACCCTCAATCCTTCCCTCGGATCCCTATGATCGCGCCACTGCCCGCTTTTGGGCTGCTTACATCGATGATAAGGTTCGCTAGCTTTTCTATATCGATTGTATGATTGATGATGGTTTTTCATGTTATGTATATAATTTGAATTTAGGCTTATTGTACATCATATTGATTATGGTCCTATACGAGACACTCGTCTGATGTTTTAGAGTGGATTTCTATTTTATAGAATATAATTGTAGTTCAAATTATCTATGGATCGATCTAGAGTGTAGGGGCATTTTCGCATGATGATTTAAAAAAACTCTTATACTATTACTAATAAAAGGACATTTCAATCATGTATTGCTACATGTTCCCACAGTTGACCAAATATATGCTGTAGATTGTCTACAGAATCAAATCCATGGGATAGTAGAAAAAGGAAAGTATGCTAATCCTGGTAAATGTTTTGTATGATATATATATTAGAAGAAATATTTAATAGCATCTTTCATCTTATCACATGAACCTTGTAAATGGAAAGAGAATTAACCCTACGAGGCTCCTACAAGGCTACAATTATATATTATTGTACAATGAAATTGAATGTTGAGGATGAAGCTGACCCAAGTTATGAAATGAAATTTGAAATGACCACCCTAAGTGGACTACACGCCTCAAAGCCAGAATTCATTCTTTCTTGTTCGTGCCCGTGTAAACAAGTTGTTATTTTTTTCATTTTGTTTAATTTGATTCAAATGTGTGGTACAGTTGTTTCCGGCGATGAGGGGCATTTCAATGGCTCAGGGGGAGGAAGCCAAGAAAGCAGCCATAGAGCAAGTGAAGGAAGGCTTAGTGTTGTTGGAAGATGCCTTTGTCAAGTGCAGCAATGGCAAGGAATTTTTTGGAGGGAACTGTATAGGGTACCTAGACATTACATTTGGTAGCTTCTTGGGGTGGCTAAGAATGATTGAGAAGATGAACAACATGACATTGCTTGATGAGGCTACTACTCCAGGTCTGCTCAAGTGGTCTCACAAGTTCTGCTCTGCTGCTGCTGTGAAGGATGTCATGCCCGACACCGATAAGCTTGTCGAGCTTGCTAAGATGCACTTTGGCAAAGCTAAAACTCCTTCTCCTCCCAATTAAAGCTGCACTGTGATGTGATCGGATGGAAAATAAAAGCTTTGGAGGTAATTAGTGTTGTCTTAGTGAATTATGTTATGATATGTCTATGTTTTGTCTCAAAATGTTTCCGAGTTGGTAGTTGGTAGATAAGAATAAAGAGTGAACACTAGTACTAATAATGCAATGTTTGATCATGTAATGTACTCTTCTGTATTGATAATGCGCTCAAATTGCTCGTTTGAGAGGAATTTCCTTTGTTTTTGCTCTTCTTTTGTTTACCCTTTGAGCATGGTTGTTAAGGGCGCATCTCGTGTATGCGCAAGTGTGCCTTTGACAATATTTGTGCATTTAGTATTAACTATAAATGCTTTAGTAGTACTTTTTATTTTCTTACATTTTTTATTTTGTGCCTTCAACATCTAGGCGCACGCCTTGCCTTGCGCCTTATGCCTATGTTTCAAAAAATATATATTAGTAATTGATGCGCTTATACCTACGCTTCAAGGAAAAATTAGTTTTTTTTTTTTTTCATTGTTTTGCATTTGTCATGTGCTCTTGATCAAGGCCATTGTGGTGGTTCAACAAGAAAATCAACATGTCATAGCTGCTGTTGCTTGCGAGTTGGCCATGGCAAAAGGTGATGTGAAGCCGGTGGGAGCGCGCCCAAGCCCTTATCGTGTTCAAATCACCTTCAACTTAAGTGTCTTTCGGCTAGTAAAAGTTCCTACTTCTAAAACCCAAAGCTTAAGCTGATAGGTAGAGCTAGCATCCCCCATTTATATACATAATCACTTTCCCATCTAGATCCGATGTGGGACAAGACCTGACCTCTAACATCTATAATCCACCACTTGGTACCAATAACTTAAGCACTCTTCTGGTTTTTTTTTTTTTTTTTTTTTCTAAAGATAAGAAACTCATATACACGGCCTCCACTAAGGCTCGAACCCTTGACCTCCCATTTGGGATACCTTGGCCATTAGGCCTTTGGTAATATGTTATTGTTTTCGATTTTGCTTTTATGCAAATGTAGCATCTATAATGTCACTGTGACTCTTTTTAGCCCAATTCTATTGCTCAAGCACCCTTTTGGTCTTTGATAGGTTATGTGGGTTACAAGGTACATTTTTGCACAAGAATATGCTATTTGATGTGCTTGTGCATTCAAGCTTGTTGGTCCACATTTTTACTCATTAAACTAAATAACATGAAACTATTTGATATTGAATATCTCACAATGCCTATGATGCATTGCGAAAATAGACACAAATTCAATAAACTCAAAAATTAAAGCTATGTTCGAAGAGTTTAGGATTTCACTAATGAGAAACAACATACTTTATATAGAGTTCAAAAGTAATATTATTATCAACACTCTCATTAGACTTTACTTCGGTCCATTTCTTTTCTGATTGGACTTGGTCCAGTAAGATCTGATTCCATTTGATATTATATCGCACCCACATCGGTAGGACCTGCTTATCAGATGGATTATGGTTCATCCTATTTAGTGACAGAAGTCCAGTGATAAAACAAAATGGACTGGATTTTTTTTTTTTTTTTTTTGTCTTTTATAGGGGATCTATGGCTAGGTTGGTGCAGAGGAATCTCCCATGATTGTTGTGGTCCTTCCCTTAACATTTGTTTATGTTCCTCGTCAAATCACACACTCCCTCTCAAATCAAACCACCACTACACAGTCCATGACTAGTACTATAAATCTTTGCTTCATTCCTCAATTCATATGAACCAAAACAACTCATCACAGCTCACCATTCAACATTTCAAGCCCTCTAGTACTTGTGAAACAGACATGGAGAGTAGTGATGTAAAGCTTCTAGGGACACTGCAATGTCCCTATGTGTCTCGTGTTCGAGTCGCTCTCAATGTAAAATGTGTCAACTATGAGTTACTTGTGGAGGACTTGGGTTGCAAGAGTGAGTTGCTTATTAAATCAAACCCTGTGAGGAAGAAAATCCCAGTTATGATCCATGGTGATAAGGCCATATGTGAATCGCTCGTAATCGTACGATACATCGACCAGGTTTGGACCTCAGCTCCCTCTATTCCGCCTTGTGATCCCTATGATAATGCAGTTGCTTGCTTTTGGGCTGCCTATATAGACCCACAGGTATGATTCGTCGAACATCTACAATCATAAGTTTTACAAAATTTACCTTTCAATGATTTCATTTCTGAAATCATTACAAGTTATATAAGAAACGTTTAAAGACTAAGGCCATGATCGGTAGGCGGTCTTATTTGGTCTGGTGTGGTCTGGTCTGACTTGTCTAGATTCTGAACTTAAAAATCTGTTTGGTAAGCGGTATGGTCTTACTATTTATTTTTTATTTATTATAATATTTATTTATGTATTATTTATTTATTTTATTTATTATTTCTTCACTTTAAAATATATTTTATTAAATTATTATTTATATTATTATTTATTCATTTATACATTAATTTCTAAATATATTCTATTTATTTATTATTATTTCATTATTTAATTCATTTAATTTGTAAATTATTTATTCATTTTTAATTATTTAAAAATATATTTTATTAATTTTTTAATTTAATATTTATTTATTATTATTATACTCATTTTTTGTTATTATTATGAAGTATTTATTTATTATTATATTTATTTATTTCATTTTGTTTATTATTTATTATTTTTATTATATTTTTAAATATGTTTTATGTAATTTATTATTTATTATTTATTTTATTAATTTATTATTATTATTTATTCATTTTTAATTATTTACGATTATATTTTATTAATTTATTATGTAGTCCATTTTTTATTATTATATTTATTTATTATTATTGTATTCATTTTTTATTATTATTATGTATTATTTAATTCTATTTGTTTATTATTTATTATTTATTTTTAAATATGTTTTATTTAATTTATTATTTATATTATTAATTATTCATTTTTAATTATTTATAAATATATTTTATTATTTATTCAGTTATTTATTTATTATTATTATATTCATTTTTTATTATTATAGGTATTATTTAATTCATTTTGTTTATTATTTATATTTTATTCTAAAATATGTTTTATTTAATTTATTATTATTATTATTTATTCATTTTTAATTATTTATAAATATATTTTATTAATAAGACCAGACCGGACCAGGTTGAACCATAAAAAAATCTGGTTCCAAAAACACTCTCTTTGGTTCAATTTGGTCTGGTTCCAAATTTTGAGACCAAGTCCAAACAAATATGATCTGATCCCTGAAAACAAAGATCAGACCAAATAAAACAGCCTACCAAACAGGACCTAAAATTGTCCGCTACTATAGCACAAAAATTATTATTTTTTTATTTATCCATTTAGGAGATTAACAACAGTTTTAATTGTACTGGAGTTCAAAAACACTGGGTAAATTACACTTTGATCCCCTTGATATATGATATATTACATTCACACCCCCTCTAGTTTACGGTGTTCAATTCAGGTGACCGTTCCTGTGAAATGACTTATTTACCCACGGTTATTTTCATGTCTTTCCATCTAGTTGAGGGTATTCTAAATATTTCACCTCTGAAAAAGTGATGACACAAGCGTTGACTGAGTTTGACCAAGCCGGAAGTTCAACCGAGGGAGTATTTGTTATAACTTATAAATATGAGAGAGTTTAATTATAATTATCCAAACAAAATGAGGTTCGAGTGTAATATATCTTATCTCAAGAAAATGTAACTGTAATTTATCCAAAAAATGCCTATTTAGATACCAATTTACAATCCTTGAAAATTATAGTGGCACGTCTTATCCTTTCCTTTCTAGTGACGTTTGCGATCACCATTAGGGCCGTACATGGTATGGTTCGGTTTTGATTCCTGCAAGAACCGAAAATTTTAATTTCTTAAAATTTGAAACCAGAACCAGAACCGAACCGTTCGGACAAGGAATTGAACCGAACCGGAACCTAAAAATTTCGGTTCAGTTCGGTCCATTATCCCATTTAAAAAAAAAATTGAGAACTTGAGTGTTTAATGACAGCAAAATGTGACAGAAAGTGTAATCTTTTCATAGGCAATAGAACTTTTGTATGTAGCTTTGATATTAAAGATAAAATTACAATGAATTAATGATACTTCATGTGTAGATTACAATCTGCTTCCTATCGGATGAATGCACATGAACAGTATGGGTTTTGTTCAAATGATTTTAACTCTTAACAGCCCAACCTTCATTGGCTAATTTCATCCTCAACGTTCTGTTTCTATCCTTCGCTATGCTTGTTGATAAATAAAACTTGAGGAAAAATGAAGACTCAAGGGTATTGCAGAAACTCATTTTGAATTGACCTTCTTGCCTTAGAGAAAAAAATTGGATCCTGCTTCACGACTATAATATATATAAAGACTTAAACCGGGCCGGCTAATGACTATAATATATATGTAAATATTAATATATATGTATAAATATTATATAGAAACTGGTTCGGTTCAGTTCCAAATAATCAAGAACCAGAACCGAACCAAAATTTATAATTTTTGAAAATCAGGAACCGAACTGAACCTTGGTTCCGGTTTTACCGGTTATTTTGTGCACCCTTAATCACCACTAATGTTTAGTGTCAAAACTTTCTAGATTAATTTTTAAGAACTTTTTTTTTTGCCCTTATTGATGATGTTATTCAAATGGTAAATTGTAGTGGTTTCCACCACTCATACGGATTCAGATGACCCACGACAAAGCAGCAAAGGCGGCAGCGATGGTGGAAGTGGCTGCAGGATTGGAGGTGCTGGAGGAGGCATTTGTCAAGTGTAGCAAAGGGAAGGCTTTCTTTGGTGGTGATAGTATTGGCTACATTGACATAGCTTTGGGCTGCTTCTTGGCGTGGCTGAAGGTAGCGGAGGAGATTGGTGGCGCCAAAATGTTCGATGAGACCAAAACGCCGTGTCTGGTGGCATGGGCCGAGAGGTTTTGCTCAAATGAGGCTGTGAAAGGTGTTCTTCAAGAGCCTGAGAAGCTCGTTGAACAAGCCAGAGCAAAATTAGCTTCTACTGCAAAATAAACAATATTTGGGTACTACCCGAAGTCCTTCCAGTTGATATGACCGGATGAAATTCGTTTTATCGCTGATTTGGTCCAGCTCAAATGACGACGGGTTATAAATTATATAAAAAATGAATCGAGACTAATTTTCTTTTTGTATGAATTTTACACTAATTCATCTTCCATTTTACAAAAGATTTCAACTACGTCTTCAATTTGAATTAAATTACATCAGCATCAACGGAAGAACGAAATTCATCTCGCGAAATAGGATACTTGTTCATAATTTAGTAATTTGGACTTTTTGGGATGTATTTAATAAGTTATGTGGGTTGAAAATGATGTTCATGTTTTCTTTATAATATGATATTGTCTTGTAATGTACAACTATGACATCTTGTATTTTTTCATAAATAGATGGACTAAGAAGTTTATATATTTATTTATATAATTTCAAACAAATTTTAAAATACAACTTTCTGTCTATCCATTCAATAATAGCGGTACCTTTATCTTTTTGCTTATTTTTTCCTTACATGTTTCGTGTTTATTAGTGATTACCATATTTATTGAATCAAAACATACACAAAATAATAATAATACTAAAATGTTTTTCTGAGATCTAGATCTCAAAAAGGTCGTCATTTGAAGATGTTACACGAACCGGGCTCACAACTCGAGTAACGTTAAGTCGCAGACTTGTGGATGGGCGAGGATTCGAACCCACACTCTGTACACTGGATACGATTCATCCAGGCATCGAAGGTTCATCCTATCAACTAATTTCACTATGCCCGAGGCAAATAATAATAATACTAATAAAAAAAAATTATTAACTAGTAACAAACTTTTCCCATTTTTGGTAACGTACTTTAGATAGATGAATGGGGAAAGTGAAATGACACTTGAACATAAGGAATTTAAATTTCTCAAGTTGCTAAACGAAATTTGAGTATAATTATCATTATTATTATAATTATTTTTCTATAATTATTATTTTAACTTCTTTAAATCCATAATCAGCCAGCAATTTCAACTTGAACTCTTGTTGCTATATATTACAACACCTTCGTACAAACTCAAAATCTCAATTCTTTCATTTGATTTTTGTTGAACAGTGAACTCATCAAAATCACTAACAAGTTCCAATTTTTTTATTTTCATTTTCCAAAATTCCTCGAGCAAAAGAATCAATTCTGATTCCATGGAATTTATAAAGTGATGGAATTTTTTTTGATAGTTCAATAATTTTTCGAAATGGTTTCCTTTGGTTTGTTCTGATTCTTTAGGCGAGTGGTTGCAGTCACATGCCTCAACACATTTAAATCCAATACCATAATATCAAATTAATGATGTCACGAGTTATACTCTCTAAATTTAATTAAATGGTCATATGATATCATAAATACAAATTCTAGAAGAACTCTTATGAACCAATCGATTGAGGTATAAATTCTAGAAGAACTCTTATGAACAAATTAAATACTATGGGAAATTTACAAAAAAATAATAATATTTGAAATTGATGGAAAAAAAAAAGAAGAAAAAAAGTGACTACTTTGGTTTATTATACATATGAAACGCAAATAATATTCTTTAAAAACTTTCAGTTCCTGTTTAGATTGAATAACACTTTCTCAAGAATAATAATTTAATTTTTATGTTTGAAAGTTAGGAAACATGTCATTATCTCACCCTGTACATGTATTAGGCCTTGTTTGGTAGGTGGATATGATTCCTTCTGGTCAAGTCTGGTCTTGGTTTTCAGGGATCAGATCATGTTTGTTTGGATTGGTCTCAAAATTTGGAATCAGACCAAATGAGCCAAATTGAACCAAATGTGGTGTTTTTGGAACCAGTTTTTTTTGTGGTTCCATATGCTCTGGTCTGGTCTTGGTAACAAAAATAAGATTTTTGAGACCAACGATTAAGACCACCAAAAACCAAAATTTAATATACAAAATAAATTAAATAACACATAAAAATAATAATAATAAATGAATTAAATAATATATAATAATAAAAAAATAAAATATATTTATAAAAAAATAAAAAATAAAAAATAAAAAATAAAATAAAAATAATGAATAATAAACAAAATGAATTAAATAATACATAATAATAATAAATGAATATAATAATAAATAAATGAATAAACAATAAATTAATAAAATATATTTCAAAATAATTAAAAATGAATAAATATAAATAATATAAATAACAAATTAAATAAAATATATTTTAAAATAATGAATAATAAACTAAATGAATTAAATAATACATAATAATAATAAAAATGAATATAATAATAATAAATAAATATAATAATAAATAAATGAATAAATAATAAATTAATAAAATATATTTATAAATAATTAAAAATTAATAAAAAATTAATAATTTAAACAAGAAATTATATAAAACATATTTAAAAATAAAATAAAAATAATGAATTAAATAATACATAATAATAATAATAATTAATAAATTAATAAATATATGAATAAATAATAAATTAATAAAATATATTTATAAATAATTTAAAATGAATAAATAATAATAATATAATAATATAAATAAATAATGAAATAATAATAAATTAAATGAATTAAATAATGAAATAATAGTAAATAAAATGAATTAAATAATAAATAAATCAATAAATAATAAATGAATAGAATATATTTATAAATGAATATATAAACGAATAACTAATAAATTAATAAACTATATTTATAAATAAAAAAATAATAAAGTAAATAATACATAAAAATATTAAATGAATATTATAATAAATAATTCTATTTTTTTAAAGCCAAAAGATCAAACGAGATCGCTTTACCAAATATGGTCACGTTCAATGTTTGTGAGACCGTGACCATCAGACCAGATCGCTTACTAAACAGACTTTTCAGTTCAGGATCTAGACAAGTCAGACCAAATCAGACCGGATCAAACTACACTAGACCAGACCAGACCGCCAACCAAACTTGGCCTAAATGTTGGCAACTTTTTATTTTCTAAAATACCTATGGAATTATCATCCTTCCTAAGTTCCTAACCTACCCAATACATAAATAGCTAACATTAAAATAGTTAATGATGGGGTGGCTAAGAGTGACTGAGAAGATGAGCAACATAAAACTGCTTAATGAGGCTACTACTCCAGGTCTGGTCAAGTGGGCTGACAACTTCTGCTCGGCTGCTGTTGTGAAGGATGTCATGCCGGAGACTGAGAAGCTTGCGGAGTTTGCTAAGATGCTTTTCGGGAAATCTAAGCCCCCTCCTACCAATTAAAGATGCGATTGTGATGTGATCGGCCGGAAAATAAGAAGTTCGGAGGTATTAATTAGTGTCATCTGAGAAACTTTTTTAAGTTCAACTTAGTGAATTATGTTATGATATAGCTATGTTTTGTCTAACAAATGTTTCTGCTATGGTTACTTGGTAGATGAGAATAAAGAGTGAACAATGGTACTATGATACAATCTTGATCATGTTATGTATTCTTCAGTATACATAATGTTATATATATATATATATATATATACACACACACACGCGTACTTTTGATAATGATGATAGAATATATTTTAATTTTTTTTATTAAATTGCTTTAAGAAATTGATAAATATATATATATATATATATGCATATAATCGCGAGTAAGAAATTGATATATATATATATATATATATATATATATATATATATATGTAGATGCATATTTTAATTTCTTGAATATATATATTTAAGAAATTGAATATATATTTGTTTTTTATTTTGTAATTTTCATGAAGCAATTCTCATTATGAAAAATCACTGTATCAGACTAGATAACTTCAGAAATTATTGTCAAGTTTTAAATGTCTACAATTTGACACCTACCAAATTCAAGTTCCATTAATGCTTTTGCAAATTTTCTTTTCTTATCTTTTATTTTTCTACTGAAAAAAAAAACAATTAATTCATTAGATGACAATTTTTTTAAAAAAATTATTCAATCAGGGCATCTGCGTATATATATGCACAAAATGATTTCATCCACACCAGTTACAGTAATTATTCAATGTAATTGTTGTATTTTTTATATTTTATATTATAATAACTATAGTTTAACGCTAATATTTTGGCAAAAATTTGAGTTTTAATACTAAGTTTGTTGCATATTTTCTTTTCATGTGAACAAGGTCGTACTTTTTATAATGCACTAAGACCCGATTTATTTTTTTTATTAATATATTTTATGTTTAATAAAAAAAATACTCCATCTGTCCCAATTTACTTGTTCACGTTTGACCAAAAAATACTCACACATTTTGGTCAAATTGAACAACTAAAATGGGACGGAGATAGTAATATTTTTATAAGAAAGGTCTCATATTTATTATTTAATCTCGCCTAAAACCCCAAATTTTTTTATCGGGGCCGCCCTATGTATCATGTATGTATTCATAGTTCCTAAGGCCATGTTTGGTAGGCGGTCTTTCTGGTCTGGTCTGGTCTAATCTGATCTGGAAAAGTCTGTTTGGTAAGCGGTCTGGTCTTGCTATTTATTTATGATTTATTATAATATTTATTTATGTATTATTTATTTCTTTATTTATTATTTCTTCACTTTATAATATATTTTATTATTTATTAATTTATAAATATATTCTATTTATTTATTATTATTTCATTATTTAATTCATTTTATTTATAAATTATTTATTCATTTTTAATTATTTAAAAATATTTTTTATTAATTTATTATTATTATACTAATTTTTTATTATTATTATGAAGTATTTATTCATTATTATATTTACTTATTATTTATTTTTATTTTTATTTATTATTTTTTATTATATTTATTTTTTATTATTATTTATTTCATTTTGTTTATTATTTATTATTTTTATTATATTTTTAAATATGTTTTATGTAATTTATTATTTATTATTTATTTTATTAATTTATTATTATTATTTATTACTTTTTCCATTTTTTATTATTATTATATTTATTTATTATTATTGTATTCATTTTTTATTATTATTATGTTTTATTTAATTTATTATTTATATTATTAATTATTCATTTTTAATTATTTATAAATATATTTTATTATTTATTCATTTATTTATTATTATATTTATTTTTTATTATTATTAGGTATTATTTATTTCATTTTGTTTATTATTTATTATTTATATTTTATTTTTAAAATATATTTTATTTAATTTATTATTATTATTATTATTTTTTATTATTTTTTAATTATTTATAAATATATTTTATTAATAAGACCGGACCGGACCACCAGGAACCACCTTTTTTTTTTGTCTAAAATGAGGCCATTTTGGTCTGATTTGATCTTACTTGGTCTAACCAAAAATTTGGGACCAATGCTACCAAACACGGTCTGGTCCCATAAAATGCAAGACCAGACCAGACCACCTGGGACCAGAGTACCTACCAAACAGGGCCTAAGTGTAATAAATAACGAAGTAGTTGCATGAGTTATTGTCTAATGGTGGTGGACTTTGTGCTTGTTTGGCTAATGGAGTGGAGCCAAAAATTTGGGTTTGATTTGAAAAAATGGCACCAAACCCATGTTTGGTAAATGGAGTGGAAATTTGGTACCAACACTGTAGCAACTCCATGGAGCCAACTTTGTGAAAGAATTTTGGAAAATTTGGAACCATCTTTTTTTATGGTTCATGATTTTGGTTTTGGTACCAACACTGTAGCAAATTCATTTTTGATATTAATAAATTTTGAAAAAATTAAATATTTTGAAAAATTAAATATTTATGAAAAATTAAATATTTCAAAAAATTAAATATATTAATATATTTTAATATTAATATATTAAAATATATTAATATTAATATATTTTTAATATTATAATATTAATATATTATTATTAATATATTAATATTAATATTTATTAATAAATAAAATGTGAAATCCATATATTAATATTTATTAATATATTAATATTAATATATTACCAACTCTACCAAACATGGTTTGGTTTTTCAGCATCACTTTTTCTCACACCAAAACCATCTGTACCAAACATGGTTTGGAATCAAAATAAAACCACACCAACTCCAACCAACCCAACTCCAAACAAACCAAAACCAAAAACCAACTCCACAACGTCTACCAAACAAGCACTTAGTAAAAAAATGTTTAAATAGCTTTCAGATCTGATTTTATTTATCTATATATTTTTTAAAATAAAAATAAATTATTCCCTCTCTTTTGGGCCAAACAGCCCTAAATCATTTCATACTTGTACTGTTATACACATTACACACACCCATTACCGAAACCGCATCACAGTTTGCTTTCAATCTGGAGTACTGTGTGTGTGAGTGTGTGTGGTCATGGCGAGTGGTGAGGTGAAAATTCTTGGCGCATGGGCGAGCCCATATGTGATGCATATGGAGGAGAAATCGCCCTCAACATAAAGTCAGTCGAATACCAATTATTGGAGGAGAAATTTGGTGCCAAAAGTGAGCTTCTTCTAAAATCCAACCCTGTTCACAAGAAAATGCCAGTTCTCATTCATGGAGATAAGCCCATCTGTGAATCGCTCGTCATTGTCCAATACATCGACGAGTTTTGGTCCTCTGGACCCTCAATCCTCCCTTCTGATCCCTATGATCGCGCCACTGCCCGCTTTTGGGCTGCTTACATTGATGATAAGGTATGCTTTTCTATATCTATCTCACGCGCGCGCATATATATATATATTTGAATTAAAGCTTATTGTACATCATATTGATTATGGTCCTATTATGTATTGAACCGAGAGACACCCATGTGCTGAATCATACAAAAGATTCGTCTTGCTTTATGATTTTGTTTTTATATTTTATTTATGATTAATGATGGTCCTATAATGTATTTGTATATAGTATTAACTTTATTGTACATCATATATTATCATATAAAGTGGTGATTTGAGATAATCCCATTCGTACCAGAAATTCTTCTGATGTTATTTCATGATTTTTATTCTTAATCTAACAACATTTTTAAGTATTGTTTATTTATGACATGTTTTAGATAATAATTATATTGAGTGTTAGATAGGTTGTTTTGATTTTAACGACATCTATAAGTTTCGACAAAGACAAAATCAAGCATTAAAGTAGTGAAAAATATAAGTGAAGTGCAAAAATGAGCGTATTAAGTAAAAATGTCTTTGCATTTTCCAAAGCCGTCAATTCAAGCAAAAAGTCTCAGGGAGTCAAGAGAGAGATTTTTGTACTATTCCCAACAAAAGTGGTTTTGACCAAAGTATCTACGCTCAAGCCTACTCCTACAGAACCTAAAGTGGCTAGAAAGTGAAAACCTACGCTCAAGGGTTACGCCTAAGGCGTAGGTGCCCGGCGAGGAAAAAATTGCAGATTTTGAGAATTGTCAAATTTGACTCCGACTTGAAGTTTGATGATGAGGCTACGACTTATTGATTTATATACACGTTTGTATATCAATATAAATTAGTTTTACTTCTAATTGGAAGAGTTTGACACAAAGAAGGAATCCTAATCAAAGTGGGGAACAAGTTATATCAAAACTAGGGTTTCATACTCTATAAATAAAAGGGCTCTCTACAAATTTGGGTAGGGGCTTTTTGTGAGATCTCTGCAGTATTTCATTATTCATATTCATCTACAGAGATAGAGATAGAGAGAGAAAATATCATTGAGTGATTCCATATCTTCTAGTTCTCTCTTGTGTTAGGGTTTATTCAATTGTACTTCTATATCGACGATCTTATGCACAATTGAATGACCTAAATTCTGAAAAATCTACACACCGCTGATTGCAATGTGGTTGCTTAGATCCGTTTTAGTGCGGAGATTGAAGCAGGAGGCTTCATGGTTCATTGATCCGTTGAGAAGTAGAGCTGTCAGAGTACTGAGCGGAGCGATAGCTTCGTGGAACGCGAGTGATTCAAGTTCGTCAAACGTCGAGTGGAGAAAGGTTGATCTGGAGGGATTTGTAAGTCTAAAATTTTATAGAGTCTGTGTAATCATTGATTTATAGTGCATCGATACCCGAGCATATCCATGGTTTTTACTTGGAGTTTTTCCAAAAAATTTCACGTAAAAATATCATGTGTCTCTATTGCTTTATTTTCTGCACTTAGATTATTTTTTGCATGATTTATCTTGATAGAGAATTGGATTAAAATTGACTTTTCCGCAATTATTATTAATTTGTTAATAAATTTACAAAAAAGTCTATTCAACCCCCCTCTAGGCTATTTTCATTGATCATTTAGGTAATTTTACTTAATTTAAATTATTATTAATTTTTGCACGTGCATGATGAATCATGGGTTTCATGGATATTTTTAAATTATATTATCGCTGAATGCAGTGCACTGAGAGGAACCCATGCTCTATATGATACCAGAGATTTGTTGTCAAATGCAGTCCTTTTTAATAGAATTCAATTACAATGGTTCAGATGATCTACAGAGATGATAAGGGTATCAATTATTTTATATATCTGTTGAACGGTCATGGGTTTCATGGAAATTTACTTTTTAATGAAGATTAGTTTCATAGATCATATTCTTAGATAATTTTAGTGAATTGGGTGGAACAAACGTTTTAAACTATACGAGAGACTCATCTGATGTTTTAAAGTGGATTTCTTTTTTATAGAATATAATTTTAGTTCAAATTATCTATGGATCTAGAGGTTTGGGCATTTTTGGATGATGATTTAAAAAAATTCTTATATTATTACTAATAAGAAGACATTTCAATAATGTATTGCTAGCTGTTCCCAAAGTTGACTAAATATATGCTGTAGATTGTCTACTGAATCAAATAGTATAAAAAGGAAACTATGCTAATCCTGGTAAGTGTTTGTATGCTGTACATTAGAAAAATGTTTAAGTAGCAGCAACTTTCATCTTATCACATGAACATGAACCTTATAAATGGAAAGAGAATTAACAATATGAGGGTCCTACATTGAATGTTGAGGATGGAAGCTGACCCAAGTTATGAAATGAAATTTGAAATAACCCTAATGCATGAAATGACCCTATGTAACGACACGCCTAAAAGCCACAATTCATTCTTTCTTGTTCGTGCCAGTGTATTTGTTGAAAAATCACTAATGGTGATTCTATATACCCTGATCAACATTTATATGAGAGAAAAAAAAATTTATTCAAAACTCACACTTTTCAAATACAAAGTTTTCTCTCAATTTTCTCACACTCCTCTATTCTTTTCCTAGCTTCTAGCTTCTTACTTGATACAATATCATCCTACCTATATATATATATAAATGAAAGATAGAAATTGACAAAATAAATCTTCATTTACAGCCATTCTTGACTTTGGAAGATATGAGCATGCAAATCTCACGCATGGTTTTAGTGCAGCAAATCTTGACCTTTGGTTCCTTGTTTCCCATTTGATTCTTCATGAATCAAGTTTACCATTATTTTCAATATCCCCCCTTAAACTTGATTCGGGGATCTTTTGGATTCCTTGCATCTCTTTCAGTCTTGTGGACTTGTCTTGGAATTTCTGCATTCCTTACAACGTCTTTGGTCTTATGGACCTGTCTTGAACTTTCTGATTCATCTTGCTCCTGGCTCTGCCTCTCTCGCCCAGTTTTGTACAGAGATGGTTGACACTCTTCTTCATAGTCAAGTCCAAGACTAGCGACAAGCAACTCGAATTAAACCGAGTCGACCTGCCTGAACTCTGAAAAGATGCCATTTTCTTCCATGCGCTTCCTTTCCCTGGAACCATTACCGAGGCATTACATTTCTTCCTCAAACTATTTAACTTGTCTGGTTTCACTTTTCTACATTTCTTCAAACTGTTGAACTCATCTGGTTTCACTTTTCTTCTCTTGTAGTCTTTCACACAAAGGTGAGCTTTGTTTCTCTTAACTTCGCCTTTCTCACTTTTCTTCGACTTATGGAAGCATTTCACCCCAGTTGACTTATGGCCTTCTGGTAGACTACATTGTTTCCTCACTATGATGAACATCTCTTCATCCATATTTATCTTCCATTTCTTCTCTTGAATGGCTTCGGTGAAGCTAATTGGATCTTCTTCTGACTTCTTCCTGGTCCAGTATCTTTCACCCGGATCCACATCTGTCTTCTTCTTGGTCCAGTATCTTTCATCCGGATCCAGTTCTGACTTCTTTCTGTTAGGTACGGGAGCAATTTGTGTCACTATTAGTGGCACTGCTTCAACTTCTTCTTATGGCACTGTTGGTAACACTTCTTCTTCTTCAATCACGAGCTCCCTGGGCTCCGTTTCTTCTTCAAATATCCAGCTAATAGGATTCCCATATTGAGCCATCAATACCATTTTGTTTAGCTCATTTGTGTCTTTCTTTGCAAAGTACACATGTTCGTCATTTTCATCTTCTTATGTTAGCTCTCTTCTGTATTCACGGGCATAGTGATCGTATCTGTTGCAGTTATAACACTTCATTTTTCTTCTCTCATCTTCACCTCTGAATTCATCTTCTCGTCCTTGATAGCCACGATCTCTACCTCAACCTCTTTGTGAATTTCCCCATCTCTTTTCTCTGGATGAGAACTTTAACTGTAGGACTTGCTCTTCCTGTGGGGTGCTTGAGATATTCTTCTTGTTGATTCGATGTTCATAGATTTCTAGCGTGGCTTGTAACTCGTCAACTATCATGACATCCAGATTCTTTGATTCTTCAATGGCTACAACCACGTACTCAAATTTTGAATTGAGCGATCTCATTATCTTTTCGAGCACACGTACATTTTCGATCTTTTCTCCACATCCTCTGATCTAATTCACAATAGTCAATATTCTGGTAAAGTACTCATAAATTGACTCACTTTCCTTCATCTGCAGCAGTTCAAATTCCCCCCTTAGACCTTGAAGTTTAATTTTTATCGTCTTTTCAATTCCTCGATTTGCTTTACGAAGAATTTCCCATGCTTGCTTGGCGGTGTTGACGACGGAGATCTTCTCAAAACTTGCTTTATCTACACTCTGATAAAACAAATATAACGCCTTTTTGTCATTTCTTCTTTCTTCTTTAAGCTCTGCATGTTGGGCCTAGCTTATATTATCTACTTTTTCGGGTTCATCATACCCGGTATCAATCACATCCCACAAATCTTGTGAGGCTAAAAGGACTCTCATCAAGATATACCACTTATCGTAATTATCTTTGTTCATTCGCTGAAGCTGGGGCTGGAAAAAATTCCTGGAGGACACCATCGGATTTTGCATAAACACTTGAGGTATTTATTTATGAAATCAGCGTTGAATTTAAGCAAATGGACCGCACAACAACTTCACAAAAAATTTTGTGTGAACAATACCCATGAATAGGATCGTATGTGAACAGTGTCGTATTTGGGAATAGTATTATATTTGTGAATAGTGCCCGAAAATATTTTATTTTCCTTTTCTCTCACCGCCTCTTTTTTTCTTTCTTTTTAATCAACACTCCACTTTCTCTATCTTAACAACTACACGTCCCACCACAAAACAGAAAACGCTTGTAAGGAGTCCCATTGAAGGACATTTTTCGTGGTTATTTGTTATGAAACTATTGAAGCTAAAATAAGTGAGTCTTGGCTTATACAAGTTTCTATGTTTGTATAGCATCACTCTTGGATTTTTTTCAATTGATGAGCAAGGCAATACTCATACATGACAAATGCTAGCAATAGCCTATAGGTTATCCATTTGCACCATAATTTTTTTCAAGTGCTAGTGACCTCATTTCAGATGCAATATATGTGTGTAAAAAAATAATGTTGCTAAAAAGCAATTGTAGCCTTCTTGTTGATATAATTGTTGGTATGAAGTCAAAGAACGGCGTCGCCCATGTTTTAAGAATCGCACTGCCAAGATCTTCTGCTATCAAAGTTTTTACACAAATCTTTGACAGCCAAAATAGAATAAATTTGGGCACCGACGAGAAGAAATTTGGGGCAGCAAATTTGGCTTCATCCTCTCACCTTCTACTATAAATAGAGGCTTCAAATCTGTAATCAATCACCGCAACAAGAAAGAAAAACAGAGAAAAAATATAGAGAGTAATTTGTAAATCTTTTCTCCAAATTAGTGAAAGTTGTGTGCTCCGTGGACGTAGGTCATTTTTGGGCCAAACCACGTATAATTTCTTGTGTCCCTTTGTGTGTGATTGTGTTGTGTGAGTAACAAATTAGACAATCGATCCTAACAATTGGTATCAGAGCGTAGGTTAGGACTGTTACTCACCTTGAAAAATTCTCCACCACCATCCACATCACCACTATGAAGATCCAACCAGACCCGTCGATCATCATCCACCTAAGTTGGTTTTGCAAATCTGAAAAATCAGAGTCCCCTCGACACACCAGAAGCTGAAATCGCCATTGGTTACTTTGGCCGCTTGTCCACGTCGCGTCAACTGCAACATCTTCTCCTCCGGTATATATATTTCATATCACATATATAGTTATATATATATATCGTATTTTATATATATATATATAGTTTGTTGTATATTGATATATATAGAAGATATAGTTTGAGAGAAGAAGTAGCAGAGGGACGTTGAGGGAGAAAGATAAAGAAATGTTGTGGTGAGAGAATGAAGTTTGTTGAGTGGGAGACAAAGTCTTGAGTGGGTGAAGACTTTTTGAAGGTGTGTTGAAAAGTAAAGAAAAAAAAAAATTAAAGTTGTGGGAGACAAGGGAACCCACTTTATTGAGTGGAGAGAAAAATATATATCTATATTCGGTGGGAAGTGGATGTGTATAGATTGACTCATTGAGAAATTAGTGATTTGAGTGAAAAAAAAAATAATAAAATTGAAAGTGTTAGTCTTGTCGGTGGAAATTGTGAGAGAAAATATAAGGCTAAATATATATATATATAGATATATATATATTAGTCACTGTTCAAATCAGATTATTCACGTGATACTGTTCACGCGACACTATTCATCCGACATTGTTCCAGATACGGTACTATTCAAAGTACTATTCACAAAAATATTTTTGTGGAGCAATGACATTAACATCAACTTCAGAAGACAAGTCAACCATGATTGATAAATTTGACGGTACAAATTTTGCTTTCTGAAAAATAAAAATCGAGGATTTGTTATTTCAGAAAAATTTATTTCTACCGTTGGAAGGAGCGAAGCCAGAGACGATGAAAAAAGATGATTGGAAAATTCTCGATCGGAAGACTCTCGGCACGATCAGACTGACCTTGTCCAAATCAATAGCCTTCAATATCAGAAATGAGAAGACTGCGAGGTCTCTCATGGATGCCCTTTCTAACATGTACGAACAACCGTCTGCAACAAACCAGTTGGAATCAGTTGATATGTCAATCTCTGACGCAATGAAAACGACTTTAGTTCTAAGCCAATTACCAGAGAGTTGGAGCGGCACAGTGGCTGCGATCAATAGCTCTTCAGGGAAAGAAAAGTTGCAGTATGATTCCGTGGTGAGTATGGTACTCACAGAAAAGATCAGAAGACAGACGTCAGACTCTTCTACCAGTAGCTCGGCATTGAATGTTGAAAGCAAAGGCAAAAGTTCAAATAGGAAAAAAGGTAGAGGCTATGGGCGTGGTCGTTCCAAGTCCAGAAATGGAATATCACAATCTCGAAAACCCAGGAATTTTAAAGAAGTTGAATGTTAGAATTGCGGCAAGACTGGTCACTACAAACACCAGTGCAGATCTCAGAAAAGGGGACGAGAGAACAAGACCGAGGAAAACATTGTCTCAGAGGAAGAATCAAATGATGTGCTAATATGCTCTTTGGAGAGCAAGTCAGAATCTTGGGTGTTAGATTCTGAAGCATCATTTCACGCCACATCAAGTCGAGAGCTCTTTGAGAGCTATGTACTAGGTGACCCGGGAAAGGTCTATCTTGGAGATTGTTGGACACATATTGACACCTAAAGGGGGGGGGGGGGGGGGGGGGGGGTGAATAGGGTCAATGATAAACTTTGAGACTTTTTCGGTTTGACTTTATTTTGTCAAAATTACATTTCATTAAGCTCTTGTCAAATACTTAGTGATTTAGATATTCTCTTAAATGACATTCACATTTCATGCTTGTAATCATGAACAATGAATTACACTACCAAATACATGCATAATGGATTCAAGTAGAATGAGAACTAATTCAAGCATCCAAGTGTGCAATTCAACTAAATATGTATAAACACTTTTCTCACATGTATTTAGACATAATGCAAAGTGTTATTTATCATAAAGAATACTTTAAAGAGTTTATGAAAATTAATTAAACATTTAGTGCAAATAAACTCTTAAAGAGAATGATATGTTGAATATGCATTTTTGTCAAACACTTGGGATGTGTATGAACTTTCAATGCTTATAGTTTGTGGAAGATTCTTTTTATCACACACTTGGTGTGCACATTAATCATGGCTAAGTAAATGAAGTATAGGAAATATAATCTAAGCCATGTCCTACTAAGTTCATAATCTAATCAACCACAATTAAGCATTTTACTATCATCTTCATGACATCACAAGCAATTATAGCATTCATATGTAAAGCTCAATAATGTAGATAAAATTGCTTGTACAATAAGGAGGAATATGGATTTTGTCAAGCACATGGAATTAATATAAACCTTCAAGGCATTGGTTTGTTGAAGTAGAATTTTATTTAAACACATGTTGTGTAACAAGATTTAGCAAAATAAATGAGATGATAGTCTAAGTTATAATCCAATCAAGCTCACAATCCAATCATCTACTTCAACTAACATTTTCTCATACTCCTTATAAATTTAAAACCACAAGTGATTTCATAGCATGACATCAATATGAAGTTCAAGATTGTAAATGACAATTGCTTATAAGGTAAAAAGATTAAAGGATAGAGAAAATGCAAACCAAGACACCAAGATTAAACATGGTTTAACCAAATATTTTATCCTATGGTGTGTTGAAGATAAGTTCTATCAATTCACTTCAACTATTCATTTTCCTAACATCTTCATTAATTACACAAACACAAGCAATTTCATAGCATTGATATATAAAGCTCAAGATTGAAAATGACAATTGCTTTTAAAGTAAAGAGATGAGGGATAGAGAAAATGCACACCATAGACACCGAGATTTTTAGATGGTTCAACCAAATCTTTGGTCTACGTCCATGCCTTGAGAAAATCTCTCAAGGATTCCACTATCGTGATTTTCTTATAGGTGAAAAGCAAACCTTTACATGCTCCTTCTTGCAGGTGAAGAGCCGACCTTGCTCACTATTGCGGGTGGAGAGCCAACCTTCGAACACTTTTGCTTCTGGGTGAAGAGCCGACATTTGCTCACTCTTGCGGGTGGAGAGCCAACCTAAACCTCTCTTTTCAAGGTAGAGAAAAATATTTACATAGCTTCAACAAGCTCAACCCATGCCAAGACAACTTCTTGGTCTTTCACTCACAAAGAATAGGAATTGAATTTGAGTGTATACAACATATCTCTCAATAGATGGATATAGAAAATCAAAGCTTACTTCCTCATATACTTAGAGTCATAAATGAAAAACTCAAATGAAAATCTCAACTCAATATGTGGAGGAATGAATCACAAGAAGATGATGTGAATGATGCACAATTGGTGTGATTCTTATAGGAGAGTTTTCTACCCAAAAATGAATTAAAAAATAATGCACAAATGGTAGATTTCTTTCATACTCCTATCCCTCTCTTCTCTCACCCATTTTTGGCTCATATATAACATATATATAGAGTGAGAACACAATATAGCCGTTTGGGGGTGATTTGGGAAGTTTTGGAACACTTTGGATCCGAAACTAGCCGTTGGAATTCAAATCCAGGATGAGGCAATCGACTGGAATTTTTGGGCAGTCGACTGGAACTTCAAAAAATCATTCTGAAACATTTTTTCAAATCTATGAAAAAGTCAGTCGATTGGCTGTTGATCCAGGGTTGTTCAACCCAGTTTCGATGCAGTTCACTCTTTTGCTCATAACGGGAGTTTCGTAACTCGGATTGAGGTGTTCTTTAGCTTTTTAGAAAGAGGACTTTAAGATCTTGATTTTAGGATTTTGAATCGCTCCATTTAACTCATTTTTGAGTGCGATATGATCGTTTGAATGTGATGCTTTATTTCGAACTTCTAACCCATTTGACGATTTTTCATGAAATCTTTTGAGTTTTTTCCGAAATGACTTAGACACACTCCTAGGATTTCTTAGAGACTTAATAAGGTCCTTGACATTCCTAAAGTCAATTTTAAGATCAAAAGTTTTTCATGGTTTAACAATTTTGTTCAGAGCTCTAATATGTATCTAGAATCCATTTCAAGTGATATGAATTTTGTTTATGGTTCTAGGACAACCTATTTGTTGAGTTCTTCCATAGCTTATGAAAGCTTGAACTAACTCAACTTTAGCAAAGACTAAGTGATGTTCATAGTCTAATGATAATGATGCAAGGACTCATGAATGATATGTATGGTCCTATATACTATTGGTCAAGAGTTGAGCTTTAAAATAAATTATTTTAAAAATAACTTTACATTAAGTCTAGCACTCACCCAAGCCTACTTTACCCAATTCTTTGATCTTCAATTTCTTTAAGCTTTGGGTTGATGTCTCCATCCTTGTTTTCAATGTCTTTTGAGCTCTAAGCACCTTTGCTTGATCTTTTCATGGATCCACTAGCTCTCTTGAGTTTTTCTTGAATCAACAACCTATTAAGCATAACTCAAGTAGACATTAAATTCACCACATTCAATGGTTTGTTATCATCAAAATGTCATGTTTACCCATAATGGAAAACCTTGGGTTAACAGAGATGATCAACCCTGCAACGTTGTTGGCAAGGGTGATGTACAGATCAAGCTCAATGGATCTGTATGGAAGTTAAAGGATGTGAGACACATTTCAGACTTGAGGAAGAATTTGATCTCAGTAGGTCAGTTGGCGAGTGAAGGTTATGTGACAACCTTCAACAATGGAGATTGGAAGGTTTCCAGGGGAGCTATGATAATGGCACGTGGAAAGAAGAATGGTACACTCTACACAACTATCAATGCTAGCATGTCAATAGCAGTTGCAGAAAGCAAAGAAGATCAGAACCTGTGGCATCAGAGGCTAGGTCACATAAGTGAAAAGGGGCTCAATATTATGCACTAAAAGGGGAAACTACTAGACTTAAAATCAGTTAATATCGACTTTTGTGAGAGTTGCATCCTCGGCAAGCAGAAGATGGTGAGTTTCCAAAGGAGTGGCAGAACCCTCAGAAAGGAGAAGCTTGAGCTAATTCACACTGACGTCTGGGGGCCGGCAAATGTCTCATCTCTTAGCGGAAAGTCTTATTTCGTGACTGTCATCGACAACCATTCTCGGAAGGTATGGGTTTATATCTTGAAGCATAAATCTGAGGTGTACGATGTGTTCAAGAAATGGAAAGCCAAAGTGGAGAATGAGACAGGCTTGAAGATAAAGAAGCTACGATCAGACAATGATGGCGAGTATGAAGACATCGGATTTAAAAGGTTCTGCTATGAGAATGGTATCAGATTGGAAAAAACTGTGCCAGGTACACCACAACAGAATGGCGTAACAGAACATATGAATCGAACATTGACTGAGAGAGCCAGAAGCATGCGGATACAGGCAGGATTGCCGAAGCAGTTCTGGGCAGAAACAGTCAATACAGCTGCATACCTAATTAATCGAGGTCCATCAGTACCATTGGAATTCAGAATACTAGAAGAGGTATGGAGCGGCAAAGAGGTAAAACTTTCACATCTGAAAGTTTTTTGTTGTGTTGCATATGTACATATCAGTGATCATGTTAGGAGCAAGCTTGATCCGAAATCACAAAAATGCACTTTCATTAGATACGGTGAGGATGAACTTGGTTATCAGACCTGGGATGACCAAAACAAGAAGCTGATATGAAACAGGGATGTAGTATTCAATGAAAAAGTAATGTACAAGGACATGCACATAACAACCTCTAGTGATTCAGTACAGAGAGATCCTGTGTATGCCAAGTTGGATAATGTTCCTGACAGCTGAGAGTTTCCAGCCAAAGGAACCTATTGCAGAGAGCAATGCACAACGAAATGATCAACCGTAGTCTCCAACTCCGATTCCTGAACCTAGGAGGTCTTCCCGACCTCATGTGCCGAATAGGAAATACATGAATTACTTGCTGCTCACTGATGGAGGAAAACCTAAATGTTATGAAGAGGCATGTCAAGAAGCAGATGCCAGCAAGTAGGAGCTTGCGATGAAAGATGAGATGCAATCTCTTATCTCCAATAAAACATGGGAGCTAGCCAAGTTGTCGATTGAAAAGAAAGCTCTTCAAAACAAATGGGTGTACAGGGTCAAAGAGGAACATGATGGTTCAAGAGACACAAGGCAAGGCTTGTAGTCAAAGGCTTCCAGCAGAAGGAAGGAATCGACTACACAGACATCTTTTCCCCGGTTGTAAAACTAAATACCATTCGTTCAGTTCTCAGCATTGTTGCAGCGGAAGATTTGCACTTAGAGCAATTAGATGTCAAAATTGTTTTCCTCCACGGTGACCTAGAGAAGGAGATCTACATGCAACAACCGGAGGGTTTCTCAGTCAGAGGTAAAGAGAAACTTGTGTGCAAGTTGAAAAGAAGCTTATATGGCTTAAAACAAGCACCGAGGCAGTGGTACAAGAAATTTGATGGGTTTATGCAAATACATGGCTACAACAAAAGCAACTCTGACCATTGTTGCTACTTTAAGAGGTTTGACACAAGCTATATCATCCTCCTACTTTATGTCGATGACATGTTAGTAGCTGGGTCTGATTTTGAATAAATCAGTAAGTTGAAGAAGCAGCTATCAAATGAGTTCGAGATGAAAGACTTGGGAGCAGCAAAGCAGATTCTTGGGATGAGAATCAACAAAGACAAGCAAAAGGGTATCTTGCAATTGTCTCAAACTGACTACGTTGAACGGATTCTGAAAAGGTTCAACATGAGTAATGCTAAGCCAGTTAGCACACCATTGGCTAGTCACTTTCGACTATCCAAGGACCAGTCTCCCAAGACAGACGAAGAGAAAAACTTCATGGCTAAGGTACCTTACGCCTCAGCTATCGGAAGTTTGATGTATGTCATGGTATGCACAAGACCGGATATTGCATGTGCAGTGGGAGTTGTTAACATATTTATGTTCAATATAGGAAAGATGCATTGGGAAACAGTAAAGTGGATATTGAGATATCTACGCAGTACTACAAACAAATGTCTTTGTTTTGGAAAAGGAGGAGTGAAGCTACATGGTTTTGTAGATTTAGACTTTGCTGGTGAGATAGACCACAAAAGAAATACTACTGGGTACATTTTTATAGTAGGTACTACAGCAGTCAGTTGGGTTTTGTAGATACAAAAGATTGTAGCGTTATCTACAACAGAGGCAGAGTACGTAGTTGTGACAGAGGCCAACAAAGAAATGATATGGCTACAAGGTCTGTTAGCAGAATTAGGATTCAAGCAAGAGAATAATATTTTGCACAGTGATAGCCAGAGTGCAATACATTTGGCAAAGAATTCAGCATTTCATTCAAGGACCAAACATATTGGACTTCGTTATCACTTTATCATATCATTATTGGAAGATGGGGTGCTGACACTTGAGAAGATCCAAGGTAGCAAGAATCCAGCGGACATGCTGACTAAGACAGTAACTACAGAGAAACTGAAGCTATGTTCAGCTTCAGTTAGTCTTCGAGACTAAAGACGGAAATGAGCACACAACTATTCATTAATCACAGATGGAGCGTTCTTTGACTCCAAGTGGGAGATTGTTGGTATGAAGTCAAAGAACGGCAAGAACGGCGCCGCCCATTCTTTAAGAATCGCACCGCCAAGATCTTCTGCCATCAAAATTTCTACACAAATCTTTGACAGCCGAAATAGAAGAAATTTGGGCATCGACGAGAAGAAATTTGGGGCAGCAAATTTGGCTTCATCCTCTCACCCTCTACTATAAATAGATGCTTCAAATCTGTAATCAATCACCACAACAAGAAAGAAAAACAGAGAAAGAGTGTAGAGAGTGATTTGTAAATCTTTTCTCCAGATTAGTGAAAGTTGTGTGTTCCGTGGACGTAAGTCATTTTTGAGTTGAACCACGTATAATTTCTTGTATCCCTTTGTGTGTAATTGTGTTGTGTGAGTAGCAAATTAGACAATCGATCCTAACAATAATTTCAATGTTATGTAGTTATTTCCATCACTGAAAGTGATTGGGAGGACACAAGAAGAGGTGGCGATAAAGCAAGTGGTTGTAGAATTGGTGGTGTTGGAGGAAGCATTTGTTAAATGTAGGAGAGGAAAGGCTTTCTTTGGTGGGAACAATATAGGGTACCTTGACATAGCATTGGGGTGTGCCTTGCCATGGCTGAGGGTCACAGAGGAGAAGCGCGGCGTGCAGCTCCTTGAAGAGACCTTGGCGCCATTTCTTGTGGGATGGGCAGAAAGGTTTTGCTCACATGATGCAGTGAAGGATGCCATTGTTCAAGAAAGACACAAGCTCAATGAAATTTTCAAGTTCTCTCAAAATGCTTGTGAAAAAGCTTCTACTTCAATTTGAAATTTCCTATTATCCAATGATGTTTTTGTTTTCCTTAATTTATTCTTTTTTTTTCTCCATTTGAAAACATTTTTGCACAAGGATATGCTATTTGATGTGCTTGTGCATTCAAGCTTGTTGGTCCAAGTTTTTACTCATTAAACTAAATGAAAAGAAAATAATTTGAAATTTTAATATCTCAAAAATGTCAAATCAAATTGAAGATCATAATGGTTATTTCTTTATCCTAACATTGTTTAGCATAAACTTCCTTTTCTATTTTGAGACTTGATTTGAACAATTTCAACCTTATGCTCCCTGTAGTTGTCAACCAATATTGTATTTGGGACTACAACACTATTTTAGTCCCAAGTGCCCATCAAGCAAGATTCTGTAGATATCAACAATTTGTCAGATCGCTTTTTTTTCAAAGCTGTATGGACGCGCGCTCACAGATGTGCATTGTGAGTCGTAGAGCACCTAGTATGTATCGCAAAAGTACTAAAATAGTGATGGATTTAAAAATTTATACCACCGAAAGTGGGAGCCACTGGTCTGTCTCTCTATAGGTCCGTGTAGGAATGGTAATGGGGCGGGTCGGGGTAAGGATCCCCATCTCCCATCCCCATTTAGTACCCCCGAACCCGTCCTGCTCCCAATTTTTTTTTTTTTTTTTGCCCCGCCCTGCCCTGTGCCCCGGTATTAATTTTTTATATAAAAAAATATATTATAATATATATTATTGTAATATATATTATAATATATATATATTTTACCTTTTTATATAAAAAATTATATCTTAAACATATATATATATTATTATAATATATATATAATATATAACCGGGGCGGGGCGGGGGTACCGCCGAACCCAACGGAAATTTTTTTTTGTCTCATCTCCATCCTCATTTATGTAATCGGATCCCCATATCTGGGTTAAACGGAGCATGTCATCCCTATATCCGTGCCTGACTATACATAGATTTTTAAAAAATTTGCTCTGTTGGGAATGGTGCCTCTGCGTACAATATTATCAGAATCCACACTTGCCAACACGATTATCGGATTCTTACCCATGTGAAGTACCGTTAATTTTTTATTTTTTTATTTTGTTTTGTCCTTTTTTTCGGGGATCTATCACGAGGTTAGTGCGGAGGAATCTCCCATGATAGTTGTGGTTCTTCTCTATTAGCATTTGTTTATGTACCACGCAAAATCACACACACACTCTCAAATCAAACAACCACCAGACAAACACTCCATGACTAGTATAAATTAACCTTTGTTTTCATTATTCCTCAATTCATATCAATAGAACCAACTCATAACTCACTATATATTCAACAATTCAAGCTCTCTGTTGCTTGTGAATTGGAGAAATGGAGAGTAGTGATGTAAAGCTTCTAGGGACACTGCAATGTCCCTATGTGTCTCGGGTTCGAGTCGCTCTCAATATGAAATGTGTCAACTATGAGTTACTTGTGGAGGACTTGGGTTGCAAGAGCGAGTTGCTTCTTAAAACAAACCCTGTGAGGAAGAAAATCCCAGTTATGATCCACGGTGACAAGGCCATATGTGAATCGCTCATAATCGTCCGATACGTTGACCAGGTTTGGACCTCGGGTCCCTCTATTCTGCCCTGTGATCCCTATGATCATGCCATTGCTTGCTTTTGGGCTGCCTATATAGATCAACAGGTATGATTCTTCTAACATGTACAATCATAAGTTTTACAAAAGTTCCATTTCAATGATTCCTTTTCTGAAATTTAATTAATAGTGACATGTTAAGCAACGTTTAAAGACTAAAATGTTCTGCCACACTATAACACAAAAATTAATTCTTTTATTTATTTATTTAGGAGATTTATATTATAACAACAATTTTTACTATACTGTAGTCCAAAAATACTTGGATAAATTACACTTTGACCCTCTTGAGAGATGATATATTACACCCGCATCGCATGTCATCTGGATAGTTACAGTTTCACCCCCTCTAATTCATCGACGTTCAATTCAGGTGATCGTTGTTGTGAGATGACTCATCTACCCATGGCTATATTCACGTCTTTCCATTTGGTTGAGGGTATTCTAAATATTTTACCTCTGAAAAAGTGATGACGTAAGCGTTGATTGAGTTTGACCAAACTGGAAGTTTAACCGAGGAGGGTATTTGTTATAACTTATAAATTTGAGGGGGTTTAGGTATAATTATTCAAACAAAAAGGAGGTTTGAGTGTAATATATTTTATCCTAGGGGGTGTAACTGTAATTTATCCAAAAAAACTTTTATTTAGGTACCAATTCTTGAAAATTATAAGGGCAAGTTTTATCCTTTCTAGTGACGTTTGTGACCACCGCTAACATTTAGTGTCAAAACTTCCTAGATTATATATATATTTGTTTTTTGGTAATTTTGGTGTCCGGGTCAACTTACGCGCACCTCGACTAATCCATGAGATCCGTGCAAGGCGACCCCCAACGGATCGAATAAGTTTCGGACTATATTTGCGATGATGACCCTAATATATTATTTGCATCTAGTAGGAATCGAACCTTGGACCTTATTTTTGTCCTTATTGGTAATATTATTCAAATGGTAAATTGCAGTGGTTCCCACCACTCATACGGATTCAGATGACCCACGATGAGGCAGCAAAGGTGGCAGCGATAGAGGAAGTGGCTGCAGGATTGGAGGTGCTGGAGGAGGCATTTGTCAAGTGTAGCAAAGGGAAGGCTTTCTTTGGTGGTGATAGTATTGGCTACATTGACATAGCTTTGGGCTGCTTCTTGGCGTGGCTGAAGGTGGCGGAGGAGATTGGTGACGCGAAGCTGTTTGATGACACCAAAACGCCGTGTCTGGTTGCATGGGCTCACAGGTTTTGCTCAGATGAGGCCGTGAGAGGTGTTCTTCAAGAGCCTGACAAGCTCATTGAGCAAGCTAGAGCTAAATTAGCTTCTACTGCAAATTAAACAATATTGAGTCCTTCCAGTTGATGTGATCGGATGAAGTTTGTTTTATCCGCTGATTTGGTTCAGGTCAAATTGAACACGCATTGTAAAATTAAATAAAAAAATAAATTGAGATTAATTCTCTTTTTTTGAATTTTAATTTTTACATTCATCTTCCCTTTATCAAATGATTTCAACTACATGTTCAATTTGTATAAAATCACATTGGAGGAGGATGAAATTCATCTCGCGAAATAGGATACTTGCTCATTATTTAGTAATTTGGACGTCTTAGGATGTATTTAATAAGTTATGTGGGTTGAAAATGATGTTCATGTTTTCTTTATAATATGATATTGTCTTGTAATGTACAACTATGATTTTTTAGGTTAATTTCATTTACAGATTTGAGATTTGCTTTAACTTCAATTACATTCTCTTAGGTTTGAATATTTTTAATTATACCCTTTCAGGTTTGATATTCTCATCACTTACACCCCCTTAACGATGACATCATCCTAACCTTTTTTGTAAATACCTAAATTACCTTCAATGTAAATTCTAAAACTGTTTGGAAACAAGGATATGTAATTTTATCAATTTGATCCCCTCCAATAATTTAATAATTTAATTTGTATTAAATTTTCAAAATATATATAAAATTCGAAAAAATATATATATTAAAATTTGAAAAATATTAGAAATTTGAAAATAAATATAAAATTAAAAACAATATAAATTTCAAAAAAATAAATTAAAAAAAACATATTAAATTCAAGACAAATATATAAAATATAAAAAAAACCATATAAAATTCAAATAATATATATTAAATTTTGAAAATAAATATAAAATTCGTAAAAAAACATAAAATTTTTGAAACAAATATAAAAAATTAAAAAAACATATAAATTTCAAAAAAAAATTATAAAATTTGAAAATAAATATAAAATTCAAAAATATATATTAAATTTCTAAAAAATTATTAAATTCAAAAATAAATATAAAATTAAAAAAAAAACATATAAAATTGAAAACCCCCAACACCAACCCCAAATATTCACAAACAAATATTTAATATTTTTGGAAACTAATTTTTTTTATTTGTGAATAAAAATTAAATCCTAAAACCCCTAACCCAACCCCAAATATTTAATTCTTACAAACACATTTAATTTTTTTGAAAACTAATTTTTACAAATAAATATTTAATGGGTTATTTTTACAAATAAATAAATTCCTCTCTCTCACTCACTCACTCACACACACACACACACACCCACCTTTGCACACAGGCATGCACACATGTATATATAGATCTACACCATCATTCGCTGCCGACGCGCGACCAATTTTCGAAAATGGCGGTGGTAGTAAATCGATTTAAGGGTTGCTCGTGGTGGTGGTGGCGGTGGCGGCGGATGATGGTGGTGGTGGTGGTGGTGGCGGCGACGGTAGTGGCGGCGGATGATGATTGGGGTTGGGGTGTTTGGTTTTAGGGTTAAATTGATTCAATGTGGTGTTTGATTTAGGGGTTAAATTGGTTTAGGGATTAAATTGATTTAAGAGGTGTTTAGTATAAGGGTATTTTAGACATTTCACACCATGAGGGGGTATGATTGAAGATTTGCAAACATGAGGGAATATAATTAAAGTAAAAACAAATCTCAGGAGGTGTAAATGAAGTAACCCTATCTTTTATTATTTTATAAATAGATGGACTAAGTAGTTTATATATTTATTTCTATAATTTTATACAAATTTTAAAATACATCTTTCGGTCTATCCGTTCAATAATAGCGGTACCTATGTCTTTTTGCTTGTTTTTTCCTTACAGTTCCCAATTGTGTTTATTAGTGATTTTCATACACGAAATAATAATAATAATAAAAAAAGATTTAAATGACGATCTCCTTAGGACCTAGATCCCAAAAAGATCGTTCTTTGAGAATGTTATTCTAATCGGTCCCATAACTCGTGTAATATTAAGTCGCAGACTTGCGGAGGGGCGGAGATTCAAACCCACACTCGGTACACTAGATACGGTTCATCCAGGCTTGTCCTACCAATAACTCCGCTACGCCCACGAGGCAAATAATAATAATACTAATAATAAAAAAATTATTAACTAGTAACAAACTTTCCCCATTTTTGGTAATGTACTTTAGATAGATAAATGGGGAAACTGAAATGACATTTGAACATAATACTTGCCAAATAGAGGCACTTAAGTGCTTATAGAACTGGCGTAAGGAATTTAAATTTGTGCTAAACGAAATTTGAGTATCATTATCATTATTCTTATAATTATTTTTTTATAATAATTATTTTAACTTCTTTAAATCCATAATCAGCCAGCAATTTCAACCTGAACTCTTGTTGCTTTATATTACAACACCTTTGTACAAACTCAAAATCTCATTTCTTTCATTTGATTTTTGTTGAACAGTGAACTCATCAAAATCACTAACAAGTTCCAATTTTTTTATTTTCATTTTCCAAAATTCCTCGAGCAAAAGAATCAATTCTGATTCCATGGAATTTATAAAGTAATGGAATTTTTTTTGATAGTTCAATAATTTTTCGAATGGTTTCCTTTAATGGTTTTCTTTGGTTTGTTCTGATTCTTTAGGTGAGTGGTTGCAGTCACATGCCTCAAACATTTAAATCCAATACCATAATATCAAATTAATGATGTCACGAGTTATACTCCCTAAATTTAATTAAATGGTCATATGATATCATAAATACAAATTCTAGAAGAACTCTTATGAACCAATCGATTGAGGTATAAATTCTAGAAGAACTCTTATGTACAAATTATATACTATGGGAAATTTACAAAAAAATAATACTTTCTCCGTTTCAATTTAAGTGTCTACATTCACTATTCAACTTATTCCAAAATAAGAAAAGTCAATGACATTTTATTTGATCAATTTACTAATTTATCCTTCAATTATTCAAATTATAAAATATCTAAATTACAAACATCACATCACTTGATAGGACCAAGGGTAAAATTGGTTTTTCATTCACTATCACACCAATAAAAATTATCATCTCAAAAAATTAAATTCCCCAAAATGAACACTTAAATTGAGATGGAGGGAGTAATAATTTAAAATTGTTGTTTCAAATCAATGAGATAGGATGGGAAAAAAAAAGTGACTACTTTGGTTTATTATACATATGAAATGCAAATAATATTCTTTAAAAACTTTCAGTTCCTGTTTAGATTGAATAACACTTTCTCAAGAATAATAATTTAATTTTTATGTTTGAAAGTTAGGAAACATGTCATTATCTCACCCTGTACACGTATTAATGTTGGCAACTTTTTATTTTCTAAAATACCTATGGAATTATCATCTTTCCTAAGTTCCTAACCTACCCTATACATAAATAGCTAACATTAAAATATTTATTGATGGGATAAGATCAACGTTTTCCAGATCATGTAATACTCTTTTACATAACTTTTTTATTTTTATATTTTTTAAATAATTAATTTCTTAGAAAACTATGCAATATATAGCATTTATATACTAATAATTATCATTTAAAATTATAATAAAAATAGATAATAAAAAAATAAGACGATCATTGTTCCCTCATCAAAACATAAATGACAATTAAATTAGATTAGGATTTAAGGATATGCAGAATATTATTGACGTTTATTCGAGTGTGTGTATAAACTTTATATATATATATATATGAAAATAAAGTTCCATAAAATAGAAATTATCAAAAACAGAAAGACGACTGTTTTAGTTGGAGTCCCCGCGACGCTTCCCACTACGCCTTGTCACCCCAAAGACTGCACCATCTCTTTTCCATTTCTCACATTTTTACTTTTAGAGAGAGAAACATATCATCAAACCCTTCAACTTCTAGAGAGAGAAAGAAACAATGGAAGGAGCTTCACTCAAAACTGACAAATGGGGTTACCATATCAACACCTCCTCTGACTCTTGTATCTCCGCCATCAACTCCTATTATTACCAGGTCTTCTCTCTCTTTATATATATATATATATATATATCAATATATACATATATGTATATGTATTTGGAATTGATTGTGATTCGAATGTATGGAAGGTAATTAGCTACGGAAGAGAGCGGCGTGTGATTTTAGAGGCAGTGGGTCATGACCCACAATGCGTTTTGGCAAACACTCTGGCGGCACACTTCCTCTGCTCCTCCGCCGATCCATCTCGTACCCCTTTCCATCTTCAAGCTGCCGCCTCCCGACTCGTAATTTTCTCTCTCTAACTTTCTCTCTCTACCGCTAGGTCTTCAATTTTTATTCAAATGCGATTTGAAGAAGAAAAAAAAGCATGTTATATTCTGTACCCAAATAGGCACAATAATTGTAGTTTATGTTTTTGTTCAGAATGAAGCTACTTCGTACGAGAAAGCGGTTTTTGGTGCCATCAGCTATTTGATTTCGGGCGATAGAGACGACGATGTCGCTGTCGAATTACACTTGAAGGTGGTCCTTGTTCTATAAATGAAGAGTTTACCTCTTTTTATGATTTTTTCATTTTTATTTTTTATTGTTTGAAATAGTGTATCTATGTTGTCACACATTTTAATAATCTTTTGGTAAATGCTGGGTTGTCATAATTTTGGATGATTAACCTGATAATTTATATGTTCATTGTGTGAATTATCTTGTAGGAATTGGGTTGTCATTATTTTGCATAATTAAGCTGAAATTTGTAGTAGTTTGTTCTATAGAAGGGGAACTGATTGTATTCTTGTAGAGATTGTACTTTTTTTATGTGGGAAAAGTAAGTGGAACCCTTTGAAATGCTTCTGTATCATACCTGAATGAAGTCATTTCGGTGCGTTTGTTGGATGATATCTTAATTAGACTCTAGTTCAGGCTTAAGATTATCCTAGATGCCCACAGCTGTTTGATTTTGAGTGTCATAGATGACGATGTTGCTGTTGAGTTGCACCCCTCTTTTATTTTGTTGCTACTTGGTAGAGACTTCCTGATTAGCAATCCGTAAAATGGAATGTGGGCCTTTTAAATATATATATGAAATTCCTTGTTTTACACCATTGTGATGATTCTTCTTCTTCTTTTTTTTTTCTCTCAAAAAGTGATCTACTTTGTCGCACAGTTAATCATCATCTTACGGTAATTTCGGGTCTTAGAAATAGGATCTAAATTTGAAATTTTGTTTCGAGGATTGGAATTGGTTGTACTTCTTTATTCAATTGAGGTAGCGCATGTAGAAATTTCGCTTTCCCTTAAGTGCAAAGAACAAGTGGAATCCTGTAAAATGCTTATCTATTAATACTTGAATGAAGTCATTTTGGTAGGAATAAACTGAAGGAAGTCTTAATTTGACTATATTTCTGCCTTAAATTTACCATCTACTTGGTAGCCTTTTATATTGACTCATACACTGATGTTTGCTTTATAAGGATAAACTCGCCGAGGTCAAAATGATATAGGATTATACTTGAATGAAATCGTTTTAGAACATAGGTCAGATGGCATCTTAATTTTACTATATTTCTGGCTTAAAATTTTCCATGAACTTGGTGACCTATATAATGACACTTAGTAGAATCTGAGTAGAATTATATCCACCGCATGACTTTCCTCTTCGATGATCTGATATGATTGTCAAATTGCTAAGTTTAAACATTCCACCTTATGTTGTGTCCAGTGTACATATAATTTAAAGAGGTTTCCCTGGCAATTGCTATTAGACAGTTTAAGGTCATACTTTTCCCTTTGTTTTCACATTTAGAATAGCATGGTATGGATACGTAATTCTTGAATGTGACATCTCAAAGTATAGGATTATTTTTATAATGCAAATTATAAGAGTGATGCAAATATTGTTTGTGCTGTTCCTCCATTAGTTGCTCTGAGTTTGATGGGTAGTTTTTGTAAGTAGCTTATTTAATCTCTTATGTGTCTATATTTTTGCAGCTACTGAAAGAGTTCCCGAAAGATTTGGTATCACTGAAGCGGGCTCAAATACTCTGTTTTTGCATGGGTCGAGCTGATTTATCTTTGAATCTTGTTCAACAGGTTACCTTCCATTAACGAAAAGGAGATCCGTGTTTTTGTTTTTCCCAGTTGAGGATAAATTTTAAGTTATTGTTGTCGAACTTGCACACTCATGTACAACAATGTCCATACAATCTTGTTCTTCTACCCAGCAAATCATTAATTCAACATGTTCTGTCGAAGCAGTAACTCATGTCTACATCTAATACAAATTTTAGATCCCCTGTGAACATCAAGTTATCTTACTTTTGTTAGACTCTGTTGTGATTTTTTGGATTCATCAGGTTTTACCAGAAAATCAGCAAGAAGATTATGTATATGGCATGCTTGCCTTTCCTTTATTAGAGCTCAGTCGAATGGCAGATGCAGAGGAAGCTGCGAAAAAGGGATTCGAGATAAAAAAAGAAGATTGCTGGTCACAGCATGCTGTAAGTCAAACTTATTACCCATCTGTTTTCTTTTTTTCTGTCTCCTTTTTCGTCATTGTAAACTTTAGTTGTCTGTAATTTGCACCAATTTACCAGCATATTTATTAATCCGGAGACAAATCCTTTTGGTTTCTTATGTTGGGTGTTATTCGATGCGCTGAATGTAGCCAATCAGATTTTGTCCTAATATATTCTAATCATTGTCATAGAAAAAAACATCTCTATCTGATTTTTCTGGAAAAATGGGATCATGGATAGAACTTTGTTCAATGCTTCAAGTACGATACAACGTGTAGATTAATAACAGTATTTCTTCTCATAGATTAATAATAGTATTTCTTCTCACTTTTGGTAATCGGCCATGGAATGAAATTTATCCTTTTATTAGTTACTTGCGTCCCTGATATTTCTCTCACTACTTGGTTCTCATAGCATTAAAATTCTTATGCAGTTATGTCACGTCCTTCAGGCCGATTGTCGTTTCAAGGAAGCAGTGGAGTTCATGGAAGAATGCTCGCGAAAATCATGGAGTTCTTTGTGCTCTTTTATGTATGGTTCGTTATCTGAGAGAACTTTTTCATGGATATTTATGATCCTTAAAATAATAATTTAATCTTCAGGTACACACACAATTGGTGGCATGTAGCTCTTTGTTACTTGGAGGGCCATTCTCCCATTGGAAAAGTACTTGAGGTTTATGATAATTGTATATGGAAAGAATTAGAAAGAAGTGATGCTATTCCCGCTGAGGTATATATTTTGGCATTTCTTTTAATCATGATACATTTTAATGTGATGACAAATTTTTAGCTTTTCATGGATTCAGGTGTACATAAACGCTCTTGGTTTGTTATTGAGGGTGTATGTACGAGGTGAGATAGATGTTTTTGGGGACCGTCTGCAGATTTTAGCAGGTCGTGTGACAGATAAAGTAAGTTGGATCAACTAATTTTTGTTTTGTTTTGTTTTGGGGTCTTTTGTTATTTTGCAGGTTGTTTAGTAAGAAGTTAGTCGCATCAGCTTTTTTCATAATGTTTTACTGTCTCTGATAACCTATGAGGTTGCTAATGTCTATTAATGTTTGAGGTAACTGAAATTAGAAATTTGTGGGATGTTACTTTTTTGGCAAAAATCGACAATATGTCTATATTGATACCAACATAGGGAACAGAAACAACATTTTGAGCGCTTTTATGTTTTAAAAATACATGGCGTACTTGGTCGGAGCAATGTTGTGTTGGAGGCTAGCCTGTCTCTTCTGTCACAGTCCATGAATGAAATGTGATCATTAAGATGAATTTTTTAATTGGAATTATGGTGCTCTTACAAGCCATGTGGTCATGTTCATACAACCATGATTCTCTTCCATGAATGATGACATTAATTTCTTGAACAACAATTTTCATTCAGAAGCTTGAAATGACATTAATGTGCATTTCACCCTTTGTAGTTCGAATTTATGATTCTCTTCAACAAATTCTTTGTGCATTTCCTGGATGCACATGACAAATTTCAGGCTTTGTGGTATTTGGATTGGCAAATGGATTTGTTGATATTATGGACGTTAGCTTATACAGGAGAAGCTGCTAAAGCTGAAGATTTATTCAATGGCTTAAAATCCAGGTTAAGGGGATCTTGCACTGTCCATCTGCAGTTTCAACTGGGGTAGCTGACATTTAATTCACTGAAAATTGTTGTCCATGTAGATTTGCAAAGATGAGGAAGAAGAAGCAAGAATCGATGCAGCGAAGCCTGCTGGTTTGTTCCAGTTGCTTTCTCTTTCTATTTATAGACTTATAGTCATCACGTTTTTTCGTATTGTACTTCCTATGTTTGTGGTTTTGTATTAGCTGCATATGTGACCTTTCCAGTCACATCACAACTTGACCGAACTCTTTAGCTCAAGGGGCAGAAGTGTTGATTGTTTCTGAAATATAAAGCTACTAGAACTTGGGTTGGGTATCCTCGAGATGAAATCCTCTAACCATAAAATCTACTAATGAGTTTGAGTTGAGAATCATGATTGTGTTGGGCTAGGGTTTGCATTGCTATTGTTTTAGAAATTACGGAACTTTCATGGTAAGTGGAGTATATAGTTGTGCAATAAACCTGCACATATAGAATCTAGCCAGGTTGGCAAAGATGATGGGTCCAGAAACCATTGCTGCTGGCAAATATTTCCATGCTTCACCTGATGCACGTGATTTGCTTGTGATCCTGTGCATCCATAAGGATTTGTCAACACATAAAGAACCATGATACCCTGGTGTGAGTGAATCTGGCTTTTTTAGTGTATGAGTCTTTTTCAAAGCTGTGGGTAATTGTTTTACCTTTTGATCTCACACATATATGATATTTGTTAAGAGTTATACATATGACAAACTAAAAAAGGTGCTACCTACACAGTTATACATGCCATATATATGTAGATATGTACCTACTCCATGTTTTTCTATACATCGTAGCTTGCAGAAGCCTTGTATGAGTATGGAAAAGGCGACTCCAGTAAGGCATATGAAGTGCTTGGTCCAGAGTTTGATGCTTACAACTATAAGGTATTACTATCAAGTAGCAATTATTAGCTCATCTATTGGTCCATGTTGAAGCTCCTTGTATTTTGGAGAACGCGAGTTAGTTTTGTTTCTTTATGATAGATGATTGGTGCGTCTGATGAACAACTTGATGTCTTTAACGAAGTTTGGTACAGCATTTTGCTCAATACCGGACAAGCTGTGAAGGGTACGATCTTTTCTCTCATTCAGGCTTCATGGTAGTCAGTGACATGCAGTTTAAATGTGATATGTGTTTTTATAGCAATCGAAGTCCTGGAGAAGCAAGTGAAGAAGAGAGAAGGAGTTCCGTTCTTGTGGCGCCTTCTGGTATGGTTCTGCTTTTGATATTGAGCTTTTTGCTTGGATTATTTTTTTCCCACTTCGAATAATTCGCGGGATCCATGTAAAGCGGACCCTCCCACACATATCGGTAAGACTCGGACTATGCTATTGTCTGTGGTCCCAATGAAATGTTTGCCCGAGGCACCAAGTCCTAAATCTTTTCTAACTAGGCCAACCCGTTCGGGTTCTTTTTGTTAGACCTTTATGCAGTGACAAATTTAATGTACTCATGTAATTTCAGGAGAGAGGGTATTCAATGTTAGGGAAGCAAGAAGCTGAAGTTGTTGGTAAGAAAGCCAAGGATTTAGAGACTGCATACTTCAAACAGTGCCAGCTTCAGTGATTGTAAATGGATATAATAGTGTTCATGTAATCTGAATAATTTATTGGGTTATTACACTCTTTATGTCTCATTGTTCTTCCACTTAACCAATATATATACCTGCATCTTCAATAGTAGGATGGTGAATTTTGTGGTGCATCCACGTTATGTAATTTGTAGCTAAGATTTCATGAGAATATATATGTAATATCAATCCTGTATAGAAACATATTAACCTTCGTTTCTGAAAATTCACTTCAAAGTGTCTAAGAATCTGATGAAAATAATGTTATATTTCACTTATGTGAGTGTAATCTGGCCAAAATATTCAACTATCTACTTCATTATAATTTCACTCAAAAAATGATATGAAATTCTAGTCTTTTATTGAATTACTCTTAAAAGTTTTGGTAAATTTTAAATGTAATTTTTTTTTTTTTAATTTAAAGGGTTAAGATTGTAAAACCTACTATATTATATAATGATATAAAGAGAATTGCAATAACATCACAAAATGCCAAATAAACAAAAAGAATCAAGTTGTCATTTTCATTGTGAGAGAACAAAATTAATCTTAATTTTTTTTATGTAAAGTATTATTCTACAAGATAACCCATGAAGATTAAAATTTATAAGACTAAAATAATCGTGAATAATATATATATATATTATTAACTGATATAATATTTTTTTTCATCTATAACAAAAATTGAGTAACTTAATTTATTTATTTTTATTTCTGGACCTCACCAAAAAAAAAAAAAAACAAAAAAAAAATGAAAAATGGTTAAATTACAAAAACGCCCTTTGTGAAAGACTCCAGAAAGAACTGGACTCCTGTAAAAGCCGCCGTCTTCCACCTCGGTGTGGCTCACACTTTCCAGAGATTTCCCTGAAAATTAGCGCGAAAATTGGGATTTTCTCTCTTGCAGAGTTTCAATTACCAAACCCTAGCCACCATTTGATTAGCTCATAAAATCTCTTCTTGATCTCTCTCAGAGTCCTCACCACTCGCGGCTATGGCCCACACAATCATCACTTCCGACGCACCATCTTCTTCGTCCCATCTCAATCCCTCTTCGCGTATAATCTGCCGCGTGTATCTCCTTCACTCCCTACTTTTTTTCTTTTTTTATTTTCTCATCATATGTATATATATACACATATGCATATACATACTGTTATTATTCTTCAACGTATGAGGTTTCAGTTTCTAGGGTTTTGCTGCTTTGGTATTTTTGTTGATGTTGTTCTATGAATAGTCTAGGGTTAGCAATTTAGCATATCTAGCTCTTGTGTCACTGAACATAATCAATTTGTGGTTTTAGTTAATTGAGCTTAAGAGAACGTTGATGAATTTTATCATTGTTAATGGCTCACATTGTTATCTACTTTCATGGTATTCAATTAATTGAACTTTTTTAGGTTTATACCAACAGGTTGTGAGATGATTAGTTTGAAATTTAAAGAGCTCAAAGTATTAAACATTCAATTTATACCATTCCATGACATTGATCACACTCCATTCTGGACATTACTTTAGACTGACAACACACACATTGTTTAGTCTTCTAATTAGGTTTTTCTGACTGGTATATATACCACATACATATATGTATGTATAAAAAAATATTCAGCCATAATATTTTTGTTCTCTCTTCTTCTTTTTTTTCTATGTTCTCCAGACAATTTGGACTCACATTCTTTGGTATGAATTTTGTACAAATAAATTTTGGTTTAAATGTTAATCCTTGACAGTGATTTCTACAATATCCTAGATGTTACATTCTTTAGTATGAATTTTGTACAAATAAATTTGGGTTTAAATGTTAATCCTTGACAGTGTTTTCTACAATATCCTAGATGTTACCACACGGAAGGACGATAATTTCTTGAAAACGTCGAGTCTTTTGCCCTTGATATTTTCTTGAGAGAGGACAAAGCATGTCATAGGTAGAAGACCCTTCAAATGAAATTTAGCTTTCCTTGCATTTGTACATTGAATTAGATTTTTATTTTTCTCGTAATGCTTCATGATTGTGTGGAACTTTCACGGGTGAAAATATTGGTTCCTTAGGTAACAATACTAGAACTGAATTTATTATATTAAGTTTTTAGAACTAATTTTATCATGTATCTTAGCATGCTCTCATGATTTTTAATTATTTACAGAATATTTATATGATTGTTTTATTAATATTCACACTCTACAGAATGGACCTTCTGAGTCTTACATTTATTCCTTTTTTGTGCAGATGCCAAAAGCAATTTTCGCAATATACTTGCCCTCGATGTAACAGCCGGTATTGCTCTCTTCACTGTTACAAGGTAAAAGAAATTCATACAAATTCAGTGTACGAGGATTCTATTTTAGTGACTTTCTTAAGGATCTTATGCTGCTGATGAGGCACATAGGCTTATTAGCTTTTTGCTTCATCAATCTTGAATGAAGCTTTCCCTTTGTTATATATATATATATATATATATATTGAATTCAGTGTTGTTATTCAGAGAATTTGTTCCCCTGTCTGACTTTTGGTTGGTGTTTTATTGCAGTCTCATAGCCTTCGGTGTACTGAATCCTTCATGAAAGAGAATGTAGTGGAGGAGTTGCAGCAGTTACGACCGGGTGATGAAGATAAACAGAAAATGTTGGACATACTTAAAAGATTTCATTCAGAAGAAGATGCGGATAGCATGGAGGAGGATGGTATGTGGTCTTTAGAACAACTTCTGTGAAATATATGTTGGCGAAACTGGTCGTGCTTTATTTTAGGCATCATAATAGCCATCCAAAAAAGTTTCTGTGACATTCTCATAAGGTCGCGGACTCGCATGCTATTTGAGTGGTTCTTGAAAATTGAATCAATATTCTGGATAATTAGGAAAAATATCTGCTTGTAGATTATTGTATCTAATAATTTATCGTGGTTGAGGGGATTTGAATTAGAATTCGTCTGACACATTGTCATTAATTATAAAGTTTCATGTCACATAAATGACCGTATTTATAGTAGGCCTTTGATTGTTATCAAGGTTGCATAGCAATGGTTTAGTTATCAATATATCTGTTGTCCTATTAGCTTCATATTTTATTTGGCCAACTTGTTTTTTGATAATCATGTTAAGTGATTCTATTAGCTTATGCTCCTATAGCCTTCCTCTTACTGCCAATAATGCCATTTTTATTTGCCATTTGTTTGATTTTTCCAGATTCAACCTTGTCAGAGGAGACTATCCAAAAGTTCTTGTCTGGTATATTCTATGTTCCTTTTCTTTAGTTTTGAGGTAACTGAGTTAGTGTGCTTGTTCAAGTGCTCTCTGGCCTACATTTTAGTGCTCTGACTGGTTGAGTTGATTTAGTCTTTCCTTTCTTCAGGAGGCCAACTCAGTTATGATGATCTATCTGCTGAAGAAAAGAAATGTCTCCAAAGAGCTTTGGCTTCTGGAGAGCTGAGTAAGTTTATAGAGCCATGGGATCCATGGTGGTTGAAACCCTCTGCGAAAACAATCAATCTCAGCCCGGATGGAACCCAGCTCGTCCAACCACTTACCAAACAAGAAACAGCGAGATCAGATCAAGAGCATATGGAAAGTGATCAATCCAGTAGTGACATTCCACCTGGCCCTGAAACATCACTCCCCCCACTCAGCAAGCTTAGCGCAACTGAGCCATCCCCACTATTAGCTGTTCATCTAGTTGACATCATATATAGCTACTGTTTCACGCTTCGCCTCTACAATGGGGATTGGCGGTCAGATGCCGTAGGTTCAGTTATGGTCACTTTTAGTATATCTTCTGTCTTGGGTCAAGGTGGGCAGCCTGAAACTGTGTCGGAAGCTCTGTCCCATTGCTTGGAGAAAACATGTTCTCCTGAGTTCAAACACATGGGTGGCTTGCAATTTGGTCTTGCTCTCCTGGACGATGTCATGAGCCTGCTATACCTTGGGGGCTCTGCTTTAATATGCTTGCTCTGTGATTTGCAGATGCTGATTCAGGCTGCAGAGAGGGAACTGAAGTTGGAGAAACCGAGAAAGACGAGAAGAGGGGAAATCAGGAGTAAGCTCAAGCTTGCTGAGAGAAAGACATTTTTTATGATGTGTTGGGTCCATGAGCAACCAGGGGAAGCATGGACTTCCTTGGCAGCTGTGGTAAAGGCAGAGCAGGGTTCAGCTATAGAATATAGTGGCAAGAGTAGTGATGCTTTGAAAGTTGAGAACAAAGCAACCGTGGGCAAGGTTATGATTGAGGAGATTGAGTGAGCTCCCATGTCAAATGATTTTCCATTTTCCGCCTTTCTGCTTTGAGTGGTGAGAGGTGTGATTGTTCGTGGATCTAATGCAAGATGTTTATTGCATTTGTACGCTTTCCACTCTTTATAAATGTCCTTGTTTGTTGCTTAAAGGACATGTAAGATGCCAAAGTTACGATTTGGAGTGTATTGTTGCAGATGTTCTATTAGGATTGACCTGTGCAGGTGTCTATTCTCGGTAGTAGATTGTTAGAATCCCCTGTGGATCTGGTTGAATATAGTCCAGTCTCAGCGAGCTCCATTTCACAACCCGCAAGGTATCAAAGTTTTAACATGGAGGTATGCGAACTCTGTTCTACCTATACATGCAAACAGTAAAATCAGTTTGGTAGAATGGGTGCTCTGAAAATACTTGGTTTATGACTTCAATTATATCGGTTTTTAGTAGCAGCAGTTTGGTAACCGGGTTGTATATGCTATGTGGGGAAATATTCTCTCTCAAATCCAAAGGTTGTCATAGACTTGAACCGAGGGTTCACCACAGTGGTAATATAGATAGGTTACACACTTGGAGTATGTTAGTCACTTAGTCTCCTACATGCAACGGATCTGACTTAAATAAATGTCATGCTTCTATTGTTTTTACGCACTCACAAGACCATCTGGACCAGATACTATCAGTGATATTCAGTTTGAGAAAGGTATGATTACTCTGATCTTTTTAACCATCTTCATATGTGTTCTACTCGGTTGTTCTCATAAAACATGTTTGATACTGTACTATTTACCCCTAATATATATATTACTGCAATAGTTAAGTCAGTCATTGAGTTTTGATAGGACTATTTGGGTAGTAAGCTTGTTAAACATCAACCCTATTTACTCCTGTCTGTTTTGAAGACCCCATGTAGCCCTTTTTGCACTATACATCTATACACACACACACGACAGGTGAGGTGAATGAACATGAGAGGGTGTAAAACGCATCTTTTTCGAACTATTTGCATGCAATGTATGTGAGAATCTGCTTTGTGATGGTCCATTAGTTAACTTCGTGTGTCCATCAACATCATTTTACAGCATCATTTGGTAGCTCATTAATCATTATTTATTTATTATTATTCTTTTGATACCACGGGAGAAATGCAAAACATATGGGCTTTCAGACCCGACGTTCCAATTACAGGTATGAAAATATGTGAAAGGTAGATCAAAACTGGGGCTGTGCCTAAGTTAGCGCACAGTCCTGGTATTCCTTTTTTTCCCCAAGTACTGATATGGATGGACACAGACGACACGATATGAACATTGACGATATAACAATTTTCCTTTTTGGGTATTGATATTATCGATGTTGTCATATAATTTACTCATTTACAACTTGGAGGTTGAGTAGAGCTGTAGAGGATGTTTTTATTTACTAATTCTTACGTTATTTTCAATTAATTGGATCTTTTTCAAAATCATAATTGTCCTTGCTTCTTAGCTTTTCTGGTAGATTTTAAGTTCACTGTTCTTCAAAGGAGTTAGTTTATGATCCAAAACACGATAGATGAGAAAGACTCACTGCACTTGAAACAGTTGTTTGGCACTGGCATTTTATTCCGCTTTGCTAAAAGCTGTGTGATTTAAGGTCATAGGGAATATATTTTTGTTCCATATTGTATTGATTAATAACAAAATAAGTTTGAGTACAAGTTTTCAAATTTTTGGTGAGCAACATGATCAACATACATTGGATTGTGATACCCTGTATATTGTATATTAATTTCTCTATTCCTACTCATTTCTGACTGGCTAAAGAGGATGAGAATCATACAGAAAGTGACCAGAAAGTAAAAGGTGGAGAATCAGTGAGGTAAGAAGCCACAACTCTATTCAATTGAGGCATTCACATATTAATGAATTTTCTATAAATTTTCTATAAATTTTGTTCAATTAATACTACTCCTTGGTTCTTGATTAGTTCTTCATACAAATGTGCCAAATCCTAAGCAACCCTAGCATTTGTATAATCAGTAGTTGCGGATCGAAAGAAAGACCCTACGAAGCTTTATTGTTCTTCGGAATTTAACAGAAAGAAAGATCATGGCCAAGGGATATATTCATGAATTACGAATTTTCATTAAAAAAAAATATTATATTTATTGAATATATGAATGTTCATATATTATTCTCTAACATCGGGATCAGTATCATCTCCATGTTTTCAACTTCTGTCGACGAAATTTTGTTAAACCTTATTCGCCAAATCCAACAAAATTCAAGTCATGCGATCATCGTCATTAAACCATGTGTTTCTCAATTTTGTTCAGGAGTTCTTCCTTCTTCACACCAGCAATCTTATCAACCACTTTCCCTCCCTTTATCAGCACAAAACATGGCAATGTCTGCACCTCAAATTCCTGAGCCACATCCTGTTTTCAGTCATTCATCAAAAACATATATTAGTATCCTCCTGTTTGTCTACTCAGAAGATAGCATAAGGAAAAGAAGAAGAAAAATAATGTGATATATATATATATATATATATATATATATATATATATACCATTAATTCATCAACATCTATCTTCATGAACTTGGCATCGGTGTACTTAGCAGCAAACTCATTGATGGCTGGTTCTATGAGTCTACAAGGTCGGCACCATGAAGCTGTGAAGTCGATCACAATCTTCGCGACGTAATTAAGAAGATTAGGAAAATGAATCAGTATAAATAGCAATCTTAAGAAAAAAAAAAAAAATATATATATATATATATATATTCAAAGGTTGAGTATCATATTGTTACCAGTTTGGTACTTTCTTTTGAAGCTTGAAAATGGGCTCTCCATTTGGCAGAGGAATGCAGCTCAAGAACCAATGAAGGACTTGTGGATGACGATCCATAGGATTGATTCATCGGAAAAAATTCGTAAACCATTTTCTTCTTCTTCTTGCTCTTACAAGTTCTCTCTTCTTAATGACTTTGAGCTTAGGAAAATATGTAATGCATGAGTTGAATATTTGGAGTTGTCAAGGAGGTCTATTTATACAAGTTTGATGGTGGTAGTGGAAAATTTTAAATCTATAATTGACTATAGCATTTGATGCTCTTCATGGGACCTCTCATGATTTGGACCGCTGGAGAAAAATTTGGTAAGATTTGGAGCATAAGTACCCTCTAAAACAAAGTTTGTGTGGTTTTAAAATGGGGATTTGTAGCATAAGTACTCTCTAAAACCACCCGAGGGTTGGCCTAGTTGGAAAAAACTTGGGACTTGGTGCCTCAAGAAGCATGAAGTCTCAGGTTTGATAGTAGGTACAAACAATTCGGGATCGACGGGTTCCGCGCGTAAACTGGTCCGAACACCATGGTTATCAAAAGTACTCTCTGAAACCAAAGTTTGTCTGGTTTAGAAAAGGGATTTATTTATTGGACAATGCTTAGGTCATCACCAGTGAGGATCAACTTGGTCCTCACCTCTTATTTAAACCAATAGAATTAAGACACTTAGTATATATTAATTAAAAAATAAAAATGGGTATTATCCATTATTTATGGGATTCAACCCGGATTTGAATTCTTCTTTTTTCTCTTATTCACTTTAAAAAATAAAAATCTAATGGGCAGTTTAACGTTATATATATATGCATGTACACTTTCCTTAAACACAAATAAGAAAAAAGTCATAATCCACGAATATTATTCGATATTGTGATGGGTACTTCTCCATATTTCGTAAAATCCAAAGATATATAAATGAATTGGATACAAAATATTATGAACACAAATAAGAAAAAATAAAAATAAAGTGACCGAAGTATAGAAATTTGGAGACTAAAGTTAAAAATCTCGTGTGTAAAGTGCCGTTCACCGCACCAAATTGATAATATTACAGAAACACAAAAGATTTTATCATCCTTTGGATTCAATTGCAATATACATAGCATATATATATATATATGTGTGTGTATCAATCTATATATAAATAAAAGTGTACACGCATATATCAATCTATATATACAAATAAGTGTACACACATATGTAGACGTTAAACTGTCCATGAGTTTTTTTTTTTTAAGTGAATAAGAGAAAAAAGAATAATTCAAATCCGGGTTAAATTCCATAAATAATGGGTAATACCCATTTATGTTTTTTAATTAATATATGTCACGTGTTTTAATTCTATTGGTCCAAATAAGGGGTGATGACCAAGTTGATCTTCACTGGTGAGGACCCAAACATTGTCCTTATTTATTTATCCTTCCTAATTACCAATTAAATTTCGCATTTTATACATAAAGTTTAAGTTGGACTGTGCAAGATTGCTTGGATTGAAGTTTTAGTAGAACATTTGGGCAAGGAAAGAATAATTTTGCTAGAAGTAATAAGTTGTGGTAAAAAAAAATATAAACTCTATGTTTCAAGTGTCTTTTTATTTAGGGAGTTGACACATCTAGCGTGCAGATATATATATACAGGACATATTTACTTAAATTCGGATAATTTTTAAGAAACTCAGTGCACTATCATTGCGGAATTTAAAAGGGATTCGTGAATGCGTTTAATTTAGATGTGACTGAAAAAATTGTTATTTGTGATGTGCCAATCAGTACTTTCCTTTTATTTTCTTAAACAAGAATAAATCAAGTCCACTACGTATGTGTATATATATATGTGGCATAGATAGAATGATACTAACTTCTGTCCTGCAGTGTACCACGAGGAATTCAGAAAATTATACACAATTCTTCAATACATATTCTCTGCAGTAATACTATATATATATATATATTAAAGAAAAGGGTTAACTTAATTACTGCCGTGAAAAAGGATGACTAATATGAGTGGTCCCAATTTTTGGTTGGCCATCACATACATTTTGCATCACTAGTCATGTTATATTCGCTAGGCTGGAAGCACATAAAGGATGATAACATGGAACTAATCAAAAAGGAAATAAAGGATAACTAAAGGAAATAAAGGATAATATTAGTTATGTAGAAAAAAATAATAATAAAAAAGATAATAATATTTTAAATTTATGTTATGATAAATTATGAAAGAAAAAAAAAATATTATTCTTGTTTGGATAATTCAAATGAGATCAAATAAAAGAAAGAATAATAATTAAATTATTAGTATATTCTTTAGTTAATAAAGTTATTCTTTTAATTAATTAAATTATTAGTATATTCTTTAGTTAATAAAGTTATTCTTTTAATTATAGAGGATAGTTTCGTCATTTTAATACTTAAAGTTACTATCTTTTCTTTTCACTCCAAATTTTCTCATTTTTGGAGGGATAGCACCAACGATTTTATAATTATAGGTTTATCCCTCCAAATTCTTTTTTTTCTCTTCAAAATATCAATTCAAACATATATAACACTATTCTTTCTTTTCTTTTCTTCCAAAATCCTTTCAAATCTCTCTTACCAAACAAAGCCTAAAAAGTTTATTCCTGGACCAGCTTTTTTTTTTTGTTTTTTTAGATAGTGTCAATTCTGTGATATGAAATGGCCATACCATAGATAGAGACTTGAATTCAATAATATTGATGTTGTTTCAGCCTTCACATCAAGCACCACTGTTCTGAGTGAATATATATATATATATATAAAAAAAAAAAAAAGGGACGGACGAGAAATGAGTCGATTGTAATCCATTAAACTGGGTTTTAGTCCCCATATCAGTGTCAATGACATTAGCAGTGGAATTGTTTATCTTTGCATTCTGATTCGAGTGTGAAAATGTCTTGTATGATGCTGTTGTTGGTGATGTGAATGAACTCCCTTGAACTGCTTATCTACTTTATGTCAATTTGGAATATTATTACAGGGTGTTATTGGTCATGTTTAGAATCCAGGCTGGTAACAACTAAGGAAATATTTTTAGAAAAAAAAAATTGGAAGGAAATTTTTTTTAAACACTTGAGTTTGGCTAAAATAAAACAAAAATGGACGGAAAATTACTTCCATAATCGATTAAAGTTGGGACATTTTGTTTCTTAAGAAAGTTTAATACCATTCCTTTTATAGTAAATTACATACTATTCAAACTATAAAACTGTTAATTTCCCCTAATTTTCTTGAAAGAGTTTCAAACTAATCAAATAGCGATGCAAAGTTTATTTCCCTTTCTTCGCTTCATTTTCAGTTTCTATTATTAATTTCCATATTACCAAACATAGCATAACTTAAACAAGAGAGAAGCTATACTAAGTCATTCTTTTTTCAACTTTTTCCCAGATAAATAGAACCATAATTCACTGAACTACAAAACAGGTGGTGCACTCATCGACATCCACCCATAATTTTACGTTTTCATGTAAGCAAAAACATTTTCACCACCCACAGGAAAAGTCACGTTTCATGCAAGCAAAAACATTTTCACTACCCACCAGAAAGGGAAGCATGAAAAGCCCCAATAAGCCACCCAAATGAGTTATGAATCTGCTTGGTCATTACCTGCTTGAACTCCAGATCCCTGGTTGTTGTGGTAAGAGTTCCCGCCACCGCCTCTGCCGCCCCTTCCCCTATTGTAAGCATAGTTCCGCGGATAAATATTTCCAGGTTGATCATAGTGTTGGCTGCGGCCATTCTGGTAACCCCCACCTCCCCTGCCGCCGAATCGACCTCCACGGCCATTGGAATAGCCTCTACGGCCACCACCACCCCCACCGCGACCACCTCTTTGATTATGATAGCTCCTCCGGGGAGTAAAGTTTTCCTTTGTTTCCACCTCTCTCTGATTCTGCCCCATTTCTTCATGCGATTTGACTGGTTCTGTCTGAGCAGGGACTTCTGCAGGGTTTTCCACCTCTGGTTCACTCTGCAAAGTTTAAAAGCTTATGTATCAGATCAAATATAGCAAAGATATAGTAGCTCATCGTTCGTGGAAAAAGTTTGATCTATAAACCGCACCTTGTGAAATTCATCCACCGGACTAGACTGATTCTCATAGGTTTCGTTTTCTTGAAAATTGGCAGTGTCTTCGTCCTAAATATACATATAATTTAGTACATCCTTAGAAATTAATGGCACAAAAGACATTTATCAGGTTGTTCGTGGGACAAACGAAACAAAACTTCTGTTGGGTCCAAACAAGAATTAAATGCAAACACACACACACAATGGACACCAAATATATAGTGGTTCCCCAAAAATATGGGTACGTCCACTTTGAGAGAGATTTGCTATCTTCGGTTCGAAACGAAACCGAGAATGAGGGAGGATACAAACACTCTGTTTATCGACTCTACCTCACATACTCTTCCTTACAACATCACAAACTCTATCTGTGGTTACACTCGTGTATCATTCTCTCTCTATATCTACACTTTCTGTTGTAGTTCTTATGTCTCTACAACCTTACACCATGCCATATATATATAGGCAAAAACGATATCAAATAAAACAAACACTACTTGCACAGGCGTGCTCACAGAACTTGCCAAAACCATTTCACGCGTGGGCGGCGCAGCCATGCTTGACTTTGGTGAAGGCGTGCTTGAGATGTGGATGGTTGATGGTTTGGATGCATACGGCAGAGATGGCATGCAGTATAACAGTTTGCATATAGGTATGGTATGGAACTAACAATTCTCCCCATTCCATACCAATCGGAGGAGAACGTCTTCAGTTGATCTCCCCCTCACTGCCAATTTGGGGCTGGTGTTAAACCAACTTATTCTCTGCAAACTTCTAGCTTTTCTCTGGACAGGCTTTTGGTCATCATATCTGATCCATTATCATCTGTGTGAATCTTCTCTAGCTGTAGAAGTTTATCTTCGAGCACGTCACGGATCCAGTGATACCTGACGTCGATGTGCTTGGACCTTGAGTGGAAGGTTGAATTTTTGCTAAGATGAATAGCACTCTGACTGTCACAGTATATGACATACTTTTCCTGCTCTTGTCCCAATTCTTGAAGAAACTTCTCCATCCACAAGATCTCTTTGCATCCTTCTGTTACTGCAATGTATTCAGCTTCTGTGGTGGATAAAGCAACACACTTTTGTAATCGGGATTGCCATGAAACTGCTCCCCCTGCAAAAGTGATTAGGTATCCCAATGTGGATTTTCTGGAGTCACTATCTCCGGCCATGTCTGCATCTGTGCAACCTTCCAATAAAGGTTTACCACTACCAAAGCATAAACAAATATTGGTAGTTCCTCTAAGATACCTGAGGATCCATTTTACTGCTGCCCAATGGTCATTTCCAAGATTTGACAGATACCGACTAACAACTCCAACTGCATGAGCAATATCAGGCCTCGTGCATACCATAGGGTACATTAAGCTGTCAACCGCTGAAGCATAAGGCACTTTCTTCATTTCTGCTTTTTCCGTCTCACTTGAAGGACACTGCTTCATATTCAACTTGAAGTGGCTTGCAAGTGGAGCACTGACTGGTTTTGCTTTGCTCATGTTGAATCTTTCAAGAACTTTGCCGATGTATCTTTCTTGAGATAACCAGAGCTTGTGTTTCTGTCTGTCTCGAGAGATCTGCATTCCCAAGATTTGTTTTGCCGGTCCCAAGTCCTTCATGGAAAATGACTTGCTCAATTCTTTCTTCAACTTGTTCATCTTGCTACTGTCATGGCCAACGATCAACATATCATCGACATATAGCAAGAGGATGATAAAATCTCCGTCAGGAAATTTCTTGACAAATACACAGTGATCTGCAGTGGTTCTGTTGTACCCATTCTAGTCCATGAATGAATCGAACTTTTTGTACCACTGTCTTGGTGCTTGTTTGAGCCCATAGAGACTCTTCCTCAATCTGCACACAAGATTTTCTTTTCCTCTGGTTCTGAATCCTTCAGGTTGCTCCATGTAGATTTCTTCATCCAGATCACCATGTAAAAATGCGGTCTTTACATCCAGTTGTTCGATCTCCAGGTTTAAGCTAGCTGCCAAGCCAAGAACAACTCGGATAGAGGACATTTTCACTACAGGTGAATATATTTCTTCAAAATCAATGCCCTTCTTCTGACCGAATCCCTTCACAACCAGTTTTGCCTTGTACCTTGGTTGTGGATTGTTTTCTTCAGGCTTAAGTTTGAATACCCATTTGTTCTTGAGAGCTTTCCTTTTCTGCGGTAACTTGACCAAGTCATATGTGTGGTTCTCATGCAGCGATTTCATCTCTTCCTGCATGGCTTTCATCCACTCCGCCTTTTTACTGTCTTCAACAGCTTCCTGATAGCTCTCTGGTTCTCCCCCGTCACTAAGCATCACGTACTCTGTGGAGGAATATTTGCGATTTGGTTGTCGCTCTCTGGAAGATCTCCTTGTTTGAGTATCAACAAGATTTTCTTCTGCAACTGGTTCTGGTTCTGCACCGTCATCAGCTGGATTTCCTTGGATAGCTCCCCCATCATTTTCTGCTCTCGGTGAAGGAACCGGGTCTAGATTAGCTGGTAACTCTTCAGGTGGATCTGATTTCTTCTATTTTTCAAGATCTTCAATGGTCTGATCTTCGAAAAATACCACATCTCTGCTTCTGATGACCTTTTTGTTTATAGGATCCCAGAGTCTGTAACCAAACTCTTCATGGGCATATCCCAGGAAGATGCACTGTTTGGCCTTTCCGTCAAGCTTGGATCTTTCATCTCTGAGAATGTGGACAAATGCTCTGCAGCCAAACACCTTCAAGTGTTTGTAGGAAACATCTTTCCCTCTCCATACTTTCTCTGGAACATCACCGTTTAATGGAACTGAGGGAGATAGGTTGATTAAGTCAACCGTTGTTCTCATTGCTTTACCCCAGAAAGGAGTTGACAACTTGGCATTAGATAACATGCACCCGATCCTTTCGCAGATGGTTCGGTTCATTCTTTCTGCAAGGCCGTTATGTTGAGGAGTTTTCGGCACTGATTTTTCGAGTCTGATGCCGAAGTGTCTGCAATACTCCTCGAATGGTCCTCTGTACTCGCCACCATTGTCTGCACGTACACACTTCAGCCTTTTCCCAGTTTCTCTTTCAACCTTTACATGAAACTGCTTGAACACTTCCAGCACCTGGTCTTTAGTTTTCAAGGCAAAGGTCCATAATTTCCGGGAATGATCATCAATGAATGTGACAAAATAGAGGGCACCTCCATGAGTTCTAATTTGCATGGTGCAAACATCCGTGTGTACGAGATCTAGAATGTCTGGTTTTCTAGATGGAGGGGAACTGCGGAATGCAACTCTGTGTTGTTTCCCCATGATGCAGTCGACACAGGTGTGTAATGGAGTACCTTTCATTCCAGGTAAGAGTTCTTTTCTAACAAGGATCTTGAGTCATTTCTCACTCATATGACCAAGTCTTTTGTGCCATAACTCGGTGGAGACTTCTTTCTCCATCGTATTCACCTCAACTCTGCACAGTTTTGCTTGCGTTGTGTAGAGAGAGCTGGTCTTCTTTCCTCTGGCCACCACAAGATTGCATTTGGTGAGCTTCCACTTACCATCACCAAAGTGACTGTTGTAGCCTTCATCATCGAGCTTGGCGGTGGAGATCAGGTTGAGACGAATATCTGGGACATGTCTCACATCTTTGAGGAGTAGTTTGCATCCATTGCTATTTTCCAAAAGAATATCACCTCTGCCAGTAATTTTGGATGCTCCTTGGTTCCCCATCTTCATAAGTCCGAAGTCACCACTGGTATAGGATGTGAACATATCCTTCCTTGAAGTGACGTGACAGGAAGCACCTGAGTCAATAACCCAGGTAGAATCTTCGGATGTGAAGTTGACACAATCATCATCTTGAACGATGACGAGCCCTTCTCTGGCTGTTGCTGCTGCTTCTGAGGTACTTTCTTCACCTCTATTTCTGATTTGTTGTCCAGACTGTTCGGCTTTTAGCTTCCTGCATTCTCTGATAAAATGGCCTGTCTTGCCACAGTGATGACAGGTTTTGTCTCTTCTGAAAGTAGACTTTGATCGCCCACGATGTTGTGTCTGATTGCGATGGTTTCTGCTTTTGCTTCTACTGCGTCATTCTTTTTTTTCTCGTCTTTCAGTGACAAGAGCTTCTGACTCTGGATGATATCCTTCTTCCTTTCTTCTTGCTTCCTCGTTCAGCATTCTATCTTTCGCCATTTCCATGTTAATTATTCCATCTGGAGCTGAGTTGCTTACAAAGACAACTAGCGTATCCCAGCTTTTCGAAAGAGAGTGTAATAGGAATACTGCTTGCATCTCATCTTCTAACATCATTTTCATAGAGTTGAATTGATCCAACAACCCCTGGAGTTCGCTCATATGTTCTGATACACTTTTTCCGTCTTTGTATTTAAGGTTTACAATATGGCTCAAAAGATTTACCTTGTTTTGAGATATTTTCTGTGCGTACATCTTCTCCAATTTTTGCCAAAGAGCATAAGCATCATTGTCGTTGGCAAAATTTTGGTAAATGCTTTTGTCGATCCATTGTCTGATTTGGGCGGCACATTTTCGGTTGAGTACCGTCCAGTCTCCGTCGGTCATGTCCTTCGGTTTTCAGTCAGGTGCATCATCGGTCCTTTTGATCGGCTTCCACAAATCTTTAATATACAAAAGATCCTCCATTTTTTACTTCCACAATGAATAGTTGGCTGCTGTCAATCTGATCATGGCTCCGGATCTTGAATCGTCCATCGAAACGGTTCAACTTTAAGCTCTCCTGGCTTGCTTGATATATTCGGAGTGTAATATCGCAAAACGGAATGCACCGTTGCGTCCGGAACGGCCGAAAACCTTAAGATCGCCTCTGACTGGGCTCAATTCCGAGTTACAATAAGTCCGGAATAGTCAAAACAATGTCGAGGGGCAAAATTATAATTTTGCAAAGTTGGTGATGACGTGGCAGCAGCAGGGAGTGACACGTGGCAGTACATGTGGGGCAAGGTGTCAAAGTGACACGTGGCAGGTGACATGGCTAACTGGTTGAGTGACACGTGGCACAGGCTGGGCTTGACACGTGGCATTGCTGACGTCAGCAGTGACGTGGCATGACTGATGACGTCATTGCTGACGTGTCAGCGCGTGAGGCACGTGGGTGCGCGTGGGCCTCACGCGCGCTGGAGGTTGAAGGCGCGTGACGACGAGACTGTTGACGCGCGTAGCTTCAGGCGGCGGTTGACGGGAAAAAATTCCTTGTTCGATGGGTCGTCCGAAAATGTGGGGTGTGGTGATTTGATCAATGAATTGCTTCGAAATAGGATTGCAAGAATCGACTATGTTGAGCTTTAATGGCTCTGATACCACTTTGTTGGGTCGAAACAAGAATCAAATGCAAACACACACACACAATGGACACCAAATATATAGTGGTTCCCCAAAAATATGGGTACGTCCACTTTGAGAGAGATTTGCTATCTTCGGTTCGAAACGAAACCGAGAATGAGGGAGGATACAAGCACTCTGTCTATCGACTCTACCTCACATACTCTTCCTTACAACATCACAGACTCTATCTGTGGTTACACTCGTGTATCATTCTCTCTCTGTATCTACACTTTCTGTTGTAGTTCTTATGTCTCTACAACCTTACACCATGCCATATATATATAGGCAGAAACGATATCAGATAAAACAAACACTACTTGCACAGGCGTGCTCACAGAACTTGTCAAAACCATTTCACGCGTGGGCGGCGCAGTCATGCTTGACTTTGGTGAAGGCGTGCTTGAGATGTGGATGGTTGATGGTTTGGATGCATACGGCAGAGATGGCATGCTGTATAACAGTTTGCATATAGGTATGGTATGGAACTAACAACTTCATACTTCATAACTAACTAATAACTAAAAATAATCTTGTAGAGAAGAACAAAGGGGGAGGGGCATATTATTTATAAATGAGAAAAAGAAGGATAGTTATACTTACCTAAAAAATAAATAATTACAAAGATACAAATTTATAGAATAATGATGTAAACTGAAACGAATTGCTAGAGAATCAAATATATAGGGGAGTTATTCCTATCTACAACCCTCTCGGAATTCCTGTTGTCTTAAGTGGCTGGCTGGATCTTTTCAAAATCCAAACAGTTAATTTTCCTTAATCTATGACCCCCTCCTGGAAATCACATGCCATGAAAGGTCAAGACCATAATCTAAAGTTTTAATCAGCTAATAAGTGGTGCCCTATGACGTCAAAAGTTGACCTTTTCATTTTTGTGAATCGCCATATGATTAACATGTGAAAGGGAGCAGTAATTGTAGCGAGGATGCTATAGAAGAGAGAAATCAACCTCCAAGCACTATATGCATGCGCCAACTGTAAAATCAGAACCTTATGGATAGATGCACTAGAGATTATGATTAGAGGTAACATAATTGTAAGGATAGATTTGTTAGAAGTTACATATCATCGGCACTAGAGGCTACACATATTTGGAGAACATACACCACACCACAGAGTATAATGCTTCGTTCAGTATTTAAAATGAAAAGAGTAGTAAAAAAGATGTAGGAAGGATAGACGAGAGTAGTAAAAAAGATGTAGGAAGGATAGACGAGGCATCCAAAACAAGGGAAGATGTCCTCCGCCTTTTGTTTGGTTGAGTGGAAAGGTTTAGAAGGAGGTGACACGCTTCCATTGCTCAATAAAAAGGTTAAGAAATTGATTATATGTTCCTCGCTGCACAAGTTCCCAGCTCCCAATTACATCCCCGAGACAAATCCCTTAAACAGTGAAGCTATCCTTCACTTCAATCAGGGGAAGTGACTCTTGAACCCTAGCAACACGACCCACTATAAACCTACCAATCAAGCCATTGGTCGGCATTATGGCTCCAAATTTCTCATCACACATGTGGAACGACACGATCAAGTAAGGCCAATTTGAAGCCCCTTCCAGATAAGGGGGTGGCAATGGCTGATGTTCCTCCATATGCCTGTGTTTATATCCAAATTGCATATAAAACGTATGAACATACAAATATGACTGGCATATAATTTGAGAAACAATTTAATAAAAGTCAAAATAATGATACTTATGCTCACAAAACTTAAAAATCCATCAAAATAATAAATTACTCAAATAGAGTAGTTTTTTCATAACAAAGTAAAGATTTTGCAACATAAGATACTTTTTGCAATTTGAATATAAGCAACAAAATAACTTACTCAACTGTAACAAACTTATAGTATGTCAGAAAACAACTCTATCCCAATAGTTTGTCAATCTTTATTATATCATTAGTATGAAAATTACGTGAGATTTCGTTACTATTGTTCTTTTAAACACTTCTTTTATTTTATTAAAGGTTAAAGGGCATAAAACACTCCTATGATTTGGCACTAAACACCCCTATCTTTCATTTTATGCAAAAAAATTCTTAAAAGATTGAAAAGTGGGTCAAATACCTGCCGTCAGTCATTCATTAGAAATGGACGTTAGTTCGTCATGTACACCTCACATGACCTATTAAATGGCATTATTACCCCTTAATAAGTTTTCATTATATAAATTTTGAATATATATATTTTAAAAATATATAAATTTCGAAAAATATGTAAAACAAATTGAAAAAAATAAAAAATTCGAAAACAATAAATTTTGAAAAAAATATAAATTTAAATATATATATAAATTTTGAAAACAATATATAAATTTCGAAACAAGTATATAGGACTAGGTTGTTTTTCGAAATTTATATATATTTCAAAAAATATATTTTCTATGAAATTTATATATTATTTTCAAATTTTATATATTGTTTTCAAATTTTATATATTATTTTTTAAATTTATATATTGTTTTCAAAATGTTTAATTTTTTTCAAATTTTATATATTTTTAAAATATATATATATATATGTATTTTCCAAAATTTTATTTTTTTTCAAAATTTATATATTTTTTGAATTTTATACGTTTTTTTTTTTTAAAATTTATATATCTTTTATCGAAAGATATATATTTGAAATTGATATATTCATTTCAAATTTTATATTTTTCAAAATTTATATATATTTTTGAAATTTATATGTTTGTTTCTAAATTTATTTAGTTTTTCAAAATTTATATATCGTTTTCGAATTTTATTTATATTTTCAAAATTTATATATTTTTTGAAATTTATATTTTTTTCGAATTTATATATATTTTTTAAATTAAATTTTTATTATTTCATTTTAGTGTTAAATATAAAATGGTAACAAACTAAATTCACCTTTTTTTTAATGGAGGAGATTTTTTATCACAATTGAAATTATAGGGACCTGTTTTATGCCCTTTGCCCTTTACGCTACTTTTAAGCATTTTGTTAAAAGCAAAGATGGCACTTCTTTTGATTATATTAAAGGTTTTTTACGGAGCATGTGAAATTTGTGTTATGCTACTTCTAGCGTTTTGTTAAAAGAGATAGCACTTCTTCTAATTATATTAAGGGTTTTTTTTATAGGGCTATCGGAGCAAATGAAATTCCTAATCCACCCTCTGTGTCATGCTTTTAGCATTTTGTTAAAAGCAAAGATGGCACTTCTTTCGATTATATTAAGGGTTTTTATTTTTTTACAGATACCTCCCAAGCATATGAAATTTCTAATGTGCCTTTTGAAAACTTGGGTGCGTTTGGATAAGGGTATTTTTGTTTTTGTTCTTATTTTTTTCACTGTTCACGGAAACAAAAACGCATTTGGGAGCCTTTAATAATTTTTGTTTTCATGAACAATAAAAAAAACATTTTCTCACCATTAGATCAAAATTTGAGAACACCAAAATGGTATTTTTTTATTTTCGGCACTGTTTGTTCTCAGTCAAAAAAAAATTAATTGTTATAGATTCCCTAACCGTCATCTTCAACCTCCAAACCCTAACCTCCATCTTCAACCTCCAAACCCTAACCTCCAAATTTTTTTTTTTTTTTTTTTTGTTCCCGAAAATTTTTTAGACAAAATTTCCAACCAAATGTGTTTTTGTTTCCGGATTACCCTTAGGACAAGAACAAGAAATTTTTTTGTTCTCAAGAGATAAAAAACGAAAACGAAAACACTAGTTTCCAAACACACCCTTTGTTTTTGTATTTATTTTTTGGATAAAAATACAAAAATTATTTTTGTAGTACGTATGCGCATGTGTATATTCGGTGGTATTGGTTGTAACGGCGGCAGTATTGATGTGTGTGAAGAGGGTAGAACAAACAATGGAAAAACAATAAATTGGGGTGCGTTCACTAACGTGGAACATTTCACGTTTTACATTCTTACCTACCAAAAAGTATAAATAGAAATAAAAAATATGTTTAATAAATTATTTCTGTTTTCCAATAATGTGAAATGTTTCCCATGTTTCTCTTAAAAATGAGAAACATCAAAAAGATGTTTCACATGTTTTTGTTCCAATAATGTGAAATGTTTTTTTTGGATAAATCTCAATTACACCCCCTCAAATTCAAAAAAATATATATAATTCAAAAATAATATATTAAATTTTGAAATATATATAAAATTCAAATATATATATATAAATTACGAAAATAATATATAAAATTAGAAAAAAAATATAAAAATTTGGAAAACAATATAAAAATTAAAAATATATATATAAATTTCGAAAACAATGTATAAATTTCGAAAACAATATATATATTTTGAAAAAAATATAAACTTCGAAAATATATATAATTCGAAAAACATATATAAAATTCAAAATATATATATATAATTTGAAAAAAAATATATAAATTTTAAAAAAAAATTATTTCGAAAAACAAAAGTTGTAAAAATATATATATATATATATTGGTAAAATGTCACATCTTTTTATGTATATATTTCGAATTTTATAGATTGTAACTTTAACTTCTGATAATTGAGTTTAATAGTTTCTTTAATCTAATTTATTTTACTCAAGTAAATGCTAAAATAAAAATTATAAAAAAAATTACCAAAAATATATGTGAAACAAATGCATTTACTAAACATAATTATTTTGTTTCTGTTTCAAAAATTATGAGAACAATTGGAATTAACAAACGTCATTTCTGTTTTTCTGTTTCTCGTAAGAAGAACGTTCTTTTGTTTCTGTTGCTTCAAAAAACAGAAACGAAAAATGTTTCACGTTAGTGAACGCACCCCTGATGTTCAATGATTTTGGCCCAAATTTGTTTTTGTTCTCGCACCTATTCAAAAAATTGTTTTGGGAAAAAAATGTGCCAAACATAAATTTGTTCCATAAACAATAGAAAAAAACAAGAACAAAAACAAAAATAAAAACACCCCTTTCCCCATATTATATACAATTTAAATCTCAAACGACACACCATTCTTCCACTTCACTGCTCATCTCTCTCCCTCTAAAAACCCCTGGCTCACACCAATCGTTGGGCTCTCGCTCATCTCTAGCCCTAATTTCATCACCACCCACCACAATCAATCAATCCACCAAAACCACCCAAAATCCTAGGTCCGTTTGGCAACCCGGTTTTGGTCTTGGTCTTTGATTTCAATACCAAGACCATGTTTGGTTGGCCGGTTTTGAACTTGATTTTGGACACCCTAAAACCAACCACTAAAACCTGGTTTTGGCCCACCATTTTTGACTTTTTCTCTATATATATATATATGGGCGAAAATATGAATTATTTTGAAATTTTTTTTATATTTTTTGGAAAAAATTATTTTTTCGAAAATAAAAAAAAATTTGGGAAAAAAAAAAAATTTCGGAAAAAATCATATTTTCGGACAAAAAATTATTTTCCGGAAAAAATTTATTTTTTCGTCAAAAAATAAATTTTTGGAAAAAAATCATATTTTTGGGAAAAAATTAATTTTCGGAAAAAAAATATTTTTTCGACAAAAATTATTTTCCGAAAAATATTTATTTTTTCGGAAATATTTATTTTTTCGGAAAAATTTATTTTTTCGTCAAAAAATAAATTTTTGGAAAAAAATCATATTTTCGGAAAAAAATTAATTTTCGGAAAAAAATATTTTTTCAACAAAAATTATTTTTTTGAAAAATTTAATTTTTCGGAAAAAATTAATTATTTTTTTCCCAAAAATTAATTATTTTCCAAAAAATTATTTTTTATATTTTTCGAAAAAATATTTTTTTCCCAAAAATTACTTTTTTTCTAATTTTATATATATATATTTTTAATACATATTAGTATATATATATATATATAATTATACCAAGACCGAGACCAAAACTAACTCCTTAACAAACATTATATATTGGTTTTAGATTTACCTAAAACCACCCAAGACCAAGACTAAGACCAAAACCAAGACCAAAACCAAAACCAAAACCAAGTTCCCAAACGGACCCTTTGCCTCCTCATCAAATACTACTCTCTCAGCAAATAGTGCTCCGATTAGATGACGACAACGTCGAAACCCCTAGCCTCCACGACATCCAATGCCCATTCAGGACAGCTTCTTCCGCATTGTGGGTGTTACCAATGGTCTCATTTGCCTCTCCGATGACCTCTTTGGCTACACCTATAAGGTTATTGCTGGAACCCCGCGATTCACAGGTGTGTGAAGCTCCCAAGCCTAGGGTTTGCTTTGACACCCATGGACCTTACATGTTCGCTCTGTAGTTCGGTTTCGATTATGGGGGTGGAAGGTTGCGTTGAACTACCATCACGTCTTCCCAATTCCCCCGAATATGAATGTCCCCAGCCTGCATTTCCACAGACACGTATATATATATAAACAATTCAATTATATATATACAAATATATCTATTTAAGGTTGTATGGTATATTATATACCAATGCTACAACATCTTCAGTTACCAAAGCTAGTATATCAGCACATGAAACTTTGTTTCTGCAGTTAGGATTAGCATCAGTACCAGCCTAGCACCAATGCTCTTCAGTTACCAAAGCTTTGATGACGGTGTCAAATCCATCTCCCCGATTAGCACCAATGCTTTGTTTCTATGTATATATATCCCAAACCAAACGAGTCCCAATGACTAATTTGGGAGGGAAGGGGTAGTTTTGACGTTTCACAACTAAGACTCAAGGATATATACATCATTTATCGTACTGAGGGGTACTTTAGGAATTTTAAAAAAATATCTTTGTAATATCAGCAAAAACTGTCATTGACTCGCGTTGCCTGTTTACATTGTGTGTGTGTTTTTTTTAGTATTTTTTGCTATAAGGAAAAAGAAAATTTAAGATGATTATTATATCAATGTTTTTCAGCTTTCAAGAGTGCAAGGGGCTCATTACATTTGATATTGGTGTTAGGGACAAAACTATCCTGAAATAAATGAGATGTGACAAAAATTGAATTTGTTCTTTAATGTCTCCCAACTTAGGTAAGATCAACACTAGGAATCTGTTGCGATATCTGGAGATGAATGCAGAAAATACCTGTTTTTTTTCCGAAACAACTGAATCCCTTGAATTTTCTACTCTTCCCAACAAGCAAACCTAAAATTAAGGAGAAATAATCTTTTTGAGACAAAAAATAAAATTTTGGAAACAAGCTAAAGCATTTTTATTTTGCGACTTATGCTACCATCGTAATTACAATGATTAATAACATAGTAATTTATTGAGATGATTTCAAATATATAGAAAATGAGAGAAACAAACATGTCATTATAAATCCTACAACCGACAAATAACAAAAGTATAATGTAGCGTAGCAAACAGAAGTAAAAACATATTACCAGAGGACTGAGCAGCCATCCTTCGATTAGTAGTTTTTAGATCCTTTGATCGCACCGAAATTGTATTCTATGTATGATCTCGTTAAGAAACTGCAAATAAGCATAGTAATTCAAATATAAATACACAATTTTCAGAAACATGATGATTGAAAAACATGAATTAACAATCATACGTCTAGGGAAAATTTTTAGAAAGAAACAAGATAAATCAAATACTAGCATGCTACTAATTAATATAATCAATAATAGATCTGAAGTTAAAAATTATTTCGACTGTTCGAGTGGATCATATAGACTAAAGCAGCTCCAAAGGGGACTAAAGCTGACCTTCAAAAACAATCATAACTCTTTTAATTTCTGTCGCTGTACTACATACATATATATGTATATAGAGAGAGAAATATATGAAAAAAAATCAACCAATACAAACTACAGATCTGAAATCTTTAACATGTCTAGACTGTACAGACTACTACACCAACACCAAACAAAAATCTCAAGCCCACAACGTCAGTCAAAGGACTCAAATCCGTTAAAAAACACCAAAACAAAACCAAAAAAAATATTGATAAAGAACACATACATACAAATTATACACATGTAAAAGAGAATACAAATATGGCATTTCAAAAACCCTAAATATAGATGTACCTGAAAGAGGCGTATACAGCTCCGGCTACTCCAATACTGGAATAGAAAGATAATATAGAGAGAGGTTGTAGAGAGAGACAGTGAGCGGCGAGAGTTGGCATTGCGAGGCTTATAACGAGTTAGGGTTTTTTTCATAGCCGTTGGATCGGCAGATCTGACCGTTGTGAGTGAGCTAGAGAGGATTATTTAAGGTTAATTTCATTTACACCCCCTGAACTATGTTAAAACAATATTTTCATCCACTAATTTTTCATAATTTCATTTACACCCATTAATTAAGAAAAAATAACTCATTTACACCCCTTATGTACTTTTGGTATTTTTTTAGACCTCACACAATTTTGAATACCTAAACTACCCTTGGCCCTATCCCTATTTTAATATATGAATTTTCGGTCTGTCCCATTGGATGTAATTCCGGAGCTCACCACGAAGTACCATTGCTTCCACTTGTTGTCTGAGATTACGGCACTCATTTGTGATGTACTCAAAATCGCCATAGAAACCGCAGTGTTTTGATTTGTCCCTTTGATCCAATGGCTGCCTGATAGGTGGGGGTTGCTGGAAGATCCCTTTGGCCTTATTCTCCCGGTAGAGTTTGGCAAGGCTGACCCTCAGGGGGGTCACTTTCTTTTCGGATATGGGATGTTTGAATGTGTTCGGGGTTGAGGGACCTAAAGAGGCTGACGGTCCCGAAGATGTTGGACACTTTCGATCGGTTGCTTGCTCCTTTCATCGGGCTTCAATGTTGACCAAGGTTGCCCTATTCTGCCTGTTGGTTTCTTCCTCTTCAATCTTCAAGTATCCTTGGGCTCTAGAGTTTAGCTCCCCAATACTCGATGGAGGGCATGATGGAACTTGGTTCCGGGAATAAGGGCCATCCGGAAGGCTTCAACAGCAGAGTGCTAATCACAATTATCGATAGAAGAAAACTCAATGTTAAATCGGGATAGGAAGCTCTTCAGGGATTCTCCAATATAGACAGTTCAAGAACTTAGCCACATACTCGCATATTTGTATCTTCATCCATCTCCATCAATATTGAACTTTCAAATTTCCATATTGATCTTCGTGTCAATGAATCTCAGCACAATCAAAGATTGAGCCACCACATTATTGTGTATATAACGTCCATAGTTTGTCATTCCACTTGTAGATCATAAGACTTCCAGTTTCATAGAGCTAGAGAGAGAGAGACCTGTTTTATGGGACTCATTTTTTGAAGTAACCAAAGTCTTCTCATACAGACATGTAGTGAGCGGGATGCAGAATTTGATTTTGGCATAGTTTGATGTGATGATTCTGGTAAAATGTCACTATAATGTTAGAAGCCCTATTATTATTCAATCTTAATTTATTTTGTATGTTGATTTCATATAATTTCATATACAGCCTAATAAAATAATTTGTATTTAGCTGATCACTATTATGTCCAAGTACATACATAACCCCTTGCACAGTTTTTGGTATAAGACCCCTTTTATACACCTTCAAATTAGTCTTTTTCAGGTATGTCAAATTTTATTGAAACCAAGAGAAACAAAAGGAAAAAAACAAAGGCTACACAAGAAGAGCCACAAACAAGCTCCAACAAACAAAGCCTGCACTAGGAGGGCCACACAAAGGCACAGCAGAAGAAGAAAAACAAAACCAAAGCTCCTATCCCTTACAAGAGCAACAGCAACGCGAAGAACCTGCACTAAGAGAGCCACATCCACAATTGAAGCAACTAAATTCATCAACTAGAATCACATCAGAGTCATTCCAGAATAACAAAAGAGAGACTCCATCCAGCAGCAATTATGAATTCAAGGGAACTCAAATCAAGGACACCATAGGAGGGCTAGAGGTTGCTCTCAATGACAGCTTGGAAGAGCCCGATCAGCAGCAACTGATCTAGCTAGAGGCACTTGAGAGAGGCAAGTAAGTCTGAACCTGATGCAATCCTCTAAAGTCCTCAAAAGATTTAAAAGCAGAGTTTTGCTTTCCAGTGAAGATTCTGAACCTCCATAGGAAGTAAATGGATCCTCCAAGACGAAGTCTGAAAACTGAAGCTCTTAGAGAAGAGGATTGGGGGCTCCCTAAGTTAGAGGCCCATGAAATGATTGGAATCAGAGAGTGATCCCCTAAAAAGACTCCACACCTGTTTTGACACCCTTGCCAAATGCTGTTGGAGTAGGAACAGTTGAAGAAAAGGTGCTCATGGCTTTCATTCTCAGTGTCACACAAAGGACAGGTAAGAGGGATTCCAGATGGCAAGAGTGCTTTGGGATATGATTGGAAAACCAGAAAGAGTGGTACCATGGGGATGTGCTTGAAACGTTATGTACCATAAAATATAGACATGATGTCGAGATAAGAAAATGGTGATAATAGACCAATAAATATCTTCAACAATACATAATATTATCTACTAATTGAGTATGATACAAAAGTGCCAGCAATCACAAAGTTTAGATACCAAAAGTGTAAGTTCGATTCAATACTTCCTCCTCCCATTGATGTTTGTTTTTCTTTTCCCGCTTCATATCTAGACACTCATGGTTCCATTGCCACTGGCCTCCTCATTTCTGACATTGATAATTGCTCGTGGTACTGCAGTTCTTGCGGCTGACCGTCGCTTTGCGCGGTTTGTTGTTCTTGCGGCTTACCGTAGTTTTGCTAGTAATGCTGTGCTTGCCGCTTACGGTCGGTTTGCAACTAATATCTTCCTTCGCTTCCTGTCCTTCATACGTCGATTTGCAACGAATATCTTCCTTTGCCTCCCTTCCTCCATATGCAGGCCTTTTCATATTTAGACAGAAAAATAATAATAATATAAAAAAAAAAAAAGTGTTAAAATGCGCCTTAGAAAATCTTCAGTTCAACACAACCCAATTATACACACCCATCATGCACAAACTACTACAACCACAAAAGGAATGTTAATAGTCCTCGAAGCATTCTTTTGTCAGTCTAGTAGTAATCCCTGAAATATTTTCATAAATTAAAACAGATACAATATGACAGAGAGATTTTGTGGTTCGAATCCATAAGCTTCCATTGACGTGAACGACAGTAATTACACTGTGAGAGGGTCACGTGTTTCTTCTTCGTGTGTCTCTGTGAATCGTGAAGCAGTTCATATGCAAGCAAAATCTTCCAACAGAAGATATAATATGATCCTTCATATAATCCAAAAATATATTCTACAGCTTCAAGTCTAGAACCCCAGCTCATAATATTCAGGTCACAAAGATACTATGGCTGCCGCAAATCTTTGTCGGCTCAGGCTGAACATCACGAATCAACTTCCTACACCACATATTGAGCATATGGCAGGACCTCTCAAATTGAAGCTCTAGCCAAGAAACTATTTCTGTTTCCCCTTCTAAATTCACACAAATTACTGCTTTTAGAAGGGGACACAGAACTTCTTCCCTAACCAAATCCGGTTTCATTGGCTTCAGAATGGTAGTTTTAACAAATCTAAGGAGGAAGAAAAATATAATGACATTTGTAGTGCCAAGTAGATATAAAATTTAAGTTCATTTCTACAGATTCAGAAAGTAAATATCTAGATTTTGGAGGCAAGGGCCTGCTTCCATCGTTATGTACATATTAAGTAAGAAAAAAGAAAAATAAAAAAGACAACTCAAGATTAATATTCCTGAATGGGATGTGCACACAAAAATCATGAGCAACAAACACTGTTCAAGCACAGACAAGGAAAAGATTATTCAAAGGAAGCAATTTCCTTTGTTACAAAAAAAAAATTAAGCCAACAGCAAGAAGAGAAACACAAGCCTCCACAATTAAAACTCCAAAGTCCATCTTCCTTGCCCCTTATAAATTGAATATATAAATTGTGCAGTCTAGGAAAATTGGGTTTCTAAAGACCCGACTTCTTCTAGCAGTTTTACATTCCTAAAATGGTCCCTCGTCAGTTTCTCCTTTCGATGTTCAGATGTCTACAGATATGATTCAAGCATATTTAACAACAACTACAAGGGTCCTCGCTAGAATGGTTGAGAAACTCTATATCCGAACAAGAAATCGAAAATCATCATTTGGCTAGTAATGCCAGATAAATAACCCACCCAGTACTCGTGATAAAAAAAATCCAATAGCATACAGGCGGATTCTCGATAATTGCCTACTGTCAATTGAATTCCCCCACCAGGGAAAGATAAGTCAATTGCATTAATATCCAAGAGAAGAACAAAATGAAATTTCATTGAACTTTGTTACAGGGACAAGTGATGAGCTTATGTTATAATTGACCTCTCTTAATAATTTTTCAGGTCTAACTTCAATTGACTGATGGAAATTCCAACAATACCCTAATATTTTTATTCGGAATTCAGTTCCCTGAATGTTTAAAACCCGAGCTCGCATAATCGAGTCAATCTAAGAATTCACAGTCAGTGGATGAATAATAAAATTAACATACTTAACTTGAATCCAAGATGCACAATAGTTCACTACAACATTGTTTCGTTTCAAGTTAAGTGAAATGAGTTATGCATCCATTAAACGTTTCTTTTCTTCGTTTTCCTTTTTTTATATATAAAAATTCTCGCAATTTTACTAGAATAAACACAGAACTAAAACTACAACAACAAAGAATTAATGATGGCCACCAGATGCAAAAACTATTCCGTACTCTCCCTCTTATCTAGTACAAGGGGCAATAAGAAATATATGTATTCATTTATTTCACAGTAATTGGAACAAAATGCGATGAGGACATGAATACTCACATTGCTAAGTACTTGGTGACTAAAACGTCGTTCTTGAGGCAGCAATGGTACATAGACATTTGACCGGCAACCAACTCAACAACCTCCCCGGACAGGTTTGGCACTTTATAGACGGTAAACTTCAAAATGTTAAGAACCACATATGTGTCGGGGTCGCAGTCAGCACGTCCTTCAACAATCAGACACAACTTGTCGCCCCCTAAATGGTGAAAAGTCGCATTTGGAAAGAAGTTATCATGAGTAGATTCTGGAAGCATATTTTTCTCCTCGTCTGATAGCTTAACTGTTTTGCAAGGAAGGCTAGGGTTCTTGAGATCATAGCCCACAAGCTTTCCTTCATAATCGTAGCAATATAATATGTCTTTTAAGCAAGTCGCAGCCAACCACTGACCCAGCCTTCGCCCGTGACATAACTCCCACTTGTCAGCATCGAAATGATACGAGTACAGGCACTCTTCATTGTGACAACCACCATACACCAAAAGCTGCCTGTGTAGTACTGATTTGATGCAGCGTAATTACATCAGCAGAGAGACGGTCCGGTATGTTGGAAAAATCTAATTGCCACGTTTGGGAGGATGGATTAAAAGCTTCAGCATAAGGGCAGGCTATTGATTTTCGATCAGGAGTGGAATAGCCCCCCATGACGTGGATCTTGCCATCAAAAGTGAAAGCACAAGAGGAAAATCTTTGCCCGCACATAGAAGGAGCTCTGGTCCAGCCAGCATCGGGGTGAAGAGTGTCTAAGCGATAGACATTGGTGGTGGCAAAGGGGTGGAAAAATTTGGGCAAAGGAGGATTCAGATCAATCGTCATATCACGTAAGGGGCTACGTTTCACGCCCCCAATAACATAAATGAAGGAATCCAAGGCAACATAGGCAGATCGATGCGTGTAATGCATGTCATCAACTTCGTCAAAAACTGGAGTGAGAATTTCCATTGATGAAATGTCCTCCAACTTCTTGATTACGTACCAGTGGCATAAGCCGTCTCTTTTTTTGGCGCGAATGTATATGTGTGCATCCTCATCACAAATTTCTTTTTCTTCTTCTTCTCTATGAGGATCCCTTGAAGGTTGTGCCATTTTGTGATGGCTTCTTCCTATTTCAAGAGAGATTGTTGTTAGTACTAGTAAAGCACAACTCCATGACTAAAGAATAAAAGTAAAGTGATATAATGTATTAATAGAACATATAATCAATATGAGTTCTTCCTTAATACTGTATAAATAAACATATATCTATATATATATGAGCTGGCAAAATGAGGCACGACACGAACACGGTATGAATTAAAAGGGTTAGGGTTGACCATAAAAGGGTTGAAGCTGTATAAGAGTCGACCCGAACACAACACCAGAATATTAGTGTCGGGTTACGGTCAAACCCGAGTAACCCGAACAACCCGTTTGACACTATTATATCAAATTCAGTTTATTTTTGCTGATAAATATATTAAATAGTTCGTTTTGTCTTGGATTATGTCAAATTTAATTTAATATATTATAATAAATTGATTAAACGGATTACATGGGTCGACACATGTAACATGTTTTATAAATGGGTTGGGTTAGGGTAGAGCATATTTGACACGAATATTAACCAAACTCTTTTGCGACACGACCCACCCGACATGATATCAACTCAACACGAACACGAATTACCATTACCAACCCTAATATATATATATAATACTCTTAAAAATTTGAATACAGTGTTTTCTTTTTCTTTTACATACATACGAGAATGGTAAGAAGAACTTTTGAGTATCATCAATAAGAATAACAAATCATTTCAATTATATACAATTACCAAAAAAAAATAATCATATATAATTAGAAAATTGAATTTTAAAACACTAATGACCTGGGATTCTAATTCTAACACTACTGGTGACAAAACTTCCAATAATTGAAAAAATCTAGATAAACTAAAAAAACATGCTTCCTACAACATCCAAATGAAATCGCATCAAAAGCACATCGATATGGCACCTATATATACAGTAAACAGATAGATCTAACACATCCTCAAACAAAACAACAGAACTACCTACCTACATATTTCTATATATATATATATATATATATATATATATATATATATATATATATATTACACATATGAATATACACATGGTTATATGAACAAAAACTCTGATGGGACCAATTAAAACATACTAATAATAGAGAGAGATGACCTTGGCAGATGAAGGAGGGAAGAATCGAAGAGGGTTCTCTCCCTCGGCTAGAGAGATAGAAAGAGGCGATGGTTTGTAAAAACCTAATAAAAGAATGATGACCTTTTGATAACTTTAAGAGTTAATTACAACTATACCCCAAGATATGATAAATTATAGATAGACCCCTATTGCTCGGTAAATTACACTTAGACCCCCTACTATTTGGTAAATTATACTTAGACCCCTTTAAAATTGTAAATTGTAAAAAAATAATTATATTAACAATCAAATATAATTAAAAGAAAGACCCTACTTAGTATAGAACTTTGAAAATTATTCTTGGAAGCAGTTTTTTGAGAACGAGAACAAAAAATAGAGAATAATTTTTTCAGTTCAAAATTTAACTTGGCTAGTAAAATTACAAACCAGTTTTCAAAAAAAAAAATTTCAAAAAGCTGATTGGTTGCATTTATTATATAAATAAAATAATTCTAAAATACAATACAATAAGTTATGAAATATCAAACATTCTCAAATTATAGGATATTATATTATCTTCATAATATTGAGAGCAAGAAACAAATGACACATTGTATATGTGGGATTAATCAGGTCCATTAGGCATCGGGCCCGTAAGCCTGATTGGCCTAATAGGAATGGCTAAAGCCCGATCATAAGGCCCATTCCAAGCCCAACAACCAATATATTCTAGAACAACTTGGGAATCAAGTTAATGATGTAGGAGAGAGAGAAATGATGACAGAATGATGATGTAAGTAAGAGAATGTTACCTTAATGGGGTCAGAGCCCAAAAATGGAATGTATATAAGAAAAGCAAAATCTAAATAAAACATTTCATTCTTGTGTTGTGCATTTTTTTAGCATCTATGCATTGGCCCCGTCTGTGGGAATATCTTGAAGATCAAATTCTAGATCGGTGATTGTATCTTCACCTCCTAGATTTGTGATCATCTTCCCATCTCTATAGTTGAGCTTGTTTCTATTTGTTCCAGATCTATGATCATCTCCCCTTTTTTATAGCCGAGTTTGTTTCTATTCATTTTCACCTTCTAGATTTGTGATTATATTGTTCTTCTACCTTTCAAGCAACCATACCGGTAACACGTTCCCAAAAGGATGTTCCGACTACCGGAGACAGCCATATAGGTGGTTCTCATACCATTGAACAGATCTTGCAACGCTTGGTAGCCGCAGAAGAACGGAGCCAAGCTTTTGAGAACCAGAACGCAGAACTTATGGTGAGGATGTCTCTTCCACCCGCCCCCAGCAGCACCCATCCGTTCACAGAACCAAGAGGGTGGCGTCGGGTTAGAGGAGCATGTTGAATCCTCTCATCGCGTGGGCAAGGCCCCCATCACCGATGAGGCCTTGACTCCCCAAAAGCTCCAAAAGATGATGACAGAGTTCCAAAGAAAGGTCTTAAGAGATCTGAGAACCTAATCTACCGACGACCTGGCCGTTCAGACCTCAACTGAGTTGGTCCAGTCACCGTTCACTCCCAGGATAACTCGGGAGCCCTTTCCAAAGAAGTTTGTCATGCCTCGGTTTACCCCCTATGATGGCACCAAGGATCCCGATGAGCACATTTATTAGATTCACCAAAAAAATGACCATGTATGCTGAGAACGAGGCCTTGCTTTATAAGGTGTTTTCCACGAGTCTTGTCGATGCAGCTTTACTGTGGTTTAGGAAGCAGCCACCCGGATCCATCGATAGCTAGCAGTAGTTGACCAAGCTTTTTGTTGCCCTGTATTATGGGAATAAGAGACAAAAGAAAATCATATACTGTCTCTTCACGATGATGCAGGAGAAAGGAAAGTCCCTGGAGAGTTTTATGTCCCGATTCAACGTTGGGTCTTCCTCCATCGACAACTGTGACCAACACTCTGCTGTCGAAACCTTTCGGATGGCTCGGATTCCTAGAACTAAGTTTCATCAGTCTCTAGTGAAGCGCCCACCATCGGGCATCGGAGAGTTAAATTCCAGAGCCCAAGGGTACTTGAGGATAGAGAAGGAAGAGATTATCAAGCAGAAGAGGGCAACATTGGTCAGTGTTGAAGCCCGATCAAAGGAACCAGTGACCGATCGAAAGCGCCCAAGCTTTTTAGGTCCTTCAGCCCTAAACCCAGTGAAACGTCCCAGATTTGAAGAGAGAATGACTCCCCCGAGGGTCAGCCTTGGCAAACTTTATCAAAAGAATAAAGTCAGAGGAATCTTTCAACCACCACCACCTATCAGGCAACCTTTAAATAAAAGAGATAAATCAAAACACTGCGTCTTCCATAGTGATTTCGGGCACATTACCAATGAATGCCGAAATCTCACACGCCAAGTGGAGGCTGTTAGTCACTAATTGACCCTAGAGGGGGTGAATAGGGTGTTCAAAAATCTATTTCAATCTTTTCATAAATTAAAGCAAGCTATATCAAATTAACAACTACTTTAAGAATCAAGTAATTATTTCAAAGATAAATTCAATTTAATTGATCTAGCAAATTATTACAAGATTAATATAGCATGCACAATATTGAAATAGAGAGAAAGAGATAGAGATATTGACACCGCGATTTTTTCAAGGTTCGGTAACTCCTACTCCTCGGCTCAAGAACCCCTTTTTGAGACTTTTCCCGATCCTTTCACTATGGCCCTTCATTCACAGGTGGAATGAGAAACCTTTACAACACAAGCTCACAAGCTCGTCTCTCAATCAAGAGAACAATCATCTCTTGAAAATGTTGGACTTAATTTGCCCACGATCACAAAAATGGTATGTAATCAATTGTATCACTCAATAACAAAAACACTCAAAAACCCTAAGGGCCCGTTTGGTAGGCAGTCCGGTCTGGTCTGGTCTTATCTGGTCCGGTCTGGTCTGGTCTTATAAAAATTATTTCGAATTTTTATATTATTTTTTGAATTTTATATATTATTTTTGATTTTTTATATTATTTTTAAATTTTTTTATATTTTCTCAAAAAAAAAATATATATATATATATATCTAATTTTGTATATTATTTTTGAATTTTATATTTTTTTCAAATTTTATACATTATTTCAAAAAAATTATATTATTTTTCAAAACTTATATATTATTTTTTAAATTATATATATTTAAAATTTTATATATTAATTTTGATTTTTATATATTTTTTTCGAATTTAATACATTATTTTAAAAAAATTATATTATTTTTCAAAATTTATATATTATTTTCGAATTTTATACATTATTTTAAAAAAATTATATTATTTCCCCAAATTTTAAATATATTTTTTGCATTTTATATATTAATTTTGAATTTTATATATATATTTCAAATTTTATACATTATTTCAAAAAATATATATTATTTTTTTAATTTTATATATTATTTTCAAATTATATATATTTTTCAAATTTTATGGTCCCATGTGTTAAGACAATTGTATATAAGACCACTTGAAACCACTTGAAACCATCATTTTTTGTTGTCTGAAATTACCCCTTTTGGTCCCAAGTGGTCTTTGTTTTTTTTGAACCGTGTTGCCAAACAGTGTCCGATCCCAAAAAAGCCATTATGAGACCGGACCGCGAACCAAACAGGGCCTAAGATTTTTATGAAAGATGAATCAATATAAACTGAAGTATTTTTGGTGATGTTTCAACAACTCTAGATTTGCTTGGTATAGAACTTTAAAAATTATTCTTGGAAGTAGTTTTTTGAGAACGAGAACAAAGAATAGAGAATAATTTTTTCAGTTTAAAATTTAACTTGACTAGTAAAATTACAAATCAGTTTTCAAAAAAAAAAAAAACAAAAATCTACTTGGTTGCATTTATTATATAAATAAAATAATTCTAAAGTACAATATAATAACTTAAGAAATATCAAACATTCTCAAATTATATGATATTATACTATTCTCATAATACTGAGAGCAAGAAACAAATGACACACGTTTAACAAAATATTTGTTTCACAAGTTTCCTATAATGAGTTATATATTTTTGTCTTATAAATTTAAATTAATATATTAAATTTTATATATTAAAATTTATCTTATATTAGTTAAAATAGTTTATTATTAAATATATTTTATTATTAATATAATATATTATAAATATCAAGTAATATATTAATTAAATTATATATAATACATTATATATTTTTTCTCTTAAAATTAAACTAATAAAATTTATAAAATTTTATTACTTAATATAATATATTATTAATAAATTAATAAAATTATATATAATAAACTATATATTTTTATCTCATAAATCCAAACTAATATATAAATTTTAATATTAATTAAAAATATTTAAATAGCAAATAATATTTTATTGTTATATATAATATATATTATATATAATAATATTGAACTAATATATAGGACACAACTGTCCAAGCAATTTATATTAAGTATATAGGCTTAATTAATATATAACAGTAGGATAAGTATATAGGATAGTAGTATAAGTATATAGGACACAACCGTCCAAGCAATTTAATAAATTGATGTGGTCTAGGCAGAGCGAGACTCAAAGTCTGTCATACACCGTAACTCTCTTCAGATTTAATTATAGAAGAATTTAAGACAAAGTAAGTAATTGCAATTGACTGAAAATCTTAACTGAATATTATTACGATTCAAAAATACATTTAACTATGATAGACGAACTTACAAGTGGATGTATGACAATCCATCTGGGTTCGGAGGCTTAGTATACTTTCAGGAGATAAGAGAAGAGAAGAGAATATAATTACAAAGTAGAAAGAAAAATGGGAGACTAAAACCTGATCTAAGACCATTACATTTGACTGCTTATATAGAGGATACAACAGAGTTTACTGTAGGTTTAGCACTGTTGAACTCGTGACTTCTGGGGCAGACAACTCTTGTCTTTCACTATAGTATTTTTGACTTTTGGGGCAGAGAACTGTGTTTTTTTACTGTTTGCAATAGTAGTCTGTCGGTACTGTTGAGCACTGTATTTGTTTTTTGTGCCGACGGTTACTGTAGCAAAAAGTCACTATTCACTATTCTCGTCTTTTTGTGCCTTTTTTGTATCTATTGACTTGAGCTTGACTGTGCTTGACTGTGTTCCTTTCTCTTAATTCTTTGATAGATCAAAGGGATCTTAGGCATCCTGGTTTGGCCTGTATTTGGATTCTGTAGACGATTCATCTTCTTCATTACTGCTTGAATCTCCTTCTATTTGGGCAATGAGTTTTTCCATTTTTTCTTTGAGCTTTGCTTTGGAATATGACTTCTTGGAGGCTGATTTCTTGACTGCGGTTTCTGTAGAGGAGCTTGACTGTGCTGATTCAATGACTTGTGTGACTGGGCTAGCCTTGAGTGGCTGAGAAACTTCTTTTGGGAATTCCAGTTGGACTTGTTGAATGATTCTTTCGATTTTGAAAGGATCCCACCATTTGGTATAATGGACTCTACATACTGTGCCAATATCACCTTTAAGGCTGTAATGCCATTTGAAGATCCAAGGGATTTTGTATTTTTTGGCAAAAATTAGTAGTAGGGGGAATTGATGATCATAGGAAGAGATTTTGAACTTGGTTTCAAAATAGTTGATTTGTTCCCAGAGGATTTCAGGGATCACATCGTCGTCTGGGCCATGGTCATTCCACCACTTAACAAACCAAGAAGGGAGTTGACTGTTAAATTTACTATCAAAATTGACGAACCAAGAATGACTAAAAGTTTCAGTTTGAAAAAGGAAAATTTTGAACCAGGCATCAATGTAGTCATAGTAGGTGAATGGGAGTGAGTTGTCTAACTTTTTGATTTCAGAGAGATGTTTTCCCCACTCTTTGAGGGAGACAACTCTCAAAATGTACAAGGAGTGGTAAATGACTTTGGTTGGATCATTGCGATCAGGGACAGGTTTGATGAAGACAGAATTGGTTTGGTAGAGGATATCTCTATAATATTGCAAGTTGTGACTAGGGGTGTGTGGTATCCAATGAGAATTTGGGGGGAAAACTGTTTTACTAGGGTAATTGGATCATTTGTGTGAGAAAAATGAGGTTCGATGTGGAAAAGGGTATGGTAAGTTTTTTGAAGATATTCTGATCTTCCTGGAGGGTTGTATCTGGGGAGAGGTGGAGTACTTGTGACTGGGGCATGGATGGTGAAAGGATCATGTGGAGTTGTTAGAGCTGAACTAAAGGTAGGACGAGGACCTAAGGGAGTCCCTAAGCTTGTGAACTTGTTTACTAAAGCGAGGGAAGTAGAGGGTTCGGTTTTTACTAAAGGAGGATGTCTGACCAGAGGGATCCCTCCTCTGGGACGTGGTTGTGTTTGTCTGTTTGCCATCAGGGTTCTGCAAAAATTCTCTGGTAAGAAAATCTGGGATTGAATTGTCACATCCACGAATGTATTCGATATCAAATTGGAAAATGCTTAAAATAGACTCCCATCTGGCAAAAATATGCTTAACAGCTATATTTTTAACATCTTTTTCTAAAACATATTTGGCACTTTTGCAATCAACTCGAAGTAAAAATTTTTGATTTAAAATATCATTTTGGAATTTGCTGATACATAGAACAATTGCAAGAATTTATTGTTTAATAGTGTTATAATTACTTTGTGTTTTGTTCCATGCTCCAGAATGGAAACGAACAAGCTGTTCAGGAGAAGTATGAGAGAGTTTTTGTTTTAAAATGCCTTCATAACCAATGTTGGAGGCATCGGTTTCAATGATTTTGAAAGAGTTGACTGAAGGAATTCCTAAGCAAGGAAGAGTTTTGACATATTTTTTAATGTCTCTAACTATAGTGGTATGAATATCAGTCCATGGAGGGGGGTTTGACTGTAAACGATCGAAGAGTGGTTTACATTGTTTTCTAAGATCTTTGTAAAATTCAGCAATGTAATTTAAAGAACCAAGAAAACGTTGTAACTGGGTTTTATCAAGAATTTGGTCTGGGAATTTGCCTGCAAATTCTATGGAACGACTGATTGGGTGGAATTGTCCTTGAGATATATCATAACCAAGAAAACTAACTTTGGTTTGAAAAAGTTTTATCTTAGAAGCAGAGATGACTAAACCATTGATTTTGATGGTGTTGAAGAAAAAATTAAGATGTTTCCAATGAGCTTCAATGCTATTGGAAAAGATAAGAACATCATCAATGTAGACTATGGAAAAATGACTGAAAGGATTGAAAATATCATTCATAATATTTTGGAATTCACTTGGGGCATTCTTAAGGCCAAAGGGCATGACATTCCATTCGTAATGGTCAAAAGGTGTAGTGAATGCAGTTTTGTATTTATCTTTTTCTGTAATCTGAATTTGCCAGAAGCCAGACTTAAGGTCAAATTTGGAGAAAATGGTTGCTTGTCCTAATCGATTAATTAAATCTCTCTTGTTAGGGATATGATATCTTATCCATTCAAGGACTTGATTAAGAGGCTTGTAATTGATGACTAGACGTGGTACCCCTCGTTCTATTTCGGAATTTTTCTGGACATAAAAAGCTGAGCAAGACCAAGGTGATTTGCTGTGACGTATGATTTTCTTTTGAAGAAGGTCATGGATTTCTTTTTTACAGAATTCTAAGACTTCAACATTCATCTGAATTGGTCGGGCTTTAGTTGGAATATTTTTATTAGTGAATGATTTGATGTAAGGAAGACTAACAATATGTTGTTTTCTATGCCAAAAAGCATTGGGTAGTTCCGAACATATTTCTTGAATAAGTTTATTTTCATATTGTTTTATCTGATTTTGAAGGGTAGGGTTTCTTAATTGTGTTTCTGTTCGTTTGTGAATTATTTCTTCTTTTAAGGAATTTAAATGTCGTTCTTTATGATGGAGAATGTAAATATTTTTAGAGACTGAAAAATCAATGATGATTTCGAGTTTTTTACTAGAGGATTTTTGCAAAAAAGGAAAAGTAATATTTTGACCAAAATGTGTTGTAGAGATACCATCATTATTTATGGTAAATGGGTAAAGAAGATATAAAAATGGAAGGCCAAGGATGACTGTATCAGTCATATTTTTTACTAGGACAAATGTAGTTTTGAAACAGACATTATCTTGACAAATATGAGCTTTAGATAATTCATACTTGATTTTCATTGCACTACCATTAGCAGAACTGAGTTTCTCATTTTTTTTTTCATAGTATTTGCTAGGAATCAGGCCTTCTTGTATACAGTTAAGATCAGCTCCAGAGTCAACTAGAGCAATGACAGTTTTTTGGTATTCCTTATTAATAACTAATGTGACTTATTTTTCATTTTTTAAATGAGGTTCGGTTAATTAGATTCAAACCATTGGTTTCCTCTTCAGTACTTTGAAAATGATTTGTGTTGTCATCATCTTCATTACTGTCAGAGGAAGAGGAATCAGAAACTGAAAATTGGTGTGAAGTTTTAACTAGATCTTTGAGTTGGGTGTGAAAGAGGGATTTTATATCTTGATTTTCATTTTTTAGGGTTTTGATTTCTTGTTTAACGATGTTGACTTATGCTTGGAGGTCTTGTATAGTGACTTCTTTTTTAGGAGTAAAACGTTAAAGAGTTTTGTGAAGACTAAAATTTGGTTTGTTTATGGTAGGGGGTTGAGTATCTTTGTTTATGGTGAGTAATCTAGTAAGCTTTTGAAGATAAGAATTTTTTAAATCTGGGTCTTCAACTTTACTTATGAGGTCAAGCAGAAGATGTTGTTGTTCTTCTGCCTTGGTGAGAACATTAAGGGTTTTATGTTGATGTCGATTTAACATATTGACTGTTTTTGTACAACAACTATCTTTGCACCCAAAACTAATATCAGGTGAACTGGGACAAGAGGCAGAAGATTCAGTAGAGGAACTAGATTCAATTTCAATATCACTGTCACTTGTGTTTTTTAACTCAAGAATTGTGTAAATTTGTTGTTTAGTTTCATCAAGGATTTCTAGCTGATTAATTTTGTTTTTTACAGGACAATTTCTCGCGTAATGACCTTTCTTACTACACTTATAACACGTAACTTTAGTTAGATCAATTTTATTATTCTTCTCAAAAGGTTTTGTTTTCCTCGTATATTTTTCGTGCTTTTTAAACTTTTGTTTATCATAGAATTCATTATGTTGGAATTTTTTATTATATCTTTTATAAGGACGAGTATATCGTTTTGGGAAGGATTTTGTTTGTTTTGAATTCTTTGTTTGCCGAGATGGTGCAATTGGGGGTAATCCATATTGTTGGCAGAATGTGCCCATCTCATATTTAGTCTTCTTTTTATCTTTACTAAGCTGATTATTAATTTTCATATCTATACACATTTTGAGTCCTACTTTCTGGATTAGACTAATAATATTACCATAGGTTAGGCTGTCATATTCAATAACACCACTTGTGTTACTAAGTTCTGTGCATATTTTATGAGAGAAAAGGCTGGGCAATCCATTAATAAATTTTTCTTTCCAAAATGGTTTATTATTATCTTCTCGTAGCATAACACGTGACAAGAAAGTATCTTTGTACCATCTAAAATCACTTAATGTAGGACATCTAAGGTTACTAAGTTGATCATGAATTCTAGAAGTAATGTCACTTGGTCTGCCAATGAAATGGTCTATAATTGTGTAAATTAATGTATTGACTCCATCAGGGAGTCCGAGGCCAATTTCTTCATTAAAAATAGGGGTTCCATCTTCTGTTTTTTGGACTGCATGTGTTATATTATCTCTTGCTTATTGGGTAAGATGTTTATCCCACCAATTTCTTAACATGCCTGAAAATCCAGAGGCTAGTAATTCTACAATATCAGGTTGAGGCATATTGTGATGTGTAAGATAGCTATTGGCTATCATAGAAAGGTGGTTTAATTTGTTTAAAATTTCTTGTTCAGAGAGTCCATCAATATTCCATTCATAAATTTTTTTAGATGATACAGAAAATTGGTTTTGGAAGATTCTTTCTTCATATTGAATATCGACAGGAGTGGGTTGGGTATACCAATTTTTTGTAATACTGGTAGGGTTAATTGGTCAATGTGTGATCCTATTGATCTCAAAGGCATTTTCTAACTTGCGTATATTGTTATATGTGTCTTCTTCAGATGAGGTTTCAGAGTTATCAGTGTCATTATGAGAATCAAAATTGAGAACTGTGAGGGTTTTTTCGTCCTTGATTAGTTGTGATTCTAAGGCTTTTAACAATTTATCAATTTGGGCAGAGGAGTCGCTTGTGCTTGGTTTGTTAGGTAGTCCTTGACGTTTTGTAGGAAGCTTGATTAGAGGGGAATCAATAGTTTTAGTCACAGGGGTGGAAGCGTCAAGTTTGGATTCTATTTTGTCTAATTGAGAACCTAGCGTACTTAAATATTGATTGGTGAAATTGTTTTGTTCAATAATTTTTTTAGTATTAGGATCGAGTGCGGAGGTAACCACCTTAAAAGGGGAGGCTGGGATTTCGGTTCCTAGGTGGTTAACAATTAGGTTTTCTAAAGGAGGGTGACTAGAAGAAACAATTGTTTTATCATGTTTTGTCCATTTATGTTTTGTAAGAACATTAATTTTTTTGTAGTAATTTTCAAGATAATCAAAGAAACTAATTTCTAACTGGTTTGTTATCATGAATTTTTGCCATTTTTTTGTAATTTTTGTTCTCTCCTCATGCGTGTAACTTGTTTTATATATTTGTCGTCTTGCTTTATTTTCTTTGGACTTGGCTTCAACTTCTAACTTTAGAAGGTCATAGGAAAATGATTTACTTAAAACACATAGTTGTGGATTAACAGTTTCGGTCTCAAAGTTAGTTTATGTAGGAGAGTGGTTAGAGATTGAATCTTCAGTTTCTATGTTTGGGACATAACATGGAGTAGATACTTGTTCATCCTTTTGAATTCCTTTTAATCTATGATCACGTCTGGATCGGTGGACTAGAGATTCTACAAATTCTGTATCATGGATAATAGTATTTTCTCTAATTGGTAAGGGGGTGAACATTTTAGAGCTTGAACTAACGGAAGAGCAACTGTGTCTAGATCTATCAAATGTTAACTTAATAGTTCCATCAAGGAATTGTTGTACATGTTCAAGGTTTCAGACATCATTTTCGATTTTGGTTGGGTGATTTTCATTTTCAAGTAACCATTCATTTGGGAGGGAAACATCTTTCCAGGCAATCGTTTTTGGTATTCTAATATTTGCATTAGAAGTACTGCTTTGAATTAATAAAGTTTGATCTTTAGGACTTTTGACTAGAGCATGAACATTTAAATTGGTTTTCATAGTCTTGTAATAAATTCTATAAATTAAGCTTAGAGGCTGGGCACCTGCGAACATGGCATATCCTGAAGTTTTGATGTTTAATGTTAAAGCTTTTAGTATGTGAGGGTCACTTAGGCTTAACTTAAAATTAGGAAAGCAATCAAAGTAGACCGGACCATTACATAGGCTGGTTTCAATGACATTAATTAAGCTTTGATTATAGTCGAGGAACCTAGCATCTCTTAGATATAGAAGAATCGATGCATTTTGTCCTAAAATAGTTAATGGATCAACTGCCACTTGTACAAGACAAATATGGATAAAATTGTATCCTCTTTCGCGATGTTGTTTTATAGTTTTTGGAGAAAATAATTGGCATTTTTCGTGTTCTTTATTTATAGCATATAACTTGTTCAACAGTTTTGACTGTGTATTCTGTAAAAAAGGTTGACTTAATGAAACTGGTTTTGTAAATTTCATTTGTGGGTACTCTTAGGATATTCCAATCATTGTGACATTCAAGATTAGTGTAGGTGTGTTCTTCTTCATTAATTATGTCATTACTATCTGGAATGGAAGGTAAGTTTGTTCGACTATGTCGAGAGGAGGAAGATCTAAATAAACGACTCATCATTAATCAATAATCTTATTATCTGAACATTATAATTGTGTTTTATCCTATTTTCAATATTTATTGCATTTCATAACACATACCTTAGCCCAACGACATCACCGCTCATGCCCTAAAACGCCTAAAAGCTCACCAAGGGACTTAATGTTTGGTTTTACGGTTTATGGGGAGGTGACACCAACAAACAGAGAAAGAGAAGATGAAGAACAATATAAACGGAACAGATAAAAGGCTATAGACTAACAGATCTGAGTAATTTACTAGATAATCAACGAGACTTTATGGCTCTGATACCATAAAGTAAACATTATTTGCTATATAATATATATTATATATAATAATATTATTATATATAATAAATTATATATTTTTATCTCATAAATTCGAACTAATATATAAACTTTTATGTACTAAAAGTTATTTTATATTAATTAAAAATATTTTATTATTTAATATAATATGTTAGACATTTAATAATAATATTATATATAATAAATTATATATTTAAAAATGAAACGTTCCATGTTAGTTAACACACCCTTGTTTTCTTGTTTCTGAGAACAACTTCCAAAAATTTATATTATTGAACTTAAGTTTTCAAAAACTGTTTTACAAAATAACTTGTCAAGTAGGAAATTTTAGTTGTTTTCTGTTTGATGCAACTCAAAGTATAGAAAACTATTTTCATAATTCCCTACCAACCAGGCCCTAATGATCTGGGATGCTAATTCCAACACCATTGGTGACAAAACTTCCATTAATTGAAAAAATGTAGATGATGTTTATCTAGGGGTGCACGAATTGTATTGTAGTACAAATCGGCTTGAGAAATGTTGTCAATCCCACAGAAACTAAGTCATATTCTGAACTCTCACAAAGTAATACTCTTAAATTAATATGAAAGTATGGTTTGTTGGTTGTGATTAATTAACTAATTAACTAATAAAGCAGTAGAGATAGATTAAAACAAGAACAATAGAGAAAAATTAGGGTTTTCATGCTCTACCACCAACCGCATAATATAATTCTCAACTTACTCAATTGCAAGAGGGCGATCTATTCCCATTAATCAGAACGTACTGCAAATAGTCAAATACGTCCCCCAAAAGGATACTATCAACCGGATTTGCTACAACCCATCTCCGGACAGAGTGTAACTAGTACATGTTATTTACTTTTTTTTAATCTACTCCTACAACATGAATTTAAACTAAAGCATGTTTATATTACCTCGCCGAGGCATGACCTGTGTAAACCTAGGATTTTAAGTGTTAAGAACCATTGTGTAGAAAATCATGAATTAAGCATCCGAGTTCTAGCCCATATTGAATAATCATGATTGAGTAAGATTAAATATTCATTCAATCTAAGACAAGAATCAAGAATAAATATATAATCTTGTCTCAAGAATAAGTACGATCACAAATCTATTACAATTATCATAGTATAGTCACAGTTTTCCTCGTTACAATTGAAAACAAATAAAAAAAACTACATTACTTGGCTACGGTTTTGCTAGAAAACTCTAGATACCGAATTAGTTGTTCATGGTAGACTGCGACTGCATCGTTGATGTAAAAATGTCCTTGATGGTCTTCTTCTCTAGATCTCTAGGTCTTGAAAGACTCTCTTCTTTGAAAGATATAAATCTATAGAGATAGTACTATGAAAATTATGTAATTGAAAGCTCTCTAGGTCTGGTCCAGACCTTGGTATTTATAGACAAAGTTGAGGGAAATCCTAGTTGCATTAGACTTGTCCCGCTTGGAGTAGGATTCCCCTTTGATGTGTTTCTCTTCAATTATGAGGTAAATTCCTTTATTCTGATGTAGATAGACCTTATACATATCCTTGAAAGTGTTGGACTCGAACACAAAGTCATCCGGATCAAAACGGATCAATTCGGGTCAAACTGGGATTTCTGCCCGAATCTGAAATTTTCAGTTTTTTCCTGCAGACATGTCTCACTCTTTTGATCATAACTGGAGCTACACATATTGGATAAAGGCGTTCTATAGCTTTTTGGAAATCTGACTTCAAGATCTTGATGATATGATTAAGAATCACTCCATTTGGACCTATTTTGACCAATATATGGTCATCCGAAGTTGACTATTATTTTTTCCCTACTATATGCGCCAAACTTCGACCCGAAACATCAAAATTCGACTTTTTGCAATTTTTCATGTTTTCAAACGCCATTTGTTCCTATGGCACGTACTTTGATATATAAGATATGTTTAATGTCCATTTTGCCCTTCGAAATACGTCTCTTGGTTCAAAACTTCGTTTTCTTCTCTTTTTGAGTGGTAACAAACACAACCTTGGTTAATTTACCAAAGTTAGCTTGTTTATTCATTAAGCTCCTAAAATATACTTAGACATGCAAACCGTATAAAAATACCAAATAACGAAATAATACCGAGTTAGGGGCCTAGAATGATCAACATTCGGCACATATCAGTAGATAAACTAATTTAATACGATAAACTAAATCAACAAAAAGTTGGGAAGAGAATAAAACTATGAGATAGGTAGGTAACTAATTCTATTGAATTAAACTAATAAAACAATTTTTTAAAAAAATAATAAATTACATTACTTGGCTAGGGTTTTGTTATAAAACCCAAGATACCAGTTTAGTTGCTCATGGTGGGAGAGATCAACATCGTTCAAGTAGAATCGCCCTTCATGATATTCTGTTCTGGATCTCTAAGTCTTGAATGTCTCCCTTCTTCAAAAGATGTAAATCTCCAGAGATAGTGCTTTGAAAACTATGTATTTGGAGACCCCTTAATTCTAGTTCAGACCTTGGTATTTATATATAAGAAGAGTCCTAGTTCAATTGTAATCGCGTCTTTTTCCAACTACGATTCCTCTTTGTGTGCTCCTCTTGCAATTAGGAGCGAATCTACCCAACATTGGTGAAAATATGTATCCAACACTCTAGGATGTCTTGGAGTGCACACAAAGTCAACCTGGGTCAAAACGGATTAATTTGGGTCAAATTGGGATTTTTGGTCGAATCTGAAGTTTTCGGCTTTTTCTTACAAACATAACTCACTCTTTTGGTCATAACTCGAGCTACGTAACTCTGATTGAGGCATCCATTAGTTAGTTGGAAAGTTAACTTCAAGCTCTTAAGTTTAAACTCAAGAATCACTTAATTTGAAGTTGTTTTGACCGAGTTATGATCGTTTGAAGTTGGATAAAACTTTTGCCTACGCAGACCAATGTGCACCCACCACTCACTAAGCTTAGTTCCTAGTGGTTCGCATAGGTAGGCGTAGGTAAGCGCAAAAATGGACTTTGTAGGCACTTTTTGCTTGTTGTATGCGTTGGTAGGCGTAGCAAAACTCATGAAAACCACTTTTTCGTTTTATTTTCATCCACTTAGACCCATTCACTTCTCTAACAAGATTTCCAAAGTTTGTGACCTGAAAAATGTCCATTTTGCCCTCCAAAATGTATTTTTGGCTCGAAAACTCCACTGTCCTTCTCTTTTCAAATGGCCACAAACACAACCTTGGTTAATTCGCCAAAGTTAGCTTGTTTTCTTCGTTAAGTTCCTGAAACACTTAGACACACATACTGGATAAAAATACCAAGTAATGGGATGATGAGACTTAACAATATCAAGTTAGGGGTCTAGAATGGACAACATTCAGCACCTATCATGTAGCCTCGTGCTTAATGGTTTGCGCAAAAATGGACTTTCCAGACATTTTTTCAACACTGTATGCATTGGTATGCGTAGCAAAAATCATGAAAATTCACGTTTTGCATTTGTTTTCTTCCATTTAGACCCCATTCACTCCTCTAACATGTTTTCCGAAGTTTTGGCTTTGAAAAATATCCGTTTTGCCTCACTGATTGCATTTTTTTGCTTGAAAACTCCACTTTTCTTTTATTTTCAATCGTCCACAAACGCAACCTTGGTTAATTCACCAAAGTTAGCTTGTTTTTTCCGTTAAGCTCCTGAAACACGTTTAGACATGTAAACCGGGTAAAAATAGCAAATAATATAATGATAAGACTTAACAATACCAAGTTAGGGGCCTAGAATATACAACATCGACTTCTATCACACCCCCAAATTTAAATATTGCTAGTCCCTTAGCAATCAGCTCATGAGAAAAACTGAAGCTTTCATGTAATGATTCTACTACTACTCATATTCTACACTAATCCTTTACTTTCGTGAGTGAACTCTCTCTATGGCAAAAAATGTATATTTTTCATACTTTATCATTATTCATTTATTTTCCTATGTATTTTTTCAAAAAAAAATTCAACAATTTCTTTTGTTTCCTCCTTTTTTTTAACAGATGTTGGGCCAATAATTCTCAAGCTAGATAGTTTTAAGGCACTAGGTGATAAAGCACCCCTTAGGCTTACTAATCCAAACCATCTAGGCTCGACTTTTTTTCCAATTCAACTCTTTTTGTTTCATAGCATTTGAAACTTCTTTAACAAAATACTTAAAGATCAACTAATTTAGCCAAAGAGATCGTGTGCATGTGCTTATAGGTCAAAACCGTCCTTCTCGTTTTTTATTTTGACTAATTTATTCACCTATGTAAAATCACATCTCTTCACCAACTCAACCCAATCATTACTCTCATGAGCAGGAACATCGCATCACAATCTAATCATAGATCATAAACTCATACTCAATCAACTTGTAATGCAACACACTCATGCATGAAAAAAAAAAAGAATTTTCTCAAAAAAATTTAATTTTTCAAAAAAAAAAATTATTCATTCCTTTATCCAATAACTAACTATACCTTCCCCCCAAAATTAAATGAAACTATGCCGGCATGGTTCTCAATCGCATCCATGGGAAGAGAATATAGTTACCCTTGAAACACAATTCCGAAATTTTAACTCTTCCCATATGACCTTTCCCCCAAACTTGAATTGAGCTACCTGTAAGGATATTATAACAAAGAACAAATACCCAATATCATAGCAATGGAAAAAATTACTATTTACCAAATTCCGAAAATCATCATTCAATATAGGAAAAGGAATTTTATCTATTTATTTATTTATGAAAGAACTTTGATTTGGCCTTAAGGGCCTACAATCCTATGAATTGAAATTGCAAGAAATTAAATAATATCTTATTCTACAAACCGAGGCTAGAAACTAACTTTCACAGCCTAGGATCAATGTTTAATGTTGTTGGTACGACGTGGCCACTTGCTTTTAACCCGTATCGTACACCCGAATTATCAATCTGACAGATGCTATAAATCCCGGCCCCAGATCAATCTCCTCATATTTCTTCAGTCGCCGACCACACATCTTGAACCTTTCATTCCCAAATCATACCTCTCTGTGGGGGTAAATCGATTTAACTCTATATGGTCCGTCCCATCTTAATCGGATTTTTCCTGGAAACAATTTTAGTTTCAAATTACAGCATCGTCCCTTCTGGCCAAGCTCAAAGAACTTAAGATGAACATGCTTAGCATGATGCACTCTTGTCCGAGCTTTGTAAATTTGAACATCCTTATACGCGTAATTCCGTATCCCCTCACGTTCAGTTATTAATTACGGATCTTTCCAGACATATAACTTATCTACCATGTTTATGTTTAACACTCGCTCGTCTGGAAAAGGATCCTTAAGAAGGGTGTCATCCTTGCTAGGCTCTATGATATTTCGTGGTGAACACCAATTTATGTAGAAAAATAAGTGGAGGCTCAGACGGCTTTCTTAATGCTCTCTCTAGTTGCGAGTACAAAGCAGTTTCTAACGCAACAATAACTTCTGTTAGTCACTAATTTTCCCTAGAGGGGGGGGGGGTGAATAAGTTTTAAGAATATGAACTAACTCCTTTTAATTCTTACTTACAAATTATATCAAAACTTTAAATTAACTTACAAGGTAAATATGCAATGAATATTCCAATTCAATTATAACAATCAATTTACCACAATATAAATTTAGCATGCAAGAACACAAAGTAAGGAGATAGAGATAGAGATATTGACACCGTGATTTTTACGAGGTTCGGTAACTCCTACTCCTCGACTCAAAGAATCCCCTTCCTTGAGATTTTCCCAATCCTCACACTATGGCTCTTCCTTCAATAGGTGGAATAACAAAATCTTTACAAAAGAGCTAACTAGCTCTTCACACAATCAAGAGAACAATCCTCTCTTGATACAATGGGCATCACTCACCCAAGATCACAAATTTGTGTATGCAATCAATATATCACTCAAGAAACAAAAACACTCAAAAAACCCTAAGGTTTTTATGGAAGATGGATCAATATAAGCTCAAGTGTTTTTAGGTGATATTTCAAGAACTCAAGATATATATATTCTCAAAAATTATTTTCAAGAAGAGAATGAGGGCAAAGCTTGAGTTTAAATCTTCAAAATGATTTGAGTGAAAAACGAGATTTATATCTTTCTTGCTATCAAAAGATTTTCCAAAAAGTGCTTGAGAGAAAATAAGAGATGAATGAATTTCAAAAAAAATTCTCACACAAGAACCTTGGGTTTTCAATCCATATCTCTTTCTTTATATAGTGTATCACTAGGGTTAGGAGAGTGTATCTCACCCTAGACATTTTGGAGAGTAGGATCTGAAAAGTAGCGAGCAATATCATTTATTTTTGGGCCAAAATATTGTTTAGAAATACTTTTCCTAAAAATCTTGAAGCACCCAGTCGACTGCCTATCGGCACCCAGTCGACTGCCTCCATGCTTAGATTTAAAATATTTTCCCCAACGACTATGGCCAGTCGACTGCCTCAAGAAGGCCAGTCGACTGCCTCATGAGTCAGTCGACTGCCTTGGACAGGCCAGTCGACTGCCTCAGACAATCAAAAATGTTTATAACTCACTGGTTCATCCAGTCGGCTGGGCCCTAGGCCAGTCAACTGGGTCATAGCCAGTCGGCTGCCATTTCATGGCCAGTCGACTTGGTGACTCCAAGAAAATGTTCAAGGTCCATTTTTGATCCGTTTTGAGTTCGTTTGTTTAATTACTTGAGCTTATAAGACCAATCAACGCATAAGATACCTTGTTACAATATTCTTACCCCGACCTATCTACCCCAGGTCTTGAGTCCAGCTTTTGTTCTTTCTTTGACCTTTTTGTCCTTCTTCGAGTTTGCGCTTGAGTTTCCTTATCGCTTGTCGCTTTTTGGTATTAATAATCTTTCCGAATCATTTATCTGTACTTGCTGAAACACTTAGCTCAAAGTCATATTAGTACCAAACACGGTTTTGAATATTTTGTTAATATCAAAATAAGAGTTATTGTTTGAAATGGAATTTCAAAGCCAATAATCTCCCCCTTTTTTATGTTGACAAAAAATTTCGTGTTTGCTCATAATTGGTGAAGTATCAAGTGATACTCCCCCTCAATGTGTGCATCTTTCATTTTTATTTTCATGCTCCCCCTTAGGAAATAAAATTTGCAATTCGATACTCATTTATGTAATGCATTGAAAGATAATAGAAATAACATAGTTCAATTAAAATTGCAAGTTCGGTACATGTTGTTTTATCCTTACAATGATCCACAAACTGATAAAGCATAAAATAAAACTAAAGATAACACAAACAACAAATATAGGTAACGTCTTATGCTACACAAAATAGACCTATGGCCAAACACCTACAACCCAAAAATTCTCCCCCTATGACGACATAAAAAAGGCGGAGGGTCACGACGAAGTGCATCCATGGCTGTGGTGATGTGGTCGATCTTGTCCTCAAGGCGCTTCAAGTCCTCAGCCGTCTTCTTTTGGGCCTCCTCATCGCGCTTCACGATTTCCAAGATTTGGGTAAGAGCTTCAGGATTTCCCCCGAACCCAAAATTTAGAATATCGAAATCGCTACCAAGAGACGGAAAGAAAGAAGTCGGAGCATCCGGACGAGATGCCTTAGGATGAGGAGCGTCGGGACGAGGAGCAGATGGACCGGCTTGGTCCGAAGGAGGAGCATTCCTAAGATAGACCAACACGCCATCGACATTTTTACCAATGTGCATCTGCTTGAGATGAGTGTTATCCAGAAAAATAGGATTGTGCTCCATAGGCTCGTCACCAAGTGGCACACCGTTCCGACCAAGAAGATACGATAAATGGGTAGGAAAAATAAGTGTGCCTTTCTTCTTGTGGCACTCGAGGATTGCCAAAATGAAGAGGAAAACAAGATTGACCTTTCTACCGGTCATGACACAGTAGACAAGAAAAGCTTCCATAATCGACACAAGACTCCGGCTTCCGGACTTGGGCAAAATGGAATATGTGATAATATTGTGCACAAGTCTAGCCTCGGGAGTAAGCGAGGAAGAAGGAAACTCAGCAATGGTGGTGGTGGCTTTATTTACCGAAATTGCCCGAACGGCTTCAAGAGGATCGAAATCACTCGAAGAGTACCAAATAGATGGACAGTAGTAGGAGATACCACCAGGAGGTAGCCGAAAGACAGTATTAATTACTGCTTCGGTGAACTCAACTGATGTTCCCCCAACATTGGAGCTAAGCTTGGTGGAGAGAAGACATGGTTGAGACGGATTTGTCAGATTGGTGTAGAAGGCTTTGACGGCTCGCGGATAATGCGGAACATCAAGCGCAAGAAAGAAATCCCAACCCATATTTTGAAAAAGATTGAACGTATTTGCGCCAATCTCTTCGCATAAGGATAGAGTCCCTATGCGACTCCGAATAACCTTGCGATGAATGAATTTAGTTTCGAAAAGACGAATACTATCTTCATCATGACCAAGGAGAGCAGAAAGTGACATCGGACCAGATTCAGGTTCTGAATCAGTGTCCTCATGAATAGGGGACGAAGGTGGAGGAGGTGCAGCCGAAGAGCTTCCACCCCTACGGGCGTGTTTCTTGATGTGCACAATATTGGGAGCCATGAGAGAGATGAGAACCAAGAAGATTGAAAGCATTTTGAAAAGAAGAAGAAGAAAAATCGTGAAATTTGAGAGAGAAAAGGAAAACTGTGAAAATAGATATATATATATATATATATATGTATATATATGAATATATATGAAGATGAGAGTGGTGATGATGGAGGAGAGGATCTTGGTGTAGTGGGGATGTGGTTTAAAGATGATTAAATGGCGTGAAGGAAGGAAGAGATGGGAGAAATCGTGGAGAGAGTAGAGAGAAGACGAAGGGAAAGAAGAAATAAAAACTTGGTTCCCGCAGAGGCAGTCGACTGGCCATATGGAAACAGTCGACTGGCTCATGACCTAGTCGACTGGCCTAAGGAGACAGTCGACTGGCTGAAGTTGAATAAAATCACAAAAACTCTCTGGTTGATCCAGTCGACTGGCCGTATAAGAGGCAATCGACTGACCCTCAAAAAAAAATTTCGAAAATATTTTAAATTTTGAAAGCCGAGATCGTGATTGAGATTTTGTGAAAATTAACTGATTACTTCAAAATCCATGGCCATTCCTAATTCCCTACGAATTTTTGAAAATGGTTCGTCCGAGAGGGGTTTAGTAAAAATATCCGCCAATTTATTTTTAGTGTCAATAAAAACCAATTCAACGTCACCTTTAGCTACGTGATCCCGTAAAAAATTATGCCTAATCTCTATGTGCTTTGTGCGAGAGTGTTGAATAGGATTCTTCGAGATACAAATAGCACTAATGTTATCACATTTAATAGGTACACGATTGAAAACTAGTCCAAAATCAAGTAATTATTGCTTAATGTAAAGAGTTTGAGCGCAACTACTACCGGCCGCAACGTATTTGGCTTCAGCCGTAGACAAGGCAACGGAATTTGCTTTTTACTTGACCATGAAACTAAAGAGTGACCTAGAAAATGACATGTACCACTTGTGCTTTTCCTATCCACTTTACAACCCGCAAAATTGGCATCCGAATAACTAGTGAGATCAAGTGAAGTGCCACGTGGATACCATAGTCCTAAGTTAATCGTCCCATTAAGATAGCGAAAAATTCATTTTACGGCTAGCAAGTGATATTCTTTAGGACAACATTGAAAGCGAGCACATAAGCATACACTAAACATAATATCCGGTCTACTAGCAGTTAAATAAAGTAAACTTCCTATCATGCCTCTATATTTAGTAATATCAACATATTTTCCATTTTCATCTTTGTCGAGTTTAATAGAGGTACTCATAGGAGTAATGGCATGTTTGGCTTCCTCCATACCAAATTGTTTTAGCAAATTTTTAGTGTACTTAGATTGACTAACAAATAAGCCATCCAAGCTTTGCTTGATTTGCAATCCTAAGAAGAAGTTCAACTCACCCATCATACTCATTTCAAATTCGTTTTGCATACTAGATGCGAAATCTTTGCAAAGGGAAGTATTTGTTGATCCGAATATAATATCGTCAACATATATTTGGATAATCAACAAATCATTCTTGACAATTTTTGTAAAGAGAGTGTTGTCAACTTGGCCTTTAGAAAATCCTTTTTGAAGTAAAAAATCACTAAGTTGTTCATACCAAGCTCTAGGAGCTTGCTTTAACCCGTACAATGCTTTAGATAATTTGTAAACATGATTTGGAAAAAGTTCATTTTCAAAGCCGGGTGGTTGCTTTACAAACACTTCTTCATCTATAGTTCCATTTAGAAAAGCACTTTTGACATCCATTTGATAAAGAATGAAATTTCTAGATGATGCAAATGCAAGAAGCATTCTAATCGCTTCTAATCTAGCTACGGGTGCAAAGGTTTCATCATAGTCAATGCCTTCCTCTTGATTGTAACCTTGAGCTAACAATCTTGCTTTATTTCGAATAATCACTCCATTTTCATCCTTTTTATTTCGAAAAACCCATTTAGTGCCTATTATAGTTTGATGTGTGGGTTGAGGGACTAAATGCCAAACTTGATTGCGTTCAAATTGATTTAGTTCCTCTTGCATAGCCATGATCCAAGAATCATCACATTGAGCTTCGTGGAAGTTCTTGGGTTCAATATTGGACACAAAAGCCATATGGTTGCATAAGTCTCTAAGTTGAGATCTTGTGCTAACACCTTGTGAAGGGTTACCTATGACTTGGTCAAGAGGATGGTTGTGCACAATCCTCCAAGATTTAGGAATTGAGCAAGTCAAGTCATCATTAGATTGATTTCCAACTTTACTCTTATCCATTTGCCTACTTGATGAGTTGGAGATATTGGGATTATTGAAACTATCCTCAATCCCTACAACTTCATCATCATCTAGGTCAACTTTAGGTGAGGGTAGAGGTGGTGATTCATCAAAAACAATATGGATAGACTCTACCATGGTTAAATTCATTTTATTAAAGACTTTAAAGGCTCTACTTGTTGAGGAATAACCTAAGAAAATTGCTTCATCCGATTTGGAGTCAAATTTTCCTAAGTTATCTTTATCATTTAAAACAAAACATTTACAACCAAACACCTTGAAATACCCAATATTGGGTTTTTGACCATTCCACAACTCATACAGAGTTTTACCCAATTTCATTCGAATGATAACTTTATTCATAACATGACAAGCGGTATTTACCGCTTTCGCCCAAAGGCTTCTGGGAAGGTTGTGTTCATTTAACATAGTTCTAGCCATTTCTTGTAAAGATCTATTCTTCCTTTCAACTATCCCATTTTCTTGAGGAGATCTTGGAGCCGAGAGATCATGAGATACACCAAATTCATCACATAATTTCTCTAGATCTTGATTGTCAAATTCTCTACCCCTATCACTTCTAATTTTCTTAATTTTCAAATCTTTTTCATTTTGAATGACTCTATAAAATTTATCAAGAATGGAGTGAGTTTCATTTTTATGAGCAAGAAAATGAACCCAAGTAAATCTAGAGTAGTCATCGACTATAACTAGTACATAGAGTTTCCCGGCTAAGCTAGCCATTCTCTCCGGACCAAAAAGGTCCATATGAAGTAGCTCTAAAGGTCTAGAAGTGGTGATATCTTTCTTTCTCTTGAAATAAGATTTCACTTGCTTACCTATTTGACATGCACTACATATTTTATCTTTTGAAAAATTAGTCTTCGGGAGGCCTTTGACTAATTCATTTTTCGATAAACGTTGAATGAGGTCCATACTAGCATGTCCTAAGCGTCTATGCCATAACCAACTGTTTTCACTTGATGTGACAAAGCACTTAACATCTTGTTCATTTAATTCACAAAACAACATAGTATATAAATTTTCGTTTCTCTTTGCATTGAACAATTGTTTTCCATCTTTCTCAACTATGCATGCATTTGACCTAAAGATAACATCATAACCTTTGTCACAAAGTTGGCTAATACTAAACAAGTTATGCTTCAAACCATCAAATAAAAGTACGTTATCTATAGCTAGAGAAGAAGATATACCAATGGATCCAATTCCAACAATTTTGCCTTGTGAGTTGTCTCCAAAAGTAACGCTTCCTCCTTCATAAGATTTTAAAGACATGAATTTCGATTTGTCCCCCGTCATGTGCCTTGAACATCCGCTATCAAGAAACCATCTTTCTTTTGAGGCAGACTTCAAGCATACCTACAAAACAACGTTACGTGACTTTTATTGGTACCCAATCTGTTTTGGGTCCATTATGGTTAGAAAGAAATGAAATAGTTCCTTTAGGAACCAAAAATGATTTAGTTACCGAGTTTTCTTTTGCAAGTAGAGATGCAATGGTTCCTTTTGGAATCCAAAATATTTTTGAGACAATTTTCTTCTTCTTTCTTAGATAACATGCATTTGCTTTATGACCCTTTTTCTTGCAATAGTAACATGTAACATGATTGTGATCAATTGAGGTTGAGAGAGAAGATTGTCTTGAAAAAGTATGCCTTAATGATTTTCTTTTCTTCAATAAGAGTGCATCTTTGTTGAATGCATCATATCCTAAGCCGCATTTGTCAAAAGAGTTTCTTTGTCTTCCTAACATGATGCTCAAATTTTCTTTTCCTTTTGTGAATTTTGCTAAGATGTTTATTTGATCATCAATAGTCTTTTTCAACAAAACATTTTTCTCTTCTATCTTAATAATTTTGTCATTTGTTGCATTTAAATCAACTACGGTGAGGCAAGTAGAATTACATGAGGATTTAGATTTCTTAAGCAAACTATGTTTCTTAGCTAGTTTTTCAAACTCATCATACAAATTTTCAACTGCATCTTGTAATTCATTATGGGAAAATAAAAGCTCATCATATGACAAAATGGACTTATCTAATGCATGTAAATTTAAATATACCTCATCTTCATTTGCCATGAGGCAAAGATTTGTAATTTCCTCACCATTTTCTTCCTCATCCGAATCACAAGAGTCATAGTCGTCCCATGTTGCATTCATGGCCATCTTGTTTGGCCTTTTCTCGTTCTCCTTTTTGGGCTTAAAACACTCATTTCTATAGTGTCCCGGTTTTCCACAATTGAAGCAAGTAATGGACTTCTTCTTGTTTGTCTCTCATCTTGGTTCGTTGCTCTTTATGAACCTCCGACCTTTAGCCTTCTTTCGTTGAAGAAATCTCTTGAATTGTTGAGTGATCAAGGCAATGTCTTCATCTACCTCTTCTTCGATTTTCTCATTTGCTTCATTTTTAGTGGAAGCTTGCAAGGCTATACCTTTTTTAGATTTGGCGTCTTCTTCACGAGACTTAAAGTAATTTCCCATGTAAGGAGTGACCCAAAAATCTCATCGAGACTCATTGTGCTAAGATCATGCGTTTCTTTAATAGCCGTCACTTTCGCATCCCATTTGACCGGAAGGCTTCTAAGGACTTTGCGTGCCGCATCGGATCTAGGAATAATTCTACCAAGATGCTTTAGTCCATTCAAAATATTAGTGAAACGAGACATCATATAATTGATATTTTCATCTTTTTTCATGGCAAAATAATTCATATTCATGCATAAGTATATCAATTTTAGATTCTTTAACTTGAGTAGTTCCTTCATAAGTAACTTCAAGTTTATCCCGCATTTCTTTGGCCGTGGAGCAAGTAGAGACGCAATTAAATTCATTTGGACTTAAGGCACAATTTAGATTAACCTTAGCTTTGGCATTAAAAGACATAAGTCTACGCTCATCATTGTCCCATTCATTGGGAAATTTGGGGATAGTTTTTCCATCAACTACTTTGGTTATAGTGAAAGGTCCATCGACAATAACTAGCCAAATTTGATAATCAATAGCTTGAAGAAAGTCTATCATTCTAGTCTTCCAATAACTATAGTTTGAACCATCAAACCATGGGGGCCTATTGTTTGATTGTCCTTCTACATGAGTGACTATGTTTGAGACCATGATCGTTCTCTAAGACGGTTAAGTATAAAACAAGTAGAGATTAGGCTCTGATACCAATTGTTAGTCACTAATTTTCCCTAGAGGGGGGTGAATAGGGTTTAAGAATATGATCTAACTCATTTTAATTCTTACTTACAAATTATATCAAAACTTTAAATTAACTTACAAGGTAAATATGCAATGAATATTCCAATTCAATTATAACAATCAATTTACCACAATATAAATTTAGCATGCAAGAACACAAAGTAAGGAGATAGAGATAGAGATATTGACACAGTGATTTTTACGAGGTTCAGTAACTCCTACTCCTCGGCTCAAAGAATCCCCTTCCTTGAGATTTTCCCAATCCTCACACTATGGCTCTTCCTTCAATAGGTGGAATAACAAAACCTTTACAAAAGAGCTAACTAGCTCTTCACACAATCAAGAGAACAATCCTCTCTTGATACAATGGGCATCACTCACCCAAGATCACAAATTTGTGTATGCAATCAATATATCACTCAAGAAACAAAAACACTCAAAAAAACCCTAAGGTTTTTATGGAAGATGGATCAATATAAGCTCAAGTGTTTTTAGGTGATATTTCAAGAACTCAAGATATATATATTCTCAAAAATTATTTTCAAGAAGAGAATGAGGACAAAGCTTGAGTTTAAATCTTCAAAATGATTTGAGTGAAAAACGAGATTTATATCTTTCTTGCTATCAAAAGATTTTCCAGAAAGTGCTTGAGAGAAAATAAGAGATGAATGATTTTCAGAAAAATTTCTCACACAAGAACCTTGGGTTTTCAATCCATATCTCTTTCTTTATATAGTGTATCACTAGGGTTAGGAGAGTGTATCTCACCCTAGACATTTTGGAGAGTAGGATATGAAAAGTAGCAAGCAATATCATTTGTTTTTGGGCCAAAATATTGTTTAGAAATACTTTTCCTGAAAATCCTGAAGCACCCAGTCGACTGCCTCCATGCTTAGATTTAAAATATTTTCCCCAACGGCTATGGCCAGTCGACTGCCTCAAGAAGGCCAGTCGACTGCCTCAGGCAATAAAAAATGTTTATAACTCATTGGTTCATCCAGTCGGCTGGGCCCTAGGCCAGTTGACTAGGTCACAGCCAGTCGACTGCCATTTCATGGCCAGTCGACTGGGTGACTCCAAGAAAATGTTCAAGGTCCGTTTTTTATCCATTTTGAGTTCGTTTGTTTAATTACTTGAGCTTATAAGACCAATCAACGCATAAGATACCTTGTTAGAATATTCTCACCCCGACCTATCTACCCCAGGTCTTGAGTCTAGCTTTTGTTATTTCTTTGACCTTTTTGTCCTTCTTCGAGTTTGCGCTTGAGTTTCCTTATCGCTTGTCGCTTTTTGGTATTAATGATCTTTCCAAATCATTTATCTGTACTTGCTGAAACACTTAGCTCAAAGTCATATTAGTACCAAACACAGTTTTGAATGTTTTGTTAATATCAAAATAAGAGTTGTTGTTTGAAATGGAATTTCAAAGCCAACAACTTCCAAATTAGATCGTTGATGATCCTGTCAAGTTTCAAAGTTTGCATCCGACCTTTTCATCACAGTTTCCAAATCATCCTTCACTAGAATCTTAGGTACAACTTCTTCGACCATCTCATCAATCTCATCTACACTAAAACACTGTTGGTTCAGGTATTTGATGATTGGTATCAAAGACATTCATCCTAAGCTTCATATTTCTAAATGAAATGTCTATTGCTTAGGTTTTACAATTAATGCACGCATTAGCTGTCCTAAGAATGGTCTTCCTAAAACTACTAGAATATGCCTCTTAAGAGTGTGGACAGGTTCTATATCTAAAATCACAAAGTCTACTGGAAAGTAGAAGTTATCCATTTGGACTATCACATTTTCCACTATCCCCCTCGGTTGTTTGATTGAGCCATCAGCCAATTTAAGTATAATCAAGGTTGGAGATAGATCTCTTAACCATAGTTGTTGATAAACTGAGTAATGTAGTAAATTAACATGCGCACCTAGGTCAAGAAGACTGAAAGGTGGCACGGGAGGTTGGGCTCACCAAGGATTTTCTTCTTGAGCATACTTTTGATTACACCAACTTTCGAACCGGATAAAAATTCAGATCAAGTGTCGGGATATTGGTGAAGAGGATGTTGAGGCCATTGTTGACTCCGGTGTTGCTCGTGTACTACCTGGAGATGGTTCGCAAATTTTATCACAACATAGTTAATGATGTGGCGATCGAATTGTCCTCGACAGTGAGGGGTCGGAATTTTATGATTGACTCGACCCTCATTGTAGCAGTGTGGGGTATACCGGACGAATGTCTAGAATATTTGAAAGATAAATTTTGACCACATTCGGAGCCAATCCCCAACGTCCATGAAATAGTTTGACAGATGTGCGATGGGCATTACGGGGATCCGAAGAGCGCAACTTATGCGGGGAAGCGATATTTTCCCCAGAGATTATGGTTCCTCGATATTGTGCTCTAGGAACAGGTCTACCCCCGAGGTCAAGACACCGAGAGGAGAGGTCTTCTTCTGGAGGTGATGTATTATTTCTTTGCATGTTATTGGGTCTCGATTCTGCATGTTATAGTTCATATCCCGAAGACCGTGCTGCAGGAGCTCTTCGATAAGGCGACGGTGAGGCCGAAGAAGTGGTTACTCCCATTTCCTTCTCTGATCACCCATATTTTACGACATCTTGATATTTAACCGGTTGAGGGAGAGGTGGTGTGTGACGTTGACTCACTGATTGCATATGGAGTCTTTAGCCGTTCTCATGGCAAGATAAGTCATGCCATTGCGGAGGCGGCTAAGGAGGAGGAGGATTCTGAGAGTGACGCAGAGGGAGACAAATAGGGTGGCAATGGTGATGAGGCTATAGATAAGGAGATGCCTCAGGCCCCTAGGCAGAGAGTGACTGTGACTTTGTTTAGGGAGCAATATGATGATATAGTAGCCCGTCAGGAGCGGTTAGAGGGAGAGCAGATAAAGATCAGGCAGAGATAACTCGTGGATTTCAGGCCATCATGGAGCGACTAGGCGTATGCTCTACTTTTCATCCACCACCGTCGTCTTAGAGTAGGATCTCTAAAGTATGATCACAAGCCGACATAGATGTACGTTCTATATATTGCCTTAGACCGAGCTGTGATTCAATATTTTTGTAGTTTGTATTTTGATTTTTTTTTCTTTTTAATTTTGTTTTTGTATTCCATTTCCCTATGAATTTAGAAAATTAATGAAAATTGATATTTTGTTAATTAATGGGAAAATTATTTGTATTATCTATTTTCATTATGAGATATAATGAAATAAGTTTGGGGGAGGGATACAATTTCTATAAAACTATTTTTATAAAAAGTTCATATTTATATTTATATATGTTTCACTAATTTTATAATAAATATTTAGTTTACTTTTATTTAAAAAATAAAAATAAATATAAAAATAATATTTTAAAATATGTATATATTTATACTGACTTTTATATATATATTATGTATAATTTTTATTAATATATTTTAAAGAATAAAAAGAGTTTTTGAAAAACATTTATTTATTTTTGTATAGGAACTACCGAGTACTCGGTGACTTCTGGAAAAACTATATTTTTTCTAAATTTCAAAAATTAATATCTATAATTATGTATTTTTATTTTCTTTTCAAAATAGGATTTTGACTGACTTATATAATATAGTATATATTTTTAGTAAATTATAATAAAGAAAAAAGAATTTTATGAAAAATTTCCATAAATATGAAATCATTTTCAATTATGGACAATTTTACATTAAATCTTATTTCCTTTTCAAAAATTTCCATTCTTACAACTTTTATTCCAGATTTCTGCTGTAAATTGAATCATTCTTCTCCTAGAAAGGACTTGGATCTAAATCTATAAATATAGGGTTTCTTCCCTTCATTCTTCCACACCTTATTCATTATTCTTATAAAAATTATTAGTAAAACTATTATGGCTATTGGAAGTTTGACAAAGAAGGAGATAAAGGAGGCTACCCCAAAGGGTGATCCCCTTGCTGATTACAACATCAAGTATGGGCGTGTCTTCTATAAACATATTACAAATGATTTTTTGGAAATCATGACGGATCGATCATTCAATGAGCGTAAATTAGAGAGGCTTTACAAATCAATGAACATAAGAGCTTTTCTTAACATTGTGCGTGATTTATATTACAATATGAGGTATGATGTTAAGGGTGAAAGAGGTTTGATAGCTCGAACTACTATGCACTACAATTTAAGATCTATTGATGTCACTCCTGAGGCTATTGCAAAAGCATGGGGACTCCCTCATGAATTATCATCTGAGCTTGATGGTAAGTTTCGCCTTATCCCATATCCGATTCCTTTTTTTCATGATATGGTGAAAGAAATTTGTAGTGGACTTGAACATCTACCAACTCAAATTTGGATTCAAAAGATGGATTTAAATCTGGAGTTTTGGTATATTGATGGGATTTTGAATGCACAAGCATGTCCTAGGGATAAAGGTAGGAATATTTATCTAGAGATGGTATATGTGATTTATTGCTTTAAGAAGGGATTTTGGGTTTCTATACCAGAATTGATATATGATAAGATGATGGAGTGTTGACACACTCTTGAACATAATTCATACTCCTCAATACATACAAATATTAAGTTATTCTTTCCTTTTCTCATCACGACATTAATTGAAGATCAATTGGGTGAATTTTTGGATGTTACTGAAGAACCAATGCATACCACTCGGAAGAAAATTGATCATGATAAGTTCTTTAGTAAATCATCCATCTACGAGCTAAGAAATTGGTGGGAGAAGGGATTCAACACATGAACCAATGATTTTGCTGAATGTGGCTAATAGGAATAAGGAAAATTCGTAGGATTAAGGGAATAGATGTAGAATTTTCTTTTTAAGTATTGTTATTTTTGTTTTTCCCACCAAATCCATTTAGGATTGGTTTTATCTTTTGTTTTTTATTTATATTTTTCTGTAATTTTGATTTGTATAGGATTGTAAGCCCCTAAGGCCAAATTATGTGTGCTTTTATTAATAAAATTATATTCCCTTAAAATAGTGCTTCATGTTTTATATTCCGGGTTACTTAATTATTATCTCTTTACTTGATATGATCTTGGGTATTGCATATTATTTTATGTTTTAATAGATCATCCAAAACAAGTTTGGGGGAGATACGAGTACTACAATGCAAAGAACGAAATTTCACCTTAAGGACGATAACAATTTCTTCATTTATTTATTTGTTTTTAGACTATGAGGACATGGTCCACTTTAAGTTTGGGGGGGAGGGGGAATTAGTTATTTTCTAATGTATTAAGGGAATGAGAAAAATAAAAATTTTGAAAATTTTGTTAAGTTCTTCATTCGAAATATGTGATTGATGTCAAGTATGAGTTGATTTGTGTACATGTTATAACTAGAAAGATATTATGTATACAAATACCCCACTCATGAGTATGTAATAGTTTGATTAAATTGAATTTTTAAGAGGTAGTCCACATGAGTGAATAGATGAGTGAAATTGAAACCGAGAATGATAGTTCTGACCTATAAACACATGCACATGTTCTCTATGGGACAACTATTGACCTTTGACTATGTAGTTGAAAAAATAGATTTGTTTCAATGACAAATGGAGAATGGGAGTACTAAAGAATAAATATAAACATTATGGAGAAAATATGAAAATATGAAAAAATAAAATAAAAATACAAACACCAAAAAACAGTTCTTCAATCCATAAAAAGGGGAGAAAATTGATGAACATAAATCCCATGGAAGAAGCTCGGGTCCAGTTGGTTGGGACTAAAAATCCGCGCTGGAAAGTTCGGATACTTAGAAAGACAAAAAGGGATAAAAATGAAAAAAATATAGTGAAGTCGTGTCATGACAAAGATTGATCAATGAAGTAGAAGAAGGGAGATTAGTCTACCAAAGAAAATGTTCACAAAAATACGGAAGATTGTGTGGATCGGCTGTAGAGATTAATAAGTTTATTTCATTACTGTGGGGACCATTCTTTTAAGTTTAATTCATAAAAATTGTTACTTATAAGTGAGTGGGGATAACTTGTATGCATTTTACTCTGACGACATTATAACATTACATGATTTAATGATTACTTGATATGATCATACAAGAATGAAAAATGAAAGAATTTGTGGGTAGTATATTTAACCCTCACGAGACATCACTCGTCTACCCGGTATTGCCGAGGGATTTAAAAGGCTTGTTACACATGCTAAGTGTAATCGTACACCTTCACGAAAAAAAAGGTTAATTTGTTAGTTTAGATAGATTTAAATTTCTATACTAAAAATACAATCATCACAAATTTTGAAAATTTTCTATTAAAGTGATTGCTAAGGGACTAGCAATGTTGAAGTTTGGGGGCTTGATAAGAGCCAAATATCATACATTTAAGACTCCTAATTATGCATATCAATATAATTATATTGGTGTTTTTATACGGTTTTCGTGTTTTAAGACATTTCAGGCGATGTTATGTAAAACGAGTTTAATTTGGTGAATTAACTAGATTTGTGACTCAAGATTGTTTGAGAGCCAAAATCATGGATAAAAGACCTATAAAGGACCAAAAATAAGTCAATGATGCAAAAGGAGTGAAGAAGAATGAAGCCGAGAAGAGAAACGAAGCAAAGAGGATGAAATGTAAAAATCAAGGTGAAGAACTACCAAGTACTCGGTATGTGCGAAAGTCAGTGAATTTGCGCGGAGTGATGAAAATCCACCAGAGAGTTTTGGCTCACTTGCACTCATTTGCGCACAAAACTGAAACCACCGAGTATTTAGTGAAGATAAATACGGCCAGACAAGTCAACAACTTGTATATGCACCTATGGGACCCGTTTCAGTCAGAATCAGCAGAGAATGATCTCTAGGTTATTTTGGATGCAATATTAACCATATTTGATGAGATTATATACCATTCTTCAAGATATATCATGATACACATTTCTGACTTAACCGTGGAACAATCAGATTACCAAACAAAGACGTCTCTTTTTCTATAAAAGAGAAGGGTCTCCTTTATAGTTAAAAAGGTTGGTCTTTGGTCTTGGGTTAATAGAGATTCTTGGAGATTGAGCAAGAGATCGATAGAAGAACAACCATGAAGGGCGCGTCTATATCAACAATGTAGGCAACTACAACCATGAACAACTAAACCGGTATCTAGGATTTTTAACAAAATCCTAGCTAAGTAATGTCGACTCTTTCTTATTTTAATTGTATAAGGGGAAACTGAAGGACACATATGTCATGATTGTGTAGATGAGTGATTACGTTTGATTTTATATAAAATTCTATATTTATTCTATGTTTTATCTTAGTTTGAATGAATGATTGATTTTACACAATCATGATTATTCAATATGGGCTAGAATTCAGATGTTTAACTCATGATTTTCTACACAATAATGGTTATTAACATGCAATCTTGATTTAGACAGACCATGCTTAAAAGAGATAACTAGTGACATATTTTTAATTTATGTTAGTAGGAGTAGTTAAGAATAGATGCATGTATAAGTTATGCTTGATTAGAGATGGCTTGTGACAATGATGGATTAATTGTACCTTTTTTGGGATTAGGGTTTTGTCAATGTTTGTGACCCTATATCTTATTCACACATGATGGACCCCCCTTTACAATTGAATGAATTAGAGAATATGTTATATGGTTAGTGGTGGAGTTAGAAATACCCTAGATCTTTATCTCCATTGTTCATAACTAAAACCAATTATCTATCCTATTTATTTTATGTTATTTTATTTCTTGTTAATTAATCATAGGAAACCAAACAAATAATTATCTTTAATAATTTAGTTATAATAATTACAAAAGAGTTAAAGAATCATTAGTCTCTGTGGATTCGATATACCCTATCTAATCTATACTATATTGTCATTGATTTGTGCACATGTGATAGGGAAAACTATGTCAAATTTAAGGACTTATTTGCACACACTATTATCACTATTATTATTTATTACCCAAGCCTAGTAGGCTAAACTAATCAAGGTTTGGCCACCGATCAATGTGTTTTCCTCATCGACCAGGTCCATTTTTATCTAATCGTACCCCGAATAAGTATCAAGGAAAGTTAATCGCTCGTAGCTGGTGGTAGCATCCACTATCTAATCAATTTTTGGCAAGGGAAGCTATCCTTCGGGCATGCCCTATTCAGGTTAGTAAAATTAATACAAACTCTCCACTTACCATTATTTTTATGGACAAGTACGATGTTGGTAAACCAATCGGGGTACTTGACTTCCCTGATGAACCCTGTCTGGAGCAATCAAGATATTTCTTCTATTATGATCTGGTTCATGTCTGTCCCCATGCGCCCCTGTTTTTGCCTGATTGGCCTACATTTGGGTCAACATGTAGGGGCTGTTGGGCAATAGTGGGATCAATACTGGGTATATCTATATATCCCCATGCAAATACATCAGAGTTGTTCTGTAAACACTAGGTCAATTTTTTTAATTCATAATTAGTAAGATTTGTACCTACAAAAGTAACTCTTTCGGGCTTATCGGGTATTATGGATACTGGTTATAAAGGCTCGACCACAATTGGGGTACCTGAGTCCTCTTCCTTCAGTTGTTATTTAGGGTCTGGACCCCGATCCTCAATGCAGATCTCCTTCGGGCTTTTCTCTTTCCTTATCTTCTTTAGGGTAACAACATAACACTCTTTTGTAGTCACCTGATCTCCTTTGATGTCGATGACGTTAAACTCGTTCGAGCCTATGCAACTCATCATCTGATGTAGGGTTGAGAGTATTTCTTGCATTCGATGGATCCATCCCCTTCCCATGAGCAAATTATAAGACGACTTCACATCTACTATGACAAAAGTTTCTAATAGGGTCCTTTGAGTAACAAATACCGATAGTTGGACTTCCCTGATTGGTTCAACATGCTTTCCATCGAATTCTGCAATAGGGCTTCGAGAGGTCACAACTTCACTTAGACTGATTTCAAGTTTCTCGAAGGCCCATTTGGTGATGATGTTTGCATTGCTTCCTAGATCAATCATGACTCATTTAACCAGGCAATTGGCCACCATCAATGTAACAAACAACGGGTTATCGTGAGGGGTCTGGATGTTTTGAAGGTTTGCAGTAGAAAAACATAATCTGTGTTTCACCTGTCTGATGGTGGACTTCATTCACTTTGCTAATTTTCCTCATCTTTCGAGCTCAACGCAACTGAGCCATGTTGACTCCTTCCATTTCTTTAAAGGTGGGGCCACCGAGAATCATGTTGATAATTTCGACTGGCATGCAGGTGCGGGATTCCGGGGGGCGTTGGGTGCTTGCTGATCGAGCCTCAGTCTGTCCCGCTAGATGTAATCCCGGAGCTCACCTCGAAGTATCATTGCCTCTGTTGGCCTTGAAATTTACTTTCGGCAAATAATACCAAAGTTGATGATAACAAACCATTAAAGTGTGTTTGAAACTAATGAAAAATCAAGTTATGTGTTTCAGCAAAAGACAGGAAAAGAACTCGAAAATTTGCTTGGAAAGAAAGCTTACACAAAAGTGAAAAAGCGAAAAAGAAATTGAAGCTTGAAAACAGAAAATGACCAAATGATCAACGAAAAGGCAAAATTCGAAGACTCAAGACTCGGGGTAGATATGTCAGGGTGCGATCATTGTAACAAGGTATTTTATGTGTTGGTAAAATCTTATAAGCTCAAGTGATAAATTAACCGAACTCAAAATGAACGAAAAATGAATTCAAAATCAATTTTCTTTTGGGTCATAGTCGACTAAGACTTATCATATAGTCGACTAAACCATGACGAAAGTTAGGGTCTCATTTCAAATTGAGCTATAATCGACTAAACATTTCATATAGTCGACTAAACTGCCTTGTAGTCGACTAAACCCTCTGATGTAGTCGACTAAAGCATGATGAAGATAAACTGGAAATTTAAATCTTCGTATAGTCGACTAAGATCTTTGAGTAGTCGACTAAAGACATCCATATAGTCGATTAAGACCCTCTGTATAGTCGACTGAAGGAAGACGATGATTTAAGATTCTTTTGATAAACTGTATAGTCGACTAAAGCCTTTTATGTAGTAGACTAAGACATTGTTTTTCTGAATCTTTACAAAAGATTTTGCTCATCACTTGAGCCAACTTTTTTAACCTTTTTGAAACGGCTCTTGTCTCCTCTTTAATAGTGAGATCCAATCTCAAAACCCCAATGCCTCCATATAAATAGAAAGAGATGTGGGGTTGTAAGAGTGTGGTTTTATGTGAGAAAAACATAAGTCTTCATCTTATTGTCTAAACACTCCTTGTAAAAGTCATTGAAGGCAAGAAACAAAAAGCTTGATTTTCTACTCAAATTTTTTGAAGCTTCAAACTCTAGTATCTTTCCTTATTCTCTAAATCTTATTCATTGATTCTATCCTTTGAGAATAAAAATCTAGAGTTGTTGAAACATCACCAAAAATACTTGAGCTTATATTGATTCATCTTCCATAAAAACCTTAGGGTTTTTGAGTATTTTTGTTATTGAGTGATACAATTAATTACATACCATTTTTGTGATCGTGGGTAAGTGAAGTCCAACATTTTCAAGAGAGGATTGTACTCTTGATTGAGAGACGAGCTTGTGAGCTTATGTTGTAAAGGTTTGTCATTCCACCTGTGAAGGAAGGGCCATAATGAAAGGATCGGGAAAAGTCTCAAGAAGGGGTTCTTGAGCCGAGGAGTAGGAGTTACCGAACCTTAAAAAAATCATGGTATCAATCTCTCTATCTCTTTTTCTCTATTTCAATATTGTGCATGCTATAATAATCTTGTGATATTTGCTAGATCATTTAAATTGAATTTATCTTTGAAATAATTACTTGATTCTTAAAGTAGTTGTTAATTTGATATAACCTGCTTTAATTTCTGAAAAGATTGAAATAGATTTTTGAACACCCTATTCACCTCCCTCCCTTTAGGGTCAATTAGTGACTAACAATTGGTATCAGAGCCTAATCTCTATCCGTTTTAGACTTAATCGTCTTAGAGAACGATCATGGCCTCAAATTTAGTCATGCACGTTGAAGGACAATCTAACAATAGGCCCCCATGGTTTGATGGTTCAAACTATAGCTATTAAAAGACTAGAATGATAGATTTTCTTCAAGTTATTGACTACCAAATTTAGCAAGTAGTCATTGAAGGTCCTTTTGTGTTAACCAAAGTTGTTAATGGAAAAACCGTTCCCAAATTACCCAATGAGTGGGATAATGATGATCGTAAGCTTATGTCCTACAATGCTAAAGCCAAAGTAAATTTAAATTGTGCATTGAGTCCAAATGAATTTAATCATGTATTTACTTGTTCAATGACTAAAGAAATGTGGGATAAGATAGAAATAACTTATGAAGGTACCTCTCAAGTACGAGAATCTAAAATTGACATATTTATGCGTGAATACGAATTATTTGCCATGAAAGATGATAAAAATGTGAATTCAATGATGTCTCATTTTACTAATATTTTGAATGGACTAAAGCATCTTGGTAGAATTATTCATAGATTTGATGCGTCATGCAAAGTTCTTAGAAGTCTTCCAGCCAAATGGGATGCAAAAGTAACGGCAATCAAATAAGCACATGATCTTAACACCATGAGTCTTGATGAGATATTCGGATCTCTTCTCACTTGGGAAATCACATTAAAATCTCGTGAAGAAGACACCAAGCTAAGAAAAGGTGTAGCTTTGCAAGCCTCTACCAAAAGTGAAGCCAATGAGCTAGTTGAAGAAGAGGTGGATGAGGACATTGCATTGATCACCCAAAAATTCAAGAAATTCCTTCAAAGAAAGAAAGTGAACGGTGGAAGATTCATAAGGAGAATCGAGCAAAGAGGCGACTCTAGCAAAAGGGAATCCCCAACTTGTTTCAATTGTGGAAAACCGGGACACTATAGGAGTAATTGTTTCAAGCTCAAAAAGGAGAACGAGAAAAGGCCAAACAAGATAGCTATGAATGCTACATGGGACGACTATGACTCATGTGATTCGGATGAGGAGGAAAATGGCGAGAAAATGACAAATATTTGTCTCATGGCAAACGAAAATGAGGTACATTTAAATTGACACGCATTAGATAAATCCAAATTATCGTATGATGAACTTCTCTTCACTTATAATGAATTGCAAGATGCATTTGAAGATTTACATGATGAATTTAAAAAATTAGCTAGCAAACATATTCTACTTAAGAAAGCTAAATCTTTATATAGTTATACTAATTCCAACTTATTTGATTCATGCAATGACAAAAGTATTGATAAAGAAGATCAAATAAATGTCTTAGCAAAGTTTACAAAAGAAAAAGAGAATCTAAGCATTATATTAGGAAGACAAAGAAGATCATTTGATAAAAGTGGTCTAGGGTATGATGTTTTTGACAAAGATGCTCTTATTTTGAAAAAGAGAAAATCATTCAGTCATACATTTACAAGACAATCATCTCACACATCTTCAAATGATTATAAACATATTACTTGCTACTATTGCAAGAGAAAAGGACATAAGGCAAATGCATGCTTTCATGGAAAGAAGAAAGTTATAACAAAAATAGTTTGGGTTCCAAAAGGAACTATTGCATACTTTCATAGAAATGAGAATGTAGTAGCAAAAATGATTTGGGTTCCAAAAGGAATTATTGCATCTCTCTCTAACCTTAGTGGACCCAAAATAGATTGGGTACCAATGAACGTTACTTAAATTTGTTTTGTAGGTATACCTGAAATCTGCATCAAAGGAAAAATAGTTTTTTGATAGTGGATGCTCAAGGCATATGATGGGAGACAAATCAAAGTTCATTTTTCTAAAATCCTATGAAAGAGGAAACGTAACTTTTTGAGATAACTCTAAAGGCAAAATTATAGGGATTTGCTCAATTGGTATATCATATTCTTTCTCTATAGATAATGTGCTTTTGGTTGATGGTTTGAAGCATAATCTGTTTAGCATTAGTCAATTGTGTGACAAAAGTTATGATGTTATCTTTAGGTCAAATGCATGCATAGTTAAGAAAGATGGGAAATAATTGTTCAATAATAAAATAAATGGAAATTTGTATACTATGTTGCTATGTGAATTGCATGAACAAGATGTTAAATGTTTTGTCACATCTAGCGAAAATAGTTGGCTATGGCAAGACGCCTAGGACATGCTAGCATGGACCTCATTCATCGTTTATCCAAAAATGATTTAGTCAAAGGCCTCCCGAAGACTAAATTTTCAAAAGATAAAGTATGTAGCGCATATCAAATAGGTAAGCAAGTAAAGTCCTTTTTCAAGAGAAAGAAAGACATTACCACTTCTAAACCATTAGAGCTACTTCACATAGATCTTTTTGGTCCGGAGAGAACGACTAGCTTAACCAGAAAACTCTATGTACTTGTTATAATCGATGACTACTCTAGATTCACTTGGGTTCACTTTCTTGCTCATAAAAATGAAACTTACTACATTCTTGATAAATTTTATAGAGTCATTCAAAATGAAAAAGATTTGAAAATCAAGAAAATTAGAAATGATAAGGGTAAGGAATTTGAAAATCAAGACTTAGAGAAATTATGTGATGAACTTGGTGTATCTCATGATCTCTCGGCCCCTAGAATCCCTCAACAAAATGGTGTAGTTGAAAGAAACAATAGGTCTTTACAAGAAATGGCTAGAACCATGTTAAAAGAACACAACCTTCCCCGAAGCCTTTGGGCGGAAGCGGTAAATACCGCTTGCCATATAATTAATAGAGTCATTATTCGAATGAAATTGGGAAAAACACCTTATGAGTTATGAAATAGTCGAAAGCCCAATATTGGGTATTTCAAGGTGTTTGGTTGTAAATGTTTTGTGCTAAATGATAAAGATAACTTAGGAAAATTTGACTCCAAATCGGATGAAGCAATTTTCCTAGGGTACTCCTCAAGAAGTAGAACTTTTCGAGTCTATAACAAGAGGAATTTAACCATGGTTGAGTCAATTCACGCTGTCTTTGATGAATCACCACCACCACCATCACCTAGAGTTGACCTAGATGAAGATGAGGTTGTAGGGATTGAGGATAGTCTAAATACTCTCAATATTTCCAACTCATCAAGTAGCCAAAAGGAAAAGAGTGAAGTGGAGCATCAATCCAATGATGACTTGACAAACTCAATTCCTAAATCATGGAGGATTGTACACAATCATCATTTTCATCAAGTCATAGGTAATCCATCAAAAGGGATTGAGCACTAGGTCTCAACTTAAAGACTTTTGCAATCACATGACATTTGTATCTCAAATCGAGCCCAAGAACTTTCACGAAGCTCAATGTGATGATTCTTGGATCGTTGTCATGCAAGAGGAGCTAAATCAATTTGAACGTGATTAAGTTTGGTATTTAGTTCCTAAACCTGAAAAACAAACTATAATTGGCACAAAATGGATTTTTCAAAATAAAAAGGATGAGAATGGAGTAATTATTCTAAATAAAGCAAGATTGGTAGCTCAATGATATAATCAAGAGGAAGACATTGACTACAATGAGACTTTTACACCTGTAGCTAGATTATAAGCAATTAGAATGCTTATTGCATTTACATCATATAAAAATTTCACTCTTTATCAAATGGATGTCAAAAGTGTTTTCTTAAATGGTGTCATAGAAAAAGAAGTTTTTGTAAAGCAACCACCCGGTTTTGAAAATAATCTTTTTCCAAATCATGTTTTCAAATTGACTAAGGCTCTATATGGTTTAAAGCAAGCTCCTAGAGCTTTGTATGAGAGACTTAGTGGGTTTTTGATTCAAAATAGTTTTACAAGAAGGAAAGTTGATAACACACTTTTTACAAAAACCATTAAGAAAAATTTATTGATTGTCCAAATATATGTTGACGACATCATATTCGGCTCAACAAATGATTCTTTGTGTAAAGAATTCGTTACAAGTATGCAAAATAAATTTGAAATGAGCATAATGGGTGAATTGAACTTCTTTTTAGGGTTGCAAATCAAGCAAAGCTCGGATGACTTATTCATTAGCCAATCCAAGTACATTAAAAATTTGCTAAAGCGATTTGGTATGGAGGTTACCAAACATACCATAACTCCTACGAGTACCTATATTAAGCTTGATAAAGACGCAAATGGTAAGTGTGTTGACATTACTAAATATAGAGGCATGATCGGTAGTTTGCTTTACCTAACCGCTAGTAGGTCGGATATAATGTTTAGTGTGTGCATATGTGCTCGTTTTCAATCTTGTCCAAAAGAATCTCACTTACTTGTCGTGAAACGTATTTTTCGCTACCTAAGTGGTACAATTAACTAAGGGCTTTGGTATCCACATGGGACTTCACTTGATCTTACTAGTTATTCGGATGCCCATTTTGCGGGATATAGAATGGATCGAAAAAGCACAAGCGGCACATGTCACTTTCTAGGACACTCTTTAGTATCTTGGTCAAGTAAAAAATAAAATTCTGTAGCATTGTCTACGACCAAAGTCGAATACGTTGCAGCCGGTAACAATTGCGGTCAAACTCTTTACATAAAGCAGTAATTACTTGATTTCGGTCTTGTCTTCAATCATGTGCCCATTAAATGTGATAATACAAGTGCTATTAGTATATCTAAGAATCCTATTCAACACTCACGCACCAAGCACATCGAGATTATGCATCATTTCTTACGTGATCAGGTTGCTAAATGAGATGTTGTATTGGTTTTTATTGACACTAAAAATCAATTAGTGGATATTTTCACTAAACCGCTCGCTGACTAATCGTTTTCAAAAATTCGTAGGGAAATTGGAATGGCCATGGATATTGATGTTTTAGCCTAACTTCATTCATAATTATTTTTAGTATTATTTATTTATTTATTTAATTTATTATTTATATTTATTTTTTATTATTTTTTTCTTCTTCTTTTTAAACATTTTTTCAAAAACTTTCTCTCTTTAGTCGACTAAACCATGGTTCATAGTCAACTACCCATTCCATCCTAAACTCATACATTTGTTTCCTTTCTTTTGTCCTATCTTAGTCGACTAAACATCTTGCCATAGTCGACTAAATGGTATACATAGTCGACTCAACCATCCCTTAGTTGACTATGTCTCTTATTTAACCAAGCTTTCACTTCATTTTCTCCATTCACTCCCTTTCGCCTCTCACTCCTCCCTTTTCTCAGATTCTCAACCCCTCTATTCCACATCCATTCCCTCTCCATTTCTCATTCAATTCATTTATCCATCTCTTCTCCTCCATCTAATTCCCTATAAATTCTTCACCCAAAATTTATTTTATACCCATTCTCTTCCTCTCATATATATATACACCATTATATATCAATACATATATATATATTCGTACTTTCTCCTCTACAAATGGCACCCAAAACTCATGGCTTGACCCGAAAACGCTCACAAATGGATGGTGGCCAAAGCTCAACCACTCCACGTGCTCCTCCCTCCATACCAGTTGTTGCCAAGGAAGATGACTCAGACGTACCCTTGCTTCTTGAGGGTGAAGGTGCTCGCAATCGCTTCATCACCATTTTTGACCATCGTCCTCCTACCCCGTGTCGAATCGTCAATCGAACTCTCTGCACTGAAATTGGGGCTAGAACTTTTGATTTATTCAGAGCTATTGGTTAGGATTTCTTCATTTCCCTTGATATTCATTTCCTTCCGCGAGTTGTCAAAGCCTTTTATGCTTCCTTGCAAAATTGAAAGGAATACCTTATTCCACATTTTCGGGTTCATTTAGTGGGTCACGATATGACTTTTCAAGACAGGGAAATCAATCACATCTTTTCGCTTCCTGATGACGGAGTCCGCTATTTCTCAAAGCAGGATTGGTACACTGCTGATGATTTTGATTGCCTTGAGGCGGTTTGGACAATCTGCATAGACAAAGAGACCACACAGACAACCTGTCTTCTCTCCTCTATGCTCCTACCCGAGGCAAGGTTAATTCATAATGTCATAACCTATTATATTTTACCTAAAATTGGAAGTCGTAGTAGTGTGTCACGTATGGAGATATTTCTTGTTTATTGCATTATGACAGGAAAAAAAAGTAGATTTAGCTATTATTTTTCGCTCTGTTATTCTTACCTGTCAGCGTAAGTCATCCGGTCCGCTCTTCTTTCCTACCCATATTACCTATCTACTTCAATAGGACTACTTTTTTTTCCCAATGAAATGTCCGAGCATCATCCTATTTTTCTCAACCTTACTCATGTCAAACAAATGCAAATCACATTTGATGCTGAAGGAAATTTAATTGCTGATAGTATGCCTTATCCTCGTCCTCGCCCAACCACAGGCACTTTTGGACCTCGTAAAGAAGCCTTTTCCTTGGTTCCTCCGTTAGACAGTGCTTCTGTTTTACCTGATTTTGAGAACAGTGCTCATAGTGTTCTTCTTAATCAAATTCTTGGGGTTGTTCAAAGCAATGCAGACATATTTAAGCGATAGGACCATCTATTTCAACGCCTTGATAAAACTGTCACAAAGAATATGGAAGCCATTCAAAAGGTAAACAAGCGCCTACATAATTTTGATCAAGAAATCTTTATCTGTATTTCTGGTCTCACTTTTTCTATTGATGATCTTCGTCTTGATCTTGAGGCCCCTCGTCCGCACGCCCCTCGACGATGACAAAAGGGGGAGAAATTATGCTATGATAATATCTAGTATTTTATCGTCCGTCTTTAGTAATTTATATTTTTGTGTGTATTGCTGTTGTTATTTTGTTTTTCATTAGTATACCAACTTGTACTCAATTCGAATCATCTACGAAACGCTGTTTTATTATCTCAAATGTGCCTAGGAAGTAGTTTTATCGAAATGCCCATTAATCTGCAAATTTTATTCACAAAGAGGAAGCATTTGAACAAATAATTTTATGCACATGTTGAGGGGGAGCATCATTTGATGTCTCACCACTACCAAGCAAACACAAAATGTTTTGTCATCATCAAGGGGAAGATTGTTGGCCTTAAAATTTACTTTCGGCGAACAATACCAAAGTTGATGATAACAAACCATTAAAATGTGTTTGAAACTAATGAAAAATCAAGTTACGTGTTTCAACAAAAGACAGGAAAAGAACTCAAAAATTTGCTTGGAAAGAAAGCTTACATAAAAGTGAAAAAGCGAAAAAGAAATTGAAGCTTGAAAACGGAAAAGGACCAAATGATCAACAAAAAGGCGAAATTCGAATACTCAAGATTCGGGGTAGATAGGTTGGGGTGTGATCATTGTAACAAGGTATTTTATGTGTTGGTAAAATCTTATAAGCTCAAGTGATAAATTAACCGAACTCAAAATGAACGAAAAATGAATTCAAAATCAATTTTCTTTTGGGTCATAGTCGACTAAGACTTATCATATAGTCGACTAAACCATGATGAAAGTTAGGGTCTCATTTCAAATTGAGCTATAGTCGACTAAACACTTCATATAGTCGACTAAACTGCCTTGTAGTCGACTAAAGCATGATGAAGATAAACTGGAAATTTAAATAATCGTATAGTTGACTAAGCTCTTTGAGTAGTCGACTAAAGACATCCATATAGTCGACTAAGACCCTCTGTGTAGTCGACTGAAGCAAGACGATGATTTAGGATTATTTCGATAAACTGTATAGTCGAATAAAGCCTTCTATGTAGTCAACTAAGGCGTTGTTTTTCTGAATCTTTACAAAAGATTTTGCCCATCACTTGAGTCAACTTTTTCAACCTTTTTGAAACGGCTCTTGTCTCCTCTTTAAGAGTGAGATCCAATCTCAAAACCCTAATGCCTCCATATAAATAGAAAGAGATGTGAGTTTGTAAGAGTGTGGTTTTATGTGAGAAAAACACAAGTCTTCATCTTTTTCTCTAAACACTCCATGTAAAAGCCAATGAAGGCAAGAAGCAAAAAATTAATTTTCTACTCAATTTTTTTGAAGCTTCAAACTCTAGTATCTTTCCTTATTCTCTAAATCTTATTCATTGATTCTATCCTTTGAGAATACAAATCTAGAGTTGTTGAAACATCACCAAAAACACTTGAGCTTATATTGATTCATCTTCCATAAAAAACTTAGGGTTTTTGAGTGTTTTTGTTATTGAGTGATATAATTGATTACATACCATTTTTGTGATCGTGGGCAAGTGAAGTCCAATATTTTCAAGAGAGGATTGTTCTCTTGATTGAGAGACGAGCTTGTGAGCTTGTGTTGTAAATGTTTGCCATTCCACCTGTGAATGAAGGGCCATAGTGAAATGATCGGGAAAAGTCTCAAGAAGGGGTTCTTGAGCCGAAGAGTAGGAGTTACCGAACCTCGAAAAAATTGCGGTGTCAATCTTTCTATCTCTTTCTCTCTATTTCAATATTGTGCATGCTATATTAATCTTGTGATAATTTGCTAGATCATTTAAATTGAATTTATCTTTGAAATAATTACTTGATTCTTAAAGTAGTTGTTAATTTGATATAGCTTGCTTTAATTTATGAAAAGATTGAAATAGATTTTTGAACACCCTATTCACCCCCCTCTAGGGTCAATTAGTGACTAACAGCCTCCACTTGGCGTGTGAGATTTCGACATTCATTGGTAATGTGCCCGAAATCACTATGGAATACGCAGTGTTTTGATTTATCTCTTTTATCCAAAGGTTGCCTGATAGGTGGTGGTGGTTGAAAGATTCCTCTGACTTTATTCTTTTGATAATGTTTGCCAAAGCTGACCCTCGGGGGAGTCATTCTCTCTTCAAATCTGGGACGTTTCACTGGGTTTGGGGCTGAAGGACCTAAAGAGCTTGGGCGCTTTCGATCGATCACTGGTTCCTTTGATCGGGCTTCAACACTGACCAATGTTGCCCTCTTCTGCCTGATAGTCTCTTCCTTCTCTATACTCAAGTACCCTTGGGCTCTGGAATTTAACTCTCCGATACCCGATGGTGGGCGCTTCACTAGAGACTGATGAAACTTAGTTCTGGGAATCCGAGCCATCCGGAAGGTTTCGACAGTAGAGTGCTGGTCACAGTTGTCGATGAAGGAAGACCCAACGTTGAATCGGGACATAAAACTCTCCAGGGACTTTCCTTTCTCCTGCATCATCGTGAAGAGATAGTATATGGTTTTCTTTTGTCTCTTATTCCCGTAATACAGGGCAACAAAGAGCTTGGTCAACTGCTTCTAGCTATCGATGGATCCGGGTGGCTGTTTCCTAAACCACAGTAAAGCTGCATCGGCAAGACTTGTGGAAAACACCTTACAAAGCAAGGCCTCGTTCTCAGCATACATGGTCATTTTTTTGGTGAATCTGATAAATGTGGTCATCGGGATCCTTGGTGCCATCATAGGGGGTAAACCGAGGCATGACAAAATTCTTTGGAAAGGGCTCCAGAGTTATCCCGGGAGTGAACGGTGACTGGACCAACTCAGTGGAGGTCTGAACGGCCAGGTCGTCGGTAGATTAGGTTCTCAGATCTATCAAGACCTTTCTTTGGAACTCTGCCATCATCTTTTGGAGCTTTTGGGGGGTCAAGGCCTCATCGGTGATGGGGGCCTTGCCCACGTGATGAGAGGATTCAACATGCTCCTCTAACCCGACGCTACCCTCTTGGTTCTATGAACGGATGGGTGCTGCTGGGGGAGCGGGTGGAAGAGCCATCCTCGCCATAAGTTCTGTGTTTTGGTTCTCAAAAGCTTGGCTCCGTTCTTCTGCGGTTACCAAGTGTTGCAAGATCTATTCAATGGTATGAGAACCACCTGCATGGTTGTCTCTGGTAGTCAGAACATCCTTTTGGGAACGTGTTACTGGTATGGTTGCTTGAAAGGTAGAAGAACAATATAATCACAAATCTAGAAGGTGAAAATGAATAGAAACAAACTCAGCTATAAGAAAGGGGAGATGATCACAGATCTGGAACAAATAGAAACAAGTTCAACTATAGAGATGGGAAGATGATCACAAATCTAGGAGGTGAAGATACAATCACCGATCTAGAATGTGATCTTCAAGATCTTCCCACAGACGGGGCCAATGTATAGATGCTAAAAAAATGCACAACACAAGAATGAAATGTTTTATTTAGATTTTGCTTTTCTTATATACATTCCCTTTTTGGGCTCTGAGCCCATTAAGGTAACATTCTCTTACTTACATAATCATTCTGTCATCATTTCTCTCTCTCCTACATCATTAACTTGATTCCCAAGTTGTTCTAAAATATATTGGTTGTTGGGCTTGGAATGGGCCTTATGATCGGGCTTTAGCCATTCCTATTAGGCCAATCAGGCTTACGGGCCCGACGCCTAATGGACCTGATTAATCCCACATGTACAATGTGTCATTTGTTTCTTGCTCTCAATATTATGAAGATAATATAATATCCTATAATTTGAGAATGTTTGATATTTCCTAATTTATTGTATTGTATTTTAGAATTATTTTATTTATATAATAAATGCAACCAATCGGCTTTTTGAAATTTTTTTTCTTGAAAACTGGTTTGTAATTTTACTAGCCAAGTTAAATTTTGAACTGAAAAAATTATTCTCTATTCTTTGTTCTCGTTCTCAAAAAACTGCTTCCAAGAATAATTTTCAAAATTCTATACTAAGTAGGGTCTTTCTTGTAATTATATTTGATTGTTAATATAATTATTGTTTTACAATTTACAATTTTAAAGCAGTTTAAGTATAATTTACCAAATAATAGAGGGTTTAAGTGTAATTTACCGAGCAATAGGGGTTTATCTATAATTTATCATATCTTGGGGTATAGTTGTAATTAACTCTTAAAGTTATCAAAAGGTCATCATTCTTTTATTAGGTTTCTACAAACCATCGCCTCTTTCTATCTCTCTAGCCGAGGGAGAGAACCCTCTTCGATTCTTCCCTCCTTCATCTGCCAAGGTCATCTCTCTCTATTATTAGTATGTTTTAATTGGTCCCATCAGAGTTTTTGTTCATATAACCATGTGTATATTCATATGTGTAAATATATATATATATATAGAAATATGTAGGTAGGTAGTTCTGTTGTTTTGTTTGAGGATGTGTTAGATCTATCTGTTTACTGTATATATAGGTGCCAGATCGATGTGCTTTTGATGCGATTTCATTTGGATGTTGTAGGAAGCATGTTTGTTTAGTTTATCTAGATTTTTTCAATTATTGGAAGTTTTGTCACCAGTAGTGTTAGAATTAGAATCCCAGGTCATTAGTGTTTTAAAATTCATTTTTCTAATTATATATGATTGTTAATATGATTAATTTTTTTTGGTAATTGTATATAATTGAAATGATTTGTTATTCTTATTGATGATACTCAAAAGTTCTTCTTACCATTCTCGTATGTATGTAAAAGAAAAAGAAAACACTGTATTCAAATTTTTAAGAGTATTATATATATATATTAGGGTTGGTAATGGTAATTCGTGTTCGTGTTGAGTTGATATCATGTCGGGTGGGTCGTGTCGCAAAAGAGTTTGGTTAATATTCGTGTCAAATATGCTCTATCCTAACCCAACCCATTTATAAAACATGTTACATGTGTCGACCCATGTAATCCGTTTAATCAATTTATTATAATATATTAAATTAAATTTGACATAATCCAAGACAAAACGAACTATTTAATATATTTATCAGCAAAAATAAACTGAATTTGATATAATAGTGTCAAACGGGTTGTTCGGGTTACTCGGGTTTGACCGTAACCCGACACTAATATTCTGGTGTTGTGTTCGGGTCGACTCTTATACAGCTTCAACCCTTTTATGGTCAACCCTAACCCTTTTAATTCATGCCGTGTTCGTGTCGTGCCTCATTTTGCCAGCTCATATATATATAGATATATGTTTATTTATACAGTATTAAGGAAGAACTCATATTGATTATATGTTCTATTAATACATTATATCACTTTACTTTTATTCTTTAGTCATGGAGTTGTGCTTTACTAGTACTAACAACAATCTCTCTTGAAATAGGAAGAAGCCATCACAAAATGGCACAACCTTCAAGGGATCCTCATAGAGAAGAAGAAGAAAAAGAAATTTGTGATGAGGATGCACACATATACATTCGCGCCAAAAAAAGAGACGGCTTATGCCACTGGTACGTAATCAAGAAGTTGGAGGACATTTCATCAATGGAAATTCTCACTCCAGTTTTTGACGAAGTTGATGACATGCATTACACGCATCGATCTGCCTATGTTGCCTTGGATTCCTTCATTTATGTTATGGGGGCGTGAAACGTAGCCCCTTACGTGATATGACGATTGATCTGAATCCTCCTTTGCCCAAATTTTTCCACCCCTTTGCCACCACCAATGTCTATCGCTTGGACACTCTTCACCCCGATGCTGGCTGGACCAGAGCTCCTTCTATGTGCGGGCAAAGATTTTCCTCTTGTGCTTTCACTTTTGATGGCAAGATCCACGTCATGGGGGGCTATTCCACTCCTGATCGAAAATCAATAGCCTGCCCTTATGCTGAAGCTTTTAATCCATCCTCCCAAACGTGGCAATTAGATTTTTCCAACATACCGGACCGTCTCTCTGCTGATGTAATTACGCTGCATCAAATCAGTACTACACAGAGGCAGCTTTTGGTGTATGGTGGTTGTCACAATGAAGAGTGCCTGTACTCGTATCATTTCGATGCTGACAAGTGGGAGTTATGTCACGGGCGAAGGCTGGGTCAGTGGTTGGCTGCGACTTGCTTAAAAGACATTATATTGCTACGATTATGAAGGAAAGCTTGTGGGCTATGATCTCAAGAACCCTAGCCTTCCTTGCAAAACAGTTAAGCTATCAGACGAGGAGAAAAATATGCTTCCAGAATCTACTCATGATAACTTCTTTCCAAATGCGACTTTTCACCATTTAGGGGGCGACAAGTTGTGTCTGATTGTTGAAGGACGTGCTGACTGCGACCCCGACACATATGTGGTTCTTAACATTTTGAAGTTTACCGTCTATAAAGTGCCAAACCTGTCCGGGGAGGTTGTTGAGTTGGTTGCCGGTCAAATGTCTATGTACCATTGCTGCCTCAAGAACGACGTTTTAGTCACCAAGTACTTAGCAATGTGAGTATTCATGTCCTCATCGCATTTTGTTCCAATTACTGTGAAATAAATGAATACATATATTTCTTATTGCCCCTTGTACTAGATAAGAGGGAGAGTACGGAATAGTTTTTGCATCTGGTGGCCATCATTAATTCTTTGTTGTTGTAGTTTTAGTTCTGTGTTTATTCTAGTAAAATTGCGAGAATTTTTATATATAAAAAAAGGAAAACGAAGAAAAGAAACGTTTAATGGATGCATAACTCATTTCACTTAACTTGAAACGAAACAATGTTGTAGTGAACTATTGTGCATCTTGGATTCAAGTTAAGTATGTTAATTTTATTATTCATCCACTGACTGTGAATTCTTAGATTGACTCGATTATGCGAGCTCGGGTTTTAAACATTCAGGGAACTGAATTCCGAATAAAAATATTAGGGTATTGTTGGAATTTCCATCAGTCAATTGAAGTTAGACCTGAAAAATTATTAAGAGAGGTCAATTATAACATAAGCTCATCACTTGTCCCTGTAACAAAGTTCAATGAAATTTCATTTTGTTCTTCTCTTGGATATTAATGCAATTGACTTATCTTTCCCTGGTGGGGGAATTCAATTGACAGTAGGCAATTATCGAGAATCCGCCTGTATGCTATTGGATTTTTTTTATCACGAGTACTGGGTGGGTTATTTATCTGGCATTACTAGCCAAATGATGATTTTCGATTTCTTGTTCGGATATAGAGTTTCTCAACCATTCTAGCGAGGACCCTTGTAGTTGTTGTTAAATATGCTTGAATCATATCTGTAGACATCTGAACATCGAAAGGAGAAACTGACGAGGGACCATTTTAGGAATGTAAAACTGCTAGAAGAAGTCGGGTCTTTAGAAACCCAATTTTCCTAGACTGCACAATTTATATATTCAATTTATAAGGGGCAAGGAAGATGGACTTTGGAGTTTTAATTGTGGAGGCTTGTGTTTCTCTTCTTGCTGTTGGCTTAATTTTTTTTTTGTAACAAAGGAAATTGCTTCCTTTGAATAATCTTTTCCTTGTCTGTGCTTGAACAGTGTTTGTTGCTCATGATTTTTGTGTGCACATCCCATTCAGGAATATTAATCTTGAGTTGTCTTTTTTCTTTTTCTTTTTTCTTACTTAATATGTACATAACGATGGAAGCAGGCCCTTGCCTCCAAAATCTAGATATTTACTTTCTGAATCTGTAGAAATGAACTTAAATTTTATATCTACTTGGCACTACAAATGTCATTATATTTTTCTTCCTCCTTAGATTTGTTAAAACTACCATTCTGAAGCCAATGAAACCGGATTTGGTTAGGGAAGAAGTTCTGTGTCCCCTTCTAAAAGCAGTAATTTGTGTGAATTTAGAAGGGGAAACAGAAATAGTTTCTTGGCTAGAGCTTCAATTTGAGAGGTCCTGCCATATGCTCAATATGTGGTGTAGGAAGTTGATTCGTGATGTTCAGCCTGAGCCGACAAAGATTTGCGGCAGCCATAGTATCTTTGTGACCTGAATATTATGAGCTGGGGTTCTAGACTTGAAGCTGTAGAATATATTTTTGGATTATATGAAGGATCATATTATATCTTCTGTTGGAAGATTTTGCTTGCATATGAACTGCTTCACGATTCACAGAGACACACAAAGAAGAAACACGTGACCCTCTCACAGTGTAATTACTGTCGTTCACGTCAATGGAAGCTTATGGATTCGAACCACAAAATCTCTCTGTCATATTGTATCTGTTTTAATTTATGAAAATATTTCAGGGATTACTACTAGACTGACAAAAGAATGCTTCGAGGACTATTAACATTCCTTTTGTGGTTGTAGTAGTTTGTGCATGATGGGTGTGTATAATTGGGTTGTGTTGAACTGAAGATTTTCTAAGGCGCATTTTAACACTTTTTTTTTTTTTATATTATTATTATTTTTCTGTCTAAATATGAAAAGGCCTGCATATGGAGGAAGGGAGGCAAAGGAAGATATTCGTTGCAAATCGACGTATGAAGGACAGGAAGCGAAGGAAGATATTAGTTGCAAACCGACCGTAAGCGGCAAGCACAGCATTACTAGCAAAACTACGGTAAGCCGCAAGAACAACAAACCGCGCAAAGCGACGGTCAGCCGCAAGAACTGCAGTACCACGAGCAATTATCAATGTCAGAAATGAGGAGGCCAGTGGCAATGGAACCATGAGTGTCTAGATATGAAGCGGGAAAAGAAAAACAAACATCAATGGGAGGAGGAAGTATTGAATCGAACTTACACTTTTGGTATCTAAACTTTGTGATTGCTGGCACTTTTGTATCATACTCAATTAGTAGATAATATTATGTATTGTTGAAGATATTTATTGGTCTATTATGACCATTTTCTTATCTCGACATCATGTCTATATTTTATGGTACATAACGTTTCAAGCACATCCCCATGGTACCACTCTTTCTGGTTTTCCAATCATATCCCAAAGCACTCTTGCCATCTGGAATCCCTCTTACCTGTCCTTTGTGTGACACTGAGAATGAAAGCCATGAGCACCTTTTCTTCAACTGTTCCTACTCCAACAGCATTTGGCAAGGGTGTCAAAACAGGTGTGGAGTCTTTTTAGGGGATCACTCTCTGATTCCAATCATTTCATGGGCCTCTAACTTAGGGAGCCCCCAATCCTCTTCTCTAAGAGCTTCAGTTTTCAGACTTCGTCTTGGAGGATCCATTTACTTCCTATGGAGGCTCAGAATCTTCACTGGAAAGCAAAACTCTGCTTTTAAATCTTTTGAGGACTTTAGAGGATTGCATCAGGTTCAGACTTACTTGCCTCTCTCAAGTGCCTCTAGCTAGATCAGTTGCTGCTGATCGGGCTCTTCCAAGCTGTCATTGAGAGCAACCTCTAGCCCTCCTATGGTGTCCTTGATTTGAGTTCCCTTGAATTCATAATTGCTGCTGGATGGAGTCTCTCTTTTGTTATTCTGGAATGACTCTGATGTGATTCTAGTTGATGAATTTAGTTGCTTCAATTGTGGATGTGGCTCTCTTAGTGCAGGTTCTTCGTGTTGCTGTTGCTCTTGTAAGGGATAGGAGCTTTGGTTTTGTTTTTCTTCTTCTGCTGTGCCTTTGTGTTTCCCTCCTAGTGCAGGCTTTGTTTGTTGGAGCTTGTTTGTGGCTCTTCTTGTGTAGCCTTTGTTTTTTTCCTTCTTTCTGCTTCTTCCTCTTCGGTAGAAGCTTTTCCTTTTGTTTCTCTTGGTTTCAATAAAATTTGACATACCTGAAAAAGACTAATTTGAAGGTGTATAAAAGGGGTCTTATACCAAAAACTGTGCAAGGGGTTATGTATGTACTTGGACATAATAGTGATCAGCTAAATACAAATTATTTTATAAGGCTGTATATGAAATTATATGAAATCAACATACAAAATAAATTAAGATTGAATAATAATAGGGCTTCTAACATTATAGTGACATTTTATCAGAATCATCACATCAAACTATGCCAAAATCAAATTCTGCATCCCGCTCACTACATGTCTGTATGAGAAGACTTTGGTTACTTCAAAAAATGAGTCCCATAAAACAGGTCTCTCTCTCTCTAGCTCTATGAAACTGGAAGTCTTATGATCTACAAGTGGAATGACAAACTATGGACATTATATACACAATAATGTGGTGGCTCAATCTTTGATTGTGCTGAGATTCATTGACACCGAAGATCAATATGAAAATTTGAAAGTTCAATATTGATGGAGATGGATGAAGATACAAATATGCGAGAATGTGGCTAAGTTCTTGAACTGTCTCGATCGGTTAAATCCGAAAGTCATAAGTTTAGATGATTACTAAATCACAAGAGGGTGTGTTGATCAATTCTGAAACCACAAGGGAGTTTAGTGATAATATCCCTTTAAACAGTTATCCTCTCTATTAAATTCTTTCCATTTTGCCATTGATGCTCTATATATCTATCTATATTTATACTATTAGAAAAGTGTGATCCCCTTGTGCCTTTGCGTTCCGGATCTGTGAGCTTGTTTTTATTCTTTGTCGTCCTCTAAAACCTTCGTTCATACTGATTATTCTACTTCCAAAACAACCATGTCGGTCACCCGCTCGCAAGTAGATGTTCCGATCACCGGGGACAGCCATGTAGGTGGCCCTCAAACCATTGAGCAAATCCTGCAACGCCTGATAGCTGCTGAGGAGCGGAGCCAAGCTCTTGAGAAGTGAAACGTGGAACTTATGGCGAGAATGGCTCTACAACCCCTTACCCCTCCGGCAATGGCACCCAACCATTCCCAGAATCAGGAAGGTGGCACCGGCCTGGAAGAGCACGCCGAGTCCTCCCAGCGCTAAGGCAAGGCTCCCACCACCGATGAAGCCATGACCCCCCATAAGCTTCAGGCAATGATGGTCAAGTTCTAAAGAAAGGTCAACGGGGACTTGAGGACCCAGTTTATCGACGATCTGGCCATCCAAGCATCAACTGAGTTGATACAATCGCCCTTCACCCCCGAGATAACCCAGGAACCCTTTTCGAAAATTTTTGTTGTGCCTCGATTTACCCCCTACGATGGCACCAAGGACCCCGAATAGCATATCTATCAGATTCATTAAAAGATGACCATGTATGCTGAGAATGAGTCCTTGCTTTGCAAGGTATTCTCCACAAGTCTTGTTGATGCAGCTCTACTATGGTTCAGGGTGCAACCACCCAGATCCATCGGTAGCTGGCAACAGTTGACCAGGCAATTCGTTGCCCAGTATTACGAAAACAAGAGACAAAAGAATACCATATCCTGCCTCTTCACCATGATCTAGGAGAAAGGAAAATCCCTGAAGAGCTTCCTATCTCGATTCAACATTGAGTCTTCTTCTATCGATAACTGTGACCAGCACTCTACTGTTGAGGCCTTCCGGATGGCCCTTATTCCCGGAACCAAGTTCCATCAGTCTCTAGTGAAACGCCCTCCATCGGGTATTGGGAAGCTAAACTCTAGAGCCCAAGGATACTTGAGGATTGAAGAGGAATAAACCATTAGGCAGAAGAGGGCAACCTTGGTCAGTATTGAAGCCCGATCAAAGGAGCAAGCAACCGATCGAAAGTGTCCAACATCTTCGAGACCTTCAGCCTCTTCATGTCCCTCAACCCCGAACTCATTCAAATATCCCATATCCGAAGAGAGAGTGACCCCCCTGAGGTTCAACCTTGCCAAACTCTACCTGGATAATAAGGCCAAAGGGATCTTCCTGCAACCCCCACCTATTAGGCAGCCATTGGATCAAAGGGACAAATCAAAACACTGCGCTTTTCACAACAATTTCAGGTACATCACAAATGAGTGTCGTAATCTCAGACAACAAATGGAAGCAATGGTACTTCGTGGTGAGCTCCGAGATTACATCCAACGGGACAGACCGAGGGCCAATAGTAAGCTCTCAAAGCCCCTTGAAACCCTGCAGCCGCACAGCCGGTCAGAATCATCAACATGATTCTTGGTGGCCCCGCCTTTATAGGGACGGAAGGAGCTAGCTGGAGCCAGCTGCGAAGAGCCTGAAAAATGAGAAAAATTAACGAAGTTAGTGAAATCCACCACAGGATAGGAGAGGCACAAATTATTTTCTCTACATCAGACCTTCAAAATATCCAGACCCCACATGATGACCATCTGGTTATAAAGTTGATGGTGGCCAACTGCATTGTTAAACGAGTCATGATTGACCCCGGGAGCAGTGCAAACATCATCACAAAGTGGGCTTTTGAAAAGCTCAAAATCAACCAGAACGAAGTTATGGCCTCCCGGTGTCCTATTGCAAGATTCGATGAGAAGTAAGTTGAACCGATCGGGGAAGTCCAACTGCCAATGGTTGCTGCACAAAGGACCATGATGGAAACATTCGTCATAGTGCATGTGAAGCCTTCGTACAATTTGTTCATGGGAAGGGGATAGATTCACCGGATGCAGGGGGTGCCATCGACCCTTCACCAAATGATGAAGTGCATGAGCCCTAACGGTTTGGACGTCATTGATATCCGAGGGGACCAGGTGGCTGCAAAAGAATGTTATGCGGTCACTCTGAAGGATATCAGGAAGGGAAAAGGCCAGGAGGTGTCCCGCATCAAGGATCAGAGTCCAGACCCCAGGTAGCAATAAAAGGAAGGGGATTTGGGTACCCCGATCGTGGTCGAGCCATTACAGCCAATCTCCATAATACTCGATAGCTCGGAAAAAATCACTTTTGCAGGTACGAATCTTATTGACTGCGAATTGAAAGAACTAACCCAGTTATTGCAAGACAACTTCGATGTCTTCGCATGGGAACATACATACATTCCAGGTATTGATCCCATTGTTGCCCAGCACTCCTTACACGTTGACCTGAACGTGAGGCCAATCAGGCAAAATTAGAGGCGTATGGGGGCATACCGAAACCAGATCATAGCAGAAGAAGTATCCAGATTGCTCCAGGTCAGGTTTATCAGGGAAGTCAAATATCCTAAGTGGCTCACCAACGTTGTAGCTGTCCAGAAAAAGAATGGTAAATGGAGGGTATGTGTTGATTTTATCGACCTAAACAGGGCATGCCCGAAGGACAACTTTTCTTTGCCAAAAATTGATCAAATGGTGGACGCTACCGCTGGCTACGAACGCCTAACTTTCCTTGACGCTTATTTGGGATACAATCATATAAGAATGAACCCGTCGGATGAGGAAAACATATATTTCATTATTGAAATAGGTACTTACTACTTTAAGGTTATGCCTTTTGGTCTGAAAAATGTAGGTGCCACTTTCCAAAGATTGGTCAACAGAATCTTTAAGGGAATGATGGGTACCGTGATTGAAGCCTACATTGATGACACTGTGGTCAAGAGCATAGGAAAGGAAGATCACTTGTCACATCTACACCAAGTGTTTGGCACCCTCAGAAGACATGGAATGAAGCTCAACCCAGAGAAATGCTCATTTGGCGTGTCATCCAGATAATTCCTAGGACATATTGTGGACCAGACCAGGATTCAGGCCAGCCCGACGCAAGTTAAGGCCCTGATGGAAATAAAAGAACCCGGGACGCATAAAGATGTTCAAGTCCTAACTAGAAGAGTGGTTGCCCTTAGCAGATTCATCTCAAGACTTACCGATCGATGCAAACCATTCTTCCAAGCGATCAAGGCAAATAAGGGAGAAGTTTGGGGTCTTGAGCAGTTTGAAGAGTACATGATCAGGCCCTCGATCCTATCCACACCAGTTCCCGATAAAGTTTTACATCTTTATTTAGCAATATCCTTCATCTCAACCAGTGCAGCCCTCATCAGATAGGATGGGAACCTGCAGATGCCAGTTTTCTACACCAGTAAATCTTTGGTTGAAGTGGAAACCCGGTATAGTAGGCAAGAAAAATTGGTTCTATCACTGATAAATGCAAAAAGGTGACTAAGGCATTACTTTGAAGCTCATCCGATTATTGTCCCGACCTCAACGCCTATCCGAGTTATTATGTCAAAACCTGACCTTTCGGGCATAATATCCAAATCGGCCTTCGAGTTTGGCATATATGACATAACTTATATACCCCGGGTTTCCATTAAAGGACAAGCAGTGGCAGATTTCTTACTTGAGGATGAAACTGAGGAACCCGACCAACAGAATGAACCAGACATTTGGAAGCTTTTCGTGGACGGATCAGCCAGTTCAAGCGGATCGGGAATTGGACTGGAGATCCAGACTCCCTTTGGAACACATCTCCATATGTCAGTGCAACTATAGTTCCCAGCCACTAACAATGAGGCTAAACATGAAGTAATTGTATCTGGCTTGAGACTAGCCAAAAGCCTCCAGATTCAGGTCTTAGTAGTGCACAGTGACTCTCAGCTAGTCATTCGACAAATCAAATGAGAATACGAGGCAAAAGACCCCAAAATGGAGTCTTACCGGGCATTTTTGTTGAAGGAAACAGAGAGCTTTCAAAAAATAACTTTTGCTTAGATCCCAAGGAACGAAAACACTGTAGCTAACCACCTAGCCGGTCAAACATCCTCAGTTGGAGAGGATCTGACCCAGGTTGTGTTGGTGGATTCTTTAACTAGGTCGAGCATTCAGGAACCCGAACAAGTGATGCTTATTCCATGATAGCCTAGCTGGATGGACCCCTTGATGAATTACTTGAGGCATGGGACGCTCTCGGAGAACAAAACTGAAGCTCATAAGATCAGGAGGAATTCAGTCCGGTACTCGATCGTAAACAAGCAACTCTATCGGAAGTCCTTCTCGGGTCCTTATTTAAAGTGTATTACGCCTTCAGAATCAAGAGTAGTGATGCAAGAGATCCACAGTGGGTCTTGCGGGAACTACTCCGGGGGGAGATCCCTTGCCCATAAAATACTATCCTAGGGATACTTTTAGCCTTATCTGTCATGGGACGCTGATGATTATGTCTAGAGATGCAGACCATGCTAGATGCATGGGGACGCTATCCATCGACCGCCTGAGTTCCTACACCCGACTGTGGTCCCACATCCGTTCGCCCGATGGGGAATGAATATCGTAGGATCCCTCCCAAAGGAGATCCGATCAACCTCCTATGTCCTCCTGGTCACTGATTACTTCACTAAATGGGTAGAAGCTGAAGCTTATCCAGCGATCAAGAACAGCCACGTCATTAAGTTCATTTGGAGCCACATAATATGCAAATTTGGGCTACCAAGAACAATTATGATGGATAACGGGACAAATCTGAACAACAGGGAGGTGAGAGCTTTTTTTGTCGAGCATGGTATCAATCAGAATACGTCTTCCGTTGGGTACCCACAAGGGAATGGACAAGCTAAAAGGACAAGCCTCAGGAGCCAAGCCTGGGAAAATGGCCTCAATAACCAACATCTGGCTCACGACCTTGATCTTCTGGACGAAAGAAGGGAAGCAACCGGGATTAGGCTAACGGCCTACCAATCGCAGGTCCAAAATTATTTCAATTAAAAAGTCAAAAGAAGAGAGTTCCAGGTTGGGGACATGGTCTTTAGATGAAAAATTGGGCTCGTAGGCAACCTTAGGGAGCCTTGGGAAGGCCTGTACACCATCACTGAAGTTATCAGGCGCGGAGCATATCATGTCCGAAGGAACGAAGACGGTAGAATGAAGCCAAACTCTCAGAACGCCTCTCGCCTGAAAAGGTATTACCCGTAACAGACTAAGCTAAGAGCAAGCTAACTTTATCTTTACTTTGTTCACTTTTGTAAAAAGGCCTCAGAGCCGGATCAAATAAGTAAGCATCAGTAAAATTATTTTTCTTGGCAAAGATAGCTTACAGATGATTACTGAATTTTTTTTACTAAGTGTTGTCATGTCTTTTGCATGGCCTCAAGAGCTCAAAAGACACAACATCGATCCACAAGAGATCAAAATTAAGTGTTGTCATGTCTTTTGCATGGCCTCAAGAGCTCGAAAGATACAACACTGATCCAGAAGAGATCAAAAGATTAAAAATTTTACTAAGTGTTGTCATGTCTTTCGCATGGCCTCAAGAGCCCGAAAGACACAACACTGATCCAGAAGAGATTAAAAGATCAAAATTTTTACTGCGTGTTGTCATGTCTTTTGCATGGCCTCAAGAGCCTGAAAGACACAACACTCATCCAGAAGAGATCAAAAGATCAAATTTTTTACTAAGTGTTGTCATGTCTTTCGGATGGCCTTAAGAGCCCGAAAAATACAGCACTGGTCCAGAAGAGATTAAAAGATCTAAAATTATTTCGTATGGCCTCAAGAGCCCGAAAAACACAACACTGATCCAGAAGAGATCAAAAGATCAAAATTTTACTCAGTGTTGTCATGTTTCTCGCATGGCCTCAAGAGCCCGAAAGACATGACACTCAATTGTAAAAATTTCATGAACATAAACTGAGCGAACTTAAACTGAATGAACTTGACAAAGATTTCATGAACGTAAGCATTTGAACTTGACAAAAATCAGGATTTTCATTAAAATTCAGGCCCTGTGGCCAAGGCTTACAAGAGACAAAAGCAAAGCAAGAAAAAGCAAAACAAGAAAGAGAATCTAAGTTTTTTGCCCTTGGTATCTGAACTCTCGGCCAAACTGATCTTCAATCCTGATAGCTCCTTCTTGAGCATTGACACCCTTCTGAGCAGAATCAAGAACCGAGCCAGGAGCTTGATCTGGATTAAGTTGCGCCGTAGGATCAGGACCAGGAGTAGATCCCGGAAGAGGTTTGGTTAGGAACTCGCAGAAGAGCAGATCATCCAGACCTCCAACCGGATCATCATATGGCAGAGCAATGCCAAGGGACTCGTCTAACTCTTTCATCGAGGAGAAGTCCTTCTCCTCAATGAGTTTTTGGAGGTCCCGAAAGCAACTCCTCCAACTAAATCCAATCCGATACTAAGTAGTATTGCATAGAGGCTTGTACATCTGGTTGCCACCCCGATAGCACATCTCTACTGTGGACCTCTCCACTGCCAGAAGGTTCTCAATCTCAACCTTCTTTTCCACAAGCTTCTCCTTGGAGACCTTCAGGCCCTCATTCTCAACCTTCAAGCTTTCAGTCTCAGCTTTCAGGGGCCGATGGGATTCCTCTATTTCCTTGATCTTATCTTGGGTATCCCGGAGTTGTTGCTCAGCAGTGATTGCCCGCGTGGTCTGAACCCCCAACTTCTCATTGGCAATCACCAGCATGCTAACAACCTTTTTGTCTGGTTTTCTCCTTCAGATCCAACTTTTCTGCTGCATTCCTGAGAGCCCTGCTATCTTCCTCCAACTTTGAGTTGTAGGCTTGAGTCAACTAGAGCATCTGCTAGAGGAAAAAATATAAGTGATTAACCAACCAGTGAATAAAATCCAAGAACGCAATAAGGTGACCCAAGGAAGAGCCATAGTCAAAGATATACCTTCATAGCAATCTCCGGGCCAGTCAATGCCAGCTCTACCTGACTGAAGACCCATCTCCCTATGGGCAACGTCGTCGTGTATGGTCTCGTTCCCTGCAACCAAGAAACCACCACTAGAAGCTTTATCTTCGGTCCCCAAGGGACGAGTTATTCTTTCTTAGCTGTAATCCCGGACTCCTCCACTATACTTGGCGATGACGCCATGGTCAGGCGGGGTCAAACTGATCGACCGGGAACCTCTTCATCAGAGCGGGATCGAGGGGCGCCCGACAGTGTGACCCCCTCCTCGATTGGTCGAGATCTAGGAACTGGAATCTCCCCAGAAGAGAGGGGAGTAGAAGTGTTACCAACCTTTTCTCCAGAAGTAGGAGGAGGTGGAATGGCTGGAGGATCACCCGAAGGTGGTGGTGGCGGTGGTAGCCTGATTGAAGGCTCACCTGAAGGTAATTGTGGTACAGTCTGGGATGTCGAGGAATTGGATGCATTGCCCGATCCCCGCTTGTTTTTTCTCCTCAGGACAAGGGGAGGGATCCTCAACATTATTTTTATTCCTTCAGATGACAGTTCCTACAAATTACCACCAGTCAGATACTCATTACACAACTTTAAGGGCTTCTCCCAGATTCTAGACTTAAGCAATTCAAAACGAGATGGAACGTAAGTGGGGTTCTTTCGGTCATTGAGCGCCCCTAAAAATTCAAGAACATGGTGGCCCAACTTGTCATTACAAAGCTCACAGAAGCACGCCCCTTTGTGGTATGGTTTGAAAAGAGGGATTAAGTGTTTGCTGAATGCTTTTGGGATCACAAATCTCTTTGATTCGGGATGCCTCCAGTTCCCACTCACCAAAATCATCCTCTCTTTCCAACCTTTTCTGGATTTCTCGTTACCATCACAAATCTTTCTCCCATGAAAAGGAAAAATATTGTAACGGTCCCTACAGTATTTCTGGTCATGTAACTTGTAAGAAAACAAGAGCTCAGCCAGACCCAGATTTAGGTCCATTCTCAGATTGATTATCAGGAGCATGGCCAATATCCTGAAGATGTTTGGCCCTACTTGGAGTGGGGCCAGACCAAAAGTGGCCAAAACGTAAAGGAAAAAAGGGTGGATTGGGAAATGAAAATTTGAAGGTGGTAGGCCTACAGCAGGATCTGGTCATCCCTAACCCTCTCCCCTATCCTAAAATCTCATTTCTTAGGATAATTCTTAATGGTCACCCCGTCGGGAATATTGGTGTTTTTCTTCAACTTCTTTAGCACTATATCTACCCTATGAGCAGGAGGGAGGGGATTTGCATAAAATTGCTCTCCCGAGCCCCCTAACCAGATCCCCAACTAAAACAGGATCGAACCCACTAGTGCCCACATTCTGGGTAACCTCAGGAGGACTGGATCTAACCACCTCAACTGATGGAGAACTGAGGGAGGCATCAGAGTCAATGGAAGAAGGAAGAGGATCACTATCCGATCGGGTGTCATCACTGTCAGACATCTTTGAAAGAAAGGTAGAAAGGTTAGAAGAAAGAACTTACACCAAAGGGGGATCTGGCGAGACTTCAAAGAGAATTTCTAGGTTCTCCGGACGACAAGTGTAGATTCCGGCGAAGATGATTTGCAGAGAAAAACTTTTGCTGAAAGTATGAAAATCATAAGGTAAGAAGCTTCCAAAAAATATAAAAGAGAGCTATTTATAAGAGGTTGAAGGCGAATATCAAGGATCCTTCGCACAAGTAACGATGCACTGAGCCGTCCTTTCAGCCACCCGCACGGGAATAATCTTGGCCACGAGAGCCATGAATTTGAATTCAAATGATGAGATACAGCTATCCCCATTTAATGAATTGTCACGTCACCCGACAAGGCAGATGCATGAAGACCCCCACACGCTTCTTCCTAGGTATGGGCTTTGACAAGGCCCAAACCAGAAAGGGGGAATGTGTACTTGTGGAATTTGTCTGGTCCATAAGGTCCCTACTCCATTGACCTTGACCCATCATAAATATCCGGAGCCCGAATGAAAAGCCCACTATAAGGCCCATCAAGCAAAAGATTCTAGAATAAACTTGAAAATCAAGGGAGTGATGTAAGCAATATGCAAAATGATGATGTAAGGAAGGAAATGTTGCCCTAATGGGCTCAAAGCCCCAAAAGGGAATGTATATAAGGAAAACAAAATGAAAATAAAGATTCATTCTTGTGTTGTGTATTTTTGGGCATTTACAGTATGCATATCAACGTGCATATGAGAGAAAAAAAAAATATGGTGCATATCATCTTTCTGGTTTGCTTCCTTGTTCAGTTTAGCGTATGAGTGCTATCTGCTGGTGTGCATGCTTCTCTTCCTATCTGGGTTGCAGCAGTGGTTAGTTGGTAATTCCTATCCTACTAATTTCTGGGGTTCTGCAATGGTTATATTCATCAGTTTTCTTTTCTGGGGTTTTGTTATGTTTCTGCATGCTTGTGATCACTGGTGTTGGTGTCAATGGTGGTTCCTTTGCTGGTGTATTTACTTCTCTATTTGGCTGGGCTGGGTCAGAGGTGGTTTGGCTCATATTCTGGGAGCTTGGTTAAGCCTGCTTGATTGGTGGAGTCAGCAATCGTCTAGAGACTCATTTTGTTATCAGTACACTCATGGTTTTCATTGTAATTCTTTCCATTCTATTGGAAGGTTTTTTTGGCAATTGGCATGTTTTCATGATAAATAGTTCTTATTTTCTTTGGGGGCTCTTGGCTATCACATATTCTCTTGTAATTCTAGGAGTATTCCCCTATGTGTTTTGTAGCCTTTGGGCATTTTTGTTTTTTTATAAATTCATCTTGCCATTCAAAAAAAAAAATGATGGAAGTGAGTATGATTTTGGAAATTAATATAAGATTTATTAGGTTTTTTCAAGAATTGTACTTTTTGTTGTGTGTTAAATGGTAATATATATATATTTATAAATGTATAAATTTGGGGGATTTTGTTGGTCAGCCCAAAATCTCAAATGATGTTAATTAACTAATGGTACAATTTTGAGAATTCAGATAAATATTTATTGGATTTTTTCAAGATTTTTATTGTTTGGTGTCGGTATATATATATATATATATATGTATATATAAATGTATGGAATTTGGGGAAAAGGGTGGTGCTGCAAATTTAATTAAATCGGTAATAATATATATGGGTGTGGTTGACACTCTTTGTAGAAATTGGAGGTGCTGTAAATTTTATTAACTCGGTAATAATATATGGGATTATCGGTGTGGTAGTGATACTCTTTGTATATATATATATATATTTATTCATATGTATGAACTATATGGTTTTGTAGTGGAATAGAATTGAAAGTCAGGAAGGCATGAGCGTCTGACAATTCATTTGGTTTGATGTGCGCATAAACCACCATATATCATTTTAGTATATGATATATGCGGAGTTGAATTTGGTAGATGGTCAATTAAAGAAGACTTTGTGAATACTAGGTTGTCAAATAAATGAAATGGTAAATAACCAAACTTGTCTAACTTTAAATGTTCAAATCAATCATCCAAACATGTGTTTTAGGAGCTTATAAATAGAGGTGATTGAAATGAAGATATACACATCAAAATGTAATCCCAAAAAAGAGAAAAAGCTTTAGAGATAAGTTTTGTGAGAGAGAGAATTTTATGGGAAAATTATCTTGGGCTTGTATTTGTTTTTGTAAGTTTTTAGGGTGAGGAAATTACTGAGAGTGTGGTTATAACAATTTTCCACATAATAAATTTTTCTCTGGTTGTCTTTGACAACGACAGTGATTTTTCTCCGGTTTGGAGTTTTCCACTATAAATCTTTGTGTTGTATTTTCTATTTCTCGATTCTTTGATATTATACAAAGGAAGATCCTGGGATAAGAAATTTGTGATTATTCAAATTATCCAAATTTCCTAACAGCATCTCGGGTTGGCAATTCGTGTCAGCGGGTCGTATTTGTGTCAGATTGAAATAGTGTTGGGTTGAGATTGTGTCGTGTCGAAAAAGACCTGGTTAATATACGTATCAAATATGCTCTACTCTATCCCAACCCATAAATTATCCGTGTCGACCCATGTAATCCATTATCATATTTATTATAATATATTAAATTAAATTTGACACAATCCAACACGAAACGAACTATTTAACCTATTATCAGCAAAATTAAATTAAATTTGAAACGATCGAGTAATAATTTATTAATATATTTTAACATATGACTAATTAAAGAAGAAAAAAAATATAAATATAATCGTGTCAAACGTGTCATGTTCTGGTTACTCGTGTCGTGTTCGGGTCGACCTTTATATTTTCGTATCATGTTCGGATCGATCCTTATACACCTTCAACCCTTTTATGATCCAACTCTAACACTTTTAATTCATATCGTGTTCGTGTCGTGTCTCATTTTGCAAGCTTTAGGTGCATCCGATGTGGTCATGTAAGCCTCTCACTTACCTTTTTCCAAAAATAAACATTTATGAGAATGAACCCAGAGTGATTTTTACTTAAGTTTGCACACATCTTTCATCTAATCACCAAGTGAATATTTCTGTGTAAATATATAAAAATTTGTAATTATATATTAATTTCTGATTTATAAGCATCTTTATTTATTTATTTGAGGAAACAGGTCAAGTTCAACCTGCGGGTCGATCCGACCCATTTCTAACTCAACCCATTTACTACCCGTCATGGATCACTGACCTGTTAATGACCCGCTCCGCTTACGACCCAACCTAAACCACCCATTTGCCACCCGTAGATACAACATATAAAATACAAAATTCAAAAAGATAAAATAAGTAAAACAAGTCAAGAGTTAAACTATAATATGAAAATAAATATATAGAAAATACGAATTATAATTAGGACTCTTAAAAGTTTAGGATTAGATTTCAAGTATTGAAATACTAATTTTATAGAACCTGTAAAGAGTTTAAGCGCAATTAGGTTGTAGAGCTCGAGTTTAATTACAATTATGTTTAAAATTAAAAAATTAATGATTGAAGCTATTAATACTTAAAGCTCTGTTTGGCACAACTTCTCCTTTAGCTTTTGTACAAAAGGAAAAAAAAAAAGGTAAAAATAATTTTGAAAAGCTGGTACCCCGCATTTTTTAAAATGTTATTCCATGACCCAAAAATTCTTCTAAAAAGTGTGTCAAATACCGTTAAAAACAACTATTTCTTCCATAAAGACAACTTTGTTTTTGTAAAATCAATTCAAACAGGACCTAACCATAGACATAGATGTAGATGTAGATGTAGATATAGATATAGATATAGATAAACACACACAAAATAGCCAAGCTAAAGAAGTCCACTTAAGAAACCAAAACAATCTCAATTCGGGGCTTGCCACTTTAGCCCGGGCCTAATGGGTAAACCAATCCGGATGGGTCGGTTTGGAAACCAGTGTTTTCGTTTTTATTTTTGTCCTTTTAAAAACAAAATGCATTTTTGTTCTTGTCCTAAGGGTAACTCGGAAACAAAAACATGTTTTGTTGAGAATTTTGTCTAAAAAATTTTCAAGAACAAAAAACAAAAAAACACATTTGGCAGACCTTGTTTTTTCAAAAAGTTTAAGAACGGAAATAGAAAAACATGTTTGGCAAACCTGGATTTCTGATAACAGAAACAGAAAAACATGTTTGGTAGCGTTTGTGTTTCCTACAATTCTGAAAACAGAAACATAAAAACATGTTTGGAATCTGCCCAAAGGTTGGAATTGAGAAAATTCCGACAACACCTTCCCCTAAAAACGACTAGTAAATATATTTTTTTCCTTTACAAGTAGTAATAAATAAATGAGTTTATTTTGAAATGAATGTTTTAGAATAAAAGAATAAAATGAAATGAGATATTTTGAAATGAATTTTCCTCATTTGAAGGGAGTACCGTTTAAATTTTGTTCCAAACAAAAGAATTAATTGAAATGAATATTTGATTTGAGTTTATCACACTTAAGTTCAAAAACCATCCAAAACTAAAACACTACAAACACATTTTGGGAAATCACAACACACACCATAAATTCACAATCGCCACAACAATTCATAAACTCAGACACATTAAAAAGGAAATTTTGATAGTGCGATCACACCATATCTCGTAAAATCAAAACACACAATCACATACAACAAGTTTCCACCATTATTCCTCAAATTCACAATCACATACAACAAGTTTCCACCATTATTCCTTCATCCTTCATTTGACAACAAACGGACCGCCCCTCTCAGTAGGAGGACCTCCACTGTCTTTATGCCCCTTCGCCACACCTTCGCTACCATCACCGGAAAATCCTTGTGTCCCTATTGTACCTAACAAATCATAGAAAACAATTAACATCGATACAACAATGAACATTAGTACAAAATGAGTTTTAAAAAAAAAAGTACTTGAAAGAGAAAAATTAGTTGTAGAGAGAGCATTCCTAGAAGGTCAATGAGTGAATGGTGTACATATGGTTCCAGGCTGCCTAAATCATTGCATTTTATCAATGTCACACTGGTGACTTACTAATACAGAGCTGATGTGGCTAATTAGAGAGAAAAAGTCTAGATTTACATGTAAATTAAAAAATATAGAGACAAATACTAGGACATGCACAAGTTTGATATAATCAAAATTCATGTAACCACAATATTTAGAGAAACAGTTTAAAGTATTGGAGGATAAAAGAAGTTCAAAGTGAAAACCAGTTAAAAGTTTGCATTATAAAAATGTAATATATATATATTCAATAACCATAACATTTAGAGAAACAGGAGATTCAAAAAAATTGACATGGATTAGGAGAAAATTTGACAGTGCATGATAACATAACTTCTTTAATAATTTTTGGTTTTTTATTGGATGATTGCAATTGAGATCCCCACAACAGAATCTGGCATATTAATGAATAGAACTAATCAGTAACACAATAATGACTAAAAGAGGAAAAGGGATATCACTGTGATGAGAAAATAACACAGTATACAGAAAATTAGATACAACCATCCTTACACTAGGACGGTATTATAATTGCAATAATTACTAAATCAATCTTCAAAAATTCCCAAGGGGTTACCCTTGAGAGGGAAAAGAATGTGTGAGAAGATTCCCAACTCATGCAGAAAGTATAACTTGCAATTTAGTTGAAGGGGTTTGTTTGGTTGGATTATCTTCTTGTCTTAAAACATAAAACTGCACCTAGAATTTCACAGAAGACAATGAAAATCAAGTTTTTTAAAACTAAATATACTAACCAAAGAAATTTTCCAACTTTTTTTTTTTTTTTTTGCTTTTAAAACTAAGAAAGAACAAAGGAAAATAATGAGACTGCCTTGAGATGAAGATGGTCCGCAGACATGTATATATCTATAGATAGAGACACACAAATTTTGTTAATATGTATAACAAGGAAAGAAATTGAAGGGTAAAATAAGAAAAAAAATACAAGTAACAAGGGAAAAAGGATTAGAAAAACATTTCCATGAAAAGAAAGTAAAGAGGACTATTGTGAATGATACTAGAAAACAAAGCTAACCTTCAGAGAATATCATAAAATGAAAGAAAGAAAGGAAGAAATGAAAGAACAATTTTTTTTTAAAAAGTGCATCTAAAATTAGCTAAAAATAACCATACTACAAACCAGAAACAAAATTTGAGGTTTTAACTAGTAACAAAAACAAAACAGTTAACTCAAACAACACCTAAACACACACATACACACATCCTAATCCAAAAATTTATGCATGCTTTACATTTCACTATTTTTGTGCAAACACAAGAATTCCCAAATTTTGAACTTAAAAATCTCTTCTCCATAAAATTTCAACATAATCTCACGTTTGGAAATCACAAAACACAAAACACAACCCATTTAGAAAACCCAACCACCAGCACATAATCCAAACAAAACTTAATTCTTCACTGCCCTCTCTATCTCTATACCATATATCAACAAATTACTACCTCCTGTTTATCCTCCAAAGCACAAAATTTGAAAAAAAAAAAAAAACACAAGATAGCAATACTCAAGAACAACTATATATGTATATATATATATATGATAACTGTGATAAGAGTTGGACCCATGGTTCGCCGTAACGGTAACGGTCACTGTAACGGTAACGGTTTCGGTGTAACGGTAACGGGACGCGGTTATCGCAAACGTGAATTTTTTAAAATCTTGCACATCTTACCCAAAATGTTCTAATTGGATACTTTTGGCAACATGAATGAATAAAGATAATTTTTTGGTAGATTTAAGTGAATTTTATTTAATTTTTTAAAGAATTTTAATATCAAAAAATGACTTATTAATAAATCTAATGGTGTCGTCGTTATTTGAATGTTTATGATATACTTGTTATGATATTATTAAATTAAATTTAAATTTAAATAAATAAAAATTTGAAATCACAAAATATATAATTTATTTCCAACAATGTAAAATAATTTTTAAAAAGATACATGGTTCACCACCAAAATGAATTTCGTGGTGGATCTTGTTGCTCTGGTTGGGGTTCATGAAAAGATTGTCAATTTTGAGTTGTATCTTCAGTGGACATTTGATTAATCATTAGTAGACCATCTTCTCTTTGTAACTGATGGAGTAACATTTATCATATCATATACATAATAGAAAGCTTTTTAACCCAAATTTTTGAAAAACTTCAATTGTGTTAACCGTTACGATATTTTCGGAACCGGTAAAAATCGGGGTCCCGATCACCATAACGGCTGTAACGGCCCGTAACGGACGTTACGGGTGCGGGAAACGGGAAACGGTGCCGTAACGGTAACGGCAAGCCGTAAAACCGTTACGTAACGGCCGTTACGGCGAACCATGGTTGGACCTGAAAGTGAATGCCTCTCACAAGTAAAAAAATAGCAATCTCACAAGTTAAGAAAGTGTCGAGTCAACACATCAAACTAACATAAGTAATACTTTAACAAGAATTTGTTGGAATTCTTTGCTTCCTTTGTGTGCACTTTTACACTGTTACACTGTTCATTAATTAGTCCATTTAGAATAAAAAGAACTTCTTATTTCTAAGGCTGCAAATTAATCCTTCATTTTCTATCAAGGATACAATCAAGTAATAGATGACCTTAAGTGGTCTTGAAGATTACTGCTAAAGGGTCTAAGTGGCCATTATGTTCTTCTACAGTTGCCCACTAGGCCCTTTATGCCCCCCTCTTTCCTTTTTTGGCTTTGGTTCAATATCTTTTCTATTTTAAGACATGGAGCTTCAAACTTGAGTGTTACAACTTTGTAATGACTCAAACTCCATTCTCAGGGATCTATAGCAACTACCCTTTAAATTAAGTTTCAAAATCAAGTCAATTCCAAAATACCAACAAATAAACACAATTGAGTTCTTTGATCAATTTGAGACTCAAACAAGAATAGTCAATTTCAAAATACCAACAAATAAACACAATGGAGTAAAAAAAGCTACGAAATTTGTCACTAAAAATCAAAATAGAAGGAGTCGAAGATAGCATACCAGTCACGAAGATGATTTTGCTTCCTCAAGCAAACGATTTTTCTTCTCCTCTTTCTGCTTAGCACAATATAGAACATATTATTGTCAAAAATATGGACAAAAAAAATCAAAATACAAGGTGCAAATTGAAGCTTAAAAATAGCCTAAGTACTAAATTCAAAATACAAGGAGCAAATTGAAGAGAAGTTTAAGAAATCGCCAAAAGTACTAAATTAGACTCTCTCACCGTCAAACCCTAGCTTAAAAACAGCCAATTATCATGGTTTTGTAGATCAGAGAAAGATTTGAAGAGAAGATTAAGAAATCGCAAAAATTACCAAAACCGACTTTCTCACTGTCAAACCCTAGCTTAAGAACAAATGATCGGAGAAGAGATTTGAAGAGAAGTTTTTCAAATCGCGGAAACGACTGAAATTGACTCTCTCACTATAAAACCCTACCTATAAACAAAAGATATAATAATCATGCTTTTGTAGATCCGAGAAGAGATTTGAAGACAAGTACGAACAAACCCTAGTTCTAAATGATCGGTGGATACCTGTCTTGCTTCGCTACTAATCAAAGACGCTTCCACGCAATTTCGATCGATTCATCACCGATTTGAGATAGTGTTGATGAAGTTGGGAGTCGCCGCTCGCCTCTCACGAAGAACAAAAACCCTAGTTCTCAAGTCGTTTTATTTTTGGGCCACATATTCTTTTTGTTTTGTTTTATTCCTCTCAAAATAGGCACACACTCATCGTGGAACGCGAATCCCCTCCAGCATTTCTCTCACCAGAGGGAGTCAAGTGCGGTCCCCTCACTTTCTCTCAAAAACAAATATTATTTTACTTTTAAAGCTACGACTTTAATTTTCAATACCAATTCTCCAAACTTACATTCATATCTTCGTAAAAATTAAAATTACATAAAATACTCCTATACTAATTTAAAATATAATACCACAAATTCATCACACACTAAATACTATCATAATATTTACTATATAAAAAAATGTCATATGAAATAAAAAATATCATAATAGTTTGGACCTAATATCACAAATTATTCGCTATCAATCAAATAAATAAATAAAATTATCATCCTAAAATATTTTATTTTTTTAAAAATAAGCACTTTATAAACTAATATCACGATATTTGAATTCAATTTTTTTTCAATTACCATACAATAAAAAAACAATTTGTATAATCACGATATTTGTATGAAATTTTTTTTATCCAAAATATCATGCAAAAAATACACCCAAAATTCAAATTCTTGATAGAATACACCCAAAATTCAAGTTCTTGAGAGAATACAGCCATTTTTTTTTTATTATACATATAAGAGAGGAAGAGATGAGCTGCAGTAATTTTTTTTTTGTTACCCAGGAGCTTTGAATCCTTACCAAATCAACAATGGTAACAAAAAAAAATCTCTCAAGAACTTGAATATTGGGTGAATTTTTTGTATGATATTTTGGATAAAAAAAATTTACCATCCAAGTATCGTGATTATAGAATTTTTTTTATTATATGGTAATTGAAAAAAAAATTCAAATATTGTGATATTAGGTCATAAAGTGTACATTTTTTTTAAAATAAAATATTTTAGGATGATAATTTTATTTATTTATTTTATTGATAGTGAATAATTTGTGATATTAGGTCATAGTAGGTCCAAACTATTATGATATTTTTAATTTTTTATTTCATATGAATATTTTTTTTATAGTAAATATTATGATAGTATTTAGTATGGGATGAATTTGTGATATTATATTTTAAATTACTATAGGGGTACTTTCTGTAATTTTAATTTTTACGAAGATATGAATGTAAGTTTGGAGCATTGGTATTGACAAATTAAAGTCGGCACTTTGAAGTAAAAATAATATTTGTTTTTGATAGAAAGGATCGCACTTGACTCCCTCTGGTGAGAGAAATGCTGGGGGATCCGTGTTCCTCGTCGAAAACAAACCGTACGGTCTGTTGGCTCACTTATTTTTTATTTTTCACTGTTTATTTATTTTTAAAATAAAAACACATTTAGTAAACGCGTTTACTGTTATTTTTTTTTCTCAAAAAAACTATTTTATGTGAATAGTGGATAAAAATGGTGAAAACACTAAATGCAACTTTTAGTTATTTTTTACCACCTCCACCGCCGCCCCCACCAACCACCACCACCCCCGCCACCGGCCCCCATCACCTCCGGTCGCCGCCGCGGCCACCACCTGCCGCCAGTAACCCACCACCACCGCTCCCGCCGGCCATTACTGCCGCTCACCAATACTATTTTATTTTTCAATACAAATTTTGATCCAAACGCTTTTTTATTTTTAATTTTTTGCTAAAAAAATAAAAATAAATACAAATACAATTTTTATATTTGAAGACAGAAAACAAATATAAAAAATATATTTTCCAAACCCACCCTGCATAAAATAATAAAACATCATTTTCATGTTTTCAAAGGCAAAAGTTACTCAAATAAGTTTTTGTTTTCATTTCAAGCCAAAAAAAAAAAGGAAACAGGTAACCAAACGGGCCTATTTATTTCCATTCGCCGCCTATTTACACACACTTCAACCCAGCAAAAACCCTCACTTCCGCCCCCACCCATCACCGCCGTACACGGCGGCGCAATCCACCCCTCTCCTCCCCGATCCACTTTCCCAATGGCGTCGACACCGGCCTCCGAACTCACCGACGGACCCGTCCTCAGCCTCATCAACAAGCGCCTCCGCGCCCTCCGCAAGAAGCAGAACCGCATCTTCCAAATGGAAGAATCCCTAGCCCTAGGCAAAACCCTAAACAAGGAACAGGAAGACGTCCTCCGCTCCAAGCCCTCCGTCTCCGCCTCCATTGACGAGCTCGAGAAGCTCCGGCAACCCCTCTCCGCCGCCGTCGCCGACGAAATCAACCTCGCCCTCCAACGCCACCACGTCGATAAAGAGACTGTCACGGCGGTGGAGCACCGATCGGACCACCACAAAGACGAGCCCGTGGTGGAGGATCTGCTGAATTTGCTCTACTTCGGGACGATGTTTGATGTGAAGACGCAGAGCGATTTCGCGTCGACGATTCTGACCCGGACGCACGAGCGAGGGTGTTGCTTGACCTACGATTACGTGACGGACGATGAAGCCATTGATATGCTGGGCGAGAGGGACTTGGATTTGATTTCGATGTTGGGGGGTCTAGTGGTATCGAGGCCGGTCGATTCGAGTCTTTCGCACAGGAATGCTCTGAGGAGGTGCACCGAGCACGCGAAGCTATGGCTCGCCAACTCCGACCAGGCCATCGATCCGGATTCCCAAATTACATGTATGGTTTTTGTGTTGATTTTTTTTTTTTGGTTGTGAATGTTGTGTGTGTTTTAGTGATGGTGATTGATGGGTTTTGTAGATTCGGGGTTGAGAGCGAGGCTGAACAAGATAATGGCATCGGATTACTTTACGACAACGCCGGAGATGAAGGCTGCGGTTGAGGTGGCTGCTGCGGCTGCAGGGAATTATGCTCCTTTTCAGATTCCGGTGCATGGGTCTGGTCAAGTGGAGTGTTCTGAGGTGGAATATCAGCAGAAGGTAAAGAGATGATTGGTAGTAGATTAATGCTGGTTTATAGTGTTATGTGGGTTTGGGTTGTGTGGGTTTTATTGAAAGATACATGATTGACTTCTATACAATGCCTTTTGTTACGTCTGAAAACATTCTCTATTGATACTCAATGCAAGAAGGTGATATTTGATTTGATAATTTTGGGAGCGTTGGGAATGTTTAGGAATTGGAATAAGCTATTATGGTAGCCGTAAATTCTCTAAAGATTGCTCTAGGGAATCTTATCAATTTGATTTTTACCTTAGACAAGCCTTTTGTTAAAGATATTATGTTCATTGTTTCGCGAATAAGTCAACTCAAATTCCATTGGGCTGCATTACATTGTGTTTTGCTATTGCTATATTGTTTCATTAGCCATAACCGATTCTAGCATAAAATGTGAAGAGTAAATGTGGAAGCTATATTGCATTCAACGTAATAAAGGTTTTAGTAGATTCTTCTTTGATCGTGAGAGGTTTTTTTTTATTTTTTTTGGAATGGTAAGAAACTCTCACACCCACACACTCACATGAGCCCCATGGGACTCGAACCCCTAACCTCCTATTTTGATGAGGAAAGGTGATACCATTAGGCTACAAGGCCTTTGGTGATCGTGCGAGGTTAATTTGGATATAATTGTAGGCCACAAACCTGATGGTAGTTCGTTATGGACTTCTTGGCTTAGTGGTTAGCAAGGATTACACAGTTCAAAATGGGGATGGAATGCAGTGTAAGATGCTAAGGCAGTAACCTAGTTCTTTGAAAAGCTAGATACGATGCATATTCTTTTCAAGTGCTTATTGGAGGATAGAAAGGGAAGGTGGTTTCTCATGAAGTAGTATTCTGGGCACAGGTGCTTCTTTTAATGTGTCCAGTCTCTTCTGAAGACTAATATTTAGACCCAAAAAATTTTCCTGGTATTTTGATTCATTGGAAGGTAGTGTTGGAGCCTATATATAGTAAGAATTTCACGTGTAATATATATGGACAATAAGTAAAAACCCTGATCATTCATCTTCTTGTAGCAAGAGTTAGATTTTTTGTCGTTTCATCTCGGTGAGTGATTGAATATTGAATACTTGTTAGGTTATTGTTTCTTATAAAGTAGTATCAAGTATTACATATGGATGAAGATAAAATACTTGAAATATACTAAAATCAGTTTATATAGGGCAATGTAGATTCATAGATCAAATCTCATACTACATGAGAATTATGATCCATTAATTTTGTATTAGACTCATCCTCGTCATAATGAGAAGGTCATAATAAAAATCAATGTTATTTTTTCATGTCTCCCCAATGAAATGATTTATCTTTATTCCCATCTATATTCCTCAATTAAGACTTTTCTAAATAATTTTAATTTAAACCTTTAATCGGATTTTCCTAATAGTTATAGATTTTTTCATGCCAAAAGAAAGTCTTATCTATTGTGCAGGGTTCACTAGCCACTTGTTGATTAGTGTAACCCTTGTGTCTTAAATGATTTTTTTTTTACGTTTTGTTCTCTTATCTTGTTTCTTTAGCTCAATCAGGTAATGGTTTTAGAATTCGCTGCCTAGACCATGCTTTGTATTTTTTTTGGGCTGTTAATGTGTCAACCAATACTCAATCAGATAACCTTTTGCTTTTATATACCCACTTTCCTGTTGATATATTGGCAGTCTCATTAAACTGTTAAGGCCAGAACCATATCCTCATTAACAATTAGCCTCGGATAACCTTTGTTTTGCGAAATCTGCATTCGTTGGTTTGTTGACACATGAGTTGTCTTTCTAGAGAATTGAGATGTCCATTGAAGGATTTACTAAAAAGCCTATTCTTTGTAAAGAATATTCAATGGGATTTTATTCAAAAAATTTGGGAGCCTCACTTTTTCAGAAGATATGCCAGGGATAATGCGGTGTGGTAGTTCAATAATGTCTTATACCGGCCTATGAATCTGATGCAGAACAACCATCTTGTAGTTTTGTGAAATTTTGTTCCAAAAAGTGAGGCTGTTAGCTTAGTTTCTAATGCAGAGTGATAATCTTGTTTCTTTTTGGAGGTTTTTGTCAAATCTTGTTTGTGTTGTGAGATAGTTGTGCTTTTAATATTGTAGCTTGAAGCAAATTGAAGCTGATGAAAGCCTTCTTTTGTACATGGCAGCACATTTCATTGATAGGAAAGGAACAGGCTTAAATTTTTAAAGTCATTGCAAGTCCTGTTCACCAATGTGCGATGGAACTGTGGTTCACATGTTGATGGGTTAATTGGTGGCACGGGAAATCGATTGGTGTCCAGAACGAGGCAACCATACTGCATATAGAATGAATCAAGGCATCTAGAAATTTTTGTGAAGAGAACAATAAGCACAAATGTGTAATCTACACATCTAGTAAATTGTGAATAATCATGTGTCAGGCTAGGTTTTTACTGTATAAATGATAGTTTATACTACCGTGAGGGAAGTGTGAGAAGACTCCCTATTAGCAAGTTAAATAGAACATGAAACTTTAAGCTCCCCGGCAGCATGACAGTGTACCTGGTTACAATGTTACAATCACGGCAGTGTCTGTGATAAGGGAACCCATCACATCCTTAGTGAAGTGTACATGTCACTGCTTCTTATTCAAAGCAGGGGAAAAAAGCAATACAACCATACACTAGGTCACCGGGACTTTGTTCTTAACTTCTTTGCCGTTTATTTTCATATTTATTTGTGTCATCTGGGTTGAGAGGCTGTGAAATATAATTGTCACCTTGACCAACTTCCTTTCCTCATTTAGTTTGCAGTTATCCTTGTGCCTGCAACTTAAAATGAATCGTGTTCCTTACTGGGGCATATGTACTTGTGACGCCCAACATTCGTGAGTATGCACATGGATTTTGTGTTACTCGATTGAGACATCTATTTGTTCTCCTATTTTTTGGTGCTCCTTCTCTTTGTTTCATTCATCTAGATGGAGAATAATGTCAGTAACTTAATAATGTAACTAGTCCATTTGTTGGTATTTTGATACTTGTGGAATGATTTATTTACAGGGAAAACACAATTCTTCATGCCAACTAATTTATGCTCACAAAGTGTTGTTATAATAGAATTTTGAACTGATATGTAGAGTGATTATAAGATTTTGTTAGTGTTTCATGAGATATTTTAGCCCTTCATGAGTCCTTTTGTTTTATTTTTAACTCTTTTATTTCAAACTTTCCAAGTCATATATTTGACAGACGACTGGCTGATCTTTTCTGGTTGGTGAATGATTGACTTCATTTTAATATGTTTAATTGAACTTAATGTTGCATTACATCTTTCGATTAGATACTGAAGAACAAATTTTTGGTTCAAGAGTGTGTATTGATTAGATAGCTTCACTGTTTAAGTGGTTTGTCTCGGGGATGTAATTGGGAACTGGGAACTTGTGCAGCGAGGAACATATAATTAATTTCTTAACCTTTTTATTGAGCAATGGAAGGGTGTCACCTTCTTCTAAACCTTTCCACTCAACCAAACAAAAGGTCGAGGACATCTTCCCTTCTTTTGGATGCCTTGCCTATCCTTCCTACATCTTTTTTACTACTCTTTTCATTTTAAATACTGAACGAAGCATTAGCCTCTGTGGTGTATCTTCTCCATTTTAATCATCATGTAACATATATTCTCCAAATATGTGTAGCCTCTAGTGTCGATAATATGTAACTTCTAACAAATCTCTCCTTACAATTATGTTACCTCTAATGATAATCACTAGTGCATCTATCCATAAGGTTCTGATTTTACAGTTGGCACATGCATACAGTGCTTGGAGGTTGATTTATCTCTTCCATAGCATCCTCACTACAATTACTGCTCCCTTTCATATGGTGATTCACAAAAATGAAAAGGTCAACTTTTGAAGTCATAGGCACCGCTTATTAGCTGATTAAAACTTTAGATTATGGTCTTGACCTTTCATGACATGTGATTTCCAGGAGGGGGTCATAGATTAAGGAAGATTAACTGTTTGGATTTTGAAAAGATCCAGCCAGCCACTTATGACAACAGGAATTCCGAGAGGGTTGTAGATAGGAATAACTCCCCTATATATTTGATTCTTTAGCAATTCATTTCAGTTTACATCATTATTCTATAAATTGTGTCTTTGTAATTATTTTAGATAAGTATAGCTATCCTTCTTTTTCTCTTTTATAAATAATATGCCCCTTGTTCTTCTCTACTAGATTATTTTTCGTTATTAGTTATGAAGTATGAAATTTTGTTTTGTTTGTCCCACGAACACCCTGATAAATGTCTTTTGTGCCATTAATTTCTAAGGATGTACTAATTTTTATGTATATTTAGGACGAAGACACTGCAAATTTTCAAGAAAACAAAACCTATGAGAATCAGTCTAGTCTGGTGGATGAATTTCACAAGGTGTGGTTCATAGATCAAAGCTTTTTCCACAAACAATGAGCTACTAAATCTTTATTATGTTTGATCTGATACATAAGCTTTTAAACTTTGCAGAGTGAACCAGAGGTGGAAAACCCTGCAGAAGTCCCTGCTCAGACGGAACCAGTCAAATCGCAGGAAGAAATGGGGCAGAATCAGAGAGAGGTGGAAACAAAGGAAAACTTTACTCCCCGGAGGAACTTTCAGAATCAAAGAGGTGGTCGCGGTGGGGGTGGTGGTGGCCGTAGAGGCTATTCCAATGGCCGTGGAGGTCGATTCGGCGGCAGGGGAGGTGGGGGTTACCAGAATGGCCGCAGCCAACACTATGATCAACCTGGAAATTTTTATCTGCGGAACTATGCTTACAATAGGGGAAGGGGCGGCAGAGGTGGTGGCGGGAACTCATACCACACCCAGGGATCTGGAGTTCAAGCAGGTAATGACCAAGCAGATTCATAACTCATTTGGGTGCTTATTGGAGCTTCATGCTTCCCTTTCTGGTGGGTTAGTGAAAATGTTTTTGCTTGAAATGTGACTTTTCTGGTGGGTGGTGAAAATGTTTTTGCTTACATGAAAACATAAAATTATGGGTGGATGTTGATGAGTGCACCACCTTCTTTGTAGTTCAGTGAATTATGGTCTTTTATTAATTGGGAAAAAAAGTTGGAGAAAAGAAGACTTAGCCCAGGTTACTTCCAAAATTACAATATTGATGGAAGACTGAATGTCTCAATTAGGCCCTGTTTGCTTATATGGAAATTAATTGTAGAATGTGAAAAGGAAGTGAAAGATGTTGCAATTTTTCCACGAAAATTAGAGGAGATTAACATTTTTTACTTTGAATAGCATGGGCTTTGCTTGGTTTGTATTAATGAGAATAGTTTTTTTAAAATTGAAAATCAGAAATTTGTACATAAGTTTGCTTGTTGATTCAATTTCCTGAAAACAGTTTTCAGAAAATTTAACTATAAAATTGCCTGTTTTTAAAGAACTAGAACTCATTTTTTCTGTTTTCAAAAAATTGTTTTCTGTTTTTAGAATTTTTTAGAACAGTTTTCAGTGATACAAACCAAGTAGACTTCATGTAAGGTAGACTTCATGTAAGGTATTGAACTTTCGTAAGAGAGGAATTTCCCAAGTTGAGTGATTGTGGAAAATAATTTCCGCTCAAAATTTATTTTCTTTCTAGTAAATATGAAATGGTAACAAAATTTCATTTTTCCTAGTTTTATTGCCTTTGTGTTACATAAAAAGATTCCAAATGGACATAAAGTAGATATCCAGTTTAAGGGGTTGCATTCACATCACCAACAACAGCATCATACAAGACATTTTCACACTGGGATTGGGGACTAAAACTCCAATTCAATTGTAAAATAATTATGCATTTCATCAATTATATCATTCACTAGTCCAAAAATATCACGAAAAATGATAAGAAATCGATCTTGATGAGTGTATTAATTGATTTTAATCATACTCTTTTCTTGTCCGTCCTTTCTCTCTCTCTCTATATATATTGTTTCAACTCAATACAGCGGTGCTTGACGTGAAGGCTGACACAACATCAATATTATTGAATTCAAGTCACAATCTTTCTACTTCTGTGGACCTCTCAATATATGGACGTTTCATATCACAGAATTGACCCTATTTGTTTAAAAAATGCTGGTCCAGGAATAAACTTTTTAGTTCCAAGTTTTTATCCTTTTTGTGTTGCCAGCCAAGCGAATCTAACATAACCCAAAAACTAGTGATGGCCAACCAAAATTGGGACCATTATATAACTCATAGAGACTCATCTCAATGCCCTCGAATGCGATGAGTCTCGATGAGTTATATAAGTATGGTTGTGTATGAATTTTTAACTCACCAATAATAATAGTTGCAGGAAAAATCATTTCTTCATATGTGTGTGTAATAATAATAGTTGCAGAGAATATGGATTGAGGACTGGTGGACTTGATTTATTATTGCTTAAGAAACTAAAAGGAAAATTAATGATTGGCACTTCGTAAATAACATATTCATATTAACATTTAATTTAAACGTTATATGTTAAATTCACCATTTTCTTTTTAAATTCCGTAATGATGAATTGGGCACAGAGTTTTTTTTTTTTTTTAGTCAAACTCAAGTAAATATATATATATATATATATATACACATGTTCGCGAAACATAGAACCCGTTTGAAAACTAGTATTTTCGTTTTTGATTTTGTTCTCTTGAGAACAAAAAACATTCTTATTCTTGTCCTTTGTTTTCTACCTTAAAAACAAAAAAAACACTATTTTTGTTTGGGATAAAAAACACAAGTCTTCTTCTTCTCCTACATGCACATTCACACACACGGGGTTTCGATTTTGAACTATTGGGTGTCGAAGGTGGTGGAGGGGGTTCGATGGTGGTTGAGTTGCAGTTGCGGATGGTGGAGAGGGGTTCGATTTAGGGTTTGTAGAGTCGATTTAGAGATTTTGATTTGGGGTATTCGGTGTCGAATTTGGGTTTCGATTTAGGATTCGGAAAGTCGATCTAGGGGTTATGGTGGTGTCGGCGGGTGGTGGGATGGTGGTGGGTGGTGTCGATTGGGGTTGAAGTGGTGTGTGTGTGTATATATATGTCTGTGTCGATTGGGGTTGATTGGGGGTTTGATGGTGGTCGAAGGTTGTTGTTGGGGGTGGTGAAGGGTGGGGGTGGTTGAGGGTGGAGGGTGGAGGTGAAGGGGTGGTGCCGGGAGAATGATTTGCAAAGAAATTGTTTTTATTTTTGCTGTTGGTGGTGGTATATGTGGTGGTGGCGTGGTGGTGGCATGGTGGTGGCGTGGGTGGTGGAGGGTCGAATTGGGGGTTGCAATATTTGTTCATGCATATTTTTTCAAATTTTTTTCTTTTGGGAGAATCCCAAAGAGAACAAAAAAAATAGGTTTTTGTTGTTTCCTTATTTTTTCTACTATTCATTGTAAGTTCCATACCCACATGTATCTCTCTGTAGTATCAAACAAACCAACCACCATCCAACTGTGCATGCAAAGACAAGCCGTATCAAACAAACCCTCAACCTCATGCATGCTTCTACAGTGAAGTCAAGAATGGCTGCGATCACGCTTGGAGTTTTGGCCGGTTGTGATCACGCGTGAAGAAACGCAGCCCACGCCTATGCAAGTTGATGTATTCCTCTGCATATATATATATATATATATATGTGATGTTGTAAGGATATATACATAAGCCACAAGTGAAGAGAGACAGAGCGACAGAGTGATACACAAGTGTAGGGTTTGAGAGAGAAAACCACAGAGAGTTGCTCTATGATGTTGTAAGAGAGAGTTTGTTAGAGGTAGAGTCAAGAAAGCGTTTGTATCTCCTCCCTCCATCATTGGTTTGCTTCAACCAAAAGTTAGTGAAACCTCTGAAAGTGGACGTACCCGATTTTTTAGGGAACCACTATAAATTTGGTGTCTATTGTGTGTGTGTGTATTTGAGTTTAATCTTGGTTTGGACCCAACAAAGTGGTATCAGAGCCTACCGGCAAAAACATAGTCGAATGTTCTAGCTCTATTTCGAACCATTACAGTGATCAAATCACCACACCACCCACATTTTCAGACGACCCATCAAACGAGGAAGAGTTTCCCGTCAAGAACCGCCACAAACTCTGCCGCACGAGCCGCTACGCGCCATCTGAAGATCGGCACATCAGCAGCCACGGTCTCACGCGCCTTCAACCTCCAGCGCGCGTGAGGCCTACGTGCAGCACGCGCCCCATGCGCCTCCAAGCTCAACCGCGCGTAAGGACCACGCGCCACACGCGCGCCACGTCACTGATGACGTTAGCAAGGCTGCCACGTCACTCCTGACATCACTGCTGCCACGTATCACCCTGCTGTTGTGCCATATGTCCTACCACGTGTCACAAATTTCCACTGCCACGTCACCTGCCACGTGTCACTCCCTGCTGCTGCCACGTCATCACCAACTTTGTAAAATTATAATTTTGCCCCTCGCCATTGTTTTGACTATTCCGGACTCATTGTAAGTCGGAATTGAGCTCAGTCAGAGGCGATCTTAAGGTTTTTGACCGTTCTGGATGCAACGGTACACTCCGTTTCACGTGATTCCATTCCAAATATATCAAACAAGCCAGGCAGAGCTTCAAGGTACCGATTCGATGGACGATTTAGGATCCGGAGCCATGATTAGATTGACCGCAACCAACTATTCATTGTGGAAGTCAAAGATGGAGGATCTTTTGTATATTAAAGATCTGTGGAAGCCGATCAAAAGGACCGACGATGCACCTGACGGCAAACCGAATGACATGACCGACGGAGACTGGACGGTACTCAACCGAAATGTGCCGCCCAAATCAGACAATGGATCGACAAAAGCATTTATCAAAATTTTGCCAACGACAATGATGCTTATGCTCTTTAGCAAAAATTAGAGAAGATGTACGCACGGAAAACATCTCAGAACAAGGTAAATCTTTTGAGTCGTATTGTAAACCTTAAATACAAAGACGACAAAAGTGTGTCAGAACACATGAGCGAATTCCAGGGGCTGTTGGATCAATTCAACTCTATGAAAATGGTTTTAGAAGATGAGATGCAAGCAGTATTCCTATTACACTCTCTTCCGAAAAGTTGGGATACGCTAGTTGTCTCTGTAAGCAACTCAGCTCCAGATGGAATAATTAATATGGAAATGGCGAAAGATAGAATGTTGAACGAGGAAGCAAGAAGAAATGAAGAAGGATATCATCCGGAGTCAGAAGCTTTTGTCACTGAAAGATGAGAAAGAAAAGAATGGCGCGGTAGAAGCAAAAGCAGAAACCATCGCAATCAGACACAACATCGTGGGCGATCAAAGTCCACTTTCAGAAGAGACAAAACCTGTCATCACTGCGGCAAGCCAGGCCATTTTATCAGAGAATGCAAGAAGCTAAAAGCCGAACAATCTGGACAACATACCAGAAATAGAGGTGAAGAAAGTACCTCAGAAGCAGCAGCAACAGCCGGAGAAGAGATGGTCATGGTTCAAGATGATGATTGTGTCCACTTCACATCCGAAGATTCTACCTGGGTTATTGACTCAGGCGTTTCCTGTCACGTAACTTCAAGGAAGGATATGTTCACATCCTACACCAATGGAGACTTCGGACTTATGAAGATGGGGAACCACAGAGCATCCAAAATTACCGGAAGAGGCGATATTCTTTTGGAAAACAATAATGGATGCAAACTATTCCTCAAAGATGTGAGACATGTCCCAGATATTCGTCTCAACCTGATCTCCACCGGCAAGCTCGATGATGAAGGCTACAACAGTCACTTTGGTGATGGTAAGTGGAAGCTCACCAAAAACAATCTTGTGGTGGCCAGAGGAAAGAAGACCAGCTCTCTCTACACAACGCAAGCAAAACTGTGCAGAGTTGAGGTGAATACGATGGAGAAAGAAGTCCCCACCGAGTTATGGCACAAAAGACTCGGTCATATGAATGAGAAAGGGCTCAAGATCCTTGCCAGAAAATAACTTTTACCTGGAATGAAAGATACTCCATTACACACCTGTGTCGATTGCATCATAGGGAAACAACACAAAGTTGCATTCCGCAGTTCCCCTCCATCTAGAAAACCAGACATTCTAGATCTCGTACACACGGATGTTTGCACCATGAAAACCAGAACTCATGGAGGTGCCCTCTATTTTGTCACATTCATTGATGACCATTCCAGGAAATTATGGACCTTTGCCTTGAAAACTAAAGACCAGGTGCTGGAAATGTTCAAGCAGTTTCATGTAAAGGTTGAAAGAGAAACTGGGAAAAGGCCGAAGTGTGTACGTGCAGACAATGGTGGCGAGTACAGAGGACCATTCGAGGAGTATTGCAGAAGCTTCGGCATCAGACTCGAAAAATCAGTGCCAAAAATTCCTCAACATAACGGCCTTGTAGAAAGAATGAACAGAACGGTCTGCGAAAGAATCATGAGCATGTTATCTAATGCCAAGTTGTCAACTCCTTTCTGGGGTGAAGCAATGAGAACAACGGTTGACTTAATCAACCTATCTCCCTCAGTTCCATTAAACGGTGATGTTCCAGAGAAAGTATGGAGAGGGAAAGATGTTTCCTACAAACACTTGAAGGTGTTTGGCTGCAGAGCATTTGTCCACATCCCTAGAGATGAAAGATCCAAGCTTGACGGAAAGGCCAAACAGTGCATCTTCCTGGGATATGCCCACGAAGAGTTTGGTTACAAACTCTGGGATCCTATCAACAAGAAGGTCATCAGAAGCAAAGATGTGGTATTTTTCGAAGATCAGACCATTGAAGATCTTGAAAAGCAGAAAAAATCAGATTCACCTGAAGAGTTACCAGCTAATCTAGACCCAGTTCCTTCACCGAGAGCACAAAATGATGGGGGAGCTATTCAAGGAGATCCAGCTGATGACGGAGCAGAACCAGAACCAGTTGCAGAAGAAAATCCGGTTGATCCTCAAACAAGGAAATCGTCCAGAGAGCGACAACCGAATCGCAAATATTCCTCCGCAGAGTACGTGATGCTTAGTGACGGAGGAGAACCAGAGAGCTATCAGGAAGCTGTTGCAGATAGTAAAAAGGCGGAGTGGATGAAAGCCATGCAGGAAAAGATGAAATCATTGCATGAGAACCACACATATGACTTGGTTAAGCTACCGCAGAAAAGGAAAGCTCTCAAGAGTAAATGGGTATTCAAACTAAAGACTAAAGAAAATAATCCACAACCAAGGTATAAGGCAAGACTGGTTGTGAAAGGATTTGGTCAGAAGAAGGGCATTGATTTTGAAGAAATATTTTCACATGTGGTGAAAATGTCCTCCATCCGAGTTGTTCTTGGCTTGGCAGCCAGCTTAAACTTGGAGATCGAACAATTGGATGTAAAGACCGCATTTCTACATGGTGATCTGGATGAAGAAATCTACATGGAGCAACCTGAAGGATTCAGAACCAGAGGAAAAGAAAATCTTGTGTGCAGATTGAGGAAAAGTCTCTATGGGCTCAAACAAGCACCAAGACAGTGGAACAAAAAGTTTGATTCATTCATGGACCAGAATGGGTACAACAGAACCACTGCAGATCACTGTGTATTTGTCAAGAAATTTCCTGACGAAGATTTCATCATCCTCTTGCTATATGTCGATGATATATTGATTGTTGGCCATAACAGTAGCAAGATTGCCAAGTTAAAGAAGGAATTGAGCAAGTCATTTGCTATGAAGGACTTGGGACCGGCAAAACAAATCTTGGGAATGTAGATCTCTCAAGACAGACAGAAACACAAGCTCTGGTTATTTCAAGAAAGATATATCGGCAAAGTTCTTGAAAGATTCAACATGAGCAAAGCAAAACCAGTCAGTGCTCCACTTGCAAGCCACTTCAAGCTGAATATGAAGCAGTGTCCTTCAAGTGAGACGGAAAAAGCAGAAATGAAGAAAGTGCCTTATGCTTCAGCAGTTGGCAGCTTAATGTACGCTATGGTATGCATGAGGCCTAATATTGCTCATGCAGTTGGAGTTCTTAGTCGGTTTCTGTCAAATCCTGGAAAGGACCATTGGGCAGCAGTAAAATGGATCCTCAGGTATCTTAGAGGAACTAATACTATTTGTTTATGCTTTGGTAGTGGTAAACCTGTATTGGAAGGTTGCACAGATGCAGATATGGCCGGTGATAGTGACTCAAGAAAATCCACATCAGGATACCTAATCACTTTTGCAGGGGGAACAGTCTCATGGCAATCCCGATTACAAAAATGTGTTGCTCTATCCACCACAGAAGTTGAATACATTGCAGTAACAGAAGGATGCAAAGAGCTCTTGTGGATGAAGAAGTTCCTTCAAGAATTGGGACAAGAGCAGGAAAAGTATGTCATACATTGTGACAGTCAAAGTGCTATTCATCTTAGCAAAAATTCAACCTTCCACTCAAGGTCCAAACACATCGACGTCAGGTATCACTGGATTCGTGAAGTGCTAGAAAATAAACTTCTACAGCTAAAGAAGATCCACACAGATGATAATGAATCAGATATGATGACCAAGAGTCTGTCCAGAGAAAAGCTAGAAGTTTGCAGAGAAGAAGCTGGTTTAACACCAGCCCCAAATTGGCAATGAAAGGGAGATCAGGTGAAGACGTTTTCCTCTGATTGGTATGGAAGGGGGAGAATTGTAAGTTCCATGCCCACATGTATCTCTCTGTAGTATCAAACAAACCAACCACCATCCAACTGTGCATGCAAAGACAAGCCGTATCAAACAAACCCTCAACCTCACGCATGCTTCTACAGTGAAGTCAAGAATGGCTGCGATCACGCTTGGAGTTTTGGCCGGTTGTGATCACGCGTGAAGAAACGCAGCCCACGCCTATGCAAGTTGATGTATTCCTCTGCATATATATATATATATATATATATATATGTGTGTGTGTGATGTTGTAAGGATATATACATAAGCCACAAGTAAAGAGAGGCAGAGCGACAGAGTGATACACAAGTGTAGGGTTTGAGAGAGAAAACCACAGAGAGTTGCTCTGTGATGTTGTAAGAGAGACTTTGTTAGAGGTAGAGTCAAGAAAGCGTTTGTATCTCCTCCCTCCTTCATTGGTTTGCTTCAACCGAAAGTTAGTGAAACCTCTCAAAGTGGGCGTACCCGATTTTTTGGGGAGCCACTATAAATTTGGTGTATATTGTGTGTGTGTTTGAGTTTAATCTTGGTTTGGACCCAACATTCATGAATACACTTTCTAAATTGAGAACATAACATGCAGTAAAAAAGGTTGCCAAATATGTTCTGTTCTCCTGAACAGTGCCAAAAAACAAAAACAAAAAAAAAGATTTCCAAAACGGCCATAGTGTTTAGGAGAAATCTTTCCCTGTCTTTAAAATTTTTACCACAACTTGCTACTTCTATCAAAATTATTCATTACTTGCCCAAATGTTCTACTAAAACTTCATTTCAATCCATCATGCACATTCCAACTCGAAAGCTATGCATAAAATGCAAAAATTAATTGGTAAACAAATGGATAAATAAATCCCTTTTCTAAACCAGACAACCTTTAGTTTTAGAGGGTACTTATGCTCCAAATACCCATTTTAAAACCACAAAAACTTTAGTTTTAGAGGGTACTTATGCTCCAAATTTATCTCCAACGGTCCAAATCATAAGAGGTCCCATGAAGAGCATCAAATGCTATAGTCAATTATAGTTTTAAAATTTTCCACTAACACCATCAAACTTGTATAAATAGACCTCCTTGACAACTCAAAATATTCAACTCATACCTTTACATATTTTCCTAAGCTCAAAGTCACTGAGAAGAGAGTTTCTAGGAGGAGGAGGAAGAAGAAAATGGTTTACGAATTCTTTTCCCCGATGAATCAATCCTATGGATCCTCATCGACAAGTCCTTCATCGGTTCTTGAGCTGCATTCCTCTGCCAAATGGAGAGCCCATTTTCAAGCTTCAAAAGAAAGTACCAAACTGGTAATAATATGATACTCCTTTTCTTGAGTAATTCTTGTTTTCATTTTTTGATTCTTGGTTTTTGCTATTTATACTGATTTGTTTTTCATATTGAAGATTGTGATCGACTTCACAGCTTCATGGTGCGGCCCTTGTAGACTCATAGAACCAGCCATCAATGAGTTTGCTGCCAAGTACACTGATGTCAAGTTCATGAAGATAGATGTTGATGAATTAATGGTATATATATATATATATTGCACTTAATTTTTTTTTTCCTATGTTACTTTCCGAGTAGACAAACAGGAGGATACTAATATATGATTTTGATGAACGACTGAAAACAAGATGTGGCTCAGGAATTTGAGGTGCAGACATTGCCATGTTTTGTGCTGATAAAGGGAGGGAAAGTGGTTGATAAGATTGTTGGTGTGAAGGAAGAACTCCTGAACAAAATTGAGAAACATATGGTTTAATTGATGACTTGAATTTCGCTGGATTTGGTGAATAAGGTTTGACAAAATTTTGATGACAGAAGCAGCAGAAGGAAGTTGAAAACATGGAGATGATACTGATCTCGATGTTAGAGAATAACATAGACACATTTATATATTCAATAAAGAGAATTTTTTACGCAAATTCATACTTCATGAATGAAAATATATTCCATGATCTTTCTTTCTCCCTTGTGGTTAAATTGTTATATACTTTTGTCTGAAGCCAGTTCCAGAGAACAGTAAAGCATCGCAGGGTCTTTCTTTCAATCTGCAACTACTGATCATATATGTTGATCATGATGCTCACCAAAAATTTGAAAACTAGTAGTCAACTCATTTTGTTATATCATATATGTCAATACAATATGGAGCAAAAATATATTCCCCTATGACCTCAAATCACACTTCTTTTCGCAAGTGGGAAAAAATGCCAGTGCCAAACAACTGTTTCAAGTGTTCTGGATCATAAACTAACTCCTTTGAAGGACATTGAAGTTAACATTTAGCAGAAAAGCTAAGCTAAGAAACAAGGACAATTATGATTTTAAAAAGACCCAATTGATTGAAAAATAACATAAGAATTGGTAAATAAAAACATCCTCTACCTCCAAGTTGTAAATTAGTAATTAATTATATGACAATATCGATCATATCAATACCCAAAAAAGGAAAATTGTTATATCGTCAATGTTCATATCGTGTGGTTTGTGTCCATCCATATCGCTATTTGGCAAAAAAGAAGGAATACCAAGACCGTGCGCTTAGGCACAGCCCCAGTTTTGGTATCAAAAGAATAATAATAAAAGCCCATATGTTTCACATTTCTCCCGTGGTATCAAAAGAATAATAATAAATAAATAATGATTAATGAGCTACCAAATGATGCTGTAAAATGATGTTGATGGACACACAAAGTTAACTAATGGACCATCACAAAGCAGATTCTCACATACATTGCATGCAAATAGTTCGAAAAAGATGCTTTCCCCCCCTCACCCCACCTGTGGTGTGGTGTGGTGTGTGTATAGATATACGGTGCAAAAAGGGCTACATGGGATCTTTAAAGCAGACAGGAGTAAATAGGCTTGATGTTTAACAAGCTTGCTACCCAAATAGCCCACTCAATGACTGACTTAATTATTGCAGTAACATATATATATTAGGGGTAAATAGTACAATATCAAACATGTTTTATGAGAACAACTGAGTAGAACACATATGAAGATGGTGAAAAAGATCAGAGTAATCATACCTTTCTCAAACTGAATATCACTGATAGTATCTGGTCCAGATGGTCTTGTGAGTACATAAAAACAATAGAAGCATGACATTTATATAAGTCAGATCCGTTGCATGTAGGAGACTAAGTGACTAACATACTCCAAGTGTGTAACCTATCTATATTACCGCTGAGGTGAACCCCCGGTTCAAGTCTATGACAACCTTTGGATTTGAGAGAGAATATTTCCCCACATAGCATATACAACCATGTTACCAAACTGCTGCTACTAAAAACCGATATAATTGAAGACATAAACCAAGTATTTTCAGAGCACCCATAGAACAGAGTTCGCATACCTCCATATTAAAACTTTGGTACCTTGCAGGTTGTGAAATGGAGCTTGCTGAGACTGGACTATATTCAACCAAATCCACAGGGGATTCTAACAATCTACTACCGAGAATAGACACCTGCACAGGTCAATCCTAATAGAACATCTGCAAGGTAGATGTCTATTCTAACAAGTTACGATTTGGAGTGTATGGGACAGAGCTTCCGACACAGTTTCAGGCTGCCCACCTTGACCCAAGACAGAAGATATACTCAAAGTGACCATAACTGAACCTATGGCATCTGACCGCCAATCCCCATTGTAGAGGCGAAGCGTGAAACAGTAGCTATATATGATGTCAACCAGGTGAACAGCTAATGGTGGGGATGGCTCAGTTGAGCTAAGCTTGCTGACTGGGGGAGTGATGTTTCAGGACCAGGTGGAATGTCACTACTGGATTGATCACTTTCCATATGCTCTTGATCTGATCTCGCTGTTTCTTGTTTGATAAGTGGTTGGACGAGATGGGTTCCATCCGGGCTGAGATTGATTGTTTTCGCAGAGGGTTTCAACCACCATGGATCCCACCGCTCTATAAACTTACTCAGCTCTCCAGAAGCCAAAGCTCTTTGGAGACATTTCTTTTCTTCAGCAGATAGATCATCATAACTGAGTTGGCCTCCTGAAGAAAGGAAAGACTAAATCAACTCAACCAGTCAGAGCACTAAAATGTAGGCCAGAGAGCACTTGAACAAGCACACTAACTCAGTTACCTCAAAACTAAAGAAAAGGAACATAGAATATACCAGACAAGAACTTTTGGATAGTCTCCTCTGACAATGTTGAATCTGGAAAAATCAAACAAATGGCAAATAAAAATGGCTTTATTGGCAGTAAGAGGAAGGCTATAGGAGCATAGCTAATAGAATCACTTAACATGATTATCAAAAAACAAGTTGGCCAAATAAAATATGAAGCTAATAGGACAACGAATATATTGATAACTAAACCATTGGTATGCAACCTTCATAACAATCAAAGGCCTACTATAAATACGGTCATTTATGTTACATGAAACTTTATAATTAATGACAATGTGTCAGACGAATTATAATTCAAATCCCCTCAACCACGATAAATTATTAGATACAATAATCTACAAGCAGATATTTTCCTAATTATCCAGAATATTGATTCAATTTTCAAGAACCGCTCAAATAGCATGCGAGACTGCAATGTTATGAGAATGTCACAGAAACTTTTTTGGATGGCTATTATGATGCCTAAAATAAAGCATGACCAGTTTCGCCAACATATATTTCACAGAAGTTATTCTAAAGACAACATACCATCCTCCTCCATGCTATCCGCATCTTCTTCTGAATGAAATCTTTTAAGTATGTCCAACATTTTCTGTTTATCTTCATCACCTGGTTGTAACTGCTGCAACTCCTCCACTACATTCTCTTTCATGAAGGATTCAGTGCACCGAAGGCTATGAGACTGCAATAAAACACCAACCAAAAGTCAGACAGGGGAACAAATTCTCTGAACAACAACACTGAATTCAATATATATATATATAACAAAGGGAAAGCTTCATTCAAGATTGATGAAGCAAAAAGCTAATAAGCCTATGTGCCTCATCAGCAGCATAAGATCTTTAAGAAAGTCACTAAAATAGAATCCTTGTACACTGAATTTGTATGAATTTCTTTTACCTTGTAACAGTGAAGAGAGCAATACCGGCTGTTACATCGAGGGCAAGTATATTGCGAAAATTGCTTTTGGCATCTGCACAAAAAAGGAATAAATGTAAGACTCAGAAGGTCCATTCTGTAGAGTGTGAATATGAATTAAACAATCATATAAATATTCTGTAAATAATTAAAAATCATGTGAGAGCATGCTAAGATACATGATAAAATTAGTTCTAAAAACTTAATATAATAAATTCAGTTCTAGCATTGTTACCTAAGGAACCAATATTTTCACCCGTGAAAGTACCACACAATCATGAAGCATTACGAGAAAAATAAAAATCTAATTCAATGTACAAATGCAAGGATAGCTAAATTTCATTTGAAGGGTCTTCTACCTATGACATGCTTCTTACCTCACTGATTCTCCACCTTTTACTTTCTGGTCACTTTCTGTATGATTCTCATCCACTTTAGCAAGTCAGAAATGAGTAGGAATAGAGAGAATAATATACAATATACAGGGTATTGAAACCCCATGTATGTTGATCATGATGCTCACCAAAAATTTGAAAACTTGAACTAAATTTACTTTGTTATTAATCAATCGAATATGGAACAAAAATATATTCCCCTATGACCTCAAATCACACTGCTTTTACTGAGTGGAATAAAAATAAACGTCAGTGCCAAACAACTGTTTCAAGTGCAGTGAGTCTTTATGGTTCAGTGTTCTAGGGGACTTTCTCAGCTATTGTATTTTGGATCATAAACTAGCTCCTTTGAAGAACAGTGAATTCAACATTTACCCGAAAAGCTAAGCAGCATCGACAATTATGATTTTAAAAAGATCCATTTGATTGAAAAATAACATAAGAACTGGTAAATAAAAACATCCTCTACCTCCAAGTTGTAGACCAGTATTAGATGACAATATTGATAATATCAATACCCAAAAAGAAAATTTGTTATATTGCCAATGTTCATATCGCATCGTCTGTGACCTTCCATAATACGTATCACTACTTGGCAAAAAAGAAGGAATACTAGGACCGTGCACCAAGTTAGGCAGAGCCCCAATTTTGATGTACCTTCCACATATTTTCATAATGGCATGTTAGGTCTAACGCCCATATGTTTCACATGTTCATTCACCTCCATTGTGGTGTGTGTGTGTGTATAGATATATAGTGCAAAAAGGGGTCTTTAAAGCAGACAGGAGTAAATAGGGTTGATTTTTAACAAGCTTACTACCCCAATAGTGATATCAAAACTCAATGACTGACTAAACTATTTTACTAATATGTTAGGGGTAAATAGTACAGTATCAAACATGTTTTATGAGAACAACTGAGTAGAACACATGAAGATGGTGAAAAAGATCAGAGTAATCATACCTTTCTCATACTGAATATCACTGATAGTAACTGGCACAGATGGTCTTTTAAGTACATAAAAACACTAGAAGCATGACATTTAAGTCAGATCCATTGCATGTAGGAGACTAACATTCTCCAAGTGTGAAACCTATCTATATTACCACTGTGGTGAACCCTCAATTCAAGTTTATGACAACCTTTGGATGTGAGAGTAAATATTTCCCCACATAGCAATGATAGCATATACAACCCTGTTACCAAACCGCTGCTACAAAAAACCCTGAGGATATAACTGAATGCATAAACCAAGTATTTTCAGATCACCCATTCTACCAAACTGATAATACTATTCGCCGGTATGGGTAGAACAGAGTTCGCATACCTCCATCTTGCCGAACTATTTTCAAAACTTTGGTACCTTGCAAGTTGTGAAATGGAGCTCGCTGAGACTGGACTATATTAAACTAGATCCACAGGGGATTCTAACAATCTACCACCGAGATTAGACATCTGCAGAGGTCAATCCTAGATTCCTAATCAAACGTCTGCAACAATACACTCAAAATCGGAACTTTGTCATCTTACATGTTGTCCTTTAAGCAACAAACAAGACATTAAGAAAGAAGTTCCTTCCTCTGTGTGGACAGCGTACAAATGCTACAAACATCTTGCAATAGATCCATAAACAATCCCACCTCTCACTCGAAGCAGGAAGGAGGAAAATAGAAAATCATTAGACATGGGAGCTCACTCAATCTCCTCAATCATAACCTTGCCCACGGTTGCTTTGTTCTCAACTTTCAAAGCACCATGGCTCTTGCCACTATAATCCATAGCCGAACCCTGCTCTGCCTTTACCATAGCTGCCAAGGAAGTCCATGCTTCCCCTGGCTGCTCATGGACCCAACACATCGTAAAAACTGTCTTCCTCTCAGCAAGCTTGAGCTTACTCCTGATTTCCGCTCTTCCCGTCTTTCTCGGTTTCTCCAACTTCAGTTCCCTCTCTGCAGCCTGAATCAGCCTCTGCATATCACATAGCAAGCATATTAAAGCAAAGCCCCCAAGGTATAGCAGGCTTGTGACATCATCCAGAAGAGCAAGACCAAACTGCAAGCCACCCATGTGTTTGAAATCAGGAGAGCATGTTTCTCTAAGCAATGGAGACAGAGCTTCTGACACAGTTTCAGGTTGCCCCACCTTGACCCAAGACAGAAGATATACTAAAACTAAAAGTGACCATAACAGAACCTATGGCATCTGACGTCCAAAGTGGTATCTCAACTGGCACACGCACACGCACACACACACGCACACACACGCATGCACGCACACACACACACACGCACGCACGCACGCACACACACACACACACACAGCAGCTATCTGGTAGAAGTGAGGAGGAGTTCTATGAACTCCAAAAACCTGAAAATGTAAACGAATAATAAAACAGTATTATTAGGTATTAAGTGATCTTAGAGACAATGTCGTTTGTAGAATATAATGTTATTACCTCGTCTCTTGTTCTGAAGGACCGGTCTCAGGTAAGTCCCTCAAAAACAATGCCGTAAACATAAAATCACGGGCCTCCGCACATGCGCCGTCAAAGTCTTTATTCAGTTGTTCACTTAGACTTATAGGATCAATCTTTTGCTGGAATGGGAAATTATCATTGTAATGTTCAAAACAGTTGCGGTAGGCAAATATAAAGTCAATAAATGGTCCAATTGTCTTGTTTTTATCATCTTTTCCTTTATGAGATTTACCCCTCGTTCTAAACGACAACTGGGAGTCAACCCCTTTTTGGAGCCTTCCCCTCTCCTGTAGTCCAATTTCCCTGTCCTTTTCCATCTTTTTTACGATCTCAACATACCTAGGATTATCGGTATAACCCTTCAAACGACGCCAATTGCTGAAGAAGTCTGTCAATTTCACAGATTCTATGGCCCTCAGTCCGTCTGCATTTTTACAGTGATGATGCAGCTTCCTCATGAATGATGTACGGTCTTCTGGTTTCCACCACCATGGATCGTCGACGATCCAGCAGAAAACTTCTTTTGGACTGAAAAAATAGACAAGTTTTCAAACGAATGAATAGAATCAAAAGACAATGCTAAGAACATAAAGACATGCGAACAACTAATTCTTACATGAATGTATTTGAGTCTTTTATCATTTGAACTCTCTTTTGGAACAACTTAAATTCTTTTGTCGGTGGTTTATCATTAGGGCTGTGACGAGCTTTATATATCTCATTCACCAAATCCACAAAATCGCCTATGTCTTTCTTGAATCCTTCCTCAAAGGTATCTAAAACAATAAAACTTGAGCATTATATATACGTTTTGTATGCATTATATCAAATAAAGAATCATACTTACAAACAGCGGTGGATGTGGCCATGAGGATTTTAGCCTTTCTGTTCTTCAAAAAGACAACTCCTTTGTCCTTTAAATTGCCATGATAGTACCCTTTATCGAATAAAGACTTTAGGCCATTTAATATATCCCTGTTTAACCATAAAATTAAAACACAAAAATAAACAAATAAATAAATAAACTATTATCTAATCAATAAGAACAAAACTATCAGTTACTTGATAAAAATTTAATATGAGATACCTGCATATCACTTTGAACTCTGGTTCTATGAATTCAAACCACTCAACAAGTTCAGTCTCACGCATCTTGGAATAATTATTGTTTTTATTTTGAAGCCATACACTAAAAGTCATCTCGAATCGATCTGTCACCAACACATATTTGTTTTCACATTCCTGTCCGCAGTGGGTATGAATCACTGGAATTGACTCCAATTGCTTCGAGAATTGTAAACAATTCTCGACCACTTTTCCACAATCAACCATAACCAAATTGGTAGGCAAGCCATTTCTACTAGGAGTAGAATTGTAGGTTGTTCTTCCATATTTCATATCATGACTCCAAAATCTTTCTCCCTCTCCCACTCCCTCTCCCTTCTTAAAATCCAAAACAGGACTCTCGAGTAATATGGGTATTTTGAAAAGCATCTCTCCTTCGGCCACATTAGCTCTCAGTCCTAGTAGCTCATCTCCACGTATTTGAGCTACTGGCTGCAAAGTGAAATTACAATATCGATTTGATTAAAGAAACATACTGCCTAAGCTAATAGAAAATTAAACTGAACCTGATAATTAAAAAAAATCAAAAAAAGAAGTCCCAGTGGCGCTAATTTGCTTTGTTAATACTTCTCGGTAACTTATAACATATAATAGGTTAGAAAGGCTTAGAGTGGACGGGTGGTTAACAATTACGTTTTGTTTTACAGTTATTTCTTTATATATATGTATATAAAGTTGGCGAAAACATTACCTCAATCTTTTTCATCTGCAAAAAAAAAAAAAAAAAAAAAAAACAGAAAAGTACATTAAAAGTCGAATGAATTTACAAATAAATTTTCAAAAAGTGAAAACAATATTTTACCTTCTTCAACAGATCTGCAAAAAGGGTAGCAACCGTTCCCTGCACAGTCTAAATTAAGTAAAAAAAAATATTTAAATGAAAAGAATAAATACGTTACACACACCAAAAAAAATCTTGTACAAATAAAGAAGAAAAAAAGAAAAAAAAAAAAACAAAGGAGAGGGGAGGGGGTGGAAGAAATCCAGACAGCATATTACGAAGATAGAAATTGTACAAAAAAAAATCTTAATAAACTAAAACGAATTACTAAAGAATCAAATCTACATGAGTTATTCAAATCTACAACTCTCTCGGAATTCCCAGTTGCCTTAAGTGGCTGCCTGGATCTTTTCAAAATCCAATAATTAATCTTCCTTAATCTATGGTTGCCTCCTGAAACCACGTAACGAAGCGTCAAGACCATAATCCAAAATTTGACTCTTCAATATCTACTTGAAAGGTGTAATGCAACAATTATTAAGATTATATCAATCATTCATCAACCAGAAAAGATCAGCCAGTCTGTCAAATACATGACTCGGAAAGTTTGCCATGAAACAGTTGAAAATATAACAAAAGGAATCATGAAGGGCAAAAATATCTCATGAAACACTAACAAAATCAGTTCAAAATCCTATCATAACCACACTTCTGTGTGCATAAATTAGTTGGCATGAAGTATTCTGTTCTCCCTGTAAATGAATTATTTCATAAGTACTAAAACACCAACAAATGGACTAGTAACATTATTAATCGAGGTTAATGACGTTATTTTGCTTCTAGATGAATGAAACAAAGAGAAGGAACACCAAAAAGTAGGAGAACAAATAGATGTCTCAATCAAGTAACACAAAATCCATGTACATACTCAGGAATGTTAGGCATCGCAAGTATATATGCCCCAGTAAGGAAAACGATTCATTTTAAGTTGCAGGCAAAGGATAACTGCTAACTAAATGAGGCGGAAAGGAAGTTGGTCAATTATATTTCACAGCCTCTCTATTACTAGAAAGATATATCATTGATTCACCCAGATGGCACAAATAAATATGAAAATAAATGGCAAAGAAGTTAAGAACAAGGCACTAGTGACCTAATGTATGGTTGTATTGCTTTTTACACCTGCATTGAAGAAGATGCAGTGGCATGTACATTTTACTAAGGTTGTGATGAGTTCCCTTAACCAAGCCAATGTCGTGATTGGAGAAATATTGTAACCAGATACACTGTCATACTGCCGGGGAGCTTAAAGTTTCATGTTCTATTTATTTTTCTAAATGGGAGTCTTCCCTTCCCTCAGGGTAGTATTAACTATCATTTACACAGGAAAACTTAGCCTGACACATGATCATTCACAATTTACTAAATGTGTCAAGTCGCACATTTGTTCTTACCGTAGAGGTTCATCTCATCACAAAAGATTTCTAGACGCATTCTATATGCGGCATGGTTGGTGCTTTCTGGACACCAATCGATTTATCGTGCCACCAAATAAGACATCAACGTGTGAACCACGGCTCCATTGCACATTGGTCAACGGGACTTCCAATGACTTTAAAAACCACCTTTTACAAAATAAGGCTTTCATCAGCTTAAATTTGCTTCAAGCTACAATATTAAAAGCACGAGTACGACCTGCTCACAACATAAACAAGGTTTGACAAAAACCTCCAAAAAGAAACAATATTATCACTCTGCCTTAGAAACTAAGCTATCAACTTCACCTTTGGGACAAAATTTCACATAAATGCTGCCCCATTAAAGGCTAGAAGACACTACAAGAATTTTGATTTTTTCCCTGGCACTTTTTTACCGGCCTTTTTAGAAGTGCCGTAAAAAGTGATTTTTTACCGGCCCTCTTAGAAAAAACGCCACTAATTTTTGGCATTTTTCAAAACAAAACGCCGCTAAAAGAGCATTTTTACCGGTAGTAAAAAAAAAAATAAAAAAATAAAAAGGCTATTATAGGCAGCGGCACTTTCTTACCGGTGAATAAATAAGAAAAATTTAGAAATTAAATTCATTGTCAAGAGTTGAACCGGGGACCATGGGGTTCTCACCGAGACACCATAAAGCCTTTCCCATTTTGATGTTCATTACCTTTATAAAACTTCAAAAACTGTCTTTGTAAACTGTGGTGCTTTTTCAAAAGTGCCGGTGAATAATGATAAAAATTCAAGAATTAAATATGTTGCCAAGAGTTGAACTTGGGACCTTGGGGGTGCGAACCGAGACATCATGACCAACTAAACTACAAAGCCTTCCTTCCCATTTTGATGTTCATTACCTTTATAAAAGTCAAAAACTGTTTTTGTAAACAAGATAAAAATTCAGAATGTACATTTATTGCGAGGACTTGAACCGGGGACCTTGGGGTGAGAACTGAGAGTATCGACCAACTACACTACAAAGTATCTCGTATCAACTTTGATGTTCATTTCCTTTATATACTTTAAAACTTTTTTTTCTAAACAATGGTACATAATGTTACATTTCAAAAGATAAATACCTTTCATCCTAATCTCAGAAGTGCAGGAAACCCAATTTTCATCTTTCTCTCTCTCCTCTCCCCAATTTTACTCTCTCTCTAACTTTTGGGTTCGTCTCATTTTTCCTCCTCTCAATTCCACAGCATCAAATTAATTATATATCTATATATGTATATATCTGTAGAAGAAGAGGGAGAGAGAAAATGAGGGTTTGATCAATTTTGTTGTTGTTGTTGGAGGGTAGGTTTTGAAGACGTATGAGATGGTCGGTCAATCTGGGTTTCTCTTCGAATTCGTTCCTTCGGCGTTGCCAGAATTGTGTAATATTAATGCATTGTGATCCTTCATACTACTTTATAAGAAAAAGGAATCTAAAAGGTGTTCAATATTTCTATAGAGACAGAACAACACTGTACCTTCACTTCCTTCTCTTCTCCAGCCGTTGTAAAGAAATCTGATGCAATTGTCTTGTTCAGTCTCGCTCTCAATCCCGAATCTACACAACCCAAAACCCACACATAAACACATACAATAACATACACAAAATCAAATAAATTTCAAGCGTACAAGTAATATCTTCAAATCCCGGATCAATGGGGTGATTGGAGTCGCTAAACCACATCTTCGCGTGGTTGACGCATTTCTCCAAAGCATTCTTGTGCGAAAGACTCGAATCGCCGCCGACCGCTACATCCCGCAGCTCCGAAATCAAATCCAAGTCCCTCTCGCATAGCATATCAGTGGCGCCTTCGTTGTTTCTCACGAAGGTCAGTCGTTGCCAGAGCCCCCATGTACATCAAATTCATAAGTTCCTCCACCACGATGGTGGAGGAGACGTGGGCGGGTTCGATTTCGTCACCGGTATTCTCGAGCTGGGCGATTCCGTCACCGGTCTCGAGCTGGCGGATTTCGTCACGGGTCTTCTCGAGCTGGCGGATTTCGTCACGGGTCTTCTCGAGCTGGCGGATTTTGTCACGGGTCTCCTTGAGCTGGCGGATTTCCTGGGCGATTTCGTCTAAGACTAAGGGCTTGGAGCTCAGCTTCGTTTCCTGGTCCTTGTTTAGGGGTTTGCCTGATGCCATTAAGCTTCTTGCGGAGCTTGTTGAGGCGATTAATGACGACGTCGAGGGTGGGTTTGTCAGTTAGCTCCGAGGCCGATGCCGTCGACATTGAGAGCGTGGATATGGAGGCGGAGAGGGGTGGGTTGCGCCGCCGTGTACGGCGGTGATGAGTGGCGGGAGAGGAAGTGAGGGTTTTCGGAGGTTTTTGTGTGTGCGTATGAGAGGGTTTTTGGAGGTTTTGCGGAGGTAGGTCAGGTGTGTATAAGCGGCGACTCGATGATTTTTAAGAGGAGATGCATAGTCATTGGGCTGGGTTAAAGTTGCAAGGCCCGAAATGGTTTTGTTTTGTTTCCTTTCATGGACTCTTTGGACTTGACCCGGTCCAGTAAGACTTCAAAAATGAGTATCTGTTCATTGACTCGTGATTTAAATGATTCTGGTTTAGGTCACATTCATCTGTTATTTTAATCAAATTGAACATATTCTTATCTATACTAATATTAAAAAGTGGAATGAGTTTCAGCCCTTAATTTTTTTTTAAATTATATTTTAATTTCAAATATAATTATATTAAACTCCAACTCTATCCTAAATTTAATTAACTCCATTTTTATCACTTTAACTTTTGATATAATCATAACAATTTCATGCAATCAATCCTGCACCAATTTTACTCTCCGTGTGATTGTTGTTGGTACAAAAACTTTGTAACACAAAAACTTTTTCTATTGTACAAATTAATATGTATATCATATATTGCTTTTCATTTATTGTTTTTTTAGCAAAACAAGGTTACAAGGGTAAAGATTTGGATTTGTTTTTTTGGGTCAACTGCAGGTACCCATTTTGCCTTTCTCAAACTTTTTAATCCGTATTTGCTTTTTAATTATTTTTTATCTACACATTTAATGCTCAAATTATTTTTATTTAGCGGTTTGTTAAGACAATCATCTTCTTTTTCTTCCTACATTGAATTTCTTCTTTTAATTTTGTCATAATTATAAATAGAGCCCATAAAATTAGGGATTAAAAAGACTGCTTATTATATTATATTTTAATTTCTTTTACTTTTTTTAAAGTTCATATATAGTTTCTGGTATATATGTTGGTCATAATATTTGTGTATTAATTTATTTTATGTCTTGAATGAGTAATGAAGGGGACCGTGGAACATATTGTTTATTTTTAAACTTATTTTTTCGTTATTTGTTAATTTTTTTTGGTTTCAAAATACATTTTTGTATTAGTTTTGATATAAATTTTTATCATTATTTTTTTATATTGAAAGTAATAATTACAAAATATTTAATTTGATTTATAAATTTATCATAAAATTAATTTTACTTACGTGCAATGCACATGCGTTTTACTAGTTTATGGAAATGTTCAATTAAAAATTTGCAGGACATTGACTAAGGGTGGACAAAAATTCGGCGAATCCAAAAATTCAATCTGACCAATCCGGTCCGGACATTTTGGATCGGTTTCATTATGGATTGGATTGGACATGGATCAAAAAATACTGAATCTGGTATTTTACTGATCGGTTTTGGATTTCATTTTTAATAATTCGGTTAATCCAATCTAGTCAGGTACTGTTCACATATATTTTAATATATTTATATTAATAATATATCACATAATATATTATTTTAAAATAAATTATAATATCTTATATCACTAATATACTATTTCAAATTAAATCATAATACCATATTTTACACTAAATAATTAACTATTTATATCTATAATATTCTCATTAAAATGTACTATTAACAATGTATTATTTAAAGATCCGTATTTTCTTTAAAAATGAGATTTACTATTCACTCAATTTAACTACTTTGAATTGGGAATTTATTCAATTTAACTACTTTGAATTGGGGATTTACTCAATTTAACTACTTTGAATTGGGGATTTACTCAATTTAACTTAATTTCATTCAATTACACTACTTAAAATTATTTTTGTTATCAATTTTACTTAACTGAAGTCAATTAAACTACTTTGAATTAGGAATTTACACCATTTCACTCAATTAAAGTCAATTTCACTAATTTATATTGAGGATTTTATCAATTTCACTCAATTGAAGTCAATTTAACTACTTTGAATTAGGGATTTACTCAATTGAACTTAATTTCACTCAATTTCACTATTTTGAGTTAGGAATTTTATCAATTTCACTCAATTAAACTATTTTGAATTAGGGAATTTATTTCATTCAATTAAAGTCAATTTTGCTAATTTAAATTGAGAATTTTATCAATTTCACTCAATTAAAGTCAATTTAACTACTTTGAGTTAGGGTTTTATTTAATTGAACTTAATTTCACTACAAGGGGTGGACTGCAGTTTCATTTGTAATTTTCTTTATTTTTTTTGAGTTGGTGTATTGACATTTGAGTGTGTTATTACAATTTCATTGTAGTGTGCTACTGCAATTTCATGGTTGTATTTTTAAATCCTTATATCATTGCAGTTTCATGGTTGTGTTTTTAAGTCATAATATACTGCAGTGTATGAATTTATTATGTTCATCACCTGGTGGGTGTACATTTTGTTCTAGTCATCGCCTATTTTAAAGTTGTACTCGTGGTTCACGTAATATTGTGCGGTGTATGAATTTATTTTCTCAATTTAGTTAATATAGATTTATGGTTCAATCCGCGAAAACCGATTTGAACCAATTCAATTCACCGCAGTCCGGTTTGGATTGGTTTCGTTAGACAAATGGGTTGGATTGGTTCCGGAAATTGAAAATCCAATAATAGTGGATCGGATCCAAAATATCCTCAATCCGGTCCAATCCGATTCATATCCACCCCTAATATTGACTGCTTGGAAATATATTTTCCATTCTACCTCATCCAAAGTAGTAGATCCCGAGTCCATATCTTTATGATCTTACGAAATTATTGATTCTGTTTTCTGTAGATTACTGGATATTCTTTCTCAATCTATACAGGAGAAGCAGTTTTGTGTGTGTGTGAATGTGTTGTTTTGTTATCCAAAACAATTAGGTCTGTGGATTCAATAACGTGGGAAACGGAAAAAATATATCTATCTATCTATTCTTATTTTATCTATACTATATATATTATTAAAAGTGCAAAATTTTTTTGGTGTTTCACTATATATAATCTAAATTTTATATATGATTTTTTAATCCAATTTCTGCTTGAATTATAATTACAAAAATTAATTGAATTTTATAACTCCAATCCAATTTTTACTTGAATTATAATTACAAATTTTAATTAAATTCTATAACTCCAATCCTATTTGAAAGCACCAACACTTATTTATCTATTTAGATTCTATCACCAAAATTAAATTGAATTTTAATTTTATTAAATTATGTTAAATATATAAATTAAAATTCCGATTGTGATAGAAAACTAGAAGTCTAAATTAATTATTTTATTTTATTCAATTCTCTTGCTATAATTTAATTATAATTAATTAATAAACCTAATCATAATTGAATAAAAATGATAATAATCAATCACATCTACAATTGCATATAACCATAATAATTCTAGATGGACTATAATACTCAATTTCATCTATCATTGTAATTAATAATGTTAATGTAAATTGTATAAGAGATAACTTTGGACAGACAACCCTAATTATAATTGTTATCTAATTTAAAGAAATTAAGGATTATATGATGAATGAAAACAAATTAAGGATTACACATAAAAAAATTAAATTGTCAAAATCAATTAGGTTAAACCATATAATAAATTGGAACTACGTACATGCATATGTGATATGTCAAAATCCAGTGTTAACCGAGTCACTCAAGCAGGCCCGTCTCAATGAAATTGGAGGCCTCAGGCGAAAAGTATAAATGGTGAAATTGGAGGCTTTGGCAAAAAATATAAAAGGAAATTTTGATATATTATATATTATTTTTAGTAACACTTATTTAAAAACCATCATTCTCGCTTTTTGAGATGCAAAATTACTAATCAGATTCTTGTATTCAAGTGTTGATAAAATTTCTTTTTCAATAAATAATATATCCAATTTATTTAATCTTTGTTGTGACATTGTTGATCTTAGATATGATTTTATCAACTTTAATTTTGAAAAACTTCTTTCTGCTACAACAACAATTACCGGTATTGTCAATAATATTCAGTAAGTAATACATGCCTTTGGAAAATAATTTAATTTTTTAATATAATTTAATATTTCAATTAGATTGTGTGATTCTATTAGTAAAAAATTCTTCGAAAAGTTTTAATTATGAAAATAAATCAAATCATCAATATCACTCGTTATGTTTTAAAAATTATTCTAAATCAAGTTAACCTTTTTGGGGTTAATTTTAGTTACACCTACTAAATTTTGTTCAAAATGCATTTTGACATCCCAACTTTGTATAATTATAGTCAGACCCCCTAATTAGGCAAACTTTTATCATTTGGACTCCCTGACCACTTTTAGCACATTTTCAGACCTGACAGCGTGTGCAATGCTTAAATTACCCTCGGTCATATCCCTACTTTAATATATCAATTTGACCCCCTAAATTTAGGGGGTGTAAATGAAATTAATTTAAAATTTTTGTTTACATGTTTAATTAACACAAGTATTTACTAAATTATTAGCATTTTTTTTATAAAAAAATACTAAATTGCACACATAAATAACAATTTTTGTTCCAAAAATAAATTTAATTTTACTGTTTATGTAAATGAAAATATTTAATTTGTCCATTGTAATATTGAAACATACAAATTTCTATTTTAATAAGGAAATAAAATATAAAAATACTTTATTCATATAGAATTAATAATAAATTTATATTTTTTAATACATTATTCAATTCAATTAATATAATTCTCTCTCTCCACCACCACCACCACCTCCTCCAAAAAATAAAAATATATATTATATTTTAAATCAAAAGAAAAATATAAAATATTTGCATTTTTCAAAAAAATATTAAATTACACACATAAATAGAAATTTTTGGTCTAAAATAAATTTAATTTTACTATTTATGTAAATGAAATATTTAATTTGTCTATTGTAATATTCAAACATACAAATTTCTATTTTAATATGGAAATAAAATATAAAAACACTTTATTCATATAAAATTAATAATAAATTTATATTTTTTAATACATTATTTAATTCAATCAATATATATTTTTCTCTCCACCACCACCACCAGCAGATCTGTTAGATTACTCTTTTTATTGCACATACCCAATTCCAATTTCATGTGTGTGTGTGTGTGTATATATATGTGTGTGTGTGTATATGCGTGTGTGTGTGTGTAGGTAGGAGTTGCGAGAAGCGGGGATGAGGTGGGTGGTGGTGGTGGTAGAGGTTCTCCAACTAGTGGTTGTGGTGGTGCAGGCGGCGGTAGTGGGTGTGTGAAAATTAGGGTTAGGGTTAGGGTTAGGGCTTGGTTTGGAAGAGGAGTTGAAGAAGATGAGTGTTTGGGGATGAGTTTTAACTAAACCCGAAATTGGAATAAGGATATTCTTATTCCTACAAATGGATAGATTTAAACTTAAAATATAATTGTTTGGCAAAGGGCAAACTTGTCTTTTCCTTCTAAGGCAACGCCCAAAAGTGGTCAGGAAGTCCAAATGATGAAAGTTTGCCTAATTAGGGGGTCTAAATACAATTATGTATAGTTAGGGGGTCAAGATGCATTTTGAACATAATTCAGGGGATGTAAATGAAATTAACCCACTTTTTTTTTAAACTATCGTCACTTAATGATTTTAGCTTTTTAAAATTAAACAAAAAACCAAATATATCTTCAAATGTTTTAAATTATTCAAATCTAGTATGAATTAAAGAAATAACTTGGTCAACGATGTACAAAAAATAATGGACCTTAAAAGTTTCTTCAACTGATTGAGATGATACATTATCTACATTCTCATTAAATTATTTTTTCCTACGAATTATATGTTTTTCATGAAATACGAGTTTATTTTCATTTCATTAGCAATTTCTTTGGCTGTAAAAATGGAAGAACTCTGATATGATGAGAGTGAGATAAGGGAGAAAAAAAAAAAAAAGAAACCCTCGTCGTCCATGCTTTTTCGTTTTGCCAAAAAATTTCAAATATAAAATCATTTTATAAAATATAAATGTACTAAAAATCTAATTTATATGGAGGCCCATTCCAAAAAAAAAAATTCTTTTACAACATTATAAGAAGGTCTACTCTAAAAGTTTAATTTTTACAACATTATATGAAGGCTTGTTTTAAAAATATATATATATATATACATATATATAATGCCCTAAAATTTTGGGCCTTCTTCTCGGGCGGGGCCTTATGCGGCCGCCTAAATTGTCTTACTATCGAGATGGCCCTGCACTCAAGCATTGATGTAAGGGCCAAATTTCTCAGGCCCTTTCGGTTAGACCAAATAGAATTTTTGGTCCTGCATTAGAATTTTTATGATTGAAAATTTTAATGCAGGAATGTGTTCGTTCCTGAGTGGAACTATAAGAGAATTCAACAGAAAGAAGAAGATCAGACAATTCACATTCGAATCCAACCTATATGTATCGAGACGGGTCGGATCTGAAGGGGCTAGTGTAAAGGCCAAATTTCTCAGGCCCTTTCAGTTAGCCCAAAATAGTTCAACTGCTAGTGGGTTTGCTTATGAAGATGTGAAGCCTGACTCATCAAATAGAGAATTATAGTGTTTCTTTGGGAACAAGTTAAAATCCCAATTTAGTTAGAAAAGATAGGATAGAAAAAGGAATGTAAATCAAATCCCTATAACATGGGATCTGATCATGAGCTTCAAAAAACCCATCCAAAATTTGTATAAATAAAGGCCTAAAACTTCAATAATAGACATTCTTGAGTGAGTGAAAAAAAAAGCATCTACAATTGGATCTTACAAAACACAAATTAATTATATAATTTAGAATTAATGAAAGAATTAGTCTTTTGTTTCTTCTCCTCCTTCACTTTCATTGATCGGGCTTTTTTCTCCACCTTCGCCACTCATCGCCGGCCAGAGAGGGAGGGGAGTGAAGGTCGCGCGTGAAGGGAGTTTGCCATAGAGAGAGAGGGCTGGAGGTGGCCCAAGAGTGGTGCGACGGCGGAATGGCTGGTGGTTTGCTAGATGAGAAGCAGCGGCGCCGGAGCTAATAGGGAGGTCGCAACTGAAGCGCGACGTGGTGGTTCACCGGCGACAACAAGGACGGCGGCGGTGGTGTCGCGCAGGGGGCAAGGAGGTGCAGTGGTGGTCACACAGGGGTTGGGCGCAACTCAGTCAGTCGAGCGTGGCGGGCAATCCTGATTTTGGCCAAACTTCGCGGCACCAGATCAGGCCAATCCGAGCTCCGATTGGTCTGAAATTCGGATGGTTGATGTGTCTTGGTGTCGTACATGACATACTCAAATTTGGTGCGAAACCATTGAGTGATTCATCGGGAAATTGAGAAAATAGGTACGAAATTTGTTTCGGTATATTTTAGATTTGTTCAATTTCGTTAACCTATCGCTAATGAGCTTCGACTATGTTGAATAGGTCGACAATACGGACATTTTGACGTATTTGGAAATAATTTATTTGTAGAATGTTTATCGGTGGGCCCTACTTTCGGGCACCAACACTATTCATCGTGGGCACCGCTTTTGGACTTGAAAGCGTTTCGGAGTCCCTCTCACTCTCTCACTCTTTGTTATGTAGGGATGTGCTTTCCTAAGCCCTAGGCTTTATGTGTTGTTGAGTTTATGATTTTGAGCATGCTAGGGATGATTATATGATATGATTTAGAAATTCTATTTAGGATTAAAAATCATGTTTGTATGTTTATATGTATATGTATATGAGTATACAAGGAAATATATATATATATATATATATATATATATATATGAGTTTGTGTTGTGGCCTTTAATAGTAGATTAGGCTAGTTCCACTAATGTGATTGGAGTTAGTAGCGCTAGACGTAGTTTATGTTCGCACAATCTTCTCCAAATTCAGTGAGTGCGGGGGCGTGCCAGATTCGAGTTGAATCAAAGTGTATCCTTGGAAACCGGAGACTATTTCCTTGGAATATGATGATTATCAAGCGATTTTTTTGGATTATTTTTGCCTTAGTCAAAAGGAGTTAAATGTTAGAGTTTGAAAGAAAAGATAAGAGAAGAGAAGAAATTGGTTGTGAAAGTTGATAAAAATGTATTTAAGCTGGAAGAAATGCTATTGGAAGAAAGTAAATTGTTGCTGGAATTTAAGTGCTGAAAGATAAATGACTGGAAGAAAATAAATTGTTGGAATTTGAGTGTTGGAAGATATGTAAATGAGAGAATTGAATGTGCAAAAAGTATATTTTATGAATTTAAAGTACATAATGGTAAAGGAATTGAAAAGAAACGACTTGTATTGAAATTACATGAATTGAAAATACACGGTAAAGTGAATGAGAATTTAATAAAATTGCATTGTAATAATTTATGTTGTGCCTTTGGGGGGGGGCGGGGGGGGGGGGCGATTAAAGTTACATAATGTGTTCTATTTATAGTCTTAATGTGCATGTGTGTGTAGTCTTCAACCTTGCTCCAGAGTGTGTCAAGTGTCCATAAAACTACCCACTTCTTTATTTAATTATCTCATATTTTGCCATGTGTTAGTAGAAGTTGCATCTTCCATTAACGGTTACAACTGTCATCTTCCGGCTGTCATTCTTCTAGACTGTCACGTGTCCCATGATCTCTTGGTTGTTTTACACTTCTTCATTCATAGTTAAATGATTTAATGAATCTAGCCTTAATTTAGGCCAAGTTAGTATCCTTAATCTTAGCTTAGTGTCCTCCTTTAAAAGTGCAACCAACTCCCACTAACTCCTTAATTTTAGCAATCAACACATAATGATCCACTACATCTTCCAGATCATCAGAAACTGCCTTCTTCCACGAAACTTCAGCAACTATCATCTTCCACGTCATCTGCCAAACCCACGTTCTTTCATGTAATTGCCATCTTCCAGGTTATCAAAAACCACTTCTTCCAAGTAACTTTAGCAGTCGCTTTCTTCCAGGTCATCAGAAACCGTTTTCTTCCACGTAACTTCCGTAACCGTCATCTTCTAGGTCATCAGAAACCGTTTTCTTTCACGTAGCTTTAGCAGTCGTCTTCTTCCATCTTCCAGGTTATCAGGATCTGCTTTCTTTCACTTAGCTGATCAATTAGGCCAAGTGCATGCCACGTGGCAGAATAATAGGCTACCACATATTACGAAATTTTGGGTATCAACAATTTAGTGTATACGCGTAGGTGCGATTGTGAACATTTCCATTTTTCTTGACTAGTGAAAATAAATGTGTAATTAATATGAATTACGAAACGTGAAATTTCTAAACTTAGAACGTTATTCTAGTTCTCCCCATCCTTGTGGATTATTGTTTTAATTGATTTAAAAAGCGTGTTAAAAGAAATAAAATTATTATCCTTGTGAATTAAAGAAAAACAAATTATTTAGAACATGAATTGTGCCTAAGATTATATCCATGTGAATTACTGTTTCATTATGATTTAAAAGCATGTTAAAGGATATATGACATTCATGTTGGCATTCTTGAGAATGTTCTTAATAAATATGATGCATTACATATTTATGATGATACATGGTTCATTGGAGACATAGTTGCATATTGAGTACACCTTTTGCGTTGTAATTCAATTGGTGTCAATTTATGCCCGATCGTGTAACCATGTGTCGGATCGTCGCAACAAGTGGCTAGGGGGTGTTCCCAAGCTACGAAACTAATATGTCAATATAATGCTCACCTTGAAATGGATAACGTGAAAATATGATCTACATGCCTTACTGTTAAAAGTATAATGAGATATAAATTCTTATACTTGTGGTTATGTACTTTTATGCACTTAGATGGTTGAGTATGTTAGTGAGGACCTCGTATTTGCTTTTAAATATGCTTGAATCATATCTGTATACATCTGAACATTGAAAGCAGAAACTGACGAGTGACCATGTTAGGAATGTAAAACCACTAGAAGAAGTCGGGTCTTTAGAAACCATTGAAGATTTCCTAGACTGCACAATCTATATATTCAATTTATAAGGGACAAGGTAGATGGACTTTGGAGTTACAATTGTGGAGGCTTGCGTTTCTCTTCTTGGTGATGACTTAAATTTTTTTTCAAAAAATGAAATTGCTTCCTTTAAATTTTCGTTTCGTTGTCCGTGCTTGAATAGTATTTATTGCTCATGGTTTTTGTGTGCTCACCCCATTCAGAAATATTAATCCTCAGTTGCCTCGTTTTGTCTGTCTTAATATTATACATAATGATGGAAGCAGGCCCTTGCCTCCAAAATCTAGATATTTACTTGCTGAATTTGTAGAAATGAACTTAGATTTAATATCTATTTACCACTACAAATGTCATTATATTTTTCTTCTTCCTTAGATTTGTTAAAACTACCATTCTGAAGCCAATGAAACCGGATTTGGTTAGGGAAGAACAAGTTCTATGTCCCCTTGTAAAAGCAGTAATTTATGTGATTTTAGAAGGGGGAAACAGAAATAGTTTCTTCGCTAGAGCTTCAATTTGAGAGGTTTTCCCATGCTTAATAGTGGTGTAGGAGGTTGATTACATGATGTTCAGCCTGAGCTGACAAAGATTTGCGGCAACAACACTATCTTTGTGACCTGAATATTAGGAGCTGGGGGTTCTAGACTTCAGCTTTTAGAATATATATTTGGATAATATGAATGATTATATTATTTCTTCTGTTGGAACATTTTGCTTGCATATGAACTATTTCACGATTCTCGGAGACAAACGAAGAAGAAATATGTGACAAAATCTCTCTCTAAGAAAATCTCCTGTTGAACTGCTTCCTCCATATGTGACAAATATTGTAACATTTTTTTTTTTTGTGTCTAAATATGAATAGGCCTGCATATGGAGGAAGAGAAGCAAAGGATGATATTCGTTGCAAACTGACATATGAAGGAAGGGAAGCAAAGGAAAATATTCGTTGCAAAACGAAATATGAAGAAGGGGAAGGAAAGGAAAATATTTGTGCAAAGCGACATATGAAGGAGGGGAAGCAAAGGAAAATCTTTATTGCGAAGCGACATATATGAAGGAGGGGAAAATATTCGTTGCAAACCGACTGTGAGGGAACGTTGATCCCAAGTAAAGATCTCGGCCTTATGTACCGAATTAGGGCTATTTTGCATGGGTAATATTTGTCTTACCATGTAAGTAGGAGTCTATAAAAAAACTGACACCTGTTTATATAAAACAAAAAACAAAAAAAAAACACCTTTATCTCAGGGTTCCTCTCTTATCTCCCTTTTTCCTTTCCCTAGATAAAATAGCCTCTGCTTCCTCTCTCTCTTTCTGTTCCTTCAAAAAAATATAATTATTCTTCTTCTTCGTAAAAAAAATAATCATCGGCCGAATAATAGGGCCGATAATATTCTTCATATCCGTAGGGTGCGGGCGTGCCAGAACCGGTGATGGAGTTCAACCAGTTCAAAAGGAATGAAATTTCGTCTCTTTTGAACATGTGGAATAGAATTAGACGATTTGTGCGAGAGAGAATTCAACTCACACGAATTGGTTTTGATTGCCTCAACAAAGAGAAATTTTGGATAACCGTACGAGAGAATTGAAAGTGCGAAACATGGAATTGAAAATATCAATAGGAAAGTAAATTGGATAATGAAAGTACAGATTGCATGGAATGTAAAAGAAACGATTAAAATAAAATAGAATGAAAAACTGCTATTGTAGCAGGGACAATTTTGTGATGGTCGTGGACCTCTATAACAGAGGTATACGTACATTATTTATAACCTAAAAAGATATATGTAAGTGTGGAAATCTCCAGGACCACAGAAGCCCATCAAGCATTGGACCCATCAGGCTGATGGCCCAACAAGGTTATCAGAAGCCCAAAGACTAGGCCCATTTCAACTTCTATTTATTTAAAAATAGAAATAATGATGTAATAATGATGTAAGCAAAGTTGTTTTTGCCCAAATGGGCTCAAAGCCCCAAAAATGAATGTATATAAGGAAAGCCAAAACTGAATAAAAGATCTCATTCTTGTGTTATGTATTTTTTGGCATTTACACATTGGCGCCGTCTGTGGGAAATCAAGGAGTTCTTGATTTTTTCAATATGTTCTTCGAGATTTAAAAACCATCTCCTTTTTCCCAACTCGTTAAGCTGAGTTTATTTTGTTCAATCCGAAGATTTGAGAGCTTGTCTCTGTTCTTCACCACCTTCTAAAATCTCCGTTCACACAGTCCAGAGCAAACATGTTGGTCACTCGTTCGCAGGCGGACGTTTTGACCACCTCAGACAGCCGTGCAGAAGGTCCCCAATCCATTGAGCAAATCCTGCAATGCCTGATAGCCGCTGAGGAGCGTAGCTTGGCCCTTGAGAAGCAGAACACAGAGCTCATGGCAAGATTAGCTCCACCACCGCTTGCCCCTTCGGTAGCGGCGCTCGACCACTCTGAAAATCAGCAAGATGTCGACAGACTGGAAAAACACGCCAAGTCTTACCAGCGCTCAGGAAAGGCTCCCGCCGCCGTCGAAGCCATGACCCCCAAAAAGCTCCAAGCAATGATGGCCGAGTTCCAGAGGAAAATCCTTGGGGACTTGAGAACCCAATCCACCGATGACCTAGCCATCCAGGCGTCAACCGGTTGATACAATCACCCTTCGTCCCCAAGATAACCCGGGAACCTTTTCCAAAGAAGTTCGTTATGCCTCAATTTACCCCCTACGATGGCACCAAGGACCCCGAGGAGCACATTTATCAGATCCATCAGAAGATGACCATGTACGCAGAGAACGAGTCATTACTTTGCAAGGTGTTTTCCACAAGTCTTGCTGATGCAGCTCTATTATGATTCAGGAAACAGCCACCTCGGTCCATCGGCAGCTGACAGCAGTTGACCAGGCTCTTCGTTGCCCAATACTATGGGAACAAGAGACAGAAGAAGACCATATCCTGCCTCTTCACTATGATCCAGGAGAAAGGAGAATCACCGAAGAGCTTTCTATCTCGATTCAATATCGAATCTTCTTCTATCGATAACTGTGACCAACACTTTGCTGTTGAGGCTTTTCGGATGGCCCTTATTCCAAGAACTAAGTTCCATCAGTCTCTAGTGAAGCGCCCCCATTAGGCATTAGGGAGTTAAACTCTAAAGCCCAGGGATACTTGAGGATTGAAGAAGAGGAGACTGTCTGGCAGAGGAGGGCGGCCTTGGTCAGCATTGAAGCCCAATCGAAGGATCGGGCAACCGATCAAAAGTGCCCAACTTCATCAGGACCACCAGCTCATTCGGGACCACCAGCCCCAAAACCATTCAAGCGTTCCAAATTTAAAGAGAGAACCACCCCCTTGAGGGTCAGCCTTGCTAAGCTCTACCAAGAAAACAAGACCAAAGGGATCTTCCAACAATCCTCGACCATCAGTCAACCACTTGACCAGAGGGACAAGTCAAAACATTGTGCTTTCCACGGTGATTTTGGGCACATCACCAACGAATGTCGTAATCTCAGACAACAGGTGGATGCACTGCTACTTCGCGAAGAGCTCCGGGATTACGTGCAACGGGACAGACCGAGGGCCGATCCACGCGCCCCTAACGCCCCTCGGAACCCCGCAAATGCACAACCGGTCAGGATCATCAATATGATTCTTGGTGGTCCCGTATCCAAATAGATGGAAGGATCCTGCCGGAGCCACCAGCGAAGAGCCCACAAAATGAGAAAAATCAATGAAATCAATGAGGTCCACCACATGACAGGAGAAGCACATATTATTTTCTCAGCATCAGACCCCACATGATGACCCTCTGGTTGTGACACTGATGGTAGCCAACTGCCTTGTTAAGAGAGTCATGATCGATCCCCAAAGCAGTGCAAACGTCATTACCAAATGGGCTTTTAAAAAGCTTGAAATCAACCCGAACAAAATTGTGGCATCCCGGTGCCCTATTGCAGGATTCGATGGAAAACAAATCGAACTGATCGGGGAAATCCATTTGTCGGTATCTGCTGCTCAAATAACCCTAACCGAGACATTTGTTATAGTGGATGTGAAGCCTTAATACAATTTGTTCATGGGAAGGGGATGGATTCACCGGATACAGGGTGTGCCTTCAACCCTTCACCAAGTGATGAGATGCATAAGTCCGAATGGTTTTGGCATAATTGATATCAGGGGTGATTAGGTGGCTGCCAAAGAATGTTAAGCGGTAACCCTGAAGGAGATCCGGAAGGGAAAAGGCCCAGTGGTGTCCCATTCCAAGGAACAAAATCCAGTCCCCAAATAGCAATTAAATGAAGGGGATCCGGGTACCCCGATCGTGGTCGAACCATTACAACCAATCTTTGTTATACCCGATAGCCCAAAAAAAGTTACTTTTGCAGGTACAAATCTTACCGACCCTGAATTGAAGAAACTGACACAGTTATTATAGGACAACTCCGATGTCTTCGGTGGGAGCATACAGATATGCCAGGTATCGATCCTAATATTGCCCAGCATTCATTGCACGTCGACCCGAACGTAAGACCGATTAGGCAAAAGCAGAGGCGCATGAGAGCACATCAGAACCAGATCATAGCGGACGAGGTATCCAGATTGTTCCAAGTTGGTTTTGTTAGGGAGGTCAAGTATCCCGAATGCTCGCCAACGTAGTGGTCGTGCAAAAGAAGAATGGTAAGTGGAGGGTTTGTGTTGATTTTACTGACCTGAACAGGGCATGCCCGAAGGACAGCTTTCCACTGCCAAAGATCGACCAGATGATTGACGCTACCGCCGGCTATGATAGTCTAAATTTTCTGGATGCTTATTCTGGATACAATTAGATAAAAATGAACCTGATGGACGAATAAAAGACCTCCTTCATTACTGAAACAGGTACTTATTGATTTACAATTATGCCCTTCGATCTAAAAAATGCAGGTGCCACTTTCCAAAGGTTGGTTAACAGGATCTTTAAGGGGATGATGGGTACAGTAATTGAGGCTTATATTGATGACACTGTGGTCAAGAGCAGGAAAAAGGAAGACCATCTTACCCACTTGCGCCAAGTGTTTGACACCCTCAGGATGCATGGCATGAAGCTTAACCCAGAGAAATGCTCATTTGGTGTATCATCCAGACAATTCCTAGGACACATCGTGGATCGAACCGGGATCCAGGCCAGCCCAACACAAGTCAAGGCCCTGATGGAAATAAAGGAGCCCCGGACACATAAAGACATTCAAGTATTGACGGGAAGAGTGGTTACCCTTAGCAGGTTCATTTCACGACTCACTGATCGATGCAGACCATTCTTTCAGGAAATCAAGGCAAAAAAAGGAAAAGTCGGGGCCCTGAGCAGTCTGAAACCCTAGCGAGATTAAAAGAGTATATGACCAGACCCTCGATCCTATCCACACCAGGACCCGATGAAGTCTTATCTGTACCTAGCAGTATCCTCTGTCTCAACCAGTGCAACCCTTATTAGAAAGGATGGGAACCTGTAGATGCCAGTCTTCTACTTCAGCAAATCCTTGGCTTAAGCGGAAACCCAATACAGCAGGCAGGAAAAGTTGGTTCTGTCACTGATGAATGCCAAAAGAAGACTGAGGCATTACTTTGAAGCTCATCCAATCATTGTCCCGACAGCCACGCATCTCCGGGTTATTATGTCGAAACATGATCTTTAGGTATAATCTCCAAATGGGCCATCAAATTGGGCATATATGACTTGACTTATATACCCCGGGTTTCCATCAAAGGACAGGCAGTGGTAGACTTCTTACATGAAGATGAAACCGAAGAACCCGACCAGCAGACTGGGCCAGACACTTGGAAGCTTTTCATAGATGGCTCAGCCAGTCCTGCCGGATCAAGGATCGGTTTGGAAATCCTGACACCCGATGGGACACACCTCCACATGTCTGTGAAACTATAGTTCCCAGCCATAAATAATGAGGCAGAGTATGAAGCGATTGTATCTGGCTTGAGATTAGCCCGAAGCCTCCAGATCAAAGCCCTAGTAGTACACAGTGACTCTCAACTAGTCATTCGGCAAATCAGAGGAGAATATGTGGCAAAAGATCCCAAAATAGAATCTTATCGGGCCCTTATGTTGAAGGAAACAGAGAGCTTTCATAAAATAACCTTCACTCAGATCTTGAGGAGCGAAAACTCTATAGCTGACCACCTAGCCAGGTAGGCGTCCTTAGCCGGAGAGGACCTGACCCGGGTTGCATTGGTAGATTTCATAATTAGGCTAAGTATTCAAGAGCCCAAACAAGTGATGCTTATCCCATGGGAGCCTAGCTGGATGGATCCCTTGATGGATTACCTAAGAAATGGGACACTCCCGGAGAACAAAGCTGAAGCTCACAAGATCAGGAGAAATTCAACCCGATATTCAGTTATAAATGGGCAACTCTATCAAAAATCCTTCTAAGGTCCTTATTTGAAATGTATTACGCCATCGGAATCAAGAGCAGTGATGCAGGAGATCCACAGTGGATCTTGCGGGAACCACTCCGGAGGTAGATCCCTCGCCCATAAAATACTCTCCCAAGGATACTTTTGGCCTTATCTGTCACGGGATGCCGAAGACTACGTCCGAAGGTGCAAACCATGCCAGATGCACGGAGACGCTATCCATCGGCCACCGGAGTTCCTACACCCAACCATAGTACCGCACCCATTCGCCCGATGGGGAATGGATATCGTAGGACCTCTCCCGAAGGCAATTTGGTCAAATTCCTATGTTCTTTTGGCCGTTGATTACTTTACTAAATGGGTAGAAACTGAAGCCTATCCCGCCATCAAGAGTAACCACGTCATCAAATTCATATGGACCCACATAATATGCAGATTCGGACTACCAAGGACAATCATGATGGATAACGGGACAAATCTTGACAACTGAGAGCGTTCTTCGCCGAGCATGGGATCAACTAGAGTACATCTTCCGTCAGATACCCACAAGGGAACGAACAGGCGAAAAGGATAAATCGAACCATATTCGACACCCTAGCCAAAAAGCTTGAGGAAGCCAAAGGGACCTGGCTCGAGAAGCTACCTGAAGTGTTCTGGTCATACAGAACGACCCCTAGACAACCCACTGAGGAAACCCCCTTTGCCAAGGCATATGGCGCTAAGGCTGTGATCCTAACTGAGGTTAGGGTTCTAACCCTCCGGAGCCAGGCCTGGATGGAAGGACCAAATAACCAGCACCTTGCTCACGACCTTGATCTACTAAATGAAAGAAGGGAGCTGTCGGGATCAAGCTGGCCACCTACCAATAGCGCGTCCGGAACCACTTCAACCAAAAAGTCAAAATAAGAGAGTTCCAGGTCAGAGACATGGTCCTTAGATGAAAAATTGGGCTCGTAGGCAAGCTCAGGGAGCCTTGGGTGGGCCCGTACACCATTACCAAAGTCATCGGGCGCGGAGCATATCACGTCCGAAGGAATATGGATGGCAGAATGGAACCAAAATCCCAGAATGCCTCTCGCCTGAAGAGGTACTACCTGTATAGGGCCGAGTTTTACTTTTACTTTGATCATTTTTGTAAAAAGGCCCTAGCGCCTGATCAATAAAAAATTATTTTTATGGCAAAAATAGCTAATAAATATATACTGATACAAAAAATAAACAAAGTGTTGTCATGTCTATCACATGGCCCGAAGTGCCTGAAAGACACAACACTGATCCTGAAGATATCCAAATTTTGCAAAAAATAAACAAAGTGTTGTCATATCTATCGCAAGGCCTAAAGTGCCCGAAAGACACAACACTGATCCTGAAGAGATCCAAATTTTGCAAAAAATAAACAAAGTGTTGTCATGTCTATCGCATGGCCTGAAGTTCCCGAAAGACACAACACTGATACTGAAGATATCCAAATTTTGCAAAAAATAAGCAAAGTGTTGTCATGTCTATCGCATGGCCTGAAGTGCCCGAAAGACACAGCACTGATTCTGAAGATATCACATTATTGCAAAAATAAACAAAGTGTTGTCCTGTCTCTCGCATGGCCTGAAGTGTCCGAAAGACACGACACTGATCCTGAAGAAATCACAATATTGCAAAAATAAACAAAGTGTTGTCATGTCTATCGCATGGCCTAAAGTGCCCGAAAGACACGACACTGATCCTGAAGAGATCACATTATTGCAAAGACACAGTACTTTTTGGATAAAATAATCTAATTATTGCAAAAGTCAACTGGACAGGAACCATGATTTTCATTCAAAATATGGGCCCTGATGGCCAAGGCTTACAAAGTGTTTTACAAATGAAAATTCCTAAGTGCCAGCATCAGTGCCCACCGCATTTGATCTCACAGGAACAATGGCCCCATCAGGAACTAAAGGATCAGAATCGGACGTGAGCCCCGGAAGAGGCTTGGTTAGGAACTCACATAAGCGAACGTCATCAGGACCTTTATCCGAATCATTATACGGTGGAGCAATGCCCAAAGACTCATCCAATTCCTCCACTGAGGCGAAGTCCCTCTCCTCAACAGGTTTCTGGATGTCCTTGAGCATGTCCTCCAGCCGAACCTGATCCGGTACTAGGCAGTGTCGCAGAAACGCTTATACATCTGATTGCCACCCCGATGGCACATCTCCACCGTTGACCTCTCCACTGTCAAAAGATTCTCGATTTCAAACTTCTCCTCCAGAAGCTTCTCCCTGGATGCCTTTAAGCCCTCATTCTCTGCCTTCAAGCCTTTGACTTCAGAGGCTAAGGCCCACCGAACTACCTCCATCTCTTTGATCTTCTCTTGGGCAGCCTGAAGCTGTTGTTCCGCAGAGATTGCCCTCTCGATCTGAGCCTCCAGCTTGTCATTGGATATTGATAGCAAGGTGGAAACCTTTTTCCTTGAATCCTCCTTCAGCCTCAGAAGCTCATTAGATTTGTTGAGCAACCTAGTGTCCTCTTCCATCTTTGCATTATAAGCTTGGGTCAGGTAGAACATCTGCCAAAAATGCAAGTGTTAGACAGATCAATAAATAAGGTGAGGAAATACAATGTATGACAAAAGGAACATCATGTCAAAAACGTACCTTCATGGAAATCTCTGGACCAGACATAGCCAAATCCGTCCGATCGATCTGTTTCAACTTCTTTCGGTCTGCAGGGGTCCAGATCTGGAAACCCATTACCCGAAGGGCAACATCATTGTCAATGGTCTCATGTCCCCTGACCAAAAAGTCACCACCCGGAAGTGTTATCTTTGGTGCCCATGGGACAGGTTGTTCCTCATCAGTTGCAGCCCCAGTCTCTGCCACTATGCTCGGCGACGACGCTGTAGTCAGACGGGGCCTAACCGATCGATCGGGGACATCAACATCAGTTCTAGGACATGATGTTCCCGTCAGACTGGACTCTGCCTCAACTGGTCAGGATCCAGGGACGGGGATTTCCCCCGAAGAAGGAACAAAGGGCGATCCGACAGTACCTGCTCCCGAAGGAGGAGGTGGAATAACCGAAACATTTCCCATTAGCGGTGGAACAACTGTCCCAAAGGGAGAAGCTGGAGGAATTTGGGACCGCTGATCGTCTTGGGCTCTTTCCGGTACCAAAGGATTTGATTGAGGGCCCGTTACTCGCTTGGCCTTCTTCTTAAGGACAGGTGTCGGGATCCTCAGCATGGTATTTTCTCCTTCTGTTGATAATGCCTGCAAATTAGAACCCGCCAGGTAACTGCCACGCATCTTTAAGGGTTGTCCCCAAATTTTATATTTAAGGATATCAAATCGGGACGAGATGTAATTTGAAGTTTTAATGCGGTCGGGCGCTCCCAGAAACTCTAGCACATGGTGACCCAACTTATCGTTGCACTGTTCGCAATGGCACGACCCCCTATGATAAGGTTTGAAGGAAAGAGGTAAAGGTTTGTCAAATTCACTGGGGAGTTTGAATCTGGCTGAGCCGGGAAGCCTCCAATTCCCGCTTACCAGGATCATTCTCTCTTTCCACCCCTTATTAGACTTCTCAGTGCCATCGCAGATCTTTCTCCCACTTAAAGGAAAAATATTGTACCGACCCCTACAGTCCTTATGGTCCTGAATCTTGTAATAGAATAAGAGCTCAGCCAGACCTAAATTAAGACCCATCTCCCGATTAATCATCAGGACCATAGCCACGATCCTGAAGAAATTAGGCCCCACTTGAAGCGGAGCCAGACCCAAGGTAGATAGGATATAAAGAAAGAAAGGGTGGATCGGGAATCTAAGAACCTGAAAGTGGAAGGCTGATAGCAAGATCTGATGACCCATAACTCCTTCCCCTTTCCTGAAGTCGTACTTTCTGAGATAATTCTTAATTATCACCCCATCGGGTATCCCACACTGAACCCTCAGTTTCTTCAGCACCGTATCTACCCCATGTGTAGGGGGAAGGGGATGGGCATAAAATTGATCTCCCGATGTCGCTACAGCCGGATCCCCACCAGCAGCAACATTTTGGTTAACCTCGGGAGGACTAGATCTGACCCTCCTAACCACCTCTATCGACGGGAAACTAAGGGAGGCAACGAGATCCACAGAAGAAGGGAGACGGTCGCTACCCGATCGAGTGTCATCGCTATCAGACATGTTGACAGAAATGTAGGAAAGCTAGAAGAGAAAACTTACTCTAGGATGAATCCTAATGAGATTTCGTGAGTTTTTTTGGAGAAATGTACAGATTCTGACAATAACAAGAGGAGAGCCCAAGTTGCAGAGAGTTTCTGAGAGCAAAGAGCTTAGAAATGCAATGAGTATTTAGCAAATGGATCATGGGTATTTTTGGAGGTCACTGAAGTACTCAAAAAGCTGTGCGCACATGAAACGAAGTGTCACGCCGCCTCTTCAGCCCCCATCTCGCAAATCGAGGCTACCTGGTCCATGAATTTCAAATGGTTAAATGATGATACAACCGTCATATTAAATAGACCTGCCACGTCACCTTGACAGTGGTAATGTATCTTGATTTCCATTTTACCTTTTTGGTAATGGACCTGACTGCCCGAAAGCCCACCACTAAGAAGAGGGTCTGTGTAAGTGTGGAAATCTTCAGGACCACAGAAGCCCATCAAGCATTGGGCCCATCAGGCTGATGGCCCAACAAGGTTATCAAAAGCCCGAAGACTAGGCCCATTTCATCTTGTATTTCTTTAAAAATAGAGATAATAACGTAATAATGATGTAAGCAAAGTGGTGTTGCCCTAATGGGCTCAAAGCCCAAAAAGGGAATGTATATAAGGAAAGCCAAAACTGAATAAAATATCTCATTCTTGTGTTGTGCATTTTTTAGCATTTACAATATCCTAGATACCCTAGAGATAATTAATAAAAATAAGAGATAAATCAACCAAAATCTAAACCTAGCTAAATAAAACACTAATCAACTACAACTGAAATTTTCTTTAAAAGTGTCCAACATTCCAAAAATACTTCAAACTTGTTTGGCAATAATTTCTATCAAGTGTGTTTTTGAGGAGAAATCTACGCCAACACCTTTTTAAGTCATTCTAGACATTTGGCCCATTTTATTTCCAATTTCCGCAGCCCATCATTTTGAGCTTCTGGCCCAATTTTTACAGCTCAAATCTGGCCTAGTTCTGGCCCGATTTTTTCCAGCCTAGTTTTGGCTAGTTTTCGGCACAGTTTCGATCCATTTCCGTTGCTATGTGTTGGCTCATTTAAGGTGTCAACAATGCCCCCCAATTCCAACGTCATTTTGCTTCAAAAATATGGTCGTTGGACTTTTTCTTTGAGCCTAAAATGATGCCAACACATTTGTTTTCTTCAAACACTGATATTTCCAAACAAAGCTTAACTAAAAGACTTTTCACTTCCACCTAGTTCTTTACGCCCACTTATTCCACACAACTCCCACCACTCCACCATTAGTCACACATATGTATATATATAACATATATATACATACCCATATATTCATCTTCTCCACCGAACCAAGAAATCTCTCTTTTTCTTTCTTCAATTCATCATCAACTTCACACCATCATTACTACAAAGTCATATATATTTGTATACATACTCAAATATATGTACATGTAGCTTCATCTTCTTTACCGAAACACAAAACCTAACCCCTCTTTCAAAATCTTCCTCCAATCCTTCGACCTTAGCATCTAAAATTGACGGGTTTCATAAAACTCCAGATCCTGAAACTGATGCTCACAACACCCAGGTCCAAAATACCCTAAATCGCCTCAATGAGGTGCACTTCACGACATTCATCTCTCTCAATGGCATTTTTGAATTAGGGCCTTTGCGAACTCGTTTCCAACCGAATTGGATCACTGTTATCCAATGGCCGAAAATCATCTCCCATTTCTCAAATTATTTGGCTCTTCCTCTATCCAAAGTCCAAACAAATTCATTCTCCGAAATTGGCAATATCCTTGGGAAGAATGGCAAGAGTGGGTTAACCGATTGACTCATGTCTTTGAGCATCAATGGTAAACACAAGAGATTTTAGACGCCATTCAACTAAGTAAGTACGCCATAGGGCCTGACCAAGACAAAGCCTTGATAAGTTCAGTTGCGATGATGTGGTCGCCAACAACGAACTCTTTTTATCTGGAATATGGTATGATTTCTCCGACTCTCCATACTCATTTTTTGTCGGGCTCTCATTCAAGTCTAGCGACTCTGAGCTCCTCAAAAAAATCCATCAGCAACCCATATGGTAATTGCCCCCCTATTTTTATTTTAAAAGGTTTCGGCCACTATGACTTCGATAGCCGAAACCATTTATTTCTACACCATCTCCACGAGTCTGACAATTCCTTTGATGTTTAATTCAAAAAAATTTATTCAATTAAAACCATTTCGTTCCCTTTTCCTCATATTTCAATCACACCTACAAAACTCTAGCCTTACCATTCGGCCAGGGCTCCAAAGCTTAATTGATTCCATGAAACCTCTGAATCGAAGTTCCATGCTTACAACACCCAAGTTCGCAACACCCTGGCCAAAATGGTAACCACCGATTCCCATCTTGCCCATTCTTTCCCATCCACAGTGTTCACGGTTTTGGTTCGGCCTTTCCAAAATCATTTCAAGATAACCCTAACAGTGTTATCCCATGACAAGAACTTCCCTACCCAGAAAGTTCACCATTTCGTTTAATGGATATCGACCCAATTCCACCCTTCGCAATTGGCAACACCTTTCGAGAGAATAGAAAGAATGGGTTAATCGTTTGTCCCCAAATTTTTTTTCAAACAACAGTGGTGGATTCAAGGGATTTATGATACAATTCGACTGAGCAAACTCGCCATGGAGACTCAACAACTGAGCCCTCACTGATTTCTTAATATTCATCAAGCCAAGAAGATATATATATATATATATATATATATTTGATTCAAAACATGCTGAGAATTATCATACCATGGCCGAAAATCGTCCTCCCCAGCTCCTATACCAGCGGTATGGGCCTAAATTTGTCTTTACTGCAACCAATCATTGTTCTTATTTGCCCCCCAAGTTTGTTCCATCTCTGCCGCTGTTCATGTTGTGTCATCACTTCAAAGAAACTTAATGAGGTAATTTCGTTGTTTTATTTATCGAGGACCAACAAAGTGGTCTTTATTTTAGCAAAATCTACTCCTAAATTGCTAGAAATAATTTGGCGTTCATTGACAGAGGATCAATGAACCCATAAGCCCCAACATTCAAAATCTTTAACTCTTGGAGTGGGGAACGAACACGATCCGCAGTAATTAAATTATTATGCAACATGGTATTTGTCGATCTTGCTGTAGATTATATTTGAAGAAAATCACAATACCAACGATGATTCTTATTAGCCGACTCGTCACTGTAGGACAGAACCCCATAAATTTTTCAGTTTCGGCCAGATTATAATAATATGTCGAAACCCCATAAATTCCATCAATGACGGTTTCGGAAGCTTTTTTACTACTTGCCGAAACCAAGGTTTTGACAAGATTTGTTTTGACAGCCTCTAAGGTTTCGACAGTCTCTTCACTACTAGCCGAAATACCAATACTTGGTGAAAAAATTATTTTGGCAGCCTCTTTTGTTTCTGCTACAGTAGTTTCTTTCACAACCGATAGGAGCTTGTACAAACTGGCCAGCGGCTTCCCCCCAAATCTCGGATAATTGATTGGCCGATTTGAGGGCTTTGCATATGTTTTCTTCATCAAATCATGAACTTCTCGAAACATCCGTTTTATTTGAGAATATCTCTGTGCCATCTGCTCATGATACGCTCTCTCCTCAGCAAGATATGTTTTTTCCTCATCAAGATTTGTTTGCACTCGTCGAGCGATTTCCCTCAACTGTAGGATTTCACCCGCAAGCGCGACCTTTGAACCTTGTGGTGGCATGTTCGCAATATTCTCTCGACTACCTACTAGTGTCCCACCGGGTGTGCCAAAATATGTTCACTTAGAAAAAATATAATCATCGCCCGAATAGCAGGGGCGATAATATTCTTCTTCTTCGTAAGAAAAATAATCATCGGTAGGGTGCGGGTGTGCCAGAACCGGTGACGGAGTTCAACCAGTTCAAAATGAACGAATCTTCATCTCTTTTGAACATATGGAATAGAATCAGGCAATTTGTACGAGAGAGAACTCAACTCGCACGAATGGGTTCTGATTGTCTCAACAAAGATGACTTTTGGGTAACCGAGAAAAATAAAGTACAAGAGAATTGAAAGTGCGAAACATGGAATTGAAAATATCAACAGGAAAGTAAATTGGGTAATGAAAGTGCAGATTGCATGGAATGTAAAAGAAACGATTAAAATAAAATAGAATGAAAAACTACTATTGTAGCAGGGATAATTTTGTGATGGTCGTGAACCTCTGTAACAGTGGTATACGTACATTATTTATAGCCTAAAAAGATATCCTAGATACCATAAAGATAATTAATAAAAATAAGAGATAAATCAACCAAAATCTAAACCTACCTAAATAAAACACTAATCAACTACAACTCAAATTTTCTTCAAAAGTGTCCAACACACATAAAACATTGTGCTAGACACTCGGTTGACAAAAATACATATAACAAAAATAAAAATAAATACAGGTTGCAACACTATATGATAAATATATATATATATATGTACATATTATATTTGTGGTGTATTTTCATAAATAGAAGAAATAAGAAACAAATAGACACCTGCACACACAAAAGTCTATGGCAAAAGAAAATTTGATTATATAGGACATGTTTTACAGAGATACCAAATTGAAGCGTACAAAGCATAAGATATCAAAGAGAAGAATTACTTCACAATTGGTTCCGTTTGATGTCAAAATTTGTAGAACTTCCTTCATGTAATTAATTTTTAGTTGAATTTTCTTTGGAACCAAACACTGTGAAGATTTGACAGAAAAGAAGAAAAAAAACAAAAAATACAAAACACAACTCTATACTCATTGATTGATTGGTTGTACGTTGAATTTACAGAAAAATTAAACATAATTCGTACCCATCAATTGATCAGTTTTCGATGATTAATTTAAATAAGTTGATACGTGAGTGATTGATCAGGATTGCATTCTCTTCAATCTCTATGAAGCACATCGTGTGTGCGTATAGAAGAAGCTCTAAAGGAGCCGTCGTGTATGATTTGTGTGTGTGTGAGTGAGAGAGAGGGGGAGAAATATGAATTTGTTGATTGAATATGAGAGAGTGAAACTGAAAAAAGAAGGAAATTCGGAATATAAAAGAATGAAACGGTGCCAAAAAAATAATGAAAGGATGCAAAGATTGGAGAGACGTTACTTTTCATTCACACCTATTCACTTTTTATTTTTTAAAAAAAATGGTTGAAAATATTTGATAGGGCTTGTACTTTCTACAAGTATAAATATATACATATATACAGTGGCGGAGGCCGTTTAAGCCCTGGGGGCACATGCCCCTCCTCAATTTTATTTTTTTTACTAATATATATATATATTTCATATTAAAAAATTACCAATAAATGATGTTAGGGCCTGTTTGGTTGGGCTATTTTTGTTTTTACTTTGTGTACTTTGGCCCAAGTTTGAGAAAGAGGTATGACCCATTTGGTGATTTTCTAATCTGGCAAAACACGAAACATGGGTTTAGTGGTTTACACTTTACAGTATGTGCACTTTTTAAAAAAAAAACAAAGCCGAAAAATAAGAAAAAACATATTCGCGGCAGACTTAGAGTTTGTTTGAGAGAGGCGAATGTTTGAGAGAGGCCATTTGTGGCGATTCTTGATCTTCTCTTCACTTTTCGTTTCCAATCAACAAAATCATTGTATTTTGAAAAAAGAGAATACAAGCCCCGATCTGGTATGAAATCTCTTCTTCTACTTGTATTTTGATTTTATTTTTTTTGACAAATTACGAAGATGAAGAACTGTACTGTGGTAGGGTTTCACGTGATGTTGGTCCTTTTGTGTTTATTTATGATTTTTGCTTCTTTAAAATCATGATTTGAAATAGTTATTCATCTGTTCTATGTTAGGGTTTCGTTTTATGTTGTTGATTTATTGTTTTTTGGTTTTTTTGTGATTTTTGTTTCTTGTAAATCATGATTTTTGCTTGGTAATATGCTTATGTTTTTATTTTTTATTTTAGTTGATTGACATTCTTTACTTTTTTTTGGATAAATATCCATATAAATGTTCGATTATACTTGTAAAACAACTTTTTAAAATGCTATTAATACAGTTTAGCACCAGTTCGTATAGAGTTTTCCAATTTTTCAGGAAAAAAGAAAGAATGGCATCTTTTATATGACATATGGGAATGAAATGAAGTTATATTAATAAAATAAATACGATTATGATGGCTATGAGTCTATGACTTGCACTATGATTAAATATTATTAAATTACATAAATTTAAAATAATATCAATTAACATGGAAACCAAACAAAGTTTTAAATTCCTTATCATCCTAATAATTTTAATCAACATACCTACTTAACCCCTCTTAATACAAAGACGTGTTAGAGAATTAGACAATGTTATTAATACAAAGATGTGCAAGAGACATTGCCATTTTTTATGTTTGGAATTAGACACTGCCATTTTTTTTATATACATAAATGGTATGCTTATGTTTTTATGTGTTGTTGCAATTTGAATCTTATATATATAAATGATTTTTAAAAAAAAAAAAATCATGGAGAGAATCAATAATTATTTCAAAAGAAAATCAAAATTGACCGAGAAAAATGATGAAACTGTAAAGCAAAGTCGGTCAGATATTAATTTTGAGAATTTTCAAGCTGATCCGGAACTACGAACTAATTTTTTTATTGAATTACGCCCCCTCCTGAAATGGAATCCCGGCTTCGCCACTGCATATATATATATATAAATAAGCACTTCGGGTTGTAGAGTACTGTTATGAAGACTAGAAATCTCACCAGATTCGCGTAACAGTGAGCAAAACAAAGAAGAGAGGCCGAAGGGTTTGGTGAGGCAGGAAAAGGGGGGAGCCTTCGCAAATCTTCACTTATCCGCCACACCACACATGTAGGGAATTGATTCTATTTTAATTCCTATATGAGGATTTGTTGTCCAAAGCATACAGGATTGAATTAGGCGGCAAATGACAAAATTGAACCATACATACATGAATCGACTTTTAATTAACACATTTACTTCTCCTGATTGTCCATACTAAGCTCAAATCAGTCGAATCATAATCGCGCAGCAGATGGAAAAAAAAAATTTGTCAGACCTTCCCTTCCTTTGTAGCCTCTTGCACTCGCTCAGATTTGAGATTTTTAAACAACCTTATAATTTATTTGTCAGTTTCTCCCAAAGAAAACGAACCAGCTAAATAGGGAAAATTACTCAACAAGGATGTGAGTTCACGAGTAAACAGTAGATTTAACGACTGTCAAGGCATACAATTTGGAGTAGAGAGAGAGAGAGGAGGAGGAGGATACTGGTGCTCGAGATGTGTTAGAAAGATGCTATATGCGCAAATAATCAAGTGTTCTACCATAATATATAGACAGCTACATGCTTAAGGGTACGTTTGGAAACCCTGTTTTTTGTATTTGTTTTCTGTCTTCAAATATAAAAACTGTTTTTGTATTTGTCTTTATTTTTTTCAGCGAAAAACTAAAAACAAAAAAGCGTTTGGATGAAGGTGTTTTCACCACTTTTATTTGGTGAAAGTTGTATTTTATGAATTTGGTGTTTTCACTGTTTTTACCACCTAAACAGTGAAAAAACTCAAAAAATAATTAAAAATTGTATTTAGTGTTTTTACCACTTTTACACACTATTCACAGAAAACAGTTTTTTTGGGGGAAAAAAAATGAACAGTAAACGCGTTTGTCAAACGTATTTTTTTTTTGAACTTGGTGAATAGTAAAAAAACAAAAACTATTTTTCCGTATCCAAACGGGGCCTAAACAATACTGGATACTGAAATCACGAAAACAAGAAGCCCAACGATGTTGGGTCAACAAATAAATATTCAAATTTGAAGGGGTTCTCAGTCTCTATCAATACGTTTCACATCCATCGATGACAACACTCTAATCATGATTTCACAACTTCCAGCCAATCTGGATCCAGGTCAATAGTGGTACTAATGCCTGATTGGTTGGTAGTCAGGTCTGGTCTTGTGTTTTATGAGACCAAATCATGTTTGGTAACATTGGTCTCAAATTTTTAGTTAGACTAAGTAAGATCAAATCAGACCAAAATGACCTCATTTCAGACAAAAAAAAAAGTGGTTCCTGGTGGTCCGGTCTGGTCTTATTAATAAAATATATTTATAAATAATAAAAAATTAATAAATAATAATAATAAATTAAATAAAACATATTTTAAAAATAAAATATAAATAATAATTAAATAAAAAAATGAAATAAATATAATAATAAAAAATGAATAAATATTAAAATATATTTATAAATAATTAAAAATGAATAATTAATAATATAAATAATAAATTAAATAAAACATAATAATAATAAAAAATGAATACAATAATAATAAATAAATATAATAATAAAAAATGGACTAAATAATAAATAATAATAATAAAATAAATAATAAATTACATAAAACATATTTAAAAATATAATAAAAAATAAATAATAAACAAAATAAAATAAATAATAATAATAAATAAATATAATAAAAAATAATAAATAGATATAATAATAAATAATAAGTAAATATAATAATGAATAAATACTTCATAATAATAATAAAAAATGAGTATAATAATAATAAATTAATATTAAATTAATAAAATATATTTTTAAATAATTTAAAATGAATAAATAAGTTATAAATTAAATGAATTAAATAATGAAATAATAATAAATAAATAGAATATATTTATAAATTAATATATAAATTAATAAATAATAATATAAATAATAATTTAATAATATAAATAATAAAATATATTATAAAGTGAATAAATAATAAAGAAAGAAAGAAATAATATATAAATAAATATTATAATAAATAATAAATAAATAGTAAGACCAGACCGCTTACCAAACAGACTTTTCCAGATCAGATTAGACCAGACCAGATCGGACTGAACCAGACCAGAAAGACCGCCTACCAAACATGGCCTAACATTATCACAAAAATGTGCATCATTCAACCATCTATCGAGAAGGGGTTCCAACTAAGGAGGAGTTCTCGGCACTCCATAAATCTGAAAAATAAGAGAATAATAAAAACAAAAGGGTTAATTTCAAGAAACCCCATATACTATTCAGTTTAATCAAGTAACCTCTACTGTGTCAAATTTACCTTATATATTATTCAATTTTTATCATTATGCCCCTCACCTCACATTTTGAATCAAAATGTCTAAACTACCCTCAATAGTACAAGGGGATTTAGTGAAATCAACCATTTAAAAAAATTATTTTTCGAAAATCAATTATATTTTTCGCAAAAATTATAAATTCATATTTTGGAATATAATATATACTTTTTCGCAAAAAAAATATTTTTCGGGAAAAAAATATTTTGGAACATAATATATATTTTTTGGAAAAAATTCATATTTTGGAACATAATATATACTTTTTCGCAAAAAATTATTTTTTGAAAAAAAAATCATATTTCGGAACATAATATATATTTTTCACAAAAAATTTATTTTTCGTAAAAAATCATATTTTCCGAAATATATACCGAAGAATTAATTGTTGTTGGAATTCATTTCGGTTCTTAGCTTTGTGTTTTTGTTCTATTAATCATTTTCAAATATCGTCGTTAAAAGAACTTTTATACTGGCTAGTGGATGATCCATGATTTTGAACCCGCAACAGTGTACAGCTTTCATAAGAAGTGGATACAGAAACGCGAGTACGGAATGACTTTATTTTTACGCATCTTAATAAATTCATCATTTTGGTGTTGGAGACGTACACCAAAAGTCGTGTCAAAGTTACATTATCACGAGAAGAAATATATGACGTTCTTTCCATATCTCAAATAAGGTCTATGAAAACTTTTAGCTTAAAAACACAAACATATCCTTCCACGAAAATAAAAATTTGTACCCTAACATGCACCTTTCAACTACAAGGATTGCATAATAAAATCAAGTGTAAATTTCTTGAGGTTAGGTCAATGTCACTAATATATTGGTCAACACGATACTTTACAATGATATTCTTTAAAATTTAATTTTTTTTGTAATAACATCTTTTGGGCTGGTAAAATTACTAGAATGTCTATTTAATTATTTCACTTATTACATTAGGGTAATATATAAAATATGAAATTACCCATATGTCCAAACACTTCACTCCTATGAAATTATTAATTACACTTTCACCCCTTATTACAATATATATATATACATTACGAAAATATATATATATTACGAAAATTACAAAATACTAAATAAATACAAAAAATTCGAAACAAACATATAAAATTCGAAAAAATATATATAATTTGTAAAAAATATATAAAATTTGAAAAAACATATAACATACAAAAATATATATAAAATTTGAAACAATATATAAAATTTTAAAAAAAACATATAAAATTCTAAAAAATATATAATATTCAAATATATATATATATAAAGTGTGACTGAAGTGATTCCTACCACATTTGGAAATTCAAATTATTTTAAAATTTGAAATAATTTCAAAATATATATAGATTGCTAAAGTATTTATTTTGAAATAAAAGAAAGAAAAAGTTCCTTAATTAAGATATTTCAAGCACTAGATTTTCCTTTTTTATTATTTAAAATTTAAATACCGTTATATTGATTCATTGTTTTTAGAAGTGGAAACAAAAAATGACAGAGGAAAGAAAGTGATCTTGCAAAGGAAAATTTTATGATATTTTTTTACTTTACATTATTTTTATTGAAAAGGAAGAATTTTAGGAAGGAATAAAGTTGATATTGTATGATTCTATTATAAAATTCTTTCTTCTTTAGGAAATGTTAGATATAAAAGGAGAAAATGTGGTAGGAATCATTTCCAAAATAATTTGAATTTCCAAACGTGATAGGAATCACTTCAGTCACACTTTATATATATATATATATATATTTGAATTTTATATATTTTTTAGAATTTTATATGTTTTTCAAATTTTATATATTGTTTACGAATTTTATATATTTGTTTCAAATTTTATATATTTTTTTTATTTTTATATATTGTTTCAAATTTTATATATTTTTTACAAATTATATATATATTTTTGAATTTTATATGTTTGTTTCAAATTTTTTGTGTTTATTTAGAAATTTGTAATTTTCGTAATATATATATATTTTTTGTAATAAGGGGTGGAAGTGTAATTAGTAATTTCAGAGGGGTGAAGTGTTTGGGCATATGGATAATTTCACACTTTATATATTACCCTTATGTAATAAGTGAAACAATTAAAGGGGCATCCTAGTCATTTCATCAGCCCAGGGGGTGTCATTGTAAGAAAAATCAAATCTCAGGGGGTGTCATTGCAAAGTATCGCATTGACCGACATGTTAGTGGCATTGACCTAAACCTCAGGGGGTGCTACTGCAATTTACCCTAAAATCAAAAACAGCAAATGTAAGCATAAAAGTTGCTTCCGCCGAGAATACATAGCGCAAACGGTTTTTTTGTGAAATCTTTAAATATGAGCAAAAAATCTAAATCTCTGCGGCATTAAAATATGTATTTGCAATAAATCTTTTGTCGCCAAAAGAATTAGTTTTAAGGGATAACTTCATTTACATCCCCTGAGGTTTGTCTTATCTTCACTTGGACCCCCTCAGGTTTGCATATCTTCATTTACACTCTCTACTTTTCAATATTCTCATCACTTAGACCCCCTGAACGATGACATCAGCCTGAATTTTTTTTTAAATCCCTAAACTACCCTCAATGTCTTATCCTTATTCTGTTTGGAAACAAGGATAGTGTTTTTATCAATTAGACCCCCTCCCATCATTTAATAATTTAATTTGTATTAAAATTTCAAAATATATATTAAAATTTAAAAAATATTATAAATTCGAAAATAAATATAAAATTAAAAAATATATATAAATTTTGAAATTATTTTTTTTTCAAAAAAACATATTAAATTTCAAAAATAAATATAAAAATCACAAAAAACATAAAAAATTTGAAACAAATATATAAATTTTAAAAAAAAAAACATATAAAATTCAAAAAAAAATATATTAAACTTCAAAAAAAATTATAAAATCGAAAATAAATATAAAATCAAAAATATATAAATTTTTAATTTTTTTTTTAAAACCATATTAAATTCAAGACAAATATATAAAATTAAAAAAAACCATATAAAATTCTAATAATATATATTAAATTTCGAAATAATTATAAATTTCAAAAAAAATATAAAATTTGAAAATAAATATAAAATTCAAATATATATATATTAAATTTCAAAAAAAAAAACTAAATTCGAAAATAAATATAAAATTTAAAAAAAAATTAATTATCTCCTCTCTCTTTCTCTCTCAGACGCACACACCACACACACACACACACACATATATATATATACACACATATATAGATAGAGATCTATATATATATACACACACACACACACATATATATATATATATAAGTCGCCGGCCGACCCCCTCCCACCGCCTCCCCGTCGGCGTCGCCCCCTCCCACCACCGCCTCCCCGTCGGCGCCTGTAAGTGTGTGAATTTCCAAGCCCATAGAAGCCCATCAGGCATCAGGCTCATCGAACTAACAACCCAACAAGGTTATCAGGCGTCAGGCCCATCGGACTAACAACCCAGCAAAGTTATCAGGCATCAGGCCCATTTCAACTTATCATTCTTTGTAAATAAAGATGATGATGTAATAATGATGTAATGACAATAAGATTGCCCTAATGGGCTCAAAGCCCATTAAGGGTATCTGTATAAAAGAGACAAAATCTAAATAAAAAGATTCATTCGTGTGTTGTGCAAATTTTGGCATCTACACATTGGCGCCGTCTGTGGCGAGCGTCTCCTTCTTCCCATCTCTTAAAACTGAGCTTTATTGTTCAACCTCCGATTATTCTTCACCGCCTCCTGAAATCTCCACTCACTACTTCTTGGGCAAAGATGCCAGTTACTCGTTGGCAAGCAGACGTTCCAACCACTGCGGATAGTCGTGCGGGAGTTCCCCAATCTATGGAGCAAATCCTTCGACGCTTGATGGCAGCTGAGGAACGCAACCTGGCTCTGGAGAAACAAAATGCAGAGCTCATGGCGAGGTTGGCTCCACCACCAGTTGTTCCTTCTGTAGTAGCGCCTGACCCTCCAGCAGCGGTGCTTGACCATTCTCTGAACCAGCGAGGTAGCGACGGACCGGAAAAGCACGCCGAATCTTCCCGGCGTTCAGGAAAGGCCCCCGCGGCCGACGAATCCATTACCCCATAGAAGATTCACGCAATGATGGACGAATTCCAGAGGAGAATCCTCGGGGATCTAAGAGCACAATCCATCGACGACCTGGCCGCCCAGGCGTCTACTGAGCTGGTACAATCACCCTTCGTCCCTGAGATAACCCGGGAACCTTTCCCAAGGAAGTTCGTCATGCCTCAATTCACTCCCTACGATGGTACCAAGGACCCCGAGGAGCATATTTACCAGGTCCATCAGAAGATGATCATGTACGCTGAGAACGAGTCATTGCTATGCAAAGTGTTTTCCACGAGTCTCGCCGATGCAGCTCTATTATGGTTCAGGAAGCAGCCGCCTCGATCTATCGGTAGTTGGCAACAGTTGACCAGGCTCTTCATTGCCCAATACTATGGGAACAAGAGACAGAAGAAAACCATATCCTGCCTCTTCACCATGATCCAGGAGAAAGGAGAGTTGCTGAAGAGCTTTCTATCCCGTTTCAACATTGAGTCTTCTTCTGTCGGTAACTGTGACCAGCACTCTGCTGTTGAGGCCGTCCGGATGGCCCTTATTCCAGGGACGAAGTTCCGTCAGTCCTTGGTGAAGCGCCCGCCATCGGGCATTGGGGAATTAAACTCCAGAGCCCAAGGATACCTGAGGATCGAAGAAGAGGAAACCGTCAGGCGAAAGAGGACAGTCTTGGAGAGCATTGAATCCCAATCAAAGGACCAGGCGTCTGATTAAAAGCGTCTGACTCCATCAGGGTCGTCAACCCCTTCGGGATCATCACCTCTCTCCTGAAGAGGTACTACCCATAAAGGGCTAAGTTTTACTCATACTTTCATCTTTTTGTAAAAAAGCTACAACACCGATCCTGGAGGGATCGCCGATCCTGAAGGGATCAATATTTTTGTAAAAAATAAATCAAGTGTTGTTTTGTCTTTCACATGGCCTGAAGTGCCTGAAAGACATAACACTGATCCTGAAGGGATCACCGATCCTGAAGGGATCAATATTTTTGTAAAAAATAAATCAAGTGTTGTTTTGTCTTTCACATGGCCTGAAGTGCCCGAAAGACATAACACTGATCCTGAAGGGATCACCGATCCTGAAGGGATCAATAGTTTTGTAAATAATAAATCAAGTGTTGTTCTGTCTTTCAAATGGCCTGAAGTGCCCGAAAGACATAACACTGATCCTGAAGGGATCACCGATCCTGAAGGGATCAATATTTTTGTAAAAAATTAATCAAGTGTTGCATTGTCTCTCGCATGGCCTGAAGTGCCCGAAGACACAACACAGATCCTGAAGAGATCAATGTTCCAAAAATAAATTAAGTGTTGCATTGTCTTTCGCATGGCCTGAAGTGCCCGAAGACACAACACAGATCCTGAAGAGATCAATGTTCCAAAAATAAATTAAGTGTTGCATTGTCTTTCGCATGGCCTGAAGTGCCCGAAGACACAACACAGATCCTGAAGAGATCAATGTTCCAAAAATAAATTAAGTGTTGCATTGTCTTTCGCATGGCCTGAAGTGCCCGAAGACACAACACAGATCCTGAAGAGATCAAAGTTCCAAAAATAAATTAAGTGTTGCTTTGTCTTTCGCATGGCCTGAAGTGCCCGAAGACACAACACAGATCCTGAAGAGATCAATGTTCCAAAAATAAATTAAGTGTTGCATTGTCTTTCGCATGGTCTGAAGTGCCCGAAGACACAACACAGATCCTGAAGAGATCAATGTTACAAAAATAAATTAAGTGTTGCATTGTCTTTCGCATGGCCTAAAGTGCCCGAAGACACAACACAGATCCTGAAGAGATCAAAGTTCCAAAAATAAATTAAGTGTTGCTTTGTCTTTCGCATGGCCTGAAGTGCCCGAAGACACAACACAGATCCTGAAGAGATCAATGTTCCAAAAATAAATTAAGTGTTGCATTGTCTTTCGCATGGCCTGAAGTGCCCGAAGACACAACACAGATCCTGAAGAGATCAAAGTTCCAAAAATAAATTAAGTGTTGCTTTGTCTTTCGCATGGCCTGAAGTGCCCGAAGACACAACACAGATCCTGAAGAGATCAATGTTCCAAAAATAAATTAAGTGTTGCATTGTCTTTCGCATGGTCTGAAGTGCCCGAAGACACAACACAGATCCTGAAGAGATCAAAGTTCCAAAAATAAATTAAGTGTTGCATTGTCTTTCGCATGGCCTGAAGTGCCCGAAGACACAACACAGATCCTGAAGAGATCAATGTTCCAAAAATAAATTAAGTGTTGCATTGTCTTTCGCATGGCCTGAAGTGCCCAAAGACACAACACAGATCCTGAAGAGATCAAAGTTCCAAAAACAAACTAAGTGTTGCGTTGTCTCTCGCATGGCCTGAAGCGCCCGAAAGACACAACACTGATCCTGAAGAGATCAAAGTTCCAAAAACAAACTAAGTGTTGCATTGTCTCTCGCATGGCCTGAATAACACTGATCCTGAAGGGATCACCGATCCTGAAGGGATCAATATTTTTGTAAAAAATAAATCAAATATTGTTTTGTCTCTCGCATGGCCTGAAGTGCCCGAAAGACACAACACCGATCCTGAAGGGATCACCGATCCTGATGGGAACACCGATCCTGAAGGGATCACCGATCCTGAAGGGAACAATATTTTTGTAAAAAATAAATCAAATGTTGTTTTGTCTCTCGCATGGCCTGAAGTGCCCGAAAGACACAACACCGATCCTGAAGGGATCACAAGACATAACACTGATCCTGAAGGGATCACCGATCCTGAAGGGATCCATATTTTTGTAAAAAATAAATCAAATGTTGTTTTGTCTCTCGCATGGCCTGAAGTGCCCGAAAGACACAACACCGATCCTGAAGGGATCACCGATCCTGATGGGAACACCGATCCTGAAGGGATCACCGATCCTGAAGGGAACAATATTTTTGTAAAAAATAAATCAAATGTTGTTTTGTCTCTCGCATGGCCTGAAGTGCCCGAAAGACACAACACCGATCCTGAAGGGAACACCGATCCTGAAGGGATCCATATTTTTGTAAAAAATAAATCAAATGTTGTTTTGTCTCTCGCATGGCCTGAAGTGCCCGAAAGACACAACACCGATCCTGATGGGAACACCGATCCTGAAGGGAACACCGATCCTGAAGGGATCCATATTTTTGTAAAAAATAAATCAAGTGTTGTTTTGTCTCTCACATGGCCTGAAATGCCCGAAAGACACAACACCGATCCTGAAGGGATCAATATTTTTGTAAAAAATAAATCAAGTGTTGTTTTGTCTCTCGCATGGCCTGAAGTGCCCGAAAGACACAACACCGATCCTGAAGGGATCAATATTTTTGTAAAAAATAAATCACGTGTTGCTTTGTCTCTCGCATGGCCTGAGAAAGACACAACATTAATCATGAAAAGAGCAAATTTTCACAAGAAAATAAACCCAACTATGGTGATGTCTCTCCTATGGCCTGAAGTGCCCGAAAGACACAGTACTTTTGAATAAAATAATCTAAGTATTGAAAAAAGTCAACTGGACATGAACCATGATTTTTCACTAAAAAATGGGCCCCGATGGCCAAGGCTTACAAAATACTTTACAAATAAAGAATCCTAAGTACCATTATCAATGCCCCCTACATTTGAGCTCACAAGAACAATAGTCCCATCGGGAACAGAAGGATCAGAATCGGATTTGGGCCCCGGAAGAGGCTTGGTGTGGAATTCACTGAAGCGAATGTCATCGGGACCTATAACCGGATCATCATACGACAAAGCAATGCCCAAAGACTCATCCAGTTCCCCCACTGAGGCGAAGTCCCTCTCCTCAATAGGTTTCTGGATGTCCTTGAAGCATGAGCTCCAGCCAAACCCGATCCTATACTAGGCGGTGTCGCAGAGGCGTTTATACATCTGATTGCCACCCCAATGGCACATCTCCACCATTGACCTCTCCACTGCCAGGAGATTCTCAGCTTCGGCTTTCTCCTCCAGAAGCTTCGCTTGAGGGCCCGTTGCTCGCTTGGCCTTCCTTTTAAGGACATGCGTCGGGATCCTCAGCATGATATTATGTCATTCTGTTGATAATGCCTGCAAATTAGAACCCGTCAGGTGATTACTACACATCCTCAGGGGTTGTCCCCAAACTTTAGATTTAAGGAGATCAAACCGGGATATAATGTAAGTTGGAGTTTTAAAGCGGTCGGGTGCTCCCAGAAACTCAAGCCCCCATCGCGCGAATCAAGGGCACCTAAGCCATGAATTCAAAATATTAATGATGGCATAACCGTCCTATTTAATGAACCTATCACGTCACCCCAACAGGGTGATGTATATATATATATTTCCTTCCTCCCACACTTTGTCTTCTCGGTAATGGGCTTGCCTGACTGAAAGCCCACAACCAATAAGAGGGCCTGTGTAAGTGTGTGAATTTCCAAGCCCATAGAAGCCCATCAGGCATCAGGCTCATCGAACTAACAACCCAACAAGGTTATCAGGCGTCAGGCCCATCGGACTAACAACCCAGCAAAGTTATCAGGCATCAGGCCCATTTCAACTTATCATTCTTTGTAAATAAAGATGATGATGTAATGACAATAAGATTGCCCTAATGGGCTCAAAGCCCATTAAGGGTATCTGTATAAAAGAGACAAAATCTAAATAAAAAGATTCATTCGTGTGTTGTGCAAATTTTGGCATCTACACATGAAAGTATGAGTAAAACTTAGCCCTTTATGGGTAGTACCTCTTCAGGAGAGAGGTGATGATCCCGAAGGGGCTGACGACCCTGATGGAGTCAGACGCTTTTAATCAGACGCCTGGTCCTTTGATTGGGATTCAATGCTCTCCAAGACTGTCCTATTTCGCCTGACGGTTTCCTCTTCTTCGATCCTCAGGTATCCTTGGGCTCTGGAGTTTAACTCCCCAATGCCCGATGGCGGGCGCTTCACCAAGGACTGACGGAACTTCGTCCCTGGAATAAGGGCCATCCGGACGGCCTCAACAGCAGAGTGTTGGTCACAGTTACCGACAGAAGAAGACTCAATGTTGAAACGGGATAGAAAGCTCTTCAGCGACTCTCCTTTCTCCTGGATCATGGTGAAGAGGCAGGATTTGGTTTTCTTCTGTCTCTTGTTCCCATAGTATTGGTCAATGAAGAGCCTGGTCAACTGTTGCCAACTACCGATAGATCGAGGCGGCTGCTTCCTGAACCATAATAGAGCTGCATCGGCGAGACTCGTGGAAAACACTTTGCATAGCAATGACTCGTTCTCAGCGTACATGATCATCTTCTGATGGACCTGGTAAATATGCTCCTCGGGGTCCTTGGTACCATCGTAGGGAGTGAATTGAGGCATGACGAACTTCCTTGGGAAAGGTTCCCGGGTTATCTCAGGGACGAAGGGTGATTGTACCAGCTCAGTAGACGCCTGGGCGGCCAGGTCGTCGATGGATTGTGCTCTTAGATCCCCGAGGATTCTCCTCTGGAATTCGTCCATCATTGCGTGAATCTTCTGTGGGGTAATGGATTCGTCCCGCCGCCCCCGATGGGTCTATATATATATATATGTGTGTATAGATCTATATATATGTGTGTGTGTATATATATATGTGTGTGTGTGTGTGTGCGTGCTTGTGTGTGTGTGTGTTGTGTCTAAGAGTTAGAGTTAGAGAGAGAGAGAGAGAGAGAGAGAGAGATAGAGAGGAGAGAGAGAGAGAAAGAATAAATTGATTTGGGGTGTTTGGTATAAGGGTTAGATTGATTCTAAGGAGGTGTTTGGTTTAGGGTTTAAATTGATTTAGGGATTAAATTGATTTAAGGGGTGTTTGGTATAAGGGTATTTTAGACATTTCACCCCATGAGGGGTGTAAATGAAGATATGCAAACCTGAGGGGGTCAAAATGATGATAGGACAAACCTCAGAGGGTGTAAATGAAATTATCCCTAATTTTAAATACATGAGAAATGTCATATCTATCAATAACTAGCAAACATAACTGCCAAAAAATGTATCTGTACTATTTTCCGTCACAACTCTATCATGTGAGTTTTTTCCCAAGCAAACCTAAAAATTAAGAAAAGAGAAAAAATATTTCAGAAATAGATGTGTAGCTACGACATTTTTAGTTTATGAGTTAACCACCATTACAAGTACAAGAATATAAAAAACATAAATAAACTCGAGATGATTTTAAATATTAAATTAAGAAAAGAAAATACACATGTCATTCTAAAGATTAAATAGTAAAAAAAAATAACTACCTGAAGATTGAGGAGGCATATTGTTCCACAAGTCTTCAATTAGGTCCAAAACATTTATGGCTCTCCAACCAATTATACATGATCAAATCAAAAACATGCAAATAAGTATAATACCTTGAGTTTTAATCCAAAATTTAAAGAAAAAAAAAATTTGATTGAAAAAAAAGGAAAGTGACCCCATAAAGTTCCTAGCACAATTTCAATACTTTAACAATCAAATATTTAAAAAAAATCTAATACTAACATGCTCCTTATTAATATTAGCAATAGATTAGAAGTTGGAAAATTAGTTTTATACTATTTGAGGGGGAGATATATCCCAAAAACCTCTTAAAAGTCATTGCAAACTGAAGCTGATCTTTTACTTGAAAATACATAATATAACCTTAGATCTAGGAATGATATCACTCGATCTCATTTTTTGACTCAACCCTTGCAAATTTCTGTTTCTGAAAATATTCGGTAGAACGATAAACTAAATTCACAATAATTTTTAAAAAATTGAAAACCTTAGAACCACTACCCATATACACTACAAGAATTGGTAGTATTACCGGCAAAAAGAAGTGCCAGTAAAAGTCAGAAAAATAGCCGGCAGGGGGCGGAGCTAGGAAATTAACCTAAGGGAACCAATGCAAAGAATTTTTTTAGAAAACTTGGGAAGGGAAATGCAATTTGTTATAGATTTATTGGTAAAAATTATATTTGTTTGGGCTATTTCAGAAAAAAAAATTCAAAAACTTGAAGGGGTCATATGTAATTTTTACAAACATATTTCTAATATATGAATTTTTTGGGCTAAAAAAAATTTTGAAAAAATTTGAGATGTTCCCCGTAGCAATTGAATGGCTATTGAAAAAATTTGGGATGGTCCCCGTAGCCATTGAATGGCTAATACACTTAGCCAATAAAACCACCGCAAAAAAAACTGATAATTGGGATTTCTCTCCTCTCCCTGCTAACGTGCGCACCTCCCCCATCCTCCTCATCATCAATTCCATCTCCCTCAGGCTCATTCCTGAGCAGCAGTTGCTACTCCCGTCTCAATGAAATGGGTTTAGCGAAACAAGTTTTCATGGTCGGGTCTGAAGAAACTCTCCCACTTGGGTCAAGCTAATCACCAACTCCCTCAAGCTCATTCCTATATAACAATTACAGATGTTTCCTATTCTTCTAATGTGAGACCAGTAATTTAAGAAGCGGACACCAAATCGGAGCAGATCCGGAACGAGCTCGGATGCGTCGTCGGCGAACACATACCCCTGGCTTCGCAACACTGATTAACCGGTGAAGGAGAGTGGTGGTGGGGTGCTTTGATTTTGGAATCGACATGAAGAAACTGAACAGTAATCTGGGGTTCCATTTTTTACTATTTTACGGGTGGGTTGGGCTTAATTTAGGACCGCCCATAGATTTAGGGCCCGTTTGCGAGCTTTGTTTTTGTTTTTTTTTTTGAGAATAAAAAAATAAGAATAATTTTTGTTCTTATTCTTATTTTCTCACCCAAAAAAACAAGAATAAAAAATATGTTCGGGGCCAAAAAAAGCACAAATTCTCACATAATTTTTCATCTCTACCACAATTCTTTTTTTAAAAAAAATCCCAAAAAGAATAAAAAAACAAGTTTTTGTTATTCTCTTGTTTTTTCTAATATTCACGAAAACAGTTTTCAAATTGAAAACAGAACAAACAGTAAAAAGGGTTGTCAAATATATTATGTTCTCCTAAACAGTGCTAAAAAATAAAAACAGAGTATCCAAACGCACCCTTAACCTTATAAAAGAATATGGTATACGTTAAATTCCATAACGAGAGAGTGAAAAAAAAAAAAAAAAAGAATTCCATAACAAGGATTTAATGTAGCTTCTTTGCCAAATTTATTGATATGATACTGATTGAGATACCTCTAGAGGGATTTGAGAATATTTGAATTGTTTCCCTATCTGTCATCGGCATTTTGTGCCAGGTAAATTTAGTGCGTGTTTGGCAGAAGAGTTTGGTACCAAATTATTGATTTTGGGGTGGAAAAGTTAGTCCAACTCATATTTGGTATCTTTGGTTTTGGTGCAATAATGTCAACCCATTGGCACCAAATGAAGCAAATTAGAAATCATCTGAAGACATGATTTTGGATGGTGCGTTACTATTCACAAGCCATAACTATCAAATTAAAACCAACTCACAATCTCAAATCCATCATTGGTGTACCATTTCATTCTCAATAAAAGTCAACATTCTCATGCTTTTCATTTCATTAAATAAATAAAATAGAATTAAGTAAAATCAAATAAATAATAAACAAAAATAATAATTAATAAACTTTTAGTAATTAATAATAAATATTTAAAAATAATAAATAAATAATAAATGATAAATAGAATAGAATAAATAAAAATTGAGTAACACATATTTTAAAATAATAAATAAAGTAAAACCAAATAAATAATAAACAAAATAAAATGAATAAATAATTAATAATTAATAATAAATAGTTAAATATTAAATAAATTGTATAAAAAAATAAATAGTTAAATATACATATATATTTATTTAATTAAAATTTTAATTTAATTAATAGAATAATAAATATTGTCAAACCAAATAAATAATAAACAAAAATAATATGAATAAGTAATTAATAATAAATATTTAAAAATAATAAATTGGTAAAAGAACATTGAAATTTCAAATGAAATTTTTTTATAAATTCAACATTCTCATGCTTTTCATTTCATTAAATAAATAAAATAGAATTAAGTAAAATCAAATAAATAATAATTAATAAACTTTTAGTAATTAATAATAAATATTTAAAAATAATAAATAAATAAATAATGATAAATAGAATAGAATAAATAAAAATTGATTAACACATATTTTAAAATAATAAATAAAGTAAAACCAAATAACTAATAAACAAAATAAAATGAATAAATAATTAATAATTAATAATAAATAGTTAAATATTAAATAAATTGTATAAAAAAATAAATAGTTAAATATACATATATATTTATTTAATTAAAAATTTAATTTAATTAATAGAATAATAAATATTGTCAAACCAAATAAATAATAAACAAAAATAATATGAATAAGTAATTAATAATAAATATTTAAAAATAATAAATTGGTAAAAGAACATTGAAATTTCAAATGAAATTTTTTTCTAAATTTTCAAACTATATATACGAACCAATTGAATAATTCTTGCAATATGGTGAAATATTATTATCCAATATTAATATTTATTGTAAAAAAAAATTCATCTTTAATGTATTTTTATTTTTTAAAACATATATATTTAGAAAATGTTATTATAAATAAATAAAATCTCAAACCATTCCAAGTTACCAAACATGGTTTAGTTTTAGAATTTCAGCCCACAACAATTCTACCAGACATGGTTTGGTTTTCAGCTTCACTTTTTTTCACAACAAAACCATCTGCATCAAACATGGTTTCAATTCAGAATAAAATCACACCAAACTCAACCCAACCCAACCCAAACCAAAATCAAAAACCAACACCGCACTGGTGACCAAACAGGCGCTTATTTTCATCACTTTTACCACATTGTTTAACTCAACGACAAGAAGTCTATATTTAGTTCTTTAACAATTTTTAATTTGAAAAAAATATAACATAAATCTTTGTTTTTTTTATTTAAATTTTATATACTGACACTTTTGCCGTCACACAATTATTATTATTATTATTTTAATTTTAAAAAAGTCAGTGGCACTTTTGCAAAAAGGCCGGTAAAACAGTTTTCGAAATGCATTTAGCGGCATTTATTTAAAAGTGCCGGGAAAAGTCGATTAGATTACATTTAGCGGCACTTTTAAAAGTCACTTGAATGACATTTAGCGGTATTTATTCAAAAACGCCGAAAAAAAAGGCCCCCTAAAAGTCATAATTCTTATAGTGCATCCTGCATCAATAATTTTTTTTAAAAAAAGAATAATTTAAATAAACTATCTTATTAAGCATAATGTAGATTATTTTATAAAAAGTACACTTAATTTATTTAGAAAATAGAAATACATTGAAATAGATCTGACTATACAAAAAAAATCGTGGAGGTGCACAAATTCGCTCAAACAACACATGTATACATATATACGTATCTATATACAAATAAAAATATACAACTTTGAACGAAACTAAGAGATATCGTGGAAGAGAGATAGAATGCAATATCGATACTGACTAGTCAATAAAAACCTTAATGTTCAGTTCTAAAAACCCTCAAGAACATAAACGGTTGAAATCTTCGTCTGCCCTGCCCAAGGTCAGTTTTATCTCTCGTCCTCGATCTGTCTTGGTTTCGTTTAGAGTTGCATATTTTTATCAGTCAATACATACATATATATATATGTATACATGTGTTGTTTTGAGCGAAATTGTGCATTTTCACAGTCTTTGAGAGAGAGAGGTTATGTTCTTGAGGGTGTGTAGAACTGACCATTGGGGGTTTTATTGACTAGTCAACATCGATGTTGCATTTAAGTGTACTTTTTAATGGTACTTTCTATAAGTACTATTAAATACAACATACCCAATGATCAGTTCTACAAACCCTCAAGAACACAATCTCTCTCTCTCAAGAACATAAGCGATTCGAATCTTCATTTGCCCAGCCTAAGGTAAGTTCTATCTCTCCTCCCCGATCTCTCCTGGTTCCGTTCAAAGTTGCATGTTTTTATCAGTCTATACATACATATATATGTATACATATATTGTTTTAAGCAAATTTGTGCATCACCACGGTCTTTATTGTATGGTCAGATCTATTTCAATGTATATCTGTTTCTCTTTTCTAAATAAGTTAAGTGTATTTTTTATAAGATAATTTACATTATGCATAATAAGATAGTTTATTTAAACTAAAATTTAAATATATATATATATTGCAGCAGAATGGTTTTCAATCTTTTAGAAATTATTGTGAAATTAGTTCATTGTTCCAATGAATGTTTTCAAAAATAGAAATTTGCAAGGGTTGAGTCAAAAAATGAGATCCAACGATATCGATCCTAGATCTAAGGTTATTTTTGTTTTTTTATGTAAAATGTCAGCTTTGGCTTGCAATGGCTTTTAAGAGGTTCTTTGGGATATATCTCCCACTTCAATAGTATAAAACTAATTTTTCAACTTCAAATCTATTGCTAATATTAATAAGGAGCATGTTAATATTATTATTTTTTTCTTTTTTAGATATTTGATTGTTAAAGTATTGAAATTGTGCTCAGATATTTATGGGGTCACTTTCCTTTTTTTCAATCAAATGAAACATAAACAAATGAACAAGTAAAAAATAATTTTTAAGATGTCAATGTTTTATTTTTTATCCTCTTTTTCTTTTAAATTTTGTATTTTTTGTGTGTTTTTATAGTTACAAGTTTTTTTTTTTTGGTCAAAGTTGGCAAAACAAGAAAAGTAGACACAATAATTACAATTAAACTCTCCACTTTTGTAAGGTATAACAACAGGTTTTATTTTTTGAATATATAAATAAAATTACCATGAAAGAGTACAAAAAAAAATAAAAAAGGAGAAGTGGGTGGTAAAAGAGAAAATTATTAAAATATAAACATGAACTAGCTAAAACAAAAAATTAATAAAATTGATGACAATTAAAATGGGTCATCAACCCACTGTTGAGTGTGACAGTGGTAGAATGCAGACTACTGTATATTATAGTGTAACTACTATAATTCATTTAATACACTTTATTCAATGTTGCTTAACAGATACGGTAGTCAAATACCTTTAGTAGTCATTAATGCAAGTATAACTAATGTATATATATGTAAGGAGTAAAATAGTGAATTTCATAGAAAAAAAGTCACACAGATATATAAAGGTAAAGTAATAGCATGTGGCTTTAACTACTTTATCTGCCATTAATTTAGTAAATATTGCTCATATATAATTCACAAACTAAAATTAATTTAGTAATAATAGTTGAGGCTAAACAAACTAAAATTAATTTAGTAATTTTCTTCAAAACTGAAGTCAGCATTTAATGGTACTAATATTCAAAGTAAATTATCACCAATAGTAGCAGTCCTCTTTTACTAGTGTGAATTATATATGAGCAATATTTACTAATTAATGGCAGATAAAATAGTTATGGCCACATGTTATTACTTTACCTTTATATATATGTGTGACTTTCTTTTTACGTAAATGACTACTTTACCCCTTGCCCATATATACACTATTTATACTTGCATTAATGACTACTAAAAGTATTTGACTACCGTATCTGCTAAACAACATTGAATGAAGTGTATTAAATGAATTATAGTAGTTACACTGGAATATATAATAGTCTGCATTCTACCACTCTTACACTCAAGAGTGGGTTGGTGACCCATTTTAATTCTCATCAATTTTATTATTATTTCATTTTAGCTAGTTCATGTTTATATTATAATTTTTTTCTCTTTTACCATCCCCTTCTCCTTTTAAATTTTTTTTTGTACTCTTTCATGGTAATTTCATTTATTTATACAAAAAAAAAACTTGTTGTTATACCTTACAAAAGCGTAGAGTCTAATTGTAATTATTGTGTCTACTTTTCTTGTTTTGCCAACTTTAACACACAACAAAAAAAGAAAAGCTTGTAACTATAAAAGCAGAAAAAAATAAAGATTTTAAAAGAAAAAAAGAGGAAAAAAAAAATAAAACATTGACATCTTAAAAATTATTTTTATCTTGCTCATTTGAATATGTTCCATCTCATTTTAAGTGGAACTTTACATATATTTAAATGATTAATTTCACTAAATTCCCATATACTATTGAATTTTATCAATTAACCCTTCTTAGCTCCATATCGTCCCATGTACTATTAAATTTCATCAAATTACTCCTTTTCCGCCTCATTTCCGTCAATTTCATCAACGACAAAATAAAATGACTAAAATACCCTTCATCAAAACAACATCGTTTAAGATTAAAGTACCTTAGACAAGTTTTTTAAGAGAATTATTATCATAAAATCCCCCTCAAAGTTTTTAAAAATTATCAAATACCCCCATGTCTTATCAAGTAATCCCATTTTGCCCTTAAGTCAAATTATTAAGGTATTTTTATCATTTTATGTTCATATTGCCCTTGATAATAACCCTATATTAATTGATAAAATTATAACTATAATTAATACTAATTAAAAGTATACATTAATATATAAAAATGAAATACTAAATTGGAGGTAATTTTATTAGAATTTATATTTTAATTAAGTTGAATAAAAAAATATAAACAACATTGTACTTGAAAGAAAGGAAAAGAAGATGTACAAAAAATATAAACAGGGTCGAAAGGATTTGTAAACCTACTTTATGTGCCGAAAGGGCAATATGGAAGTTCCAACTGCACCTAGAACCCACACCACATTAAGGTACTGTTTGGCATAGCTTCTGCTTCTGGCTTTCCGCATAAGTTGGTACCACCAGCTTCTTTAAAACGTTCTTCCAAGGTCCAGAAGCTATTTTAAAAATTTTGCCAAACACCATTCAAAACAGCTTTTACTTCCAGGAAACCAAAAGTAACGTTTAAAAAGCCAATCCAAACAGGGCATAAGAATGAAACTGCATTATACATTATGGACTAAAAAACATAATATAAACTTTATGGCAAAACAGTTCAGAAAATAGATATAATAGTGATAGAATTGGAAGTAATGGTCATCCTAATAGTTGAGGCTTGCATTTATTCTAGTCTAATTGTATTCCATTTGTGTATTTTTTCCAAACAAATTATGATATTTTTCTTCTATTTCCATTCTCATCTTTTGGAAAAAAGCGAACCTTAAAAACGAAAAAAGTTCAGCCAATATTTAGTGGCAAGAAACAGTGTATATATACACTTCTGTTCTTAGTTGGATGTCTATGGGAAATATAGAAAACCATTATGAATAAAACTTATTAGAAAACTTGTTAGTATTATTTATTTTTGGCATGTTTTATACAATAACTATGTTAATTACTATACGATGAGTTGTTGTCTACTTATTTGGATTGTTATATTTTTTGTCTGTGATTATTTATTATTATTTTGTGTCTTGTGGTTGGAATTTAATAATCTAAATTGCATGAATTGAGTTACTCTGCTTATTAATTTGGAATTTTAGACCAATTTGTTATATGGCTGCAACTGAATGTTATTGTAAATTGTAATATAACAAATAAATTTCAAAAAAGTTAGGGGTTACAATCTCAGCTTCTATTTTTCAAAAAAGTATAAATTTTCCCTCTATTTTTAACGAATAAATAATTACCCCTTCAGTGTAAAATATTTTCTTAATAACCAAACACACAAATATATATATATACAAACCGAGCCTCAAGGTGAAAAGATTAAAAAACTTAGATCAATGGGGTTATGTAATTTAGGCGGATTTCTTGCAAATAGTTCCACAGTTAGGGGGTTTATTGCATTTTAAGCAAAAAAGTAATAATAATAATAACAACATATAAATGATACTTGAGATTCATTAAATTTTTTGAATGAAAACGTTTTCAACCAAGTGTCATAATTAAAACTATTTATGTTTTTTAAAATATAGTTTTCAATACATGAGAAATGTCACATAAACAAAAGAAAATTTGCCCAAACAAGCATACCTTCTTTTTTCGTCATAACTCATTCCCGTGAGTTTTTTCTCTTCCGAAACAGCAAACCTAGAAATTAAGAAAAGGTACGGTAAATATATTTTTGTGACACATACATTGGTACCCAAACCCTTTTATTTTATGACTTAGCTATGATTACGAGTGGTATATGTAAAATGAAAAAAATATAAACAAACATGTCATTCTAAATAATGAAAGACAAGTTATTATGAAGAATGTATAAAATGATAAAAATTCAAGTACCTGAGGAGGCATATTACTCTTGACAAGGAGATGTTAGATCTAAAACATTAATGGCTCCCAACTATACATGATCACATATAAACATGCGAAAAAATACAAAATCATAAATTTCAATACCAAATATTCATAACCAAAATTGATTTGAAAAACGAAAGAGACCGTAATGATCCTAGCAAAATTAAGTTGGGGTTTTAATACTTTTATAGAGGGAGAGCCAAAGAGGGGCAGTTGAGATTTGTAAATGTGGCAGTGTGTAACAGTTAATTTCTTGCGCCTACCAACGGGGCAGTTGAGATTTGTAAATGAGGCACTGTATAACAGTTAACCGACCAACGACTCAGTCAACTTTTCCAAATCCTTGTTTTGGTCCCTGATATACATAAAGGTTATTCTGAACATACTATTATAAGTTCTATATAATATATATATATATGTATAATAAGAAATGGGGTCTTAATATAAATTTTCAAAAATGAGGCCTTAACATTAATTTTTTAAGATAGGAGATGTTCTTAGATAATTTTATATTTAAAAAATTATACAGCAGAAAATTTGAAATTTCTACAAAGTGAGTGGTAAAAATTTTGTATTTACAGAACTTAGTTGCAAATTGATAATTAAAGTTCTGAAAATATTTTGCACCCATAGGTTTGAAATTTTGAAAATTTCAAATAAATACCGTTTGGCGCCTATGTCCTAATGTTTGATAAATAGTAATGGTTGATGTTGTGGTTTATATTTTACATCCAAATGAAAATATAAAAAATTATAATTTATTCATTATAGTCATTTTCAGGTTTTTACCTCTTTATTTACAAGATGGGTCTTTCAAAACGAAAAAAAATCTCTCCATTTAATATCTCACTGGACCCAATACAATAAGCATCCAAGGGTTAGGATCTAGCCACATAGTATTTTGGATCCCAACTTACACAATCTCATGTCCACTAAAGAAAAAGTCATCCCATCAATGTCAAGAGGGCAAAATGGGTGTAGAAAAAATTACACAGATAAAGCTTACGGGGCACTTCTCCCAAAATTCAAAAATTGCTTATTCAAATTCCTTCTCTTTCCCACTTTATTTCTGAAATTTCTCACATTTGGGGCGGTTTGGTAACTTGATTTTAGTCTTGTGATTTTGATCTTGGTGGTTTGGGTGATTTTAGGTAAATCTAAAATTATATTCGGTAAGGAGTTGATCTTGGTCTTGGTGTAATTATATATATATACTAATATGTATTAAAAATATATAAATATGAAAATATATATAAAATTGGAAAAAAATATTAAAATGAATATATATATATAATTAAAAAATATTTAAAATTCCGGAAAACAATTGACATTTCAATTTTTTTTATTCCAAAATATATATATATATAATCAAAAAAATATTTTAAAATGTTAAAATTATATATTAAATTCGAAAAAATATATATAATTCAAAAAAAATATAAAATTCTGAAAAATTATATTATATATTGAAATTTTTTAAAAATTTAGAAAAAAAGGATATAAAATGGGAAAAAATATATAGATTCGAAAGAAATATATAAAATTCAAAAATTATATAAAACAATATTTAAATTTCTATTTTTTTTAAATTCAAAAAAATATATATAATTGATAAAAATATTTTAAAATGTGAAAATTATATATAAAATTCAAATAATATATATTAATATATATATAATTGATAAAAATATTTCGCACTTTCCAGAAAATAATATTTTCTAAAAAAATATTTCCAGAAACTTATAAAATTTTCTCACTTTCCAGAAAATATAAAAAAGTGCGAAATATTTATAATTTTTTCCAAATTTTTTTTCTCCAAATTAATTTTCCGAAAATATTGTTTTTCATAATATATTTTTGAAAAAATATATATTTTAAGAAAATTATATTTTGAAAAAATATTTTCAGAAAATTATAAAATTTTCGCACTTTTTATTTTATTTTTTGAAAAGTGCGAAATATTTATATTTTATTATAAAATTTTCGCACTTTTTTTTTATTTTTTTAAAATTGCAAAATATTTAAAATTCAAAAAAATATATATAATTAAAAATATATATAAAATTTTGAAAAATTATATTAAAATATGATTTTTTTCCAAAAAATATATTTTTCAAAATATAAAATTTGAAACATACTTTTCCAAAAATTTATTATGTCCCAAAATATAAATTTTTTTCCGAAAAATACTTTTTTTGCGAAAAATATATATTATGTTCCAAAATATGATATTTTGCGAAAAATATATATTATGTTTCAAAATATGATTTTTTTCAAAATAATTTATATTTTCGGCCATATATATATATATATATAGAGAGAGAGAGAGAGAGAGAGAGAGATAAGTCAAAATTGGTAGGCCAAAACCAATGTTTTAATGGTTGGTTTTAAAAAGCCCGAAACCAAGTCCAAAAACCACCAACCAAATATGGTTTGGTCTTCAAATCAAAAACCAAAACCAAAACCAAGTCCAAAACCCACTTCCCAAACAAGCCCTTAGTCTCCTTCCCAAATAAATTCTTCTCCAAACACTCCCATAGTCCCATATGAATGAATTCCAACTGTATTAGTCCTAATAATAAAAAAAATTCTATTAATAATATTACGAGATTTACAAATTGTAATAGACGTCAATTAGTTTATTTAATATTCATAACGTGAAAATGTTATCTTTATTAGTATTACGACAATTGTTGTCATTTATTACATAATACTACATAAGGGTATTACGAAATTATATGTCATTTATTACATATTATCATATATATTACGAACTCCAATATAAATTTGTACTCTTATTACATAATATAGGTCAATTAATCTATGTAATATCCATAACGTCAAATATGTTATACGTTGTAATATTACCTCAATAGTTGTCATTTATTACATATTATCATAAACCTCCTTCTATCATTGACTTTAATCAACTAACCCCTTATATATCCGGATTGTCTCCTATATTATTCAATTTCATCACCTTGCCTCCCACCCTCACATTTCATCAAAAAAATATATAAATTTCAAATATATATATATTTAATAAATATAATATATATTTCAGAATATATATATATTTTTGAAACATAAAAAACTTTGAAATATATATATTTCAAAATATTATATATATTCCAAAATATTTATATATATATTTTCCAAAAAATATATATATTTTTTCCAAATATATATATCGAATTATATATTTTTTCATTTATGTATATATATTTTAAATATATATATTTATATATATTAATCCAAAATATATACTTTTTCCAAAATATATGTGCTTTTCTCTCTCTCTCTATATATATATTAATGAAATGGGGCGGGGGGGGGGGGGGGGGGGATGAAATTGGAAAGTATAATAATGGACAATCCGGACATAGGATGCGTTAGTTGATTAAATTTAAAAGCACATGAGTCAATTCGAATATAGGGGATTAGTTGATTAAATTCAATAATAAAGGTGTTTTACTGAAATTAACCTTATATATCATGAATTTCTATATAGATTTTTACTCTTATTACATACGGTAAAGTGCAATAAGCCCTCCTGAACTATCTTAGTTTTGCAACTAACCCCCCTGAACTATAAATCACCACCCTGAACTATCAATTTATTGCAATAAGCCCCCATTCCCTTGCAAAAGACCATCATATCCTTTTAATAAAATATCCTATTCTTCCAATTATACCACTTTTTTTTTTATTTTTTGAGATTTTAATTTTACCATTCACCTTAATTGTATTCACATTAAATATGTTCTCAATAATAATAATAAATAAATGTATAAGTTGTAATTATCGATTTTTTAAGTAATAAACTTGATATTAGATTTTTTTTTAATATTTAAACACTAAATTTAAAAAATTTAAATACTAAAATAAAAACCTTTCTTTTCTAAGATATACAAATTACTTAAATAAAAAATATATGTGTGATATATATAAATAGACCCTTTTAATAAAAAAATTTAATTCTTATAATTATACCACTATTTTTTTTTATTTTTTTATTTTGAGATTTTAATTTTACCATTTATCTTAATTGTATTCGCATTAAGTATATCTCAATAATAATAATAATAAATATATAGGTTGTAATTATTAAATTTTGTTTGATTTAATGTAGAAAAATTCTCGCCTTAAATTTAAAAATTTTAAATGCTAAAATAAAAATATTTTTTCCTAAGGTTACGAGTAAATTTATGCAATTTTTCATGAAGGATATATTATCAAATTTGTATAAATTATTCCATAATATATGTTAATAAAAAAATGCATAAGTATAATTTAATAAGAAAGGGTATTATGGTTAGTTATAAAAAAATTGGGTACAGGGCGGTTGTGGTACAGGGTGCCTAAGAAAATCTCCAGTTGAACACAAACCAACTATACACACCAATCATGTACAAACTAGTACAACCCCAAAAAGAATTTTAATAGTCCTCGAAGCATTCTTCTGACAGTATTGACACCCTAAATGAGCCAACACATAACAACGAAGTGGACCGAAACTAAGCCAAAAATTAGGCAAAACTGGGCTGGAATTCGGGCCAAAATTAGGTTGTTTTTCGGGTTGGATTTGGGCCTAAACTGGGCTGTTTTTTGGGCTGCGAACTAGGCTGTTTTTGGGCTAGAATCGGGTCAGAATTTGGCTTGAAATGGGCCAAAAACTAGACTGTTTTGGGTTGGAATTTGGGCCTAAACTGAGCTGTTTCTGGGCTGCGAAGTGGGCTACAAACTGGGTTGTTTTTGGGCTGCAAACTGGGCTGGAAGTTGGGCTGCGAAAATGGGTTAGACGATGAGTTGAAAATGGGTCATATTATGAAGTAACATTGTTGGTTAAGACTAAAAGATTACAAAGTTTGTGGAGTATTTGACACTTTTGAAAAAGAAATGTAGTTGAGTTGATGATAGTGTTTAAATATGATTAGAATTTAAGTTGTTTTTATCTTCTATTTATTTTTTTCTAGTTTATCTTTAGGTTAGTTTTAGGCTATAAATAATATACGTATACCTTTGTTACAGAGGTTCACGACCAATACAAAAATGTTCCTGCTACAATAGCAGTTTTCCATTATATTTTACTTTTTATCGTCTATTATATTTATCGCACTTGCACTTTCAATACCAAATTTACATTACCAATCATTTATTTGCTTTCTTTCAATATCAGTATATTTCAATTCCTTACAATTGCACTTTTCAATTTCTTTCGCAATTTCTTTTGGTTACCCAAAAGTCCTCTTTGTTGAGGCAATCAGAACCCTTCACGAGAGTTGAGTTATCTCTCTCGTAAATCGCCTGATTCTATTCCACATGTTCAAAATAGATGAAAATTCGTTCATTTTGAACTGGTTGAACTACGTCACCGGTTCTGGCACGCCCGCACCCTACGGATACGAAGAATATTATCGGGCCTACTATTCGGCCGATGATTTTTATTTTTCGGAATCCCACGAAAATCTAGAATATTATTGGCCTTGCTATTCAGCCGGTGAATATTATTTTTCGGAGCGAACAATTGGCACGCTCGGTGGGACACCACTAGGTAGCCGAGAGAATTGCAACATGCCACCACAAGCAGTCTATGATGAAACCCTACAATAATTGAGGGTATTGATTCAAGAAAAAAAAGTGTATTATACTGAGAAGAAAGCATATTATGCTGGTAAAAATGGGTATCATACTGAAGCAGAAGCGTATCATGCTGAGGCAGAAACGTATCATGCACAATGACATAAGGTTATTTTGAAGCAAAATAGAGGCTTCAGAAGGTTAATGATTTGATGAAGAAAATATATGTGAGTCACTCATCTAGTCAGCCATTACATCCTTCGAGACACGGGGGGCAGCCGCCGACCAGTTCACAAAAACCACCGTCGATTGAGAAAAAAATCACTATTGCGAAAATTAAAATTTTGGCAGAAACAAAGGTTTTGCCCGAAACCTCTTTTGTTGATGCCAAAATGTCTGCGACTGATGAGGGTAAATACGAGGCAGTCGATACCAATTTAACCAAAAAAGGAATAGCCGAAACTCAGCCAATTGGAAGGGTTTCGGCCAGCGAAGATAATCTAGCCAAAAATACAAAAACAAATCTGGTCAAAATTGCAGTGGCCGAAACCGGTTTTTTAGCAGCAGAAATTGCAGTAGCTGATGTCGAAATGGCAGCGGCTAATATCAGACCTCCAGCGACCAAAATTGGCTTTAAATTGGCCAAAAATAGTTAGGTTTCGGCCTATGAGAAAAATCTGATTGAAAACGAAACTTTGTATTTTATAATTTCAGCAAATACAATTGAAATTATAAAAAGATATAAACTTTTAAAAGTAGTTGTCGTGAAAAATTTTCATGGATATTGTGTCATTCTTCGAATGGAAACGGCAATAAGATCGGCTAACATGACTTTGCACAACTGTTTAATTCCGGCCGATCGTATTTTCTCCCCACTTCAAGAGTTTAAAGTTTTGAGTGTTGGGATCTTGTATGGGTTAATTGATCCACCGTCGATGAACGTTAAATAATTTTCTACCTAGTTAGGATTATGATTAGGGGAATAAATATCACTTTATTGTTGGTCCTAAATAATAAAACCCTGAGCTAACTCAAATATATATTTTTTTCCATTGGGCTAAAATTGGGCTGCGAAAATGGGTTAAAAGATTGGTCATATAATGAAGTAACCTTGTTGGTTAAGATTAAAAGATTACAAAATTTGTGGAGTATTGGACACTTTTAAAAAAGAGATGTAATTGAGTTGACGATGTTCAGATGTCTACAGATATGATTCAAGCATATTTAACAGCAAATACAAGGGTCCTCGCTAGAATGGTTGAGAAACTCTATATCCGAACAAGAAATCGAATCATCATTTGGCTAGTAATACCAGATAAATAACCTACTGATAAAAAATCCAATGGCATACAGGCGGATTCTCGATAATTGCCTACTGTCAATTGAATTCCCCCACCAGGGAAAGATAAGTCAATTGCATTAATATCCAAGAGAAGAACAAAATGAAATTTCATTGAACTTTGTTACAGGGACAAGTGATGAGCTTATGTTATAATTGACCTCTCTTAATAATTTTTCAGGTCTAACTTCAATTGACTGATGGAAATTCCAACAATACCCTAACATTTTTATTCGGAATTCTGTTCCCTGAATGTTTAAAATCCGAGCTCCCATAATCGAGTCAACCTAAGAATTCACAGTCAGTGGATGAATAATAAAATTAACATACTTAACTTGGATCCAAGATGCACAATAGTTCACTACAACATTGTTTCGTTTCAAGTTAAGTGAAATGAGTTATGCATCCATTAAACGTTTCTTTTCTTCGTTTTCCTTTTTTAATATATAAAAAGTCTCGCAATTTTACTAGATTAAACACAGAACTAAAACTACAATAACAAAGAATTAATGATGGCCACCAGATGCAAAAACTACACCGTACTCTCCCTCTTATCTAGTACAAGGGGCAATAAGAAATATATGTATTCATTTATTTCATAGTAATTGGAACAAAATGCGATGAGGGTACATGAATACTCACATTGCAAGGTACTTGGTGACTAAAACGTCGTTCCTGAGGCGGCAACGGTACATAGACATTTGACCGGCAACCAACTCAACAACCTCCCCGGACAGGTTTGGCACTTTATAGACTGTAAACTTCAAAATTTCAAGAACCATATATGTGTCGGGGTAGCGGTCATCACATCCTTCAACAATCAGACACAACTTGTCGCCCCCTAAATGGAGAAAAGTCGCATTTGGAAAGAAGTTCTGGAAATCAGATTCTGGAAGCATATTTTTCTCCTCGTCTGATAGCTTAACTGTTTTGCAAGGAAGGATAGGGTTCTTGAGATCATAGCCCACAAGCTTTCCTTCATAATCGTAGCAATATAATGTCTTTTAAGCAAGTCGCAGCCAACCACTGACCCAGGCATCGTCCGTGACATAATTCCCACTTGTCAGCATCGAAATGATACGAGTACAGGCACTCTTCATTGTGACAACCACCATACACCAAAAGCTGCCTCTGTGCAGTACTGATTTGATGCAGTGTAATTACATCAGCAGAGAGACGGTCCGGTATGCTGGAAAAATCTAATTGCCACGTTTGGGAGGATGGATTAAAAGCTTCAGCATAAGGGCAGGCTATTGCTTTTCGATTATGAGTAGAATAGCCCCCCATGACGTGGATCTTGCCATCAAAAGTGAAAGCACAAGAGGAAAATCTTTGCCCGCTCATAGAAGGAGCTCTGGTCCAGCCAACATCGGGGTGAAGAGTGTCCAAGCAATAGACATCGGTGGTGGCAAAGGGGCGGAAAATTTTGGGCAAAGGAGGATTCAGATCACAAGTCATATCACGTAAGTGGCTACGTTTCACGCCGCCAATAACATAAATGAAGGAATCCAAGGCAACATAGGCAGATCGATGCGTGTAATGCATGTCATCAACTTCGTCAAAAATTGGAGTCAGAATTTCCATTGATGAAATGTTCTCCAACTTCTTGATTACGTACCAGTGGCATAAGTTGTCTCTTTTTTTGGCGCGAATGTATATGTTTGCATCATCTTCATCATCACTAATTTCCTTTTTTTTTTCTTCTTCCTTTTCTCTACGAGGATTCCCCGAAGGTGGTGCCGCCGTTTCGTCTTAGGTGGCCATCATCCGAGATGAATCGTTTTCGTGGGAGTCCGATCGGTGCTCGACCGTGGTAACAGTCTCTTAATCGGCGTTTCAGCGTTGGAGGGCGAGGTTGATTTCGTCGGCAACGGCGGCGGAGAGGGGTTACCGAATCTTCTCGAACTCGGCGATGACATAGGGTTTGGAGCGGAATACTTCATCTTGTTCCTTGTTTAGGATTTTGCCTAGGGTTTGTGCCTCTTCCATCTGGAGGATGCGCTTCTGCTTCTTTCGGAGCGCGCGAAAACGATTGTTGACGAGGCTGAGGACGGGGCTGTCGGAGAAGTCGGAGGACGTTGTTGACGCCATTAGAAGGGTGGATCTGGGGGCGGTGAGGGTGGGTTGCGCCGCTGTCTACGACGGTGATGGTGGCGAGGGTTTTGGGAGGTTTTGCGGAGTTAGGAACATGTGTGTATGAGGTTTTGCGGAGTTAGGAGTGTTTAAATAAACAACGAATGAATGAATTTTGGGCCTGGGCCAAAGTGATAAAGCCCAAATTGAGATTGTTTCGGTTTATTAACTGGACTCCTTGGGCCTGACCCGCTCAAGTAAGTTTTCAAGTGTGTGTCAATGAATATACATATCTATATCTATTTGCCTAGTACATATCTCTTTAATTATATTTACACTTAGGCCCAATTTGAATTAGCTTTAAAAAACTGTTTTTGTCTTTCGGGAAAGAAAATTTGTTTTGAACAGTGTTTGACACAATTTTTAGAAAATCTTATGGACCCAGGTAGAGCATTTTAAAGAAGTTGGGAGTACCAGCTTCTCCAAATGGCTTCTACTTCTCTATTAACTTCTGTATAAATGCAAAATGAGAAATTATGTCAAACAGGGCCTTACTACTAAATTTGTAAAGAGTTTCATCCCTTAATTTTTTATTTTAAATTATATTTTAATTTCAAGCATGATTGTAATTAAACTCCAACTCTAGTGCTTCATTTTAATTGTAGTAAACTCTCTGCAATTTCTATAAAATTAGTATTTCAGTACTTGAAATTCAACTCAAGCATTTAAATTTTTAGGAGTCCTAATTATACTACTATTTAAAAATGTAAAGACCTTCAGCCCTTTATTTTTTAATTTTAACCGAATAGTGAATGTAACTGAGGAAATTATTTTAAATGAGGCCTATCATTCTTCATATTTCATAGAGTTAAAAATGGGCTTTAAAATAATTCATTTTGTTTCTATTATTGATTGCCTACGTGTCCTCTCCACAGCAGGGTCTCTTAAATTTCTATATTCTGAGTCCATTCATTGATAGGAATGCATAATTGGGCCACGGCCCATTCCTTCTGGGCTTGCTACTGATAGGCCAGTCTCTTACCTTGCCACGTTTGAGAGGCTGGATTAAAAGCTTCAGCATAAGGGCAGGCTATTGATTTTCGATCATGAGTAGAATAGCCCCCCATGACGTGGATCTTGCCATCAAAAGTGAAAGCACGAGGGTGAAAATCTTTGCCCGCACAAAGAAGGAGCTCGGGTCCAGCCAGCATCGGGGTGAAGAGTGTCCAAGCGATAGACATCGGTGGTGGCAAAGGGGTGGAAAAATTTGGGCAAAGGAGGATTCAAATCGCACCGGCCATATCACGTAAGCGGCTACGTTTTACGCCGCCAATAACATAAATGAAGGAATCCAAGGCAACATAGGCAGATCGATGCGTGTAATGCATGTCATCGACTTCGTCAAAAAACTGGAGTCAGAATTTCCATTGATGAAATGTCCTCCAACTTCTTGATTACGTACCAGTGGCATAAGTTGTCTCTTTTTTTGGCGCGAATGTATATGTTTGCATCATCTTCATCATCACTAATTTCCTTCTTTTTTTTTTCTTCTTCTTCTTTTTCTCTATGAGGATTCCCCGAAGGTGGTGCCGCCGTTTCGTCTGAGATGGCCATTATCCGAGATGAATCGTTTTCGTGGGAGTCCGATCGGTGCTCGACCGTGGTAATAGTCTCTTTATCGGCGTTGGAGGGTGAGGTTGATTTTGTCGACAACGGCGGCGGAGAAGGGTTGTCGGATGTTCTCGAACTCGTCGATGGCGGCGTTGACGGAGGGTTTGGAGCGGAGGAATTCTTCTTGTTCCTTGTTTAGGGTTTTGCCTAGGGTTTGTGCCTCTTCCATCTGGAGGATGCGCTTCTGCTTCTTGCGGAGTGTGCGAAGGCGTTTTTTGACGAGGCTGAGGATGGGGCCGTTGCATAGGTCGGAGGACGGTGTCGACACCATGGGGAGGGTGGATCTGCGGCAGGGAGAAGTGTGAGTTTTTTTTTGAGGTTTTGCGGAGTTAGGAGTGTGAGGGTTTTTGGAGGTTTTGCGGCGAATGGATGATTTTTGGGCTTGCCAATGTGGCAAGCCAAAAACATTATGAAATTACCATAATATACAACATTATTTGTCAATATCTTGGTAATGGATAAGATCGGATCTAGTTAAATTCAAATCCAATTTGTTAAGAAATCGAATTCTCGGATTCAGATCTTAATCGGGTTATTAGATTTTATTTTCAATTCATATCCGGCTAATCGAATTCGGATCGGATTCGGATTATTGACAAGTCCACTGATAAGCATAGCAAAAACCCCCGATCCGCGATCCGAATCCGATAATTCGACTGTGTTTTTACTTAGTTAATTATATCAAATTTCTTCATTATCTGATATCTGATCCGATTATCTAATTAAAAAAATACAAAATACAAATATCAATAAATAAATTTAGATTTTCTCTTGTTCTCCAAGAATCAGTAAAAACAAAATTACTAATCAATACTTATAACACATGTCCAGGACATAAAAATCAAAAACAAAAAATTAAGAACTGGAACATTATTAAGTATACAATATTTACAACTCAATATATTAATAAATACTATATAAATTTAAAGTATAAATACTGAAAACACTAAAATTATTCACACTTTTAATATTGGTATAGATGATCAATCATTATTAATAAATAACAAAATAATTAATAATTAATATTTATATACAGGTATAATACTAAATATATACACATTAAAATATCAAGGGTGGAAAAATTTGGGCAAAGGAGGATTCAGATCACATCGGGCCATATCACGTAAGTGGCTACGTTTCACGCCACCAATGACATAAATAAAGGAATCCAAGGCAACATAGGTAAATCGATCCATGTAATGCATGTCATCAACTTCGTCAAAAACTAGAGTTAAAATTTCCATTGATGAAATGTCCTCCAACTTGTTGATTACGTACTAGTGGCATAAGCTGTCTCTTTTTTTGGCGCGAATGTATATGTGTGCATCATCCTCATCATCACTAATTTCCTTTTTTTTTCTTTTTCTTCTTATTCTCTATGAGAATTCCCCGAAGGTGGTGCCGCCGTTTCGTCTGAGGTGGCCATCACCCGAGATGAATCATTTTCGTGGGAGTCCGATCGGTGCTCGACCGTGGTAACAGTCTCTTGATCGGCGTTGGAAGGCGAGGTTGATTTCGTCGGCAACGGCGGTGGAGAGGGGTTGCCGGATCTTCTCGAACTCGTTGATGGCGGCGATGACGGAGGGTTTGGAGCGAAGGACTTTTTCTTGTTCCTTGTTTAGGGTTTTGCCTAGGGTTTGTGCCTCTTCCATCTGGAGGATGCGCTTCTGCTTCTTGCGGAGCGCGCGAAGGCGCTTGTTGACGAGGCTGAGGACGGGGCCGTCGGAGAGGTCGGAGGACGATGTTGACGCCATTGGAAGGGTGTATCTGGGGGCGGAGAGGGTGGGTTGTGCCGCGGTGATGGTGGCGAGGGTTTTGGGAGGTTTTGCGGAGTTAGGAGCGTGTGTGTATGAGGGTTTTTGGAGGTTTTGCGGAGTTAGGAGTGTTTAAATAAACGGCGAATGGATGATATTTGGGCCTGGCCGAAGTGAAAAAGCCCGAATTAGATTGTTTCAGTTTGTTAACTGGACTCCTTGAGCTTGGGACCCGGATCGTCTACCATGAATTGCTGCAGTAATTCATGAAACGACAGCGTTTTTGGTGGTTATTTTTATTTCAAAGTCAAAGCGATTAAACTTTAGCCACGACTAAATACTTAATCCAAAGCCATCAAGGCAGTATTTGTAACAGTAGTGGCTCCTTCACGTGCCCAATCACATCATACTCCTCATCTCTAAATCTAAGCCTTGTTTGGTAGGCTGTCTGGTTCCACCTGGTCTGGTCTTTTTTTTATTTTCAGAGACCAGGCCATATCACGTAAGCGGCTACATTTCACGCCGCCAATAACATAAATGAAGGAATCCAAGCAAACATAGGCAGATCGATGCGTGTAATGCATGTAATCAACTTCGTCAAAAACTGGAGTCAGAATTTCCATTGATGAAATGTCCTCCAACTCCTTGATTACGTACCAGTTGCATAAGCTGTCTCTTTTTTTGGCGCGAATGTATATGTGTGCATCATCCTCATCATCACTAATTGCCTTTTTTTTCTTCATCTTCTTCTTCTCTATGAGGATTCCCCGAAGGTGGTGCCGCCCTTTCGTATGAGGTGGCCATCATCCGAGATTAATCATTTTCGTGGGAGTCCGATCGGTGCTCGACCGTGGTAACAGTCTCTTGATCGGCGTTGGAGGGCGAGGTTGATTTTGTCAGCAACGGCGGCAAAGAGGGGGGTTTCCGGATCTTCTCGAACTCGTCGATGGCAGCAATGACGGAGGGTTTGGAGCGGAGGAATTCTTCTTGTTCCTTGTTTAGGGTTTTGCCTAGGGTTTGTGCCTCTTCCATCTGGAGGATGCGCTTCTGCTTCTTGCGGAGCGCGCAAAGGTGCTTGTTGATGAGGATGAGGACGGGGCCGTCGCATAGGTCGAAGGACGGTGTCGACGCCATGGGGAGGGTGGATCTGTGGCAGGGAGAAGTGAGGGTTTTTTTGGAGGTTTTGCGGAGTTAGGAGTGTGAGGGTGTTTTGGAGGTTTTGCGGCAAATGGATGATTTTTGGGCCTGCCAAAGTGGCAAGCCCAAAAAATTATGAAATTACCATAATATACAACGTTAATTGTCAATATCTTAGTAATGGATAGGATCGGATCTAGTTAAATTCAAATCCAATTTGTTAAGAAATCGGATTCTCGGATTCGGATCTTAATCGGGTTATCGGATTTTATTTTCAATTCATATCCGGCTAATCGAATTAGGATCGGATTCAAATTATTGACAAGTCCACTGATAAGTATAGCAAAAACCTCGATCCGCGATCCGAATTCGATAATTCGACTGTGTTTTTACTTAGTTAATTATATCCAAATTTCTTCATTATCTGATATCTGATCCGATTATCTAATTAAAAAAAATACAAAATACAAATATCAATAAATAAATTTAGATTTTTTCTTGTTCTCCAAGAATCAGTAAATACATAATTACCAATCAATACTTGTAACACATGTCCACAACAAATATAAAAATCAAAAATGAAAAATTTAGAACTGGAACATTATTAAGTATACTACATTTACAACTCAATATATTAATAAATACTATATAAATTTAAAGTATAAATACTGGAAACACTAAAATTATTCACACTTTTAATAGTGGTATAGATGATCAATCATTATTAATAAATAACAAAATAATTAATAATTAATATTTATATACATGAATAATACTAAATATATACACATTAAAATATGAAGGGTGAAAAAATTTGGGCAAAGGAGGATTCAGATCACACCGGGCCATATCACGTAACCGGCTACGTTTCACGCCGCCAATAACAAAAATGAAGGAATCCAAGGCAACATAGGCAGATCGATGCATGTAATGCATGCCATCTACTTCGTCAAAAACTGGAGTCAGAATTTCCATTGATGAAATGTTCTCCAACTTCTTGATTACGTACCAGTTGCATAAGTTGTCTCTGTTTTTTGGCGCGAATGTATATGTGTGCATTATCCTCATCATCAATAATTGCCTTTTTTTTTTCTTCTTCTTCTCTATGAGGATTCCCCCAAGGTGGTGCCGCCCTTTCGTCTGAGGTGGCTATCATCCGAGATGAATTGTTTTCGTGGTAGTCCGATCGGTGCTCGTCCGTGGTAACAGTTTTTTGATCGACGTTGGAGGGCGAGGTTGATTTCGTCGACAACGGCGGCGGAGAGGGGTTGCCGGGTCTTCTGGAACTCGTCGATGGCGGCGATGACGGAGGGTTTGGAATGGAGGAATTCTTCTTGTTCCTTGTTTAGGGTTTTGCCTAGGGTTTGTTCCTCTTCCATATGGTGGATGCGCTTCCGCTTCTTGCGGAGCGTGCGAAGGCGCTTGTTGACGAGGCTGAGGTCGGGGTCGTCGCATAGGTCGAAGGACGGTGTCGACACCGTGGGGAGGGTGGATCTGCGGCAGGGAGAAGTGAGGGTTTTTTTGGAGGTTTTGCGTAGTTAGTAGTGTGAGGGTTTTTGGAGGTTTTGCGGTGAATAGATGATTTTTGTCATAATATACAACGTTATTTGTCAATATCTTGGTAATGGATAGGATCGGGTCTAGTTAAATTCAAATCCAATTTGTGAAAAAATCGGATTCTCGGATTCGGATCTTAATCGGGTTATCGGATTTTATTTTCAATTCATATCCGGCTAATCGAATTCGGATTATTTACAAGTCCACTGATAAGTATAGCAAAAATCCCGATCCGCGATCCGAATTCGATAATTCGACTATGTTTTTACTTAGTTAAATATATCCAAATTTCTTCATTATCTGATATCTGATCCGATTATCTAATTAAAAAAAATATAAAATACAAATATCAATAAATAAATTTAGATTTTTTCTTGTTATCCAAGAATCAGTAAATACAAAATTACCAATCAATACTTATAATACATGTCCACGTCAAATATAAAAATCAAAAACAAAAAATTAAGAACTGGAACATTATTAAATATACTACATTTACAACTCAATATATTAATAAATACTATATAAATATAAAGTATAAATACTGGAAACACTAAAATTATTCACACTTTTAATAGTGGTATAGATGATCAATCATTATTAATAAATAACAAAATAATTAATAATTAATATTTATAAACAAGTATAATACTAAATATATACACATTAAAATATCAATGGTGGAAAAATTTGGGCAAATGAGGATTCAGATCACACCGGGCCATATCACGTAACCGGCTACGTTTCACGCCGCCAAAAACAAAAATGAAAGAATCCAAGGCAACATAGGCAGATCGATGCGTGTAATGCATGCCATCAACTTCGTCAAAAACTGGAGTCAGAATTTCCATTGATGAAATGTCCTTCAACTTCTTGATTACGTACCAGTAGCATAAGCTGTCTCTTTTTTTGGCGTGAGTATATATGTGTGCATCATCCTCATCATCAATAATTGCCTATATACTACATTTACAACTCAATATATTAATAAATACTATATAAATTTAAAGTATAAATACTGAAAACACTAAAATTATTCACACTTTTAATAGTGGTATAGATGATCAATCATTATTAATAAATAGCAAAATAATTAATATTTATATACAAGTATAATACTAAATATATACACATTAAAATATCAAGGGTGGAAAAATTTGGGCAAAGGAGGATTCAGATCACACCGGGCCATATCACGTAACCGACAACGTTTCACGCCTCCAAAAACATAAATGAAGGAATCCAAGGCAACATAGGCAGATCGATGCGTGTAATGCATGCCATCAACTTCGTCAAAAACTTGAGTCAGACTTTCCATTGATGAAATGTCCTCCAACTTCTTGATTACGTACCAGTTGCATAAGTTGTCTCTTTTTTTGGCGTGAATGTATATGTGTGCATCATCACTAATGACTTTTTTTTTCTTCTTCTTCTTTTTCTCTATGTGGATTCCACGAAGGTGGTGCCGTCGTTTCGTCTGAGGTGGCCATCATCCGAGATGAATCGTTTTCGTGGTAGTCCGATCGGTGCTCGACCGTGGTAACAGTCTCTTGATCGGCGTTGGAGGGCGAGGATGATTTCGTCGGCAACGGCAGCGGAGAGGGATTGCCGGATCTTCTCGAACTCGTCGATGACGGAGGGTTTGGAGCAGAGGAATTCTTCTTGTTCTTTGTTTAGGGTTTTGCCTAGGGTTTGTTCCTCTTCCATCTGGAGGATGCGCTTCTGCTTCTTGCAGAGCGCGCGAAGGCGCTTGTTGACGAGGCCGTCGCATAGGTCGAAGGACGGTGTCGACGCCGTGGGGAGGGTGGATCTGCGGCAGGGAGAAATGAGGGTTTTTTTGGAGGTTTTGCGGAGTTAGGAGTGTGAAGGTTTTTGGAGGTTTTGCGGCGAATGGATGATTTTTGGGCCTGCGAAATTGGCAAGCCCAAAAAATTATGAAATTACCATAATATACAACGTTATTTGTCAATATCTTGGTAATGGATAGGATCGGATCTAGTTATATTCAAATCCAATTTGTTAAGAAATCGGATTCTTGGATTCGGATCTTAATCGGGTTATCGGATTTTATTTTCAATTCATATCCGGCTAATCGGATTCCGATTATTGACAAGTCCACTGATAAGTATAGCAAAAACCCCGATCCGAGATCCGAATCCGATAATTCGACTGTGTTTTTACTTAGTTAATTATATCCAAATTTCTTCATTATCTGATATCTGATCCGATTATCTAATTAAAAATTATATAAAATACAAATATCAATAAATAAATTTAGATTTTTTCTTGTTCTCCAAGAATCAGTAAATACAAAATTACCAATCAATACTTATAACACATGTCCACGACAAACATAAAAATCAAAAACAAAAAATTAAAAACTGGAACATTATTAAGTATACTACATTTACAACTCAATATATTAATAAATACTATATAAATTTAAAGTATAATTACTGGAAACACTAAAATTATTCACACTTTTAATAGTGGTATAGAAGATCAATCATTATTAATAAATTACAAAATAATTAATATTTATATACAGGTATAATACTAAATATATACACATTAAAATATGAAGGGTGAAAAAATTTGGGCAAAGGAGGATTCAGATCACACCAGGCCATATCACGTAACCGGCTACGTTTCACGCCGCCAATGACAAAAATGAAGGCATCCTAGGCAACATAGGCAGATCGATACGTGTAATGCATGCCATCAACTTCGTCAAAAACTGGAGTCAGAATTTCCATTGATGAAATGTCCTCCAACTTCTTGATTACGTACCAGTTGCATAAGCTGTCTCTTTTTTTGGCGTGAATGTATATGTGTGCATCATCCTCATCATCACTAATTGCCTTTTTTTTTTTTCTTCTTCTTCTTCTCTATGAGGATTCCCCGAAGGTGGTGCCGCCCTTTCGTCTGAGGTGGCCATCATCCGAGATGAATCGTTTTCGTGGGAGTCCGATCGGTGCTCGACCGTGGTAACAGTCTCTTGATCGGCGTTGGAGGGCGAGGTTGATTTCGTCGGCAACGGCGGCGGAGAGGGGTTGTCGGATCTTCTCGAACTCGTCGATGACGGAGGGTTTGGAGCGGAGGAATTCTTCTTGTTCCTTGTTTAGGGTTTGTGCATCTTCCATCTAGAGGATGCGCTTATGCTTCTTGCGAAGCGCGCAAAGGCGCTTGTTGAAGAGGCTGAGGACAGGGCCGTCGCATAGGTCAGAGGTCGGTGTCGACGCCATGGGGAGGGTGGATCTGGGGGCGAAGAGGGTGGGTTACGCCGCTGTCTACGGCGGTGAAGGTGGTGAGGGTTTTGGGAGGTTTTGCGAAGTTAGGAGCGTGTGTGCATGAGGGTTTTTGGAGGTTTTGCGGAGTTAGGAGTGTTTAAATAAACGGCGAGTGGATGATTTTTGGGCCTGAGCCAAAGTGATAAAGCCCGAATTTAGATTGTTTCGGTTTATTTACTTGACTCATTGGACTTGACCCGCTCCAGTAAGGTTTCAAGTGTGTGTCAATGAATATACCTATCTATATCTATCTGCCAAGTACATATCTCTTTAACTATATCTACACTTAGGCCCAATTTAAATTGGCTTTAAAAAATTGTTTTTGTCTTCCGGGAAAGAAAAGTTGTTTTGAACGGTATTTGACACACTTTTTAGAAGATCTTATAGACCCTGGTAGAGCGTTTTAAAGAAGTTGGGAGTACCACCTTCTTCAAATGACTTCTACTTCTCTATTCACTTCTGTATAAATGCAAAAGGAGAAGTTGTGTCAAATAGGGCCTTACTACTAAATTTGTAAAGAGTTTCAACCCTTAATTTTTTAATTTCAAGCATAATTGTAATTAAACTCCAACTTTAGTGCTTCATTTTAATTGTAGTAAACCCTCTGCAAGTTCTATAAAATTAGTATTTCAGTACTTAAAATTCAACTCAAGCATTTAAATTTTTAGGAGTCCTAATTATACTACTATTTAAAAATGTAAAGACCTTCAGCCCTTGATTTTTTAATTTTAACCGAAAAGTGAATATAACTGAGGAAATTATTTTAAATGAGGCCTATCATTCTTCATATTTCATAGAGTTAAAAATGGGCTTTAAAATAATTCATTTTGTTTCTATTATGGATTGCCTACGTGTCCTCTCCACAGCAGGGTCTCTTAAATTTCTATATTCTGAGTTCATTCATTGAGAGGAATGCATAATTGGGCCATGGCCCATTCCTTCTGGGCTTGCTACTGATAGGCCAGTCTCTTACCTTCATTTTCCCACCTTATATACCTCCCCGGACAGGTTTGGCACTTTATAGACTGTAAACTTCAAAATTTCAAGAACCATATATGTGTCGGGGTAGCGGTCAGCACATCCTTCAACAATCAGACACAACTTGTCGCCCCCTAAATGGAGAAAAGTTGCATTTGGAAAGAAGTTCTGGTAATCAGATTCTGGAAGCAAATTTTTCTCCTCGTCTGATAGCTTAACTGTTTTGCAAGGAAGGCTAGGGTTCTTGAGATCATAGCCCACAAGCTTTCCTTCATAATCGTAGCAATATAATATGTCTTTTAAGCAAGTCGCAGCCAACCACTGACCCAGGCATCGTCCGTGACATAATTCCCACTTGTCAGCATCGAAATGATACGTTTCATCTGAGATCTGAGGTGGCCATCATCCGAGATGAATTGTTTTCGTGGGAGTCCGATCGGTGCTAGACCGTGGTAAATCGACGTTTCAGCGTTGGAGGGCGAGGTAGATTTCGTCGGCAACGGCGGCGGAGAGGGGTTACCGAATCTTCTCGAACTCGGCGATGACATAGGGTTTGGAGCGGAAGACTTCATCTTGTTCCTTGTTTAGGATTTTGCCTAGGGTTTGTGCCTCTTCCATCTGGAGGATGCGCTTCTGCTTCTTTTGGAGCGCGCAAAGGCGCTTGTTTACGAGGCTGAGGACGGGGCTGTCGGAGAGGTCGGAGGACGTTGTTGACGCCATTAGAAGGGTGGATCTGGGGGCGGTGAGGGTGGGTTGCGCCGCTGTCTACGGCGGTAATGGTGGCGTGGGTTTTGGGAGGTTTTGCGGAGTTAGGAGCATGTGTGTATGAGGGTTTTTGGAGGTTTTGCGGAGGTAGGAGTGTTTAAATAAACAGCGAATGAATGAATTTTGGGCCTGGGCCAAAGTGATAAAGCCCGAATTGAGATTGTTTCGGTTTATTAACTGGACTTCTTGGGCCTGACCCGCTCCAGTAAGGTTTCAAGTGTGTGTCAATGAATATACATATCTATATCTATCTGCCTAGTACATATTCCTTTAATTATATTTACACTTAGGCCCAATTTGAATTGGCTTTAAAAAACTGTTTTGTCTTTCGGGAAAGAAAAATTGTTTTGAACGGTGTTTGACACAATTTTTAGAAAATCTTATGGACCCAGGTAGAGCGTTTTAAAGAAGTTGTGAGTACCAGCTTCTCCAAATGGCTTCTACTTCTCTATTAACTTCTGTATAAATGCAAAATGAGAAGTTATGTCAAACAGGGTTTTACTACTAAATTTGTAACGAGTTTCAGCCCTTAATTTTTTAATTTTAAATTATATTTTATTTTCAAGCATAATTGTAATTAAACTCCAACTCCGGTGCTTCATTTTAATTGTAGTAAACTCTCTGCAAGATCTATAAAATTAGTATTTCAGTCCTTGAAATTCAACTCAAGCATTTAAATTTTTGGGAGTCCTAATTATACTACTATTTAAAAATGTAAAGACCTTCAGCCCTTTATTTTTTAATTTTAACCGAAAAGTGAATGTAACTGAGGAAATTATTTTAAATGAGGCCTATCATTCTTCATATTTCACAGAGTTAAAAATGGGCTTTAAAATAATTCATTTTGTTTCTATTATTGATTGCCTACGTGTCCTCTCCACAGCAGGGTCTCTTAAATTTCTATATTCTGAGTCCATTCATTGATAGGAATGCATAATTGGGCCACGGCCCATTCCTTCTGGGCTTGCTACTGATAGGCCAGTCTCTTACCTTGCCACGTTTGAGAGGATGGATTAAAAGCTTCAGCATAAGGGCAGGCTATTGAATTTCGATCATGAGTAGAATAGCCCCCCATGACGTGGATCTTGCCATCAAAAGTGAAAGCACGAGAGGAAAATCTTTGCCCGCACATAGAAGGAGCTCGGGTCCAGCCAGCATCGGGGTGAAGAGTGTCCAAGCGATAGACATAGGTGGTGGCAAAGGGGTGGAAAAATTTGGACAAAGGAGGATTCAGATCACACCGGACCATATCACGTAAGCGGCTACGTTTCACGCCGCCAATAACATAAATGAAAGAATCCAAGGCAACATAGGCAGATCGATGCGTGTAATGCATGTCATCAACTTCGTCAAAAATTGGAGTCAGAATTTCCATTGATGAAATGTCCTCCAACTTCTTGATTACGTACCAGTGGCATAAGCTATCTCTTTTTTTGGCGCGAATGTATATGTTTGCATCATCTTCATCATCACTAATTTCCTTTTTTTTTTTTTCTTCTTCTTCTCTATGAGGATTCCCCGAAGGTGGTGCCGCCGTTTCGTCTGAGATGGCCATCATCCGAGATGAATCGTTTTCGTGGGAGTCCGATTGGTGTTTGACCGTGGTAATAGTCTCTTTATCGGCGTTGGAGGACGAGGTTGATTTTGTCGACAACGGCGGCGGAGAGGGGTTGCCGGATCTTCTCGAACTCGTCGATGGCGGCGATGACGAAGGGTTTGGAGCGGAGGAATTCTTCGTGTTCCTTGTTTAGGGTTTTGCCTAAGGTTTGTGCCTCTTCCATCTGGTGGATGCGCTTCTGCTTCTTGCGGAGCGTGCGAAGACGCTTGTTGACGAGGCTGAGGACGGGGCCATCGCATAGGTCGGAGGACGGTGTCGACACCATGGGGAGGGTGGATCTGTGGTGGGGAGAAGTGAGGGTTTTTTTGGAGGTTTTGCGGTGAATGGATGATTTTTGGGCCTGCGAAAGTGGCAAGCCCAAAAAATTATGAAATTACCATAATATACAACGTTATTTGTCAATATCTTGGTAATGGATAGGATCGGATCTAGTTAAAATCAAACCCAATTTGTTAAGAAATCGGATTCTCGGATTCGGATCTTAATCGGGTTATCGGATTTTATTTTCAATTCATATCCGGCTAATCGAATTCGGATTGGATTCGGATTATTGCCAAGTCCACTGATAAGTATAGCAGAAACCCTCGATCCGCGATCCGAATCCGATAATTCGACTGTGTTTTTACTTAGTTAATTATATCCAAATTTCTTCATTATCTGATATCTGATCCGATTATCTAATTAAAAAACATACAAAATACAAATATCAATAAATAAATTTAGATTTTTTCTTGTTCTCCAAGAATCAGTAAATACAAAATTACCAATCAATACTTATAACACATGTCCACGACAAATATAAAAATTAAAAATGAAAAATTAAGAACTGGAACATTATTAAATGTACTACATTTACAACTAAATATATTAATAAATACTATATAAATTTAAAGTATTAATACTGGAAACACTAAAATTATTCACACTTTGAATAGTGGTATAGATGATCAATCATTATTAATAAATAACAAAATAATTAATAATTAATATTTATATACAGGTATAATACTAAATATATACATATTAAAATATCAAGGGTGGAAAATTTTGGGTAAAGGAGGATTCACATCACACCACGCCATATCACGTAAGCGGCTACGTTTCACGCCGCCAATAACATAAATGAAGGAATCCAAGCAAACATAGGCAGATCGATGCGTGTAATGCATGTAATCAACTTCGTAAAAAACTGGAGTCAGAATTTCCATTGATGAAATGTCCTCCAACTTCTTGATTACGTACCAGTTGCATAAGCTGTCTCTTTTTGTAGCGCGAATTTATATGTGTGCATCATCCTCATCATCACTAATTGCATTTTTTTTTATTTATCTTCTTCTTCTCTATGAGGATTCCCCGAAGGTGGTGCCGCCCTTTCGTATGAGGTGGCCATCATCCGAGATTAATCATTATCGTGGGAGTCCGATCGGTGCTCGACCGTGGTAACAGTCTCTTGATCGGCGTTGGAGGGCGAGGTTGATTTTGTCGGCAACGGCGACAAAGAGGGGGGTTGACGGATATTCTCGAACTCGTCGATAGCAGCGATGACGGAGGGTTTGGAGCGGAGGAATTCATCTTGTTCCTTGTTTAGGGTTTTGCCTAGGGTTTGTGCCTCTTCTATCTGGAAGATGTGCTTCTGCTTCTTGCAGAGTGCGCAAAAGTGCTTGTTGACGAGGCTGAGGACGGGGCCGTCGCATAGGTCGAAGGACGGTGTCGACGCCATGGGGAGGGTGGATATGCGGCAGGGAGAAGTGAGGATTTTTTTAGAGGTTTTGCGGAGTTAGGAGTGTGAGGGTTTTTGGAGGTTTTGCGGGGAATGAATGATTTTTGGGCCTGCCAAAGTGGCAGGCCCAAAAAATTATGAAATTACCATAATATACAACGTTATTTGTCATTATCTTAGTAATGGATAGGATCGGATCTAGTTAAATTCAAATCCAATTTGTTAAGAAATCGGATTCTCGGATTCGGATCTTAATCGGGTTATCGGATTTTATTTTCAATTCATATCCAGCTAATCGAATTCGGTTCGGATTCGGATTATTGACAAGTCCACTGATAAGTATAGCAAAAACCCCGATCCGCGATCCGAATTCGATAATTCGACTATGTTTTTACTTAGTTAATTATATCCAAATTTCTTCATTATCTGATATCTTATCCGATTATCTAATTAAAAAAAATACAAAATACATATCAATAAATAAATTTAGATTTTTTCTTGTTCTCCAAGAATCAGTAAATACATAATTACCAATCAATACTTGTAACACATGTCCACGACAAATATAAAAATCAAAAACAAAAAACTTAGAACTGGAACATTATTAAGTATACTACATTTACAACTCAATATATTAATAAATACTATATAAATTTAAAGTATAAATACTAGAAACACTAAAATTATTCACACTTTTAATATTGGTATAGATGATCAATCATTATTAATAAATAACAAAATAATTAATAATTAATAATTAATATTTATATACAGGAATAATACTAAATATATACACATTAAAATATGAAGGGTGGAAAAATTTGGGCAAAGGAGGATTCAGATCACACCGGGCCATATCACGTAACCGGCTACGTTTCACGCCGCCAATAACAAAAATGAAGTAATCTAAGGCAACATATGCAGATCGATGCGTGTAATGCATGCCATCAACTTCGTCAAAAACTGGAGTCAGAATTTCCATTGTTGAAATGTCCTCCAACTTCTTGATTACGCACCAGTTGCATAAGTTATCTATTTTTTTGGCGCGAATGTATATGTGTGCATCATCCTCATCATCAATAATTGCCTTTTTTTTTCTTCTTCTCTATGAGGATTCCCCGAAGGTGGTGCCGCCCTTTCGTCTGAGGTGGCCATCATCCGAGATGAATTGTTTTCGTGGTAGTCCGATCGGTGCTCGACCGTGGTAACAGTCTTTTGTTCGGCGTTGGAGGGCGAGGATGATTTCGTCGACAACGGCGGCGGAGAGGGGTTGCCGGGTCTTCCCGAACTCGTCGATGGCGGCGATGACGGAGGGTTTGGAGTGGAGGAATTCTTCTTGTTCCTTGTTTAGGGTTTTTCCTAGGGTTTGTGCCTCTTTCATAAGGTGGATGCGCTTCTGCTTCTTGCGGAGAGTGCGAAGGCACTTGTTAACGAGGCTGAGGACGGGGCCGTCGCATAGGTCGAAGGACAATGTCGACACCATGGGGAGGGTGGATCTGCGGCAGGGAGAAGTGAGGGTTTTTTTGGAGGTTTTGCGGAGTTAGGAGTGTGAGGGTTTTTGGAGGTTTTGCGGGGAATGAATGATTTTTGGGCCTGCCAAAGTGGCAGGCCCAAAAAATTATGAAATTACCATAATATACAACGTTATTTGTCATTATCTTAGTAATGGATAGGATCGGATCTAGTTAAATTCAAATCCAATTTGTTAAGAAATCGGATTCTCGGATTCGGATCTTAATCGGGTTATCGGATTTTATTTTCAATTCATATCCAGCTAATCGAATTCGGTTCGGATTCGGATTATTGACAAGTCCACTGATAAGTATAGCAAAAACCCCGATCCGCGATCCGAATTCGATAATTCGACTATGTTTTTACTTAGTTAATTATATCCAAATTTCTTCATTATCTGATATCTTATCCGATTATCTAATTAAAAAAAATACAAAATACATATCAATAAATAAATTTAGATTTTTTCTTGTTCTCCAAGAATCAGTAAATACATAATTACCAATCAATACTTGTAACACATGTCCACGACAAATATAAAAATCAAAAACAAAAAACTTAGAACTGGAACATTATTAAGTATACTACATTTACAACTCAATATATTAATAAATACTATATAAATTTAAAGTATAAATACTAGAAACACTAAAATTATTCACACTTTTAATATTGGTATAGATGATCAATCATTATTAATAAATAACAAAATAATTAATAATTAATAATTAATATTTATATACAGGAATAATACTAAATATATACACATTAAAATATGAAGGGTGGAAAAATTTGGGCAAAGGAGGATTCAGATCACACCGGGCCATATCACGTAACCGGCTACGTTTCACGCCGCCAATAACAAAAATGAAGTAATCTAAGGCAACATATGCAGATCGATGCGTGTAATGCATGCCATCAACTTCGTCAAAAACTGGAGTCAGAATTTCCATTGTTGAAATGTCCTCCAACTTCTTGATTACGCACCAGTTGCATAAGTTATCTATTTTTTTGGCGCGAATGTATATGTGTGCATCATCCTCATCATCAATAATTGCCTTTTTTTTTCTTCTTCTCTATGAGGATTCCCCGAAGGTGGTGCCGCCCTTTCGTCTGAGGTGGCCATCATCCGAGATGAATTGTTTTCGTGGTAGTCCGATCGGTGCTCGACCGTGGTAACAGTCTTTTGTTCGGCGTTGGAGGGCGAGGATGATTTCGTCGACAACGGCGGCGGAGAGGGGTTGCCGGGTCTTCCCGAACTCGTCGATGGCGGCGATGACGGAGGGTTTGGAGTGGAGGAATTCTTCTTGTTCCTTGTTTAGGGTTTTTCCTAGGGTTTGTGCCTCTTTCATAAGGTGGATGCGCTTCTGCTTCTTGCGGAGAGTGCGAAGGCACTTGTTAACGAGGCTGAGGACGGGGCCGTCGCATAGGTCGAAGGACGGTGTCGACGCCATGGGGAGGGTGGATCTGCGGCAGGGAGAAGTGAGGGTTTTTTTGGAGGTTTTGCGGAGTTAGGAGTGTGAGGGTTTTTGGAGGTTTTGCGGGGAATGAATGATTTTTGGGCCTGCCAAAGTGGCAGGCCCAAAAAATTATGAAATTACCATAATATACAACGTTATTTGTCATTATCTTAGTAATGGATAGGATCGGATCTAGTTAAATTCAAATCCAATTTGTGAAAAAATCGAATTCTCGGATTCGGATCTTAATCGGGTTATCGGATTTTATTTTCAATTCATATCCGGCTAATCGAATTCAGATTATTGACAAGTCCACAGATAAGTAAAGCAAAAACCCCGATCCGCGATTCGAATCCGATAATTCGACTGTGTTTTTACTTAGTTAATTATATCCAAATTTCTTCATTATCTGATATTTTATCCGATTATCTAATTAAAAAAAATACAAAATACAAATATCAATAAATAAATTTATATTTTCTCTTGTTCTCCAAGAATTAGTAAATACAAAATTACCAATCAATACTTATAACACATGTCCACGACATAAAAATCAAAAACAAAAAATTAAGAACTGGAACATTATTAAGTATACAACATTTACAACTCAATATATTAATAAATACTATATAAATTTAAAGTATAAATACTGAAAACACTAAAATTATTCACACTTTTAATATTGGTATAGATTATCAATCATTATTAATAAATAAAAAAATAATTAATAATTAATATTTATATACAGGTATAATACTAAATATATACACATTAAAATATCAAGGGTGGAAAAATTTGGGCAAAGGAGGATTCAGATCACATCGGGCCATATCACGTAAGTGGCTACGTTTCACGCCACCAATGACATAAATAAAGGAATCCAAGGCAACATAGGTAAATCGATCCATGTAATGCATGTCATCAACTTCGTCAAAAACTATAGTTAAAATTTCCATTGATGAAATGTCCTCCAACTTGTTGATTACGTACTAGTGGCATAAGCTGTCTCTTTTTTTGGCGCGAATGTATATGTGTGCATCATCCTCATCATCACTAATTTCCTTTTTTTTTCTTTTTCTTCTTCTTCTTTATGAGAATTCCCCGAAGGTGGTGCCGCCGTTTCGTCTGAGGTGGCCATCATCCGAGATGAATCATTTTCGTGGGAGTCCGATCGGTGCTCGACCGTGGTAACAGTCTCTTGATCGGCGTTGGAAGGCGAGGTTGATTTCGTCGGCAACGGCGGTGGGGAGGGGTTGCCGGATCTTCTCGAACTCGTTGATGGCGGGGATGACGGAGGGTTTGGAGCGAAGGACTTCTTCTTGTTCCTTGTTTAGGGTTTTGCCTAGGGTTTGTGCCTCTTCCATCTGGAGGATGCGCTTCTGCTTCTTGCGGAGCGCGCGAAGGCGCTTGTTGACGAGGCTGAGGACGGGGCCGTCGGAGAGGTCGGAGGACGATGTTGACGCCATTGGAAGGGTGTATCTGGGGGCGGAGAGGGTGGGTTGTGCCGCGGTGATGGTGGCGAGGGTTTTGGGAGGTTTTGCGGAGTTAGGAGCGTGTGTGTATGAGGGTTTTTGGAGGTTTTGCGGAGTTAGGAGTGTTTAAATAAACGGCGAATGGATGATATTTGGGCCTGGCCGAAGTGATAAAGCCCGAATTGAGATTGTTTCAGTTTATTAACTGGACTCCTTGAGCTTAACGCGCTCCAGTAAGGTTTCAAGTGTGTGTCAATGAATATACATATCTATATCTATCTGCCGAGTACATATCTCTTAGACTATATCTACACTTAGGCCCAATTTGAATTGGCTTTAAAAAACTGTTTTTGTCTTTAGGGAAAGAAAAGTTATTTTGAACGGTGTTTTGACACATTTTTTAGAAGATTTTATGAACCTTGGTAGAGTGTTTTAAAGAATATTTTACTTGAAACTCCATATTTCTGTAGATCTTATGTACTTCATGTGTTTGGAAAGCTCCCAAAATTCCATTCATCTCAACATCCACCCAATTAGATAATATTCAGACTCTGTTGTAAAATAAGTGAAAAATATTACCAAAACATTTTTTTTTTCAGGTTGTAAAGAACTTTAAGTCATAATTTGAGTTCTTATTTAAAATTTTTTATTACTTTAAAACCTTTTTGAAAATACTAATACTCAATGTAAGTCTTCTGAATTCATTTTTAGAAGACCAAAGGGGCGTTTGGATAGGGGTGTTTCCGTTTTTGTTCTTGTTTTTTCCACTGTTCACGGGAACAAAAACGCGTTTGGGAGCCTTTGATGGTTTTTGTTTGCGTGAACAGTAAAAAAACGTTTTCTCACCCTTAGTTCAAATTTTGAAAACACCAAAATGGTATTTTTTTTGTTTACGGCACTGTTTGTTCTCAGCCAAAAAAATTTTTAATTGTTGCAAATTCTCTAACCGTCATCTTCAACCTCCAAAAATTTTTTTTTTTTTTGTTCCCGAAAATTTTTTAGACAAAATTTTCAACCAAACGTGTTTTTGTGTCCGGATTACCCTTAAGACAAGAACAAGAAATTTTTTTCTTCTCAAGAGATAAAAAACAAAAACACTCGTTTCCAAACGCACCCTAAATATTTATTGTAAGTCTTCTAATTTCATTTTCAGAAGACTAATATTTATTGTAGTTGACTGGGGACCAATTTAATTTTCTTTATTATAATTTTCATTTCCTATGTACTTTTTAAATTCTCAAAAAATTTCTACCATTTTTATGTTAAAATTTCATTTGTTTGATGCAAGTGTTGTCAAATCTAAGTGATAGTTGAATTGAAGATGGAAGGAGTTGTGTGATCCACCTTTGAAAGAAGAATTCCAGTTATTTTTTTTTATTATTATTATTTCAAATGTATTAATATTAATATTTATAGATTCAAAATATAAAAGTCAGATTAGTATTTATAGAATACTGATAATATGTTTCACATGATTGATTATCGATGCAGAGTTTCGCAATAATGTTTATGTTTGCAATTTGAATGTGATCTATGATATGTTCTTAATTTATTTATTTTTTATTTCTTATACAAACTTGAAATCACTTGATATCTTTTATCAAATGTAATTTTGATAGAAGTTATTTTATAACAATTTTGTTTGGGGTAGTCTACTTTGATATCTTTTAAAAAATTTAAATTAAACCACATATTGCTGATCACCGGAAAAAAAGAAAAAAAAAAAGAAGAAGACAATGCCCCATTTCGTGTAATACTATCATGTTTAGATTGGTTTTTCAAATGTTATTTTTGGCTTCCTGGAGGGAAAAACGGTTTTGAACGGTGTTTGACAAAAAAATTAGAAGAGTTTCTGGGCCTTGGAAGAGGTTTTAAAAAAATTAGGGGTACCGACTTCTCAAAACAGCTTTTGTCTCTCTTTTTATTTTATATATTAGACTTATCTACTCATATCTAAAAGCACATCATTTACCATAATAATCAACATCATAACATGTTTGGATCGTTTTTACTTCTAATATTATTTATTAGCTTCAAAAATATTATTTTAAGAATAATTTTATAAATTAAATATAAGTAAATTTTCTTGATACACATAATTATTATAAGTGCATTTTTTTTAATGTTTGCATCTCAATGTATTATTTATATATGTATATGTATAATTTCACTTAATTGTAAATTTCTTGTCCAAATAGCATTACAAAGGTGTCTATAAAATAAAATATTTAAATATAAATATATAAAAATTGTAAAAGTCTGAAATGAACAAATTACAAATTTAGAGATAAGATAGGGTAACCCTCTCAATACCCTAAACCAACTAAAAAATAAATTTAATTGATTGTCGTAGCATATTTTGTACTAATTGCAGCATTAATAGTACCAAATACAAAAAATTTACTACTAATTGCTGTAATTCAATTATTTCTTTTTCTAAAAGAAATAAATTGAATGAAGTTTAACCCTAAATGGTAAGGTGCATCTTGTCATGTCATATTATGTAGTTAAGTTAAAATTTAAAATAATTTAATTAATAATTATCAGTTGTTAGCAAGTTTCTAACCAACTGCATCTCATTTACTAAAAAAAAGCAACACTATTATTATTAATGGCAGCAAAAGACTATAAAATGAATTACCAATTACTAAAATCAAACAAAGTAATCCTATAAATAAATTAAAAATTAAACAAATATAAAAAATAAAATAAATAGATACTATATAAAATGTAGTGTCAAAAAAATAAAATAAAATAATTAAAAATAATTATTGTAGCATATGCAATATTTATAATATCAATTCCAGCACATTAACTATTAAACAAAAGTACCCTAGGAATTTGAGTTTTTTGGCCAATTTATTGAAATATATATCCATATAGCATTAAAAATGTGTCCATAAAATAAAATACTATAAATATAAAATTTTAAAAAATGTAAAAGTAAAAAATGAAGAAAATAAAAGATTGGAGATAAGATAGTGTAACCATCTCAATATCATAAATTTACTAGAAAACAAATATTTTCAAATGTTATAACACATTTTGTACTAAATGTAGCATTAATAGTACCAAATGCAGCAAATGTACTACTAAAAGTAACAATTTAATTATTTTAATTTTCTTAAAATTGGATGTATTTGAACCACACGAGGTAAATATATTCTTGGGAAGTTATATTATGTAGTTAAGTTAAGATTTTTAATAAATAAATTAATGATTAGAAGATGTTTACAAGCTTGATACTAACTGCAACAAACTTACCACTAACAGTAGCATATAATGCTATACAATTGTACAAATGTACTAAAAAACAATATACATATATTATTCTCAAAATACTAATGACAGTAGCATGAATATGATTGGTTAATCGTAATATAATTTAAACATAATTTGTTCTAAATGTATATTTTTTTATATAAAAAATATATTTTAAAGTATATATATTTTGTTAAAAATTATATTATATTTATTTTCAAAAACTATATTTTCACATACTGTCCCATCTCTTCATATCCAACGGCTTACAAGAAAAGAAAACACTCCATCGTACAATATTTTATAAATATAAATTAAAATTAACCACACCACTAGTGCACAAAATATTTTACAAATACAAATACAAATACAAATTAATCCATTTGAAATAAAAGCATGCAATACTATTACCATTCACAATATCTCATCACACCTAAAAGCATAATAAAAATTTACAACAATAAAGCATACACACTTTTTTTAAAAAATAGCATAATTCATATTTTAGATATTAGGTTGCTATAGTACCATAATTCATATAACACTAAGGTTATTTACTCGGAGTATAATTCATATTAGGTTGTTATAGTACTAAAATGAACAAACAACAAGAAATAAGATAGGGTAACCCTCTCAATACCCTAGACCAACTAAAAAATAAATTTAATTTATTATCGTAGCACATTTTGTACTGAATGCAATATTAATAGTACCAAATGCAACAAATATACTACAAACTGCAGCAATTCAATTATTTAATTTAATTTTTTTTGAAATTGAATGGAGTTGAATCCCAATTGGTAAGGTGCATTTTGTGAAGTCATATTACGTAGTTAAATTAAAATTTAAAACAAATTAATTAATAATTATCAACTGAAAGCAAGTTTCCTACCAATTACGACACATTTACTAGAAAAAGCGGCCCTATTATTACTAGTGGCAACAATAGACTATAAAATGAATTACTAATTACTAAAAATGAATAAATTAATCCTATAAATAAATTAAACAAATATGATAAATAAATTATAAAATAAACAGATACTATATAAAATGTAGTGTCAAAAAAATAAAATAAAATAATTAAAAATAGTTGTTGTATCATATGCAATATTTATAATATCAACTGCAGCACATTAACTACACCTAGGAATTTGAGTTTTTTTTTGGCAAATTTACACCTAAAAGTATAATAAAAATTTACAACAATAAAGCATACAATATTTTTTATTATTTAAGATAGAATAATTCATATTTTAGATATTAGGTTGTTATTGTACCATAATTCATATAACACTAAAGATATTTACTCGCAGAACAAATTTTGTTGTCTATAGTATCATAATTCGTATTTTAAATTTTAGGTTGTTATACATGAGGTAGCACATTTTTTTTTTATATAGAAAATAACATAATTTATTAAAGACGTAGCATATAACACTATTAAAGGTAATGTAGAGTTTTACTTGTACAACATAAATTGTAAATGTCAATTAGTTGGCTATTACTTTTTTTAGTCGACTGAAATAGTAACATTTATATTATAGCAACGTGGTTTGTACAAGATGCAATGCACATGGTACTATAAGCAGTAATTTAAACATTTCAACAATTTTAAATTTTGTGGATAATCTTATTTTATTTATTTATCAATTAATTATTTATTTATTCATGTTATTCTATTCATTTCTTAATATTATTAATTTATCATTTGATTTTTTATTAACTTTGATATTTTTTTATTAATCCATTTATTAGTTATTAATTTTACTAACTTATTTATTTATTTATATATTTATTAATTATTTATTCATATTATTTTATTCATTTATGATGATGATTATTATTATTTATTTATTTCATTTCATATTATTTATTTATTGTCAAGGAATTCATTATTATCTATTATTAATTTATATCATTATATTTATTTAATGTTTTATTCATCGGTTCATATTATTTATTATTTATTTTTGATTTATTACTTATTTATTTGATTAATTTATTTATTATCAATGAATTCATTTTTATTTATTTTTTACTTTATATTATTATATTTAGTTAGTTATATTATTTTATTCTATTTATTCATTTTTATTAATCAATCGATTACTTTGGTTATTTAACCTATATTTTTATTTGATATTAATTTTTACTTATTTTACAAGAGACTCTGAATGTTACAGATGAATTATAATAATTAAAAGAAAATAAGGTACATAAGTTGCAAGAAGAGAAGCTTACGCCATGTTTGGTAGGCGGTCTGTCTGTTCTAGTCTGGTCTGGTCTAATCTTATTTGGATCCTGAACTTAAAAGTCTGTTTGGTAAGCGGTCTGGTCTTATTATTTATTTATTATTTATTATAATATTTATTTATGTATTATTTATTTCTTCACTTTATAATATATTTTATTAATTTATTAATTATATTATTTATATTATTATTTAATCATTTATATATTCTATTTATTTATTATTATTTCATTATTTAATTCATTTTATCTACAAATTATTTATTCTTTTTAATTATTTAAATATATATTTTATTAATTTATTAATTTAATATTTATTTATTATTATATTTACTTATTATTTATTATTTATTATTATTATATTTTTAAATATGTTTTATTCAATTTATTAATTTATTATTATTATTTATTCATTTTTAATTATTTACAATTATATTTTATTAATTTATAATTTTGTCCATTTTTATTATTATATTTATTTATTATTATTGTATTCTTTTATTATTATTATTATTATTATTATTTAATTCTATTTGTTTATTATTTATTATTTATTTTTAAATATGTTTTATTCAATTTATTATTTATATTATTAATTATTCATTTTTAATTATTTATAAATATATTTTATTATTTATTCATTTATTTATTATTATTAGGTATTATTTAATTCATTTAATTTATTATTTATATTTTATTTTTAAAATATGTTTTATTTAATTTATTATTATTATTTATTCTTTTTTAATTATTTATAAATATATTTTATTAATAAGACCAGACCGGACCAGGTTGAGCCATCAAAAAATTTGGTTCCAAAAATACCCCCTCTGGTTCAATTTGGTCTTATTTGGTTTGGTTCCAAATTTTGAGACCAAGTCCAAACAAATATGCTCTAGTCTCTGAAAATAAAAAACAGACCAGACTAGGTGGAACCAGACAGCCTACCAAATAGGGCGTTAGATTTAGAGAAGAGGAGTATGATGTGATTGGGCACGTGAAGGAGCCACTACTGTTACAAATACTGGCTTGATGGCTTTGGATTGAGTATTTAGTCGTGGCTAAAGTTTAATCGCTTTGACTTTGAAATAAAAATAATCACCAAAAACGCTGTCGTTTCATGAATTGCAGCAGCAATCCATGGTAGACGATCCGGGTCCACAGCAGGGTCTCTTAAATTTCTATATTCTGAGTTCATTCATTGATAGGAATACATAATTGGGCCCTCTTCCAAGTTCCAATTAGTGGCCCATGGCCCATTCCTTCTGGGCTTTCTACTGATAGACCTGTCTCTTACCTTCATTTTCCCACTCCCACCTTATATTACAACCCTATGACGAGTAAAAGGAGTTCAGAAAAAAAGATACAATAAACTTTTAACATTAATACATAGAGATTTATAATTCTCTTTTACTTATTTATTTATTGTCTAATCCCTTGAGAAGCTTTGGGCTTGTATCTTTGTCAATTTTCTCACGAAGTCTGAAAACATAAAACTATTTTTGGAGGACAATAAAATAAAATTCTCTGAAAACATAAAATTATTTTTGGAGAACAATAAAATAAAATTCTCTGAAATTGACTATTTTCATAAATGAAAATATAAAACTATTTTTGGAGAACAATAAAATAAAATTCTCTGAAATTGACTATTTTCATAAATGAAAATATAAAACTATTTTTGGAGAACAATAAAATAAAATTCTCTGAAATTGACTGTTCTCATAAAGTTCAACAGACTTTTTGTATAAATTTTTTATTTTCAGTATTCAGAAGAAAAAAAAATTGTTTCCAAACATACAGGATATTGAATTCTCCCTGACCCACAAGAATCCAAAAATCATGAGTTGAAGGAAAATTTATGAGAACCCACACCAAGGTTATTTTTTCTGGTCAAAATTGAATTGAACACTGTATTTGCCCCTCTTAACACCATACATTTTATTTGCTTTCTCATTAGGTCTCTTTTCACCCAACCAATACAAATTTAAAATTAACAATAAAAAAAGAACACTAGTAGTCATTTTTGGGTTAAAGTGACTTAAATACCCATAACATAAAAATTATCCTTCATGAGTAATTTGTACCAAAAATCCTTGAGTTTCAAATTTTAATCAAATAACCCATCGGATTCAAAAAGTCCCTAAAAATTTCATATATGTTTTCAAAAAGTCCCGAACATATATATAAATTTCGGAAAAAAATATATAAAATTCGGGAAAAAATATAAAATTCAGGGAAAAATATAAAATTCGAAAAACATATATAAATTTCAAAAAATTATATAAAATTCGAAAAAAAAATATAATTTCAAAAAATATATATAAATTTCAAAAACATATATAAAATTTGGAAAAAAAAAATATAATTTGAAAACAAATTCGAAAAAAATATAAAATTCGAAAAAGATATATAAATTTCAAAAAACATATATAAATTTAAAAATATATATAAAATTCGGAAAAAAATATATTTCCAAGGCAATATCACGTAAGGGGCTACGTTTCACGCCGCCAATAACATAAATGAAGGAATCCAAGGCAACATAGGCAGATCGATACTTGTAATGCATGTCATCAACTTCGTCAAAAACTGGAGTCAGAATTTCCATTGATGAAATGTCCTCCAACTTCTTGATTACGTACCAGTGGCATAAGTAGTCTCTTTTTTTGGCGCGAATGTATATGTGTGCATCATCCTTATCATCACTGATTTCCTTTTTTTCTTCTTCTTCTTCTTCTCTATGAGGATTCCCCGAAGGTGGTGCCGCCGTTTCGTCTGAGGTGGCCATCATCCGAGATGAATCGTTTTCGTGGGAGTCCGATCGGTGCTCGACTGTGGTAACAGTCTCTTGATCGGCGTTTCGGCGTTGGAGGGCGAGGTTGATTTCGTCGGCAACGGCGGCGGAGAGGGGTTGCCGGATCTTCTCGAACTCGTTGATGGCAGCGATGACGGAGGGTTTGGAGCGGAGGACTTCTTCTTGTTCCTTGTTTAGGGTTTTGCCTAAGGTTTGTGCCTCTTCCATCTGGAGAATGCGCTTCTGCTTCTTGCGGAGCGCGCGAAGGCGCTTGTTGACGAGGCTGAGGACGGGGCCGTCGGAGAGGTCGGAGGACGATGTTGACGCCATTGGAAGGGTGTATCTGGGGGCGGAGAGGGTGGGTTGTGCCACGGTGATGGTGGCGAGGGTTTTGGGAGGTTTTGCGGAGTTAGGAACGTGTGTGTATGAGGGTTTTTGGAGGTTTTGCGGAGTTAGGAGTGTTTAAATAAACGGCGAATGGATGATATTTGGGCCTGGCCGAAGTGATAAAGCCCGAATTGAGATTGTTTCAGTTTGTTAACTGGACTCCTTGAGCTTGGGACCCGGATCGTCTACCATGAATTGCTGCTGCAATTCATGAAACGACAGCGTTTTTAGTGGTTATTTTTATTTCAAAGTCAAAGCGATTAAACTTTAGCCACGACTGAATACTCAATCCAAAGCCATCAAGCCAGTATTTGTAACAGTAGTGGCTCCTTCACGTGCCCAATCAGCCTTGTTTGGTAGGTTGTCTGGTTCCACCTGGTCTAGTCTTTTTTTTTTTATATTTTCAGAGACCAGACCATGTTTGTTTGGACTTCGTCTCAAAATTTGGAATCAGACCAAATTTAACCAGAGGGGGTGTTTTTGGAACCAAATTTTTTGATGGCTCAACCTGGTCCGGTCTGGTCTTATTAATAAAATATATTTATAAATAATTAAAAATGAATAAATAATAATAATAAATTCAATAAAATATATTTTAAAAATAAAATTTAAATAATAAATAAAATGAATTAAATAATACCTAATAATAATAAATAAATGAATAAATAATAAAATATATTTATAAATAATTAAAAATGAATAATTAATAATATAAATAATAAATTGAATAAAACATATTTAAAAATAAATAATAAATAATAAACAAATAGAATTAAATAATAATAATAATAAATAAATATAATAATAAAAATGGACAAAATTATAAATTAATAAAATGTAATTGTAAATAATTAAAAATGAATAAATAATAATAATAAATTAATAAAATAAATAATCAATTACATAAAACATATTTAAAAATATAATAATAATAATAAAAAATAAATAAATAAATAAAATAATAATAAATAATAAATAGATATAATAATAAATAATAAGTAAATATAATAATAAATAAATACTTCATAATAATAACAAAAAATGAGTATAATAATAATAAATAAATATTAAATTAATAAAATATATATTTAAATAATTAAAAAGAATAAATAATTTATAGATAAAATGAATTAAATAATGAAATAATAATAAATAAATAGAATATATTTATAAATTAATATATAAATGATTAAATAATAATATAAATAATATAATTAATAAAATATATTATAAAGTGAAGAAATAAATAATACATAAATAAATATTATAATAAATAAGAAATAAATAGTAAGACCAGACTGCTTACCAAACAGACTTTTAAGTTCAGGATCCAAATAAGATTAGACCAGACCAGACCAGACAGACCGCCTACCAAACATGGCCTAAACTTCTCTTCTTGCAACTTATGTACCTTATTTACTTTTAATTATTATAATTCATCTGTAACATTCAGAGTCTCTTGTAAAATAAGTAAAAATTAATATCAAATAAAAATATAGGTTAAATAACCAAAGTAATCGATCGATTAATAAAAATGAATAAATAGAATAAAATAATATAACTAACTAAATATAATAATATAAAGTAAAAATAAATAAAAATGAATTCATTGATAATAAATAAATAAATCAAATAAATAAGTAATAAATCAAAAATCAAAAATAAATAATATAATAAATGAATAGAATAAATAATATGAACCGATAAATAAAATATTAAATAAATATAATGATATAAACTAATAATAGATAAAAATGAATTCCTTGACAATAAATAAATAATATGAAATGAAATAAATAAATAATAATAATCATCATCATAAATGAATAAAATAATATGAATAAATAATTAATAAATATATAAATAAATAAATAAGTTAGTAAAATTAATAACTAATAAATGGATTAATAAAAAAATATCAAAGTTAATAAAAAATCAAATGATAAATTAATAATATTAAGAAATGAATAGAATAACATGAATAAATGAATAATTAATTGATAAATAAATAAAATAAGATTATCCACAAAATTTAAAATTGTTGAAATGTTTAAATTACTGCTTATAGTACCATGTGCATTGCATCTTGTACAAACCATGTTGCTATAATATAAATGTTACTATTTCAGTCGACTAAAAAAACGTAATAGCCAACTAATTTACATTTACAATTTATGTTGTACAAGTAAAACTCTATATTACCTTTAATAGTGTTATATGCTACGTCTTTAATAAATTATGTTATTTTCTATAAAAAAAAAAAAAAAAATGTGCTACCTCATGTATAACAACCTAAAATTTAAAATACGAATTATGATACTATAGACAACAAAATTTGTTCTGCGAGTAAATAATCTTAGTGTTATATGAATTATGGTACAATAACAACCTAATATCTAAAATATGAATTATTCTATTTTTAATAAAAAAAAATATTGTATGCTTTATTGTTGTAAATTTTTATTATACTTTTAGGTGTAAATTTGCCAAAAAAAAACTCAAATTCCTAGGTGTAGTTAATGTGCTGCAGTTGATGTTATAAATATTGCATATGGTACAACAACTATTTTTAATTTTTTTTTTTTTTTTGACACTACATTTTATATAGTATCTATTTATTTTATAATTTATTTATCATCTTTGTTTAATTTTTAATTTATTTATAGGATTAATTTATTAATTTTTAGTAATTAGTAATTCATTTTATAGTCTATTGCTACCACTAGTAATAATAGGGCCGCTTTTTCTAGTAAATGTGTCGTAATTGGTAGGAAACTTGCTTTCGGTTGATAATTATTAATTAATTTGTTTTAAATTTTAACTTAACTATGTAATATGACTTCACAAAATGCACCTTACCAATTGGGATTCAACTCCATTCAATTTCAAAAAAAATTAAATTAAATAATTGAATTGCTGCAGTTTGTAGTATATTTGTTGCATTTGGTACTATTAATATTGCATTCAGTACAAAATGTGCTACGATAATTAATTAAATTTATTTTTTAGTTGGTCTAGAGTATTGAGAGGGTTACCCTATCTTATTTCTTGTTGTTTGTTCATTTTAGTACTATAACAACCTAATATGAATTATACTCCGAGTAAATAACCTTAGTGTTATATGAATTATGGTACTATAGCAACCTAATATCTAAAATATGAATTATGCTATTTTTTTAAAAAAGTGTGTATGCTCTGTGGTTGTAAATTTTTATTATGCTTTTAGGTGTGATGAGATATTGTGAATGGTAATAGTATTGCATGCTTTTATTTCAAATGGATTAATTTGTATTTGTATTTGTATTTGTAAAATATTTTGTGCACTAGTGGTGTGGTTAATTTTAATTTATATTTATAAAATATTGTACGATGGAGTGTTTTCTTTTCTTGTAAGCCGTTGGATATGGAGAGATGGGATGGTATGTGAAAATATAGTTTTTGAAAATAAATATAATATAATTTTTAACAAAATATATATACTTTAAAATATATTTTTTATATAAAAAAATATACATTTAGAACAAATTATGTTTAAATTATATTACGATTAACCAATCATATTCATGCTATTGTCATTAGTACTTTGAGAATAATATATGTATGTTGTTTTTTGGTATATTTGTATAATTGTATAGCGTTATATGCTACCGTTAATGGTAAGTTTGTTGTAGTTAGTACCAAGCTTGTGAACATCTTATAATCATTAATTTATTTATTTAAAATCTTAACTTAATTACATAACATGACTTCCCAAGAATATATTTACCTCGTGTGGTTCAAATACATCCAATTTTAAGAAAATTAAAATAATTGAATTGCTGCTTTTAGTAGTACATTTGCTGCATTTGGTACTAGTAATACTACATTTAGTACAAAATGTGTTACAACATTTGAAAAAGTTTGTTTTCTAGTAGATTTATGATATTGAGATGGTTACACTATCTTATCTTCAATCTTTTATTTTCTTCGTTTTTGACTTTTACATTTTTTAAAATTTTATATTTATAGTATTTTATTTTATGGACACATTTTTAATGCTATATGGATATATATTTCAATAAATTGGCCAAAAAACTCAAATTCCTAGGGTACTTTTGTTTAATAGTTAATGTGCTGGAATTGATATTATAAATATTGCATATGCTACAACAACAATTTTTAATTATTTATTTTATTTTTTTGACACTACATTTTATATAGTATCTATTTATTTTATTTTTTATATTTGTTTAATTTTTAATTTATTTATAGGATTACTTTGTTTGATTTTAGTAATTGGTAATTCATTTTATAGTCTTTTGCTGCCATTAATAATAATAGTGTTGCTTTTTTTTAGTAAATGTGATGCAGTTGGTTAGAAACTTGCTAACAACTGATAATTATTAATTAAATTATTTTAAATTTTAACTTAACTACATAATATGACTTGACAAGATGCACCTTACCATTTGGGGTTAAACTTCATTCAATTTATTTCTTTTAGAAAAAGAAATATTTGAATTACAGCAATTAGTAGTAAATTTTTTGTATTTGGTACTATTAATGCTGCATTTAGTACAAAATATGTTACGACAATCAATTAAATTTAGTTTTTAGTTGGTTTAGGGTATTGAGAGGGTTACCCTATCTTATCTCTAAATTTGTAGTTTGTTCATTTAAGACTTTTACAATTTTTTTATATTTATATTTATAATATTTTATTTTATAGACACCTTTGTAATGCTATTTGGACAATAAATTTACAATTAAGTGAAATTATACATATACATATATAAATAATACATTGAGATGCAAACATTAAAAAAAATGCACTTATAATAATTATGTGTATCAAGAAAATTTACTTATATTTAATTTATAAAATTATTCTTAAAATAATATTTTTGAAGCTAATAAATAATATTAGAAGTAAAAACGATCCAAACATGTTATGATGTTGATTATTATGGTAAATGATGTGCTTTTAGATATGAGTAGATAAGTCTAATATATAAAATAAAAAGAGAGACAAAAACTGTTTTGAGAAGCCAGTACCCCTAACTTTTTTAAAACGTTATTCCAAAGCCCAGAAATTCTTCTAATTTTTTTGTCAAACACCGTTTAAAACCGTTTTTCCCTCCAGGAAGCCAAAAATACCGTTTGAAAAGCCAATCTAAACAGGATAGTATTACACGAAATGGGGCATTGTCTTCTTTTTATTTATTTTTTTCTTTTTTTCCGGTGATCAGCAATATGTGGTTTAATTTAATTTTTTTAAAAGATATCGAAGTAGACTACCACAAACAAAATTGTTATAAAATAACTTCTATCAAAATTACAATTGATAAAAGATATCAAGTGATTTCAAGTTTGTATAAGAAATAAAAAATAAATTAATTAAGAACATATCATAGATCACATTCAAATTGCAAACATAAACATTATTGCGAAACTCTGCATCTGTAATCAATCATGTGAAACATATTATCAGTATTCTATAAATACTAATCTGACTTTTATATTTTGAATGTATAAATATTAATATTAATACATTTGAAAAAATAATAATAATAAAAAAAACTAGAATTCTTCTTTCAAAGGTGGATCACACAACTCCTTCCATCTTCAATTCAACTATCACTTAGATTTGACAACACTTGCATCAAACAAATGAAATTTTAACATAAAAATGGTAGAAATTTTTATGAGAATTTAAAAAGTACATAGGAAATGAAAATTATAATAAAGAAAATTAAATTGGTCCCCAGTCGACTACAATAAATATTAGTCTTCTGTTTAATCTACTTACAATAAATATTAGTCTTCTGAAAATGAAATTAGAAGACTTACAATAAATATTTAGGGTGCGTTTGAAAACGAGTGTTTTCGTTTTTTATCTCTTGAGAAGAAAAATTTTTCTTGTACTTGTCTTAAGGGTAATCCGGAAACAAAAATATGTTTGGTTGAAAATTTTGTCTAAAAAATTTTCGGGAACAAAAAAAAAAAAAAATTTTGGAGGTTAGGGTTTGGAGGTTGAAGATGATGGTTAGGGAATTTGCAACACTTAAAATTTTTTTTGACTGAGAACAAATAGTGCCGAAAACAAAAAAAAATATCATTTTGGTGTTTTCAAAATTTGAACTAAGGGTGAGAAAATATTTTTTTACTGTTCATGAAAACAAAAACCATCAAAGGCTTCCAAACGCGTTTTTGTTCCCGTAAACAGTGGAAAAAACAAGAACAAAAACGGAAACATCCCTATCCAAATGCACACTTGGTCTTCTAAAAATGAATTCAGAAGACTTACACTGAGTATTAGTATTTTCAAAAAGGTTTTAAAGTAATAAAAAATTTTAAATAAGAACTCAAATTATGACTTAAAGTTCTTTACAACCTGAAAAAAAAAAATGTTTTGGTAATATTTTTCACTTATTTTACAACAGAGTCCGAATATTATCTAATTGGGTGGATGTTGAGATGAATGGAAATTTGGGAGCTTTCCAAACACATGAAGTACATAAGATCTACAGAAATATCGAGTTTCAAGTAAAATATTTTTTAAAACGCTCTACCAAGGTTCATAAGATCTTCTAAAAAATGTGTCAAATATCGTTCAAAATAATTTTTCTTTCCCGAAAGACAAAAAAAGTTTTTTAAAGCCAATTCAAATTGGGCCTAAGGCCCTGTTTGGTTCGCGGTCCGGTCCCATGTGGTCCGGTCTCATAATGGCTTTTTTGGGACCGGACACTGTTTGGCAATACGGTTCCAAAACAACAAGGACCACTTGGGACCAAAATGGGTAATTTGAGACAATAAAAAATGATGGTCTCAAGTGGTCTTATATACAATTGTCTTAACACATGGGACCATAAAATTTGAAAAATATATATAAAATTAAAAAAATATATAATTTGAAAATAACATATAAAATTAAAAAATTAATATAAAAAATTTGAAATAATGTATAAATTTTGAAATATATATATAAAATTCAAAATTAATATATAAAATGCAAAAAATATATTTAAAATTTGGGAAAATAAAAAAATTCCAAAATAATAGAAAAAATAAAAAATATTGTATAAAATTCGAAAATAATATATAAAATTTGAAAAATAATATAATTTTTTAAAAATAATGTATTAAATTCGAAACAAATATATAAAAATCAAAATTAATATATAAAATTTTAAATATATATATATAATTTAAAAAATAATATATAAGTTTTGAAAAATAATATAAAAATTTGAAATAATGTATAAAATTTGAAAAAAATATAAAATTCAAAAATAATATACAAAATTAGATATATATATATATTTGAGAAAATATAAAAAATTTGAAAATAATATAAAAAATCAAAAATAATATGTAAAATTCAAAAAATAATATAAAAATTTGAAATAATTTATAAAATTTGAAAAATATATTATTTTTGAATTTCTTATATTATTTTCAAATTTTTTTATATTTTTTAAAATTTTATATATTTTCATACTTAATATATTTTTTGAATTTTATATATTATTTTTTGTATTATTTTCTAAACATAAGACCAAACAGCTTGAATAAGAGCATAAGACCAAACAATTTTACCAAATTGACTTTCAGAACACCACCCAGATAAGACCGGACCAGACCGGACCAAATAAGACCAGACCAGACCAGATAAAACCAGACCGGACCGCCTACCAAACGGGCCCTAAGTGTAAAGATAGTTTAAGAGATATGTACTCGGCAGATAGATATAGATATGTATATTCATTGACACACACTTGAAACCTTAGTGGAGCGGGTCAAGCTCATGGATCGTCTGCGATTATTGCTGTTGCAATAATCGCAAACGCTGCCGTTTTGAGGTCACAAATTTAACTCCTTTAGTTTTAGCCACGGCTAACAGCCGGCCTACAAGCTACTAAGCCCAAATTTTTCTTTGTTGCTCTGAGTCTTCCAATAGTAACCGGCTCACTTTTTATCTTCTCTTTGTAAACCCTAAAAGTCCAAAATATCTCATCCTCTCTTCTCTCTCTAAAAACCCTAGGAATCCAAACTTTCAGAGAACCCACCTTTTTGTCAAAACCTCATCTTTTTGGCAATCCATTTCTCTTTTCCCTTTGTTTGGAATACCCACAATTCACTGCAAGAAAATTGTTTAATTGCGACCCTTCTTTTTTCCTAATTTTTTTTGTCACTAATGGTAGGTTTTTTCGACCCATAAAAGAGGGTGTCGATAATAGGTCTGTAATTGCGACACCACCATTTTCGTTTTCTCTCTAAAACTTCGGAACAATACTCTCTCAAACCAAACAATGTTTCATCTCTCCTCCCTTGCATTCTCTTTAAAGTTGAAGCATCTGTACACGGTAAGCATCTCGATTTGTGCTTTGATTGCGATTGATACACACACGCATATATATATATATATATAGTTAAATGTATAGATTTATGTATAAATGACAGATTTTGTGTATTATAGATGTAAAATATATCTGCTCACTATGTCTGCTCTTATAGTAATAGAAATTGATTTATTTTTTTTAGTTATTTGTTACTATTATAATTTACTATAGGACATTTGAGCTTTTATCCTTTTATTTTATTTAAAATTTGTGGGGAAAAAAATGAAAGAAAATGTTCAATTTAGAAGCTTGAGTAGTAAATTAAATGGGTTGTCTTATAAAATTTATTTTATTCATTTTGCAAGTGACTAGGCATTATTACATTTAGTGGTTTATTTAATTTCATATTCTTTTTGTAGTTAGAATTCAATTGAAAGGAAGTGGGGTTGTGGATCTCCATATAGTTGGGTTTTAAATATAGGAGCATGGGAAAATAAATTGGCTTTTGTGCTTGGTAGGCAATATTCTTACTTAGAAGTGAAGTGAACTTGTTATACCTGTGATATTAGGGATTTCGGTGAACATATGGGGTTAATTGCATGAATTGTAATAATATACAGTTTCAGTTGGAATTGGGATGAATTGAATTATTCCATGTTTAATTGGTTCAATTTGAATGTTTTGTGACATATTTGACGTATTTTGATACATTGACAGGTTTTTATCACTTCCAAGAGTCAATACTTTAGGGGACATGTCGACGAAATTTTTATTAAATGCAATTATAAATAAACTGATTTTTCCAGTAATTGAAAGGAATAAATTGTAATTTTCTATGGTTCAAGGATGGTGATGATGCATGATAATTGTTGTTCTAAGAAGAGGTGACTAGAATTGGGTGATTAAATTGTAATTTTATTTACCTTAGTTATATTCTTTGATGCAGTTGGGTGATTAAATTGTAATGGCAACCATTTACTAAAGCTAGTAATCGAATTTTTCTACGGAATTGAAGTCCACTTGAATTCCGTGTTTTATATTAATTTCGATGTGGGTGGTTGTGTCAAATGGTATTGAAGTGTGGACATTGTATTGATTGAGTTGTGTAATAATGAATTCAGTTTTTTCATTCCTATTGTATTATTTCTTTGTAATTGAATTTCATTACATAAACTTACATTTTTTCTAAAGATGTATGTTAGTATGGTTAAGTCATTTCATCATTCAGGTGCATGTCTCATGTCAAATAGTGCTTTATTGAAGTAAGTTTGCAGTTTTGAAACATAATTAGCCAACTGATAGACATAACAGTGGACTGATACCATATATCAGTCGACTGATTCAACACAAATTGGAGAAAAAAAATCAATCGATTGATAAACCTTTCCTGATTGGTAACAAAATAATTTTTAAAAAAATTCCCTAATATTATATTTTTACATACACGTTGAAATATTACCTGTATGAAAAGGTCAAGTTGATTTGATCAGGTAGGAAGAAAGGATAATTGAACAATTTATTGATGTAATAAAATTAATTAATTTAAAATGAAGTGTAAAATAAATGAAAAATAATTTAAAACAGTTTTGAAAAAAATATATATTAGTTTGACTATTATAATTTAACAGTCCCAATAAAATATTTTGTTGTATGAACGACATTAGCTTTTTTACCTAAGGCAACATTTTTAGCACCAAAGGCAGCAGTATTATTACTAAAGATACTGCGAAGTTGAGTTTTTTGGAAATTTTATTGAAATACATGTCCAAATAACATTAAAAATGTGTCCAAACAACAAGTTTAGAGATAAGTTAGGATAACCCTATTAATACCCTAAACTAACTATAAAACAAGCTTATTAAAATGTAGGAGCGTATTTTCTACTAAAATGTAGCAACATTAATACTAGAAGCGACAAATAGATTATTTCAAAAAATTTAAAATATGATGTATTATAATAAATAAATTCTAAAAATGAATTATTAATTATTTATACTGTATATATTTATTTTATTTATTTATAATTTATATTTCATTTATTATATATATTTTAATTAATAATTAGTTTTTAGGATTCCTTAATTTATAATTACTAATTATAAATTAATTTTTAGTAGTATTAGATTAATTTAAATCATTATTAATTCATTTAAAATTTAAGGGATATGTTATCGTGGATTATTCTTTTCTTCCCGCCCAATCAAGGCAACTTGAACTTTAAAACTCTATTTCCTACTCAAACACATGACACATAGATGTTTGTTTGCCCTATTACAAAATGTGTTATTTTTTGTAGTATATTTGCTTCCGTTAGTATGTGCTTGTTTGGTAGACGGTGTGGAGTTGGTTTTTGGTTTTGGTTTGGTTGGAGTTGGGTTGGAGTTGGAGTGGTTGGAGTTGGTGTGGTTTTATTTTGGTTCCAAACCATGTTTGGTGCATATGGTTTTGGTGTGAGAAAAAGTGATGTTGAAAAACCAAACCATGTTTAGTAGAGTTGGTATAGGTTGAAATTCTGAATATTAATGTATTAATAAATATTAATATTAATAAATGTTAATATTAATATATTAAAATATATTAATATATAAGTTTCACATTTTATTTATTAATAAATATTAATATATATTAATTTTATTTATTAATAAATATTAATATTAATATATTAATATATGGGTTTCACATTTTATTTATTAATATATATTAAAATATATTAATATATGGGTTTCACATTTTATTTATTAATAAATATTAATATTAATATATTAAAATATATTAATATTATAATATATTAATATTAATATTTTTTAATATATTAATATTATAATATATTAATATATTTAATTTTTCGAAATATTTAATTTTTCATAAATATTTAATTTTTTAAAATATTTAATTTTTTGAAATTTATTAATATAAAAAATGAATTTGCTACAGTGTTGGTACCAAAACCAAAACCATGAACCATAAAAAATGATGGTTCCAAATTTTGGCTCATTCCTTCATAAAAGTTGCACCATGGAATTGCTACAATATCTACTCCAAATTTCCACACCATTTGCCAAACATGGAGTGGAGCAAAATTTTCAAACCAAACCCAAAATTTTGGCTCCACTCCATGTTGCCAAACATGCACTTAATGTTGTTGCCCTTGGTACCAAATTTGAGAACACCTTATAATTACTAATTTATTTGGTTAAAATTTTAACTTAATTACATAATATGACTTCCCAATAATATCTTTACTAATTGAGATTCATTTACATCTAATTTTTTTAAAAAAATAAAATTATCTATTTGCTGCCTCTAGTAGTAAACTTGCTGCATTTGGGAATATTGATGTTTCCTTTGGTAGAAAATATGCTGCAACATTTTGAATGAGTTCGTTTTCTAGTTAGTTTAGGGTATTGAGACGATTAGCCTAACTTATCTTCAAACTTGTGGTTTCTTCAATTGTAACTTTTATAATTTTTTAAAATATTTATTCGTAATTTCTTATTTTATGAACACATTTTTAATGTTATTTGGTTATGTAATTCAACACATTTGTTATAAAAAAAAACAAAAAAAAAAAACCAAATTTATAAGGTACTTTCTTTAATAAAAATTGTGATGCATTTGGTACTAAAACTGCTGCATATGGTACCAAAACTACTGCTGTTCACACCAAAGAAACTAGCAGTTGACTGTTAACCTCCACTAGTAGACTGATTTTTTTTTTCTTTTGAAAACAGTTTTAAAATATTTTTTTAATATTAATTTGACAATGTGTTTTATATTTTAGGTATTTATTTTATTTATTATATTGACAATACTTTGAATTGTAGATTTTCTGAATTTCACTTAACTGGATTGAAAATTTACTTAATTTCACTTAATTGAACCCAATTTCACTTAATTAAACTCAATTTCACTCAATTGAATTGGGAATTCACTCAATTTCACTTATATGAATGGGGATTTACTCAATTTGACTTAATTTAAATTGTGGATTTACTCAATTTGACATAATTGAACCCAATTTCAATTATTTGAATTGGGAATTTGCTAAATTTCACTTAATTAGACTCAATTTCACTCAATTGAATTTGGAATTTACTTAATTTCACTTATAATAGTTGGGAATTCACTCAATTTCACTTAGTTAAACTCAATTTGATTTAATTTAAATTGAGGATTTACTCGATTTAACTTAATTGAACCCAATTTCAATACTTTGAATTAGAGATTTTCTCAATTTTACTTAATTGAACTCAATTTCACTTAATTGAAGTGTGAATTTTCTCAATTTCACTTAATTGCTAGTAAGAGAGGGTAACCCACTCAATAGAGTCAATACCCTAAACCATCCATTTCCCAAATACTAATTTATAATTACTAATAATAAATAATCAAATCCCAAATTCACATATTCTTCATTAACTAATAAAAATAATAAATTTCAAAGGATTCAAATTAAAAACAAATATAAAATATTTATTCTTTTTGAAATCTCCAAATATATCAGTCGGTTAATACATTCCACCAGTTGACCGGTAGCAATTTAGGATAAGAATTGCAGCATTTTTTCTTCTAGATCCAACATTGTATGAAAGACCCGTAGCAATATTTTAACCAAGTAAAAGTAAATCATGATTTATAGATTTTTAACCAAATGAATTGGAGGTTTTTTTAATTTCACTTAATTGAACTCAATTTCACTCAATTTAACTTAATTGGACCTAATTTTATTAGTAATTATTACTTAGTATTTAGTAATTATTAATTTATTTTATTATTTGAAATCGTATTTTTGTTATTTTACTTCTTTGTAATTTGTGACTTATTTATTGTATATTAGTTATTTAATAAATTAAATTTGGAATTTTATTTTTTACTATTAGTAATTACAAATTAATTTTTAGTACTTAATAAATAAATTTAAATATTGAATTATTTATTTTACTATGATATTCTGGAGTTCTCTATTCTTCCCGCCCAATCACATCATATAGTATGTGTTTGACTTCCCGATGTTTTAATATTTATATTTGGGCAAAAGGTGCTAAACACCCCTATGGTTACAAAAGTGTGTGGAAAAATCCCTCTCATGATTTCTAAATACCCCTATACTTTGCAAAGAGTGCAAATAACCCCCTCCAATAAAAAACTAATAGTCACTACAAGAACTTTAGATATATATTAATCATATTCAACAATAAAAAAAAACTGCAACAAACCTATTACGAACGACATCAAAAATAATACAGTCAGCAGCATTGTTATTACTATTTGCAGCAAAACTCTATGTGTTATGTGATTGGCGGGAAGTGGAGTTTTTAAAATTCAAGTTCATGTGATTGGGAGGGAAGGAAGAAATATCAAAAATTCATATTGATTTGCTTAGGCGGGAAGAAAAGGATAATTGAATAAAAAATTCATTTAATAAAAATAAATTAATAATTATTTAAATTGATTTAATAATTACTAAGAAATTAATTAATAATTATTAAAAATAAAATAAATCCGGAAATAAAATTAATAATTAATAATTATTTAAATTGATTTAATAATTATGGAAATATTTTTAATAGTATTTGGATATTTATTAAAATTATTTATAATTCATTATTAATTAAATATAATTATAATACATTATAAATTAAATAATAAATATTTTAAATATTAAATTAAGTGAAATTGAGTAAATCCCTAATTCAATTGAGTTTAATTAAGTGAAATTGAGAAAATTCCCAATTCAAAGTATTGAAATTGGGTTCAATTAAGTGAAATCGAGAAAATCCCCAATTCAATTAAATGAAATCGAGAAAATCCCAAATTTAATTGAGTGGAATTGAAAAAATCCCTAATTCAAAGCATTGAAATTGGGTTCAATTAAGTAAAATCGAGAAAATTCTGAAATCAATTAAGTGAAATTGAGTAAATCCCCAATTCAATTGAGTTCAATTAAGTGAAATTTAGAAATCCCAATTCAATTGAGAAAATCTCTAATTCAAAGTATTGAAATTGGGTTCAATTAAGTCAAATTGTGTTCAATTAAGTGAAATGGAGAAAATCCCCAATTCAATTAAGTGAAATTGAGAAAATCCCTAATTCAATTGAGTTAATTTGAGAAAATCCCAATTCAAAGTATTGAAATTGGGTTCAATTATATTAAATCGAGTAAATTCCCAATTTAAATTAAGTCAAATTGAGTTTAATTAAGTTAAATTGAGAAAATTCCAATTCAAAGAATTGAAATTGGGTTCAATTAAGTTTGAATCCCCAATTTAAATTAAGTCAAATTGAATTTAATTAAGTTAAATCGAGTAAATCCCCACTTCGTAATTTCGTAGTATACTTTTCTTTAATAATAATTGTGCTGCCTTTGATGCTAAAAATGCTGCCTTTGGTACAAAAACTGTTGCCGTTCATATCCCAAAATATTTTGGTCGACTGTTGAATTATAACATATATATATTTTTTCAAAACTATTTTAAATTGTTTTTTTTCATTTATTTTACACTTTATTTAAATTAATTTATTTTACTAAATCAATATATTATTCAATTCTCCTTTCTTCCCACCTAATCAAATCAACTTGAATTTTTCATACAGTTTTTATATTATGTATCATGTTTTGAAGTTATGAAATCTAATTATCCTCATGCCTTTTAGTCGACTAATATATTATGTTTCAACATGTGTATTGTAAAAGCATAATGTTAGGGAGTTTTTTTTTTTTAAGTTTTAGTTAACAATCAGGAAAGGTTTATGAGTCGAGTTTTTTTACTTTTGTTGAATCAATTGACTGATATATGGCATCAGTCCACTGATATGTCTATCAATCAATTGATTTAGGTTTCAAAACTGCAAACTTACTTCAATAAACCACTATTTGACATGTGACATGCAACTAAATGAAGAAATGAATTTTTAAACATACATCTTTAGAGAAAATATAAGTTTTTGTCATGAAATTCAATTACGAAGAAATAATTTCAAACATACAGTACTTTTTCATAGGGGTATTGAATAGTTACAGGTAAACGATTCGCATGGGCTAAGGTAATCATGAAATTTTGACCAATGTATCTTGCAGCTCGTATTATTTGTTGACCATAATTCATGAATCCAGTTACCATAGGGAACACATCGTGAATGTCTATAAAAAAATTTACACTTGTTTCTTTCTCTTGTTTGAGACAGGTCGTGAATATAATATTTTTTTATAATGACATAAGTTGGGAAGAAGTTGTTAATAATAAATTACCTAGAGAAATAGGTAAAAGAAAATTTCATCCAAGATTCAATAGTTAGTCCATTCTCAGCCTCGGTAAAGTCTATCTTGTTGTGATAGAAATGAACAAGAATAGATAAGTTTTAGCCAATGAAATAAAGATACTAATTATTGTTCCAAAGACTATACCCACTTTATTTATTTCAAAAAGCTTAGGAACGATTTGCTCAATTTCACTCAATTGAATTTGGAATTTACTTAAATTCACTTATATGAATTGGGGATTCACACAATTTCACTTAGTTAAACTCAATTTGACTTAATTTAAATTGAGAATTTACTCGATTTAACTTAATTGAACCCAATTTCAATACTTTGAATTAGGAATTTTCTCAATTTTACTTAATTGAACTCAATTTCACTTAATTAAAGTGAGAATTTTTTCAATTTCACTTAATTGAATCCAAATTCACTTAATTGCTAGTAAGAGAGTGTAACCCACTCAATAGAGAGAAACTAATAGTCACTACAAAAACTTTAAATAGAGAGAAACTAATAGTCACTACAGAAACTAAGTCGACTACTTTGTTATTCCACCTGGTACTTTGTCTATTCTACCTATATTTTTGCAATAGAAACTAATAGTCACTACAAAAACTTTAAATATATATTAATCATATTCAATAATGAAAAAATGCTTAAAAATTCAATACAAATACAAAAATATTCAAAGAACTTTAGATGTATATTAATCATATTCAGGAATGATCACGTGAATACATACCACCGTATGACATGAAAAAATCATGACATTTCTTCGAGAGAGATTGAACTTCTTCATAATAGAATAATTGTCGCAACATCTAAATTGGAACAAATAAAAACTACAAAAGAAAAAACAGAACTAACAAAATCTTCAACATTGTAGGAGCGGGTACCATTGGAATAGAGAGAAACAAGTAAAGACTTCTTTATCATTTCTTCCTGAAATACAAATAAAGATTTATTAGGGACAACAAAGTTTAGAGAAACGTATTTGAATTTAGTGCAAGTAGAGAACAAAAAAAATTAATTTATAAGTCCGCACTTATGACAATAAAATTGTATGAACGTACAAATCTACCATCATTCATCATACAAGTAAACGACATGCATATATATAATAAAAATCTACCATCTTCTACTAGAATTAGCCTCGGATTTCTGTAGATAAACAGATCAAACGAAACAAAAATGAAAATTCGAATATAGCTAAAAATATCGCTCGTTATTGAGAAAACAATTTGTAGAATCGAAGTTCCAAACCCCCTTGCAAGTGTTACAGACCTATATATACAAGTCTATACCCCGATCATATGTCAAGAAGAATAGATAATTGAACGATTAGCACAAACCCATATGATTTACTAAGTTGCTTATCTAGGGATGTCTTATTCATTACTTCTTTTATCCCCCGCCGTCTAACTTTTTCCCTATAAACTGAAAACTTATTAGCACTGAGATTATCAATCCCACATCATTCACAATATTTTTCAGTATATATCTGCACTTAAATTTAAGCTTAAAATTTTCATTACTTAGTATTTAGTTCATCAACTGGTTCAAGCCTGAGCTAGGTGCCAACACTCCACATAGTTTTCTAAAAAATTTACTAGAACCAAATGCCTAAATTAGGATCTTGAAAATCTAGATTCTATGCCTAGGTTTCAAATTTCTACTTATTCACCGTTCAGCCCATATGTAACTATTGAAGACTCCACTATTGCAATTAAAGAGGTGTATTCGCGAATAATATCTATATCCTTTCAGAACACACAGATACATATACAAAATAGATGTGCAAATGTACCTGAACTAATTTATAACCTCACAAAAGCAAAACGCAGATACAACTAGTAAGAAAAATAAGAAACAAAAAAAAAAAAATTACGAGGAAATGGCAAAATGACTTAAACAAATAAGTTATACAATTCAAATTAGTTCAAATGAAAGTAAAATTTTCTTAAATTGTGGACTCATATCATATATTTGACATCTATAAACAGAAAAATGAAATACCAATAGGATACAGACCATAGGTGGCGTAACTAGATTTTACCAACTCAGAGGTAAAATCTGGGAGACGGCTTTCAAGTTTGAGGAAGGTATATGAGGGAGACTGCCCTAAACATAAGACCACCTCACACAAAACACCCTCTGTTCACTTAATTCAATCGTGTGGTTGTTCTCGATATGATGATCAGAATAAGAAGCAGAAATGGGCTAGAGCGAGTCACCATCAATCACTCTATACCATTGTGGTTGGGAGCTCCTAATTCTCAACAACAACTAGTCAGAGCCAATTATCCAAAATAAAACTTCTGCAAGGACACTGTACTTATAATTATAAACATATATAGACAAAAATATATCCATTCCCCTGTAGATTATGGATGATTTTATCCCTAATTCCACACCCTTTCTTCTTTAGCAATATTCAATTCCATTTGCTAAATCATTTCCCTTGTAATACAAAATGCACGCCTATATAGTATAATATATATACACCAAAAAATCATTTGATTCACATGACCCATCAAAATTAAACTAAATTCTAACATAATAAACAAACTGACACAACACCACAGAACAAATCCCATTTCGAAAATAAATTCTAGTATTCAATGAATGATTGTTGCAAAATTGAAAGCAAAAACAACATCAAACAAGTATATATATATATATAGAGAGATTATGAGCCTCGGGCTGAAGAGGTGGCCTGAAAGGAGTAGAGATGATGTGTTTGATCAAGTAGTTGTTTTGGGAAATTTGGATGCCACTCAATTGAGATGTAAGAAACCCTACAATCACAATCGCCCAACTCAAAACCCTAATCGTGGCTGAACTCCGAGTCCCCATCCCCACCCAAACCCTATCCACCTACCAAAACCTCTTGATTGCCCAAACCCTAGACGACATCGCCCAATTCACAGACATGGCCAACACCAAAACCCTAATTTTTCTCCCTCGGAATCGCCCACGGGTCGATCTTCTGCCTCGCGTACGACAGCAAGCGCACCGTTGCCGGACCCAACATCAAACCGGTGGGCTGGTTCAGACAGAAGATGACCATCGACGACCTAATCACCAAGCAGATGGTAGTCTCGCCGTCAAGAAAACCCTAACTATGATTTACTCATTTTCTTTGTCCTTCGAGAAGAAAGTGAGCCGGTTACTGTTTCCTATTCATGGCTTCAGTAAGTTTCAATTGGCTTCAGTCGTGGTTTCATTTAACGCCGTGCCCAAAACGACATCATTTTATATTATTGCTGCAGCAATAATAGCAGACGATCCGTACCCCCACAGCAGGGTCTCTTAAAATTTAAGACTTAAATTTCTATATTCTGAGTTCATTCATTGATAGGAATGCATAATTGGGCCCTCTTCCAAGTTCCAATTAGTGGCCCATGGCCCATTCCTTCTGGGCTTTCTACTGATAGACCTGTCTCTTAACCTTCATTTTCCCACTCCCACCTTATATTACAACCCTATGACGAGTAAAAGGAGTTCAGAAAAAAAGATACAATAAACTTTTAACATTAATACATAGAGATTTATAATTTTCTTTTACTTATTTATTTATTGTCTAATCCCTTGAGAAGCTTTGGGCTTGTATCTCTGTCAATTTTCTCACGAAGTCTGAAAACATAAAATTATTTTTGGAGAACAATCAAATAAAATTCTCTGAAAATATAAAATTATTTTTGAAGAACAATAAAATAAAATTCTCTGAAATTGACTATTTTCATAAATGAAAATATAAAACTATTTTTGGAGAACAATAAAATAAAATTCTCTGAAATTGACTGTTTTCATAAAGTTCAACAGACTTTTTGTATAAATTTTTTATTTTCAGTATTCAGAAGAAAAAAAAATTATTTCCAAACATACAGGATAATTATTGAATTCTTCCTGACCCACAAGAATCCAAAAATCACGAGTTGAAGGAAAATTTATGAGAACCCACACCAAGTTTATTTTTTCTGGTCAAAATTGAATTGAACACTGTATTTGCCCCTCTTAACACCTTACATTTTATTTGCTTTCTATTTAATTAGGTCTCTTTTCACCCAACCAATTCAAATTTAAAAATAACAATAAAAAAAATAAAAAAAGAACACTAGTAGTCATTTTTTGGTTAAAATGACTTAAATACCCATAACATAAAAATTATCCTTCATGAGTAATTTGTACCAAAAATCTTTGAGTTTCAAATTTTAATCAAATAACCCATCGGATTCAAAAAATCCCTAAAAATTTCATATATGTTTTCAAAAAGTCCCGAACATATATATAAAATTCGGAAAAAAATATAAAATTCAGGGAAAAATATAAAATTCGAAAAACATATATAAATTTCAAAAAATTATATAAAATTTGAAAAAAAAATATAAATTCAAAAAATATATATAAATTTCAAAAACATATATAAAATTTGGAAAAAAATATATATAATTCGAAAACAAATTCGAAAAAATATAAAATTCGAAAAAGATATATAAATTTCAAAAAACATATATAAATTTAAAAATATATATAAAATTCGGAAAAAAATATATAAATTCAAAAAATATATATTTTTTGATAAAAAAAAAAAATTCAAAACAAATATGTTTCTTCCTAAATGTTGTTTTGGTGTATTGTACTTTGGTTATTTTAAATGTTGTTTTGGTATATTGTATTTTGGTTACTTGTGTTTTTTATACTTTTATTTGCCTAGTATTAGCTTGCTTTTTCCCATTTTGAACTACGGAATACAAAATAATTATTTATGCAAATCTACATAATTAGCATTTTTTTAATTTATGGATGAAAAGTTGTACCAATAATGGGTTCATTGTTCTTATAACATGGAACTGATGATGCTATATAGCTTTGAAAATATTTTTTTCCTGTGCCTAGTATACTGTATTTTTCATTTTAGTATAATATTTTTGAAATATATATATTTTCAAAATTTTATATATTTTTTACGAATTTCATATGTTTTTTTCAAATTATATATATATTTTTACAAATTTTATATATATTTTTAAAATTTTATATTTATTTTCAAATTTTATAAAAAAAATTCAAAATTTAATATATATATTTTTCCGTATTTTATATAATTTTTTTAAATTTATATATGTTTTTCGAAATTTAATATATATTTTTTGAATTTTATATTTTTTTCAAAATTTATATATGTTTTCGGGAATTTTTGAAATCATATATGAAATTTTTAGGAACTTTTTGAATCTGATAGGTTATTTGATTAAAATTTGAAACTCAAGGAATTTTGGTGCAAATTATTCATAAATGATAATTTTTATATCATGAGTATTTATGTCATTTTGACCTAAAAATTGACTAATTTTGGGAGGAGAGAGGTATTTAATTAAAATCTAAAATGTTAAAAAATTTAACCAACGATATAAATTTAGTAATTAAATCGTGAAAGCTCAGGATTTTTTTTGTAAATTACCCATATATATATATATATATATATATATATATATATATATATATACACACAAACCTGCATGCACACATCACAGATTCACAGATGTGGTTAGGAATCACGATTTGTCTGGATTTGAAGACACGTGCGACAGAAGCCAATTAGTTAACCCAATTATCGAGGATGGGAAAAGTTGTGGAGTTGAATTTGTTTATTTGTGTTATAATGCATGGTAGGTGCATGTGGTATCTCACTCATTTTTTTATAAATGAGTGAAATAATATTGATTTTAAAAATACGTATATGACAAGTATAACTATTACCAATTTGCCATGCACATTGATATATACAAACAAATACCACACATGCAACATGTTAAATAATGGTACATCACTAAGATTCCATTGGAGTAAAGTTTTGAAACTTTTCTTTTAAAATAATACAATCATGAATCTTAATTATTTAACTTTTGGTCGATTGCTAATACCTGCACGTAAGATAGACTTAAAAGGTGTTTTAGGATTGCTAATACAATCAATATTGCACATATTGCACGCCTCTCCATTTAACATACCAACTTTCCTCTTCCTTTTATAATTTATTTTATGAGTATTCTTATAGTTTAAACCCTTTTAATAACAATATTCTGTATTCATTAATGTATTTTTGTAAGCAGTTTTTTAAAATAGACAGCAAATTACTTAGAGACTGTTTGATTTGTATATCTGAAAATAATTTTTTATTTTCTGAAAACTAAAAATTATAAAACTGTAAAAAAATTTGTTTGGTTTAATTTTCTGAAAACTCAGTTATAAAAAACAGTTGTTTTCATATAACTCATTTTTATTATTCTCAAAAAAATATTTTTTATTATCAAAATTAAAACTGCTTTCTATTCTCAGAATTTTCGAGAATAATTTTCATAAATACAAAATAAGCAACTCCAAGTTTTTCCTAACAGATTCTACAAAAATAAAAGGTAATACCGTGTGTATGTAGGTATGCATGTATGTATGTGTAAACATCAAAATGTGAGTTTCACGGTTGAGAATGATCGGATTGCATTTCTCAATACATAATTGGACTTGTGATTGTGAATTAATTTTTCAATACATAATTGGACTTGTGATTAAGACATTGACGTTTCTCATGAGAACTAGGAGGACTAGTAAAAGGGTATCTTCACTGTCACACAAAACACAACTTGCATTTTATGACACAGTTGCTGCATTCTCTTATCACCACACAACAATGATATATCGTCTTCACCAAATACAAAAAGAGTCCTTGTTTTTTATTCTTGAACCATAATTTAAGAAATTTGAATAACTAAAAGATCATAATATTGAACATTCATTTATTACAGGTAAAAACATTTTCAACACATTAGACTCGATTCAAGAAATACTTTGGAATAAGAATTGCATTCCAATACCAAATTCACAAATTCCAAATTCCAAATCTATTATTCGGAGGCAATAAAATATTTTGGAATTAGAATTGCTTACCAATTCCAAATCTACCAATTTCACAATTGGAATTTCATATGAGAAGTTGTGATTTCCAATTCAAAATCTTATCCAAATCTTTAACCTAATAAATAATTTATCTCTAACAACTAATTTTTCACAATTACAAATATATATATTCATTCACCGAAAAAAATATACATATATATTCACAAATACTTATATATATATATACAAACATATATTATATACACACTCATGTATAAATATATATATATATATAAATATGAATACACATGCATACACACAAACTCACACGTATTTACATATCAACATACACATGCACAGGCATATGCATATATATATATGGGTAAACTACACTTACACCCCCTCGAGATATGATTTATTACACTTGTATCCTTTGTCATTTGGATAATTACAGTTTCACCCTTTCAAGTTTGTTAATTGTAACAAATACCCCCTGGGATGAACTTCCACCGTGGTCAAACCCGTCAATGCTAGGTGAAATATCTAAAATACCCCAACTTTATTGTTATGAATTTTTTTGCTCTAGTATATTAGATTAATGCTTTCATTTTACCCCAATTTTTACACCCTAATTGGACAATTAAGGACAAATAAGATAAAAAATCTATTTTTTTACACCCTAATTGAAAAATATTCAGGGGTATATATGTCATTTCACTTTTCGGTCTTCTGAATTGGGCTTTGATGATCTAGATGAGGTGAAACTGTAATTATCATAAAGATAGGGGGTGTAAGTGTAATAAATCTTATCTCGAGGGGATGTAAGTATAATTTACCCATATATATATATATTCATAGTTTCATACCTACATTTACATACTTAAATCTATCTATATTATCTAATTTAATTCAAGATTTGTGATATTTTACATTCAAATTGAGTTTAGGATTGAAATTCACATTCAAATTGGGTTTGGAATTTGTACATGTGAATTTGTGAAGCCCATCTATCCCACTAGCCCAATAAGGTTAATTGGGGCCTGATGAGCTGAGTACCACCTAGGCTCGAAAGAAAAAACCCATCCTAAAGGCCCATTTCTTAAATACTCTAGAATAAACTTGGGGATCAAGTTAGTGACGTAAGCAATAGACAAAATGATGATGTAAACAAAAGAATGTTGCTCTAATATGATCAAAGCCTAAGAAGGGAATGTATATATACAAGCAAAAATGATCAATAAAACTCTATTCTTGTGTTGTGCATTTTTTAGCATCTACACATTGGAGTCGTCTGTGGGAACCCATTTTTCTTGCTTCTAGATCTATAGCTCATCTAGTTCATCTTCACCTTCCAGATCTGTAATTACCTTCCCATCTTTATATCTAAGCTTATTCCTATTCATTTCGAGATCTGTGGTTGTACATTGCCCCTCCAGATCTGTGTTCGTCTGGCCATCCCTGTAGTTGAGCTTATTTTTACTCATCTCCACCTTCTGAATCTGCATTCATACAGTTCTTCTACCTTCCAAGCAGTCATACCGGTAACCCGTTCTCAGGCAGATGCTCCGACTACTCGAGACAGTCATGTAGGTGGTACTCAAACCATTAAGCAAATTCTACAACGCCTGATAGCCACTGAAGAACATAGCCAAGCTCTTGAGAAACGGAACGCAGAACTTATGGCAAGGATGGCTCTTTTATCCGCTCCTCCAGTAACGACGCCCGTCCGTTCTCAAAATTAAGAACATGGCGCCGAGTTAGAGGAGCATGCTGAATCTTCTCATCGCCTAAGTAAGGCCCCCATCACCGATGAGGCCATGACCCCCCAAAAACTCCAGGCGATGATGGCCAAGTTCCAGATAAGAGTTCTGAGGGACTTGAGAACCCAATCTACTGATGATCTGGTTGTTCAGGCCTCCACTGAGTTGATACAGTCACCCTTTACTCCTGAGGTAACTCAGGAGCCCTTCCTAAAGAAGTTCGTTATGCCTCGATTTATCCCCTATGATGGCACTAAGGATCCCAAAAAACACATCTACCAGATTCACCAAAAAATGACCATGTATGACAAGAATGAAGCTTGTTGTGTAAGGTATTTTCCACGAGTCTCGCCGATACAGATTTGTTATGGTTTAGGAAGCAACCACCTGGATCTATCAGTAACTGGCAACAGCTGACCAGGCTCTGCCCAGTATTACGGGAACAAAAGATAAAAGAAAACCATATCTTGTCTCTTCACGATGATACATGAGAAAGGAGAGTCCCTGAAGAGCTTCATGTCCCGATTCAACATTAAATCTTCCTCCATTGATAACTGTGACCAACACTCTGCTGTTGAAGCCTTCCGGATGGCCCTGGTTCTCGAAACCAAGTTTCATTAGTCTATGGTGAAGCGCCCACCATAGGGCATTGGAGAGTTAAATTTTATAGCCCAAGGGTACTTGAGGATAGAAGAGGAAGAAACCATCAGGCAGAAAAGGGATACCTTGGTCAGTGTGGAAACCCGATCAAAAGAGCCAATGATCGATCGAAAGCGCCCAGCCTCATCGGGACATTCATCCCCTTCAGGTCCTTCATCCCCAAACCCATTCAAACGTCCCAGATTTGAAGAGAAAGTGACTCCCTTGAGAGTCAGCCTCGCTAAACTTTACCAAAAAAATAAAGTCAGAGGAATCTTCCAACCACCACCACCTATCAGATAGCCCTTGGATCAAAGGGATAAGTCAAAGCACTGTGCCTTCCATAGTGATTTCGGGCACATTACCAATGAGTGCCGAAATCTCAGACGCTAAGTGAAGTCAATGATATTTCGAGGTGAACTCCGGGACTACATTTAGCGGGACAGACCGAGGGCCGATCATCATGCACCCAACGCCCCCCAGAATCTCATAGCTGCACAGCCAGTCAGAATTATTAACATGATTCTCGGTGGCCCCAGTTCTAAGGAGATGGAATAAGCTAACCGGAGCCAGCTGGGTCAAGCCCGAAAGTTGAGGAAAATAACGAAGTTAGTGAAGTCGACCACAGGACAGGTGAAACATATATTATTTTTTCTACAGCAGACCTTCAAAACATCCAGACCCCTCATGATGACCCACTGGTTGTTATGTTGATGGTGGCTAACTGCCTTGTTAAGCGAGCCATGATTAACCCAGGAAGTAATGCAAACATCATCACCAGGTGGGCATTCGAGAAGCTTGAAATCAGTCCAAGTGAAGTTGTGACCTCTCGAAGTCCTATTGCAGGGTTCGACGAAAAAAAGGTTGAACCAATTGGGGAAGTCCAACTACTAAAATATGCTGCTCAAAGGACCCTGTTGGAAACTTTTATCATAGTATATGTGAAGTCATCTTATAATTTGCTCATAGAAAGACGATGGATCCACCGGATGCAGGGGGTACCATCAACCTTATATGAAATGATGAGGTGCATAGGCCCGAACGGGGTTGACATCATCGACATCAAAAGAGATCAGGTTGCTGCAAATGAGTGATATGCCGTTATCCTAAAATAAATCAAGAAAAAAAAAACCCGAAAGGTATCCGCACTGAGGATTGGGGCCCAGACCCCAAATAACAATTAAATAGGGATGGACTCGGATATCCCGATCGTGGTCGAGCCATTATAGTCAATATCCATAATACCTGATAAACCCGAAAGAGTTACTTTTGCAGGTACGAATCTTACAGACTATGAATTAAAATAACTGACCCAGTTTTTATAAAGCAATTCTGATGTCTTTGCTTGGGGACACACAGATATGCCCGGAATCAATCCCACTGTTGCCCAACACTCCCTACACATTGATCTTAACATAAAACCGATTAGGCAGAAGCAGAAACACATGGGGGCTCACAGGAACCAGGTCATAGCAGAAGACGTATCCCGATTGCTCTAGACAGGGTTCATCAGGGAAGTCAAATACCTCGATTGGCTTGCCAACGTTGTAGTTGTCTAGAAGAAGAATGGTAAGTGAAGAGTTTGTGTTGATTTTACTGACCTGAACAGGGCATTCCCGAATGATAGTTTTCCCTTAGCAAAAATTGATCAGATAGTGGATGCTACCGCTGGCTACGAGTGTTTAACTTTCCTTGATGCATATTCGAGCTACAATTAGATAAGAATGAACCCGACCGACGAGGAAAAAACATCTTTCATTACCGAGACAAGTACTTACTATTTTAGAGTTATGCCTTTCGAACTAAAAAATACAGGTCCTACCTTCCAAAGATTGGTAAACAAGATCTTTAAGGGGATGATGGGTACTGTGATCGAAGCTTATATTGATGACACTGTGGTCAAAAGTAGAGAGAAAGGAAACCATCTAGAACATCTGCAGTAAGTATTTGACACCCTCAGGAGACATGGAATGAAACTCAACCTAGAGAAATGTTCCTTTGACATGTCATCTAAACAGTTCCTGGGACACATTGTGAATCGAACCGGGATTCAGGCCATCCCGACACAAGTCAAGGCCCTGATAGAAATGAAGGAACCCCAGACATATAAAGATGTTCAAGTCCTGACTTGAAGAGTGGTAACCCTCAGCAGATTTATCTCAAGACTTGCAGATCGATGCAGACCATTCTTTTAGGAAATTAGGGCAAAGAAGGGTAAAGTCTGGGGTCCCAACATCCGAAGCCCTCACAAGATTGAAGGAGTACATGGCTAAGCCTCCAATCCTCGTCACACCAGATCCCGATGAGGTCTTATATCTTTATCTGGCAACTTCCTCTGTTTCAACCAGTACAACCCTCATCAGGGAGAATGGAAGCTTACAGATGCCTCTTTTCTATACTTGCAAATCCTTGACTGAAGCTGAAGCCCTATACAGCAGATAAGAGAAACTGGTTCTGTCGCTAGTAAATGCCAAATGAAGACTCAGACATTACTTTGAGGCACATCCAATCATTGTCCCAACCTCCACTCCTATCCGGGTCATTATGTCTAAACCTGACTTCTCTGACAGAATATCTAAGTGGGCCATTGAATTGGGCATGTATGATATTACTTATGTACCCCGGATCTCCATTAAAGGTTAGGCGGTGGCGGACTTCTTACTTGAGGAGGAAAATGAGGAGACCGATTAGCAACACGAGCCAGATACCTGGAAGTTGTTTGTGGATGGGTCATCCAGTTCAAATGGGTCCGGGATTGGCCTGGAAATCCAGATGCCCGATGGTACTCATCTTCATATGTCGGTGCAACTATAGTTCCCAGCCACCAACAATGAGGCCTAGTATGAAGCAGTCATTTTTGGTTTGAGATTGGCCAAAAGCCTTCAAATCTAGGACTTAGCAGAACACAATGACTCCTAGTTAGTCATTCGGCAGATCAAGGGGGAATATGAGACAAAGGATGCAAATATGGAATCTTATCGGGCACTCGTGTTAAAAGAGACGAAGCACTTTCAAAAAATAGCTTTCACAAAAATCCCAAGGAATGAAAACACCGTAGCAGACCATCTAGACGGTCAGGCATCCTCAGCTGGAAAAGACTTGACCCGGGTCGTGTTGGTGGATTTTTTAGCCAAACCAAGCATTCAAAAGCCCGATCATGTGATGCGTATTCCACTGGAATCCAGCTAGATGGATCCCTTAGTGGATTACCTCTGGCAGGGGACACTTCCAGAGAACAAAGTTGAAGCTCACAAGATCAGGAAGAATTCAACCTGATATTCAATCATAAGAGGGCAACTTTATCATAAATCCTTCTCAGGTCCGTACTTAAAGTGTGTAACCCCCTCTGAAGCAAGGGCAGTGATGGAAGAAATCTACAGCGGGTCATGCGGGAACCACTCTGGAGGAAGATCCCTATCTCATAAAATACTCTCCCCTTACTTCTAGCCTTATTTGTCACGGGACGCGGAGGACTATGTCCGAAGGTGCAAAACATGCCAAATGTATGGACATGTCATCCATCGACTGCCAGAGTTCCTGCACCTGACTGTGGTCTCGCACCCTTTCGCCCGATGAGGAATGGATATCATGGGCCCTCTCCCGAATGTTATACGGTCAACCACCCACGTTCTCTTAGCCACTAATTATTTCATGAAATGGGTAGAAGCCGAAGCTTATCCAACAATTAAATGCATCCATGTCATCAAGTTCATTTGGAGCCACATAATATGCAGATTCGGGCTACCAAGAACAATTATGATGGATAATAGAAAAAACTTGGACATTTTTCGCCGAACATGGCATTAATCAGAACACATATTCGGTCGGCTACCCACAAGGGAATAGGGAAGCTGAAAGGACAAATCGAACCATCTTTGACACTCTCGCAAAGAAGCTCGAAGAAGCCTGGTTAGAAAAACTGCAAGAAGTACTCTAGTCGTACAGAATGGCACCAAGGCGACCCACCGGGGAAATGCCCTTTGCCATGGCATATGGCGCCAAGGTTGTGATCCCCACAGAAGTCAAAGTTCCAACCCTCAGGAGCCAAGCCTGGGAAGATGGCCCCAATAACCAGCATCTGGCTCACGACCTTAATCTATTGGATGAAAGAAGAGAAGCAGCAGGAATCAGGTTGGCAGCCTACCAACAGCATGTCCAAAACCATTTCAATCAAAAAGTCAAAAGAAGAGAGTTCCAGGTCGGGGATATGGTCCTTAGGCAAAAGTTTGGACTCGTAGGAAAGCTCAGTGAGCCTTAGAAAGGCCCGTACACCATCACCAAAGTTATCGGGCACAGAGCATATCGCGTCCATAAAAACGAAGACGGTAGAATGGAGCCAAACTCCCAGATCGCCTCTTGCCTGAAGAGGTACTACCCATAACGGGCCAATTCGATTTTTATCTTACTTTATTCGCTTTTGTAAAATGGTTTCAATGTCAGATCAATTAGGTTGACACAGTAAAATTGTATTTTCTTAGCAAAGATAGCTTACAGACGATTACAGATGCAAAAATAAACTAAGTATTGTCACGTTTCTCCAATGGCCTCAAGAGCCCGAAGACACAACATTGATCCACAAGAGATCAAAATTTTTGCAAAAATAAACCAAGCGGTGTCATGTCTCTCGCGTGGCTTCTAGAGCCCGTAAACACAATACTGATCCACAAGTGTTGTTATGTCTCTCGTATGGCCTTAAGAGATCGAAAGACACAACACCAATCAATAAGTGATCAAAATTTTATAAAAATTATCCAAGTATTGTTATGTCTCTCGCATGACCTCAAGAACCCGAAAGACACAAACACTGATCCACAAGTGATCAAAATTCCTATGTACTAAAAAAAGAAACCAAGTATTATCACTGAGAGTAAAGAATCAAAGAATAAAGCATTCATCCATGAATTTTTTCATTCCAACGTCAAACTTTCCATTAAGTATAAGGCCCTGGTGGCCAAGACCAAAATACAAAAGTTCCAAAAACATTCAAAAATAAAGAAGAAAAAATTAAGTCTTCTGCCCCTGGTATCTGAATTGAGGTCCAAACTCGTCAATCCTGTCACTAGCCTTGGTAATAGCCTTCTCCTGACCACCAGCATCAGGTAAAACATTGGGATCGGGGACCAAAACCAGTTCAGATAAAACCAGGCCAGAAGCAGGAGCGGACCCGGGAAGAGGTTTAGACTGGAATTCGTTGAAGAGAAGGTCATCAGGGCCCGCTTCCGGATCATTATAGGGTGGAGCGATACCAAGAGACTCATCCAACTCCTCCACTGAGGCGAAATCCCTCTCCTCAACAGGCTTTTGGAAATCCAGAAAGCATGACCTCAAGCCAAATCCAGTTCGGCAGTTGGAGGTATCGCAGAAATGTTTGCACATCTGGTTACCACCCCGATGACACATCTCCACCGTCGACCTCTGTACTATTAGAAGGTTCTTAGCCTCAACCTTTTCCTCCAGAAGCTTCTCCTTTTGCGTGTTCAGGCCCTCATTCTCAGCCACCAACTCCTGGTTTCTCACCAACAGGGCTTGGTGAGCTTCTTCCATCTCCTTGAGCTTCTGATCAGCCACCCGAAGTTGCTGCTCAGCGGCTATAGCCCGCACAGTTTGGGCTTCCAATTTGTCACTGCCAATCACCAGCAAGGCAACCGTCTTTTTCATGTTCTTCTCCTTCAGCCTCAGATACTCTGCCAATTGCCGGAGGGCCCTACTGTCTTCCTCAAGCTTCGAATTATAAGCTTGGATTAGGTAAAACATTTACCATAAGAACATAAGTGTTACTCAATCAGTAAAAAAAATAAAAAAATAAAACCCACCTTCATTGCCATATCGGAGCCAGTCAGGGCCAACTCCCCCTGCCACCTTCTGGATAGCCTTTCGGTCGGCTGGGGTCCAGATCTAAAGACCTATATCCCGGAGAGCAACGTCATCGTTAATGGTCTCGCTCCCAGCGACCAAGAACCTGCCACTTGGGAGCCTTATCCTTGGATTCCAAGGGACAGGTTCTTCTGTCTGAGTTCCAGCTTCGGACTCCGCCCGTACACTTGGAAAGGCTGCCATCGTCAAGCGGGGCCGAACTGATCAATTGGGATGATCTTTTTCAGATCGGGAACGGGAGACACCCGTCAAAGGCGGAGATGGTAAGGTGACCCCCTCACCAACCGATGCAGAGATGGGAATTTTCCCCGAACGGAGAAGAGTATGAGTAATAGTGGTCTCCTCTCCAGAAGGAGGGGGAGGCGGGATGATTAGAGGCTCTCCCGAAGGAGGTGGTAATGGTGGTAACTCCCTGACAACTAGAGGGGTGAAACTCGAAAGAGTAGCAGGATTGGCTGGGGCGCCCGACCCCCGTTTGGTCTTTCTTTTCAGGCTAGGTTGGGGAATCCTTAACATGTTTCTTACTACTTCTGATGATAGTTCCTACAAATTATCATCAGTCAGGTAATCAGGGCACATCCTCAAGGGTTTATCCCAAACTTTAGACTTAAGGAGATCAAAACAAGATTTAATAAAAGCTGGAGTTTTGTGGACATCAGGCTCCTTCAAAAACTCAAATACATGATTGCCCAACTTATTATTGCACACCTCACAGAAGCAGTTTCCCTTATGGTAGGGTTTGAAAAAGGGGAATAGATGTTGGCTGAACACTTTAGGGGTCACAAATCTAACTGAACCAGGATGCCTCCAACCCCAACTCACCAGGATCATCCTCTCTTTCCAACCCTTGTTGGACTTCTCAGTGCCATCACACATCTTTCTCTCCTGGAAGGGAAAAGATTGTAACGACTCCTGCATTCATTCTGATCCTGTAACTTGTAAGAAAATAGGATTTAAGCCAAACCCAGATCCAGACCCAGATCTCGATTAAGCAACAACATCATGGCTAGAATCCTGAAGAAATTTGGCCCAACTTGGAGCGGGGCCAGACCTAGGGTGGACAAAACAAAGAGGAAGAAAAGGTGGATAGGGAAACTAAGAATCTGAAGGTGATAAACAGAAAGCAGAATTTGGTCATCCCTAACCCCCTTTCCTATCCTAAAGTCCAATTTCTTATGGTCACCCTTTCAGGAACGTCTGTTTTCTCTTTTAACTTCCTTAAAATTATATCTTTCCTAAGAATGGCAGGGAGGGGATCTGCATATAATTGTGTCCCCGAACTACTTCCAGCCTGTCCCCCATTTGGGGCCCCACCAGCGTTGATAGTTTGGGTAACCTAGGGAGAACTGGATCTAACTGTCCTAACCACTTCAACCGATGGGGGGCTGAGAGAGACATCAGGGTCAATAAAGGAAGGAAGACGATCACTACTTGATTGGGTATCATCACTATCAGACATCTTTAAAAGAAATGTAGAAAGGGCAGAGGAAAGAACTTATACTCAAAAAGGATTTCGGCAAGTCTCCGATGAAAATCTCTGAGTTCTTCGGGAATCAAATGCAGTTTCCGACGAAGATATTTGCGAAGAAGATGATTCGTAGAGAAAAACCTTTGCTGTGAGGACAAAATAACAAAGTAAGAAGTTTGTAAAAGTATAAATGAAAGATATATATAGGAGCTACTGAAAAAGATCAACCACCCGCTTTTCATGCCAAACGAAGTACCAAGCCGTCTTCTCAGCCACCATCGCAAAAATCAAGGCCACCTAAGCCATGTATTTGAATTCAAAATAATGGATACAACTGCCTCATTTAATGCCTCGACCACGTCATCCAACAGGTGCAATGTACCTACTGACCACATGTCTTCTTTGGTAATGGGCCTCAGAACATATAAAGGCCCATAACCAAATAGGGGCCTGTGTACATGTGAATTTGCAAAGCCCATCTATCCCACTAGCCCAACAAGGTTAATTGGGGCCTGATGACCCGAATACCACCCAGGCCCGAAAGAAAAGGCACATCCCAAAGGCCCATTTCCTAAATACTCTAGAATAAACTTGGGGATCAAGTTAGTGACGTAAGCAATAGACAAAACGATGATGTAAGCAAGAGAATGTTACCCTAATGAGCTCAAAGCCTAAGAAGGGAATGTATATATATAGGGAAAAATTATCAATAAAACCCTATTATTGTGTTGTGCATTTTTTAGCATCTACAAGATTGAAATCCAATTACAATTGAATTCCAAAACTTATCCAAATAATATATTTGAAATTGCAGCAATCGAACGGACCCTAAAAGATAATTATTGTATATTAAAAAAAATAACTTATCGTTGCATCACATCGTATTAAAAAACTAGGCATCATATGAGGCACAGACTTACATGCCCGCCCCGATTGAAAGTTTTTTTTTAGCCTATTTTCCCTTTAAGTTCAGATATTATATGAATTTGCCCCACTAAAAATCCCTTAAAACCCCCTCTGAATTTTTCTTTTTTACCTTTATCTATTCCTGAAATTTGAATAGTGCAATTATGCCTCACTCAACTCAATCTCTGGTCCGTGCCCGTCATACTGTTAGAGGTAAATTAATAACATTGCTACTAATTGACATACTCATCTTCTTTTTTTATTTTTTATTTTTTTTTTATAATTATGGATCAAATTAATTTTTAAACGGTCATAAAATTATCAGATAATTAGGCACAATACAATACAGCTCTCACAAATTCCCTATTGCTATCACTTCCTTCAAACATAGACTCAAAACTTTTTGAAACTTCAAACCAAAATAATTATTGTAGGTCCAGATTAAGATAACCACAAATTTATTTTTTCAGTTCTCTTTTAGATAGAGTAACTTAGGAGCTGGAAATTCGTGTTAGTGAGTCGTATTCGTGTCGGGTCGAGATGATATCGTGTCAAAATTTTTTTGATTAATATATGTGTCAAATATATTCAATTCTATCTCAACCCACATGTTATTCGTGTCGACTCATGTAATCCATTTATCATATTTATTATAATATATTAAATTTGATATAATCCAATACAAAACGAATTATTTAATTTATTATCAGCAAAAATAAATTGAATTCGATACGATTCAGTAATAGATTATTGATATATTTCAACTCATAATCAATTAGAGAAGAGAAAAATATATATATATATATATAAATATAATTATATCAAATGTGTCATATTCAAGTTACTCGTGTCGTGTTCGAATCCACCTTTATATTCTTGCGATCAATCCTTACACAATTTTAATCACCTTTTTCTTTTTTAATTCATACTCTCTTCATCCCGATTCATTTTGACAGTTATAGAGTAAACCCATTATTTGGAAATGCGATCGGGCAATAATTGGTCGACAACAAACTGTGCTCTAAATTTCAGTAGTCAATTATGGTATACATTTCTAAAGAAATAGACACGTGACTGGGACATTCAATCAAAACTAGGACCATATATATATATATATATATATATATATATATATATATATGCATATAAAACTAGGACCGCATATATATATATATATATATATAGAGGAATACAGTGACGGATTTAGGGATCCGTGTTAATAGGGGCTAATTTTTTTTTTTTTTTTAATTTTTGAAATATAAATAACATATATATATTTCAGTGGAGTTTAAAATAAATTTTCAATAAGAGCTTATTTGTAAATAAATTTAAATTTTATGATATTTAAGATAAAAAAATATTTTAATAAGGACCCGTTTGATTTCTGGTCTGGTCTGATTTTGTCTGACTATATTGATTTTGTTTGATCTTGTGTGGTTTTGTAAAGAGTAGTGGCCAGCGGGATCCACCATAAATTATATATATAGAAAGAGAAAGTAAAAAATAGTGGTCAGCGGAGCCCACCATAAATTATATATATATATAGAAGGGTAATTTGCACTAACATCCCCTGAGATTTGGTTTTACTTGCCATGACACCCCAAATGACCAAAATACCCTTCATAAAATTCGAAAAAATTAAGGATAATGTGAAATGACCTTTATGCCCCAACCCCAAATATATAAAATTTTGAAAAACATATATATAAATTCGAAAAAATATATAAAATTCAAAAAAATGTATAAAATTCGAAAACAAATATTGAAATTTTGAAAAAAAATATAAAATTAGCATAAAATATATAAATTTCGAAAAATATATATAAATTTCAAAAAATATATAAAATTAGAATAAAATATATAAAATTTGAAAAATATATATAAATTTCAAAAAATATATATAAAATCAAAAATATATATAAAATTCGAAAATATATATATAAATTGAAAAATATTTAAATTCGAATATATATATTTCAAAAAATATATATAAAATTCAAAATATATATATATTCAAAAACAAAATTCAAAACATTATATAATTTCGAAAAACATATATAAATTTAAAAAAATATATAAAAAATTAAAAATATATATATATTTTTGAAATATATATAATTCGAAAATATATATATAAAATTTGAAATATAAAGAAATTCGAATATATATATTTCAAAAAAAAAAAAATCAAAAAATATATATTTTCTAAAACAAAATTCAAAAAATTATATAATTTTGAAAAACATATATAAATTTCAAAAAATATATAAAATTTGAAATATATATATATAATTCGAATATATATATATATATAATTTGAGAAATATATAAATTCGAAAATATACATATTTTTTGAAATGATTATATGTTTTTCGAAATTATATAATTTTTTGAATTTTGTTTTTGAAAATATATATATTTTTAATATTTTTTTTTTGAAATATATATATATTCGAATTTATATATATTTCAAATTTTATATATATATTTCAAATTTATATATTTTTGAAAATATATATAGATGTAAACCTCAGGGGGTGTTAGTGTAAATTATCCTATATAGAAAGAAAGAGAGTAAAGAATAGTGGTCAGCGGGGTCCACCATGAATTATATATATATATATATATATATATAGAAAGAGAGAGAGAAAAAAAATGATGTGTAGTGGAGTGCGGGGCCCACCTAAGAAAACATTTGGTCTTAAATTATAAAAACCAAAATTCATTTGGTGTTTAAAAAAAAAGAAAAACAAGACAAAACTAAACTAAACAAAAAATCAAACAAGCCCTAAAGACTAAAAATTAAATATCTAAAATTTTAAGGTAAAAAATATTATAAAAAATAAGTTTCAGTGAGGCCATGCCCCCAGTCCTTCACCGGCATATACAGACATCTTCACTGGTTAGCACTTCTAAATATCTGACATTTTCTGTAGAAAAAATGCGACCATTCCTGACTTTTTTTTCTTTTTTCTATTTCTTTTTCACCTATGTCAATAATGCTCTTTAGTTAGTTTATTTCTTCTTTTTTACGAATTTTTTTACCTAACCACCCAGTTTAGGGCGGCTAAAATCTTAGGCCATTGCACCTTGTGTAACTAATATATGTTTTTTTAATTAATTTGTTTGTTTATTTTTACAAAATTACCTAACCACCTTGTTGTCCATGGTTTTCTCCTTTATTTGAGTTTGAATTGGTATTTTTGCTTTGAATGTTTAAAGGTACCGTCACACTATAATATTTAATAATTGACTATGTAGGCTAATATATATATTTATATATATAATTTTTACTTTCATGATGGAACAAAAATTTTATGGGATTGAATAAAAAGTTAATTGTCAGATAAACAAGGTTACTTTATTGCTTGCTTCACAATAAAAATATCAGAGATTTTGTAGAGTAAAAAGTTGCTGTGTATTGTCTTTTTCAGACTTGAATTTCTCGTAATTTTCGTTCAGCAATTTTGTCCTAGAAACTATAAGTCTATGACTTGTACGTACGATTTTATTTTTGTACCACGACAAATTTTGGAAAATGATATATTCGATTTTAGTGGATTAATGGATGGAAGTGAGTAATATCCATTCGTAATGACAAAAATCTTTGAGATTTGCTTATTATCTGATTCTTTTAAGGACAAAAATCTATGATATTTTCTCATTCAAAAGTACTATACTACTCTTAAATGATATAGATTCTATTTGGATTAACTTTTTAAATACTGTTTTTAATTTTCTGAAAATAAAAATAATTTTGAACGATGTTTTATAATATTTTTAGAAGAATTTTTGAATATTGAAAAAATATTTTTAAAAAATTGGTGGTAACAAATTTTCAAAATAACTTATAATTTTTTTATTTTTTTTTATGTAAAATCAAAAACAGAATTTATGTTGAACAATCCCATAATTTTATTATATTTGCTGATATAATTATAGTATGTTTCGAAAAGTTGTTAGTTTCGTTAAAAATGTGCTTATATAGATGTAAATGTTTAGTTAGCTCTTACTAATTTGTCGCATCCCAAGTCCATGAATGGTTCCCCAAGTCTTGGTCAAAACACGTTCCACTAAAAATAAAATAAATTTTCTCTCTATCATATGACACAAATAAAGTGCAGATGTCATCAATTGGACTTTCATTTTATTTGGGATATTGGGTAATCACAAAAGCAAAAAAGCCATCGCTCGTTTTGGAAAATTCGGAGTAAAATAGTTGTGGTGGGTCCAATATAATATCCCATAGAATTGGAGGGTCCATTGTGAGATTTTGAGACAAGTTGCTTGTTTGTTTGATGGCATACGTCATGGCATGGCCCGAACTATTCAGTTTCAGGGAGCAAATTAATCCGTACCATACACTATTATTCTTCAAAAGAAATATATATTTATATATATATATATGTGTGTGGTTATAGATATATATATATATATATAATATTTGGAAGGAGAAGGAATTCCGCTCTCAGTTGGACAAATTTTATTTTATTTCATTTGGTAATTAGAAAGGACATGTTTAGAATGAATACAGTCCATTGAGTTAGATTCTTGTAATTGGTAAACGGAGAGTGTAACTTTTACCTGCAATATTGAAATTCAATAATTTAGGAGATGCAAGTTTAAATTCATAATATAACTTAAATAATGAACGTATTTACAAGCTTAAAAAAATACGGCCTGATAATTTACTATTTATGTACATTTTTTGTAACTTTCTTAATCAAATATTTTTTTATTTTTTTAATACACAATTAGGGTAATCAGTATTTTCAATAAATATTCTTAGATCTCTTGACAATTGACATTCTCACCCATTATATCAATTAACTACCTTTTTAATAAACTTGAATGTGTTTTGTTTGTGTGTCTACATGCTTTGAATTTACATTCGCAAGAATATAAATTTTTTCTACTATCCACATCCATCTATTATCTCTTTACTATTATTTATAAAAGTGTGACCAATGTTGATTATTTTCGTCTATAGTCAAACAAGTAATAATATGTACAAATGAAGAAGCCAAAGCAGTATTAGTGCCATGAATATCCATGGCTCCTCAATCATTATTATCGTTAAAGACTAGGAGGGATTAAGCAGATACACTTTGTTTAGGGTAGTCATACCTGTATTGGACACATATGTCCATATTGAATGTGTGAACACGTCAAAAATATGTGTCAGACTCACCAAAAATGTGTCCACCTTTTATTAAAATTGAACACTTAGTGAACACTCAGAGGACACGCGCGTGTTTGCGTGTTGGACACGCGGTGGATCGGTTGATTCAATGAAAGATAGAAGTTTTATGGAGCCGATAATTTAATAAATCACTTATGGAACTTCAACACCTCTAATTCAATATTTGGTTTTGAAGATACTTGAATATCTTTGTTCCTCCTCATCTTGTGAGAAGAATTAGAGCACATATTCATTTATCCATTATTTAAAGAGGAACAAGATAACATCACAAAGAACAAAAAATTTGGTATTTATACCTTCCAATCTTTGTCTTCAATAAATAAATTTTTTACAATATAACAAGAGAAGATGACGGATGTTGGGGAAGATGCATTTGATTCTTTACATAGTAATAAAATGATGAATTTTGAACATGTCAGACATTTCATTTAACTTATTTGTTTATTTTTATTTATAAGTTTATTTGATTCTCATTGTTTAAGTGATAAATGAAATATTTGTGTAATATAATATGTATATATATAAAAATTTATAGTTTTTTATAGACGTGTTAGGGCTATATCGTGTCCTATTTTTTTAAAATTTGTCGTATCGTCATGTCCCGTGTCCGTGCTTCATAGTTAGGACCTACAAATTATATTTAATAATTATTATAAGGTCCTCCAAAAAGCATGCATTAGAGCCCTGTTTATTTCTCCACTAGTGTAATAACTATCGGTATGTTCATTATATAACAAGTAGCATGGACCCATACATACACATATATATATATATATATATATATATAGAGGAATAAAAATATGTTTCAATTAAGAGACTTGAGAAAGCCATGGACCTCCCTAGTGGTCCTGTGACATGAAATCCAAAAACTAAGGTTGGAATGGTGTCAGTTCCAATAATTATTAGTTGAAGCCTTGAGTTTGAGGCCAACAATGGTGATGAATATATGGAAGAGAAGAATCGTACACATGCATGTGGGAATAGAGAGACTATATATCGAATAATTGGAGCACCAAATAATGGAGGAGGTTAATTGAGCAATGCATGTGCTCTATAACCTATTACTCGTCGCTTTGCGTGTGACAGTTTGTGTTTGCTTGGTTTCTGTGTGGGGTATATATACAGTTTGTGCATGTTTGGTGGAGGGACTGGAGCCATTTTTTTGGGTTTGGTTTGAAAATTTTGTTCCACTTCATGTTTGGCAAGCATGATGTTGGACAAAGAGTGTGTGAATAGTGTCACTTCATTGGACCAAAATCTATCAAATTTCACACCATCTCAATAGATGGTTTGGTTGGAATTGGGTCCAATGGTTTGACACTATTCATTTATAATATTATATATATATATAAATTCGAAATTAAATATTTTGAAAAAATAAATATTTCGAAAAAATAAAATATTTATGAAAAATTAGATATTTTGAAATATTTTATATTTATATATATATATATTTTAAAACATATATATTTACAAAATATTATTTTAAATAAATAAAATGTCAAATTATTCCAAGTTACCAAATATGATTGGTTTCAGAATTTCAGCTCATACCAACTCTACCAAACATGATTTGATTTTTCAGTTTCACTTTTTCTCACACCAAAACCATCTGCACCAAACATGGTTTGGAACCAAAATAAAATCACACCAACTCCAACCAAACAAAAACCAAAAATCAACACCACACCGTCTACCAAACAAGCACTTTGTGTTTGCTTGGTTTCTGTTTGGGGTATGTATATATGGGGTAATTATCCGTAAATCTTCCTATAATTTCGGGGATAAGTGGATATAATTTGATAATGATAGGAGAATTTTTTGAAATGAAAGAAGGTTAGTTGATTCATTTTAAAATCATAAGAGTGTTTATTGATAAAGTCCCATATATAGATATATATAAACACACATAATTACACAAACAATCACACACACACACGCATGCATCATTGTGCTTGTGCACTGGCCTTAGCTCCAGGGAAGAAGGTTACCACACTGCCTGCAAGTATAGGGACTTGACAGCACTTACCTTATCTTGTATTAGCATGCCCATACAAGATATGTCCACGTATCTTATAATATGTGTAGACGCATTTTGATAATCATGAAAACAGTTATAATGATGGTTCCTCATGTCATCCCATTAGTTAAGTATAATTTAATTTGTAGCATTTTTATAAATTATGAATACCGCAATATCAATATTAATTCGACAATTATTTTTAAAATTAATATTATCGTTACACTGTTAATACATGGACGTGTATAATAATAGTCAAACAATATTAATATAAGGACTCAAACGAGGACTGTGCATGCATGTGTAAAATGTCAATTTTTCTCCTCGACCACAATGTCGGACCTTGTGTATATAAAATTTGACCTTTCTTTAGACTAAATTGGACGCAAGGAAAAAATGGTCCCGAAAGATCTTGAGTAGAAAAAAAAAACATAAATAACAATCAGTATAAGAATTTTGAATTTGGCAACAAAATTTTCTACTATAAAGTTAAATTTATAAAATACAAATTTTTTTATGTGAATACTAATTTTTTTCCCGGTAATTATGAATACTAATTTTTCATTTGTAGAAATATGATTATTTATGAATTTTTGATCACGTTCCGTCATGAATTTTATATTTTGTATAAAATAATTACTACTCAGAAAAAAATGATGTAGAGGACATGTATGTTCTGTAAATCATAAAAATGATTTTGAGATAGATCAAATAAGCCTTCGACAAGTTTATACTCTACATAGGAAAATAGCTAGGTTTCATTCTAGCTTGTAGAAGTTTTAACATATATGCACACATACACATTGCGAGTCACTCCATTATCTTTGGAGTCACTGTTTCATTTATATTCACTATCACAAATTTTGAATTTATCACGAAACATTTTTATCACAAGCTAAACAAAACTGACTAAAAATGATTTTTGGACGCAAATATATTTTATTTTTATGCAAAAATAGATTTATTTTCTGCACACTCCGGTTATCAAAACTAAATATATACAATTAATCACCATTTTATGATCACAATTTGTCACGAATGTTTATATTTTGTGTCGAACGATCCAATTTGTTGTAGTCATTTTCTTTCAGTCCAATCTCATTTTCTTTCTAAGTGGGACGTATTTCGCTCGAATCGTCCTATAAGTTGAATCGGTATTTTTACATCATTCTTTCACCATTATTATGCTCTTATGGATAACAATACAAAATTATTGGGTTATGACTTATAATCCAAGAAGAAACAAGCCCTGGGTCCAAAGGGGTTGGACTGAAGGCTCGTAGATTATTCCTTCACCATCATTATGCTCTTATGGATAACAATACAAAATTGTTGGGTTATGACTCATAATCCAAGAAGAAACAAGCTCTGGGTCCAAAGGGGTTGGGCTGAAGGCTAGTAGATTAATTTGTTGGGGGTCGGGCCGAGCTAAAGGCTTGGGGCATCGATTAACTTATTGGGGGGTTCGGGGGGGCGTAGCCCCCCGAGGTACGGTAAATGGTGATTTTGGTATTTTACTAATACATATGAATTAGATCTATATATACATCATTGTAACCTTAACTAATTGAGAAGTCTGGAAAAAAATAAAATAAATTAAGAAGCGAAATACAAAGACTGTTCTGGTGAACGTTGGTCAAATTGATCGAATCATGATAAATCATGTGTGCTCTTGATTCTTTTCTTTACTACTTTATTGTTTACTATTGATCTTTTGTTTTAACATAATTTATACTAGATTAGTTGCTTGAAATATAATATATGAAATATCTTACTTAGCAAATATCATAAAGTAAGTTATGTGCAGATTTAAGATATTGTATTACTGTAATAGATAAAAATATACATGGCCCAACCAAGATGGGCCACAGGACTGATGGGCCAACGATTGATGGGCTGAAGACTGATGGGCCGAAGACGGATGAGCCGAGGACGGATGTGCCGAATAAATAAATTGGCCCATGGAATAATCTAGAAGATGAGTGATCCATAAGTCAGGGAATTGTCTTATTATGGAATAAAGAGTCTAAAAAATGGTAGAGTTTATCAAATCCCCTGATTTAAGGGATTGATAAACTTGGGTAATTGGGCTTGACCCATTTACCATGATTGTGTATAAATACATGACTTTGATGAATGAATGAGGATCTAATTTTTTACCCCAATTATTATTGTGTAATTTTTCTGCAACTACACAATTGACGTCGTCTGTGGGAAATCCTATTATTGAAATCTTTTTCAATAAGCTTCCCACTCTTTACAAAAAGCTAAGATTCATACCATCAATGGAGATGATCACACGTTCACAACAGTCCGATTTACCTCCAAACGGAGGCCAACAACCTGAAGATCCGATCAGACGAGCCCTAGAGGAGAGGACTGCTGAGTTGGAGAGGCAGAATGCTGAACTGGTGGCAAAATTGGCTCAACTGCAGAACCCACAGGAGGTTCATAACGACGAGCAGTCCGGCTAGCATGAACGGTCTATAGGCCGCCAGACAGACAGGGACAACCTCCCCGTTAGATCCCACAATGATCGGGAAGAGCACGCGGAGTCATCTCTACAAGTTCTCGGGGCACGTAACCCCGAGGAGGTCCTGACCATAAGAAAACTGGAGGAAATCATGTCCAGATTCCAGCGGGAAGTGCTTCAAGATCTGAAGGTACAGACCCCTATCGATATGGCATCCGAGGCATCAATCGACGCCGTCCAGACATCGTTCACCGTCTCAATCACCAGTGTGCCCTATTCGGAGAGGTTCAGATTACCGAAGTTCACCCTGTTCGATGGTACAAAAGATCTAACAAAGCACATCTACCACGTTCATACCAAGATGAATGTTTACAACGAGAACGAGGCCTTACTCTGCAAAGTTTTCCCCACCAGCTTGACCGAAGCAGCCCTCCTCTGGTTCAGAAAACAACCACCCCGATCGATTGGAAGTTGGCTCAGACTCTGCGAGTTATTTATTGCCCAGTACTTCGGCAACAAAGGGCAGAAGAAGACTATCTCCAGTCTGTTCACCATGATTTAGGAGAAAGGCGAATCCATGAAAAGTTTTGTCTCACGATTCAATGTGGAGATGTCTTCAATTGACAACTGCGATCAACATTCAGCTGTCGAAGCCTTCAGAATGGCCCTGATCCCTGGAACCAAGTTCCATCAGTCCCTGGTCAAGAGGCCACCAACAGACATTGGAGAGCTCAATTCCAGGGCACAAGGGCACCTCCGAATAGAAGACGAGTTGGCCATACGACAGAGGAGGACCGCATTTGCAAATGTGGATGCAAAAGGGTCCGAACCAAAGATCAAGGATCGGGTCTCTGATCGGAAGCGGTCGGGTGCTCCTCCTGCTCCCTCCCCAGTACCAGAAAAATGCCAAAGGTTTGAGGACAAAGTTACCCCACTAAAAGTTACGTTGGCAAAATTATATCAGGAGACTAAGGGTAAATGAATCTTCCGGTCGCCCCCACCCATCAGGCAGCCAATGGACCAGAGAGATATGTCGAGGCACTGCACTTTCCATGGCGAATACGGACATCATGCCAACGAGTGCCGAAGCCTTAGGAGACAAGTGGAGGCCATGATTGCGAAAGAAGAGTTGACCGAGTACGTGGCTAAGGAGGGAGCCCGATCAGACCAAACACCCTACGCGCCCGTTAAAGGGGTAATGGGACAGCCCGTACGAATCATTCACATGGTTCACGGAGGTCCAAGCTGGTCAGAATTGGAAGAGGCCCGCAGATCTCAGATGCGACAAGCCCAGAAGTTGCGAAGGGTTAGGGAAGTCAGCGAGTTCCGAAGCCTGAAAGAAGACGCCTGTATAATTTTATCCTCCGTAGATATGTGGGGCATTCAGTCTCCACATGACGATCCCTTGGTTATCTCTCTTATGGTCTCGAACTGCTTGATCAAGAGAGTGATGGTATACCCAGGATGCAGCGCCAACATTATCACCAAGTGGGCCTTCGAGAAGCTAGAGATCAATTCTCAGGAAATAGTCCCTTCCAGAAGCCCGATAACAGGATTTGATGGCAAAAGGGTGGAACCAGTGGGAGAGATCCAACTACCAGTAACAACGGCGAGGCGCACGCTCAGAGAAACTTTTGTGGTGGTGGACATCAAACCTTCTTACAATCTCCTCATGGGCAGGGGATGGATCTATCGGATGCATGGGGTTCCCTCAACAATGCATCAGGTCATGCGATGCATTGACCGAAACCGTGTTGATGTGATTGACATAAAGGGGGACCAGGTGGCAGCCAAGGAATGCTATGCAGTCACCATGAAGGGCTTGAAGAAAAAGACAGAATCGGTGCGGGAGGTACAACCCAGGGCGGTACCCGATGATAAATAACAATTACAAGAGGGCGGTTCGGGGTCACCAGTAGCAGTTGAACCTCTGCCGGAAGTTCAAATTTGTCCCGATCGCCCCAAAAGGTTTACTTATATTGGTTCATGCCTCAATCCACAAGAAAAAAGGGAAATAAAGTCCCTTTTTCGATCCAATGCTGACATATTTGCATGGAGCCATGTGGACATGACCGGTATCGATCCATCAGTAGCCCAACATTCTCTTAATGTGGATCTCAGCGCAAGGCCCGTCAGACATAAACAAAGGCGACTGGGGGCCCATCGAAACCAGGTCATAGCTGAAGAGGTTGATTGACTTCTTCAAGCAGGATTCATAAAGGAGGTCTAGTATCCTTCTTGGTTGGCGAACGTTGCGGTAGTCCAGAAGAAAAACGGAAAATGGAGGGTATGTGTAGACTTCACTGATCTGAATAAAGCCTGCCCGAAAGACTGTTTCCCTTTACCAAAGATCGATCAGATGGTAGATGCCACCACAGGTTTCGAACGCCTGAGTTTTCTGGATGCATACTTTGGGCATAACCAGATACGAATGAACCCAGAGGACGAGGAAAAGACTGTTTTCATCACTGAGTCAGGTACATTTTGTTACACAGTTATGCATTTTGGACTAAAGAATGTAGGTGTTACCTATCAAAGGTTGGTCAGAAGGATGTTCCAGGGCATGATGGGATCTACCATAGAAGCCTACATCGATGACACGGTGGTCAAAAGCAAGGCGAAAAGAGACCACCTGACCGATCTGTAGCAGGTGTTCGACACCCTCAGGAAGTACAATATGAAGCTCAACCCGTCCAAATGTTCTTTCGGAGTGTCCTCGGGCCAGTTTCTGGGGCACATAATTGATCGGATGGGAATACAAGCTAGCCCGACGCAAGTCAAATCTCTCATAGATTCAGCAGAGCCAAAGTCCCGGAAGGACATCTAGGTGCTAACCGGAAGAATAACGGCCCTCAGTTGTTTCATCTCTCGATTGACCGATCGATGTAAGCCGTTCTTTCAAGCAATAAAGGTGGCAAAAGGAGAAGTCTGGGGGCCAGAGCAAGCGGAAGCCCTGAAAAAACTCAAAAGTTACATGGCAAAGCCTCCGATACTGGCAACCCCAGATGCTGATGAGTCGCTGCACCTGTATCTGGCCATATCAACAACATCTACCAGCGCCGCTCTGGTCAAAGAGGGCAAGGGGTGCCAGACACCAGTCTTCTACACCAGCAAAGCCCTTGCTGATGCAGAAACCCGTTATTCGAAGCAGGAGAAGCTGGTACTATCACTGATCAATGCAAAGCGACGTCTTCGACACTATTTTGAAGCACACCCGATCATAGTGCCTACTTTAACCCTGATCAGATCCATAATGGCGAAGCTTGAGTTATCCGGGAGAGTATCCAAATGGGCAATTGAACTCGGGATTTTTGACATAACCTATGTCCCCCGAACTACAATCAAAGGCCAAGCAGTAGCTGACTTTTTGTTAGAAACAGAAACTACAGACTCCGTAGACGAAAGTGAGCCTGGTTTATGGGTTGTGTTCGTGGACGGATCCTCAAACATTAACAGAGCAGGGATCGGGGTAGTGCTCGTAACTCCAGATGGTACTAAAATCTAACAATCCGTTCGATTGGAATTTCCAGCCTTTAACAATGAAGCCGAACATGAGGCCCTTCTTGCAGGAATTCAGTTGGCTCGAAGCCTTCAAGTACAGAAAACAGAGGTACGAAGTGATTCCCAGTTGGTCGTATGACAGTTAAATGGGGAATATGAAACCCGAGAGCCGAAAATGGAAGCATACAAGAATTTGCCACTCACAACTACCATTATTTCCTTCCATCCCTTATCAGACTTTTCGGTGTCAGTACATATGCTCCGGCCTTGGAAGGGAAAGAGATTGTATCTACCCTTACTCGCTCTAGCATTCTGGACGAAGTAACAGAGGAACAGATCAGCTAAACCTAAGTTGAGATCCAGGTCTCTATTGTAAAGCAGGAGCATGGATATAATCCTAAGGCTGTTCGGGTTCAGCTGAAGGGGATGCAAGCCTAGCATAAAGAACACATAGTGAAAGAAAGGGTGAAGGGGGAACCTTAAAACCCTAAGGTGAGATGCCGATAGCAGAATGCTACCGGGTGCTAGTCCCTGACTCTTAGTAAAGTCTAGGTAACCTGAGTAAGGGGATACATCAACATCCCTAGGTACTTGGGTCTCTGTCCGGAGATGTTTAACGTCTACTTCAGGTCGGACTCTCTTAAGTGGGGCCACTACAAACGGCTCAACGGGTTTGGGTTTCACATGTTCGTTCGTTGATGAACCCGGAAGATCAGTATTTTGGGGAGTTGTTTTTAAGGTTCCTTGGCTATTGGACTGAGGACTGTCATTATTGGTGGGATCGGTGCCAGTGGTAGAAGACAGAATGACCTCCTCTACCGACCGGATGTCGTCACTATCAGACATGATATTAAGAAAGGTAGAAGAGATAAAAAGGGGGCAGAGGTGAAGAATAAAGAAAAAGGAAAAGACCGTCTGACTTACTCAGATAGAGGCGATAGAAAAGCTTCTTCTGTGCTACTGGAGGATTTGAACTGACCAAACGAGGAATATTTCAGGAAATAGAGAGAGATGTATTGCAGAGACGAAAGTTGAGAGCAGGTAATTGCAAAGAAGGAATGGTGAAATGAAATAGCTTTGAGAAAGTATTTATAAAAGGAGAGAAGAATGCCAAAGGGCTGCACGAAGCCCGAAGGTCGCGCAACCCACGATGAGGCGTCGTGGTGCTAAGATTGAAGAAGTAATGGCCATTAATTTCAAATACTAATAAATGCTTATTAATAATTGACAGCCTACCAACCATCATTCCCTATAAAGGTGCATATATGTATATATGTATGTGTATAATGTGATTCAAATTTTCGGTAATGGGCTTTAGAAGAGAATCACAAAGCCCATAACCTCAAGGGCCTGTGTAATAGATGAAAATATACATGGCCCAACCAAGATGGGCCGAATAAATAAATTGGCCCATGGAATAATCTAGAAGATGAGTAATCCATAAGTCAGGGAATGGTCCTATTATGGAATAAAGAGTCCAAAAAAGAGTAAAGTTTATCAAATCTCCTGATTTAAGGGATTGATAAACTTGGGTAATTGGGCTTGACCCATTTACCATGATTGTGTATAAATACATGACTTTGATGAATGAATGAGGATCCAATTTTTTACCCCAATTATTATTGTGTAAATTTTCTACATCTACAATTACCCAATTTTTATATGTGGATTTAGGTCATTGCATATGTTGCTTGAAGTTTTTTTTTTTTTGTTTGGCTCAATAGATATTAGATAGGTATTTGGGAGTGTTTGATTAAAAATTTAAAATTTAAAAACCCATGAATAAACAGTGAACATTTAACAGAATAGGCAGGTAAAAAATCTGCATGCACTCTAGAAGCCACTAAGGCCATGTTTGGTTCGCGGTCCGGTCCCATGTGATCCGGTCTCATAATGATTTTTTTGGGATCGAACACTGTTTGACAACACGGTTTCAAAAAAACGGTTTCAAAAAAACAAGAACCACTTGGGACCAAAAGAAGTAATTTGAGACAACCAAAAATGATGCTCTCAAGTGGTGTTATATACAATTGTCTTAACACATAGGATCATAAAATTTGAAAAATATATATAATTTGAAAATAATATATAAAATTAAAAAAATAATATAAAAAATTTGAAATAATGTATAAAATTTGAAATATATATTTATAATTCAAAATTAATATATAAAATGCAAAAAATATATTTAAAATTTGGGAAAATAAAAAAATTCCAAAATAATAGAAAAATTGAAATAATGTTTAAAATTTGACAAAAATATAAAATTCAAAAATAATATACAAAATTAGATATATATATATATATATATATATATATTTGAGAAAATATAAAAAATTTGAAAATAATATAAAAAATCAAAAATAATATATAAAATTCAAAAAATAATATAAAAATTCGAAATAATTTATAAAATTTGAAATATATATTATTTTTTAATTTCTTATATTAATTTCAATTTTTTTTTATATTTTTTCAAATTTTATATATTTTTCATACTTAATATATTTTTTGAATTTTATATATTATTTTTTTATTTTTTGTATTATTTTCCAAACATAAGACCAAACAGCTTGAATAAGACCATAAGACCAGACAATTTTACCAAACAGACTTTCAGAACACCACCCAAATAAAATCAGACCAGACCAGATAAGACTAGACCGAATCGCTTACCAAACGGGCCCTAATTTTCTCTACAAACTGATTGTGCGGTCGATACTTTAAGTTCATAGATTTTTTTATTTATCATTATAAAAAAAAAATTATATTGGGCCCACCGATTCATTCATAGGCAATAATCGCAGTACTACTCTTCTTTGAGCTCACTCATTCTTGAAATTTATATATATATTTCAAAATTTATATATTTTATTCTAATTTTATATATTTTTTGAAATTTATATATATTTTTCAAAATTTATATATTTTATTCTAATTTTATATATTTTTTCAAAATTTAAATATTTCTTTTCAAATTTTATACATTTTTTTCAATTTTATATATTTTTTCGAATTTATATATATGTTTTTTAAAATTTTATATATTTGGGGTTGGGGCATAAAGGTCATTTCACATTATCCTTAATATTTTTGAAATTTTATGAAGGGTATTTTGGTCATTTGGGGTGTCATGGCAATCAAAACCAAACCTCAGGGGGTGTTAGTGCAAATTACCCTTATATATATATATATATAATTCATGGTGGGCCCGCTGACCACTATTCTTTACTCTCTCTTTCTATATATATATATATAATTCATGGTGGGCCCCGCTGGCCATTACTCTTTACAAAACCACACAAACCAAACAAAACCACACAAAACTAAACAAAACCAATATAGCCAAACAAAACCAGACAAAACCAGACCAGACCAGAAATCAAACGGGCCCTTAGTCTGTCATATGAGGTACAAGTTCGTTCTTTTCATACGTATATGTACATGTACAGAAATCTCGGTTTTTATCCGAAAGAGTGGTTTGTCCAATATAATTTGGACATATTGTAAATAAAATAAAATAAAAGTTGAACATAAAATTCATAAATAAATAAATCAAAGTCAATTCTTTTTTAAAAAAATTTTGAATACATTTTTAGTTGTCCAGGTTTGAAAAATCAACAATTTTTTTGTTTTATTTTCTTTTCTATTTTGCCCTTGATAATGTAGTATAATTGTGATTTTATGTGAGGCCCATTATTTTTTGAAATTAATGAAGAGGGATAATTTGAGAAACTATATGATAATATTGTATTAAAATTCGAAACTGGATAACTAATTTAGAACAAGTAAAGTAGGCAAAATGAACAACTGAATTAGGACGAAGGGAATAGTATGCTTTAGATCTCCTAATAAAAAAAAATTAAGAATAAATTACACCGACTTTTCTCGAGGAATGATGCAATTACATAGTGGCTTTAATTGGTGTATATTACATTGAATATTCCTATTACATTAAAATCTGCCTTAAATCTCTTAATCATCATGTTATGAATATTTGTATTTCTACACAAAATTTCAATAACATATTAGAATCTAAAATAACAAAGGGGTCATTGAAATTATGTGCCAAATTTAGGGATATACAATTATAATAAGTAGAGGTCAAGTATTTTACCCAAAAATTAATTTTTTGTGTTATGGTACTATACAATTTTAGTCTAACATTAAATTTTTTTATATATATATTTTTAGTGCGCGCCAAATCACATTATCTTAATCGATTAAACATCATCATGTGATGCATGTCAATTAATGATTAATTCAATCACATAAGCTCATATGATAAACAAACTAATAAATGTGACACGCTTAATTACATGCCATTTATTATTAATCATAACCATATGCTCCCACCCTCTAATAATTTTCTCCCATAATGGAGGAGACACTTGGCGGTGACAAGAAAGAAGACTAGAGCCCCCCAAGACCTTACCTTCATCTATAAAAACCCCCCAACCCACACCATTTTTACTACACAACTCAACCCTCCAAACCCTAGCTCTAGCTCCATCACAAACCCTAGTTTCTTTCATCACAATGGGCTCGATCGCAACTGATAAGCCTCATGCTGTATGCATCCCATTCCCAGCCCAAGGCCATGTCAACCCTATGATGCAACTCACAAAGCTCCTCCACTCAAGAGGCTTTCACATCACCTTTGTCAACAATGAGTTCAACTACAAACGCTTGCTCAAGTCCAAGGGTCCTGAGTCCGTCAAGGACTTGCCCGGGTTTCGGTTCCGGACCATACCGGATGGGGTCCCACCATCGAACCCTGATGCCACCCAGAGTGTCACTGAGCTCTTGTACTACACTAAGAAGCATAGTGTGGTTCCTCTGAAGGAGCTGATACTAGAGCTCAATTCCATGGAGGATTCGCCTCCGGTGAGCCTTGTGCTCTCCGATGGGCTCATGTGCTTTGCGATCCACGTGGCGAGAGAGCTCGGCATTCCGGAGGTTCAGTTCTGGACGGCCTCGGCTTGTGGCTACCTGGCCTATCTTCAGTTTGGAGAGCTTGTCAAGAGAGGCATTTTCCCACTAAAAGGTAATAATTAATATGCTTTTTTGAGACAGATATTAAAAGAGATGGGGCTATAGTGACAGAAATTTAGTTGCAGACTAAGATTATCGAGGAATATAATACAAAAAATTGATTTATATATCTAGGAGATGTAAGGTATGATTACCAACCGTCATTATAATAAAAAAAAGTTTAAACTCAGGACAAATCCAATCCAATCCGTTGGTAGGTCTCATTACAACGATTGAATTTGATTAATATGGATAGTGTGAAATAAGAAAGAAAAAGGAAACATAATTTGATTATGCATGATTGGATGTGAAAACAATTTTTGATTAGAAATTCAAGAAATCGTATAAAAAAATTGATTGGTTTAGTTTTTTAAAAGTTACTTTTATAAAATAATTATTACAAAGTGTGAGATCTATATTTTTTAAAATATATTTCCTATTTTAATTTATTAGAATTATTTACATCATTTCAAACCAAGTTATTTCTGAATTATTCATTACGGGACAGAGGACGACCCCACATTCAGAGGCTTATTCAGCCCGTGTATGTGAAAAATGGTTACACATACATGACAAGTTTCCTTTTTCAAATTAGAGATAGAAATTTTGTTCCTTCCTTTTCTTAAAGGATAATATTCGGATCCTCCTGTCTGATAAGAGATAAAAAAAAAAAAGAAAAAGGGAATTTATTGAGTAAAAAAAAATTCAATTTGGATGAGAATTATGACTATCCACGGTTTGTGTATTAACAGACTCAACTTTTTTGGGCACACTCATATGTCTCTTTTTAACACGGATAATTCCATCAATTGATCTGGTAGCTCCCATTTTCTTTTACCCCATTCTAAGTGATGTACGATTTGTTGAGGAAGGAGTAGTCTGAGGAGAAAATACAGGGTTTACAATTTGTCAACGATGTAGAAGAGTTGATTGAATAAAAAATATATATTCAAATTCAGATTAAAACTCATAAAATAATGAATAATACTAATTTTTAATTTTTAATTAATATAAATTACATGTCTTAAATTTATTTGTCCAATTAAAATCGAAGAACCAATTTCATTCTCCCAGAAGACCACGTATTGTCCTTCTCGAATAAGCTTACATCAAGAGGAATGGGTTACTCAATTGAAAAATAATGAAAAATTTAAACACACGTCACATCAGAATAAGTTTGATGATAAATGATAATATCAATAAATCAGTAGTACGTCACGTGCCTATTATTATAAATTGCCGAATAAAACATGGCATTTTTTACTTTTAACATGCTAATATATTTTTCCATTTCTCAATTAATTGAAGACGAACAGCTGTGACTTATGTCGAATCTTCTTTTTTGTATTTTTACATTTTTGTCACCATTTTTGTCATTTTCAAGTAGGCCACGGAATTTTTTCTTCTTCATTTATCTTTTTATTTTTGTCATTTTCACCCTTTTCTTTTCAAGTTCATGATATCTCCCTCAAAAATTAATTATCCAAGTTTGACATTTTAATACTTTCTCTATCTCAAATTATATGTCCATTTTAGAGAATCTAACTTTTTGAGATGATGACTTTTATTACTGCGATAGTGAATGAAAAAATCAATTCTACCTTTGGTCCCACCAAGTGATATGATATTTGTAGTTTAGATATTTTATAATTTGAATAATTGAAGAGTAAGTTGGTAAATTGACCAAATAAAGTGACATTGATTTTTCTTATTTTAGAATGAGTTGAATAGTGAATGTGGACACTTAAATTGAGACGGAAGAAATATATTTTAAAATTATTTTAAATTTTTTATTTTGTCATTTGATAATATAGTATAGTTGTGTAATGAAAATACTTAATCTATGTATTTGTGATGTTGGAGTTGTTTGTTTGGCAGGATAGAAAAATATAAAAATAAAATATAAAGTTTTTAGTGGGGTCCATTGCTAAAGGATAATTTAAAAAAATATAAGATTATATTGTATTAGGATTTCAAAGTGGTGAACAATTTTGAGACAAATAAAGTTAGAAAGGGGGATAACTAATATGGAATTGAGGAAGTATATGTATTTTTGTTGTTTGTCAGACAATTCTCAATTTTTTTTCTTTTATTTAACAAAAAAAAATGTTTATAGTATGTTCTACCCCGGGTAATAATATAAAAATTAAATCGTGACTTGTTGAGAATATTTTTTTTTTAAAAAAACAATTACATCCAAATCAACCCAAAAAAAATATCAAAATATCATTTATTAAAACGAAACTTATTCAACTTTTGTCACATGAAGATTAAATGTAACACACAAAGAAGTACTACAATAGGACTGAAACCATCCAAAATTCTTCAAGTATTACTTCTTCAACTAAATTTACAAGTATTCAAATGCTTAGAGAAGTGCATACATAACCATTTTTTTTGTTTTAAATTTGCAGATGAGAAAGACATCACCAATGGCTACCTCACCACTCCCATAGATTGGATACCAGGAATGCCCCACATGAGGCTCAAGGACATGCCAAGCTTCGTCCGAAGCACAAACCCAGACGATATCGCCTTCAACCGATGGTTGGAAGAGGGAGTGGACAATCTAAAAGCCGACGCGGTAATCTTCAACACATTTGATGAATTTGAAGAGGAGGTTTTGGCGGCAATCTCATCCCAATACCCCAACATCTACAATGTAGGCCCTCTAGCATTGCTAGTCCAAAGCCTGCCCAAAAATGAAGTGACCTCAAGAGAGTCTAGTCTCTGGAAAGACGACACTCAATGCCTCGATTGGCTCGACAAGCAAGAGCCCAACTCTGTGGTCTATGTCAACTTTGGCTCCATTGCTGTCATGACTGAGGACAACATGAAGGAGTTCGCTTGGGGGCTCGCGAATAGTGGGCACCCGTTTATGTGGATTGTGAGGCCGGACCTAGTTATGGGAGCGAGTGCAATTTTGCCCGAAGGGTTTGAGGAGGAGACGAAGGGGAGAGGGAGGATCGAGAAGTGGTGCCCACAGACTAAGGTGCTGGCGCACCATTCTGTGGGCGTTTTTCTAACGCATAGTGGGTGGAACTCTACTGTGGAGGGCATTAGTGGAGGGCAGCCTATGATTTGTTGGCCGTTTTTCGCGGAGCAACAAGTGAATTGTAGGTATGCTTGCACTACTTGGGGGATTGGGATGGAGATTGATAGTGTGGTGAAGAGGGAGCAAGTTGAAGGGCTTGTGAGGGAGATGATTGCGGGAGAGAAAGGGAAGGTCATGAGGACAAAGGCCTTGTATTGGAAAAAGAAGGCGAAAGAGAGTGTTCTTGAGGGTGGATCATCTTATAATAATTTCAATCGACTCGTGGATAATCTTTTCCAACTTTCATTTAATCATGGTTGTCAAAAGTCCGGGTGAAATTTCACCGTGTTCGGGTTTGGAGTCTATTTGTAGTTCAACCGTTCAGACAGGGTTCGAGGCCTGGTATCTTACTTGGCAAAGAAATGTCTGGTGGAAGACTAATTATATATGTTGTGATATATGATGTGCATGAAATTGTAGGAGCAAATGATTAAGTTTTGCTCTATTGTAGGTGTATTTGTGTTGTAATGAGTTGGCTCTTCAACACTAGAGGTGTTTCAAGACACCACTTGCTATGCTGAGGAAAGAGGAGAGTTCAAGTAATTTGTTTAAGATGATAAGGCAACAAAGTTACCATGTAATTTAAGTATGTCTTGTACCAACTAAATAAAAATGGCATCTGTGTTTATTTCTAATACACACGCCTTGTTTTTATTATATCTGTGGATTGCCAATTAATTGCTTGGGCAGGAATGAAATTGATCCTTGCAATGCTAAAATTGATCATTTTCAAACTTTGAGATGTATGATTGGCATTGTTGATGCCATCTAAGGCAACATATAAGCTATAGTATAAAAAGTGATTGGTTTCAATGGACATTGGATTAGAGGCTGTCAGATGTGGAGGAATGAATTTAGTTGCTCCTCAACTTTCAAAATGTCTTACAGAGTTAATGCATTCATTAGGAAATATCTCTATGTGATACTATAAATTTAACAACTATGTTTCTAAATAAAAAATAAAAAAAATTAATGTCTCCTCTCTACTATCAAAATATTGTAGAAGCTCCTGAAATTAATGAATATTGTGTAAAAGCAAAATGTTTTCCGCTCCTTGATTTTACTCATTTTCCATCTAAAACATCTGTTCTAGAATCTTATAAAATAAAAATAATTTGGGACTTTCTCATAGAAAGGCTATAAAAGAGTGTGAGCCCTTCTTTTAACATAAAGCACATATAGAAGAATTGGTAAAGAGAACCAGAGATGAGGTACTCCAGCCTCCCGCTTTCATCCTCAAAATGATAAGCAAAATAAAATATATAAATTATTAATCTTGCTCAAATACCAGGATATTAAATAATAAAAACTTGTGATTATATTGTATGTATTATGTCAAATGAAAAATTATACTTACGTTTTGTAGTGGAAGTAGGAATTAGAATTTTTGGCTAATCATATAAACATTTGAGTCCAATAAAAAACACAATTACAAAAACAAATATCATCTACTCAATAAAAATTCAATACTAACTTAGGTGCATATCAATTTGAATTGTTGTTCAATGAATTTCCACCAGATGACTTTATTTTTACTTTATTTTTACGCATCTTAAAAAATTGTTCATTTTGGTGTTGGAGCCATACATTAAAATTAATATCTCCTCTTTACTATCAAGATATTGTAGAAGCTCCTACAATGAATTTTGGTGTAAGAGCAAATTTATTTCCACTCAATTTTACTAATTTTCAGTCTAAAACATCTGTTCTAGAATTTCATAGAATAACAAAAATTGAGAATTTATTCTCAGGAAGGCTATAAGTAGGCTGAGGCTTATGTTGGAGAAGAATTTGTAAAGAGAACAAGAGTTCACATACTCAAGTATCACTCTTTCATCCACCAAATATGAGCAAAACAAAATTTTAAAATTATTCATTCTCAACCATGCAATATGCTGTATAAATATCTATATTGGTTGAGAGATATCACATATGGATAATTTAAGCGGTATGTTGCATTGGAGCATCTTATTAATATTTAAAATTTATTTTGTTATATAGAAAAATAGTAATAGTTTATTAAAAAGAATATAGTAACTTTTTATACTTTTTATTCATATCGTTATGAATCAAATCACTAATTTAAAGGTACACGCTATCCAAAATATGTTATTACTAATCAGTGTTACTAAAGTTGACCATTTTCAAACTTTGAGATGTATGCAACGAAAAAAATATACTGATTTGCTTTCAATGGATTAATGCATTTAGTTGCTCCTTTTTTTCTTCCAACCTTCAAATTTTCTACAAGATGATTGCATTCATTAGGAAGTGTTTTTATGTGATACTACAAATTTAAAAACTAGTTTTCCAAAATCCTCTATACAATCGAAATAAAGTAGAAGTTCCTTAAATGAATTTTATGTAAAAGTAAATTATTTTCCATCTAAAACATCTGTTATAGAATCTTATAAAAACAAGATTGAGACTTTCTTTCTAGGAAGACTATAAAGCCTTAAGCCTTCTTTTGACACAAAAAACAGAGGTTTCGCTTTCTCTGCACAAGTATGTAGCTTAGTGTTCCTCTATATTTATAGCCAACATTGCTTGGTATGAGCGATTATCTTAATTATTCAACTAATTTTACCTTCTCTTTTTATCTATTAACCAAAAATTATAATTATAAACATTTGAGTTCTTGAAGTGCATAACAATAAAAGAAAAATATAATTATAAAAACAAAACTATCACTCAATAAAAATTCAATCCAACTTACCTGCATATCAATTTGAATTATGGTTCAATCAATTCATTCAATTGTACATTAATATAAGAAAGTATGGATACAAAAAAGAATACGATTATGATTATGAATAATAAAATTTTATTCATTTTATTTACATGATTATGATTAATAGTTTAATATTATTTTTAGTTATTTAATGAATTTTATATGAATTAAAAACATATTATTTTTTGTTTATTGATTTTATATGAATTAAAAATATGTTTTAATTTACATTAAATATTAAATATTAGTTATAATATCCGGTTGTGTTTTAAAAGTGTTTAAAATGTGTTGTTACTCTATTCATGTCAAAATTATAGTCCTATTCAGAACACTTTGTAGATAGAGTGTTCGGGGCTTTCCATCTAAAACATAAAAATTGATGAAAGGTGTTTATGTTCGTCTTTGTCAAAATGAGGTATTACTTGCAACATAGAAGAATCCGAGGTGGACGGATGAGGTGGAATCCCAAGCAAACTTGAAAGAGAGATAGGAAGAATGTGGCAGTGGGTTCGAGATACCATTGATCCCTTAATACAACTTTGGAGAGAATATATATGAGAAATGGATGTGTATTGGTTCCTCTAATGCTATCTTCCCCCTCCTTACTTGGCCTTAGAACATGGTCTTTTATAGGCCAAATGAGAGGTTGGATGATATCATCATATGACATCACAAATGGGGTTAGGCAATTAATAAAATAATCAAATGAGATGCATATCTCAAATAATTAAATAAACAATTTTAAGAAAGATTAAAGATTGCGAGTGATGAGTTGTACAGGGATAAAAATGGTAATTTGCTCTTTACAAATTGAGTTGAAAACCAATTCGATGAACCATGGACTTCATCCATCAAACAAAAGTACTTCAAAAACTCTCGAGTTCTGCCCCAACTCAGGTCTTCAAGTCTTATGTTTGATGATCCAGTACGATCTACTTGGCTTCCTCGTTGACTATTTGACCAAACTATCTGGATTATTGTTGTTGATGTGGAAAGAGCCATGCAGGCGTGCAAATTTAGGCATCAACAAAAGGTTATGAAAATAATTTTTTTAAAAAGGTTCAAGAAAAGAAATGTGAAATATGATGTATTTTTTCTTGTGCAGAAACAACCATTGAAAAGCCATAATATTGTAAATTTGTAACTACGTACATCATCGCCCAGAATATATCATAAATTGTATCCCCATTTCACACCTGGTAGCCCCTTCCGACCTTTACCGTTTGACTTCAAAAACTCCCAAATCTTAATCTTGATTTTTTTTTAATAAAGGGTAATTTAGGATTTAATCACAAAACCCCTGAGATTCACCAACCCCCTCAGATTTCAGATTTGAATCAAATACCTTCCTTTTTCCAAAAACAACCAATTTTTATGTCAAAATAACTTAAATGCCCATGACATAAAATTATCATTTATGAGTAATTTGCACTAAAACCCCCTGATTTCAAATTTTAATCAAATAACCCTTGGGATTCGAAAAACCCTAAAACATTCATGATGTACATAATAAATACAATATTATATTTCATTCATAAACAATACAATAAAAAAAAATCTTTCGAACTACCAATTAATGCCAAAATGTTAAAAAGAATTATAAAAAAAAAAAATTAAATGAAAAAACGAAAAAATTTGAAGGCGGAATTTTTTTTTTTTCATTTAAAACAAAAGAAAGAAAGAAAAATTAGGCCGATTTTTTTTTCCGTTTAAAAAAAAAATTTTAAAATGGTTGATTTGTTTTTTTTGTTTTAAGACAATTTTAAAACGAAAAAACAATTTCGGCCTTGCATTTTTTTTCTTTTTAATTTTTTTTTTTTAAAAAAAAAACATTTATCAGCGAAATAAAAAAAATTTGAACTACCAATTAGGGTAAAATATAAAAAAATTAAGTTCAAAATATAAAAATATATTTTGAACTACCAATTAGATTTTTGTTTTTGTTTTAAATGTTCTTTAACATTTCTTCATTAATTGGTAGTTCAAAATATTTTTTTATTTATTGTATTATTTATGAAAGATATATAATATTATATTTTATTATTTATTGTATTTATTATAAGCATTATAAAAATTTTAGGGGCTTTTGAATCCCAGGGATTATTTGATTAAAATTTGAAATTCTGGGGGTTTTGGTGCAAATTACTCAAAAAGGATAGTTTTATGTCATGGTATTTAAGTAATTTTGATATAAAAATTGACTGCTTTTGGGTGGAGGGGAGTATTTGATGAAAATCTGAAATCTCGGGGGTTTGGTGAACCTCGGGTGAATTTTGTGATTAAATATTGAAATTATAGAGGGTTTTGTATAAATGAAAAATATCACATACCTCCCCTAAGGTTTAGTGATATTACATGCGGTACCCTTACTGTTTTCAAATCGAGTAGATACCTCATTCCAGGTTAGCTCCGTTATCACTTTCACCCCCTCCGTCAAAAGTCAAACTGGTCAACTCTGATTTCATGTGTGATTTTACCTAATTGCCCTTCATATTATATTATAATTTTATGGTTAGTTTCAATAGACCCCCTAAACTATTGGATTTCATATTGCCCCCATCCTAATGGGTAAATTACAGTTTCACTCCTAAAATTCGAAAAAATATTTAAAATTTAAATATATATATATAATTCGAAAATATATATATAATTTAAAAATATATAAATAAAATTTGAAAATATATATATAATTTGAAAAAAATATAAAAAATGGAAAAAATATATAAAATTTGAAAAATAAATATATAAAATTAGAAAAAATATATTAGAAAAAGAAATGCTTAGGATTTGATAGACTTCTCACCCTTTGCATAACAAACATTGTAATTTGATTAAAGTATAAATTAACACATTTATGCAATGTAGCCTCTACAAATATATGCATGTTTAAACTTGCAAAATCAATATTATTTTTGATCTTCAAAGTGAGTAAGTATATTTCCGAATTGAGATTATGAAGAAAAGAAGAAACTCATTTCGAATTTATATATTTTTTATAATTTTATATATTTATTTCGAATTAGATATATATATTTCAAATTTATATATGTTTTTCAAAATTTATACATTTTTTCAAATTTTATATACATTTTTTCGGAATTTTATATATTTTTTCGAAATATATATATATTCTAAATTTATATATTTTTTGAATTTTATTTATATATTTTCAAATTATATATATATTTTTGAATATATATTTCAAATTATATATATTTTTTAAATTTTTAAATATTTTTTCAAATTTTAGGGGGTGAAACTGTAATTTACCCATTAGGATGGGGCAATATGAAATTCAATAGTTATGGGGTTTATTGAAATTAACCATAAAATTATAATATAATATGAAGGGCAATTAGGTAAAATCACACATGAAATCAGAGTTGATCGGCTTGACTTTGGACAAAGGGGGTGAAAGTGATATCGGAGCTAACCTAAAGGGAGGTATCTGCTCGATTTGGAAACAATAAAGGTACCGCATGTAATATCACTAAATCTCATGAAGGTATGTGATATTTTCCCTTGTGTAAATTACCCTTAAATAAATCTCAACCTCGGTTAAATCTACCATTTTTTGTTATTTTATGCCCTATCCGGCTCTATGCCATTCGTTTATTCCCACAAACCTATATTGTATTTACCAATATATGCATTAAACAAACACACCCTTAAGCTAAACCTTAACAAAACAATGATTTCATACCCGATACCCATCTTTAAACTCACATTCAAACATGGGAAAACAACTGGAAAATTAGATATACATAGATATGTGTGTGTGAGTGTGTGAGTGTAATTTGAAGCTGTAATTGTTCAATATTTTTGTATTTCAATGGCTTCCTCTTTGTCACACCCAACAACACTACTAACACTCCCTCATAAAAGAACCCATTTCAGGGTCTCACCCAATCAAATAGCCCCTTCAATTATTCAGAAGAAACATGTCCACTTCAAGTCAAACCCTAATTGCAAGTCCCGATCTTTCACCAATAAATCAATTGTTTGTGCTTTTTCAAGAGATTTCTCAAATGGGTCTTTTGATTCAACCGAAGATGAGATTTTGGCGCCATTTGAGGAACGCCCAGTGAAATTTGCTTTCTGGGTTTTGGTTTGGGCGTCTGTGTCCCTTGTTTGGTTTGCTTATTCCGGGGAAGCTAAGGCTGTTTCAGCTGCTGCTGATTCCATAAGGGCTTCGAGCTTTGGGCTCAAGATTGCCAGTTCTCTGCGGAGCTCTGGCTGGGCTGATGAGGCTGTTGTGTTTGCCCTAGCTACACTGCCTGTGATTGAGCTTCGCGGGGCTATTCCGGTTGGGTATTGGTTGCAACTCAGCCCCACACTCCTAACTGTCTTGTCTGTTCTTGGGTGAGCCTCAATTTCACTCTTGATGTTTTTCCAGTTTGTTGGAGGGTATTTAATTTGATTCATATCTATTGGAGGTTCATATTCATAGAACTAACATTTGTTGGTACATTGCAGAAAGTTTTATAGCAATCAATATTGGTTTTAACAATTTCCTTTGACCAATTTGATAGAATGTCGATGTTTATAGTGCGATTAAGAATTGGGTTGGTACATTTTATTGTTTCAGAAAGTTTTTTAGCAATCAATATTGGTTTTAACAATTTCCTTCAACCAATTTGGTAGAATGTCGATGTTTATAGTGAAATTAAGAATTGGGTTGGTACATTTTATTGTTTCAGAAAGTTTTTTAGCAATCAATATTGGTTTTAACAATTTCCTTTAACCAATTTGATAGAATGTCGATGTTTATAGTGAAATTAAGAATTGGGTTGGTACATTTTATTGTTTCAGAAAGTTTTTTAGCAATCAATAATTGTTTTAACAATTTCCTTCAACCAATTTGATAGAATGTGGAAGTTTATAGTGAAATTAAGAAATGGGTGTTTTGGGTTGAATTCTAGTTAGGTACATTTTCATAGAACTGAAAGCTATAGGTACTCTTATTGTTTGGCAAACATTTTTAGTGATCAAGCTTGTTTTGTTGTGATTCTCTTTGACCATGATACATGGAATCAGTAGTAGTGTTTTTTGAGACATTGTCTCTGCCTCTCTTTGCATTCTTCAATTCCTTTTTTAGTGATTCTGATTGAATTTGTACAATTTTCTGTAACAACTTGGTAGAATGTTGGTGTTTATAGTGAAATTCAAGAAATGGATACCTAGATTTTCTGAAAATTTTGTATCTGCTTATTTAAAAGAACACGATTGCATTACCTAGGATTGGACAAATGTAAACTTTTCATTTTTCTCCCTAGAAAATGCACAGAAGATTGGGCAATTTAGATTTTGGACACATGTTCTTTGTGCACCATGCCTTTTCAACCCATTTGATGAAATACGGGCGTGTAATAGAATTAGAAAAACATTGCTGCACTTGTTTAGCTAATTTTCTCCGATCACTTTAACTTGTCCCTACATCTACTTGACAAAATGTGGGTGTTGATAATTGAGGTTCAAACTATTTAGATTCTGCATAATTTCATATCTAGGGTTGTTGGTGTAATAGGCTTTGGTTACTAATTTGGCATTTGGCTTTTTGATGAGCTTGAATGTAATGTTTGGGCTGCAACTGTAGGAACATGGTACCTGTGCCCTTCATTATACTCTATTTGAAGCGATTTGCAACTTTCCTCGCGGGGAAGAACCAGTCCGCATCTCGTTTCCTTGACATGCTATTTCAGAAGGCCAAGGAGAAGGCTGGGCCCGTGGAAGAATTTCAATGGCTTGGTCTAATGTTGTTTGTGGCTGTGCCTTTTCCTGGAACTGGTGCATGGACAGGAGCCATCATAGCATCTATTCTAGATATGCCATTCTGGTCTGCTGTCACCGCAAATTTCTTCGGTGTTGTGTTGGCTGGGCTTCTGGTGAATTTGCTGGTGAACCTTGGTCTCAAGTATGCCATTGTAACTGGTATAATTCTATTCATTATCTCCACATTCATGTGGAGCATCCTTCGGAGTGTTAAAAGGTACTTGAAATCATCAAACTGATATGGTATTCAGAATGACTGCATTAGGTAAACTTCCTAAGCGGTAAACAATCAATTGTTAATCTCATTTTTGTTTATTGAATTGTTTTAGGTTGATTTTTGTCACTTACAATTCACATTTTATGTTTCCATCTATACCATCAATCCTTCTTCGGGAATACTGCACAAGCATATAGTAAAGAGAATCAATTATTCAACTGCAGAGATGTGAATATGTTTTGAAAGTACTTGAACATATTACTATGGCAGTAAGGGAAACAATGGTAACGTGTATAGAAATAGTAGAGAAAGATATGATAGTGTGGATTGAAAGAGACAATAACTTTAAATAGAGCGGAATGGAAACATAAGATCTGCATAGCCATCAGCCATTCCCAAGTAACTGGGAAAAGGCTCGGTTGTTGTTGTAGCAAACGATGAATACAGATACTAGGTGCTTTAAATAACATTAACAGAACCAAATAGCTTCTTCTCGTGGGTGTTGTTTTTATGTGAAACTTCCATTCATTGTAGAAATGTATGTAAAAAAGAACGGTGAAATTGTTCTAGTTGAATTTGAAATAGCAGGTAAAGTGATTTTCACATCCAGTTCGTAATATGAACTTCCTTAAAGCAAAAACCTTCATTCGGTTAAACTTGTAGTGTCTTTAATTTTGGGTTGTGGAGGAATAAATGCCTTCATGTTTCCATTTTGAATTCGAAAACCTGAGATAAGTTTATATTGTTGCTTGTTCCTCATTTTGAACTTCATCATTTGTTGGAAATAATGTGTAATTAGTACCTGTTGCATTGATCAAATGATGACAGTGAACTACATGGTCAACCTAAGTATACTTTTATCTGAATTGTTAAAGACTTCTTAATATAGTCATTTTTATTGTGGTATAAAGCTTGAATTTATGAAAGGAGCAACTTGTAGTGAACGTGATTGAAGCGTTGAGACACAGCATTACGGATTTTTATTATTCAGAATGCAAGTGGGATAATTATTTATTATATAAGCAAGTTTCAGGATGTTGATACATGAGTAAGTAACAGACACGTTTCAAACAATAGAGTATAGAGATGTAACGGTCTTTGGATGTTGAACTGGGAGCTAGTTTACACATGGTCACGGGAAAGAAAAAGTTGGAAGTTGATGTTATGCAATGGTTTCCTCGAGGATGATGTATCGAAATTGCAATTCAGCGAAAATTAGGAAAGGAAGGGCGAGGTTCACTTGGTTTCTTTGAATTTTCGGATGAAGAATTACTTTCTTGAAAGTTTTCAGGACGTGAAAGAAAAACTTCGGCGAGGAAAGGAACATTATTGTCGTGGCAAGAACTATGTTTTAGCAAAGGTACAATCTTACTCCTAATTCAAAAATCCCTAGGGTTCGAATTGGTGGAGTGGTAGAGGAAAGCGACAGTAGTATTTATATTTGCTTTTGTGCTCCAGTAATTCTGTTATGCTGCTATGCGGCAAGTTTGGTTTGAGAGTGGCAGGACTGGGCTGTAGTTGTAGTATTGAAATGCTTATTTCTTGTTTGAATCTACTGAGTTTTCTGGTTAGTTTCTTGATTCTGCATCGAAACTTTAACGAATGGTTCGTAATGTTTGTGTTTTACTAGTTTTTATTGGAATTTGAAGTGGATTAAGAATTTATACTCAATGTGGTTGTCCATTGTTTTGTAATAGCTTTTAGCATTCTTTAGAACTAATTTTGATTTGGTTACATGAGAATTGAATGTGTTGATGAGAGGATTTTGTAGGAGAGAAGATATAAGCTTATTATCTGATGATAGTTTCTCTTAGATGGTGCTACTGTTGTGCAATTTGGATATCACAGGAGGAATCATGAAATTTCATGAGGAACTCTTCAGTGAACAATTATATATATATATATATATATACTATTACACACACACACACACATATATATATATATATTTATTTATTTACGTGTGTGCAATTATATAAACAGCTAGCCCATGATCTATACATATAGCAACGGTTAAGATTGATAAGTTACAATTGGATGCTGGTGAAGGGACTCCTAATATGTTGCCTCAGCTTTTGGCATATCACTTGACCAAAATTAGTCGTAATTTGATAAACTGAATCTTTAATCAGTTAATTGGTTGATCATTAAAATGAGAAGTTACAATTGGATGCTGGAATCTAAGACTCACTGATTGAATTAAGCAATGTTTCATCATTCATGGAACTATGTATTAAGTAGTATGGAATTTGAAGAACATTAATATTATTTTAAGAAAAGTGCTCAACTCTTACAATGTCGATCTTGAACTTTACCATGAGCCACACTTAAAAATATTTGGACAATTTGGTTAAATATTTTATTTTCTACAAAAAAATAGGGCACTCCTCACTATCAAAAATCTAGCTAGGATGTTATATGGACTTGTTTAGCATACAGATCTATTTTTTTTTTCTTTTTCGAAAATCAGAAAATTATACAAAAAGTTTACTTTGTTGAGTTTTGTGAAAATTGTTTTCAGAAAATTCAGTTATAAAAATGTCTATTTTCATAGAACTCTCTTTTCTTGTTCTCATAAAACACTTTTCTGTTCGCAAAGTTTTCAAAAACAGTTTTCAGAAATGAATATTAGGGCCTGTTTACTAACTGTTTCTCCTTTCTGTTTCTAATTCCTGAAAAAGCATAATCAGATTATGTTTCCTGTAGGAGAAACAAAAACTAAATTTATGTTTACTAATTTTTCAAAAACAAAGATTAAAATTGTGTTTATTAAAACAATGTTCAACAAAAGAATTACAATTTTTTTTTTCACAAACATTAAAACTATTTTGAAAAAAATATTAAGCTACCTTTTCCAAAATTTATTTTATTTTATTTATTTATCATTTATTTAATTAATTAAATTTATTTATTTATTTATTTATTCAATTTTATTTATTATTAGTTTTATTTTATTTAATTTATGAATAATATTGTTTTATCAATTTTTATTTTATTAATTTTTTCATTTTTATTAATTATCTATTCATTTGTTTTTATTTATGTATCATTCAATTAATTAATTATTTATTTTTATTTATTTTATTTTATTTTTTATTAATTGTATTTTTAATCATTTATTTATTTTATTTATTTATTCATTTTAGTTATTTATTATTTATTTTACTTATTTAATTTTGTTTATTAATATATTATTTTTTATTAATTATCTATTCATTTTATTTTATTTCTTATTATATTTATTTATTTATTTTAATTTTAATAATATTTTATGTAATTATTATTTTATATTTTTTTTATTTATTATTATAATTTATTTATTATTGATTTAATATTTCTTATTCTTTTTATTATTGATGATTATGGTGAGTTTGAGGAAACAAAAAGAGAAAACACATTTTTTTTGCTTCCTCTTTCCTTTGTAATGAGAGGAAACGTTTTCTCAACTCAAAAAACATAAACAAATTAAGAAACGTGTTTTTCATATTATTTTCAAATTTCAGGAAACAGAAAGCAGAAACAATTAGTAAACAGACCCTTAATCTCTCTTGGTTGACTCAACTATTTTTCTTCTAATTTAATCAAAATAAAGAAATTTCTCATTTTCTCCGTATTCCAAAGGGGCAAGAAAATAAGTCTAAGGGCCTGTTTGGTAGGTGGTTATGGTTCCACCTGGTCTTGGTTTTCAGGGACCAAACCATGTTTGTTTGGACTGGTCTCAAAATTTGGAATCATATCAAATAAGACCAAATGTGGTGTTTTTGGAACCAGTTTTTTTTTGTAGTTCCACATGGTTTGATCTGGTCTTGGTAACCAAAATAAAATTTTTGAGACCAACGATTAAGACCACCAAAAATAAAAATAATATACAAAATAAATTAAATAATACATAAAAATAATAATAATTAATAATAAATAAATAAATTAAATATATTTATAAATAATTAAAAATTAATAAATAATAAATTATTTAAAAATAAAATAAAAATAATGAATAATAAACAAAATGAATTAAATAATACATAATAATAATAAAAATGAATATAATAATAATAAATTAATTAATAAATAATAAATTAATAAAATATATTTATAAATAATTTAAAATGAATAAATAATAATAATAAATTAATAATATAATAATATAAATAAATAATGAAATATTAATAAATGAAATGAATTACATAATGAAATAATAGTAAATAAAATGAATTGAATAATTAAATAATTAATTAATTAATATAATATATTTATAAATAAATATATAAATAAATAATATATAAAAATAATAAATGAATATTATAATAAATAATAAATAATTTTATTTTTTTAAAGCGAAAAAATCAAACTAGATTGTTTTACCAAATATGGTCTGGTTCAATGTTTGTTAGATCGTGATTTTCAGATCAGACCGCTTACCAAATTGACTTTTAAATTCAAGATCTATACAAGTTAGATCGGACCAGATTAGATCAGACCAGGCCACCTATCAAACATGGCCTAAATCTTTTAAATGAGGTTAAAACGCAATATAAAGGACAAGAAAGTAATTCACCTAATTCAAAACCAGGCACATATATACGTATAAATTATATGTATATATACACATTACACAGACAGCTTAAATAAACGCGGGAAAATGTGATAAGTTTTACTTCCTCCTATCCCCCCATTTCATTTCCAGCAAAACCACTAAGATGGCCAGAAGACACCATCCTCTTCATCACATCCATTAACTCTGATTCAGTTCTAGTCATGACCAACGTGAAACACCCAATAATCTCCCTGGTCCAATCATGCAATAACCTCAAACAAATCGAACAAGTCCACACCCAACTGCTCACCAATGGCCTTCTCAACAATCCTATCCTCCAAGGCCAATTCATTGCCTCAATTGCCCTCAATCACCCAAACAATCTCCATTATTCCCACCAAGTCCTATCCCAATCTCAAGCCCTAACTCTCTTCCCCTTCAACTGTTTGATCAGAGCTCACTCCAAAAGCTCAGACCCCCAAAAAAGCTTCCAATTTTACCGCCAAATTCTACACTCCCCCAACAATTTGTCACCTGATAATTACACATTTACATTCCTGGTTCGCACCTGTGCTCAGGTTTTGGCATGCCGGACCGGTCCGGCGGTCCACGGTGGAGTTGTCAAACGTGGGTTTCAAACTGACCCACATGTTAGAAGTGGGTTGGTTTACATGTATGCCGAATTGGGTCAATTGGGTTGTGCACACCAAGTGTTTGTGGAAATTCCTGTGCCGGGTTTGGTGGCTCAGACAGCGATGGTGAGTGCCTGTGCCAGATTGGGTGAGGTTGGTTTTGCGCGGGAACTGTTTGATGATATGCCTCAGAGGGATCTTGTTGCATGGAGCGCGATGATTGCTGGGTATGCGCAGTGTGGGGAGCCTGTGGAGGCGTTGAGTTTGTTTCACGTAATGCAGAGAGAGGGATTGAGGGTTAATGAGGCGACGATGGTTTCGGTTTTGTCTGCATGTACACATTTGGGGGCATTGGATCAAGGGAGATGGGCTCATGTGTTTATAGAGAGGAACAAGCTGCGAATGACGGTGACACTTGGGACTTCACTCGTCGACATGTATGCAAAATGTGGGAATATGAGTAAGGCAATGGAAGTCTTTTGGGCGATGAGAGAAAAGAATGTGTATACATGGAGTAGTGCCTTGAATGGTTTGGCAATGAATGGATTAGGCAAAGAGTGTCTTGATCTTTTCGCTCTTATGAAAAAAGAAGGACCTTTGCCTAATGAAGTCACATTTGTTTCCGTTTTACACGGTTGTAGTGTAGTTGGATTCGTTGATGTAGGCCGTGAGCATTTCGACTCAATGAGGAAAGTTTACGAACTTGAGCCACAACTCGAGCATTATGGTTGCATGGTTGATTTATATGGTCGATCTGGTCATTTATATGATGCCTTAGATTTCATAAATAACATGCCTGTGAAGCCTCATGCTGGTGCTTGGGGAGCTTTGCTTAGTGCTTGTCAAATCTATAAGAATAAGGAATTGGCTGAACTTGCCTCGAGAAAGTTAGTTGAGCTAGAGGCCAGGAATCACGGTGCCTATGTGCTCTTGTCGAATATCTATGCTGACTTTAAGAACTGGGATAGGGTCAGTGTTGTGAGACAAACAATGAAGGACAAAGGTGTTAGAAAGCTCCCTGGTTGTAGTGTCATAGAGGTCAATGGTGAAGTTCATGAGTTTTTTGTTGGAGATAAGTCCCATCCTCGGTATGGTGAAATCGAGGCAAAGTGGGAAGAGATATCCCGGAAGCTGAAATTATCGGGCTATGCAGCTAACACTAGTAACGTTCTTTTCGACATAGAAGAAGAAGAGAAAGAGGATGCTGTGTTTAAGCACAGTGAGAAAATTGCCATCGCTTTCGGTTTGATTAGTTTGAATGATAGTGTGCCGATTAGGGTTGTGAAGAACCTTCGCGTTTGTTGGGATTGTCATGCTGTATCATTGATGATATCTCAAATTTACAACAGAGAGATCATACTGAGAGATAGGAACAGGTTTCACCATTTCAAAGATGGGGAATGCTCTTGCAAGGGTTATTGGTGAAACCATTGATGTTTTTGTAACTTATAACTTCATTCATTAAAGGATAATGGTCATTCCTTTTTTGTTCCATCACTGAATTTCTCTATATTTTTCCTATTTTTCGATCATTATAGAGAGAAATAGGAATAGGTTTCAGCCTTTCGAAGATGGGGAATGTTCTTCCAAAGTTATTGGGGGAAATAATCGATGTTGTAGCGACTTAATTTTATTAATTAGTGGATGATGGTCATTTCTGATAACTATTAGAAAGATTATTCCAGTATTTGTATGTATCGGGTTGGAATAAATTACTATACTTCAATCAAATTCCGAGAGGCTTCATGAAGTGTTTTTTTTAGGAGTTAAACTTAATTTGAGTACCCGTTTCCTTTTTCCTGCTACGATTGAAAATTCTAGTATTTTACATATCCATACGATCAGTCCTTGTGTTTCGGAAATAGTATAAGCATTAGTGAATTTCTCCCTATTTTTCCTATTTTTCAATACTATTAGAAACCTGCTGTTCTCTACTTTAGTTGCATCCTTCCTTTGAATTCATGTGAGTCCAGTCCAGTTGCAAATATCTTTACTTTTTGTGGGTCAAAGGGAAAAAACTTTTGAGATGAAGATATTAATTGGCCACATGCATTGTTGATGCAAGATAAGAATGCTTCTTGTATTGGTAATCAAAGTTTCTTACCTTTTACTTCGAAATACATTCATTTTCATTTATTCCTTGTCTCATCATGCTATGTGCAGTACAGACCTGGTGTTCATTTCAATGTCATTGGCTTAGGTGCATTCACCAACTAAATTGAATTGAATGAATGGACTTAAGAGTTAGATAACTAGGTATCAGAGTTGGTTGGAATGACCAACCTTCGGTGGCAGAAGAAACTGTACACAAGTACCGAGTTTGGGTTCAAATCTCCACCACTTTGCAAGTTTGTGACTTAACGTCACACGAGTCGTGGGACAAGTTCTTGTAATGCCTTTAATGGATGATCTCTTTGGGATCTACTTCTGAGAGAGATCATTCTTGGATGTTAAACCCTTTTAACTAGTCTATTTTCCAAAAGTAGAAGGTTGGTGTTCGAACTTTTATATCATGAAGGGTCTATCTTTAAAAGTAGAAGGTCGAGAGTTCAAGTTATTGTTCGATTAAAGAAAGTGATAGACTAGCTTGTCGGTAACCTTATTAAATTAAATATGTATTTACTTTGACAACCCTAATAAAAGATACTTTATTGTCTTTGTCATTTTAGGGAGGAAGAGGGACAGGAAAAACATATATGGTACAGAAGCTTGAAAGGTTAACCTCCACAAAGTTATTGAAAAGCCAAAGTGTGAAGAGAGAGAAAAATGAAATGTGTGTTTTTAGGTTCACAAGGGAAGTCACGTTGTCAATGCTTAAATGCCCATTTTTTTAATATTTGAGGAAGTCTCTAGAAAAGAAAACAAAATCAATAATTTCATAAGATCATAAAGATATGGACTCATGATGTACTAGTTATTTTACCCTTTGGTGCAATGTATCCCCTCTAAAATAATTTACATTGCAAAAATACATTTTTATCCTTGCAAAAAAAAGAATTATATTTAAAAAAACTTTCCTCTTTTCCCTCCCCCTCCCCCTCTCTCCATCACCACACCACCACCAGATCTGCAATAGCACATGTATATATATATATAGATCTGTGTATATATATAGCACATATATGAGGTACAAGGAAAAATATATTTCCAAGCAGTCAATAGCCTGCAAATTTTCAATTGAACATTCCCATAAATAAGAATGTGTTCAATTTGATAAGAATAAGAGGTGAATGTGACATAAACCAGAATTATTTTAATCACGAGTCAATGAAGCTAACAATGCAGGTAAACCTGTTAGTTGATCAGATACCTTCTTGTACATATTGTTATATATATATATATATATGAAAAAAGTTGCTATTATATGCTCTGACTAAATAAGGGTCCAATAATGCTCTGTCACTTATATATATATATATAAGTGAATAATGTGACTGATAAAGATACATCCCAGGCTGTGAAGACTAAATGACAAACCAGAATAAGAGGTGAATGTGACACAAACCAGAATCATTTTAATCACGAGTCAATGAAGCTACTGTAAATAGTGAAAATTATAGGTCCAGGCCCATTTATTAGGTTCAAGGTGTATTGAGCCCATGTAAAATGTAGATAGAGAGCAGCCCATGTATTTGAGCCCACCAGATATAAGTGGGACCATCAACATTAAGCCACTCCCTTAAAAAGGGAGTAACAACCCACTACACAAGGAAAGTGGGTAGTTATTAAGAGAGTGGGTCATGACCCCATGAACTTAGGCCATGATCCACAAAAACAAATGTATAAATAAGGTCATTTGAGCCTGAATAAAAGGAGATCTTTGATGTGAGTGAAATTTGACACTTACATTTGGCGCCGTCTGTGGGAATACTAATATTTTTTCCACTTGCAACAAGTTTTATTTAAAATGGTGTCCACACGGTCAACAAACAATGAGATCAGGTTCGAAGAAGTCATGAGGAGGTTGGAGGCTGTCGAGCAAAGAAATGCGGCCCTCGAGCGGCAGAATGCTGAATTGCTCCATCAAGTTACTCAGGGCCCTTTCCCTCTCCAAAGTCCTAATCCAGCAGAGTGCGCAGAAGAGCCAGAGCCTTTCAACTCTCATCACGGGCAAGACGCATCCGCCGCCCGAGGAGATAAAATCCCGAGGGAAGAAGAAGAGTCCTCTCACCCCATAACAGGGGGAATGCCAAGGATGCAGGTCCCGACTCAGAATGACCTGCACGAAATGGCTGCCAAAATCCAGAGAGAAGTGATGAAAGATTTGAAATTGCAGACCCCTGATGATCTGGCCATCCATGCGACAACGGATATGACTCAGTCTCCATTCACCGAAGAAATTGAAGCAGCAGAATTCCCGAAGAAGTTTGTGCTGCCAACTTTTACACTATATGATGGTACAAAAGATCCACTCGATCACATCTACCAAGTGCAGACCAAGATGACTGTTTATGGAAGGAACCAAGCACTCTTGTGCAAAGTCTTTTCAACCAGTTTGACGGAGGCACCACTTCTGTGGTTCAGGAAGCAGACTCCTGGATCCATAAGCAGTTGGAATGATCTCTGCAGACGCTTTATTGGTCAATACTTCAGCAATCGGAGGCAGAGGAAGACGATATCAAGCCTCTTCACCATGACCCAGGAAAAAGGGGAGAGCCTCAAGAGCTTTTATCCAGATTCAACGTCGAAATGTCTTCTATCGATGACTGCGATCAACTGTCAGCGGTAGAGGCATTCCGTATGGCGATCATCCCTGGCACAAAATTCCACTCTTCACTAGTAAAACGACCCCCTATCAACATCGGTGAGCTCAACTCCAGAGCACAAGGGTATCTCAGAATAGAAGAGGAGGAAGCAGTCAGACACAGAAGAGCCTCTCTGGTAACGGTAGAGGCAAAATCCAAAGAAAGGATGAAGGATCAGAGGCCTCAACGACAAGATCCATCTCGGCAAACCTCGTCATCCAGAAATTCAGACAAGCGTCAACGGACGGAAGAAAGATCCACTCCACTCAAAACCAGCCTAGGGAAGCTCTTCCAAGAAAACAAAACTAAAGGGATTTTCAGACCACCTCCACCGATCAGACAACCGATGGAGCTGAGGGACATGACCAAGCACTGTGCCTTTCACAGCGAGTATGGTCATCATATAAATGACTGCAGAAATCTCCGAAGGCAGGTAGAGGCAATGATCGCCAAAGGAGAGCTTGCAGATTACGTAATGAAGGATCAGCCGAGACCAGACAAACCACACAGGACACAGCCGAACAGCACTACATCGGGGCAACCGGTGAGGGTTATCCACATGATCCAAGGGGGTGAAGAGGCGTTGGAGGCCGAAGGAAGCAGAAGGTCAAAGCTAAGAAAATCACATAAACTCAGGCGAGTCGGCGAAGTCTGCCAGACAACCCTCCTACAGGGAGAATCAATGATCATGTTTTCAAAGGCTGACATACAGAATATTCAGATGCCTCACGAAGATCCTCTGGTAATCACTCTTCTGGTAGCTAATTGTCTGATCAAACGTGTAATGATTGACCCAGGAAGCAGCACCAATATCATGACAAAATGGGCCTTCGACAAAATCGGAATTGATGTATCACAGCTTCAACCGGCTCGGATTCCTCTGGCCGGCTTTGACGGACGACGCGTAGAGCCAATAGGCGTAGTACATTTGTCAGTATCAGCAGCACGCCGAACCCTGAGAGAAACTTTCGTAGTGGTGGACGTCAAACCATCATACAATCTACTGATGGGACGCAGGTGGATCCATCGGATGCAAGGTGTTCTTTCGACACTCCATAAGGTCATGCGTTGTCTTGACCCGAATGGAGTGGACGTGACAGATATTCCTGGAGACCAGGTAGCAGCAAAGGAATGTTACTCAGTATGCATGAAGGACTTGAACCAGAGAAGTAAACAAGTGTTGGAAGCACCAGAAAAGTCCCTGTACAACGAGAAATAACAATTACAGTCAGACCCTACCTCAGAGGGTCGGGAAACTCAGTCAACAACTGAATCCCTAGAAGAGGTGAAAGTTTGTCAGACGGATCGCACCAGAGTCACGTTCATCGGATCATGTCTCCACAAAGAAGAAAAGGACAGGCTGATTCATTTCCTCCAATCAAATTCAGACGTGTTCGCCTGGTCTCATCTCGACATGCCGGGCATTGATCCTTTTATCGCTCAGCATAACCTGAATGTTGATCCAAACGTCAGACCTGTAAGGCAGAAGCAGAGGAGGTTCGGGATAGAAAGAAACCAGATCATATCCGAGGAAGTGGGAAAACTGCTAGAAGCCGGATTCATAAGGGAAGTTAAGTACCCATCATGGTTGTCAAACGTGGTAGTAGTCAGAAAGAAGAACGGAAAATGGAGAGTCTGCGTGGACTTCACCAACTTAAACAAGGCTTGCCCGAAGGATTGCTTCCCTCTGCCGAAAATTGATCAGATGGTAGATGCCACCTCGGGATACGAAACTCTCTTTTCTTGATGCATACTCCGGCTATAACCAGATCCCGATGAGCCAGGCTGATGAGGAGAAAACAGCCTTTATTACCGAAGAAGGTACGTACTGCTACAAAGTAATGCCTTTCGAACTTAAAAATGCAGGTGCCACCTATCAAAGACTAGTCAGGAGGATATTCAAAGGTCAGATGGGCAAAACGGTTGAAGCCTACATAGATGATACGGTGGTAAAGAGCAGGAGGAAAGGCAACCATCTCGAGCACCTGGAAGAAGTGTTCGATGCACTCCGAAGGTACAAGATGAAGCTCAATCCAGCCAAGTGCTCTTTCGGAGTCTCCTCCGGACAGTTCCTTGGACATATAGTCAACCGAAGAGGAATCGAAGCCAGCCCATCGCAAGTCAAGACTCTGATAAGCTGCGAAGAGCCAAAAACACAAAAGGAGGTCCAAATTCTGACAGGAAGGGTAGCCGCACTGAGCAGGTTCGTATCCCGACTGATAGACCGATGCAGACCATTTTTCCAGGCAATTAAAGGCGGAAAAGGTAGCGTATGGGGGCCAGATCAGGCAGAGGCCCTCAAGAAGTTGAAGCAGTATCTCCAAAGTCCACCGATCCTTGCCTCACCAAATCCAGGAGAACCATTGCATCTGTACCTTGCCATGTCAATAACCTCAACCAGCGCAGCACTAGTAAAAGATGACAAAAAGTGCCAGAAACCAGTCTTCTTCAGCAGCAAATCCCTATCTGATGCGGAAACCAGATACACCATGGCGGAGCGAGCTGTTCTTTCTCTAATCAACGCAAAGAGACGACTGAGGCATTATTTTGAAACTCATCCAATCGTTGTGCCAACCACCCTGCCGATGAGATCCATCATGTCCAAACCCGATCTGACAGGAAGAATAACCAGATGGGCCTTGGAACTTGGGACATTTGACATCACGTATGTGCCACGAACAACTATCAAAGGTCAAGCCTTAGCTGATTTTCTCCTAGAAGCAGAGCCAGAGTCAATCCTCCAAGATCCAGACGAACCCGAATGGACGCTCTATGTAGACGGATCAGTTGGTTCAGCTGGATCGGGAATTGGGCTCGAAATTATAACACCAGATGGGACCCGAATCCAGCAGTCAGTGCGCCTGGAGTTTCCTGCCACCAATAACGAAGCTGAGTACGAGGCACTCCTAGCTGGGCTGCGACTAGCTCAGAGCCTCTGTATTAAGAGACTCCGTATTTTCAGTGACTCACAGCTGGTGGTGAAACAAGTTCAAGACGAGTACGACGCAGGAGAAAAACTGCAGCCCTATAAGAAGTTGGCTCGGATGGAGCTAGACAGACTGGAGCAGTATTCCCTCAGTCAGATCCCAAGGGAGGAAAATGAAAATGCGGATTGATTGGCCAACATGGCTTCAGTCAATAATCAGGACCTGACCAGAGTCGCCCCGATCGACTATCTTGATGTCCCAAGCATCCATCACGCGGATGTGGTGTGCGCAATACCTTGGGAGCCGAGCTGGATGGACCCCATAGCAGAATACCTCAAAAATGGTACACTTCCTGCTGACAAAGCAGAGGCTCGGAAAATTCGCATGAAGTCTGCCCGATATGCCTTGCTACATGGCCAGTTATATAGAAGATCTTTTGGTGGACCCTACCTTCGATGCCTCACACCTTCGGAGGCATCGGCTGTAATGAAGGAAATCCATGAAGGCTCATGCGGAAATCACTCAGGGGGACGAGCTTTGGCCCATAAGGTACTAAGCCAAGGATATTTTTGGCCGTATCTTTCTCATGATACTGAAGCCTTTGTCAGAAGATGCAAAAAGTGTCAGTTCCATGGAGACTTCATTCATCCGCCACCAGAACTGCTTAACCCCATATTCATCCCACACCCATTTGCGCAATGGGGGATTGATGCAGTTGGACCACTTCCCATGGCTCTCAGATCGGTAAATCAAGCACTGATAGCAACTGATTATTTCACAAAATGGGTCGAGGCAGAATCTTACTCCTCCATCACTCACAGACACGTAATCAAATTCATATGGAACAATATCATCTGTAGGTTCGTAGTGCCGAGGGTGATAGTGATCGACAATGGATTAAATCTGGATAATCAGTGGACCAGACAATTCTGTAATGAACATGGGATCCAATTGAGAACCTCATCGGTCGCATACCCTCAAGGAAACGGCCAGGCTGAAAGATCCAACAGAACCATACTGAATACCCTGAAGAAAAAGCTAGAAGAGCACAAGGGAGTGTGGCCAGACAAGCTTCCAGAGGTATTATGGTCTTACAGAACAACATCAAGAGTTCCTACAGGAGAAACACCATTCTCAATGGCGTATGGGACAGAAGCAGTCATTCCAACAGAGCAGATAGTGCCAACAGCCAGAACAGAGCTGTATCAGGAAGAATTGAACGACCAACAGCTGGTTGATGGACTCAATCTGCTCGAAGAAAAAAGAGAACAAGCTGCCATCAGACTAGCAGCCTACCACCAGAGGGTCAGGAACACCTTCAACAAAAAGGTCAAAAGACGAGAATTCCAGGTGGGCGATATGGTATTGCGAAAGAAAATCGGGCTAATCGGAAAGCTCAGGGAAAATTGGGAAGGACCATACACAGTCACAGAGGTCATTGGACGTGGGGCTTACCGCCTCATGAATAATGACGGCAATATGGTACCCAATTCACAGAATGCTTCACGACTGAAGAGGTACTATCCTTGATATTTATTTCATTTTTAGAATAATTAAACAGAGGCGTCTGAGCCTAGCTTTATAGATAGCCTTAAAAATTCCATGTTTGTTATCCTGATTCAGTCAGATGTTCTAATCTTTGTAATTTCACGGTTATAATAAAAGATGGTCATCCTTCTTGCAAATAAATAGCCTAAAATTAAAATAATTCCTAAGTGGTGAGATGACAGAGGCTTATAAGCCTGACTCACTCCCAGAGGAATAAAATTAAAATAATTCCTAAGTGGTGAGATGACAGAGGCTTATAAGCCTGACTCACTCCCAGAGGAATAAAATTAAAATAATTCCTAAGTGGTGAGATGACAGAGGCTTATAAGCCTGACTCACTCCCAGAGGAATAAAATTAAAAAATTTCCTAAGTGATGAAATGACAGAGGCTTATAAGCCTGACTCACTCCCAGAGGAATAAAATTAAAATAATTCCTAAGTGATGAGATGACAGAGGCTTATAAGCCTGACTCACTCCTAGAGGAATAAAATTAAAATAATTCCCAAGTGGTGAAATGACAGAGGCTTACAAGCCTGACTCACTCCCAGAGGAATAAAATTAAAATAATTCCTAAGTGGTGAGATGACAGAGGCTTATAAGCCTGACTCACTCCCAGAGGAATAAAATTAAAAAATTTCCTAAGTGATGAAATGACAGAGGCTTATAAGCCTGACTCATTCCCAGAGGAATAAAATTAAAATAATTTCAAGTAATGAGATGACAGAGGCTCATAAGCCTGATTCACGATAAAAATTGCCTGACTCGTACCATAGAAAAGTGCAGTTTCCATTAAATAAGCAAAAAATTGCCGTTTTGTATTACAAAATTGCCTGAAAGGCATGTTACAAAATACAGCACTACAAAAGGAATACGGAGTGACCTAAGCTTGGCCTGAACCACTAAAATCCTTTCCTAAGGTATCCACATGTGTAGTTGGAGGGAAGAATTCTATGGAGGGGTTGAGAGGGTCAGCAGGGAGATATCCATTAAGGAATTATGTTAAAAGATTCTGAGCATGACTAGGCTCGGGGCTGGATATGGCATCTGCACTCCTAACACCTTATCCATGGCATCAGGATCTTTGATCTTCCTCCTTGCTGGATCATTCTCTCCAACAACAAAGCCCTTCCTCCAAAATTCACCCGCTACAATCATGTTCATCTGGGAATAGTGCTGGTGCATGTCAAGCCCTCCTTTCTTACACATCTCCAGGGCTGACTGAGAGATGCCGAATTGGTGTTGAAGAGCCTCATGGTCAGATGCCAGCTTCTCCTTCTCACTGGTTAACCTGGCATTTTGCTCTTTTGCTTGAGCCAGTTCCTCTTCCAATTGGGCAACCCTGGATGGGAGATCTCCTAGCTGAGCTTTCAGTTTTTTCTCCTGATTGTCCTTCTCAGCTAGGTCAGCTCTCAGGCGTTCAAGCTCCTTCACACCCTCCTCATGGGAAAGGCATAACGCATTGACGCTGAAGAGAGCCTAAGAAGAAAAATGCAAGGCAAAATGGGTCAGTAATGTGGGTCAGCAATGTATACAAAAGTAGGAATAACATGGAATCAAGCAAATACGTACCCCCAATAACAACCCCGGAGTTTTACGCACAAGGCGGGCATGCTCAGCATTCCTCTGTGCCTCAAGCTCTTCCGGCGTCCAGAGTGCCTGCGCCCGATTTATCATGGCAGACATAGAAGTAAGGCTGGAGGTGGATTGATCAGAAGAAGCAGAACTCTTCTCCTTACCCTTATGCTTCCTTTTCTTACTTGGTCTCTCTTCCCCCACCGGTCTGGTTCGGGCAGAGGAAGGATGAAGCATCTCAGGAATAGTGGCATGCACAAGTGCAGACCCAGAAGCATCGCCCATCAAGGCGACGGTCACGGCCTGAGGATCAGGATCCATAGGCATGTGTACTGGATCAGTTGAAGGTGCAGCCAGTTCCTCCACATCATCATCATCGTCCTCAAGCACTGGTCTGATCGGATCCATAATAATCTTGTACTTGGCTCCTAACCTGGATATACCCTGCAAATTGGCAGGAGTAAACAGGTCAGCACATGACATACGGTCCGACCAGACCTTGGACTTTAATAAAGAAATACGGGCTTCTACATCCTGAGCCACTATATCTGTATCCTTATAACCTAAAGACTTATAAACAAAATCTGCCCTGAGCTGGTCACAGCCGGAACAGAGGCAAGATTCCTTATGGATAAATGAAAAAGGGAGAAGGGCTAGATGCTTGAAAACACAGGGTATCGGCCATCTCCTAGAATAGGGGTAGAACCAAGCCCCCTTTACCAAAACCATCTTCTCCTTCCAATATTTCTCTGTTTTCTCGGTCCCTTGGCAGATCGCCCGACCCTTGAATGGGTAGAAGTTGTATCTCCCCTCACAATCTTTCAGATCTACAATCTTATAGCTGAGCAGAAGATCTGCCAGACCCAATGATAGCTTTTTCTCTCTATTAATCAAAATTAACATGGAGATTATCCTGAAGAAGTTTGGATTGACTTGCAGAGGGGCTATTCCCAGGGTGAAGAAGATAAAATGAAACAGAGGATGAAGAGGAAACCGAAGCATCTTTATCTGAAGGGCCGACAATAACACCTCGTCCGGACCCACTCCGTCGCCCACTCTGAAGTCAAGAGAAGGGTCGTACTCCGTCAAGATCACCTCTTTTGGGATCCTACAGTCCCTCCTCAGACTTTTAAGGTTTACGGATTTTCTTTTATGACTTTCAAGTGGTTCTGCCACGAAAGGGGCTGATTCAGTGGAAGATCCAACGGGAACGCCTCCAGGAGCATCGGTCCCAACCGGGTTAGATATGACAGAAGTCCCGATCAGAACAGTATCAGTAACATCTGCCTGGTTATTTATCTCCGAAATAGTTGTTCTCAGGCCAGATAGGTCCGGACGACTAGGTATGGACAAAGGAGGAGAGGATGAAGAAGATGGATTTGTAGAAGGGGGGCTGGGAACCTCAGATCCACCATACTCTTGGTGAGTCATCTCCTCGGTAGACCTTGTGACACTACTATCAGACATGATGAGAATGACAACTTACACAGAGAACCGGTAGAAGAAAGAAGAACCTCCGGCAACCAAAGTATAGTCGGCGGTCAAAGTTTGAACACTGCTGGAGATTGCTTGCAAAATTTGAAAGTGATAAAGAATGAAAATGAGGCCACCCAAGGATTTATATACACACGGCATACCAACAGACATCATTAAGGCTGAAGGGGTGCGTCGATTCCCTATGCATCGAATACAGTGAAACGACGGCCGCCATTATGAAATTCGAGATCACACGTCTCTCCACAATAATGACGCTGACGTCATCAAAAACGGCTGTCATCAATCAATTCAAATAAATTCGGGTCAGGCCCACGAACCGTATGTCAGACCCGAATGGGGCTAGTGTAAATAGTGAAAATTATAGGCCCAGACCCATTTATTAGGCCCAAGGTGTATTGAGCTCATGTAAAATGTAGATAGAGAGCAGCCCATGTATTTGAGCCCACCAGATATAAGTGGGACCATCAACATTAAGCCACTCCCTTAAAAAGGGAGTAACAACCCACTACACAAGGAAAGTGGGTAGTTATTAAGAGAGTGGGTCATGACCCCATGAACTTAGGCCATGATCCACAAAAACAAATGTATAAATAAGGTCATTTGAGCCTGAATAAAAGGAGATCTTTGATGTGAGTGAAATTTGACACTTAATGCAGGTAAACCTGTTAGTTGATCAGATACCTTCTTGTACATATTGTTATATATATATATATATATATATATGAAAAAAGTTGCTATTATATACTCTGACTAAATAAGGGTCCAATGAAATTAAGTGAATAATGTGACTGATAAAGATACATCCCAGCCGTGAAGACTAAATGACAAACCTTTCTATAAATAATTAAAATTACTTTCCTAACAGGCATGCAAATTTAGGTAAAGATGCGTTAGAATATCAATAGTAGGAAATAAAGAAAAAGTCTTTTCAGAATACAGAAGATGAAGATCCTGGAATGTGTAGCTGTTACTGACCGAGTCTCCAATCTAATTGTTGTGTGTGTATATATATATATATATATATATATTTCTCCTTTGTTGCTTATAATCTAATTGGTGCATTTATTTATTATTTTTGAAAGGATCTAATCGGTGCACTGATCATCAATTTAAAGTATAGTCAAATATTATAATCACAATTATAGAGCTTGTAATAATTTTTATCTTTGTCTCACTTTTCTCTAACTCTCTCACTTTATATTATAAGTGTTGGTGATGTCTTGAGGTAAACAAAATCGATCAATAATCTCCCAAGTCAATGGTTCTTTCTATCAAGGTAGACTAAGTCAATGTTTCATACAGCTTAAAGATCTAAACTAAATGTTATGATCTCTAATGGTGGTTCTTCTTCTAATTCTTCTTCATCATAATTCTTTTCTGTATATATATATATATATAAAAGTAGGCAGAGTCAACGATCTACCACCCTTAGATTTCAAGTAAACGATGCTTTCTTGTCAGTCTATAAACTATAATACTACTTTAAGAAAATTATAAATTTGTTTCTAATATACTTCTAGAATCAGTACTAAAAGGTATTTATAATAAAGATCTAGGTAGGAGCATAGATGTTTACTATTGCAGTTCCTAAATGTCTGTTTCGCAATAGGCGCGGTAGCGTGTTAATTTTTTATTTTGGTTTGGGTTTAATTTGATTTTATTCTGAATTAAAATTATATTTGGTGCAGATGATTTTGGTATGAGAAAAAGTAAAGCTAAAAAATCAAACCATGTTTGGTATAGTTGGTATAGACTGAAATTCTAAAACCAAATCATGTTTGATAACTTGGAATTGATTTGACATTTTATTTATTTATAATAACTTTTTGTAAATATATATGTTTAAAAAATAAAATATATAGATAAAAATACATTTAAAAAATATATATATAATTCAAAAAAATATAAATTTCAAATATATATATAATTCGAAAAATGTATATAAAATTCAAAAAAATATATTTTTTGAAATATATATAACATTCCAAAAAATATATAAAATTTCAAATATATATAATTCGAAAAATATATATATAAAATTCAAAAAATATATAAAATTTTAAATATATATATGTTGTTTATATATTGTTTTTGAATTTTATATATTCTTTTCGACTTTTATATATTTGTTTCGAAAGTTTATCCTAGTTTGCCCTAATTGTACAACTATACTTGAGTAAACAATATTCGATTTTAGTGTCCTTTATCTTTTAGCCAAACAGTCATAAATATGGTGTCTAAGGGCATTTAAATGTAAATTATAACCATCAATGTTTTAAATTTGATATTCAAATTAATATTTATTTATAATATTTTATTATTATTTATTTTGTTTACTTTATTTATTATTTTTAAATATTTATTACTCAATTTTATTTATTATTATTTATTTATTATATTCTATTATTTGATAACTTTTATTTAATTATTTAATTTACTTAAATAATTTTTTTAATTAAATAAATATATATGTATATGGTTGTGTTTGTGTATATAATTATATATATATATATATATATATATCATACAACACACAAAACACACACCAAGGTACCAACACATGAGGCTTGAGCATTGAAGTTGGTTTGGAGAATTGGAGTTGATTTGCTTGAACAATACCACACCATCCCAAAACCATGTCTAGAGATGATGTAAAAAATATGTCATTTGGTACCAATTTGATATACTATTTTTTGATACCATTCAACCATCTCACACTAATCAAATATGATTTGGATTGTAATTCTCATTTCACACCAAATTTTTGACACCAACCCCCACACTAAAAGAACCAATTCTTGAATATAATAATACTTAATGAATAAATAAAAAATCTCTGGTACCCTTAATATGAAACTGTCTGTCACTACTCAATTCAATGATTAATTTCTTCTTATATAATGCATACACTGAATATAAAAGAGGAGGAGATAGCAATTATTTTTAGGGTTAATTTCAGTAAACTCTCCTCTACAATTTAATCAACTAACTCCTATTGTATCCATTTTGTCCCTATACTATTCAATTTCATCAATATGCCCCCTCACCTCTCAAAATACCTAAACTACCCTCAATAGTATAAGGGGGTTTAGTGGAATTAATAGTATAAGGGGTTTAGTGAATTATTTCGAAAAAAATAATATATATTTTTTGCAAAAAAAAAAAAAATTTGAAAAAAAATCATATTTTGTTCCAAAATATGAATTTGTTTTGCGAAAAAGTATATATTATGTTCCAAAATATGAATTTTTTTTTCGAAAAATATTTTTTTTGCGAAAAAGTATATATTATATTCCAAAATATGAATTTTTTTTCGAAAAATAATTTTTTTCCAAAAAATATATATTATGTTCCAAAATATAATTTTTTTCTGAAAAAAATATTTTTCTTGCAAAAAAGTATATATTATGTTCCAAAATATAAATTTTTTTCGAAAAATAATTTTTTTGCGAAAAAATATTTATTATGTTCCAAAATATGAATTTTTTTACAAAAAATATATACTATTATGTTCCAAAATATGATTTTGTTTTTGAAAAATAATTTTTTGGCAAAAAATATATACTATTATGTTCCAAAATATGATTTTTTGCATAATAGTATATATTTTTTGCAAAAACATTAATTTTCAGAAAAGATCATATTTTGAAACATAATAGTATATATTTTTTGCAAAAAAATTATTTTTCGAAAAAAAATTCATATTTTGGAACATAATATATACTTTTTCGCAAAAAAAAATCATATTTTGGAACATAATATATATTTTTCGCAAAAAATTATTTTTCATAAAAAAATCATATTTTGGAACATAATATATATTTTTTGCAAAAAAATTATTTTCGAAAAAAAAATTCATATTTTGGAATATAATATATACTTTTTCGAAAAAAAAAATATTTTTCGAAAAAAAAATTCATATTTTGGAACATAATATATACTTTTTCGCAAAAAAAATATTTTTCGAAAAAAAAATTCATATTTTGGAACAAAATATGATTTTTTTTCGAATTTTTTTTTTTTTTTGCAAAAAGTATATATTATTTTTTCCAAAATAATTCACTAAACCCCCTTATACTATTGAAGGTAGTTTAGGCATTTTGAGAGGTGAGGGAGCATATTGATGAAATTGAATAGTATAGGGGGCAAAATAGACACAATAGGAGTTAGTTGATTAAATTGAATAGTATAGGGGGGTTTACTGAAATTAACCCTTATTTTTATCTTTTATTTATTTACCAAGGGCTGTTTCATTTTAACGACAAGACTAATGTGAGTTTAGATTAATCTTCACACATTTTCCTTTTTCTTCTTTCTAATAATGCACTCCGTCCACAAGTAACATGAAAGAAGCATACAAGTTACGGTAAAATACAATGACCTCCTCTAAAGTTTGATGCATTTCCTACCGTGATTGGGATTGATTTTGGTACACTGGGTATCTCTATTACATCAAAATCCACCTTAATTACCTTGACTAAATGGTATTTTTATCAATATGTTTTTTTCTTTTGTTTCTCTTCTACAATTAAAGATTTTTGTGTTCTTACAAAAAAAATTCACTTAGGAATTCTCAGATAATGATAAGGGAGCTATTGAGATTTGGTCAAACATAACAAGTATAAAAGTAATTGAATTAAACTGCATAGAGGTACTCAGATGTATATTATTCTAAAAATTATATGTTCTAGAACTATGTAATGTTACATGAATAAAGTTTAAAGAATGTTGATTATAGTAAAGAATATGAAAAAGATATGCAAGGCTGCTGAAATTATTCTAGCATTCCTGCCATCAAGATGCCAATTTTTTATCCATGTTTGGGAGAATCAGAATTTTTCTTTGAGGCGCCAATTGTTTTAGATGATCATGAATATAAACACTTTTACAAATTGGAATTTTGAATGAAAGGCCTTAAAAAATTTAATTACAAACCACAATAGATAGAATAAAAGTTTTATTCCATGCATATATATGTATCATCCACTTATCTGAACTTCATCTTTTTCTAGGAATGTGAAGTTCCATTTTTCTGCAATATATACTCGTGTATTTCTAGCCTCTCCCTTGGCATCTTTTCATTCCTTGATTTAAAAATAAAGAAATAATTTTTTTAGTGTTTCAAACCTAGGGTTTGAAAAACATTAGTTGAAACTTGAAACTCGTGAGTTATTTACTTATGGTGGAATTCACTTGTTCAAAAATGGAACCAGGGTAGAAGGAATGGCATTTAGAAGTTTTTATTAAGAAAATGTTGGATTTAGTGGGTAAAATTGAATGAAACCTACGAAGCACGGATACAGATATGTGATGTTTTTTTTAATGTTTTTTTAGATGTATTTTTTCATATTTTTTTAAGGTAACCGTGGTCTAATTCAACCCTCCAATTACCCAATTTTTTTGTAACTAAGGGGAATTGAATCTAGGGCCTAATGCTTCTTGAAACACTAAAAGGTGTTTGTTTGGTAGACGGTGTGGTGTTGGTTTTTGGTTTTGATTTGGTTGAAGTTGGGTTGGTTGGAGTTGGTGTGGTTTTATTTTGGTTCCAAACCATGTTTGGTGCAAATGGTTTTGGTGTGAAAAAAAATGAAACTGAAAAACCAAATCATGTTTGGTAGAGTTGGTATGAGCTGAAATTCTGAAACCAATCATATTTGGTAACTTGGAATAGTTTGACATTTTATTTATTTAAAATAACATTTTGTAAATATATATGTTTTAAAAAATAAAATATATAAATATTTAATTTTTCAAAATATTTAATTTTTTCGAAATATTTAATTTTTCATAAATATTCAATTTTTTCTAAATATTTAATTTTTCATAAATATTTAATTTTTTTGAAATATTTAATTTTTCATAAATATTTAATTTTTTTGAAATATTTAATTTTTTCTAAATATTTAATTTTTCATAAATATTTTATTTTTTCGAAATATTTATTTTTTCATAAATATTTTATTTTTTTTGAAATATTTAATTTCGAATTTATATATATATATATATATATATATATATATATATAATATTATAAATGAATAGTGTCAAACCATTGGACCCAACTCCAACCAAACCATCTATTGAGATTGTGTGAAATTTAATGGATTTGGCTCCAATGGAGTGACACTATTCAAACACTCTTTGTCCAACACCATGCTTGCCAAACATGGAGTGGAGCAAAAATTTTAAACCAAACCCGAAAAAATGGCTCTATTCCCTCTACCAAACAGGCACTAAGTCTCTATCTTTTCTCAATTGAGATATCCCATTCGGGTTTCAATGTTGTGATATGATAATTCTTAAAAATAAATAAATAAGATGCCATACGACACGGATTCCTTAAAAAAATCATATAATATTTTATTAGATTTTAGATTTTAGTTCACATAATCATTTTTTTATTATTAAAAAAAAGCCATTTCTCTTAGTTATTGTTGTTTTCTAAAATTCTATATTATTTTTTAAGTAATTTACAATATTTTTTAAATTGCATTAGATTCTAATTTTGATAGAGAATTAGCTATGAAATTATTTTTTGAACTGTCCACAACGTGATTGTCTTTAGGAGAAACAAGAATTACGTGCCTAAAGAAACACAATTAACTTTAACTTCAACAAATATGCCAATAGATAAAAGTGGTTTGTAGAGTTATTCATGAAATAGTTGCTTTACTTATTTAAATCAAATTCGTAGACTGTAAGTAACTGAAAAGTCCAAGAAAACATACCATTAACAATGATTGAAACTAGACCTGTCAATTAATCGGATTTTGATTCGAATCCGATCCAAATCCGATCCGATTAGTCGGATATGGATTGAAAATAAAATTCGATAACTCGATTAGGATCCGAATCCGATAATCCGATTTCTTAACAAATTGGATTTGGATTTATGTCATCCGATCCGATATAAAATGTATTTTTATATATCAAAATATATATTTGATATTTTTATGTGTATATATTTAATATTATACATGTATATAAATGTTATTTGTTAATTATTTTATTATTTATTAATAATGATTGATCATAAATACAATTATTAAAAGTATGAATAATTTAGTGTTTCAGTATTTATTGATTTTTGTATTTTTTTAATTAGATATTCGAATAAGATATTCTATAATGAAGAAATTCGAATATGAATTAACTAAGTGAAAATATGTCGAATTATCGGATTCGGATCATGGATCGGGAGTTTTTGTCATCCTTATCAATAGACCTGTCAATAATCTGATTATGATCCGAATCTGATATTAACCGGATATGGATTGAAAATAAAATTCGATAACCCGATTAGGATCCGAATCCGATAATCCGATTTCTTAACAAATTGGATTTGGATTTAACTGATCCGATCCGTTGACATGTCTAATTGAAACCATTGTTAAGAAACATGAGGATTAGTTGAAATGTAACGTATAAGTTGAGGAACAAAAGTAAAATCCGTGTGTGGGTTCTTTATAAAGAGTGGGATCCCATTTTCATGAAAATATTTAAATAAATTATGATCATTTTATTCGAAATAATTAAAAACTAATTTCATATTAAAGTAAATGTAATAATTAAAATCTAATTTTATATTAAAGTAAATGTAATCATATTTATTTTATTCAAAAATGTTATTTATACCATAGTTTATTTCATGTCAATTTCTCTTCCCTCATTTTGTTCTTTTTAACTCATCTTATTTTTTTAGTTCTTTTTTTTTGTCTAATTAAGAATTCATGTCAATTTCTCTTCCCTCATTTTGTTCTTTTTAACCCATCTTAATTTTTTAGTTCTTTTTTTTTGTCTAATTAAGAATTAAATATTAATTATGTTACAAATAGTTACGTTTGAACATTGAAGAAGAAATATTATGGGACATCTATAAATAAAAAGAAGGTGAAGAATTATGAGAAGTGACTGTTACTTTCTTGGTTGGATAATTTATTACAGTAATTAAAAATAAAAGTTAATTAACTAACTGTCACCCGATTATAGGTGTAATTTTTAATGTATGATATTGGACTTAAATTTTATTTGCATTGACATAATTAAATTTTTATTAATTTCTAATTAGCCAAATTGGGCTTAACTTTTTATCTGTATGAAAATAATTGAGTTTGTGTAATTTTTAATGAATGGGATTAGGCTTAACTTTTATTTAAATTAAAATTAAAAAAATGAATTGGTTTTTTTTCCGGATCTATACTAAATATAATTTAACAATCAAGGCCCTGCCGGCCCTAGGTTGCCTGCCCCCAAGACCAGTCCTGGTGTTGATAGCATAATTCTCAAACTATATATTTAAATATCATCAAATTTCAAATTTATATCAAAATAGAGTAACGTAAAAAATATCTAATAATTGGACAAATTTAATTAGCTTTATACGAGCAGACTACTTCATAAATATTAGTAATATTTATATCAATCTCTCTTCTATCATTCATTTATCATCTACATTTTTTATTTTTTTTTGAGTTAGCCTTAAATTAATTCAATGCACATAATATATGGGCATAAATAGCTAGCTTTTCCTATATGAGAACGTATTGCGGCGAAGAGTATGGGAAATCACATGGTTGAAGATGCATAGAGTGGACCCACATGACCCGGATTGGTTGGACCAACCAACATGATCTCTAACTAACATTTCAATAGTAAGAAAAACAAATAATTTAATATAATAACTTTCAAAAAACAAAATTCGAATATAATTGTAGACAAATAAATAAATAGATATTAAAAATCAAGTGATCGGCTGTGTGCACGAGAAAAGAGCAGACTCACAGTCGCTGGAGTCACTTTCTTCCTCATTCAAAGCTGTCTTCTTCTTCACCTCTCTCTATTTGCACATATCACTAAATATTAGTACTCCCTCCTTCCCACAATAGTTGTCTAATTTGAATTTTTTAATATTTTATTAATTTGGATTGATTAGTATCCAATTTCTAATTTTACCCTTAATAATATAGTATTATGGTGGAGTCCGATATTTATTTAAAGTTAATGGAATGATGGTAGTTGGGGAAAGTGGAAGGTTAAATTGCATTGGAATTCGAACTGAACAAGTATTTTGAGATAAATAAAATTATAATAGTGGACAACTAATATGAGACAAAGATAGTATCTAATAATTAATTATTTCAAACAGTACCTCTCCCTATATATATATATAGAAATACGTGTTGAAGCTCTAGAGGACCACTGCAAAATTTCAACTTCATATATAAAATCAATTTAATTGAAGAAAGTGAGATTTAATTTGTTAATATTGTTTAGGGTAATTTACACAAAATTCCTGATGTTTCAGGATTTAATCACTAAATTCTCTGTCGTTCGTCAAATTCACTAATATTTTAGATTTTAATCAAATACCCCCTTCAAACAATTTTCATGTCAAATTGACTTAAATGTCTCTCACATAAATCACAGTTTCACCCCTCTTTTTTGGACATATTATACTTTCCCCTATCTTGTTTGGATAATTACACTTTCCCCCTCTATAAAAAAAAATTATATATATATAAAATTCGAAAAATTATTTAAAATTTGAACAAATATATAAAATTTGAAATATATATATATATAATTCAAAAAATTATATATATAATTCGAAACAAATATATAAATTTTGAAATATATATATAAAATTCGTAAACTATATATTAAAATTTGAAAAAATATATAAAATTCGAAAAAATATATAAATTTTGAAATATATATATAATTCAAAACAAATATAAAAAATTCAAAAAATATATATAAAATTCGGAATATATATATAAATTCAAAAACAAATTATATATAATTCGAAACAAATATATAAAAATTGAAAAAATATATAAAATTCATAAATAATATATTAAATTTTGAAAAAAATATATAAAATTCGAAAATATATATTAAATTTCAAAAACAAATATAAAATTTAAAAATATATATAAAATTCGAAAAATATATATAAATTTTGAAAAACATATATAAATTTACCCCCAATAAAAATAGAAAGGAAAAAAAAAATGATGATGCTAGTATCCTAGAAGACACAAGCAATCAGCTCACCATCTTACCCTATCCCACTTCTTCTTGTCCAACTTTCACACCTTTACCTTTCCTTTAATTTTTTATCCATTTAAAACAATACAATCAAAAATAAAGATTTAAGTACACAACATGACATGGGTCCCCATTCAACCTCACGTGTCTGGTCCAAACCATACACATTGTCACGTGGTGACATAAAAAATAAAATTCATTTTTGAAATATATATATTTTTTCTAATTATATATATTTGTTTTGAATTTTATATATATATATTTGAAATTTAATATATATTTTTTGAATTATATATATATTTTAAAATTTCAATATATTATTTATGAATTATATATATATATATATATTTAGAATTTTATATATTTGTTCCGAATTTTATATAATTTTTATAATTTTATATATTTCAAAATTTATATATTTTTTCGATATTTATATTTTTTTCAAAATTTATTTATTTATTTCAAAATTTAATATATTGTTTATGAATTTTATATATATATATATTTCAAAATTTATATATTTATTTCAAATTATATATATATATATTTTCGAATTTAAATATATTTTACGAGTTTTATATATATATATATTTTTATATATGGGGAAGTGTAATTATCCAAATAAGAGGGAGGAAGGTGTATTATGTTCAAATAAGAGAGGTAAACTATAATTTATGTGAGGGGCATTTAAGTCATTTTGATATGAAAATTGGCTGGAGGGAAATATTTGATTAAAATCTGAAATGTCAAAAAATTTGGCGAACGACAAAAAATTTAGTGATTAAATTCTAAAACCTTATGGGGATTTTGTGTAAATTACCCAATTGTTTATTAGAAAGAAAGAAATCAAGCTTGCACCATATGCAAAGTCAAAATAATGATTTTTATAAACAAAATATCTAAGAGGCTAATGTGTCACGTATAAATTACACGTGTATAGTTAAAAGTTCATTGACAGATGTACGGTGATAGTCATCCATTTAAAATTATTTGCAATGGTTATTACTTATGAGGTGGTTGCATCATAATTCATAATAGAACAAAATAGAGGTTAAGTAATGACTAGTCAATACATTTTCTAGAGCTGATATATATTTTCTGTTTGGTGAGGAAAGTTTTGGATTAATGATGTGTTCTGAAACTTATTGAAACATGTTCATATGAGCCTTCAATTCAGTGTTTTGTCTTTTTTGAATTGTGACCTACCTCTATTAATTATGTGGCACCTTCTTTGTGCTAAGTTGACCTTTGCCATATATCAGAAACTTTTGTAGAGAAATAGTGTTGTTTCCCCCAATTATCCTTTGTCCTTACTTTAATGAAAGATAGCTTTCCCTTGTGAGATTATGTGGCAAAAGATAACAAACTAAGAGCATACTTTCATTTTTATGGTAAGATTGTTTTCAATTTGCCATTCCATCTTTATCAAAAACCTGTTTGATATATATATATATATATGAAAATGGTTTCTTGCTCCGTGTCAGTAAGAAATTCATACTTACAAGTGATAATAATCGTTAGAATCAAGTTCATATTTTCGATGATATGGTTTAATACACCTTACATACGTGGCTAAATTTTGTTATAAAAGAAAGATAACATAAAATTCCTAAAAACAAGAATTAGTTTTAATTCCTTGTTAAAAGAATTTTGGCCACATACTCAAATTATATTGGATCGCATCGTCAAAGAGGACGAACTTCATCCTCAGGGGGCAGGTCTCTGGTATTGTTCAACTTAAAAATCATATTTAACGGTAATTGTGATAGGTGAGTATGAATTTTCTTGCTCACCCATAGCAAGAGAGATCATTACTCTCTTTATATATATACATACACACACATATATATATTGAAACTATAAATCAATCGCAAATAATAAAACAGTAAAGAATCAAGAACACACATGATTTATACGTGGTTCGGTCAATGTGACTTACGTCCCCCAGAGCAGTCTTTCTATTTTGCTATATTAGAATTAGGGTTACAATGATATATATATATATACAACTAATTCATATATATTGGTAAAATATTAAAATCACCATTTACCGTACTTGCCTCCGACCCCCTTCCTGAATCCCCCAACAAGTTAGGCGATGCCCCACAAACTAGGAAGGTCTCCACGGGTCTCCGACTCGCCTTTTGGATCCGGAGCCTATTGTAACTTCCTTCGAACCATAACCCAACATTTAAAATCATTAAATTCTCTTACTTAAGGTGTCTTGATGAGTTACTATGAATTATTTGTCACACTATGTGGTTAGAAGTAAGAAATATTAGTAAATGAGGAATACGGAGGAAGTAATATATTTCTTCCTCACTCAAATGGAGACCTATGAGAGAAAAGATATTAGAATGAATGAGTAATTCTTTCTTCTTCACAAATTTTATTTGTTAAAATATAGATGTAAAAGAGGAGGAGAGAAGAGTGGCTTCATTATAAGAGTTCTAAATTATTATATTGTATGTAAGGTATATCTGATACATTCTAAAATCTTATGAATAACCATGGTATAATGGGACAGAAAATTTCCACTTCCCATCTGTCTAAAATGGATGTTTCTATCTCTAGCCAAAATAAGAAAATAAAAATATGGATTCACATGCCAAAATAATGTGTCTGATCCAATATTATCTTTTTTCTCCCAACTAGGCAAGAAATTAATACACTCAACACACATTTTATCCTATGAGACTTGAAATTTCTACTTTCTATTTAAAAGGTGATAAGTATTACTAAACTAGTGTCCCTATTTAATGTCATTTAATTAACATTAAGGAGTTTCGTACCATTCATCAAATATTATTAATGGCCATGCCAGTAAGGATGCATTTTAATGGCTTCATCATTATCTTCATTGCCATTATGTGGATTTTCTTTTTCCATTCTTTACTACTATATATCATGCCTTTTTTAAAACTTCAATTTTCAATCCTTTTAAATTATTCTTATATATTTTGAAAGAGGAAGATGATTGGCTTTTAAAAATTAGCCACTAAAAAATCACACTTAATTATTTTTATATTGAAAGAGGAAATAGTTATTTACTTAGAGAAGTAGGCACTAAAATAATTCAGAAAAACAACAACATAATAATAATAATAATAATACTATAAGTGAGAGGGAGTAATAGAAAATGAGAGAAGACATGTGGCAATAATACTCCGAGTAAAGAATGGAAAATGAGTACTATTGTTCTCATCTCCTATCCCATGAGAAAAAGGCAATATCATAATTATGATGGACTACTCATTTACTCCTTTGTATGTTCATATTTGTGAAGAAGACATGCAATTAATAGATTGTCTCCTTTGTGAGATTATCATACTACCATTTCAAAATTTTAAAAGTGTGTATAAACAAGTTAGGAGATATATAAAAACCACAGTGGTAATTATGAAATAACTGATTTATTTTATTTAACATTAAATGAATGGACAAATATATATAAAAAAATGAACCACTAATATGAGAAGGAGGGAGTATTAAAGATGCAACAAATACAAAATACTTGAAAATATTAATTATACATGAAAATTGTTTAATTTCTAAAAAAAAATATTTAGTGGCCATAAATAGATAACTAGTTCAGTGTATCTAATGAAGATTAAAAATTTTGAGTTTAGTAATCACATAACCTAAAGGACAATATTTGTCACATGTCATGTAAGAAGAAAGTTTATTGTTATATGTGATGCAATTCAATTAAAGATTTACATGTATCCTAAAATATAAAACTCCCTCCTTATATCACCTTAGGTAAGCATTGCCCTACTATAAGGATTTCCCAAGAGCAATGATAATTGCGTTGAAGTGCTAGATCGAAATAAAATAGTGAATGCATATCCACGTCTGAATGAAATATTGGGGGATCCAAATATATCAATACTTATCCATCTAACCATATTCAATATTTAATATTCTAGATGTATAACCCCTTAATTTCATAGGATCAAAGCACCCAATGTATAAACCCATAAAAATTACATATGCCCCTCCCAAAAAAATTCAAAAAACTTATAACACAAAATATATATTTTATAAATAAATTACATGTGCCCCCAATATATTTTTCTTGGCTCCGCCAATGCCTGTAGGCTTTAACATGTGTTTGTTAAAATGATTTAAAATATATACACCAATAATTAATGGTCAATATTATGTCCTCTCCCAAAGATGTAGAACTTTTGAATGTCATGTTCAAATGTACTAGTTTAAGAGAATCCGTGGTCTGGCCACTAAGCTAAGGTTAGTGGAGCTGGTTGGTATGGTCTTTAGAAAGCCATATTTTGACTCACTTCCACAGTCATCCATGAGATCTAGACCATCCTTATATCACCAGATTCACCACCATGTACAAACACATATATGATATATTCATAATATATATATATATATATATATATATTCTTCTTCTTTTCTTTTTCTTTTTTGAATTCAATATCACTTTTGAAATTCTAATTGCATAACAACGTCATATGGTAAAAAGTCTTTCCATCAAGTGGCTAAAATTTCACCTAAAGGGTAGTTCAAATTTATCATCAACCACCACCCTATGGATTCCCATGTAATAAGACAAACCCATATTAATTAATGGATCATGTTATAACGCGTGTATTGAGTATTATAGAATCAATCCTTTATTCAAATTCTTATTTAATTAGCCCATGAATATATATAGCTCTTAATTAAGGAATATTTGCTTATTGCCAATATGTGATAACAACCATTGGGGATTCAGACCCAGTGGGGCCCATGACTTTTACTGATTTTTTTTTTTATAGTTTATACCCTAAAATTTTAAATATCTAGTATTTAGTTCTTATTGAAATTTTTTTATTTTAAGTATCACAGAATTTAAATTTCTTTACAAATAAGTCTCCATTAAAAATTTGTTTTAAATCCTACTAAAATAAATATATGTCATTTATACTTCAAAAATAAAATAAATTTTTTTTAACCCAGACACGAATCCCTAAATCCAACATCAATATATAACCATGGTCATTCAAGCTCTTTACATTTATTTTCAGTTTGATGGTCAAACAAGACAAGTAGCCTAATTTCTTTCTCTATTTCATTAGAATTTGGTAGGAGAGGATTTGATGCCCCTATCTCTTTTTGCCCCTCTTTTTAGGAAAGATATATCTACATATTTTCATATACCCCTCTTTCTCTCTCACACACATACACATAGTGGACTAGTATATATACATATATAAAGGGCTCAAAGTATTTAAAGGAATTTTCTAAGGAGTCTACACTATTCTCTCCTCAAGTTTGAGCCTCCCCCTCTTGATCACTCTTCTTTTCCTCCTCCCTTTAAAAAGTCCTCCCAATTCCGAGATCAATACATATATATAAATACACATATATATATATATATATCAACTTGTGCCAAGTTGAGAAAATAATAAGCTAGGAAAGAAAGATGGTGGGTTCCTCTTTATCCCTCCCTTTTTCATCTTTATGTCACTCTTCTTGCATGTTATCCTTTAATGGACACACACATGAAATGTTCTCTCTATCCATCTCTATCTCTATCTCGCAAGTCCTCTCCACTTTCCTTTGATGTTGCAGGAGGTAGAACATCAGCTCAACACATGGGATGGCTATGTCGATTGGAGAAACAGACCCGCACTCAGAGGCCGCCATGGCGGCATGCTCGCCGCCTCCTTCGTCCTAGGTCAGCCACAATCCATCCCCACCTTTACATTCTTGAAAAAGAAAAAATATATATTTCTTCTTCCAACTGATGTGACACTCATTTAATATATACCCTACGTTTTAATTATGCATTCCTTTTCATTAATATGTATGTATTTTTGAAACGCGAATATAACCGCTCTCCACATAATGTATGTGAATGTGTTTTGAGTATAGATATAATTAATTGATCAAGCAAGTTAAATATAGTTCATACTTTTAATGATGTATTGATTTGAATTTATTTATTGGTATATGGTGTGTATATATATATATATATGTATATACATATAGTTGTGGAGGTGATGGAGAACTTGGCATACTTGGCAAATGCAAGCAACTTGGTGATATATGTATCCGAATACATGCACTTTTCACCATCCAAATCAGCCAATTCAGTCACAAATTTCATGGGGACTGCTTTCCTTCTTGCCCTACTTGGAGGATTCTTATCAGATGCTTTCCTCACCACCTATCACATCTTCCTGATAAGTGCAGTCGTTGAATTTCTGGTAATTACACTTCCCAACCTCTTTTTATTATTATTTATTTTTATTTTTTAGGGTGCGTTTGGTTACAAGTCTAAAGTTTTTGCTTGTTAGGTTTTAAAGCTAGTGATTTGGTGGGATTGGGATTTCCAAGGATATAGATATTTATGACTCTGTCAATTGGATCACGTGTCTGCTTGAGTTGCAGAGACTGATGCAACCTGGGTTATAATAAACACAAAAGGTGTTGAGAAATGTGAAATTTGCAGATGTTGAATTTATTTTACTAGTCTTGTTTCAATGAATGTAAATATACATATAGCTAAGGACATCTGGACATGTGCAGTCCATGTCGGTCTATGCAGCGGTTTCACATTTGAATACTTACTTTATATTTACAAAGACATATATATATATATTTGTGAAATGCTTTTGAAGTCCAGTTGCACAGAATTTTTTGGTGGAATATTACTTATTTTCGGGAATAAATTATTTTTTTATTTTTTATTGCATGGTTTACATTTATTTATTTTTTGACATGTATGGTTAAAGATAATTACTGCTTTACATGTATATAATTATTCAATTTTATAAAAATAGTTATTACTTTATATCCATGTTGAGTAGTGATTGTCCTGATCATATAATTTAAAATAGGGTAACAATTTTTTTCCTGTTGTAGGGGAGTCATGTTGAAATTTTAAATAAGGAAAATTATCTTTAAGGGATCAAAATCAAATTTAATATTTCAAAAAGCAATATTGAGACCAATTATAATACTTAATTACGACAATTAAAAATATAGTTACAAAACTATCCATGTTGTAACCCTCTCCCTCATTAAAAAACACCCTCCTTCTTCATCCCCTTCTAATAGGTTATTGCCTTTTTATCTATTTTTTTCTCTCTCTAAAATCATTATCGTCTGAGTCTCTCTCTCTCTAAAGTATATATCTCGGGAAGAAATGCTTAGGTGGATGCTTGCTTCTTCATTCTGACAACCTAGACCTAAATTCGGCAATACAAATAATAATTATATATAAATTGAAAAGATAGAAAAATATCAAATTAATTCTCACATAAATTGTTCTAAAACATAATAATAAAATAACAATAATTACACCTTTTTGTAAATATATTGTTTACATTTTATACATCTGTGCAGCAGATTTTGGTTACTTAACTAATATAGTTAAATAATTATAACACCTACCACTCATCCATTGATAGGATAAGATTTATCGTCAATGGCACTCTCATTGTAGACTTATTTATATATATAAAAAATTATTATTTCAAGAACAAGAGAAATTAGAAAGTGATGTGGGTGTGGTTTTTAGAGAGAGAGTGTTTAGAGGTTTGACTTGAAGAGAGAACGATGAATGACAAAATTATCCTTTAATGGTCCTAAAGAGCAATTATATAAGTTTTAGGATTGGTCTTTATATTAATTTTTGAAATTTTTTGGTCCCTTTTCAGCTATGAAGTTTGATTTTGGTTCCTTAAATATAATTTTCCCTTTTAAATATATATTTTACCAATATTTCTTTTGTGAATAATCTACTGTTTGGTCTAGGATTTTAGTGTAATATATATATATATATATATATATATATATATAAGATTAGTGTATACAATATATACTTTAATACAAATTATAAAATTGCTTGCTCACCAAACAAAAGAAACAAAAAATTCTTCTTCAATTTTGACCAGTGCACTAAGAATAATCCAATATAAATGATGAGAAAAGAAATGTGAAAATAATTATGTGTCAGTATAAAACAATATCTTTATATGATTCATATAATCACCTTGGAGAAGTGATGAATTGGCAGACCTTTTGGAGTTAGTGGCAAAAGTACAACTAAGTACATAATGTTATAACCTCAAAAAAAAATCATCAAAAATGTCCATTATAATCATTATAGATATATAGGATTACATATACATAGTATGAGGTGGAGGATCTTTGGGTCCCACACATTCAACACATGCAACGTATCTGGTTACAATGTAGTTATTATTGGACCCATACCTCTTGTGTATCATGCCATGAGAGAGAGACCTCACTTCACTATCTCAATTTCTGTTGAAAAATAAATGCATTTATTTTGTATTGTATTGCATAAACATTTTGTATTTAAGTTATAAGTTATGTCCTCAAACATCAACCAATAGTTTGTTACCATATTTGTGTGGATTGTGAAGCACGTGTTAATCAACCAATAGTTTGTGAGGTCTTTGTCTAGACTAGACACCAAGGTGGTGTACTTGTGGCTTGTGGGATGATAGACTCACCATTGGATAAAATGAGTCCAACCATATGAACATTATCCTAATTATATATGGATTGACAAAATGATATTTCGAATATATGGTTAGTGAATGCCTTAAATACTCCCTTGAAGGCATGTAAGTGTCACTTAATTAATATCTCACCGACTTAAGAACTCGTACACGTTGAGTATATTAATTCGATCAGGTTTAGGATAGTATTTCGATCCTGATTAGACCTGTCATGGCAGGAGTTCTGTGCATTGAGTTTGCTCTTTGTTTTATATAAACAGATACATAAATTTAAAATGTTGGTCACAGTGGAAGTTGAGTCTTCGGAACAAAAGAAGGTTCTTGGTGATGACTTATATCTCTCTTTTCATTTCCATTTCTCTTCTTTTTCCTTTTGGAAGTAACTCCATATTATTGGTTAGTATCATGTGGGCATGGCTTGTGATATTACATATGGGCCAGTTGTGAAAGCCCATAAGAACCCTTAATGGGTAGGTTCAATATAGCCCTTTGGGACAATAGGATCTGATATTACATATGGGCCAGTTTTGAAAGCCCATAATAACCCTTAATGGGTAGGTTGAATATAGCCCTTTGGACAATGGCCCAATGACATCTCAACTTTGAAATAGTATGCTCTAAAGTGCTTGTAACTTCTATATATATATAATCCAAAAAGCTATCAATTCTAAGTACATAAATCTGGCACAGTGAATATGACATACGCACACATATATAGATAGATAGATAGATTTCACTTAGTCTTGTTCATTTTCTATTAGATGAACATTTTATGATTCAGTTTCACATAGTACTCATGCCTTGACTAAATTTCAACTTTGGTACAGGGCTTGGTCATACTCACAGTGCAAGCAAAATCACCTTCCCTAAAGCCACCACAATGCAACCCAGCCACTCCTACCATTCCATGCCAAGAAGTTAATGGCGCCAAAGCTGCAATGCTCTTCATAGGCCTCTACCTAGTGGCCCTTGGAGTGGGAGGCATCAAAGGCTCGATACCGGCCCATGGAGCAGAGCAATTCGATGACAAAACTCCACAGGGAAGGAAGCAAAGATCGACATTCTTCAACTACTTCGTCTTCTGTCTCGCGTGTGGCGCTCTCATTGCTGTGACACTCGTGGTGTGGATCGAGGACAACAAGGGATGGCAATGGGGCTTCGGAATTTCTACTCTTGTCATATTGTTATCGATCCCTATCTTCCTTGCCGGTTCAGCATTTTACAAAAACAAAGTACCTCGTGGAAGTCCACTTACAACCATATTCAAGGTGAGACTCGAATTTTATATACTCTAAATAATTTCGATCGTATGAGGTGAAAATCTCATGTAGGGTCTGAGGGTGACTTATTTGTCAATTTTTTCACTATCGTATAAAAAAAATACAAATCGTCTTACATAAAATTGTCAGAGCATAATTAATCTCTGAATTTGAAATCGCTCCTTACATGCATTGTAATATGGAACAACTGGTTTAACAATCACATTGTATCACATCATCTATTAAGAGTGCTTTCAAGGCATTTAAAAGCATTCCCAACTCAACACTTTTCATATATAAACACTTCCCCATCAATATACTCGAGCGAGCAATGTGTGACATCATTTCATTTAAATTGCCAACAAATTAATCTCCCAAATGACTGATATCAATTTTTGTCACTGATATTGAATAGGTTTTGGTTGCTGCAACACTCAACACTTGCATAACAAGAAGAGCCCCAAGCAATGCCATCGCGAGCATGGCCACAAGTCCTTCGCCTCTAACCCCTACCGGAAAAGAATCAGAGGACGCGAACGCCAAAGCAATGGAGCCCATTGAAGCCCTCCCAACAACAAGCCTTAAATTCCTCAACAGAGCAATATCAAGCAAGCCTCCTCTCCAATGCTCGGTCCAACAAGTCGAAGAAGTCAAGATCGTCCTCAAAATCCTCCCCATTTTCGCCTGCACAATCATGCTCAACTGCTGCCTGGCCCAGCTCTCCACATTCTCGGTCCAACAAGCCGCCACAATGGACACGAGCCTCGGCTCCCTCAAAGTCCCCCCTGCATCCCTCCCCGTCTTCCCCGTCCTCTTCATCATCGTCCTCGCCCCACTCTACGACCATTTCATCATCCCCTTCGCGCGCAAACTCACCAAAACCGAAATGGGGATCAGCCACCTCCAACGCATAGGCATCGGCCTAGTCCTCTCCATCGTGGCCATGGCAGTGGCCGCTCTCGTTGAGATCAAACGCAAACGCGTCGCCTCACACTCTCACCTCCTCGACTCCCACACTCCGCTACCCATCACATTCTTCTGGATTGCATTCCAATACTTGTTTCTGGGATCAGCTGACCTCTTCACATTAGCTGGACTGTTGGAGTTTTTCTTCACTGAGGCACCGATTAGTATGCGATCGTTGGCTACGTCGCTCTCTTTCGCGTCGTTGGCTGTTGGGTACTATCTGAGCACAGTGATAGTGTCTGTGGTCAATAGTGTCACTGGTCACTCCAACCACGAGCCATGGCTCTCCGGGAACAACTTGAATCACTATCATCTTGATCGATTTTATTGGCTCATGTGCGCGTTGAGCGGATTGAATTTCCTGCATTATCTGTTCTGGGCACATAGGTATAAGTACAGATTGAGAAGAGAGAATGAGTGAAGAAGCAGTTGAGACTTGAGAGAGCTATATCTATATCTATATATATGTATGTTTGGGAGTTGAGCATCAATGTTGTTACTTTGAATGGACAATAATGAATTATTGATGGGAGGTTAGATTAGCCTTTTGGTTTTGTATATATAGGCATTGTGCCCAAGATTTGATCTTCATTGTCATCATACATTTGGATGATTATATCAAATTAATTAGTGCAGAACATTTTGGGCACTATGTTTGTTTTTCTAATCATTTGTGGTCTTTGTGATAGGATGTCAAATGATTTATGATGCTTGAATGCAATTTTACATTTACAGCCACAATTGTGACTTTGTTCCATGTTTGCAAATGAAGGAAGTGATGGATACAAAAGAAAAAAGGGAATTGTTTAGATAGGTCAACATGAAACAACGCAGTCAAAATCGGAATTCTAGGTAAAATCGTAAGATTCTAACAACTCATATTAATTTTTTTTAAAATATTAATAATTAAATATTTAATTTAAAAGTTTAGGGTTTAGGGTTTAGGGTTTAGGGTTTTAGGGTTTAGTGATTGAGATTTGAGAGCCCAACTCCCTGAACAGGAGTGCCTATGTTCGAATCTTTCCACTCTACCTAAAATATCTTTAAAAAATTCACCTCTCGAAAAGGGGAAAAAAAATTTCATCCGCTATATTTGTCAATTTTCTCTTATTTTCCCGGGGAAAGACCTTTCAAAAAATAAATAAATAATTAAAAGTTCATTATGAATAAATATATCTCAATTTCCTCAACAAAGGGGATGTAGCTCAGATGGTAGAGCGCTCGCTTAGCATGCGAGAGGTACGGGGATCGATACCCCGCATCTCCATATTTTTTGAGTTAGGCTTGAAATTTTTGGGCCTGTTTGTTTCAAAATTGGGCTTCAAAATTTTGAGTCCCACCAGAATCTAAATGGGGTTTTGGGAGTCAAATTTTATAATATCACTTTTTGGGCCGTTTCTTTTCAAACTGGGCTTCAAAATTGAATGCCGTCCATGTATTTTTTCCCCTAATATCTTTGCACTTGATGAGGAGATCTGGTCGATCACAGGCAGTACCAAGCAATCCATGTACGAATTAAAATGTCTGTTTGATTTGTATTTCTGAAAATTATTTTTAAGAATTTTGAAAACTATTTTTTAAGAATTCTAAAAACTGTATTATCAGAACAATAACAAGCTATAAAGCACGAACACTTCGTTTAGGATCATCGTACTCGTGTCGGACGCGCCAAAAATACGTGTCCGACACACCAAAAACGTGTCCTGACTTTTTTTAAAATTAGACACTTAATGGATACTCAAAGGACATCCGCATGTCGGACACGCGGTGAGTCGGTTGATTCAATGAAAGATATAGGTCTTATGGAGCCGATAATTTAATGGATCACTTATGAAACTTCAGCACCTCTAATTCAATCTTTGACTTTGAAGATACTTGAATATCTTTGTTCCTCCTCATCTTGTGAGAATAATTATAGTACATATTCATTTATCCACTATTTAAAGATGAACAATATATAATCATAAAGAGCTGAATATTTGGTATTTATACCTTCCAATATTTGTCTTTAATAAAGAAAATTTTTACAATATAACAAGAGAAAATAACGGATGTTGGGAAAGATGCATTTGATTTCTTGCATAGTAGTAGAATGAAGAATTTTGAATATATCAGACATTTCATTTAACTTATTTGTTTATTTTTGTTTATAAGTTTATTTGATTCTCATTGTTTAAGTAATAAATGAATTATTTGTGTAATATATATGTATTATAATTTTTTATAGACGTGTCGGGGCCATGTCGTGTCCTAATTTTTTGGAATTTGCCGTGTCACCATATCTGTGTCGTGTTCGTGTTTGTGCTTCATAGATAACAAGAAGTTCTATGAAAATATGCATTTTTATAACTGAATTTTCTGAAAGCAGTTGTCAGAAAATCTAACCAAGCAAATTTTTTGTACAGTTTTTTGTTTCTCGATTTTCAAAAAACAGAAAATTACTTTCAGAAATACAAACCAAACAGGCCCAAAGTATCTAATATTATCAAAATAGGACAAAGATTATTTTATAAGGATATTATCACAATACCCAATTATTATTTAAAATATATTATATAACCTCCAACCTACTCAACTAACAACATTAACATATAATCCCCTTGAGTTGTCAATTTTTTGTCATGTTAGTGGAAGTTAAGTCTTGTGTTAATTTACGAAAGTAGTAGTCTTTATCTATTTTTAACAATATTAGTCCTAAAATATGTAAATCAAAATTTCTTCTTCTTCTTATAATAAAATTTTCATATGTTTTTTTGTCCTTATTCTTTTTCTTATTCCCCAATCCTTTAAAAGTAAATAAAGTTTCCACATGTGGAGTCAAGTAGAAACACTATGTTGACATTGTGCACAACCTAGTACGCAATGGCAGAACCTCACTGATTTCTGAAACTCTTATCCAAGCTTAAAGGACCTCATAAGCCTTGGTTCATTTCTCTGTTGACAAATCTGGAAAAGTCGCAACGATCTTCATTTCAACTCCAAAATGTGGGGTCCGAAAGGCACTCTTGATAGAGTTATGCAAAATTTCAACGAGTTCATAGAACTTAATGCTCTCGAACTCCCTCTCGCTCATCAGCAATTTTCACCAGCCCCAGCTACAGCTCACTGGACTCCTCCTCATGAAGGTCGTTTAAAACTCAACTTTGATGCTTCTTTCTCTAAATCATCTTCCTATGCCGGCGAAGGTATTATTCTTTGTGATTTCAAAGGAAGAGCGATCCGTGTTGCATCTTGGTTTAAAAATCACATTCATCATCCGGAGGTCGCCGAAGCCTTCTCCCTTAGAGAAAGTCTTTCTCTCCTTTATCAATGGGGCTATGAGGAGGTTGATATCGAAGGGGATTGCCTCAACGTCATCAATCTTCGACCTCAATCCTCCCAGTCTACAGTGTTGATTAATGACATCAAATCCCTCTTATCTCTCAAAAAGACCTTCTATCTTCTCTGGACTCTGAGATACTGCAACAAAGTGACTCACACCATTAGCAAATGGGTTATCCTCTCAAAGCTTAGGCCTTGTTTGGTTCGCGGTCCGGTTCCATGTGGTCCGGTCTCATAATGGTTTTTTTGGAACCGGACACTGTTTGGCAACACGGTTCCAAAAAAATAAGGACCAAAGGGGATAATTTGAGACAACCAAAAATGATGGTCTCAAGTGGTCTTATGTATAATTGTCTTTAACACATGAGACCATAAAATTTGAAATATATATATAAAATTAAAATATATATATAATTTGAAAATAATAAATAAAATTAAAAAAATAATATAAAAAAATTGAAATAATGTATAAAATTTGAAATATATATATAAAATTCAAAATTAATATATAAAATGCAAAAAATATATTTAAAATTTGGGAAAATAAAAAATTCCAAAATAATAGAAAAAATCAAAAATAATGTATAAAATTCGAAAATAATATATAAAATTTGAAAAATAATATAATTTTTTTAAAATAATGTATTAAATTCGAAAAAATATATATAAAAATCAAAATTAATATATAAAATTTTAAATATATATATATATATAATTTAAAAAATAATATATAAGTTTTGAAAAATAATATAAATTTTTTGAAATAATGTATAAAATTTGAAAAAAAATATAAAATTCAAAAATAATATACAAAATTAGATATATATATATATTTTTGAGAAAATATGAAAAATTTGAAAATAATATAAAAAATCAAAAATAATATATAAAATTCAAAAAATAATATAAAATTTGAAATAATTTATAAATTTTGAAAAATATATTATTTTTGAATTTCTTATATTTTTTCAAATTTTTTATATTTTTTAAAATTTTGTATATTTTTCATACTTAATATATTTTTTGAATTTTATATATTATTTTTTTATTTTTTGTATTATTTTTCAAACATAAGACCAAACAGCTTGAATATGACCATAAGAACAGACAGTTTTACCAAACAGACTTTCAGAACACTACCCAAATAAGACCAGACCAGACCGGACCAGATAAGACCAGACCAAACCAGATAAGACCAGACCGGACCGCCTACCAAACGGGCCCTTAGCAATTTTCAATGGTCTTCCTTACCTCCGTGGCTTGTCCACTCTATCAACCAAGAGGTTTTTGCCCTCTCTTCCCATGTTCCTTAATTTTCTACCCTTTGTACTTTGTCAGGAAAAATAAAAAATAAAAATCATGCCTCGAGAAAGAGGCATCACTCGGAACTTCTCATCTCTTACCTCAAAAACTACTATTACTGGTGACTCCTCAATCCAACCTATACAGTATATAACACCAATAATGGAACAAAATTGTTCAACATTAAATAGCTTCAACTGATCATGCGAAAGCAAATCAGTAGTATCAATGTCTCTCTAGTGGTGATCTTTTCCGAGCGTCATAATCTTATAATCCAAATCATAATTAAGGTGAGTCGATGATATATACATACATGTGTATGTATATATCATCGACTCACCTAAATAATTTTTCGTCGTCAACTCTGAAAAATGTTTCAATCTCTTTCTCACTCTCATGAATTAATACGGAATATCGACTGTCCAGATTTCAACGGTTAAGAAGCAATTCTCAGGCAAGAAGATGTGAACCGAGTAGTGAAAACCTTAATGGAAGAAGAAGTATGTGATTAACGGTACTAAGGAAATTTACTTATTTAAAATATAATTGTTATTATAAAAATTGAATAAGTGAAGGGTAAATAAGTAAAATAATTACAAATTAGTTGAGGATATTTTTAGTCATGCAATTATCCAAATATGCTCAGATACCCTCCTTATCCGTCCAATTTAATTATATAATTTTTTTAAATCTTTCTCTCTCTACGAATTACATTAATTATTAATAAGCAAAATTGAAAAAAGAAATATTGAAAAATAATAAATAATAATATATTTTGAATTATGTTCAAAGTTAGTCTTTTGTTGTGTGTGTATCTTATATTAATAATTCTAGTTTTGAATACTCATAACAAATAAAATAAAAATAAAATCAATTATTTTTGAACTATAACTTTTGTATTTTAATTTTAGGGTAATATCATTTGATTTTAAAAGTTTAAAAAATATGTAAAAAACAAATATATAAAAAACAATTGTGTTATTTCATATTTATTTATTAGATTTAGAATATGATTTAGTCTATATGGACTCAACCACCTTTTTCAAAGCCAAACTATAATATAATTGACTTGCGGAATGGTAACAAAAGATCGTGTTAATTCTATTGTCTTAACCTATTATTTAAACCACGACTTGGACTAATCATTTGTGGAGGGCAAACTTGACAATTAAAAGATTATCTTCCTACGTTGTCATTTTTCTAAGGGTATTATAGTAATTTTACATTTTCGGTGCTGGTAAATTGCCCGTTTCGCGATTAGGGTGGTATTTGAGCAAATTTGGAAACTTTAGGGGAATTTTTTGAACCCTAGGGGGTTATTTGTTTAAAAATTGAAACCTCAGGGGAGTTTTGTGTAAATTACCCTTGAAATGTTGTAGTACGACTATGGATATTTAAGTCATTTCAATATTTTTTATGGCGAAAAATTGATCATTTTTTAAAATAGGAAGGTATCTGAGAATATTTGAAATCTTAAGAGAATTTTTGAACCTTAGAGAATTTTTTTATTAAAATCTGAAACCTTAGTGGGTTTTATGAAAATTACCCATATGATTTTGGAATCCAATCATTTAAGGGAAGATTTATATAATAATAATAATAAAATTGGTAAAAAATTATATCATATAGGGAAAATTACAAATACCACGTAAAAATTAAATACAATTACAGATATAACGCGACACGCATCGTATTTACAATTAATAACAAAAGTGAAATTTTATTTACAAGATACACAATTTTAATACAATTAATTAAAAAATTAACATATGATTTTTTTAAAATGGCAATAATACCCTCAACTATATTTTTAAGCCTAAAACAAAGGTTTTCCGAAAGACGAATTCATCTCCACCGCCTCCCCTCATCATCGACCGTAGCATGGCCATGTGCGAGTTCTACTATGTCATTTCCGTGCATTAGTGACCAAATCCTAGATGTCACCATCAAGAATCTCTATATACATATATATTAGAGCTGACAATATGAGACACGACACGACATGAATTAAAAGGATTAAGGTTGATCATAAAAGGGTTGAAGTTATATAAGGGTCGACTCGAACACGACACGAGAATATAAGGGTCGACCCGAATACGATACGAATAACCCGAACACAACACGTTTGACATAATTATATTTATATATATATATTCTCTTCTCTAATTGGTCATGCATTGAAATATATCAATAAACTATCACTGGATCATGTCAAATTCAATTTAATTTTGCTGATAATAGGTTAAATAGTTCGTTTCGTGTTGAATTGTGTCAAATTTAATTTAATAGATTATAATAAATATACTAAATGGATTACACGGGTCGACACGGATAACCCGTAATTTGGGTTAGGGTTGAATATATTTGACACGTATATTAACTATATCTTTTTCGACACGACATGATCTTAACCCAATATGAACACGATACACTTACACGAATTGTCAACCCTAATATATATACAACAGTTATACACCCACATATAATGCATTATGTATACTTAATCCTTCATTGGAATTGATTTTGTTGCATTTGCCTTCTTTATTTGGGTTGTGTTGTAGCTATTTAAGTCTTGAGATGGTGTTGAGGAAGTTTGTTGTCACGTCCTGCATTATGAGGTTACGCCACATAGGCGCCACACAGGCGCCACGCAGACGCTTCGTAGGATCCTACTTGGCATCCTACATGGCATCCGGAATATTCTAGACTTCTCCACACTTCTCCGAAATTCTCTAGAGTATTATAGAGTTGTCTAGACTTGTATAGAATTGTATATACTAGAATTGTATAGAACATTCTAGATTCTAGAAATCTCTCCACTTTTCCTTGTAAGGCCCTTGGCCTATAAATAGAGGAGGGAGCTCATTTGCTCACCATCCAATAAAATACACAAGTTCTCTTGAGTTCTATTGCCTTCAAGACTCTCTGGCCTAGCTTTCTCTTCTTACACACCAAGCTTCCGCATTCACCTAACTTTAGTTGCTCACTAAGCTAGAGACCCACAAAGGCTTACTTAGCACTTCTCAAGCATCTTAGAGGTGTCTAAGGCCGCACGGTTCCTTGGAAACACCAAGTCCGTGACAGTTGGTATCAGAGCCAGGTTCGTGAGGGATCACATCCTACTTGCAAGAGACTATGGCAGAGATGAACTCAACCATCACCCCAGCCGTGGAGGAGCAAGAACGCGGCAGGGATAAACAACGCCCACCCACTAACACCAAGGCAAGGTCGAAGTCCAAGTCCAAGGACGCTCACCCAAGCCTTGAGACATGCATCGATGACATAGAAGGCACTATGGCCATCATGCAGGAGCGTATAGTGGAGACTCACCAACGCTTGAAAGAATTGGAGTCCGATGACGCCGACTTCCAAGACACCATGAAGGGGCAACTCAATGCCCTTGATGGAGACCATCGCAAGGAGCTACGCTCTCTTCGCGATGAGATAGCCACCCTACGTGGTTACATGGATCATGAGCTTGGCAACATTCGGACATTCATGGAGGACATGCGTGCCGATTGGGCCATTTGCAAGCAAGCCGTAGCAAACGGCGCCACTGCTACTCGGGAGGCCGGAGCTCCCAGAATCGACGTCCCCAAGCCCAAGTGCTACAAGGGGGAACGTGTGGCCAAGGAGGTGGAAAACTTCCTATTTGTCATGGAACGATACTTTGACGCCAAAGGGATAGTGGATGAGGCGACAAAGATCAACACCACCACCCTCTACCTAGTGGACGATGCTATGCTATGGTGGAGGCGTAGACATGGTGACATCGATAGAGGTACACTTTCTATTGATACTTGGGCTGATTTCCGTAAAGAATTTAAGAGGCACTTCTATCCTGAGAATGCCGAGGAAGAAGCTATGGGCAGACTCCGCTGGCTCAAACAAACAGGGACCATCCGAGACTATGTCAAGGAGTACACTTCTCTCACCCTTGATATCCCTGAGCTCTCAGAGAAGGAGTCTCTATTCTTCTTCATGGATGGCCTACAACAATGGGCCAAGACATAACTAAGGCGATGTGGAGTGAAGGACCTTGCCACTGCCATTACGGAAGCGGAGGCATTGATCGATTTCAGCTCCAACAAAGACTTTGCCAAGCCCAAGGACAAGACCCGGAACTTCGGCAAAGGTGGGGGAGACAAGGGCATCACTTCCAATGCCACCGACATGGCCCCTCACAAAGACGGCTTCCGGAAAGATGGAGGCAACAAGCCCCGGAAACAACCACCATCACCCTGCTTCATCTGTGGTGAGATGCATTGGACACTGTTTTGCCCAAAGAAGAATACCGCTAATGCTATGACGCTCGACCACCCGGAAACGCAGGAGACACACATGGGTTCGCTTCAAATCCTCAACGTCATCAAGGCTAAGGTGGAGGCCCCTAAGGCAGCACCTAAAGGGCTCATGTTCGTTGAAGCAACCATAGGGGGGACGTCTACTAGAGCATTGGTAGACACCGGCGCCTCCCACAACTTCATAAGCATCGACGAGGCCAAGCGACTAGGCCTCAAGTACGCCAAGGAGGACGGTTCCATGAAGGCCGTAAACTCAGCAGCCAAAGCCATATACGGCACTGCCCGAGGCATACATGCCCACATAGGCCAATGGAATGGCCTCATTGATCTCTCGGTGGTAACCATGGACGACTTTACCTTAGTCCTTGGAATAGAATTCTTGGACAAGGTAAAGGCCTTCCTCATCCCCTACACTAACACCCTGTGTATCATGGAAGGCAATACCACATGCATGGTGCCAGTCAAACGAGGAGCTAAGATTGAGGCTCGCTCCCTATCTGCCATGCAATTCAACAAGGGGTACAAGAAGGGGGAAGTTAGCTACTTAGCCACCCTACTCGACTCACCAGAAGACCCCTCAGAGTCTTCCCCACATGAGGACATACCCACGGAGATCCGCCCAGTACTATGCGAGTACAACGATGTCATGCCCTCGGAGCTACCAAAAAGACTACCACCCCGAAGGGAGGTAGATCACAAGGTCGAGTTGGAACCAAGTTCCAAGCCACCATCCATGGCACTTAGCCGCAAGGCAGAACTCGCGGCCATTAGTCGACCACAACACCCTCTTATGGATCGCATCAAAGAGGGACTACAACATGACCCCCTAGCCAAGAGTCTCATTCAACTCACCAAGGATGGCAAGACACGACGCTTTTGGCTTAGGGATGATCTTCTCCTCGCTACGGGCGACAGGCTATTTGTGCCTAAGTGGGGGAACCTGCGAAAGGAACTCATCAAGGAGTGCCATGACACCATGTGGGCTGGACACCCAGGAATGAGGCGCACACAGGCAATCCTTGAGGATTCGTACTACTGGCCCCGGATGCGTGACGACATCGAGGCCTATGTACGCACTTGTCTTGTTTGCCAACAAGACAAGATAGAGCAACAGCAGCCGGCCGGTCTACTAGAGCCACTACCTATCCCAGAGGGCCCATGGGCGAGTGTCTCAATGGACTTCATCACGCGCCTACCCAAGTCTAATGGTTGTGGTAGCATCATAGTAGTGGTAGATCGATTCAGCAAGTATGCCACCTTCATACCTGCCCCTGCAGATTGCACGGCCGAGCAGACAGCAGAGCTCTTCTTTGACCACGTGGTCAAGCAATGGGGGTTGCCACAAAACATAGTGAGTGACAGAGATCCACGCTTCACAGGCCGCTTCTGGACAGGACTCTTTCAGAAGATGGGTACGGGTCTCAACTTCTCTACTAGCTTTCACCCCCAATCTGACGGACAGACGGAGCGTATCAACGCGCTCCTAGAGCTATACTTGAGGCACTATGTTAGTGCCAACCAGCGGGACTGGGCCAAACTCCTTGGAGTAGCACAGTTTGCCTACAACTTGCAGCGGGGTGAGGTTACCAACCACAGTCCTTTCGAGATAGTGACCGGGCGACAACCCATGACGCCTAACGCTATGGCATCAAGCGGAGATGGCAAGAGCCCGGCAGCATACAGATTCGCCAAGGGATGGCATGACCAATCCGACTTGGCTCGAGCCTACCTAGATAAGGCATGCAAGAAAATGAAGAAGTGGGCTGACTCCAAGAGAAGGCCCCTAGAGTTCATGGAAGGAGACTTGGTCATGGTCAAGTTGCTACCCCAACAGTTCAAGTCTTTGCGAGCAGTGCACAAGGGGTTAGTACGACGTTACGAAGGTCCCTTCCCAGTGATCAAACGAGTTGGAAAGGTCTCCTATATGGTGGAGCTACCACCAAAGATCAAGATTCATCCAGTTTTCCATGTCAGCAAGCTCAAGCCCTACCATGAAGACAAGGATGATCCAACTCGAGGCATATCACACCGAGCTCCTACTGCCGTGGTCACTTCCTTCGATAAGGAAGTAGAGTGCATCCTCGCCGACCGACAAGCGAGCAGAAGCGGAGTCCCCAAGTACACAGAGTACTTGGTGAAATGGAAAAACTTGTCGGATAGTGAAGTAAGCTGGGAGCATGAAGACACACTTTAGCAGTTTGCAACCTGCATTATGAGGTTACTCCACGTAGGCGCCACACAGCGCCACGCAGACGCTTCATAGGATCCTACTTGGCATCCTACATGGCATCCGGAATATTCTAGACTTCTCCACACTTCTCCGGAATTCTCTAGAGTATTGTAGAGTTGTCTAGACTTGTATAGAATTGTATATACTAGAATTGTATAGAACATTCTAGATTCTAGAAATCTCTCCACTTTTCCTTGTAAGGCCCTTGGCCTATAAATAGAGGAGGGAGCTCATTTGCTCACCATCCAATAAAATACACAAGTTCTCTTGAGTTCTATTGCCTTCAAGGCTCTCTGGCCTAGCTTTTTCTTCTTACACACCAAGCTTCCGCATTCACCTAGTTTTAGTTGCTCACTAAGCTAGAGACCCACAAAGGCTTACTTAACACTTCTCAAGCATCTTAGAGGTGTCTAAGGCCGCACGGTTCCTTGGAAACACCAAGTCCGTGACATTGTGCTAGGATAATCATTTTTACATGGAGACTCAAATCTTAAGGATGACTGAAAATTAGAGGAAAAAGTTCTTCCAGACTCACTCCATTCCCAAAGAGCTTTTGTAGATAAATTCACCTTTGAGGGACCTCTATCTGGTGAAGCAAAATTTTGACAAATACTGTATTATTTTTTGGGATGAATCAAAATTTTGACATATTTTTTGTTTTGATTTGAAAGTAAATTTTAACATAACAAAATAAAATTTTGAATAATTTTAAACAAAATTTTGACAATGTTATTTTCATCTGTTAAATCAAAATTTTGACCTTTTTTATTGTTTTCACTTTAAATGAAATTTTTGTATAAAACAAAATGAAATTGGAACCATTTAAACAAAATTTTGAAGAGAGAGTTTTTAGATATTGAATCAAAATTTGACAAAGTATTTGTTTTAACTTGATTTTTTTTTTGACAAGTTGGAATAGTATTTAGAAAACTTGAAAATAATTTTTGACAAATATATTTTTACATGTTGAATCAAATTTTTGACAAAGTATTTGTTTTGAGTTGAAATAAAATTTTCGCATAAGAAAATGATATTTGGACAACTTAAAATAAAATTTTGAGAAGGGTATTGTAATCAACTTGTATAATTTGTAAATAATTTTTTTTTTGTTATTTATTATAAATACAATTTATTTCCAATTATATTTGTAATTATATTTTTTTTTAACGTCTAATATTCCCTATCATATATATATTGAGCGCGATCAGGTTAGACAACAATTGTCTCCTTAAATATACACATGCAACGTCATGTGTCTCGGTGAAACCAAGTCCTTCAATAATGGGATACAATACACAACACAACAATAGAATTTCAAACAAAATTAAAACCGCTCATATATTATAATAAGCAAAAAATTACTACTAAATTTAATAATAATAATAAAAAACTTTCCTTGGTTTCCTATGCTATTTTGGTACCACCTTCCTTAAAATAAATGGAAAATGCAACATATGAAAAAATCAAACAAATTAATTACATCAAAAAATATTCTTTCCGTAAGAAAATTGAAAACCCAAAACAACTTGAATTGTTTTGATATTCAAAACTAATAACAGAAAAAATCATAAATTACTATAACATCTTCAAAATTAGCAACCCAAAAAAATATCAAAATAATTTTGATCATCATCATTATTTGATATGGATCCACAAACTCTGCCCAGGTATACCATTATTTACCACGAACAACATATAATACCCTGGAGGCGCAACATTCTTATTTGGAGGCGCATACACCGTAACTTTATACCCGAACAACGACAACCGTTCGATCGAAATTACTTCCAGCATCAACAGTCGTTGATTCATCGCGAACGAGTGTGTTGTAAATGACGGCAACACCATTGCTACGGTGATCTTGCGATCCTGACTGTACAATCCTACCGAGAACGTGATCACGAATTCTCCCCCGTACGATAGAGTCTGATCCTCAACCTCCACTGATAAGATCGAAGGGCGGAGAATCGAGTTATCGATCCCCATATATGGCGGCAAAAAAGCTTCTAAGCTCAGATCAGTAGGATACGCTGTGCCGTTGAACACGTACTTCTGGTGTGGGTTACTTCCACCTACTAAGACTCTGCCATCTGGCAACAAAGTCGCTGCTGAGTGGTACATTCTTGGAACACTCGTGGGGTTGAGCACAGTGAATCTTTGAACCGAATTAATCTCGGTCGGGTTGTAAAGAACCGGGTTAAGAACCGGCCCGATTGCGTCCTCCCACCCGGCGGTTCCATTCGAAGCTCCGTTCATAATCAAAATGTCGCCGGATGGTAAAATCAACATGTCGGGCATGACCCGACTCATGGGCATTTCTTCCATCACCCACTCGGGCACAGAATCTGTAACCCTCAACCGCCCACAAGTCCGAGAAGCCTCCACGTATACACGAAACTTTTGGGCTTTGATGAACGAACCTCCCCGTGCACCCCCACAGATCATCACCTCTGCTTCAACTTCCGGCGAATTTTCCAGCGAACCTGTTCCGCCGGTTAACCGGATTGGCAGCAGAACCGACGATCCGGTAGATGGGTAATTCCGTTTTTCGCCGGGGATGATCGGAAATTTTTTAACGATACGATTGCTGGTGTAATTTAGTGAAATTGAGCGACGATTGGCGAAGACGAAGAGGTTTCCGTCCGGCAAGAGGTGCAAAAATGGGTAGAGATTGTTTTCTTCGAACCTATCGGTGGTGTCGTTCAAGAATTGGAGGGAAAAGAGCGCGAAATTGGGGTTCTTGGGGAAGAATTCGTAGCTGAACTGTCCTCTTCCGCCGACGACGATGACGCGGCCGTCGGGGAGGATTTGGTTGGAGGAGTACCATCGCCGGACGGTCAAATTGGCGGGTAATTCTAGCCAGTCGCAGTCTGGGGAGTCGTCGGAGCACGGGGAGAAGAGGCGGATTTTGCGGTCGCCGGCGAGGTAGCCGCCGGTCTGGATGAGGGTGCCGTTGGGATTGACGGCGCCGGAGGAGCACCAGACGTCGGTCTGGACGGTGAGCGCGCGAAAGGAGTTGGCGAAGGGGTCGTAGAGGATGGAGTGGGCGGAGCAGTCCACCGCCACGGCGGCATCGTTTTGGCGGCAACGGCCGTGGGGGAGGCTGAGCTGGGTGATGCCGAAGTCGGTCCGGTCAAAGATGACAACTTTATTATTTTTCAAAAGCTGCATGTGCATGGCCGAAATACCTATATTTTTTTGGAGTAGGACCCACTCGCCTCCGGCGGCGAATGTGTCAGACGTCGGCGAGTCTGACAGCGCTACCGCTCCCGCCACGCCGAACATGGTCGAAACAACGTCGTATTTCGCTTCATGTCCCGAGAACAGAGAGAAGATGGCGAGGAGAGAGAAGAGGAAAGAATGGTTCTTGGAAGTCATTGAAGAACACAGTCTGAGAAGGACTGTGAATTAGGGTTTGTTAGATAGAAGAAGAAAAGGTGGTGGTGGTGGACTGGTTATATATATTAGGGTTTATACGCGTGAAACAGATTTTCTCTATATATATGTATATATGTGTGTATATATGTCAAGATATATAGTTGCATGGATACGGATATCCGGAATGTAAGTGATGACGGTTTTCTTCTTCACCAACTTATTGTTTCTTTTTATATGGAGTAATACTTTTTTAATGATTTCCAAAATTACAAATCTGAAATTTTGCCAAAATTGAATACACGTCTTTCTTGTTACTATAGGTGGAAGCATCACCAATTTCTCGTATATTATTAACCAGAGACATATATATATATATATATATAAAACAGAAACATTTGTACCTGAATTGCTGCTCAACATCCTATGACTGAGCAATAGTTGAAAAAATGGGAATTGTAGTCATCATGGCAGAGATATTTGGCTTGCCATGCGTGAATATATGTGTGTATATATATATTCTTCTATATACCTTTATGTATAGTTCAGTACTCAAAACTTACCGTGGGAAAAAGAAAATGGCCAAATTTGAGTTCTTTGTTCTTTATTTTTTAGTTGAAATGCGAACATGTTCACTTTGAATTATATATGTGCAAAATAAGCTAAAAATATATATTCTTTGAATTTCTGGTCTTATTTTTTTCTATTCTGTTTTAATTGAAAGATTCTTATACCCATCTTGTTTTGATAAGTACCTTTTTTAGGTATATAACCAAAAGATTATAATTAAGTTCGCATAAAAGTAATTTTAGTCTACTAAACTTAAAATAGTAAGGAGAAAATTGACTTAACAAAGTTAAAAGTCATGAAGTTATGTAAGTAATGGGTTTCTTTAGATCCTACATATATAGAGAGAGAAATGACCATTTATTTTACACGTATCCACTTCCTTATGTAAGTTTCATAAATATGTAACATTCCAAATTATTTTTCCAATTATTTGTATTTCAAAAAGGCATGTCGATGCAGTTTATAATTAGCGCTACCAATGTAACACAGATAGATACATATATATATATATATATATATGCATATGAGTCGAAGGGATATATATAGGCTATAGAAAGGTATATAATTCCCAGTGTGTTAATGGATCTAGCAAATTTATCACTAGGATCTTTAATAGGTGGCATAACATGTTGATTTTGACTGAACCAGTTTTTATATATATATATATATATATATGCATATGAGTCGAAGGGATATATATAGGCTATAGAAAGGTATATAATTCCCAGTGTGTTAATGGATCTAGCAAATTTGTGTTAATGGATCTAGCAAATTTATCACTAGGATCTTTAATAGGTGGCATAACATGTTGATTTTGACTGAACCAGTTTGGAAAAACCATGAATATAAATTTAATGATATGATTTTGTAACCCTGTCCAAACTAACTAATTAGATTATATGATTTTGTAACTATGCCCAAAATAAAAATTTTAATTGGAGGATTTTTCGCACACCCTTACTAAAGTAATCTGATTATTCACAAAATTAATAAATAATGCTACATCATTTACTCAAAAACACAGTATCCACTACCTTGTGAGATTAAATCATAATCATATTTTATATAGGAAGTTAGGCTATGTTTGGTAACCAGTTTTTGCTGGTTTTGTCTTGGTTTGTTTTTATTTTCAGAGACCAAACTTGTTTGGTGGGCTTTGTTTTTAAATTCAAAACCAAAACCACTTAAAACTTTGGTCTTGGATTTGGTTCAAAATGAAGTAAAACCAAGACTAAAAAAAAGTTTGTCTTTCTTGGTCTTAGCCCACAATTTTTGACTTTTTTTTTTCTCTCTCTCCTATATATATATATATATATATAATTCATGTACTAAAATTAAAAAATAATATATATATTTTATTTTATAATAATATATATATAATAATATATAAAATTAAAAAATAATATATATTAATATATATAGAATAATATATATTTTTTATTTTATAATAATATATATATAATAATATATAAAATTAAAAAATAATATATATTAATATATATAGAATAATATTTATTTTTTATTTTATAATAATATATATAAAATAATATTATTAATTATATATAAAAATAATATATAAATTAAAAAATAATATATATAAATATATATATAAAATTAAAAAATAATATATATTAAGATATATAGAATAATATATATTTTTATTTTATAATAATATATATAAAATAATATTATTAAATATATATATAAATATATATAAAATTAAAAAATAATATATATTAATATGTATAGAATAATATATATATTTTTATTTTATAATAATATATATAAAATAATATTATTAAATATATATATAAATAATATATAAATTAAAAAATAATATATATAAAATAATATATAAAATTAAAAAATAATATATATTAATATATATAGAATAATATATATATATATTTTATAATAATATATATAAAATAATATAATTAAATATATATATATAAAATAATATTATTAAAGATATATAAATTAAAAAATAATATATATACATAAATAATATATCGAATAATATATATTAATATTTTATAATAATATATATAAAATAATATTATTATATATATATTAAATATATATATAATATTTTTAAATATAAATAATATATTATATATTATAAATAATATATTATATATTATATATTTAATAATATATAAAGTTATATACATAAAATAATATATAAACTAATATATATAAAAGTGTTTGTTTTCTCATACCAGACCAGAAACCAGACCGCTTACCAAACAGAGTTTTAGATTCAAGACAAGACCAGACTAAACCAGATCAGGCCAGACAAAACAAAACTAGACCAGACAGACAAGACAAAATCAGACAAAACCACTTTCCAAACAAGCCCTTAGTTTATGGGTATCTCCTCTACCTCCTAAACAGGAGAGTGAGGGTTAACAAACTATGCCAACAATGTATTACCAAAAAAAATACTTCACACCTAGTATATTTTGTAAGGCCTATGTGCCTATTCTATTATTATAATATTAAAGTTGATCTTTTCAAAAAATATATATATACACGCAAAATAAGCATACTTACTTTTTTTATTTATCGTTAAATGTAATTGACATAAGTAAATGATCACTTTTTATATTGATCCTTAAATGTTAAGAATCATATCTAACGATCAATATGAAAAGTGAGTATATTTATCTTGCTCCCTAGAGAACAAAGAGATCATTACTGTGTGTATATATATATATATACAGAATAAGGAAATATCACATTCACATAAAGAGCATTAAAGTGTCCATAAGTTCTTTGTTCCCCTCCAATCTAACCTTGAAAACTTCTTAATATATCAGATTCAAATAAATTATATAGTCATATATTCTACATCTTTTTTTAAATATGTTTCCTTTAAGAAACCAATAATACAATCATGCATAAAATCTAAGTTCCAACAGAATCATCACTCTGAACTGTTTGGTAACAGCAAATTAACAGCTTTGACTTCAAATTAAAAATAAAATAAAAATTATTTATAAATGATGGAGTTCAACAATCACATAGCTATAAGTAATAATCTGGTTCTCTGGAACTTTGCATGTTCTTCTATTGCTAAATTGAATACAAACTGAAACACAATTGATTACACTTTCGAAAACTGAAATATAAAAAAAATAAAATCAGCAGCAAATACAAAAGAGAGAGGTGGTAGCACTCACTCACAAGTCACAAACCCTTCACTGCAAACTTGATTTCTGCAACAGCTATATAATTATAATTTATTACATAAGATAAGATGTGCTTTGGTTGTATAAACAACTTCCAAACAGTAGAAAATAAATTAAAGCTAAAGAGCTCAAGAGTATCACACAAGGTTGTTAATCAGTAGCATGAAATTTCTATGAATTTTACGCTTATTTACTGTTATTATTAAGCAAAAAAAAAATTATTCCACAATGCTATTTCTGCATATGCTTGACTGGAATCCTAATATGAGAGAAAATATTGTAATCATGGAAAAAATAAAATTCCAAATCTGGAACTGGTGGAGAAAATACTTTGCTTTTCACCACACAGAATCACATACTATGCACACTCTACAAACCCGAGCGGTTGGCAAGGTTGGAAAAAAACTTGGGACTTGGTGCCTCAAAAAGCAAGAAGCATGAGGTCTCATGTTAGATTCCTAGTAGGTTCAAACAATTCGTTGAGGCTACGACCGTGGACATAGTCCAAGCCTTACCCGATTCGAGGGGGGGTCGCCTTGCACGGATCCTATGAATTAGTCGAAGTACGCTTAAGCTGACCCGGACATCATGGTTATAAAAAAAAATAAAAATATGCACACTACATTATAAGGACAACTCAAGAAAAGTTTGATGTACAAGCATGGAATCATAAAAATTAGTGTTAAATAAGAATTGAAGGCACATTGATGAATAACATAAAGTAAAATGATCTCCCAGTCCACTAGGTTTTACTGTCTACCGGCCTTATAAAGCCCCCTCTCTATCCGACATGGGATAAGAATCCGCAAGCCATGACTAATTTATCCTTCTAATACTATGCTACACAGAACAAATTAGCTAGCTCAAAATCAACAACTAATGGCCATACAGTTATAAGACTAGCTTTTTAGAATATTAATGTACCCTATGATAATATGTACTACATCAATTATTTATAATCGTCTCCGTTTTCACTATATGTGTAGCATATACAATAATGATTCAATCATGACATAGTTCCAGTAATCATCTTCGTGAACTGTCTAGATAACTATGGCAAATGTTCCATGCAGTACAGTTTCGATTACAGATTTAAACTATATATACATAAATAATGCGAGTTTAACAGCTCAGCTATGGGGAACCCTATTTTTGTGAATTACTCTTCAACCTACAGCTAGGTGAGATTCTAAATGAAATATAGGTTTGTCTAAAGACGAAATGTACTATATATAAAGCAAGTAATCAGAAGAAAAGAATATAGAAACTACGACTTGGAGGCGCCAGCAGCCATCGACAAACTTCTTACTGCAACCTTCACTGCACCGACGACACTAAGCTGCCTCATCTTGGGGCTCAGCCCTTGTTTATCGTTATCCGTACAACTTTCATCTATCTGAACCCCAACATAATATGCTACCTGCACAACCATATACAACATGGGAATAGCTATAAAAGAGAGAATACAATTTCTTTTCGTCAAGCAATCAAATGCTAGAAATGAGAGAATTATTGCAAACATATATAGCAAATAATCAACAAATACAATGCTCTTCATCAACCAGATGGCACAAAAATTTGGAACAAGTGGGACTTCCAAATGAGTCATTCTGGAGAGAGAACATCTTCATTTTATAAAATACAAATGTGAGTAAAATTTTAAGTACCAAAATAGATTCTGAATATATATATATATAGGTCTTTTAAATTAATGATAGAAAATCTTCTCCTCTGCAGTTTCCATCAAGTAGCAATTCCATAGATAGATATGCCACAGTTAGAACATTCTTCTCAGGATATATGCACAACATACATGATTTGGTGCCTCAGTGAACTCCATTAGTTATAAAATGCATTTTATCAATGAACACAAAATAGGATCTATTTTGAATCACTTACAAATTAACACCTTGACGTGGTCGAAGTCATCAGTTTGAGCCTGATTATATCTCTTGTTTTTCATTCCCATTCCCATAAGAATGAATACTAATCCCGTCACATAAGGGGATGAACATGGCAGAAAACTTCTACAGGAAACCATTACATTAAGTATTGTAGAATTTGTTGACAATAGCATAATTCAGTGACTTGAATATTCATATAATGGAACTCCATGAATACTCTTCCTTCTTCCAGATTTTCAGGGGTTATGGAGTTTGTTTTGGCAATGGGGACAAGAACTTAATATTATTGTGTGCGTATGTCTGTACTCTGTAGAATACTCCTGGAAGGTTGCTGCAGATTTGACATATTTACAGTAATTTTTGAATCCTTCGTAACAAAATTTCTTGTATTGTTAATGATTATCAATTAGAAGTCCATCTACTGAAGTCACATAGCTTACCATTTCTCATTCATCAATATTGAATGAGCCTTCAAAATGTAATGTAAAAGATGTGTAAACCTTTAAAATTTGGACTGCGAGGTATGAGCCTTCTGGGACTTTCTTATTTTGAGGTTCAACTCTCGCAACATAGAGTATCAGACACGCATGCCTCATTGCTTGATGCATAAGGCTCATGCACCTGCCTTTGGGAGTGTGTACTTTATATGCCTTTATCTTTATCACGGGGTGTTAGACAGAAATCTCAAGAAAGATCTCACTCATCTGAATGTTTAATGGGTTAAGAGCCTCATGAATGGTTTCTGTGATGCTGAAATCAAGAGCGGCACCTACGGTTTACAATTAGCATGGTATTGTTGAAGGAATCATTTGGACAATCTCTCTGTCTACTCCAGGGAAAAATAACCTTTTTCTGTATGCATTTTCCACGAAAACTAAATGTAATAAAGTAACCAAATATGCCACTTACTTCTTCAACCATATTTAAAGCATTTACAAACTTGAAGATATCTCTTGGACATTGAACACCAAAAAGTTATCCCAAATACCTCTATTTCTTCTCACATCCTAGCTTCCTTTGACACACTATATTATTTAATTGCTAGGAGCAATATAATCACAAAAAGAAGAGCATAATGATCAACTTTAAGACAACGTGGATAATCGCAGAAAAACATATTAGAACAGAGAAAATGTGAACACCACACAAATTGACATGCATGTCTACTGTGTTACATGAACTTTTTTAAAAGGTGAAGTACCCATGGTTACATTATTGCCTCAAAATGAGTGAAACGACAATATTGGACACTTGTTACACAAAGACAATACTTTTACTCATTATCCTTGCCATTTAACCTGTAGAAACGGGGTCGGCCACTGGATCATCTGTTTCTACTCTTTCCTATTATAAGACATATCTCTTTCTATTAATTCTAGAGCAATTCATTATCCGTTTATCCCCGCATTCCATGTTAGTCTCAGTCAACCATATGTTATCATAACCTTCCTCGCCAACTCTATTCACATTAACTCTGGCCTTGGCTTTTCCCTACATTACCCCAATGTGGACCATGTCCCTCTTCCTAACTGAGGCACTAATGGCCTTCTTTGCACATTCCCAAACCATCTTAGTCGATTTTCGGTCATTTCATTTTCTAATTGATGCAACTTCAACCATCTAGACACTGTTAGTTTCTGATTTTCTAATTTTCTGTCTTGCCTGACATCTATCTCAACATTCACATGTTATTTCTGAATTGCCTATCATTATATACCATGTAGTACTTAGCAGTGTTCAAGAACCCTTCAGTTTGGGGATTTGACACGTCAGAGACATATATACGTACTGACATTACACAAGTAAAATAGCAAAAATCTATCTGCTTAACAATGGACCATAAAACTCACAAAAGCGCTGCTATGAACTCAGACACATTCAAGAAACAGGAATGAGAAGCAATCTAATAAAATTCCAATCCAGTCCATTAAAAGAGACTACTTTACGTAAGAGACTTGGGGAGTTGCAGTAACAATTGTAGGAATAGAGAGAAGGCATGTGGGGAAAAAGAGTATTTTACCACAAATAAAGAACACCCGTTTTACTCCCCTCTTAGTACTACTATAACCAACATGGTATACAGAACACCTGTTGCATGTCTGACATTGTTAACCCTGCTGCACCAGGTAATCAATTATCAAGACCGAAATTTTTTGTCACACTTCACACAGTCCTCGCAAGATGAAACTCAAATATAAAAAAAGTATATCAAAGCTGCAGACATATTGAATAATTTTTTACAATCTTGAGTAAAAACTGATCAAGAACTACTGGTGATAGACTTTTTCTTCTACACAAGAACTTGAACAAGAATTAGTAAGTTCATGATCTTTTATAGTCTGGGTTTTTTAGATTCAGCTAGAGTTCATCTTAGACAGCTGTGAGATTATGTGACCTTATAATCCGATCTCCATGGTTTACACTCCAACATGAATCCATTCACAGACATTTACAGCAAGAAGTGGCAAGTTAGATACATGAGAGCTGCGTAGTACTAATTAGATAGGTACAGATGGTCACCCACCATCCGTTCTGTAATTTAGTATAAAATTCAGAACAGTTGACAGAAAGAAGAACTAGTTACCTTGCCAGAAGCATTGCGAACAGGTGAAATATGAAGAAAATTCCAAAATGAACTCCTGTCCTTCCTAAGATCAGAGCGGAAAAGGATTAATTCATGAAATAATTCGATTGAAGAATGAACAAGAAAATACAATCAAAGAACGAATTAGGCACTTCACCACAACATGAAAAGAAGTACAGTTTATCAACCTGTAGTTTAATATACGTATTGTGCATGCTTGCTCAGTTAATATGCTTTCCTTTATCTGCAAAACGATAAAGAAAGATGAAACTTAAAAAAAAAAAAACTCTTTTCTATTTTCTTACCTTCTTTACAGGTCGTTCATTCAGTAGAATACAACCCACATTGTCCACTCAATAGTGGAGAGAAGTTACTACTAGGTGGAGAAAAATATAGCATTCTTGATAAGAGTATTAAAGAACACATAAAAAATGAAGATAAATAAGAATCAATAGCTAAATTAAAGAATAGTCACCTTAGATATAGATGAGGAATCTGTCTCCATCCCGCTTAAGAATCTACAATTGCGGCCCAAAACTTCGTGTCTAGCATAGCCTATTGAAGAAAACATTGTCCTTGGAATCAGTACTGAAACAAGACATTTTTACAGATGAGAAGAGTCAAATCACGAAGAGCGACCACCTGTCAATGTTAAGAACGCGTCACTTGCATAAACAATGGGCATGTCAAGTAAGTGTGGATCAGTTCTGCAAGACAAGTACCCACAAAAATATGTGTTGCCAAGAACACAAAGCATAAAAATTAACAACCTTAGTAAAGAAGAATTATGACTGATATTATAAGAAAAACTAGGAACTTGTAAAAACTCACAATACAAAGCTTTGTTTGATTCTACGAAGAGATAAATTTAATGATAAACAGAGAGGACTCATCCCAGATAAGCAGCATCTGTTCCCACACACTAATCTGCCTGTTAACTCACTATAGTGTGTTAGCACAGACAATATGTTGTTAATAGCGGTCACAGCTTTTCGCTTCTCTAGATCACTCGCCTCACATGGCTCATCAACCTCTAATTCTGTAATACATAAATTCAATGAATGAGAAACGTCCAGAAAAAGAATTTGGTTACCTATAAAAAAGAATAAAGCACTGGAACAGAAGTAGACAACTCAAGAAACCTAATGAGGAGTAAAAGGAGTATCCGAGTACGACAATGGCAGTACCGCGCCAATTTTCTCATCAATAAGAACAAGAGGAGCAAACCAGCAAGCAACTTGGATAACAACACAAAAACAATCAAAAGAACCAAAATCTCGCAACATTCAACAAACATACAATGGCTGAAAAAGAATTAGTAAACTAAGGCAATTCAGAGAGAGATATAGAGAGAAATCTAAAGCTAGAACACATATCTGTTATTAAGAAGCAGTAAGTAAATTAATATGGTGAAACAATCTCATAATAAACATGACCAACCAAGTCCAATCTAATGTATATCATCAAGTAAACAAGGTCATGCTCTGTATGTCAAAATAAGGACTCAAGTGCAAACTGAAAAACAAACCTCTATCTTCCGAATCCAACATCGAATCCATAGCCAAGACACGATCGAATTCCGCAACAGAATCAGAGCACACCTCCCTCCTACAAGACCACCCAGACCCATCCTCACACAAACCAACCCCATTATTCCTCCCAAACCCACTGCTCAACCGCCTGGTTTTCCGCAAAATCGGAACCTGAACTCCAACAAATTGAATCACCCTCCCATCCTCCTTACTGAACACAGGACACATATGGAACAACATCCAAAACGGTGTCCCATCCTTCCTATAATTCAATATTTTTATCTGTATATTCCTCTCCTCCCGAATTGCCTCCCGAATCTCCATCACCGTCCTCCGATTCGTCTTGGGTCCCTGAAACATCCTCCCATTCTTCCCAATCACTTCACCTCTCCCATACCCTGACATTTTCAAGAACCCGCGAGACGCAAACACAATTGGGTGCCCACAAATGCAAGGATCAGTGATTGTGAAGCTGTCAGGCAATTCGTCAAGCGCTTCGCGGACACAAAACGAGTACCGAACATTAAACGATTGTTCAATCAAACCCAATTGTGTAGCCATGGTAATTTCACTCCCCCTTCAAATTCAGTACCTTTGTGTCTCCAAATCAAACCCAATCCCATGTGGGTCGTTGAGCACTTGTTCTTCTAACAACTCAGCTTCAATACCATGAAATATACAAAATAAAATTTATCGATACAGTAACAGAGAAACCAATATGAGCTCAAATAGAAACATTAAAGAATTTTTCAATCAAACCCAATTGTAAATCCATACTAATCTCACTCCTCCTTCGAAATCTCTCTCCTTTAGTGTGCAAATCAAACCCAATCCGATATGGGTTGTGAAGCACTTGACCTCAGCTTCAAAACCATGAAAAACAAAACAGAATTGTTGAATCAGTAACAGAGAAAACACTAACAACATCAAAAAAACGATTGTTCAATCAAAACCCAATTGTGTAACCATACAATTTCACTCCTCCTTCAAAATTCTGTATCCTTGTGTACACAAATCAAACCCAATCCCATGTGGGTCGTTGAGCACCTGAGCTTAGCTTCAACACCCAAAATAGAAAAAACAGAATTCAGAATTGTTGAATTTAGTAACAGAGAAAAAGCAGTAAAATACAAAAGCAAACCCCATAGATTAATTGCAATCTGTTGTTGAACATAAAGAAAGAGACAAAAAATGGAAGGTGGGAATGAAAATCAATTATAGAATATAGAGTTTTATATATGGGTATCTTACAAGTTACAGTGGAGTGGAGTGGAAGAACATTGAGGGACAAAATATCTGGAATCGAATGAACATCACCGATTTGCATATACCCGTCAATCGCTGTTCGTGCATGAATTTGAAGATGAAAATCTCAGTAAGTGGAGAGAGAGAGAGAATCTAAGCTGGGTTATCTGGCTCTCAACTACGCACAATCACAAATTATACAGATTTTACTGTTACTTTATGCATACATATTATATATATACATATTATATATAGATATATATATATATATATCACATACGAAAACAAAAATCATTTATATATATATATATATATATATATATATCACATACGAAAACAAAAATCATTTTCCTCCATCAGAATAATCTGCATGTAGTTTATCAGTTTCTATATATTTCTCTACATATATTTAGTGGATAAACTTTTACATATATTTATTTATTTATATTTTATTTTTAGTTAAATTGATTAATTTTTTCTTTTATGAGAGGTTTGGATAGAAATTTGAGTTTAATGAGCTGGAAATAATGATAGTTTTGACTCAAAGGAGAGATTTGTTTATTGAAAAAACTAAAAATAGAGTACAGTTTTTAAATTTTCAAAGTGAAGGCCATAGGAAATGGTGAAAGTCATTGACAAATATTAAAAAGAGTTAATTTCTAGTTTGATTAGTGTTCAAACAAAAATTACAATTATTTTTACTATGTAGATTTTCCTTTTTCATATTGCTTTTGGCAATTTCGAATATTAACTATTCATAATTTAAGCGCAAAACAATCTTATATTCTTATTTGAATTTTTTTTTTAAAAAAGTTCCTAATTATTTTTTTGGCCATGAATTCTGAGCATAACAGATTTAATTTATGTCAAAGAAGATGAATTTGATTGTAAGTTAACTATTTACGTATGAAAAATATAAAGTTTAAAGATATAAAACACATTGAAAGTTATGTGATTAAATTTTTAAATTTTAATTCTTTCTTTTGCATTAGCGTTATAATTTTTGTAGCAATGTTAATCAACACAATAAGCCACGTAGTAAAAGGTGGATGTTTTCTCAATAAATATGTGAAAGTGGTATTTTCTAATTATAAAGAATTTTACCTTTGATCTTTCAAATCTATACTTAATATACCTTATTCTTTAAAATAAAATAACTACGTACATCATTTGAAAAAGATAATAAGGAAAAACTATATATTAATGGGTCCATTTGGCAATCTTTTGTTTTTGTTTTTGTTTTTATTCTGAGTCTCAAAAAACAAGAATTAATTTATTATCTTGTCTTTATTTTCTCATCTAAAAAAATAAAAAATAAAACATGTTTGGAAGCAAAAATGACTTCTTATTTTCTCTCTCTCTCACACACACACCCCTATCACAATTTCCGGCAACACACACACACGTTTATACCCAAATCGGTTATCCTCTCTCTCTCTCTCCAAAACTAGGATTTTACTTGTAGGTGGAGGATTTCGAATTGGGGGTTAGGGTTTCGAATTGGTGGTGGTTGGTGGTGTCGATTGGTGGTGTTTGTGGTGGATGCAGGTGGTGGTGGTCGCGCTGATTGGGGTTTACACCGATTCATGTGTATATATATGCGTGTATATGTAGTGGTGGTTGGTGGCGGAGGTTGCAGGTATTTGCTTCAAATTTTTTTTTTTTTTTAAGTCCAAGCTGAGAACAAAAGGATGTCATTTTGGTGATCTCATGTTTTCAGCACTGTGTAAAGAAAGTGTTTTCATTTTGAGAATAAAATGAATAGTGATTTGGCCTCCCAAACAAGTTTTGTTCTTTGAACGATGCCAAAAGAATAAAAACATGTTATCCAAACGGATCCATTGTATTCATTCTTTCATGTTTCTTAAACTCCCAATGTACATGTGATTAAATTTAAAAATTAAATATGCATGTTTATCTTTTAATTGTTACACTTTATTTTTTTAAAAAAGAAATCAATTCATTTAAAATTTAAATGTAAAATAAATTAATTACTCCCCGGTCCCAATTTAGTTATCCACATTTAACTTTTTAATAATTTTTTTGATATTTTGTGTTTTTATTTTATTCTTTGATAATGTAGTATAGTTATAATTTTTAATGTGATCTATTATTTTTTGAAATTAATGAAAAATAATAATTTAAGAAATTATATGAAAATATTATATTGAGATTTAGTGAAAATGGATAATTTTAAACAATTTCAATCTGAGACAAGTAAAATACGGGAAAATGGATAACCCGGAGGGAGTAAGAAAAATGGATATTACATCATTTTGGATTAGTTATGATGTGGGCCCTGATTAGACCGTGACGCGAAGAACCACAGGTTTTCACTTCGGCGTGGGCCATGGTGGTACCATACAAAAAGTCAATCAAAGGGCCAAGAATGAGTGTAGGAGGGCCCACAAAAACAAATAGACTATAGACGGAAACAAACACACTGACCGACGCGGATGCTTATCCATCCACGTTATCATGATCTGTCTGTGTCGTCCACGGTCTATATCCTCTATCACTCGATGCTTGACACCTGGCAGTTACTGGGCTTTTGTTTGGTTGTTCGTTAATGGCTTATTTTAATCATGCTTTTGTGACTTGCATTAATTTTTAATTGGTATAGTACTATTATAGATAATAAATAATCAATATTTGGCTTTCGTGATCTCCGCATCGCCGCATTTCCACGTGTCCGCTTCTCGCTTACCGTCTTTCAATAGAATAGATGATCGAAGTGGGTCTCTCAAATCATCAGTGTTGCGGGGACAGAAGTTTTCTATTTTTAATTTCTATGTTTGGAATATTTTGGATTTTAATATTTAAGTTGGATTCTGAAAAAATAATTGTGAAAACACTTGACAAAAAAAATTACATGTATTATTTTTATGTTCTAATAATAATAGTAAGTTAAAAATATAAATTCAATGAGAATGAAAATTTAATGAAATAATCATTTCATTCCATTGTTTGATTGCAATGAAGTTGAAAAAGAATTTACAAAAATATTTCTTTATAGTAACAAATATATTATTTTTTAAAAATATATTATATTATAATTTTATTGAAATAAAATTGTTAATACGGTGGCGGTGATGTTGGGTGAAGCTGGCGGCGGCAAAATGAAATCTCATTCCCAATAATAAATTTTTATTCTTTGAAAATACTCATTCTCATTCTAAAAGACATATCAAATAAAAAAATGGAATGAAAAAACATATCATTCTATTCGTTCGTACTAAACATAGTATAAAAGTAATCTCATCTGAACTATTTAAAAAATTGCATGTTTTACTTCGATTCTTGTATAATGACAATAAGTTAAAAAAATAATTGAGAAGTTAAATATAAAAAAAAAATTATATTTATATAATAAAAAACTGACTCGTCTCGAATCCGCATAGCTTCATCCCCTCACGATGTGAACAACGATGATTTAAAAAAAGATAGAAAGATAGCAAAATTAACTGGGAATGAAAATGATAATGGGAGGGGGAGTCTCACACATATGGTATGAAAAGTATGGCATGTTTGAAGGGTTGAAGCAATATGAGATATTTAATTAGGAGAGGTCATGAAAACTCCAAACAATTTGTTGGATCGGAAGTACAAGTGATGTGGCATGACATTTCCTTGGTAACCACTAACCACCAAGACGCATTACAATACACAATGTCACTCACTACCGGGGCCCAAACATTTCTTTCACTCTGATGTAAAATGATTTTAATATTTTTTTCTAAAATACTTTTCTATTTCTCTGACAACATAAATTATATCGCCTTGTCTCAAATAATACTATGTGCCATTTATGGGATTTAGTGGGGAAGGTACATTCGGGTAGCAAGGAAGTAAAATAATTGTATTGTTATAAACGCAATATAAATCTCTATAATATTATATGTATAGAATATATATATGTGTAGATGTATATTAAATTGATAGAGAAAAAGAGCGAGAGAGAGGAAATGTTATTACTTCGTTTTTCTAGTGTAGGTGTCGTCGAGCGAAATACAAGTTCGAGACACTGATGAGGTAATGATAGAGAAAATTACCCCATACTAATAGGGAATCGACAAAGGATTGTGGATTGGAGGAAAAACAGTAAAACGAGTCACGAATGCCAAAAGGAATGTTATAAGTTTTCTATAGTCATTATCATTGAGAGTGTCAAAATATTTTTAAAGCAATGATGATTGTGTATAAGGATGTATAAAATATTTAATGTTGTAACAGTATTCTATCACATCAAGGTACTGTGCTCGAGATATTTTACTTTGCCTATAAAAGGTGAAGTCTACGAGATACAAAGGCAAACTGATTTCTTGTGAACTTGACTCTCCTTTAGTTTATTGTTTTCCTTCTCTTCATCACTTTGTCTGACTCCTTCATATTTGAGGTTTTAAGATTTGTTCTAAACTAGTGTTAATATAAATTAAATTAAACCCCCCCCCTTCAATTAGTGACTCTGTTGGGGAAATACAATCTTACCATAAACAGATGGAGTCTGGACATGATGTCGGAGGTCAACCAGAAGGTTCATCGAACAGAGAAAGTGCAACACTAGTACAGTCTTTTATGTTAGGAGAAAGAGTAAGGTATCCTCCTACATAGGAAAGACAGGATACGCCCCCGAGTCATACAAGACAAGCATTAATCCCGGAACGTGCTGGCGGATCAGTGAGTTGACTGAAACAATAATTTTCTGAAAATTTATCACATCACTTTGTACAATCGATTCATGAATCTGATAGGTGTCAAATATTAGTCATTTTGACCCCTTAACTCATTATTGTTACGTTATTTCATTCCATTATTTGGTATTTTTATATTGTTTGCGTATTAAAACATATTTCAGGAGCTTAATGAAGAAATGGAGCTAACTTCGGTGAATTAACTGAAAAGTGTGTTCTTTTTATCCAAGAGGCAGTCCGAGACAAAATGGCTCCCGGAGGGCAAAAATGGCATTTTCAGAAGCCGTCATCTTCGACAAAAAGTATCATAGGTTCAAGACGGACGTTTTGGAGCATTCACAGAGAAAATAGGTTTTCCATAAAAACCCTACGCTTGTGCCTACGCTTTCAGTACCAAAAAGTGGCTAGAATTGCAAAATCTACGCTTGGACCTACGCTTCAAGCGTAGGCTAGCTACACTTGAAGCGTAGCCCCAAGGCGTAAGTGCGGCAACTTTGAGGATTTCTACGTGATTTTTCATGTTTCACCTCGGGCTTAATTGGAAGATGTGCCCGCGACTCCAGACCTCTGTATACATGTATATACACTTATATTTAGGGTTTTGATGAGTTTTGACAGTGAAAAGACTGAAAAGGGCCTCTATATGTCATTGTCTATATATACAAGACCATACATCAGATGTGAGATATTCTGGAGGTTTTGATAGATAGAGGCTGATTGGCTCTGTGAGACATCCATTCAAGAGGTTCATTCATTCAGACTTGTTACTGTTGAGAGCCATATTCAAACCTAGAAATCCGAATAAGAGGACTATGAATAGCGTTTCTACATTAACAATGCAGTCACCTTCTACCATGCCTAACTAACTCGGTATCTAGGGTTTTCTAGTAAAACCCTAGCCAAGTAATGTAGTTATTTCATTGTTTTTAACTATAATGAGGGGAAATTGTGACCATACTGTGATGATTGTAGTAGTTAAGAGACCGTATTGATTTACAATATAAAATTATATGTTTGTTCTAAATTCTTGTCTTAGATGGAATGAATATATTATTTTACACAATTATGATTATTCAATATGGGCTAGAACTCGGATGTTTAATCATGGTTTTTTACACAATGGCAGTAATGAAACTTGAGACCCTAAGTCGACACAGGCCGTGCCTTGACGATTTAATATAGACATGTTTTAGTTTATTTTCATGTATTAGGAGTAGATTAGAGTAATATAAATGGCATGTACTACTTAGGTCAGTCATGAGACGGGTTGTTGCAATTCGGTTGATAGTACTCCTTTTTGGGGTCGTATTTAGCTATCTGCTATATGACCTGATCCACAGTTATGGATCGCCCTCTTACAGTTGAAACAATGATGAACTATATTATGCAGTTAGTGGTGGAGTGATGAAAACCCTAGTTTTTTTCTCTCATCTAAATCACAACCAATTTACTTGTATTTTAGATAATTTATAGTTAAAATAGATAATTTGGTCTTTGACCACCCAAACAAACAAGCTTTCAGAAAATATAATTCGGTGTTTATAAATTATTAAAGTGAACAATCTCAGTCTTTGTGGGATCAATATCCCTTACTCAAGCCGTTTGTTATTCTATAATTGATAAGTGCGCTTGCGTAGGGTAAAACCTAAAGTTGTTAAGGTGTTATTTTTAATCACATATTTTTACACACCTGACGTCGCATCAAGTTTTTGGCGTCATTGTCGGGGACTAAGCATTGTTCAATAACTTTAGTAATTTATTTGCATTGCGTTATTGTAGTTGTAGCTAAAGTGTGATTTTTGTGTGATTGACAGGTACTCTGAAGAGCGTAGAAAGAAAAAGCGGAACTTCTAAAGTTGCTTCTAGAACTTTTGTGAGTTTTAGTTACCTAGATTTTTGCATAATAATTCTTGTTTTAAATTCTATAATTTAAAAGTAGTTAATTTAGATTAGATTTTATTTCAAAAAATTTCAAAAAGGAAAAAATAATAGTAAATAGTTTTTAGTCTAGCGTATGACTGATAGATTGACTCGTTATAATGCAAGTATTGTGTCAGTCGCTTACGATCCTGAGATCGAAAGGACTCTCCATCGCTTATGTCGATCTATTGAAAAGTGTCATCGTCAACAAGAAGAAGCAATGGGTGAACCTAGACCTAACCCGCCGAGGGTACCTGAGACATCATTGAAGGGATATTACGCGCCCAATGCGTATAACTCCTAAGCAGATTTTCCGGAGGAAGATGGAGCAAAACACTTCAAGATCAAGACAAGCATCATCAATATGCTTCCAAAATTTTCAGGCCTTAGAATAGTGGACCCATACCAACACATTAACGATTTCTTAGAGGTCGCATCTACTGTTAGGTATGACAATCTGTCCAAAAATGACTTGCGAGTGAAATTATTCCCTTGGTCATTAAAAGAGATACCTAAAAGATGGTACATCAAAGTAGCCAAAGAAATCAAAATTGATTGGGAAGCCCTTAAGAAAGAATTCATTGAAAAACATTATCCAATAGGAAAAATCTCAGAAGCACAAAATGCAATCAAAAGCTTTAGGCAAGTGTCTGACGAACATTTTCATGATGCTTGGGAAAGATATAATGAAATTTTGTATAAATACCCCAATCATAGGTTTTTTGACCAAGATATTGCTAAATATTTCTACATGGACTTGGTAAGACTCATAAGACCTTAGTAGACGCGGCCACGCAGGGTTAGTTTACTTTAAAAGCCAGTCAAAGGACTTTTGGATATATTTGATAATATTAGTGAAAATATAATCCAATATCAATATGAGTTGAGGTCTAGAGGTGGACAACATGATAGGAGATCTGAAAAATCTTATGTTGTCGATCATGATGATGTGAGAGATACCATGGCATTATTTGGAGAGAATCGATAAATACCTTCAGTGAAATCATTCTCCTCCTAGAGACACATTTGAAGTCGAAGCTGAGTATTCCCAAATTGAGTGTCAGGAGATAATGGCCGTTGATGCCAACGCATTGTGGAATTATTCCAATAATGCTCCTTTCACCAATTCATACACCTCCAATGCCAGAAATCACCCACTCATGTCTTACAAATCTACCAATGTGAAAAATCCACCACCAAAATTCCAACAAAGCAGTCATACAATCAACAACCAAGGTTCACAGAAATACAACAGTCATACAGCCAACAACCAAGGTATACTGAAAGACAGCAATCATATGGCCAACAACCGAGGTTTCAACAGAGTCAACAATCATTTGACTCCCAACCAACAATTATGACTAGAAATTTTCAGTCTAACTACCAACCAAGGACATCTAATAATTACCAAGCCCTCCAACCATTCAATCACAACCAAACTTTACAGCCTTCCAATCATTCACAAGCTCTACAACCATTCAATAATTCCCAAGAGCTTCAGTCATTTAATAACAATCAGGTCGTCCAACCTTATAACCATCAAGCCCAGCTACCAAGAATCCAAACTCCTCCACTAGGTTTCCAGACTAGTCGGCTAGAGCAGGTCATAATGGACATTCATAACAAGCTAGGCATTCATACTCAATCTTTAGCACAACTGCACATGTAGGTTGGCCAAATGGCTAATGAGAGGAATGTGAGATAACCAAGAAAACTGCTAAGTCAGCCAATAGTCAACCCTAAGCCACAACAAGCATTGGAGCTTGAATATTTTGCTAATAATCCTCATGAGTCGGTTTAAGCAATCACAACTTTGAGAAGTGGTAAGGAAGTGGATAATCGAGTTGAGGCAAAGCATGATGAAAGGTTGCAAAGAAGAAGGGAGGCAGAACAAGAGAAGATGAAGGAAGCCGAAGAAGAACAGAGGATAGAGGCTGCAAGGAAAGAGGCTGAAAGAGTGCAGAAATACCAACCATCGATGGAGGACAATGTTTATGAGACATTACTTAATGAGCCAGAAATAGTGCATTATGAGGAGGCAACGCCATTTCCTCAACGTCTTAGAGAGCCGGCAAAGTACGGAAAGATGAAAGAATCTGATATGTTGGATATACTATGACAAATCAAAATCAATTTACCTCTCTTAGATGTAATCACCCAAATACCGCCTTATGTTAAGTTTTTTAAGGATATTTGCACCCAGAAGCAGAAAAGCAGAGGAAATAATCCAACGAAAATACTTTTGACTGAGCAAGTGAGTTCATTGTTTTTAAGTGATACACCACCTAAGAGGAAAGATCTCAGTGCTCCCACTATTCCATGTGTCATTAGTGACCAGGAAATTGGTAGAGCACTTCTTGATCTAGGTGCGAGTATTAACTTATTTCCTTATTCAGTCTACCAACAACTAGGGTTGGGTGAGCTCAGTCCCACATCGATTGTACTGCAATTCACCGATCGATCAGTCAAACAGGCAAGAAGAGTGCTCGAAGATGTCATTGTGCAAGTGGGTAAGTTTTATTTTTCGGTTGACTTTGTAGTCCTGGATACAAAACCTATCCCTGACTCAAAGAAGCACATTTCAGTGATATTGGGAAGACCATTCTTAGTTATGGCAAATGAATGCATCAATTACAGAATCGAAGCTATGGATCTGACATTTGGCAATATAAAGGTCAGGATTAATGTATTCGAAGGAAGTCACCACCTGCCTAAATCTGGGGAATGTTTTCAGATTAATGAGTGTGATGAACTGGATGATATTATATCAGATTTTGCAACCCAAATCTTGGAGAGAGACGAGTTGGAGTCATTTATGACATGAGAAAAGCCAAATCAGGAAATTGCTGATTGGGAGACATATTGGAAGTTGCAAAATGAAGAGATGGATGCAATGGAGACTGCACTATACACTCAACCATGGCGGGAGCCGGTTGAACCACTTCCAATAGTTTCAAATACTCCACCAATTATATCTCTAACTACTCTTCCTGCCTTGGAACTCAAGGAATTGCTTGAAAAGTTGAAGTATGTTTTCTTGGGACCCGATGAGACTCTTCCTATAATTATATCTTCAAAATTGACAAAAAAATAGGAATTGAGTCCGGTCAAGGTTCTGAGTGAGAATAAAAAGGCAATAGGATGAAGTGTTGCTGATTTGAAAGGCATAGACCCCTCGATTTGCATGCATTGCATACATCTTAAGGAGGATGCAAAACCATCAAGAGAGATACAGCGGATGCTGAATCCCAATATGAAAGATGTGGTGATGAAATAAGTGGTAAAATTGCTAGATACGGGTATCATTTATCCCATTTCTGACAACACATAGGTAAGTCCAACTCAGGTAGTGCCGAAAAAGTTGGGCATCACGGTGGTACCAAACTCAACAGGTGAGTTAATTCTACAATGCACAACCACAAGATGGCGTGTGTGTATTGATTATAGAAAGCTCAATCTGAACACCAGGAATGATCATTTTCCATTACCATTTATTGATAAAATCTTGGAAAGATTTGCCAGGCAGAGCTATTACTACTTTCTGGATGGGTATTCCGGTTACAATCAGGTGGTGATTGATCTCGTTGATCAGGAGAAAACCACTTTTACTTGTCTGTATGACACGTTTACTTATAAAAAGATGTCGTTTGGTTTATGTAATGAGCTAGCAATATTCCAACGGTGTATGATGTCTATATTCTCTGACATGGTAGAGAAATTTCTTGAAGTGTTCATGGATGATTTTTCAATTTTTGGGGAAACCTTTGAAGATTGTTTAAGGCATTTAGAACTGGTACTTAAGAGATGCAAGGAGACGAATCTGATCCTAAATTGGGCAAAGAGCCATTTCATGGTTCAAGAGGGGATAGTATTGGGCCATATTGTATCAAAGCAATGGATAGAGGTTGATAAAGCAAAAGTTGAATTAATTTCAAAACTGCCTCCTCTCACATTTGTTAAGCAGATATGCTCTTTCCTGGGCCATGCCGGGTTTTACCCGAAGGTTTATCAAAGATTTCAACAAAATCGCCCGACCACTATGCAACTTATTGGCTAAGGATGTTACTTTCGTTTTTGATGAAAAGTGCCTTAATACCTTTGAGGAGCTGCGTAACAACTATCATCAGCCCCAATTATTCGTTCGCCAGACTGGTCTCTACCATTTGAGCTCATGTGTGATGCCTTTAACTATGCCATAGGAGTTATGTTGGGTTAGATAAAATAAAAGTTGTCATATGCTATTTACTATCCCAGTAGCTTTCTGAATGAAGCTCATATGAACTACACAACTACTGAGAAAGAGTTGCTGGCAGTTGTCTTTACCTTGGATAAATTTTGATCATATTTATGAGGCACCAAGGTTGTCGTTTACTCGAATAATGCTGCTCTGAGGCATTTGCTGACAAAGAAAGACTCTAAGCCCCGACTAATTCGGTGGATTATATTATTACAAGAATTCAATCTGGAAATCAAAGATAAGAAGGGTTCATAGAATGTTGTTGTGGATAATTTGTCAAGTATTATTGTCGAATCCACAAAGGAAATTTCTCCTCTTAAAGATTCCTTCCCGGATGAACATTTGTTCAGTGTGGCTATGGTGGAATAAATATCGTGGTATGCTGACATCGTCAATTATAAAGCCACAGGTCAAATCCCAAAAGGATGGTCTAAAAATGAGAAAAACCAATTTTTCAGCCAAGTTAAATTTTATATATGGGATAATCCGCATTTGTACAAGTATTGCTCTGATCAGATTATCAAAAAATGTGTCCCCGAGAGTGAGGTGCAAAGCATACTTACATTTTGTCACACGCTGGAGTGTGGAGGGCATTTCGGAGCTCAAAAGATAACCCATAAGGTGTTGCAAAGTGGATTTTACTGGCCATCCATATTCAAGGATGCAGTCAAATTTTGCAAAGCGTGTCTGCGGTGTCAAAAGCTTGGCTCCATATCTCGAAGAGACATAATGCCTTTAACCCCGATTCTGATTGTAGAATTATTTGATATGTGGGGTATTGATTTCATGGGACCATTTCCAAAAATAGAGAAGAAGAAATATATACTTATGGGGGTTGATTATGTTACGAAGTAGGTAGAAGCAATAGACACCAAACGTGTTAATCATGATGTGGTGGAAGAATTTGTAAAATTGAACATTTTCTCAATATTTGGTATGCCGAGAGTTCTGATAAATGATGGTGGAAGCTATTTTAACAACCAGTTTCTTTCCGCTATATGCAAGAAGTATAGTGTCACTCATACAATTGGTATGCCATATCACCCCCAATCACAAGGACAAGTGGATGTTTATAATAGGGAGATTAAAAATATTTTGGAAAAAATGATGCATCTGGATTTGAAGGATTGACCGCGAAGGCTAAATGATGCACTTTAGGCATACAGAACTGCGTTTAAGACACCAATTGGTATGTTGCCATATCGTCTTGTGTATGGTAAAATGTGTCATCTCCCTATAGAGCTGGAACACCAAGCATATTGGGTTGTTCAAAGATTAAATTTCGATATAAAAAGAGCGGCTGCGCAGCGGAAACTTCAACTGCAAGAGCTTGAGGAGTTGAGAAATAATGCATATGAAAATTCTCGAATTTCTAAGGCTCAAACAAAAGCATTCCATGATAAGCCCATCAAAAAAAAGTTTTTGACCTTGGCCAAAAGGTTTAGCTGTTTAATTCGAGACTCAAGTTGTTTCCTGGTAAGCTCCAGTCAATATGGGATGAGTCGTACAAGATTACGAAGGTTTCCCCCCATGGAGTAGTGGAGCTTGATGATCCTGACACTGGAAGGACGTTTGTTGTGAATGGGCAGAGATTGAAGCATTATATAGAGGTTCGACCAATTGAGTGTGTGGTAGAAACGGTCAATCTAACTGAACCACCACCCGAGCTAGATAAGATTGATCCAGAGTACTGAGAAGTGGCAATGTCGTGCCAACGACGTTAAACATTGGTACTAGGTAAAGAAGATTAGCTTTGAAGCCTAGTTTGTATCTATAGACAGTAATTTAGTTATTTCGGCATTTAAGATCGAGTCCTTAAAAATCGAGTCGCGATGCCATCATCGTTAGAGTAAGGGAGTGTAAATGGGGCTTAGGAATCATTTAAAAAGTGTGGAGTTGAAGACAGGATGAGACGACGAAGAAGAGAGCAAAAATTTAATTTTTGCGCTAGGGACCTACGTTTCAAGCGTAGGTCAAGCTACGCTTAAAGCGTCGCTGCGAAGCCTATTATAAACAGGCTCGCGACAGTGTTCCCTCTAATTCTCCATTCAAACTCTACTTTCTCTCTCAGTTATCCACCATTCTTCAAGAGGTTTGATCCTACTATTTACCCATTCAATTCCTCGTCATTCATTGCCAACGGATCGTCAGATTAGTTGGTGATTCGACCAGATTCACGGGAAGAACTCGAAAAGTCACTAAAACTCAATTTTTGTAAATCCATCGTTTATCTCAATTCGGTGAGTTTTGTTCCATCATTTTGATTTCATATGACTTATTTAACTATTCTAAACTAGTATTGACGAACGAGCCCGATTAAAATCGTGTTTTGATATATTTTCTAAAAGTTAAGTTTTTCGACTTCAGAATCGGGTTAAATATTGAATTGTTTGGGTGACGCCTTGTTTAATCTTCGTATTGGATATATTTAGATATAGTTTTAGTTTAATTCGGTGTCCGGTTCGTTATTACTTACTTTTCAAAAATTCCCTATTGTAGGCATGGCACGAACTAAGATGTCGGCGAGACGAGTGGCTTAGGCTGCCGTTGCGGCTGATCCACCAGTACGACAGAGGTCAAGGTCATCGTCACCTACACTGTCACCTATCCGCCGCCGTAACACGCGTGCTAGAAGGCCACAATATATCGATTCGGCATCCTCGTCTTCCTCGTCATTTGAGGCAGAGAAGTTGGAGAGCTCAACACAGGGGCGCTACATCTTATTACCACATGGTCGCTTGGTGGTTGAGCCAGTTACTCCATGGGCACCATCACCGCCACCTATGCCAGAGCAGATGGATGAGGATATAGAGGGTGATCATGCTCAGCAGGGGGATGATGCCGATGAGGGCAACGATGATGATATGACTGATGAGAGGGTGCCAGAGCCATCAGTAAAGGGTGATCTTGAAGTTTTGACCACATTTTTCTCGGTACCCCGGACAACATCAATTGAGCGTTTATTAGACCGGGCTCTCCGGAAGGGCTATTAGCAGGAGAGGACATACCTATTGAGGATATTCGAAGATTTACAGCTAGTGCCAGCCTAGACGATCGGCAGATTGAGGACTCGATATCTTTTGCCTATTCTAGCCCTGGCTACCCCATACATATGCGAGGATATGATTCGGGAGTTTTGGCTACACATACGCCACTTCAGTAGGGGGACGAGACTACTGACTGTGGTCTGAGGTACAGAGATAAAGATTATCCCCCAGACTATTGCTGAGGCATGGGGCATTCCAGACGAGTGTTCGCCCGATTTGGCTGTTGAGTTCTCACCTATGCCCGAGGCACTTCTGTCTATTTCTGAGCTGGTTACACTTTAAACTGTCGGGCAGTGGGCCGATGATCATCGGAACTGCATGAAGAATATGGACTATCATCCTATGTTATGGTTCTGGGATGTGATAGTTCGATCCCAGATTTTGCCACAAACCACACTACTATGTGTTATGTTCTATGTGTTATTCCTGGCTCTCCACTACGCATTTGAGTTCGAGAGGTGGATTTATATTCCACAGATTTTATAGGGAGGCCTATACATGCACTACATTCATCTGCGCAAGAAGTCCAAGGTTAAGTTACGGCGATTTCAGATTTGATTCCCGTGCCTGGTGATGAAGATTATGATGGATGTCGGGATCAAGATGGAAGCGGCTGAACGCAATAGATATAGGGATGGTACTCTGTACGCCAGAGGGATGTGGACTAGTGTTTGGACTTGGGTGCATGCAGATGATATTATGCGACGCTGACCAGTGTTCGGTGTGTTACCAGTACCAGATGCACATGCGCAGGCTCAGGCTGATGATGCGGGCCAGGCTGATGCCAACATAGCTCAGGATGATGCCAGTATGACTCACGAGGCTGGATGCCACAAATACCAGTTGCTGCTGAAGAGGTCGTGATGCGAGAAGCACCTGCTGGTGGTACTATTACTCTGTCCCAGGCTTAGTTTGACTCTATTATAACACGGATGCAAGGGCTAGAACAGAGTTTGACAGAGGAGAGACAGGCCAAATGGCGTGATAATAGGCGATTATTTCATAGACTTGACAGTATGTGTCAGCATGTGGGTGTGCCGATTCTACCTACACCACCGCCCTATGATGATGAGGCTTAGCTTAGTTTTAGTTAGGTTTTTATTTTATTTTTATTTTGATTTCATTCATTTTTTTTTCTACATTAGAGATAAATTGTTGAGCGGATAGTTTCGTATAGGAATTGATGTGATCGCTTGAACAATTATTTTCTAAATGTTTTTGATATTTTTTATAGTTTATAAAATTACAGTTTTGATGATTCAATCGAATTGTTTGATGTATCCCCGGAATTTTACATTTATTCTACATTTGCGGATAGCTTAAATTCTTTCAAAATCTTTTATTGCACTATGCGGACATTTGTGCGTTTAAGTTTGGGGGTGTATCTGCAGTAGTTTAATCGGAGAACTGTGATTTGAAAAATAAATAAATAAATTTCAGGCCTAAGCCTACGCTTGAAGCGTAGGCGCGATATTGGTACATTAGTATTTGTGATATGCAACAATATTAACACATTTTCAAAATGTTACGGACCATATTATACATAATCATGATATATATATATATATATATATATATATATTTGTATATGTGATGGTAGAAATTGGGATGGTTTTGGTATGTGGGAGGCTAAGTTAGAAAGAGTAACTCTGACATTGGGCATTGTTGGGAACTTATGTCTAGTGTTTATGTTCTTTCCTGTGAATCCAATGTCTATTAATATCAAATAATTTTATTTGATTGTAATAAAATTTTAATTCTTGGGTTATGTTTGTTTAAACTAGGTTAGGTTGAGATGGTTAAATAAACTTGTGTTTTTTTTTTCTTTTGAACCTTTTGAGTCGCTCTTTCGCAAGTGACTTTTTTCCTTTTCACTCTTATACATATATATTTATGTATACTGATAATTGTATTCATACTTTGCAGCTTATTCAATTTTATTTTCTGAAGAGAAGTTGGAGGCTTTTGATGGAAGATGAACACTTCCTGGTTGAGAATTATTTTTTAATCCCCTTTTTCCATTATTGATTAGAGTAATAATTAATGGATGAGATAAGAGTCCGAGTTACCTGGTTTGTAGGAATGGGATTAAAATTTTCATGGGTACTATTAAATTTGACATGGTTGTATGATCAATTAGGGAATTAAAAGAAGGAAGAAATTATGTTATTATGTTTATTTTGCATTGGATTTGTTTTATTTGAATGAAATGTATTAATATAAGAGGTTGATTCATGTTACCATGTATAGTTGGGTTTCATAATTTACATAATGAGCCTAGCGAGCTTGAACAAACGAGCCTAACGAACTTGAACCCGAGCTTGAACAAAAAATTGAATACCAAATAAAAAATAATTTTTAAACGAGACGAGCCGAGCCCGAGATTTTCATATTTTTGATGAGCCCGAGCACGTATTTTAGGTCTCATCATGTGCCCGAGCCGAGCCTGAGTAAAACTAATAAACGAATGAGCCGAGCCCGAACAACCCAAAGCTTGGTTTGGCTCGGTTCGTTTTCAACCCTACACAAAATGCCCTATCCCATCAGTTAATATGGCATGGTTTGGGTGGGATTAAGCATAACTTGTCTTCACATAATCTTTATCCTCTACCATCAGATATTCATGAGGAACTCCCTGATCATACCCAAAATGTGTAGCAACTCACCTTGGGTTATAGGTCATTGCCAAATCATTATTTTCGTTCTCTACTGGCAAAAACCTTGGCGTCATCATAACCAACGCAATAACATTTCATCACTTAAATTCAGAATGTGAATCCCCCAGCATGGTATTGTCTTCAAAATACATTTTGCTTCTCAGTGCCCCTGTAAAATTGGTGTATATGGTCGTGCAACAAAATGATTGCTTGAGTCTATAACATTCATTAATGAACGTCGAGGTTTTCCCCCTATATAGCTCCACAAGCGTACCATCTCATTATGTTCCCCTATATACTATATAGCCTCCCATATCTTTACGCTCAAGACCATATGCAGGAAAACACTTCTATAAAAACACTTGTAAGAATATTATTTACGCTCCAGCTGATTGACTACCCTTTAACGCAATAAAGGAATATGGATATACTTCTCTCTCAATGTTGAATCGAATAATCGTATCCCCGGGAATGTGTGGTGTGTTATTTACTTCTTCTTCTTGCTCCAACATTATTCTTTCTTGTGAATCTTCTGGCATATCCCCACAATATTGCCTCACTTTATACCAAAAATGGTCTTTTGTTCCAAAGTATGGCGTCCGTTGCCATTCTTCTTCCACTGGTGGTACTGGAATCACCTTATCATTTCCACACAGTTCACGCTCCTCAACCATGGCAATTGTTTTTCTCTTAAACAATTTCACAAGCACGCGACCTCTGTTTCCGGAATACCACTAAAAATAAGAAGTAATGACTTATACTTCTTCTTCTAATTTTACTCCTCAATTTGGGTTTTATCACACTGTATCTTCTTTTCTCTCTCAAACTCTTTGGCAAAACAAATGCTCTATGTTCTTATAAATGTCTCAATTTTGTTTTTTGCCCTAAGTAGTTTACTTATATACTACATATACGGTGTATATGCCCACATATTATATTATATTTAAATATACATATTTAAAATTCAGATTTTGAACGAATCATTTTTTGAATGAACCGCCATTCTATAACTGTCATGTCGACTCAATGATGTGACGTTTAGTCACCCAATTCACTAAATTTATTTCTTATGCACGTGAGCCCATTCCATATGCTGACGCGCATGGGGGCTAACTGTAGGCGTCATCGAGCGAAATACAAGCTCGAGACACTTATAAGGTAATGACATATGAAATTACCCCATACTAATAGGGAATCGACAGAGGAGTTGTGGATTGGAGGAAAAGCAATAAAATGAGCCACGAAGGCCAAAAGGAATGTTATAAGTTTTCTATAGCCATTGTCATCGAGAGTGTCAAAATATCTTAAAAGCAATGATGATTACGTATAAGGATGTATAAAGCATTTAATGTTGTAACAGAGTTTACTCATTACTTGGACTTTTTATACCACTCTACAGTATTATATCACATCAAGGTACTGTGCTCGAGATATTTTACTTTGCCTATAAAATGTGAAGTCTACGAGATACAAAGGCATATTGATTTCCTCTGAACTTAACTCTTATTTAGTTTATTGTTTTCCTCTTCTTCATCACTTTGTCTGATCTTCTTCATATTTAAGGTTTTAAGATTTGTTATAAACAAGTGTTAATATAAATTAAATTGAACCCCCTTCATGTACAATTGTCTTACAAGCCTATTTATAGGCAAATAGAAAGAGTAAGTGAGACAAGTAGATGAGAGATAGAGAGACATATGAAAGAGGGAGTAAGTGGTAGTAGAAGAGTAGTTGGTAGTGGGTAGCATTGGAACTCCATATATAATGATATTTACAACACTCCCCTTTGGGGTCCAATGCACTAATAACCCTGTCTCATTAAAAATCTTGTCAGAAAAACCTGGTGGGAAAAAAACACGACGAAGGAAAAAAGTACAATCATTTGGTATAGTTGGAAATGGTGCATCAAATCTGCCTCGTTAAAAACCTTGCCAGAAAAGCCCAGTGGGAAAAACTTGGTCGAAGGGAAAAAGAGTGCAGTATGCTGATGTAGATAAATATGGTATTACATTGTAGTTACCTTGTTAAAATCTTGCCAGTAAAACCTAGTGGGGAAAAACCTGGTAGAAGGAAAAAGAGTACAACCTGCAAATACTTTTTTCACATAATTGTTCCCCTTCATTAGTAGAAATCTGAGTAGTTGATATGACAACTTCTTGAGATGACGTATTTAATCACTGTGTATGATCTGCTATAATGTTGAAGCTCAAGACCCAGATCTTAGGAGAACATCCGAACAGAGCTTTGATATATCTGATATAAATGTTGCATGATATATCCATATTATAAACATTCTCAGTTTGCTTCATGAATGAATGAATGAATGGAATATGTGGCAGTGATAGATCTCCATGATGTTGCCATACACATTTTCTGACTTTCTGGATGTGACTATGCACAGAGAAATATAATTATCCTCATGATCCTCCTATAATGTATAGTTGTTGAGGCGACTGTGTCATATAGAGATAGAATAATAATCCTGTAATGTATAGTCGTTGAGGCGACTTTGTACAACGATTGTTGTAATTAGATAAAATACATGACACATGGTTTTGAATGAGTTGCTTCAGACAACTTAATCCTTTTTGAAATATCACTATCAAGTGATTCATGTAAATATAACCATGTCCATTAGATGCATGTCCAGATTTACTGCAACTGCAAAACTTGTTAAGAAATAAAATATAATTTCACATATTATATAAGAATAATTTTTCTTATATACAATACCAGTTTTCTCTTGGAAACCGTGAGCTACCAGTCCTCTGTTAGAAACCGTGAGTTACCAGTCAAGCTATGTATCTCAATAATTTATTTTGGCCAATCATTCACATCAAAGAGGCTGAAATCCTCATCATATAATTCATGAGCGTTCGTAGGTGTCTATAGTCACCTTATTGTGATACATACTCTTTATTTATATGTATGAATGGCATGTCCCTCCTTGATGATATTATTCTCATTCGATACCTCACCCATATCAAGGGTCATAGCCACAAAGGCTCTATATTGATTGGCAGATCATTTTGAATAGATCATTTCCATGAGCTCACGAGCACCAACTTCATGTTAAACATTCATTCACTAAGGAACAATACATCTGCACCGACTAGCTAACCACGTTTCAGATGAGTCAGAGATTAATTTTTATTGACTCGTCAGAAAGATCATCAAACTTAGTAGCTGATATATTTGATTTTCTTTCTGTCAATAAACATATCAATTTATCATACTTCCTGTATATATTGGTTAGTACGAACATCAAAATAAAATAATTGATGTATAGAAATTGATCTCACCATACTATTCTGAATTTATTATTTCTCCCTTTGATAATGGAAAATTTTGTTTTACAATAACTTGCAATTTGGGCTTTGAATAAATCACATGTCAGGGGTTAGTGATTTATAATAATGAATAATATATAGGTTTGAATTTGAAAAATTATCCCTTTTAAATTCTCCCTTTGGTTATGCCTTATATTTGGTGTTGTAAACCTGCAAGACAGAAAACTACATATAGCAATACTTTTGTCTATATATATATATATCAGACATATATATTGAAAAAGAAGAGAGAGAACGCATATCAGTGTCTCCCTACTTCCTTTTTTTCAGATGGATCCCTTGGATAATACTGAAAATTTTCTTCCTCTCCTGGATGACAATAACGAATTATCATCTCCTTTGGCGATCCCCATGGATGACCTCGATGATATTTTTGTCACAAATGACTACTCGTGGCTGGAAGGTCCTTGGACAACCTCCGTTTACAATTCTGCCCCTGATAATCTTTTATAAATATCTCACTCATCTATCATCCTCTTCATTAATGACCTAGAATTTTTTTTCTTTATTGCAGATCCAACTCCTCTTTCTGTAGATCCGAAATCTGTTTCTCCCCCACCACGAATAGATCAACAACAACTTTCGCATGGGTCCTCTTCTAAGGATAATATGCTCATCAACTTTCGCAATATGCGCGGGGGGGGGGGGGGGGGGGTATCACATGCAGAAGGATAATTTGATCCCCTCTAGCTCGAACAAATAATCCTCTTCCAAAGAGGGTTATCACATGCAGAAGGGGACTTCAATCCCATATTACTTGGGCAGAAAATCCTCCTTCAAATAAGATGAAGGTTGTGACAGATAATCATCCTCCAAAGAAAATAAAGACTGTGATTTTTTTTAGCACTTCTTAACCCATGTCCTGCTCTACGCGACGAGTCAACACTTCAGGTGCTTAAGCCAACATGGATCCTATAGACTTGGATCCAGAGGGGTACACTCCCGTAATTTCTCCGATGGTTCCTAGTGCCACATATGTTGCATATATGCCTAACTCTTCCTTGGATCCTATGATCAGATCTGGGACATTTATAGTACACGTTAGACGTCCTTACCAGAGAAATCCTATTAAGGACTTGATGAATCGGGGTCACCTCCAATGTCACCTCTTGAGTGTAAATACTCAAAATTGTATCCAGAGTCGATATCGAGAAACCTTTACTAGTTTCAAAGCTGGGGTGCCCCATTTTCTTCAGGTCTTTCCCTTGATAATATGGCTGGCTATGTTGAAAGAACAATCTTATTTTGCTTAACTGATACTACGCCTGATGAACTCGAGCTTGTATATGTTATTCTTGCTGAGGCAAAATTCCTCGGTATCAATCTTGATTGGCTTTCACAGCAGGTCTAGGATATATATCGAGGAAACAACGTGGGATGGTGCTACCCTAGTAGAGGAGCAAGCTAAGACAGAGTCTAGAAGACTGATTGAGGAAGTCATACGACACGAGACTCATGCCCAAGAACTTCGTACAAGATCAACTAGTGAGAGTTACAAGGTTGATTGTCTTGACGAGAAAATGAGTGTTTCGAGGTCTGCCCGACGTCTATCTCCTTCTGATCGCTTCATAGGCTATCTCGTGGGATAATGGTAATATAATTCTCCCTTATTTAAAAGAGCTTTCTTGACTATATATTTTTTTCTTTTAAAAAACGCAATAGATAATGAAAATGGCTAAATATATAGTACATTAAGTACAAACGTTAGTAACACAATAAATAATTATTTTGAAAGATAATGAGAATTATTTTCCCCACACTTCTTTCTTATAGTGCATAAATCATAAATGTAAGTAATATAACTGTAATTGACAGATTTACCCACCAATATAATATAGTGTAAATTGGTAGATTTACCTACCAATATAACATAAAATAAATTGGTAGATGTACCCACTAATGTAACATAAATTAAACTGGTAGTTTTATTCACCAATGTAACAAAAATTAAATTGGTAGTTTTATCTACCAATGTAACTTAAAATAAATTGGTAAATTTAACCACCAAATATAACATAAATTAAATGTTAGTATTGTCAGTAACATAAAAAAAAATGTTAATGACATAAATTAAATGTTAGTAACATAAAAATAAATCAATAATATATATAGAGTTCACTGTCCTTTTATGTCCTTGGAGGTTTAAGGTCCACAGTCCTCTTATGTCCATAGAGTTCAATGTCCTTTAATGTCCTCGATCTTAAGGTCCACAGTCCTCTTATGTCCATAGAGTTCAATGTCCTTTAATGTCTTATAATTTAATGTCCTCGATCTTTTTGTTCTTGAAAAATAATGTCATTGGTCTTTATAAGTTACTGGAATATAAGGTCTTATCCTTTGAATAATGTTAAGGAAATAAAAAAAAAAATCATATATTTTTCCATTATATGATTATTAAATTAAATTCATAAGCGGTATAATGAGACAATTATAATCAATAGGTCGTAGAACCAACCATGTAAAATAATTACAGTTGTAACAATATAAACATTTTAAAGTTCAAGGGTTAATTTGTAATTTTAGCAAATATCAGGGGTCAACTCATAATTATAATAAAGTCTCATGATTCCAAATATAATTAATACATATATATATATATATATATATATATATATATATATATATATGGATGTGAGTGTAAGAAAGGTGCCTCGGTTTTCGTAAATGATCAACATCTTTCCATTTACGAATATAATATACGCATATATAAGGCATATATATATATATATATATATCACCACGAGAGAGTTGCGCACAAATGATGACCCAAAAACAATCGCGTGGAGGTGCAATGATGGTGGTGGTGACGGGGTGGAACAAAGATAGTTATTGACACTTAGAAAAATATTTCTGCAGGATTGAAATAAAAAATATTTTTTTTTTATATATAAAAATACCACGAGTTTAGATAGACAAAGACTTGTGTTGATAACGTATTATAAATCTGTATAATAATATATGTATAGAATATATGTGTGTATATGTATATTAAACCGATAGAGAGAGAGAGAGAGCAAGAGAGAGGAAATGTTATTACTTTATTTATGTACAATTCACAATTGCCTTACAGGCCTATTTTTAGGCAAATAGAAAGAGTAAGTGAGACAAGTAGACGAGAGATAGAGAGACATATGAAAGAGGGAGTAAGTGGTATTGGAGGACTAGTTGGTAGTGGGTAACTTGAAACCCCACATATAATGATATTTACAACATGTATAAAATTACTAAATTTTAATTAATAACTGAACAATTGCGTTAATTTAAACTTCGTTAACATTCGATATTCAATCATGATATTATGATGAAGTTCTATCCCATGTAGAAGTTCAAACTTTTATTTTCGGTTTCTTAAAAATGAAAACCGTAACCAAACTGTTAGTAAAAGAAACCGAATCAAACCAAATCATTTTTTTCAGTCCGGTTTCAGTTTTTATAAAAAAAAATTTTGAAATGTAAATCAGTTTATATATTCAAACAAAACATGACATAAAGCCTACATCAATTGCCATGTTTTGATAATTTCCTTTTAAAAAAATAACAACGACATAAATTAAATAATATTTTCTAGATATTTTAAAATTTATAAATGAAAATTTCATTACTGTTAACATCTTTTTATAAAACAAAGAGTTTTGATGAGAATAGACTAACAAATTTATCATCTCTATTTATTCATCTATCTCTAACCATTATTCTTGTAGTTGTATCTGTCTAATTCATAAAAGGTGGGTTAAACTATGCACAATCTTCACTTCTGAAAGGTCTTTGTATATGTTGGAAATTTATTCTTTTTCCCTTTTTCACTTGATTTCGGTTTTAGTTCTTGCTACACCAATCTATTTTATGAAGTTAGTAGAATTTGAAAAAAATAATTTATTTTTCATACCAAATTACAATCATACTCTCTCAAAGTCTCACACAAGTTGTCCGATATAATCATATAAATAATACATATATAATATAATATATTATAAAACATGTTCGGTTCGGTTATTGGAGGGTAAAAACCGAAACCGAACCTAAAATTTTGGTTTTGAAATTTGAAAATCGTAACCGAACCGAACCGTCGATTTCAGTTCGATTTTGTTAGTTTTTCGGTTTTGTGTGCAACCCTAACCCCATGTACATAATTATAGTTAAATTTTCGAATGTTATATCAGACTTATGACCAATTGTTTTGCATTATATGAAATAAGATTACAAATTTTATAGTGTCATTGGATTTCATTTTGGGCCCGTTTGGTAACTTTGGTTTTGGTCTTGGTTTTGTGATTTTGGTCTTGGTGGTCTTGGGTGGTTTTAGGTAAATCTAAAACCATGTTTGGTAATGATTTGGTCTTGGTCTTGGTCTTGGTATAATTATATATATATACTAATATGTATTAAATATATATAAATATGAATATATATATATATATATAAAATTGGAAAAAAATATTAAAATGAATATATATATATAATTAAAAAATATTTAAAATTCTCGAAAACAATTGACATTTATATTTTTTTATTCCAAAAAAAATATATATAATCGAAAAAAAATATTTTAAAATATTAAAATTATATATAAAATTCAAATAATATATATTAAATTCGAAAAAATATATATAATTCAAAAAATATATATAATTCTGAAAAATTATATTATATACTGAATTTTTTAAAAAAATTAGAAAAAAAGGATATAAAATGGGGAAAATATATAGATTCGAAAGAAATATATAAAATTCAAAAATCATATAAAACAATATTTAAATTTCTATTTTTTTTAAATTCAAAAAAATATATATATAATTGATAAAAATATTTTAAAATGTGAAAATTATATATAAAATTCAAATAATATATATTAATATATATATAATTGATAAAAATATTTCGTACTTTCCAGAAAATTATAAAATTTTCTCACTTTCCAGAAAATACAAAAAAGTGCGAAATATTTATAATTGTTTTCAATTTTTTTTTAAGAAAAATCTAATTTTCCGAAAATATTGTTTTTCATAGTATATTTTTTGAAAAAATATATATTTTAAGAAAATTATATTTTGAAAAAAATATTTCCAGAAAATTATAAAATTTTCGCACTTTTTTTTTATATTTTTTTAAAAGTGCGAAATATTTAAAATTAAAAAAAATATAAAATTTTGAAGAATTATATTAAAATATGATTTTTTTCAATATATAAATTTTGAAAAATACTTTTCCGAAAATTTATTATGTCCCAAAATATAAATTTTTTTCCGAAAAATATATATTATGTTTCAAAATATGATTTTTTTTCCGAAAAATAATTTTTTCCAAATATTATATATTATTTTTTTCAAAATAATTTATATTTTCGGCTATATATATATATATATAGAGAGAGAGAGAGAGAGAGAAAAGTCAAAATTGGTAGGCCAAAACCAAGGTTTTAATGGTTGATTTTAAAAAGTCCAAAACCAAGTCCAAAAATCACCAACCAAACATGGTTTGGTCTTCAAATCAAAAATCAAAACCAAAACCAAGCCCAAAACCCACTTCCCGGCGGCCGGAGATGATGGTTCGTCTCTTAAATGAGAGGAAGCGGTATTATTCGAAAGATAGGAGGTGTGGGAGTAATTTAACAAATCTCAACTGTAATTATAAACATTGATCCCGGGTCCCGAAATCTGAATCCGACCCAGACCCGATTAGTTGGTATGAACTCTGATCGCTCAGCTTCTGTGAACCGTCTTGGACTTGCCACTGCTTCGCAAACTGAATCTCTCTTACACTCGTCGTCTCTGATCTCCGATCCGGTAAGTCTCCGTTTCCACCATTAAATACGTATAAATATATATATATATATATATGCATATACACAATTGGACAATCAAGGTGTTCCCGCTCAAAACCCTAGACCAGATCACTGGATCTCCCTCTTACACACACACATACATATATCAAATGCATAGTATACTATAATTGAGTACATTCACACACACACACACACACATATGTATATATATTTGAATTGTGGATTTGAGAAATCTTTCCCAAATTCGCAGAGATTGTACCGTTGGGACGATGAATTTTCTGATGCGGGGGTCTCAGACTGCTGCTGCAGAGCAGCCGTCTGTTCCGGACTCTCCGTCGGGTACAAATCATGTGCCGAAACCATCCATGCCCACTTTGGAGGGTCTGTTAACACAAGATTCATTTCCACAGACTCCCAGAGGTGGCAGGGGCGAAGAGACAGACGGAATTGGGGGCCAGAACGGCGTGAGGAGTGACCCTCCCATTGTTGAGAATCACATGGATGTTGCTGAAGATGAAGGATTTATTACCATTCCATACAGTATATTGACTTGCTTTGTTCTCCTGACTTGACTTGATTTGCATTTGTTTTGTTTATATATTTGTATGCGTATGCAACTATATATATATGAGGTGGTGTCATAGTTACTCATTGACAACTATCAAGTAATATCTGGTGATGGGTAATTGATACACTTGGGATGCTCCCCGTTTGAGTTGCTTTTTATTTCATTTCTTACTTATCAAAAAAAAAAAAGTTCCATAGTGGGACTGATAATGATGATAAGTAAACCAGTTTAAAAATGTTGACAAAGATGAACAATTTATTCATATTTCTTACTTTGTATTGTTTCACTCTGTTTCCAGATTTGATTTGCATTTGTTTTTCCAAGTGCTTTATGGTCAGCCTTGTATATGTATATATATGCATATGTACCCATTTATGTATATATATGTATATATATGCATATGTATCTGCTATTCTTCTAGTTACTTCATTTATAACTATCAAGTAGTATATGATAATGGTAACCGATACTATTCCTAGGATACCCACCTTCTTCTCAAACAAAGGCTGTTTTGATTCTAAAGATAAAAATTGGGTCACATTAGCTGATATCTGTGCTACCCATCTATTTATCTGGAGATTGAAGGTGTTTTTGTCTATCTAAATTCCAGAGAGGGAGTGATACTGATGACTACTGAAAAATGCAGAGTTGATACTGAAGCAAGGGAAACCCTCTAGTCTACTTAGATTAACTTTTAACTTTTAACTTTTAACTTTTTGTTTATTTTTTATTTACTTCAGTCTGACATGCATTTTACATCTTAAAGCATTCGTAGTAGTTTATTTCGGTCTACCTTCTTGTAGACCTAGATTATACTTAAACTTATACCCTAGATTGGTGTACCTTCTTGTACCCTAGATTGTACAATATTGAGTTAGAGCTACTTGTCTTGTTATTTTATATGTGTCATCATCGAAACCCACCAGAACTTTTGCTTCTGTCATCCTAAATAAGTATAGAGTGATATTAGCAAATGTGCTTATGTCGATGGAGACGAGACACTGATGTTGACTAATGTTGAACTGGATTGTTAGGTTTGAAAATTACTGTTAAGCTAGCATGTAAAGAATTCTTTTGTATGTGATATAATTTATTATTTTCTTTCTTGTTACTTTTTTTTTTTTAAACTTAATTTTGCATATACATTCTTGAACCTAAATTAGTTGAGGGGTGGCTTGTATTTCTGTTGCAAGGGTTGATTGAGGTATCATGAAACATTGATACAATTAGAATGACATTTAATAACTGATTTATCAGTTTCGTCTCATACATTTATTTTAGTGATAAGGTGGAATGACTGGAAAGATGATTGCCATAATCAGCAAGTGAACTCATACTTTGAATTGATTTTGGCCTGTAGCTTGTGTGTGTGTGTTTTAAGTTTGAGTGATTACTTTCCCATACTTCCCTATTGGAAGTTTTGTGTTATTCAATTTTAAGGAATTATGTCATTACATATGCATCGAGGTTTATTTTGTAAAGAGAATCATTTGCACTGATTCCAACTAAATAAGGAGCAGTAGCCTTTTATTAATTTTGTAGATTTAGGACTTAATTTGTTTTCATCCTAACCTTGAAAAAATTAATGGGGCAATATTGTTAATGCTTAGATATAGATAGATGCTTAGACAAAAAATTTTAGGGGGTTGAATAAAGGTAGTTCATCTTGTTTGAGAAGATTAGATGAGATCACTAATGCTTTCTTGGTTTTTTCACTACTGCTTTTGTCTTGGTTCTTCAAATTCTAGTTGATTTTACGGTTTGCTGATCATAAACATTAGAGCTTTGACCTTTTTACATAAAAATTGTTACATTTTTCAATGGAAATTCTGCAGTTATTCTTATTAAAAATTTGTTTTGCTTTGTAAAATGTATTTCAGAGATCCTTTTGCAAATTTCTTCCTTCATTTGTTACTTTACTGCGATAAATAAGAATATTTTTATTTACTTGTATCTAATTTTAAATTGCTTTTCTAGAGGAACTACCTGATAATTGGGGCGAGGCACCGGATATTCTTTCTTTTCGCTCTCTAGACCGCTTCTTTGTTTTTCCTGGTAGCCTTTCTTTCTTTAATCTTTTGCATATATTTATTTATCTTCAATTTTGACATGGGATATATGGTTTCCTGTTTCATAGACATGTTTTTTTTTTTAGTTTCATTTTTTTTTTTAATGTGAGATCGCTTGTTTTCACTACCTGTAGGTGAACAAGTTCATATTTTGGCATGCCTGTCAGCATGTAAACAGGAGACAGAAATTATTACACCTTTCAAAGTTGCTGCAGCGATGAGTAAAAATGGCATTGGAACAAGCCCGAAGAAACTAAATGGAAGCCTTGAAAAGGAAACCCATTCAGATTCCGAAAGGGTGGAAGTAAGTGCTGATGATCAAGAGATGGATCAGAAAAGTGAAAACTTTTCAAAAGATAAGATTGATCCACAAAAAGATATTCCAGATGGGGAATCTCTTTTTAGAATAGAAGATCACAAAAGACAGACCGAGACATTGTTACAAAGATTTAGAAATTCCCACTTTTTTGTTCGTTTGGCAGAGTTAGATGAGCCTCTGTGGTCTAAAAGAAGGGTTTTGGACTCATCTACAGATTTTGAGATTGGTAGCGAAAAGCTAACTGCAGATGGTGCAGGAACTAGAAAGACTGCCAAAAACAGGACCCATCTTAATATGGTTATTGATCGTGGAAATTTTGATGCTAGTGTCTCTGGAGGACTAGCAAGAAATGCTGTCAAGTGTTGCTCCCTCTCGAATGGAGATATAGTGGTATGTTTCATAAAACATCTTGCATGTTATGGAATTTGTCTTTGTCCTGGTGCCCTCATAAAGATTAGAAAAGTTGCATATAGACTTTGTTTTAGCAATGCATGTTCTTTAATTTGGAGTTGTTCTGAGATTTAAATGAGCTCATGCTTTTTTTTTTCTTTCTAGTAGATGATGATTCATTTATTGCTTTTAGGATATATTACTATCAGCTTATATCCGTTTTAAACAACTTGCACTGAGTGCACACAGGTACCTGTGATTGGTGTTCTGATCTGTTCAGTTTTACTTGACTCAGAATTTTGGTTGAACCCCTGTTATGATGTATTGACATCAGATTGACAGTATTAAAATGCACAGACACAAGACAGTGAACTACTCCTAAGCAGCTCCCCCATATCCCCTAAATATAATAAGGGAAGTGCCATTTGGAGTAAGAGAAGGCAATGAAGGATACTGCTGAGAGTATTGTTGTTAGTAGATACGTTAAAGAAAAAGGTAATTCTGAAGTCTGTAAGAGACTAATTAGAATGTGAATCGTGAAAATTACCCTATTGACTTATCTATTAGAAGATTTTCGCTTTTGATTGAAGTTTCATCTGAGATTTTCATTGTTGGCAGATTAATTTGTTATACATGCTGATTTGGCATAATACAAAGCATTTTTTTCCTCCTGAAAATGTGTGATTTTATTCACTTTCTACACACTTCTATTGTTTAGGTAAAAGGGAATTTTTCTATTTTTTGTTAATTATTATGGAGTTGAGTAGGAAGCATTGTGATAATACATACGCTAGCGTGGAATTTGGATACTTATTGATCTAAGGGGAGGACATCATTCAATGCAATAAGAACTGGGATGTGAAGCACAAAAGGAGTTGTTCATATCCAAGGATAGTTGTTTCTCTCAGATAGAGTACCACTACCATCTACCTTGTTGGTGTTGACTGTTAGAAAGGATTCCTTCCTTCTTCAAGCAAGTCTTGAATTAGAAGACACCAAGACATAAAAAGGCCAATCACAAGCAAGCAATGCATAATAGAGAGAGACAAATTTACATGGAAAGAGCTTCCAAAGAAGGGGAAATATTACGAGTCACAGTGTAGACGTGACTAATCAATTAGTGTTGAATGTTTATATTTTTTCAGTCAATACTGGGTCTGGACAAATGCTACATTCTGATACCACTCTATTGTTTGGAAGGATGCAGGTGCCTTTACAGGTAAGTATTGGTGTTGACATTGTGAAAGATCCCATATTGGAAATTCTTCAGTTTGAGAAATATCAGGATAGGAATTTGACTTCTGAGAACCAGGGCAACACAGTTCAAACAAATCAGGATCCTTGCGGAGAACTGTTGAAATGGTTGCTTCCTTTGGATAATTCTATTCCACCTCCAGCTCGGTCATTATCTCCTCCTCCACTAAGTTCGAGTCCAGGTATCCGTAGCACATCTATAAAGCCTAATTCTGCTGCCTCATCTGGTTCTCAGCTCTTTTCTTTTGGCAACTTTAGAAGTTATTCCATGTCCTCACTTCCTCAAAATACTGCACCACCTCCACCTGTTCCCACTTCTAGATCAAGCTTCAACTTAGAAGATTGGGATAAATTCTCACCTCAGAAAATTGTGAAGAGTCAAAGAACAGAGGAAGAAGGGCTTTTATCTTTCAGAGGTGTATCACTGGAGCCAGAAAGGTTTTCTGTATGTTGTGGATTGGAAGGTATTTATGTACCAGGAAGAAGGTGGAGGAGAAAACTAGAAGTTGTTCAACCAGTGGAAATCCATTCTTTTGCTGCTGACTGCAATTCAGATGACCTTCTTTGTGTTCAGATAAAGGTGTGGATTGTCGCTCTAAACAATATCTGTTTTACTGGAATGAAAATATTGTGCGATCGTTTTTCTTTATATATTAGTATGTAATGATAATGGATTGAAATTTTACCTTTGAATTATGCCAGAAATAGTAAAATAGTGACAAATATGTTTTGCAGAATGTTTCTCCTGCACATACACCAGATATTGTGGTGTATTTAGATGCCATAACAATTATTTTTGAAGAGGCTTCTAAAGGTGGACCACCTCTCTCATTACCAATTGCATGTATTGAAGCTGGGAGCGATCACAGCTTGCCTAATTTAGCCCTCAGGTTGCTGTCCACTCAAGGTGTCTTAATTTATTCCATTTGATTGCTGGATAACTACCTTGGCACTTGCTTTCTCAACATGGTTATTAATATCTCATTTTATAGGTCTATAAAAAACATTGTTGTGTTTGGACTCATAATTTTCATATTAGACAATGCAAACCTGTTAAGAGTTTGGTTGAGTCAAGTTCTTAGTTGGTCATGATTAGATTCATTGTGTGCATTTGAACCAAAATATGATCATTATGATTGATATAATAAAACCTACACTGTCCATCTCCATCATCAATATTATTTTTTGAATTCTTTATTTGTAATCGTGTCAATTGCAAAGTAAATCTTGTTTTTTACTTATCAGAATAATGTATTTGTGATTTAGTTATAAAATTATAACCAGGGAGGATATACTACTTTTTAAATATGATTCATATTTGTGTAAGTAGTGCGGCGTCATGAGCCGTTGGGTATCAACGAATCAACATAATCTAATCATGGACTTGAACTAGACATGGGAATAGTTCAACCACATTGAGACCGACCCTTATAATTGTTTTTGTTTTGATATGTTTATGTTGAATATTCCTATTGAGGTTATGGCCATGTAGGGCAATGTTCATATATCCACTTTGATCGTATACCTTTTAATTGCCTTGAGAAAAATAAATTGGGATTCGAGGCAGGGTGTGGCCAAGTTTCATGGCAACTCTTTTTTTAAGCCTCTTGAGGAGAACCTTCTCTGCTCCGTCTAATAGATAGGTCTCCCAAAAAGTTGAATTTAGTCTCCTACCTCTAAGGGACAGCTATTGTTTTGTTTGAAAATTTGGAGCAATTCTTGTAGAATATTGAATTAGGTTGGTGAGGCATACTTGTAACCCATTTTCACATGCTAAATATCGATTCTTTGGGTTTCATTATATGGGTGTTTGATCTATATTTCTTAGAATCCATAATTAAAAAGTGTGACTATATCTTTTATGTTGGCTGTTTACCAGTCACAGGCCTTCTCCTTTTTCTGGAAATCAAACAAGTGTTAAAAAAACTATCAACCAGAGAATTAGAAGTGGATATGAAGTCCAATTTAGAATCATTTCAAATAAATAACAATATTGTACATAGGTTGCACCAAACTTGTATTCTTTTATTTTGTCTATTTTTTTTACTGTTCTTGTACATATTTCTGTTTGTTTTCTTGAGTTTGATATGGAGGCCATGACCATTCTTTTCTATTCTTATAATCTGTCGTTTCTAGTTATGCCCATGGTAATGCCTCAGCGTGTTGCGTATGAACGTCTTCAATGAAAGCAACATTGGTGTCAATTGATATGTAAAATTAGAAGTGTCAAATTCTATGTGCATGGATTTACACGATCCTATATGGACATGTTATTTTTGTATCCTTCAGGATTAATATTTTGATGCAGTTTCAAGATTATCCATGCATGTTGCTTGAACTTTAGATAACATGAATGCCTCTCTGGAACCATTTTGAACAAGTGTGGAACTAAAATTAGAGGCAACAAAGGTTATCTTTTCCAAGTCTTGGTCCCAACTTTAGCTTGTTTATTCACTTAATTGTGTTTATTATTATTATTATTATTTATTATTTTTTTCATATGGATATTGTCATCATTCAATGACTAGGAATATATTTGGTTCATATTCTACTCTGAAAGAGTGAAAAAAAGTATCTAATAGCTGGTAGTGTTGCTTTGTAAATTTAAAGTGAGAAGTATATATTGAACCGGCAGCTGCTGCTTGTTTTGAATAGCTTATTTTCAATTTGCATGTGATAGGAGAGGTGAAGAACACTCTTTTATTCTCAAGCCAGCAACTTCGATGTGGAAGAGTCCAAAGGGTCATGGGGAAAGTTCTCAGCCATTGCGTTTCAAGGCTGGTAGTACAGCTGCAAAGTCTCATCATCCCTCCAATATTGTTGATGGAAAGCGGAGTGTTTCAACTGCTGACCAGTATGCGGTTCTAGTATCATGTCGGTGCAACTATACTGGTATATATATTTCTTAGTCACCACATAATTAGGAATACCCCTGTTGTTGATTGATCTGATTCTCATATTTCATTTTCTCATTACTGTTTTGAATGTAGAATCCAGATTGTTTTTCAAGAAGCCAACAAGTTGGCGCCCGCGTATATCAAGGGATCTTATGATCTCTGTTGCATCTGAAATGTCAAGACAAACTCTTGGATCCAATATTGGAGTTCCTCAGTTACCTGTTCAGGTTTTATATCAATTTGAGTAAAAAGTTGTTTGTTTTGCATTAAATAAAAAATCCTTTATTAACAGGTTCAAATTCTCAGGTGTTAACTCTTCAGGCTTCAAATTTGACTGCTGAAGATCTAACATTAACAGTTCTTGCTCCGGCCTCATTTACTTCACCTCCTTCAGTACTATCCTTGAATTCTTCACCCTCATCACCAATGAGCTCATTTGTTGGTTCTGCGGAGTTCACGGGGAGAGTGGATGGAGAGAGACGAGGTACTGCAATGCAGAGCGTCAGTTCGCCGCCTCTTGTATCAGGAAAGTCGAAACATAATGAAGATCAGGATCCTCAATCTGTTTCCTTCAATGAGCAAGATATTCCCACATCTGATGTCCGTCCTTGTACTGATATGGGTTGTACACATCTATGGTTGCAGAGTAGAGTTCCACTGGGGTAATATATAACTTCCTTTTTCTTCTTCATCTTCTTCTTAAAATGTCGCGTACGTTTATAACTTTATATGATTGCATCAGGTGTGTTCCTTCTCATTCCACGGCTACCATCAAGCTCGAGCTACTTCCATTGACCGATGGGATAATTACACTTGATTCTTTGCAGATTGATGTTAAGGAGAAAGGTATTCATCTGCTTAGTACTGTGAAATGATATCTTCTTGTAATTGTGCTTCTGTTCTTTGGAAGATGGGTAGCTTTAATACTCTATTCCATAACTTGTTTATTTAGAAGGTGACACTAAACTTTCACAGTAGCCACTTGGATGTGTTTGTGTTTTTGACTTATGGAAAGAGGGTAAATATTGTTTGCCGCTTTGTACGCACTCCGTGCTCAGGTTTTTGAAACGAGTCTACACAATTAGAACGAATTCACACATATAAACAGTATCCACTTCTCCTAGGGTTTATGATTCTCTTGGGAACCAGCTTGCTCGTTGGCCTGACCCTCATTGGCATGTGCATGTGCATGGTACATATGCATGCTCCCCCATGTGTGGCTGGGGATTAGCTCTGATAGTTTTTGTCTCAACCTGATGTTTGCTTTGGACACTCTTTGTGCTCATGGTTCTCGAAGTATGTTTACGTGGTCAAGAGTTATCCACACATACAAGTACTGACAACTTCTCGCACTTGACAATGTGGGATGGAAGCGATGGAATGACACTGTGGATAGGTTTTTTCCTATATTAGTATGTCACTTCAGTTCAGGTAAAAGTACAACCGGAAAACTGGGATTTGTTTTGATAAATATTGAATTCCCATTTGCTAGGGTCTCAAGCAGCAAGTTCTTTTGAGAGAGAAAACCTTAACGTATGCATACAAATTTCAGTTAGTGATTTGAAAAACGTTTACAGTTAATGATAAATAAGTGGTCGGCCAGGCCTTGGTGGGATCAGGAGTCCTCTCCCGTTATTGTTCCCGGCCCACTTATCCTTTCCTTCCTCTTAGCCCGGGAAGATTCAACGTTGAGGCTTAACTCAGATCTAAATTGCAAATTTTAGCTCTTCTACGTTCTTTGTTTACAATCTTATACTTTCTAGACTAGTTTTTGTGTGTGTAAATCATTAATCTACTTGTGATCATGTATATGTATGTATTCGTAATCCTTGGATTAGACTTTGTTCAAATATATGTACTCTTTTGTTGATCAATGCTTCGCAGTTGGGTATAATGATGACAGGCAGGCCTTTATCATATGTGCACAGTTGTTTCTGGCATGGAAAGTCAAAATATCGTAATAAACTCCTAACAGTCGAAGCCTAATTGGAAAGTGTCTATTTTATGGAACAAACAGGTCTTACCTATGTCCCTGAGCACTCGCTGAAGATAAATGCAACTTCCAGCATCGCCACTGGGATTATCTAGGATGACTATTCCAACTTCAATTTGTTCCTCTTTGCTCTTCAAGCATGGAAAATTATCGTTGATATCTATCCAGTAGTTAGTTATGTACACGGCTTGCTGTTCATCTTCGCTCGTTCAAGCATGGAAAATTATCATTATCGATATCCATCCAGTAGTTACTCACATGCACGGCTTGCTGTTCATCCTGGTCTTCAAACCTGGGAAACTATCAATGATACCCATCCAGTTGTCAGTTGCATACGAGGCTTGCTGTTCGGAAATGTTTACGGGAGTATACATCATTCTTTCTCTTGAGCAGAGTGGAAACATCTCATCATTTGTTTTATAACATAACCTTGTAAACTTAGTTGTGCAAACCATGATTTGAGGATAACATTTGTTATATACCCCTGTAATTGGGAAGATTGAAACTTTGTCCCTTCTTTATAGATGACTCAAATTGTGTCACAATTGTTATGTTTGAGTTACAAATGAGATAAAAGGGGATCTGTAATGTTGTTTGAATTTTTTTTGGGATCATTATGTAGCAGCTTATGGTGCTATAATATAGATAAAAGCAGATGTGGAATGTGTGATTTAATTGGGATGATCATTATATAACAGCAGATGTGTATCGTTTGATTTGGGATGATCATGCAGCAGTTTAGATACCATGCTTTAGATTTCCTAAAGTTGCGTTTGGTGCGGTGTTAGTTTTTGGTTTTGGTTTTGGTTGGATTTGGTTTGGTGTGATTTTATTTTGGTTCCAAACCATATTTTGTGCAGATGGTTTTGGTGTGAGAAAAAGTGATGCTGAAAAACCAAATCATGTTTGGTAGAGTTGGTATGGGTTGAAATTTTGAAATCAAACCATATTTGGTAACTTGTGATGGTTTCACATTTTATTTATAAATATTAAAATTTTGTAATATTAATATATATTAATATACTAATATATTAATATTAAAATTTATTAATATATTTTTATAATATTAAAATATATTAATATATTTTTATTATATTAAAATATTAATATATTAATATTAATATATTTTAATTTTAATATTAATATTAATATAATAATATATTAATATTAAAATTTATAATATTAAAATTTATATTAATATTAATATTAATATATTAATATTAAAATTTATAATATTAAAATATAAATATTATATTCGATGCTACAGTGCTACAGTGATTCGGGTTGCTACAGTGCTACAGTGTCCACACCATACAAAACCATCCACAAAGATGGTTCCAAAATCCTTCACAATTTTCACACCATGATTTGCTACAGTAACCGAACCAAATTTTCACACCATTTTACCAAACATGGTTTGGTGCCATTTTTTCGCACCAAAACCATATTTTTAGCACCAAACCATGTTACAAAACAAGGTCTAATTATTTTCTATGGAATTTTCATCGTTTGTCTGTTATTATTATTATTACGATTATTTCATTTATTATTATTATTATTATTATTTATTTTAACCTTATTCTCCTAGGAATGACAATGGGGCGGGACGGGGCGGGGATCACCTTCTCCATCCTCGAACCCGGTTATTTTTCCCGCCCCGCCCTGTTTATTTTTTATTTTTTTTGCCCCACCTTGCCCTGAATTCCCTCCGGCCCCGCCCCGCGCCCCGGTTACTATTTTCATTTTTTAAAAAATATATTTTAAAAAATCTTAAATATAAAAATAATGTTAAAAAATACATATATATGGGTATATTTGTAATAGATATAATATATGTGTATATTTGTAATATTTAATATATATAAGGGTATTTTAAAAAATAACTTAAATGGGGCAGTGCGGGGGTTCCCCATACCCGCCCCGAATATAATCGGGATTTTTTTCCCTGCCCCATACTCGCTCCGATTAACTTAATCGGGCCCCAAACCCGGGATAAACGGGGTGGGGCGGGACGGGTTTTATTCCATCCCTATATTCTCCTCTATATTTTTTTGGGTAAATACCACTGACACCCCCTCAAAGATACCCTAATCTCACATAGACCCCTTCGATATTCACTATTCCCACTCAAACCCCCTCAAAATTGAATTTTGTTCCACAAAGACCCCCTTCGTCTCCACGCCGTTAAACTGTGCCGTTAACCAAATGATATAAAATGACCTGCATATCCTTCTTCTTCTTCAATTTGAGCATCCCAAAACCCTAATCCTAATTTATATATATAGAGAGATTGGAAGTGGGAAATTGAGAGAGAGATTGAAGATGGGGATTGTATATATTGCATACCCATATATACATATATATATATGCTGCTATATATACCCATATACCCGTATATATACCCGTGTATATATATATATATATATAGCTTCTATATATACTCGTATATATATATATAGATGATGTTATATATATGTATAGATCTATATATGTGTGTGTATATATATATATGTGTGTGCGTCTGGCAGTGTGTGCAGATGGAGGGGTGTGTGTGAGTGAGAGAAAGAGAGAGAGAGAGAATTAAATAAATTTTAAATATTTTTTTAATTTTATATTTATTTTCGAATTTAGTATTTTTTTTTAAAAAATTAATATATATATTTTGAATTTTATATTTATTTTCAAAATTTATAATTTTTTATGTTTTTTTCGAATTTTATAATTATTTTCGAAATTTAATATATATTATTGGAATTTTTTATGGTTTTTTAAAATTTTATATATTTGTCTTGAATTTAATATGTTTTTTAAAAAAAATTCAAAATTTATATATATTTTTGATTTTATAATTGTTTTCGAAATTTAATATATATTTGAATTTTATATGTTTTTTTTTAAAATTTTATATATTTGTTTCAAAATTTTTATGTTTTTTGCGATTTTTATATTTATTTTCGAAATTTAATATGTTTTTTTGAAAAAAAAATAATTTCAAAATTTATATATATTTTTAATATTATATTTATTTTCGAATTTATAATATTTTTCAAATTTTAAAATATATTTTTTCGCATTTTATATATATTTTGAAAATTTAATACAATTTTTTTTTGAATTTTAAATATTTCTTTCAAATTTTATATATTATTTTTGAACTTTATAATTTAGGTATGTTTTTTGAAATTTAAATATTTTTTTGAATCTATATATTTTTCCCCTTTTTATATATTTTTTTCTAAATTTTTATATATTTTCAGATTTTAATATAATTTTTCAAAATTTTATATTTTTTTTGAATTTTATATTTTTTTTGCATTTTCAGATTTTATATAATTTTTTTGAATTTTAAATATTTCTTTCAAATTTTATATATTATTTTTGAATTTTATAATTTATATATATTTTCTAATATATATATATTTTCGTAATATATATATATATATATTGGGCATATGGGTAATTTCACACTTTATATATTATTCTAATGTAATAAGTGAAACCTTAGGGGATGCTACTGCAATTTATCCTTTTTTTTTTAAATATATATCGAAGGGCAAATTAGTAATTTCACAATAAAACGTCAGTAAACCTAACAGTCGTTTGTTAAAGGGGTCTGTTTGGAATACTCAATATCGAGGGGGTCCGTGTGGGATTAGGGTCTCTTTGAGGGGATGTCGGTGGGAATAACCCTATTTTTTTTGGATTATTCCCACAAACACCCCCTAAGGTTTACCGTATTCTCACACGAATTCCCTCAAAGTTGAATATTGCCAGTCACACCCCATTGACCGAACGGCCGTCCAGTGACTAATGGAACTTTGCGAATTTACCTGTATATCCCTTTATATTAAATTAATAAAAAAAAAAAACATTTATTATATTAAATGACTACAATGCTCCCATAAATCTCCATGTTTCAAACTCCAAAGTCTAATCCTAATTTGGATATACGTTTATATCTATATATATGTATATATATGATTATATGTAAAATTGAATCGGAGAAGCTTTAACTGCTTCGACTTCGTGGTCGCCACTGACGACAACGACAAGGGTCACTGCTCTCTCCTCTGCGTTTAGTCACCACCACCATCGCGACTCACCACCACTCACCGCCCTCAACCCTCCTCCTCTTTCGGCCACCACAAGGCTCCTTTGCGTTTTTAATTTAGGATTTTATTATCTCAATCTCATCACAACAATTGGAACTTGGGTATTTTAATTTATGGATTTCAAAATTTGGGGATTTTCTTTTTGGGTATGTGTTGATAGAGATTTTTTGACTATTTTAAATTGAAATTTGGGTCGCTTGGAATTTCTTCTAGTTTTGAGGAACATTTGAGTTCACTGAAATTGCAACCAATTGATAGAAGACCAATTGGAGGTTTAGGCTTCCGGCGACGAATTGGCCGGAGTTGGCGACAACGGTGAATTGGCCGTGATGGTGCTGAAGGATGTAGATTTGGTGTGTAGCAGATCAGAAAAATCAAAAAGGGTTTTGGGAAAATGGCATTTGTTAGACATGTAGATTTGCAGACACTAAAATATGTAACTTTATATAATATATATATATATATATAAAGTTACATATTTTCGTAATATATATATATATATATTGTAATAAGGGGTGGAAGTGTAATTAGTAATTTTAGAGGAGTGAAGTGTTTGGGCATATGGGTAATTTCACACTTTATATATTACCCTAATGTAATAAGTGAAACAATTAAAGGGGCTAGTCATTTCACAGGCCCAGGGGGTGTCATTGCAAAGTATCGCGTTGACCGACATATTTGTGGCATTGACCTAAACCTCAGGGGGTGCTACTGCAATTTACCCTAAGATTTAATACACTCTAAGGTCAACATGGACATTTTACTAAAGAATTAGTGTCTGACATCAACAAATTAACGGCTTTTACTAACGGCGGGGGTGTAAGTGGGGCGAAATTCAAATTTCAGGGGGTGTTTGTGGTAATATTCAACTTCGAGGGGTCCGTGTAAAAATAGGGAAAACCTCAGGGGGTGTTTGTGGGAATAACCCTTTTTTCCCCCTTTATTACATAACTTATGTCCATTGTCCTCATGTTATACCAAACAGAACATTGGCATTTTAGGACTGGATAATGACCTTTTTAGTCTAACCCTAGTAAAAAACTGCACTATCATAAAATATCTACAGTGACAGTAACTCTTAGAGTAAAAACATCCTTCAAATCACTAGTCAAGCTCCCCATATCAGTAAAAGAAAAGAAATACATATATATATATATATATATATAGATACATAATGGGTATAATGTGGAGGCAGAATAACAAAACCAAATCAAACCACATCTTCTTTAACTATAATCATAAATAATCATACAACAATCAAAACAGCAGTATAAGACATGATTCATAGGTAAGACCGTCAAAAGATCTCCCAAGGAAACAGAAACTCCATTTCCCACAAACAGAATAAATATATTCCAATATACATACAAATAAACTTCAAACATGAACTCCCACTGGGCGCAGAATCCTAGGAAAATGGTAAAAGCACAACTGATAAAAGACAATACCAATTTGTCACATAACTGTACAAAAAACAAAAACAAGTTTGTTTCAAAAGGTTAGAATATTATATAGCTTCTCTCAACCTGACAAGACAATCCTATTTTGTCTCACATCTGAATTCCACCTTGTCCCACTTCAATTATCCATAGATTACACCACTTGGTTTTTTTCTCCATTTTTGTCTTATATTGGATGTGTTTTTTGACTGATTTAAGCTGAAGCTAGAGTCCTCCAATCCCATACTTATAGTTACTACAGTTGAGTATATTTTTCCTTTTTTTAATTTTTTTTTTCATACAATTTGTGACAAGGTCAATACTGCAATATGGTGGACACAGAACTTTTCAGGTCAATGATTGGGAGATAATGGTGATAATATTAGCTACTTCATTATAAAAGAAGTTGGAATGATTAACAGCCACACAAATTTTACAGAAATAATTGTCTACCCAAGATTTTAGTAAGTTTGTTTTAGTCCATGTCAGAACAAGGTTCACCGTTTTGTCTTATATTTAAAACTTTTTAAAAATTATCGATACCGTTATATAACTTGTTACCCCTAACAGATAACATATTGAACTTACATGGTTACCACAAGCGCGATCATAACCGATATCGCAACTGCCAAAAGTGGTTACTGTGTGATTCACTATGTGCATGACCAACTTAAAATACATGACAATAGCACATTAGGGAAGAATTGTACAAAATTTGCAACAAAATAGATAAACTGTGTTAGGACTGGCTATGGGTATAAGTTCTTGAAATGAATTTTTTTACAACAAAACACAGAACCTTGATTATATCGATGAATTGTTCGAATTCCAACTGCAAAGATCTCCTACGTGGAGGACATAAGAAAAATATAAATAATATAATAGTTGTATGCTTGAACAGTGGCATCCATCTTAACTGGCTTACATGATCTAAATCAGAAGGAGACACTTTGAATGAACTGAAATCATCGACCAGATTTGTCTTGTACAACTGTTAGAAGTTTTCCACAACAAAAACAAAATAAATGAAAAACAAGAAACAATACATATATAAATATACCTGGTTAGAGTCTTCTCATTACAGCCAAGCATATTTCAAACCATTGTCTCTAGCTGTTTGATACTGCAGAAGCCAAAAAAAAGTAGTGATGGAGTTGGCCATTGTGAAGTCTGAAGTAAGCCCGGGAAGACGTCGCGTGTGTGTTGCGGAAGGTGAGGTTCCGGTGACCAAGTGTGTCAAGAGACGACGAAGAGATCCTTCTGCGGTTACACTTGGTTGTGTGGAGAATCCGGGAGAGCAAAGCCAGTTGCAGACTCCAAATCAGTCCGGTACGACTACTACTGTGAAGAGAAGCTCAAGGTTTCGAGGAGTCAGCAGGTCTGATATAGCAAAGATTTTGTGTTTTTGTGTGCTGTGTTACATGTTGAAATGTTATTTTCGGCTTGAAAAGTTAAACCTAATTGATGGGCTGTGTTTCGTTTCACAGACATCGATGGACTGGGCGATATGAAGCTCATCTATGGGACAAAGGGTCATGGAATGCAACACAGAGGAAGAAGGGAAAGCAAGGTATATATAAGAATCAATAGTTCTAACAATTGCTTTACTTTGATGTTGAGAATTTGAACTATGATTAATCATGACTTTCTTGTTGTCCTGTCATTTGATCTTGCAACGGACACAATTCTTGGCATGGAACAGTTTATCTTGGTGAGTACCTCAGCTGCTAAACCGAAACGAATATTTCTTCTGAGAATCTAAATTTACACTATATAGTATATACTAACCTTTTTCCATTGGTAATTCATCAGGAGCATATGATGAAGAAGAATCAGCAGCAAGAGCATATGATTTAGCTGCAATAAAGTATTGGGGACCGACAACTTTCACAAACTTCCCAGTACGTTAACCGAATCTGCTACTTTACTGTCTGTTATTAAATTATGGATGAGATCTCAATTTTTTCATATTATGCAACGTTTCTAAAATCTATTTTTCCATAGGTGTCCGATTACGAGACTGAGATTCAGATAATGCAGAATATAACGAAAGAGGAGTACCTGGCCTCATTGAGAAGGTACTTGAAACACCTAGAATCACACCCTAGTCTACGATTTGAAGCAATCTTTGATTTAATCCAAAATACATTAACAATGTCTTGGTTTATTATAGGAGAAGCAGTGGTTTCTCAAGAGGAGTATCCAAGTACAGAGGAGTTGCAAGGTATCAGAAGTTTTCAACATTTATCTTACCAATTGACTGTCATTTCTAAAGACTAAACTGCTCACTCTGAGGTAGTGTTTCTGGTTGTAACCTGCAGGCACCATCATAATGGTAGATGGGAGGCACGGATAGGGAGAGTGTTCGGAAACAAATATCTCTACCTTGGTACATACAGTGAGTCTTAATTCTCTGATATTTGTCTTCTTGTAATATATATATATGTATGTATGTATATATAGGAGTCTATGCCTCTCCCCACTCACATCAGATTGAAGAGTTTCTTGAACATTCTTAGATCTTCATATTGAAAACCTTGCTAGCAATACAATTGGGACTTCTATTAGTTGAGGTAATCTTATAAAGACTTGTTGTTTTGCTTATAGGCACACAAGAAGAGGCTGCTAGAGCTTATGACATTGCAGCAATCGAATACAGGGGGGTGAATGCAGTAACCAACTTCGACTTAAGCACATATATCAGGTGGCTAAGACCAGGTGACAATGCACTTGGCTTTCAGAATCCAAAGCAAAACATGGACTCTCAGCTTATACATACCTCTACTAGCCGCGCTCCCACTGAGGAACCCGAATTCCCCTTGTATACTGGTTGTTATACCATGGGAGACTTTGCTATTCCTCCGAAACCAGAAGTAGTTGAAAGGAAGATGCCCCTTAGTCCTAGTCCTTGCCCCGCCAAGTCATCGGCTTCTCCAACTGCACTCGGCCTCCTCCTTCGATCTTCTATGTTCAGAGAACTGGTTGAGAAGAATTCAAATGTCAGTGACGAAGAAACCGATGACAATAACAGAAACAAAAAATTCCGGGGTAGCACTGAAAATGAGTTTGGAGGGATGTTTTATGCCGGAACTGGCAGTTTACCATATGTCTGCTCTTCCAGTGATGATAAGTTGCCTGGCTTGCAGTCACAGGAGGAGAATGTGTCTCCATTGTACAATCGGTCAGTGCACAAGTCCCTCTGGAATGATGCCCTAAACATGCCTTCTTCACTCCATTAACTAACAATTGTAACTTTTCCCAGGGGTCATGATGGTACTCAGAAACAGATAAGGGTAGTCTTTTGTTTAGCAGTAGAAGACATAGAAGTGAACTAACCTTGCGCTACGCATAATCTGTACTTGTGTCTGAAATAATCTGGCTTGTTTCAGAAATTTCAGTCTAACAAAGAATAAAAAAGTGTGGCCCTTGGTCAGTTTTGCTACGCATATCCGAATCTCGGAGTATCTTGAAGTGTGTAAGAATTTTAAAACGGAAATATTTCAAGACATGCAAAGTGCATTGTTTGGACAACATTTTGAATCATGGTATTTAACTGACAACACTTCATCCAAATCAATCCCAATGGCACTTTTCAAGCTTTAAAGAATGCAACACAAGCGGCGCTTTTGTTCAACACAAGTTTCCCTGACTGGGACTACGCCAGGAAGTTGAGGTTCCTACAATTTCCCAAGCCCCAACCCTCCATGAACACCTCTACTGTTGTACACCATCTTTACCTTTCAACACTAGAGGCATGCAGGATCAAATCACCAGACTAAAGTAAGATGATGAATGAACGCTTCCCATCTGCCATTAAAGCATGGTAGTAACTAAGTTCTTCTACTCTTCTACCCTACTCCGAAGGAAGTCAGAAGTGCAGAATATCGGAAAGTGGATGCACAGATTCATAATAAGCACATTCACGAAACTATGGACAAAGCCCACTAATAAATTACTCGATAAACTGTCTAAAAGTATCTGGCATGGTCAGGTGTTGAAGTGCAGATGAACTTCAGTACTGAAATGCAAAATAGTTGAATCTAGACGGCCTTTACTTGAGCCACATTTTCAGTAGGATGCTATGGTATATTCCTGCCATGGAAAAACAGTTATGTGGGGAAAGCTTGTATGGTTCACTATGGAACCAGCATCAGGATTTAGGATGCGAAGTGTGTAACGAGTTTGTCCCTTCATAACAACATGACCAGAAAATCTGAACCTAACCTCCGGAAAATTATTTGAAAAAAAATACTCGCATTATTTTCATTCTTCTTAACAGCACACGCCATTACTCGATGGTTAAACTGCTAACTCAATCTGTATCTGTACAGGGTTGCAGATGGGTAAATATCAGGTTTCTAGTATAAATTTTAAGAACAACAAGATGAATCGACAGGAAAACACCAAAGTTTGTTGAGGCCTCTTCAGATCATCAATATACGAAGTCATACCATTTATTTTCAAGCACTATACACCAACATAGTTCAAGCCACTAATAGAAGAAAAATTTGAATCACATTTCAACATCCAATGTCAAATGAACATTTTCATTTAAATTTTACCATAAAAAGGGAAAGAAAAAGGAAAAGAAAAAGAAAGAGAAAAAATTAAAAAGAAAAAAGGAAGAAAAGGAGTAATTAAGCTCTGTAACTCAGTTGTCGCACTACCCCTACAGCGCCACTGCAGTAGAGTGTTAACTTCAAGATATGTCGGCATAGTTCCTCTTCGCCTAGGAGTCTAGGACACTAGAATATGACCTCTGAATGAAGACAGCCCGAGGGAAAAGCATATTGGCTGGTCACTGTGAGTGAGGCCCAAATTCTTGACTGGAGGGGACACCAAAGGCCTCCTCTTCTAATTTCTTGTGATGCATTCCCTAGTTCAGAGCCACTACCAATCACTTGAAACGGGGAAAATGATTACACGAGTAAATGAAGTACTTGTAGAGGAGCATGTTTCGACACTAAGGTTTAATGGGTTCTCTCTTTCTACCGGGACATGTCCTGATATTATGCCCTTTTTCATGGCAAAACCGGCAGCTGTAGGTCCTACTTTTAGAAACAAGAGGACCTTTCCATCCATCAACATCGTCGAATTTTACACCAGTGCCTTGGAGCTGCGGACATGTCCTGCGATTATGACCGCTTTGACCACATACCCTGCAACAGTGATGCCTAGGAGCATTGCTTTTTGATTCATTTGATTTTGCGTTCTTACAGGTTCTTCTGTTATGCCCCTTCTCCCCACATAACTGGCATCTGAACTGTTTGACCATCAAATTATCCCGTAGTTCTGGGCAGTAGTGCCTCCTATGCCCTTCACGTCCACAATTTCTACAGTAAAATTTTACTCCTGCATGTGAGAGGAATTTGAGTGATGTTTGATGAGTCAGCAGTCCTCGGTCAAGAACTTGGTACCACTCAAATTTGTGGGGCTAAAGAAATTTCAGTTATCTAAATATTAAGGTTGCACTAACGACAAAAGTAATTGTTAACTTGAACAGTAATCCATGTGATAATTTATTTGAAAAGAAAACTAATACAGTTTTCATCTTTCAATAAATGCGAAGAGCAATCCACTATGGCCTCATAGGAAAGGTCACCGTAACAAATTAAATTGATCACTCGTGATTATTTATAGAAAACGATTTGGGTGATGTGTGATAATTAATAACCTTATTATTAAACATTGGTGTGCACACAGAAGAAGATTGTTCATGAACGAGATAGAACAGGAAATGAAAACTTAAGAGTCAAACAAGTATGGTTTGTGATCCTGGCAGCACATTCAGAAAATTCCCAATAAGTACAAAGAAAGTACTCTACTGAAAGCTGTAACTGAGTGCTGCATCATAATAGTATGTAAACAGACCTTTCATGGCAATGCTTCTCTTACGACGGTTCTCGGGATCACTGAAGAAAGCTTTCATAGTTTCAGAAGCGTGCTTCCTTGCAGCAGCAGCTCCTTTAACTCTCTGCATAAAATATAGATACTTTAGATCTCACAATCCTGTTAAGTTGTATTAAACTATTATTCCGTATTAACTTTTATTCCTGTATATTTTATTTATACATGAACACTACCAAACTTATGAGAAATGATATGAGCTACAGCATTTGTTTAGTCATACAGTCATGCTTATTATTTTTTGAGTTGCCACGCATAAAAAGGTTACATGCTCTTACAAATGAAAATGAAATAATCAGGACAAAAGTCCACACTAACAATGATGCAGTAAAGCAATACCCAATAAAAATGAAAAACAGAAAGAAATAAAGAAAATAGATCAGTTTCGCAGAAGATAAGCTTTGTCTGACCCTCCTCTCATAATTCATTAACCTTATAAATCGATAAAAGCGGAGTGTGTATAATCCATCATCTAATATGACACAAGTCCAGATTCTTATTTTTCCTATAGATAACGGACCAACTTCGAAATCCATAATACAGAGAGAGAAGATCTTCACACTTCAGACCTTGATTGCAGCCACTCTTTGTGCATGAAGCATAGGATTGCGATGAATAATCTTCATTCTCTTACTAAAGAGTCCAGTTCTGGCATTGAGGCTCTGCAATCATCCAACTAAACAAGAAAGATTAAAATTCATGACAAGCTTTAATATTACTTTATTTACAAAAAAAAAGTGATACATTTATGACAAATCTATAAGAATGACATTTGCCAAAGTAACATATATAACTATATGAATTTGCAAACTATAAGACCTGAACATCATAAGATTATCCGTATAGAAACTTGAGATGTTCTCCTCCAAGAAAAATTAATTATTATAATACTTTTATAAGCACTGGCTATTAGAGACTGGATACACTTGATATAGAGAAATGCTATAATTAGCCTAGACCTTGGATTCAAATGATTACCACAAAAAGGAAAACAAAAAAGGGGGGAGGGGGGAAGGAACTACGGGATCTAATTCCCATCTAGTTGATAGTAGATATATCTTAACTTGACATCACATTTTCACTCAATTTGGTTTTCAGCCACTATGTATAAATATCAAATACCAAAATGTATACTCAGAAACCATCAGTACAGCAAACATATAACATATATTGTGTAACAAAACAAATTCAAATGTTGAATGCAAACAATATTGAGACGAAAAACTAACTTTTAATGATCTGCTTATCTTTAATCCAACTTCAGGAGATGGAGATTGGTATACACGCTTCGATTTTTGCCTCACAGCCAGCTTTATTTCTAGGTTGTCTACTTCATCATCTTCCTTTACTTTAAACGGAGAACTGCAAGTGAATGTTCATTTAATAAACAAAAAAACAGAAAAAAGTTAAAATTTACTGGCATCCATCAAATGAATCAAGTGTACGACACCAAGAATCAATCACTGAGCAATTCTATAAATTGTAAGAAGTTCCAAACGGAGAAAGAGGTTTACGTGCTCAACAAAGGAGTGGCAGAGATCCTAAGAGTTTCTTACAAATAATATTATTAGGAGAACGGATGAAGACGAATGAGCTAAATACACGAGTCTGATCCCTTCCTATTCCATGGCTAGAGCGGTAAAGTAAAGAAGTACATAAGTACATACTCAATTATGCACATAATTCTCCTATGACCCCTGTTTTCTTGCTATGTGTATTGTCTGATAAGGAAATTCCAAACCTGATCCTCTTCAAATTATACATAGTCCCAATGCTTGTTGAAGTATATAAATACTTAAGTTACACCCTCTCTAACAGCTTAAGCTTTTAGAGTAGTTGGTAGTTAACATGGTATCAGAGCTTATCGATTCTTGGTAGTTCTTTCCGCTTATCTTCGTCTCTGTCGGAGATGGTGCTCCATATCCCATCTCTGGCAACGATCTTCAATTATATATTGATATGATATATATATTATATTCTTGGTGAGATTTATCTTTTATCCAACCAAAATTATTATTTCTTGTTTTTCTGCCTTTTAGGGTTTGAGAGCTCTAATCTCCCATGGTTTTGCCCTTGTTTATGGGTTCATTGATGTTGTTAGCCCTTGTTTATGGGCCTGTTTATGTGATTTCTGTTGATTCTTCCCTCTGTTGATTCGTTGCTACTAGTACAGGTGGAGCCCTGATCCTTTATGCTACCGATTTTTGTGTCGGTATAGGTGGAGCCCTGATCCCTTATGCTATTAGTACAGGTGGAGCTCTGCTTCCTTATGCTACCGATTTTGTCGGTACAGGTGGAGCCTTGCTTCTCAATTGTTTTTGATTTGTTTGGAGACTTCGGAATCAATATCTCAACATCAGTATTTTTCGATTTGTCCGTGGTACGTGACTATCAATTTGTTCAGTAGTCTGATGCGTGTCAAGTGGCAAGTTGCATCAGGATGTGTTCAGAGGCGATTTTGTTCTCAGTTTCAAGTTGGACTTGCGAAGATCTCAGTGTCCAACTTGAGGGGGAATGTTGAAGCACACGATTATTGTTGGAAGATTCTAGATGTTCTAATTATATGTGTTAATAATAGATAGTATGTGTCCCACGTTGGTTTCTTATTAAACATGCTTGTATATTCAACATATATATAGGCCCTTTATGTACTGTTACAATACAAAAAAAATAAATTACAATTCATTAAATAATACAGATTTATTATTGATATTCTTTTTCTTTTATTTCTTTTTGATTTTCTACTTCATATCAGAACTTTTGTTCTCTGTTTGTATCTCTTTATGATTTTCTAGTTGGTATCAGAGCCAAATGTCTCGTGTTCAAACTCCACCGCCACCCTTTGTTGAAATTGTTGTTCCACGTGTTGGACTTGAAGGCCACACGTGAGGGGGCGTGTTGAAGTATATAAATACTTAAGTTACACCATCTCTAACAACTTAAGCTTTTATAGTAGTTGGTAGTTAACACTGCCCACCCAAAAGAGAGAAATATAATGATTGTGTAAACCTTGTATAAAGAGTGAGAGAAAAGACTAGAGAAACTACATCTTTAAAATTTTACTCTTTTCTTTCTTTCTTTTGTTTACTAATACCTTACTCGATTTGCCTTCTAGTCTACACGTGATATTTAGGATATTAGTAATGATGAGATAATTATAGGTTCTGATGCCAGGTGATAAAAACATAATACAACAGATTCGTATATAAACATAAGTGTAATAACCGAATTGGCCTCAGATTTACGTAACCCTTCTCCCTGGCTACTGGGAAGCTTGTTTGTAACAATGTATAAACAGGATTATATTCTTGTTTAAGGGTTTCTTAGTCACAGGGTCGGCTAACATCAAACCAAAAAGAGGGAAAGGAGAAAAAATAAGAATAATAGCACCAAAAATAAAAACTAAAAAGTTTAAGGTCCAAGTTTGGTGTGTTAATGTAAACACAAAATGTGAATAGTTATATACCTGGACCGGGCTTTCTCCCATGGTCGTTCATCAATTGACTCCTCCCATATAACACAATCTCCAAAGCACTGATGGCAAGTTCTTATACCCTGTTAAAGTTGCAGATTAAGGAAATAAAAGCTGAACATGAGGATAAACCACTACAGAAATTACCAGGGCAAGTGCTCCCATCCATTGTATGAAAAATATAAATCAAGAAGGGATACAATTCCAATTTATTATCCATGTTGAATATGAAATATGATGCAAGATCAGTTACCTTGCCATTACACTCTGTACAATCTAATCTAGATCTTTCTATTCCACATTCTGTACATGGAGTATAACCCCTTCCCCTGCAACTAGGACAAGGTAGCTCTCTGATGTACTGGCCGTTAGGACCAAACCAGGATCTTGGCTTGGCTGCACCAGACATAACATTCCTAAATTGAAATGACAATGGGAATGTCACGCAATCGTTATACATAGGAAAACCAACAAATAAATAAATCAGAAATATTTGCCACTATGTACTGTTATTTAATCCAGAGTCAATTAGAACATAAAAGAGTAGTTAAGCCTAACTTGTTAAAGCTTATGAACTGAAACTTTTGAACTGTTGCTTCTCATAACTCATAAGTTGTTAGATCGTTAAGGCGCTGATAAGAAGCTTAGTTAAATCACCTTCATAGGCAAGGTAGCTAGGAAGTGGTATTCATAACAAACCAGAACTGTATTGTATCTTTTTTGCTTTTCCAATTACGCCCTATTTAAAGCTAGACTAAAGTCACTATACCACGTGTTTCCCTATATGAGGTGCATAAGAGATCCTCCTCCCATTTCTCTCACAATTGATGCTGTCTTTATCCTATAATTCTCCACCAATGAGTGCAATCAACAATCAATACACCAGTTAGCTGCATTTGCAACAAAAAATTTAACAAGCATGGGCAACATGCACTATGACCATTGGTGACCTGAGGCAACATTTCAGGTAGTGTCATTTTTCAAAGTCTCTGCAATTACATATGACCAAGGCTTCCTTTTCAGATAATGCATCGCGTGTCCTTTCTAACAGCTAGTTTGCTAATGAGTCAAATAATTTTGTAGTACCCACAGCAACACTTTCTAACCCCGCAAAATAGTTTTCTCCAACTCATCACTAATCACTAATCACTTCTTCCATATTCTCCTATTACTAATCACTTACTGATAACATAAAGCTATGTTAAACAACCACTTCAACAATAAAAAATCCCATCTTTAAATTCAAAATGGGAAGTAAAAGATCGTTTCAATTGAGGTTTCTAGGCGACAATTGTAAGTTCACAATAATGTTGCCACCAATACAAATGCGTATGAATTGTAATCAATCAAATAACTCACCGACCTAGAGTACAACAAATCACAATGCACCACCATTCAAGTTGTTTGGCACCAGTTCCGAGACCCTTTTCTTAAATAGTGCATTATGATTGAGTGGGCATACTAATGACACATTGTGCCCAGACGCATCCAAGTCATTTTCCTTAGATTAATTATACAAAAGAAACTATTTTTATTTCTTCAAAACTTATATATATATATATATATATGTATGTAAATAGATTCACACACACACACACACATATAGAAAGAGAGAGCTGAAACCTTGGCTGTAAATTGGCACTAAGCCCAAAGAGGTCCTCTGAAGGGTCATAACCCACCTGTCAAAAAGAGACATAAAAACAATTACTAACAAGTAACACCAATTCAGTGGAAAAAACCCAATTATTGATAGTAATGACACACAAATGCAAATGAATTTCCAAATGCTATCCAACTTGGAGCACAAAACACGCAACTCAACTCAAAAATAAATAATTACAAATATATGTGGGTGTATATATATGTATATGTAATATGTATAGATAAACCCAGAGAAAGAAAGGAGAGAAGTACCTGGTTTGTGTTGGGAGGAGTTGGAAGTGAATCATCGTTCAATGAAGAGGAGATTTGGGATGAAAGGAAGGTAATTTGTTGTTTGGAGGGAAAGAAAATTAAGAAACCAACTTTTCTGTTGTGGCTCCCACTCCACTGAGGGACCAAAACTCTCAAGGAGCAAAACATTGACGACATTTTTTTTTCCTCAACTGTGTGTTTGTGAGGGAGAGAGAAGGAATGACCAGTAATGGATAGGGTGGAGAGAAGATAGAAATGATTTAAAGTATTGAAGGCCCTTTTTTCGTGTGGACACCAGGGAGACCAAATGGAGAGTTCTATTTCTGTGTGTGTGTGTGTGTTTTTTTTGTTTTTCCTTTAAAAAAAGAAAAAGAAAAAAGTGGCATGCTAATATGTTATCGTGCTATTTATTTAAAAAATCATATCAATGTTATTGAAAAAATTTGCTGGGCTGGGAGAATGGAATGCGGGATGCCAGATTTACGGAATAATCAGATATGATAAAAGGGCAATAAGAATTCTTTTTTGAATATGGTCAGATAATTTTGTAGGAGAAGGAATATGAAACTCCTATCAAGGTTTTTTTTATGCCCTAATGAAAAAGACTTAAAATATTAAGGTTGTAAAAAAGGAAAGAAATTGAAAGTACCAACTGGCAAAAGATAAAGTGATAGAAAGTAAAATGCTGGAAGATAAAGGAATTGAAAGAATAAAACTTGTATTAAAATGACTGGAATTGAAATTACAAGGAAAAATAAATGACAAGATAATGTAAAGACATGGAGAAGGAAATTGTGTGTTGTGCCGAGGGGCATTTTATTGTGGCTCTAAATGCTCTATTTATAGCCTAAGTGTACATGTGGGTAGTCTTCATAATTGCTTCAGTATCTGCTACGTGTCCTTGTAATCATCCACTTCCTTGTCAAGTTGATTCAGATTCTGCCACATGTCCGGCGGTTACAACTTCTACCGCGCATGATTTCGGCCACATTCTTAGTGGTTACAATTGTCAGATCTGTTACTTTCTTTGTAATTGTCATGTATTGATAATTCTTTATGCTAGTTGATATCTTCCACCATATGACTTGACAGAAAATTTTATGTCAAGTGTTGACAGATTTGTTTATTCAAAATGTGTTACATGTAGCCCAATGATAAGATATCATGTAACTAGGATTTTTTTGGGTGTCAACAATCACTTGAAAATTTTGTTTATAAAGCCACTTGAAAAAAAATCATTTTACGCAATAAAAATGCATTATTAACCAAATTATGAACTAATTAAAATATAATATAAAATCAAAATCTAAATATTTATGATTAGGCATGTTAATAAAATAATTATAATCTTTACTATTCCCTTTGTCCCAATTTAAGTGTCTACATTCACTATTTAACCCATTCCAAAATAAGAAAACTCAACATCACTTTATTTAGTCAATTTAATTTTTCATTCACTATTACACCAATAAAAGTCATCATCAAAAAAATCAAAAAATTAAATTCCTGGACTAATATGAGATGAGTATTAAATATACAACAATAAAAACAAAACTTTAAGATCCACTTTTTATTATTCTGAAAATAAATTTATTTATGTTAAATTATATTAATAACTTATCTTATTCATTCCAAATTTATTTTTTAATAATATAAGTTACTTTATATTCTCCACGCCATTACCCATAATAACCGCATATTTTAGTAAATATAAACAAATATTATGAATATAAAATATTGACCCAAAAGTGCGAGCCCAATGGACCAGGCCTAAAATGAATAAAATTGAACAAATTGGGTAGGGGCCGCGCGAACGCAGGCCCCCGCTGACACAAATTATGACGTAGGCTCCACCACTTGGGTAGACCTTAGGCGGACGCCTATCCTAAGTGCAATGGAAATCGTCAACCTAGGCCATGGGCCTTCTAGATTACCCATTGACCCCGTCCAGGTAAGTATGTTTTAACGTACACACCCTCCTGTTTTATATACACATCCTCCACCCTTCACTCATCCCACACTACCGATGTGGGACAAACATATATGCATCAACGATCTCACTCACTCACCCCAATACTAAAGCTCTCTTTTCCTTCTGTTCTTGTACACACACACACATATATATATATATATAAACACTCTATCATAAGATCTCTCTCAAACATATTCAAACACACGAATTAACTGGCTCATCTATGATTAAGATTTAGGAGTTACTGGGTGTTAATTAGCATCTCATTCTTCTATTTTTGGTGAGAGATTAGAGCATAAGTTTAATCATATCGCGTAGCGCCTTTCGTGTTATTTCTCGCATTTTCATGGACTGAATTTGAATTGCTTGTGGCCACGAACCTAATGGAAGTATTAAGTAACATTTTCTGCAGTGGCTTGAAGAGAAATGCTCATCGCTGTATGTCATAAAACATATGTACGTTATACATTATGACATTTTATTGTTTGAAACAATTATACATATATAGCACATCTTAAAACTAATAGAAGATAAAAGCCTTTGAACCAAACTAGATTACCAGGCTTATTGAATGAAAAAAAGTTGATTAGCTGTTGGATATAAAAACAAGATGGATGATTAGAGAGCGACCGAGTTCTTCATATACTCAGTGGTATCAAATGAACCCCGGAGTTCCCCCAAACACTTCAGTGAGGAGTGTCGAACCTCTTGCCAAAACAAGAGTCCTCAATGAAGTGGTCAAGGGAACTCGAGGACACAACTGATTTTTTTCTTGGCTGCTTGGTATGGTGATAACGTCTGCTAAGTCGCTAGTACTTATAAGAAGTTGTAGCGACTTAGCAGACGTTATATGGAACGTAGAGAATCATAGTGCTTTGGGCAGTGAACCTAGTCGCGAATGTGGGTTATATGGAAGGTAGAGAATCATAGTGATGGATGCAAATTGACAACACACCCTCCCATCTTTTTCCAACTTAATTGGTCCCCTAGATGGCTTTTGATTTTTCAACTTTTGTCAAGTGATACAAAGCTAGTTATCTCTAACTAGAAGCTTGTATTTCAAGTCAGCTGCATATGCAGGAAAATAATTTCAGGACCAGAAACTGAAGTTTATTCATGTTTTAGGGACTATATATATATATATAATGTACATATAATAAGCAGTGTCCTTAAGTTAATGATGCCACATAAACCGCATTACTACATGATTCTACAATGTAATTGCTTTCTAAATCCATGAAAAGTTGAAAAGGATACGTTGGCCAGAATGTGAATTTGGATTACGGTTTTTAAGACCACTCAACTCGATATTATTCCCTACCCTTCATTTGGTTCACAATTCCAACCAGGTTCAAAGTTCTGAATGCATTTGCTCAAGTACTCTCTCCGCTTACTCAGAAAGGCCACCTTTCCTAACTATAAATAGAAGGCGTGCTGCATCTATATTTGTTCATCAAATGGCGATAAGAAGTGATAGGTGGAGTCAGTTGTCACCTAGAGTTCCCTCGACCACTTCACTGGGATCCCTAACTAAGGGTAGCTCTATCCTACTGAAGTGTGTTTGGGGGAACTCCGGGTGGCACCTGACAAATATTAGTATTTATTATTTTTTGTTACATCACACCCACAATTCCTAGGATTTTTTGTTACATCACACCCACAATTCCTAGCATTAGGCCTTCAACTTGTGTTGCTGTGCGTGAGTTTTTTGTTGAACGTTTCACATTGCCTACAATATTGCATCACATTTTGTAATTCAGTCACAATTGCATCACATTTTTGTTTCACATTCAACTTAAGAAACTTCTAAGCCGTCTAAATCAATCACTAAAGACCCTGTTTCTGGAGAATAAACAAAGTTACCAAGCCAAACAAGAGCCACAACACCTTTTTATAAATAATCAAATGTAATATTTTTTTTTTTCTCTCAGAGCAGTACAATTGATCACTCATTTGGATCCATCTCCTTCTTTCTTACAAACTTACATTTGATAGTATAACTTGATCTATGTTCACATGATCCTTAGAGATAGACTTCATGAACACCATTGCCTCAATAACCCACAATACATATACATATACGTTGTCGCACCAATACATGATCCACAGTCTTGCATCCAAGTGAGTTCGCATGATTTGAGGACTAAGAAGTTGTCGGGCTAAGCATGCGCACCATTTCGGTATCTACTTCATATTAGCAGTTCCAGAAATGCAAAATTAATGGCACTCACTTTCAAAATCAGCCAAGTTTCATGACCTCACATAGATTAACCAAATCCGAATCAGGACAAGTAAATCGGTCAAGGAAGTATGTTCTGCAAGTGTCTCAAGTAAAATGCGGTTCTTTTACGTTACTCCTATCGAACTTAATCCAGGGAGCTTCTTCAATTTCTTATCATTTATCATCTCTCTAACCGTTTCCACATCCTTCCACCTCCCCTGAGCCGCATAAATGTTGGACAAAATCACGTATGGAGTTGGGCTATCTGGTTCCAACTCTAAAAGCTTTTTGGCCACTTTTTCTCCCAGTTCGGAATCTGCATGACACCTACAAGCAGCAAGTAAAGAAGCGAAAGCAGAAGCAGAAGGCTCGGGTATATCTTGTAATAGTTTCCATGCTTCATCTAGGCGGCCAGCCCGACCCAAGAGGTCAACCATACAATTAAAATGTTGAGGAGCTGGGCTTAAGCGATAATTTCTGTTCATCATCCTAAAGATTTGCAATCCCCTTTCAACCTGACCGGTGTGACTGCACAGTGACAAAATGATGCTGAACGTTGCTGAATTTGGTTGTACCTTCTCTTCCAACATCTGATCGAAAAATTTAAAAGCAGTTTCATTTTCTCCATTTTTTCCGTACCCACAAATCAAAGCATTCCAGATTGCTGGATCACCGGTCTTTGTCTCAAACTGATCAAAAGTCTTGCGCGCCCAAGATACGAGCCCACACTTCATGTACATGTCAATGAGTGCAGTAGAGATGAACTCATCCCTACAGAGATCACTTCTAATAGTGTGTCCATGAATCTCCTTTCCACAACTCAGAGCAGACAGAGCCGAGCAAGCCGGTAGAAGACTAGTGATAGATTTCAGACTTGGCACTACACCAGCTGACTGCATTCTTTTGAAAAATAGAATAGCTTCAACATCTCTCCCTAGTTGTGAAAACCCACTGATCATTGAATTCCATGTCGCAGAATCAGGTTTTAGTCCTTCATATTCTAACTGTGCGAAAAGGTCAATAGCTGTGCTGCATTGTGCATTCGACATCATTCCCGCAATCATTGAATTCCATGTAATCAAGTTCCTGCTGCCATTTAGTTCATTGAAAATGTCATATGCGCATTGCCAAAAACCACACTTGGAATACATATCGACCAACGCAGTGCCTACCAAAGTGTCAAAACCCATATTATATTTGACAACAAGTCCATGGACTTGCCTGCCAAAACTAAGATAATGAAGCTCTGAACACGCAGAGATAACACAAATGAAAGTCACTGAAGTGGGAACTTCACCTGAAAACCCCTTCATGTCCTTGAACACGTCCAACACCTTCCGAGGAACCCCATTTCGCAACAGCCCTGAAATATAAGCATTATAGCTCACCGCATTCCTATCCGAAACCACTTCAAACACCTTCGCTGCAGAATCCAACTGTCCACAGCCACAGTACATGCTCAAAAGTGAAGTCCCAACATAAACTTCAGTCTCAACACCTAATTTAACTGCCAAGCAATGCACCTGACGGCCAATTTCAACACTCTCACACGCAGACAAGAAACTAGCTATAGAAACAGTACTGGGTCCAAAAGTTTGAGCTAGGGTGAAGACCCTCAAGGCTTCATTGAAATACCCATTTTGCGAAAACCCGGAAATCGCAACGTTGAGGGAAGCCAAGTTTGGTTCAGGAATTTCAACGAACACCTTGAGGGCATCTTCAAAACAATGAAGTTTTATGTACATGTCTGTGAGAGCTGTGGATGTATAGACATTGATGCCAAAGCCAGTTTTGATGATATGGGTGTGGAGCATTTGGCCATGAGAGGTGGTTTTGAGCTTGGAACAGGCCTTAAGGAGGGAAGGGAAGGTGAATTTGGTTGGAGGGAGTGAATGAGAATGGTGTTGAGAGTATAAGCAGAGAGCTTCTCTGTAGAGTCCATCTGTGACTAGTTTTGTAATTTGGCGCTTCATATGATGAACCCAAAATTGGCTGGCAACACCATTGGGTTTTCAAGTGACAGATTGGAATTTAATCTCTAGTTACATCCTTATCAATTATTAAAGAAAACCAAAGAAGGAAATATTAAAATATATATTATTAGACAGTGTAGTCGAATAAAAAGTAATAGACTATAAAGCACTACACGGATACCACGTAACATCCACACCTTCGACACGTCTATAAAAAAATATAATTATATATATATACATATTATATTACATAAATACTTTATTTATAACTACCAATAAATTTGTAGATAAAAATAAATAAATAGATTAAATGAAAGTTCAAAATTCTTCATTCTACTACTATCCAAGGAATTAAATGCATCTCCCCCAATATTTGACATCTCAGTCTCCCTCTCATTATATTGTAAAAAATTTCTTGATCGAAGACAAATATTGAAATGTACAAATACCAAATCTTCTGCTCTTTGTGGTGATATCTTGTTCCTCTCTATATAGTGGAAAAGTGAATATATGCTTCAATTCCTCTCACAAGATGAGGATGAATAAAGATGTTCAAATATCTTCAAAGCCAAATATTGGATTAGAGATGTTCAAGTTCTAGAAGTGATCCACCAAATTAGCGGCTCCATAAAGCTCTCTATCTTTTATGGAATCAACTGACCCACCGCGTGTCGAACACGCGAATGTCATCCGTATGTCCAATTTAAAAAAATTCAGGACATGCCATTTGGCGCGTCAGACACGTATTTTTGGTGTGTCTGTGTGTCCGACACGGTACGACGATCCTAGACGAAGTATCCATACTTCATACGTAATAGATATGTGTAATATAATTATAATTAAATAAATAAACTTGAACTGAAATAAGTAAGGAATGACTAGACTTGTAAACGGATCGGATTTGGATCGGATTTGTCCTGATTCGAATTCGAATTCGAATCCGATAAGCATAATCCGATCCAATAATTCGATATATTTTTGCTTCTTTAATCCATATCCGGATCTTTGATATTCGGATCTCCGATCCGATAACCCTATCCAATTATGAATTTTTTAAAAAATAAAATTAATAAAAAATATTTATTTATTATTATTATTTTATAACACTAAAAATAAAATAATATGTTTATACTTTTAATGCATCAAATAACAAACAAAAACTTAGAATATAATTAGAGATACTAACACCATATACAACTAATAACATAATTATATATATTAAGTATACGACATTTACTACTCAACATTTATTTATTAATAAATAATAATATTGTTGATCAATCATTATTAATGAATAACAAAATAACTAACAATTAATTTTATATATAATTATAGTACTAAAAATGTATACATAAAAATATTAAATCTATATTGATATATATATATATATATATATATTATGATTTGGATCGGATTAATATAAATACAAATCCAATTTATTAAGAAATCGGATTATCAAAATTTATTTTAAATCTATATCCGACTAATCCCTATATTATTTACTAAAACTGTTTTTTATTTAAAAAACAAACAAAAAAAAACCATGACTTGTAAGCCTTTTTTTGGGAGCATATAATTCACATTTGGAATTGAGGCTATTCATCTAAACCCTCAAATATATTTGTTCTCTAGTGATCACATTTGAGTAAAATCACTATTTCATAATCATCTGATATCCCAGGCAAACATAATATAAGTTTCAAATATTTTATTTGTGCCATAAATTCCAAGAGATGAGTATAATTCATGTAACGCAGAAGGCAAAGAGTGAGGTTCCAGTAGTCCAAGTTGGGTGGAAAACTGCCAAACCAACTGAATATCCACTGCCAATATATATGCACCCATAGCTCACTGATGCACCACCATACACAGTAGCACCAGTATTGTATGACCACAAAATCTCCCCGGTATTGGCGTCCATCGCATAGACCGGACCATTTGAAGCTACGGAACCAGCAAAGAGGACACCTCTAGCTAGTGTCACCGGTGCTTGGGACGTGTCGTTGCTTGGATTGGCCGTGGTCCATACAATGTTGCCTGAACTCGCGTCCAGAGCCACCCATGCACCGGCTGTGGTTGTTTGCTTAGAGGGTGCAAGAGGGAAGCGCACTCTGTTGCTGTTGGCTATGTTTGTGTATACTTTTTTTCCGTCCGTGGCTGCTCCCCATATCCCTCCTCCTTCCTTGCCTCCCGGTCCTGCTAGCTACAAAATCACATATATAGTGAATTTAGTTCAACTTTAATGACATACGTAGCGATTTTGAGTCATAAAATGTACAGTGATTTTGATGTCAAAATGTTGCATATTAGAGGTACAATGTACTATAGTCATGTATTTGAATTGAACAAGTTATGGCCTTGTTTGGATTGGTGTTTCAAAAACTGATTTTTTACTTGCTGGAGTGAAAAAATGTTTTGAACGGTGTTTGATAAAAGTTTTTGAAGAGCTTCTGAGTGTTGAAAGAGCGTTTTGAAGAAAGTAGGAGGTACCAACTTCTCAAAATAAATTTTATTTCTCTTTTTCTTCTTTACAGAAGTTCTGACAAATAGGACAACAATTTGAGTCTAACATGCAGCCTTATATAGTATAAGGCAGTTTTGAAGCTTTAGAGAAAAATCTATATTCGAACAAAAGAAGTGGAATGTTGATATAGAGTTATGGACTTACATTAAACCAGACTATATCACCATTATCGCGGTCTAGAGCCCAAACAAAGCCACTCTTCTGCACTGCCACAACAATGTCGCGAATGCTCCCATCTGCAAGGATTATGCTACACAACATGGGAGCCTCACCAAAATCTGCATCCATGTTTGGTCCTGGTGGACAACTAGGATTTTTAGGATCTAAGCACGCGAAATAGAAGATGTCGTAGCCCCCTAGTTGTCTCGACCATTTCAGCTTCCCCGAATCAGTATCAAATGCTAGTATTGAGTTGAAGTTGATGTGTGGCCCTATGCACTGATCAGGATGAGTCGGTTTCGTTTGGTTGTCCTGTTGTGCTTGGCATTGTAGCACCTCAGGTGGCGCGTTGTAGAGGTTGCCCGTTCCAACATAAACAAGTCCCCTGTCTTTGTCAATGCCAGGGCTGCTCCCCCATATAGCTGCACCAGAATAACCCCCTAGTTTGCCACCATTGTCGGGAAGCGTGAACGTCTTCCAGATTATTGCACCGGTCCTAGCATCTAGCTTCACCAGGCTGCCCCGAAATGTGCAACATATTTCAGCCGATACTGTTTCTTCTAACGATGATACTCCAACGTAAATCACCCTACAAAAAAAAAAAAATAGTACTAGCTTCACTAATCGATGAGGAAATTAGGACAATACTAGTACTACCTTTTAAAAAATTTTGGAATAGCATATCATGATTCTATATTGTGTTACAAAGTATAGAGGCCTTGGATATATATGATGCCTAGCATAGAGAGATAGACTAACCCTTTGTGGAAAGTTCCTGATGTAGTGATTAGAGCTAGAGGGTGCTGGTCTAGATGAGTGAGCCACACCAGATCTCCATTCAAACGCGTAACGGCAATCACAACTGCAGGTCCATAGATGGGGACAATCAGAAGGTTGCGTGCTACGGTAGGGGTTGATCGTGAGACAGATACGTTCACGACAGTGCCGGTTCCACTAAGGCCTGTCAACTGACCAAGGTTCTGTTTCCATATAAGAGCACCATTGAAGGCGTTCACTGCATACAAAAAACCATTCCAAGAGGGGAAGTACACTGCTCCATTGGCTACTGCTGGCGTTGCAGATATGTCGAATCCAGCAACGAATTTCCATCTCAACCGCAATTTTCGTACAGTCCTTGGGGTGATCAGCAAGTCTTCGTTATGCCTACTATTAGTTATATCACCTCCATGATTTAACCACTGAGGCCACCCAAAAAAAAAAAAAAAAAAAACTTGTTTGTCACAATATTCAAGTAAATTGTAAATGCTAGATAAAATACTAGTACTTACTTCTGCAATTGTGTGTGGGACAAGTATGGATAAACACAGTGGCATGAGAAGGATAACAAGAGTGCCATGATTGTTAAACATCTGTAACAAAGCCTTTTGCTATGAAGTGTTTATAGCAAAGATGTAAAAACAAAGGAGGCTGCTTATACTAGTGAAGAAAGTAATGAAGGTGAATATATAAAATATATGGTTAGCTTATTTGTTTTGGATCATTGAACCAGTTGTACATGTATCTGATGTTAGCAATAGAAATTTATTGGTGCGTCACACACAGAACAAAAAAGCGTTAAAGGAATGAAAATTCTGCTGAATATCTGGCAAGAACCGTTACATAAAAAATTGATCAACACATTCAAAAGCTCCCTCATCCAAGGATGTCATGCATGTTCTCATTTGTCTGATTTTCAGGGAATATTAGCTGCAAAGTGATCATAGAATTAACAACCTTTCACAAAAGAAAAACTCTTTTCATGTGACATTTCTGATGATGAAGTTCTGTTATAAAGTTGCGAAGCGCTTTCTTGGAGATATTATTCGTGTGCGCTTGTGAGTCTCTTAATCCAACAACTAGGACTGAAATACGAAATGTGAAACAATATACGCAACATGAAAGACTAGTCAACAAAATTTGAGCACAGCTTAGTAAATTCAAGGCCTAGTGCTAGGAATTGCATGCATAGGTGTAATGTAGCAAAACTAGAACACTACATAAAGTCGAGCAAGATCAGCCAACAACCTTAAAATCTTCGTAACGAATCAGTGTCAGGTGGCACCCAATGTTCCCCCAAACACTTCAGTAGGATGGTAATGCGCCTTTAGTTATGCGTCCTAGTGAAGTGTTTGAGGGAACTTCAGGGGACAACTGACTCCACCTATCTCTTCTTAAGGCTGCTTGATGAGCTAATATACATGCAGCACACCTATTTATAGTGAGTCTATGTCTTACCATTTAGTTGCCAAAGGTGGCCTTTTCTTAGTTTTGCGGTGTAAGAGGAGAGAGACTTCTTAAGCAAATGCATTCAGAACTTCGAACCTGGTCGGAATTGTGAACGAAATGAAGGGTAGGGAATAAAATCGAGTACAAATTGAGTTGTCAAAAAAACAAAATACTAAGCGCCCACCCCTTCGTATTTCATACCTATCCTTTTCCCATTTTCATGAATCGAAAAACAATTAGATTATAGAATTATGTAATCATGCAGTTTACGTGGCAGCGTTAACGAAAGGACATTAAAGGTGTTGAAAATAATGGTAAACTTGATTCATGAAGAATCAAATGTGAAACAAGGAACCAAATGTCAAGATTTGCTGCACCAAAATCATGCGTGAAGATTTGCACGCTTAACCTCTATCAAAGTCAAGAATGTCCGCAGATGAAGATTTGGCTCGTTTATTTGCTTTGTCAGTTTCTTCTCTTCCATTTCTATATATATAGTTATGATGGTATTGTATTAATTAAGAAGCTAGAAGTTAGGAAAAGAATAAAGGGGTGTGAGAAAATTGAGAGAAAACTTTGTATTTGATAAGTGTGAGTTTTGAATAAAAATTTGTTTCTCTCATATAAGTGTTGATCCTAGGTATATAGAATCACCATTAGTGATTTTTCAACATGGTATCAGAGCTAGAGTGAAACTTGGTAAAGCTTGAGCAAACCTAGAAGAATTGTTGAAAATAGAGCCGAATTGTTCGAGCCAAATTCGTGACTTCCAAGTGACCATATCATCAATTTGATCACAGATCTAGCTTCTCTGTTCCAGCGGGAATATAATGACGGATAAGAAAAGCCGCACACCACCACCACCGTAAAGTGCGACACCACCATCTGCACCACCACCTTGAAGATCCGGTTGAAGACACACCGAGAGGACAGAGCACAGATCTTTCCAGCATTGAAGATAACCAACTCACCTCCGTGGCCATTTCCAGTCGGCACAAGAATCATCCTCGCTTCCAGTCGGTTTAACCAGATTCAACACTGATTTTCAGAACTAAGCATCTCAAGTGCTTAAGCAAATCCGATGGCGTCCTCCAGTAATTTTTTCCAGCCCCAACTTCCGCGACTGAACAAAGATAATTACGAGAAGTGGTGTATCCTGATGAGAGTCATTTTAGCCTCACAAGATTTGTGGGATGTGAATGATACCGGGTATGACGAACCCGAAAAAGTAGAGAATCTAAGCCAGACCCAACAGACAGAGCTTAAAGAAGAAAGAAGAAAGGACAAAAAGACATTATATCTGCTTTATCAGAGTAAAGATGAAGCAAGTTTTGAGAAGATCTCCGCCGCCAACACCGCTAAGCAAGTATGGGAAATTCTTCGTAAAACAAATCGAGTAATTGAAAAGACGATCAAAATTAGACTTCAAGGTCTAAGGGGGAATTTGAATTGCTGCAGATGAAAGAAAGTGAGTCAATTTCTGAGTATTGTACCAGAATATTGACTATTGTGAATCAGATCAGAGGATGTGGAGAAAAGATTGAAGATGTACGTGTGCTCGAAAAGATAATGAGATCGCTCAATTCGAAATTTGAGTACGTGATTGTAGCCATTGAAGAATCAAAGGATTTGGATGTCATGATAGTAGACGAGTTACAAGCCACGCTAGAAATCCATGAACAACGAATCAACAAGAAGAATACCTCAAGCACCCTAGAGGACAAGCAAGTCCTGTAGTCAAAGTTCTCAGCTAGAGAAAATAGATGGGGAAGTTCACAAAGAAATCGAGATAGAGATCGTGGCTATCAAGGACGAGAAGATGAATTCAGAGGTGAAGATGGGAGAAGAAAAGTGAAAAGTGAGGTGAATATGGCCACTATGCCCGTGAATGCAGAAGAGAGCTAACAAATGAAGATGAAAATGACGAACATGTGTACTTTGCATAGAAAGACACAAATGAGCTAAACAGAATGGTATTGATGGCTCAATATGAGAATCTTGTTAGTTGGATATTTGAAGAAGAAGCGAAGCCCAAGGAGCTCGTGATTGAAGAAGAAGAAGAGATTGAAGCAGAAGAAGTGTCACCAACAGTGCCACGAGATGAGGTTGAAGCAGTGCCACCAACAGTGACACAAATTGCTCCCGTACCTGACAGAAAGAAGTTAGAAGTGGATCCGGCTGAAAGATACTGGACCAGAAAGAAGACAGATGTGGATTCGGGTGAAAGATACTGGACCAGGAAGAAGTCAGAAGCAGATCAAGTTAGCTTTACTAAAGCCATTCAAGAGAAGAAATGGAAGACAAATACGGATGAAGAGATGTTCACCATAGAGAGGAAACAATGTAGTCTACCAGAAAACCATAAGTCAACTAGGGTGAAGTGCGTCCATAAGACGAAGAAAAATGAGAAAGACGGAGTTCAGAGAAACAAAGCTCGCCTGTTCATGAAGACTACAAGAGAAGAAAAGTGAAACCAAACGAGTTTAACAGTTTGAAGAAATGTAGAAAAGTGAAACCAAACAAGTTCAATAGTCCGAGGAAGAAATGTAATGCCTTAGTAATGATTCCAGAGAAAGGATGTGCATGGGAGAAAATGGTATCTCTTCAGAGTTTAGGCAGGTCGACTCGGTTTAGTTCGAGATGCTTGTCGCTAGTCTTAGATTTGACTATGAAGAAGAGAGTCAATCATCTCTGTGCAAAACTGGACGAGAGAGGCAGAACTAGGAGCAAGATGAATCAGAAAGTTCAAGATAGGTCCATAAGACCGAAGACGTTGCAAGGAATGCATAAATTCCAAGAAAAGTCCACAAGACTGAAAGAGCTGCAAGGAATGCAGAAGATCCCCGAATCAAGTTTAAGGGGGGATGTTGAAAATAAGGGTAAACTTGATTCATGAAGAATCAAATGTGAAACAAGGAACCAAATGTCAAGATTTGCACGCTTTGTCAGTTTCTTCTCTTTTATTTCTATATATATAGGTAGGACGGTATTGTATTAATTAAGAAGCTAGAAGCTAGGAAAAGAATAGAGGGGTGTGAGAAAATTGAGAGAAAGCTTTGTATTTGAAAAGTGTGAGTTTTGAATAAAAATTTATTTTTCTCATATAAGTGTTGATCCTAGGTATATAGAATCACCATTAGTGATTTTTCAACCAAAGGTACATGAGGCTGCTAAAATATATGTGTATCACATAAATAGTCTCCAGAATATTGACAAAATTCAGTTTTTGGTCATACTTAAAGAATGGTACCATGAAATAGATGTGGACCTGGTATACTTTTCCACTGCAATCAACTTGACAAAAAGTTCAGTGGATTAAAGTTCTTTATTTGCATATGAAGCTGCTAAATGCAAGCTCTAGCTAGCTTTGTGTCACTTAACAAAAGTTTAAAATTAAAAGCCATCTAGGGGACCTTATTGGAAAAGGATAGGAGGGTATCTTTCCAATTTTGCATCCATCACCATGATTCTCTACCTTCCATTTACTCCACATTCGCGACTACGTACACTGCCCAAAGCTTCTGTTCTAAATCTCAACTTTGTGTGGAAGCAAACGTTTTGCGTTCACAAGTAAAATGTGAAGGGTACAACTTCTTATAAGTAGTAGGGGGTATGCAGAAATTATTACCACTCAGCAACCGAAAAATGCAACAAGGATTGCGGAAACATCATATGTACCCTAGAGCTCCCCTGACCACTTCATTGAGGGCTCTTGTTTCTACAAGTGGTTCGACACTCCTCACTGAAGTGTTCGGGGGAACTCCGAGGTCCATTTGATATCACTCAGTATATGATAAATTCGGTCGCGTTCTTATCAATCATCTTGTTCTTACTTCCATCAACCACATTTTTCATTCCATAGATTATTTGAATATTGAAGCTCAGAACTCATTGTTTTATTACGTTAAAATATTTAGTAGTAAGATAAGATGTTACACTTTCTGTATATCCTCTTCTAATAGTTTTGTCACACCTACTCAATTGATTAGTTGTTGACACAAATCTGTTGTTGTCGACATTGTTGGGAATTTTTCAAACAGTGTTTTAGGGGCTTCAGATAAATGGAAATCAAATTTTATGTCACAAAAATTTAGATTATTTTTACTAATTAATCAAGGATCTTTTTACTCACATTGTCTTAGCAGTCTATTTTTCTGCAGCTTTACTGAATTATAGCCTATTTCTGATTGAGTTCTTGATCAAGCAAATGACAACCGGAGGTCGACAAGCTCTACGTTTGAAGGTTCTAGAATCCTCTCAAGCAAAATGAAGCAAACAGCTTATGTAAAAATAAGCTTATGAAATGCACCAGTTCAGACCATGAGCCTAGCATGATGTATAAGCCTCCGTCGTTGAAAGCATTTCCAGATGACAGAAGAACATTGGCGTTGGAAGACGTAATGGTTTTGAGACTCGACCTTGCATTAAAATAGGAAACACGCATTAGAAATGTGAAGAAAAGCTCAATTTATTTCTTGATGTAAACTATTAACCATGTAATGAAACTATGTTCAGTACACTAGTGCAATTAGCAACTAAATATGGACTTAACAAGAAGGATGGATTGATTTTTGGTGTTTTTGTGGAGGGCATTTGCAATGAAGTAACTAATTGGCGAGCAAATGAGTGAAAAAAATATCATAGGACAGTGAGCTTGCTTTTCTTGGTACTCTAAATTACTTGTGCAAATTTAGTGCAAAACCACTCTGCAAGAAATTTAGAAGAATGTGCATTTAAAGCTAAGCTTGTAGAATTATTGAAAGAAAGACTAAAAGAGTTAAAAGACAAACAAAGAAGGGAAATAACTAGAAGGTTTAAGAAAAGTAAATGCTCTTATAACCAAACTCTTGCCTACTCTTTCAATACATTTTTGAGAGGTATTTATAACCCTTGTGTTATACTGATTTACGATAGGTGTTTCAAAGTCGAACCAGAGTGTATGAAATACAATAGAAGATAAAAGGAGGGTATAAGATATTGCAGATGCCTTTAACCGTTATTCTCTATTAGTGATGTAATATAGTGTGCTATTAGAAAATGTATGAAATGATTCATGAAGTATATATGAACAAAGCATTACCTTATGTAAAATCCAACTTAAGTTATATTATTTTTACAATCAACTCTGCTCAGTATGTGCTCGAATATACAAAATACAATTAGTGTGTCACACATCGGTTTCTTATTAAATATGTTTGTATACTCAGCCTATATATATAGTCATTTATGTACTGTTACAATACACACAAAAAATACAATTCATTTAATAATACAGATTTATTATTGATATTCTTCTTCTTTTATTTCTCTTTGATTTTCTTTTTCATTTCAGAGTTTTTGTTCTCTGTTTGTATCTCTTTATGATTTTTTAGTTAGTATCAGAGCCTATCAATGCTTGGTAGTTCTTTCCACTTATATTCGTCTCTACAATTAATATATATTGATTTGATGTTGTTAGCCCTTGTTTATGGGTCTGTTTATGTGATTCATGCTGATTCTTCCCTTGATGATTCGTTGTTACTAGTACAAGTAGAACCCTAATCCCTTATGCTACCGATTTTTGTCAGTACAAGTGGAGCCCTGATCCCTTATGTTACTAGTACAGGTTGAACCTTGCTTCTCAATTGTTTTTCAATTGTTAATTTCTCTTCTCGATGGTTTTTCCGAGATCTCGGAATCAGTATATCAGCATCAGTATTTTTCGATTTGTCCATGGTACGTGGCTTGTTCGGTAGTATGATACGTGTCAAGTGACAAGATGTAAGAATATTTTAATATTCTGTGGCCCACATAATTATTTGGACATATGGTAATGGTACATTAAATAAATATTAGATTGTAATTCTATTTGGTCAAATATATAATTTTATATTATATATTATTGATAAAGAATTGTTTCCTTTTATTATCCCAATTTGATGAAAATTGGGAATTAATGTTTTCTTGGTGAACAAGTTGTAGTAGGAAACTGGTCATATCTCTACCTATATTAAAGTGCATATATTCCATCATTATGTACATGATAGATGATGCAACACAATAATGGTTTAATGTGTGTGCAAAAAGGTCAGGAGAGAAGACCCTATTTCTTTTATAATTTTCTTCTATGTGCAAACTTTAGATTAAATAAGAGTTTTTATATGATGATGGATCGAGATAGCTAATAATGATGGATTAAATGTGAAGATTTATGAATCGCAAATAGATGAATAAGTATTATCATAACTATAAGGTATTTATGATTTATTTTCGTTTAATGAATATAGTGTGAGCATGATAGAGATTCTAAGCTCCTTAGGGTTTATGTTTCACGATTTGTGTTTTATGTTTTAGCATGAATATACTGAATTTAATTTACATGTGGTATCATATCTTAGGTTAAGAAATTTATTATGCTCCATTAATATGATAAGATAATCTGGTCAAAAGATTATTGAAAGAATTTTGATTTTTATGGGTTAATGGAATACTGGATATTGTATATGTTATTGCATATATATATATATATATCGTCACATAGCATACAGGCTTTGCACTTCAATAAATTGAATGTGATTGTATACACGGCTACTGTGCAATTAATTGATGTTATCCTATGGTTTAAAACTGCATTCAATTGTTCTGAGGAATCTTCTAATCTCGATTTACGTGCAAAAGTTTCCTGTGCATATATATGAAATTGTATGCCATATATTTCTATACGAGGCCAAGTGAATTCAAGCATTTAATTCAAGTACTGCTGTGAGATTCCAATGAATTACTCTAGTCCTGATTTCTGTACTTGAATATTTGTGATGCACATGCTGGAGTGACTGATTGGTGCAACCGATCAATTATGCCATGTTTGGTAGGTGGTCTGGTCTGGTCTTGCGTTTTATGGGACCAGACCGTGTTTGGTAGCATTGGTCCCAAATTTTTGGTTAGACCAAATGAGACCAAAATGACCTCATTTCAGACAAAAAAAAAAAGGTGGTTCCTGGTTGTCCGGTTTGGTCTTATTAATAAAATATATTCATAAATAATTAAAAATGAATAAATAATAATAAAAAATTATTAATAATAATAATAAATTAAATAAAACATATTTTAAAAATAAAATATAAATAATAAATAATAAACAAAATGAAAAAAATAATACCTAATAATAATTAAAAAATGAATATAATAATAAAATATATTTATAAATAATTAAAAATGAATAATTAATAATATAAATAAAAAATTAAATAAAACATAATAATAATAATAAATGAATACAATAATAATAAATAAATATAATAATAATAATAAATAGACAAAATAAAAAATAAAAAAATTTAATAAAAAAATAATAAATTACATAAAACATATTTAAAAATATAATAAAAATAATTAATAATAAACAAAATGAAATAAATAATAATAATAAATAAATATAATAATAAATAATAAATAGATATAATAATAAATAAATATAATAATAAATAATAAGTAAATATGATAATGAATAAATACTTCATAATAATAATAATAAATGAGTATAATAATAATAAATTAATAAAATATATTTTTAAATAATTAAAAAATGAATAAATAATTTATAAATAAAATGAATTAAATAATGAAATAATAATAAATTAATAGAATATATTTATAAATTAATATATAAATTAATAAATAATAATTTAATAATATAAATAATAACATATATTATAAAGTGAAGAAATAATAAATAAATAAATAAATAATACATAAATAAATATTATAATAAATAATAAATAAATAGTAAGACCAGACCGCTTACCAAACAGATTTTTTCAGATCAGATTAGACCATACCAGACCGGACCAGACCAGACCGGACCAGACCAGAAAGACCGCCCGCCAAACATGGCCTAAGTAACCGATCGATAAGGATTGAGAATTTTAAATTGCTTTATGTATATATATTAGTACATGTTTTGGGATATAGTAGGTTACCCATGGATACTTTATGCCAAAATAATTGTATGGCTTGACTTATGAATTTTTATCAAATCATTTAAAGTTTGCAATTAATAATTTTGTAAACTCCCATACATACATAAATAAATGTGAATAAATTATTTTGATTCAATTAAGGAATTAAATAATATATTTATCCATTATTATTGTTTTATGAAGTTAGAATAAAATATTATTGTTTTATTGTTATGAAAATTATACATAAATATATTTATTATTGTTTTAATTCCTAAATATTAATGGATATGAAGAAAATATTTGGGTATGTATATATAATGGTAAATGGGAGTTGAATGATGAATTAGTCATTACTTGAATTTGATATTTATATAAAGGGTAATTTGCACTAACACCTCCTAAGGTTTGCATCTATTTTACCTTGGTGCTGATTTTTGAAATTTTGACACAAACACCCCCTGAAGTTTGGTTTTGCTTGCCATGACACCCCAAATGACCAAAATACCCTTCACAAAAATCTAAAATATCAAGGGTAATGTGAAATGACCTTTATGCCCCAACCCTAAATATATAAAATTTCGAAAAACATATATATAAATTCAAAAATATATATAAAATTCGAAAACAAATATTTAAATTTTTTAAAATATATATAAAATTAGAATAAAATATATAAATTTCGAAAAATATATATAAAATAAAAATATATATATAAAATTCGAAAATATATATATATTTTGAAAAATATTTAAATTCGAATATATATATATATTTCAAAAAACAAATTCAAAATATATATATTTTCAAAAACAAAATTCAAAAAATTATATAAATTCAAAAAATTATATAATTTCGAAAAACATATATAAATTTCAAAAAATATATATAAAATTCAAAAAAATATATAATGTAACACTCCGTGTTATTTTCCTATTTCCTGAAATTAATTCTAATTTAATTTCAGTAATGACGTCACTTGTTCTTGACGCATTGTTTATTCTTGGTATTTCGCGTGTAAATTTTTCGCGTTTAGTTTTTAAAGTCGACTGGATGACTTTACGGTTCCTCTTTGACGAGTTCGCGAATTATTATTATCGACTACGCGGTATCGTTTCGACATTTAATGTTTAGTACTTCGACTGGATGACGACGCATTGTAATTGATCGGGCTTGTTTAGTATTCCGACGTTTGGGGTTTCTACCCGGGTGAATTTATTTCGGATTATTCTATTTAATTGGTGTCCCGTGGGATTACCGGCTCGCGTAATCACACTTGGGGGTTGGTTCGTAATAAATTTGTGTACCTATATAGATTATTTCAAATCACTATATAGAGTTGGGGTTATTTCATAATTTCAGATGAATAGAGGGTTAGTTGTGTAATTAGGTTATATATGTATACACGTGTATATCAACATATAGAGAGAACTGATCTTCTCCTACTCCCGCACGACTCTACTTTCTTCTCCCTCCTTATCTCTTCAGCCAACTGATGCACTCTATCCTTCACCATGGTCGCCGACAGAGAGAGAGAGAAAGACTGCGATTGAGAGAGAGAGAGAGAGAAGCTGGGGGAGAGCCGTGAACCGTGGGTTTCGCCGGACTGTGGGAGCGGCGGCAATGAGCTGGGACGACGACGACTGGCGCGTACTGGTGGCCGTCGGACAAGGGTACAACGGCGGTGGTTGGTGACGGCTGGACTAGGCCGCGCTGGGCTGCGCGTGGTGGTTCAAACCAGAACCGTGTTCGGTCGGATTGAGTCGGGTCGACTCAGTGGCGAGTCGGGCTCGGTTTGGGCTAATTTTTGGATGATAGCTCGGCTTCAGTATCGTGTACGTTATATCCAAATTTGGTGCGAAACCGTTGAGTGGTTTGCCGGAAATTTTAGATTTTTGGTATGATTTTCAGTTTCGATTTTTGTAGATTTGTTCAAATTTAATTCTCGATTGTTAACGAGTTTCAACTATATTGAATAGGACGGTAAGACGGTCGTTTCGACATATTCGAAATATTTTTCGGATGACTTTGGGCGGCGAGCACTATTCACAACCGGTACTGTTCACGGGACTGTTCTGTAAGCATATTTCAGGTGAGAAATTTTATTTCTCACTCCGTATCGTTAAAGTAGTTTGGGGTGTACAAACCCTTATTTAATTTAATATAGATATATTAAATTGTTAGTTTAAATATCTATATTTGCTTAGAATCGAAATGGGACTTAGGGATTAATTTAAGAAAATTAATTAAATTATTTCCTACGAGGTTAATTAAATTCCTATTTGAATTGAATAGAAATAGGCGGCTTAGAAATTCCCTTGAGAATTAAATGGGCTAGAGGATTTTGTGAACGTTGGACGTGAGAAACTTAGACGCTATGCTAGGTTCCTCTCATTATACGTGGATTATCTGTTTAAATTAATTAAAGGCATGTCAAGAGAAATTGAAATATTTTCTAAAGAATTAAAGAAAATATATTTGTAAAAACATGAATAGTATATGAATTTGTTTTCATATGATTTAAATGCTTTATTGTACTTTAAAGCATACAAAGAGATTTTGAGATTTATGTTGATATTACCATATGGATATTTTCATAAATATGGTACACAACATATTTATGTTGAGGCACGATTATTATTGAGGCCCTGGATGCATATTGAGTTAATATATGTGGGGTGTTTAATCATGTATGGAGGTCTTTGTGTCAAACCATCGCAACAACTGGCCAGGTATAGGTGTCTCCCACCTCCGGACTAGTAATCTGAGAATTGGGGATATAGGGTTGGTTGCTGCCCCATCGTGGTGGTATGCGCCACTCTCGGGTCCTGAGTATATTGCAGGAAAATGTGTCTCCCACCTACGGAATTGGGGATATAGGGTTGGTTGTTGCCCTATCGTGGTGGTATGTGCCACTCTCGGATCTTTGAAGCGTGGGAGTTGCCAGTGGGGCTCTCATGCGACCATCTTCCTTGTTGAAGTGAGAAGTTTCAAAATCACTTGGGAAGAATCGGTGCAGTGCTCGTTACTCAATAGTATGAGTGAGTGCGTGTTCGTTAACCTGTTTTGGGCAAAGAGTGCTTCATGGGGTTTCTGCCATGAGGTTTATGAGTCACATTGCCTTGTATAACATTATGTGATTTCATTTGACATGTATATATGATATTGTTACATGTGATGTTGGAACAAGTTTATATGTGTTATTATTACCTGTGGATTGTGGAGCATGTTAATTATTTATTTTATTAAATGCACAACTGATAATGACTTATGTGAAAGAAAATGATTACACGCGGTAATGAATAAAGTATTATGAAATGTATATTTTTATATACGTGTGACTATATACTTTTGTACCCTTAGGGAATGTTAAGTATAGTGGCATAGTGACCTCTGTGTTTAGTCGAGGTTAGTGATGGACTGCATAGTTGATTTTTGAGTTGATGCCTTAGAGAAGGCGGGGTTAACAGTTTTGTGATGGTGATTAGTTGTGTGACCTCTTTGGAGATTGGAGGTTATGGATTTATTTTAGTCACTCTAATATGACTGTCTGTCGGAAACATAGTTTTTCAAGTTTTGAAAACAAACTCATAGTATTTAAAAGGAAAAACCCGTTTTCGCCTACCCCCGTAGTCAGGACAGGCAACAACGGAGACCGGGGGCAAGACGGTCATTTTTACTGTATGGTTTCTTAAAGAAAACTATTTTATTATTTCCTTGAGATTTTGAGATTCCGAGACTTCTTTCTCAAGATCTCGACCTGTAGAATTTTGAAAGGTGTTCCATTGTTTCACCTTTGTTTCCTATCATTTCTAAGTCTCGGGTATGAGGCTTGGTGTTGTTTAGGGCACACATATAGTGTTGCCATTTCCTTTCTTCTTGGTTGTTGATGTCACCACCTAGGTGATTTGAGTAGTTACACATGTCAGGGGCATGGATGCCAAGTGGTGGATTTTGATCCTTGTGGATATTAGAGGTGAGTGTGATTCCCTCTGTTTGGAGTTTCTGGTTAGCGTTGTAGGCGCTTGATGATTTGTTAGATTGGACCTTAGGGTCGTGTACCTAGTATACGTTGGTGAGAGTAGTGTAGACTATTGGTGTGGTGCTTGGAGTACGAGTCTTAGTCGTATCTTATAGGCTCGTGTTGTGTACTTGTATATATATACATATATATTTATCCGTGATATATATATTCATTTACGGTAGCATATGAGCACGTACCTTGGGTTTTCGTGGCAGAGTTATGTTGTGGGCTATATATATCTTTCTAGATAGTTCAGCATTACCTAAACTGCCAGAGGATGTGGTAGTTAGAGTATCTTTTCCCATTGAGCTTATTTGCTCACGGAGGGAATTTCATTTGCCCCCCTGGTATTCCACGCCAGGTTGCAGGAAACATACGGCTATGAGCAGGATGCAATGCACTGACAGTTTTCTTTAGTTTCTTGTTACAGGTTTTGGAGTTGCGTTGGGTGATGCGGTTACGGCTGCAGCACGACTGGTTTTGGGGACGGTAGTTGTATTGTGTTAGCTTACTTAACCATGTTTTGTGGGATTGTCATTTATTTCTTTTGGGAGCCAGTCTGTTGGCATATCTCTATCGGTGTATCATTTATTTCCTGTATTTATTCTTTCAGGATGTTATTGTATCTATTCTGTACAGCTAGACATTTTTCTGTATTCTTATTCGAGCATTTGTGGCTCTGTTGATGTTAGAGGGTTTGGAGAGGTTTTGGTTTCTTTCCACTACCTCGGCCCTAGTAGGATTGATGAATGTAGGGCTTGGAAGCCATTGTTAATATCAAATTGCTATTGGCAGGTTATTGTGTTGTGGTCGGTTGTCCGGATGTTCCATTTACAAACGGAACTTTGCTGGATTTTCGTTAGATTCCGCTGCTTTGTTTATTATTCATTTGGATATGAAATATACCATTCTATCATTATTCCATACGTTTTCATGGCTAATGATATCTTAGTTGGTTGTTCATCATAATGATCACATCCTAGATCCCTTGGATGTCCCAGTTCGGGAGTCTTAGGAATTTAGGGACGTGTTAGCATGATATTAGAACACTTTTACCCTTTTGTGGGTGTTTGATGATTGAAGGTCATTTGTTTTCGTTTCTTTTTACTTCCGCATTCACTCCCTTAACTCTTAGGCTCGGGTTTCGGAGTCCTAGGAATTTAGGGCGTGACATATAAAATTTGAAATATATATATAATTTGAAAAATATATAAATTCGAATATATATATATTTAAAAAAAAATAAAAAATTCAAAATATATATATTTTCAAAAACAAAATTCAAAAAATTATATAATTTCGAAAAACATATATAAATTCCAAAATATATATATATATATATATAAAATTTGAAATATATATATAATTTGAAAATATATATTTTTCGAAATTTATATATTTTATTCTAATTTTATATATTTTTTTCAAATTTTAAATATTTGTTTTCGAATTTTATACATTTTTTCAAATTTTATATATTTTTTTCGAATTTATATATATGTTTTTCGAAATTTTATATATTTGGGGTTGGGGCATAAATGTCATTTCACATTACCCTTAATATTTTTGAATTTTGTGAAGGATATTTTGGTCATTTGGGGTGTCATGGCGAGCAAAACGAAACCTCAAGGGGTGTTTGTGTCAAAATTTTAAAAATCAGCACCAAAGTGGAATAGGTGCAAACCTCAGGGGGTGTTAGTGCAAATTACCCTTATATAAAAGGGTTAGTCATCAAAAATGGCCTGACCGAAAGATTAAATATTGAGTTAAGTAGGACACTAATGAAAATAAAATGAATATCCAAGTAAGTTAACCCTTGAATGATTGGAGCAGACTTTAAATACACAAATGTATTTATTATAGTAAAAAGTGTGCTTATTATGTTTAAAAATTCATATCTCCTAATGTCGATCTCCGTTGAAGCCAAATATTTTATGTGTTATGAAAAGCATACAAATAATTAATTCTGCAAATTTTTATACGAAAAATTGTGAGTATTTTATTTATGAAAATTAAAATATAATTTCTGAACCAGTTTTGTATTTTGGCATTTTCTCTCTCATTACTAGGTTTTATAGCATGAAACTTGTAATACTGGAATCCTCGTTCCATAAGATTTCCGTGCATATATTATTTGCATTTTTTGAATGAACGGTTTGTGATATATGAATTTTAGAAGGTTTTATGGAAAATTGGGGTTTAACTGCGAATTTCTAGAATTGTGTGTCAATCTAGAGATTTGACATTGTTTGTGATGGATAATAAGTGTTAGTATTGTGCTCATGCCTGTATACTGATGCAGGGGGATCAGAGTCAGACGATGCCGAGCTGTCATATTGCTCATTGATGGCGCTGGATTATCTGGAGCGGGAGGATCAGCGCAAGGATGACAAGAAATTGTGATCTAGCCTAATTGGGGCAGTTTCCGCGCACGCGTCAGTTTTTTGGCCATAACTGGAGCTACAAGTGTCGGATTCTCGCCTGTGACCCCAATTCGGAAAGCTAATCTCGGCGCGGACGTCTTGGCCACCGAGCTATGCTCAGTGCACATCGATTCGAGCCTCAAATCCGCTGTTTTCCTTTTCAATTCTTTATTTTTAGTTAAATTTTGCTATTTATGGTAATTTTTTATTTGTCAATTAGGAGATGATTCTGAACCCGATTTGGGCCAGATTTTTGGCAATCTTTTTATTTTTTTCCATATTTTGTTTTGGTAGGACTTTTAGGGTTTTGCTATTTTTGGCAAAAATCCCATTAGGGCTCGATTTTCAGCTATTTAAACCCGGCTTGTGGGTTGTTTTTGATCAGTTTTGAATATTAAGAATTTTATTAAATTTCAGAGTGTTCTCTGAATTTTGGGTCAATAATTTCTCCATTTTATTTCTTGCAAATTACCCGTTGCGCTAGCCTGCAGAATGATCTCTATTTTGTCCGGCGTCACATACATAATGGGAAATCAATTTTTAATTGGTTTAATAACGAAAATTTATTTGAAGTATGTGTGCATAATGATTTATACGTTAATAATCAATTAATTAGTCCCTAAGTAAATTAATATTCATATTAATTTAAATTACTTTATGTTAAGTAAATTAACATAAAGTTAAATTAATTAATTATTATTTAATTATTCCTTATCTAATTTAAAATTCATATTAAAAGGTTTGTAGCTGCTAAAGTGTCTTGAACAAAAGAAATGAATATTAAATTTAGTTGGATCCATAATTGCATTTATGGATTAATTAATCGGTACCTAAATTGATATTCATATTATAGGGCTTGTGCCGCCAAGGTGGCCTTATCAAAATGAATATTCAATTTAATAGAACATGAAGTAAATGGGTTACTTATTGACTATTAAGTCAGTATCTAAATTAAAATTCATATTATAGGGTTTGTTAGCCGCCAAAGTGGCCTAACCAAATGGATGAATATTTAATTTAGTATGACGCATAATTGCAATACCTCATGAATTATTGATGCTTATAATTTAGTTTAAAATTCATGAGTATTGAGTTGATTTAATTAGTGATTAAATTAGCATTAAGGGGTCATATGTGTTTTTAATTGGCTAGGTAAAGGATATTCAAAGATAATTTGCCTAGTTTAATTACTTATTTCACCACTCAATGAAGTGTGTATATAAATACATATAAACATCATTATTTGTATTTTATGGTTACTACCAAAGTAGGACCATAGTTATACATTGTATTTATGTATTTATGTGAATATACGTGTTGTTAACTCAAAACATTAATGTTGTGAGCATTTGATGTTATGAGTGTATTATTGTATCCCTTAATTTGTATGTTAAATCTGTTTCTATTCTAATAGAATTAACTTATCATAATTGAATAAGTTTAGTTCAATAATAGTGTATTAGATTAAATTTAATACTTTAAGTTTATGAGGTATCGAACAGATTAAACATTATGTTTATGCAAATAATTTTTGAAAATAGTTGTACTAAGGAATATTGGAAAGTATGTAAACAAAATTTTATTTTATAAATAAAACAATTATTGATTCCATCACTACTATGCATGATGTATTTTATCTTGTATGATTATGATTTTGGGATATTAATTTTCTTGCCAAAATTTAGATAATTATATATGACTATGAATCATTTATGATTTAATTATTCTCAATTTTAATCTACTTAGTATGGGTTATGTAAATTCATTATAACACTATTATGGACAAGTGTAACGTGAATTGATTGACCGGTATGTTGATTTAAGTGGAAGTAGGATTTAAGTAGCAAGATAATTATTTATCTCATTACTCAAGAAGCTAGAATGATTTTGGGATGAAGCTTATTAAAGGGCATTAATGAAACATAACCCAAAATTAAAAGACTTTGTTCAATCTAATTAAAGAAAATATGATAAGTGTCATTTATGTGTTGGACACTAATGAAGGAACATATATAATAGTTTTGAAAAATGATTAAAGTATTTTATTTTATTTATATATATGTTTTGAAATAAAATATGATGAAGTTTCTTCATTAATTTATAGATTGACTAAGGTATTAATATTTTATGTGGTGTAAGAATCTTTTATGACCTAAACCATAGATTCAAATGAGAATTTCTTGTTTATATAAATCTATATAAATAAATGTTATTATTTGATTTAGAAATTAAAATTTGTTGGTTTGGTATTACTATTATCTTATAACTATTTATTGACAAAAAATTTAGTCTTGCATCATATTATTAATAAATGTTATTTATGTTACTTGTGGCGTTAAAGACAGTCATATATCAAATGAAAATTCCATACTTATGTTTTCATTGATTATAGTGTATTTTTGGATTACATTAAGAGTAAGTAAACCAAAGCATTAAGAAAGTTGTCACATGAATTTTAGAGTTTCTTGAAATTATTTGTATAGACATTTGTTTATTCTTTTGATGTTTTATCTTTGATGGAAAAAAATATTTATCACCATTATAGATGATTTTCACATCATGATTCTATCTACTTGTTTTATAAAAAATCTCAAGAACATTAATGTTCTTGAGATTTTTCTAAGTAAAGTAGGAAGAAATAAGTAGAAGGTGAAAACTCGTATTGTATGATAAATGTGATGAATATTATAAGACTTATGATGAAGTGAAACATGTTTTAATTCTTTACTAAATTCTCTTAAGAGTATAGAATGGTGATCCTTATATTAATGTTTAGGAGTATGATTAATAATTTATGTTTACCCATATTATCGTGGATGTATGCTTTAAAGAACCGCTACATTCCATTAAAATAGAATTTCTAGTAAGGCAGTTCCAAATGCTCGTTTTGAACTGTGTATTGGATGGAAATCTATTTAAAGCGCTTTATGAGATTGTGCAGCGGAAACAAGGATTTGTAAATCCACCTGAAAGGAAATTGGATTTTAGAACTTTTAATGAGTATATTATTGTTTACCCATAGAAATCCAAAGGGTATTGAATTTTATTATTCTAAACATTGTACAAGAATTATGGAAATCCGTAATGTTAGATTTATTGATAATGGTGACATTAGTGGGAGGACTAGAAATGTGGTCATTCAAGTCTTTAGGGTACAAATCCCTGTACCTAAGATTTTTATAGACATAATTGTTCATCAAGTTGTTGAAGCGCTTAACAACGAATAACAATTGAATGATCAAGAACTCCATAATGAACTTGTCACTAATCAAAGAAGGGATATTAATGATGGATTTCCCATTCATGATTCTTATTAAGGATTAATGTTATAAATGGAGAGCTGAAATCAGTGAAGTCTGAAAATTTGTTAAATTGCCTGAAGAGTCGAGGGTAAGTTGGTCTTTAAGACTAATCATGACTCTAATAGCACTATTGACTGATATAAAGTTAGACTTTTAATACCATATTTCACTCATAAAGAAAGCATTGATTATGATAGAAACCTTCTTGCATGTATTTAGAAGGTTTATATAAGAATTATTATGGCATGAGTGACTCATTATGATTTAGAGTTGCATTAAGTAAAAGTAATAATTCTGAGTGGGAGTTTAGATACATGGATTGAATTAAAGGTTTCAGATGAAAGGTAAAGAACACATTGTCTGTAAACTTATGAAGTCAATATGTAAATTTAAACAAATTTCTAATTATGGTATCTCAAGTTTATTGATACTATTACTTATTTTGGGTTTTAAAGAAAACACTATTGATTAATGTATATATCTGAAGGTCAATGGGAGTACGTTTATATTATCATTTTATATGTTGATAATATTCTTTTGATAGTAGTGATATATTTGAAATTAATGTTGTTCCAATAAGGGATATATTTAGCCTAATGGTGTTATTTCCTAAGTATGATTTGGAACATAATGACATGTAAATATTCCTTATGCATATGTTTGTAAGGGATGAAATATTATATGCTCACATTTATGAAAACTGATCATTTAAAGTGATTGGTTAATTGAATGGAGATTTTGGTAAATGTGGACCAAAACTCATTTTGGATAATTGTTTCTTTTGGTTAGAGGAGCAACGTCATGAAAAATACAAAGCAATCATTATGGTTTTGTTAATTATGAAACCAGAATATGTAGTATGCTTTGAGACTACAATTTATGGTTTATCTATTGTGGAACCTTATTTCAGGACTTGGAATACCGGTTTTCAAGTCGCGGAAAATTTATTGATGCCGAAATTATCTTCCTGTATGAAAATATAATGTATAATGAATGTGCATAAAATACCTTTCTATTAAGGAAGATGTCGAGAAACAACAAGTGTCGATGTAAATATATAAGCATGGTTATCCACTAATTAAAGTATTACGATTCAAGACATTAACGAAGTGAAATAAGTAACTATTGTGAGTGAATAAGTTAATGTTGCTTATGCACCTTAATAAAGAGATAAATATGATGATGGTACTTATACATATGACGTTTGGAGCTCATTTAATGTGTTTTTGATATTCCTGTTGATTAATGTACATGCATAATTATGAATGAATGAAAACATGAATAATCTTGGAAAATACATTATTGTTGGACCTTTATTATAATTTTCCAATTATAGATCATGTTAAGTAGGTTGTTAATGTTGTAGTACATGGAAGGAACTGTGTCCATTTTAAGTGGCATACAACCTCTATGACTCGCATTAGTAGTCTATTTGTCATGATGTTTATGGTGACCACCTTAATGACTCAATCTAATTTAAAGCGCACTTAATGACTATTTCACTGAACCACTAAAGAAATAATCATATGGTTCAAGTGGGAGAATGTAAGAATATTTTAATATTTTGTGGCTCATATAATTATTTGGACATATAGTATTGGTACAACAAATAAATATTAGATTGTAATTCTATTTGGTCAAATATATAATTTTATATTATATATTATTGATGGAGAATTGTTTCCTTTTATTATCTCAATTTGATGAAAATTGGGAATTAATGTTTTCTTGGTGAACAAGTTGTAGTAGGAAACGGGTCCTCTCTCTACTTATATTAAAGTGCATATATTCCATCATTATGTACATGATAGATAACACAATAATGGTTTAACGTGTGTGCAAAAGGTCAGGAGAGGGAAACTCTATTTCCTTACCCTATTTCTTTTAGGGTTTTCTTCTATGTGCAGACTTTAGATCAAATAAGAGTTTTTCTATGATGATGGATTGAGATGGCTAATGGTGGTGGATCAAACATGAAGATTTATTGATCGCAAATAGGTGAATAACTATTATCATAGCTATAAGGTATTTATGATTTATTTCCTCTTAATGAATATAGTGTGAGCATGATACAGATTCTAAGATCCTCAGAGTTTATGTTCCGTGATTTATGCTTTATGTTTTAGCATGAATACATGAATTTAATTTACACAAGATATATCAGGATGTGTTCAGAGGTGAGTTTGTTCTCAGTTTCAAGTTAGACTTGCGAAGATCTCGGTATTCAACTTGAGGGGGAGTGTTGAAATATACAAAATACAATTAGTGTGTCCCACATCGGTTTCTTATTAAATATGTTTGTATACTGAGCCTATATATATAGTCATTTATGTATTGTTACAATACACACAAAAAATACAATTTAGTTAATAATACAGATTTATTATTGATATTCTTTTTTTTTTCTTTGATTTTGTACTTCATATCAGAATTTTTGTTCTCTATTTGTATCTCTCTATAATTTTCTAGTTGGTATCAGAACAAGACCTGTTACATATATTTAGTCAAAAAGTTATGTAGTCCCTTATCTATGTGATACTGGCACCATTTCTTCGTCAGTCACTCTAATTATTGGATATAAGCTTTAATGTGTTAAATATAGTCCATATAGAGAGACAGTTTGTGTAATCAGGACTTCAATATATTATCAACACTGGATACAATGAAAATTTTCAGAATTTGAGAACGAATTTAGGATTAATCTCATCCCATTGCTCTATGGCACAGTGAATATATTGTTTGCCTATTGCACAGGTTCTAATAGTATACCATATTTGTTGTTACACTATGGATTCCTATATTTATCACCATCGTTCATCATTTTGTATGTTGTGCGTCTACAAAGTAGGGACTATGTATGTTTTCTCTTTTCCAAGAGAAAAAATCGGTTGCAAATGTCATTTCTCTCTCCCAATTAATATGATAGAAATGAAGGCAATTACTGGAAACAAAATAAAAAATTCTGGGTTAAAATGAAAATCATGGTACCAGTGCTTTTTAGCTGTCAACTACACTTGACAGATTAATAAAGAAAAGTTTTATGGTGTCACTTATGTGATAAACATGTATTATGTCCCCCCAAAATTTCCAATTTTTTTTCCTATTATATATTTATATATACATATATATAAGAAAAAATAGATTATATGCATGATTCCCCCCCCCTCCCCCCCCCCTAAAATGTTTAAAAGGCTCAAATCTAAAATGTTTAAAAGGCCCTAAAATGTTTAAAAGGCTCAAATCTAAAATGTTTAAAAGGCTCAAATTTTGTGGCCCATTTAATTTAAAATAAAAATAATAAAATGAAAGACGTATTTGTGTAGGCTTTATTATAAAAATAAAATATGGTAAGATTTTATTAATAATTTATTTCTATTATAACCTTATTGATTAATTGAATTCCAGTTTTAATATTTCTCTAATTATTTTTACCAAAAAGACTCATACATTATTTTTATTCGTTTAATTTGGATATATTTATCCATATTATTTCAAAATGTTTAGCAATTTTTAAGTAAAAAATATCAATTATTGAATTGCAATATGTTAAAGTTATTAAAATTACTCATTTGATAGATTTTGATACATTTTATAGTGATAGAGGAGCTAAACAAGCTAGTAGTTGAACAATCAAAAAAGATATTTTTGTAAGGATGAATTTATTAAAATGCAACTTCATTACAAGATGGAAGACGAGTTCCTCTTACAGACTACTTGTGTATCATTATTGAAAATGAAATCGTTCAAACTTTCAGTTTAGTTTTTTTAGTAAATTACTTTTATTCTTTGAAATAGGGTTTCCAATTTATTTTTCTTGCCTTCGTTGATCTTCAAGTTCAATTTCGTTAGTAGATTTTGAAAAAAAAATTCGAGTAATGATTGAATAGGAGAAAATATTTTTTTATTATAAAAAAATAAAATTGGTTAAAGTTTAGCTATTTATATATTTATAACAAAAAATATAATTCATTGTCGAATATTTTAAGTAAAAATATATTTATATATCGTAATTTTTTTTTAAAAGTTCAACCCTCCTATCTTCGAATCCTGGCTCCCCAATGAAAGGACATCAATTCAAATCCTGGATTTTGGAAAGTAACAATAAATGTCATTCTTTTGTTGTATGTTAACTTGGTATATATATACGTCATTGCATGAATATGGTATTTTTCAAATTCTTCCATAGCTTTTTCTAAAGCAATTCCAATAAATAACAATAATTTGGTATACGTCATTGCATGTAACAATATGTGCTTGAAAATATTTTCTCCTTGTAATATGATCTTAAATTTGCAATGATCGATGTATTAATGTTGAATAAGGATAACATATATCAGCACTATATAAAACATAGTAGATTCATTGATTTTCATCAAATTAAGCTAGTTCTACACCCATCATAAGGTTGAAGAACCACAAAGATTAAGCGAAACCTCAAAGAAAGTTATGATCCCTGAGGCGTGGTCACTTTGATAAGAGGCTAGTTAGGTAAATTGATAAGTGACTCGATCGTATCCAAGAGACGGTTCTTGATAGAAAATGGGATGCTCCAAAAGCTTTCGATGCATTAGCCACAGTTGCAAGAAAGAGGTTAGAGGTTCTTCGAGCATATATAATACATGAAGCTTGTCTTCTGGTGGAATTTGCCTCTCTGTTCATACGAAATGTAGAAAGTTATTAAATGAAAAGCAATTTCATATATTTACCAACAGAGAGGAACCGAGTTCTTGAATTGGTGGTGGCCAAGACCACTCCTTCCTCAGAGGAGGTGAGGGGTTCGAGCTCCACACTGGGCATTTATAGGGATGTGTGTGCGACAGAGTGAGATTCACCAAACCGGGAAAAAAATTGATTCGAGTTGGAATCTAATATTTTTTGGTTAAGTGGAAAAAAGCCAATGAACTTTATGTAGAACAGATCAAATAGCATTATATTTTATTTGATACCAAAATGAACTGCTTCAAAAGTTAGATTGTGGATGATCTAGGCGGTGTTGTTAACTCGAAAGAAAAATATTTCCTTGCGGCTGTTTTTAGAAAACCATGTCAAGGCCTAATGCTGGGAATTGTATAGGTCTATTGTAACAAAAATATAACACTAAACAGAAGTAAGATTAGTAAGATCAGCAAACAACCTTATCTTCCTAGTATCAGGTGGCACCCAGAGTTCCCCCAAACACTTCAGTAGGATGTCCCGGACTCCCAGTGAAGTGGTCAAGGGAACTCTAGGGGACAACTAACTCCACCTATCACTTTTTATCGCCGTTTGATGACCAAATATACACGCAACACACCTTCTATATATAGTATATTCTCTCCGTTTCCAATTAGTTCGGAAATGTGCCCTTTCTGAGTAGTGCAGTGTAAGAGGAGAGAGTATCTAAGCAAATGCATGCAGGATTTTGAACCTGGTTCAAATTGTGAACCAAATGAAGGGTAGGGAATAATACTGAGTTGAGTGGCCTCAAAATAGTCTACCCTTTCACATTCTGGCCGCCGTATCAATTTCAACAACTTTTCATGGATCTACAAAGCAATTACATTGTATATAGAATCATGTAGTTAATTATGCAGTTTATGTGGCAGCATTAACTTAAGGACACTGCTGATTATATGTAAATTAAATACATATATAGTCTCTAAAACATGAATAAAGTCATTAAATTATATACATATATATGCAGCTGAATCTAATACAAGCTTAGTAAAAGTTGAAATCAAAAGCCATCTAGGGGGACCAAGTTGGAAAAGGATGGGAGGGGTATATTGCCAATTTCCCAACCATGACTATGATTCTCTACCTTCCATCTAACCTACAATCGCGACTAGGTACACAGCCCAAAGCTCTTTATCCTCTCGGATTTTCTACGTAATTCTTAAACACATGTGGAATTCAAAGTTCATAAGTGAACTGTGAGCACTGCAAGTATGAGTACTTCTTATAAGTACTCGAGGTATAGCAGACATTATTATCATACAATGCAATCGAAAAATGTAACTAGGATTGAGCAACATGATCATATGCACCCTAGAGTTCCCTTGACCACTTCATTGAAGGCTCTTGTTTCAGCAAGAGGTTCAACACTCCTCACTGAAGTGTTTGGGGGAACTCCGGGGTTCATTTGATAAATATATCGAAGTATATATGCAAGGTTGGTGGCACACTCTTCTTTTCTCATACCATGAGTTCAAGTTCAGAACTCACATTATGGTACTCAACTTTATTTGTCTTTTTTTTTTTTTTTTTAAATAAAATATGATTTAACTTCGAATGGTAACTTTAATTTCCCCTGCATGGATAATATAATTAAGGGTTCCTAGTAGCTTTATGATTTGTCATACTTAATAGTTGTTTCAAACAATAAATTAAAAGTTATTTTTTGTTATGCCATAATGGAAAATCATATGTTTGAGATTTGTTGATATAGTACAGCATTTGTATTAACTACAATGAGGTGCATTTCTCTTTAAGCCTGTAAGCAATCAATAGCTAGAACTGGACTAATAAGAATGCTTGTTTTGGTTATGTGTGAATGAAGTAACTTCTTTGTGATCATATATATAATTCAGAGTAATATTGAGAGCAATAGATGGACAAAAATTTCTGTATTCAAAAGTTAGGCCCTTGGGCCAAGTATATGGGCTCCCTCGATGGGTTCTATTTTTTATTTTATTTTGGAATACATTGGGTCACAATTATTATAATTTACAGCTCAAAGTTTGAAGTTTGACTTTTTGTAATAATACTCTTTGTATAGATAAGTTTGTGCAATTTTTCAAAAAAAAAAAAAAAAGAGACATGAATCTTTTACGTTGATTTTTTCATTTGTTCTTTTATCTAATGATGCACAACACATCACATCACGTGAGGATATTGAGATCCGTGTGCTGTTAAATGAAACAGACATTAACGGATGGAAAAATCAACTTAGAGAATCCGTGTATCCAAAGAAAAGGAGAGCGCAAAACTACCAAGCCAAACAAGAGGTACATGGTATAACCTCACCTCCTAATTGTAAATGTGAGGGGTTCGAGTCTCGTTGGAGGTATTCTGAGTGTGTGGTGTGTGAGTTTCTTAACATTAAAATAAAAAATAAGTACTTTTGGTATAAGTGAGAAAAATAAAGTTTAAAGAATATCCACCAAAAAGAAAAAGAGGCAATTTGCATGGCAACACATCTCAAGCAGCCACAGTAAGCATCAAGACCAAAAAAATTACCAAAAAGGCCTATTGAGAATCATGCCTTTTTTGGAGTGCCAATTGATGAACTGTTCGTAGATATAAAAAAGATGTAACAAAGCATGCTCTCTCTCTTCATCTCTAATATATATTTGATAATTTTGTGAAAACGCAACTAGAATTTGTATAAATAATTCCATCTGGCGATTGCTTAATTTAAATGATCTTCTTCTTCACGAAGGCTCAATAGTTTATCAATAAAACTTACTAATCCTCTCTCTCCGACCACCAGGGGCTGAGCCACCCTTTGCATAGGGGCATGGTACCCTGCCCAACTGTTTTTTAAAATTTTTTTAATCTAAAACTTTATATATATTACAAATATGTTTATAAAAATTGCATATGACCTCTATCAATTTTTTTAAAAAATCATTTGATAGTCTAAAAAATTATAAATTTTATCAATAAACTTATAAACAATTGCATTTTCTCCCCTAATTTTTTTTTAAAAAATAAAAAATTCTTCTAGTAATCTAAAAAATTGCGAATAAATTTATAAAAAATTACATTGACCCCGTAGACAAGTTTCTTGGCTTCGCCCTTGACCACCACCACCAAAGATGATCTTTGAGATTGATGCAGGGGGATCCGAGTCAGACGATGCCGAGCTGTCAGATTGCTCATTGATGGCGCTGGATTACCTGGAGCGGGAGGATCAGCGCAAGAATGGCAAGAAATCGTAATCCAGCCTAATTGGGGCAGTTTCCGTGCACGTGTCGGTTTTTTGGCCATAACTGGAGCTACGAGTGTCGGATTCGCGCCCATGACCCCAATTCGGAAAGCTAATCTCGGCGCGGACGTCGTGGCCACCGAGCTACGCTCGGTGCACATCGTTTCGAGCCCCAAATCCGCTGTTTTCCTTTTCGATTCTTTATTTTTAGTTATTTTTTGCTACTTATGGTAATTTTTTATTTGTCAATTAGGAGATGATTCTGAACCCGATTTGGGCCAGATTTTTGGCAATCTTTTTATTTTTTTCCATGTTTTGTTTTGGTAGGACTTTTAGGGTTTTGCTATTTTTGGCAAAAATCCCATTAGGGGTCGATTTTCAGCTATTTATACCCGGCTTGTGGGTTGTTTTTATTCATTCTTGATTATACATAATTATATAAAATTCCAGAGTGTTCTCTGAATTTTGGGTCGAATTTCTCCATTTTCTTTCTTGCAAATTACCCGTTGCGCTAGCCTACAGAATAATCTCTATTCTGTCCGGCGTCAGAGATGCCATCAATTGATCCAGATTGGGATTAGTTTGAGAAACTGATGGAATTTGATTGCAATTGAAATGGCCCCTGGCCTTACGCGATCAAGTGCGCTCGAGGGTGGTATGGCACCCTAATTGATTGAATAACATGCAATTGCATGAAAATGTTTATACACTAAACAAGAAAATGTCTATAAGGACAAAAGTTTAGTGGCAGACTAAAGTTAGACCATTATAGGAGAAGTTATTTTTGTATTTATAAAATTTAAAATATAACAACAGTTTTTATTGCAATTATAGCTTTTAAAAAACATTTAATACCGGAATTTTAGGTACCAATTCACAAATGTCGCTAAAGATTATAACTGTAACTTTTATCTCTTTTACCCGTGATTGCGACTGCCATTGAAAATTATTATTAGTGATAATATTATCTAATTGGCATAATTATTATTAATAATAATTTGAATAATAATTTAATTTTCTTTTAAATCTATAGCAGTTTAGATAAAATTACTTGGTTTTGGACAATTTTTTTCTTTCACGTACAAAATGCAATTTGGAGAAAACGAATAAAAAATATCAAGGTGATTGTTATATGTTGAGTCAATTTTTTCATAAGGTGATAGTTTTTGGCTTGACAAGAAATTTTCACTTAACAAAATGAAATTTTGTGAAAATGAATAACAAATTTTCACAATGTGATAGTTTTAGACATTTGCTCAAAGTCTTTTATGAAATTACCCGGAAGACGGTGAACTAACCCTAGAGGGGGTGAATAGGTTTTTTATGAATTAATTGATAGATTAAAATATTAATTGCGTAATAGTCAATTTTAATTCAATTATATCACAATATAATCCACGCAATAATAAATATAGGTGCAAAACATAAAGCAGAGACGACGCCAATCTTTTTACGTGGAAAACTGACGCCGGACAGAATAAAGATTATTCTGTAGGCTAATGCAATAGGTACTTTACAAGGGAAAAACAGGAGAATTTCGACCCAAAAATTCAGAGAACACTCTGGAATTTTATATAATTGTTTATAATCAAGAATGAATTTAAAACAACCCACAAGTCGGATTTAAATAGCTGAAAATCAAGGATTTTACCAAAAATAGCAAAACCCTAAAAGTCTTACCAAAACGAAATACGGAAAGAAATCAAAAGATTGCCAAAAATCTAGCCCAAATCGGGTTCAGAATCAATTCCTAATTGACAAATAGAAAATTACCATAAGTAGTAAAAATTAACTGAAAATAGAGAGTTGAAAAGGAAAACAGCAGATCACGATTTTCTGCCATCATTGCGCTGATCCTCCATAAGTAGTAAAAATTAACTAAAAATAGAGATTTAAAAAGGAAAACAGCAGATCACGATTTCCTGTCATCCTTGCGCTGATCCTCCTGCATCAGTCACCCCGAGTTGGAAAGAACTCGTCCTCGAGTTCACAGCAGCATCAACAGAATCCGCAAAACAAGGACTCGGATGTTTCACATTAAAGACATCAGATGTTTTCAAGTGACTAGGGAAACACAACCTGTATGCGTTGTCATTAATCTTCTGCAATATCTCACAGGGTCCAATCTTCCGCTCCTTAAGCTTATTATACTCGTCAACAGGGAAACGATCACGAGTTAATACAACCCAAACAAAATCACCAACATCAAAAAGTATCTGACGATGATGACTGTCCGCTCGAGTTTTGTACTTGGCATTGCTCTCGTGATTGGCCAGTTTCACCTGCTCATGGATGCCTCGAAGATGTTGGGCCAACTCACCTGCCCTAGGATGTAAACGACTCGTGGGTAATTCTGGCGGCAGTCCAGGAGGAAGGTCTTCTGGCATCAAAACAGAGAATTCCGAAAACAGCTGCTGGACCTCCATGGGTAATTCTAAAACCTCACCTGCTGCACGATTTCCACAAGGCATAAAAACAGCTTCCTTCTTTGGACCTGGTGCTGGGATCACATTCTGCTGAGATTCAGGAGGATTGCTAAATGGGATCTCAAGATTTTCCATGCCAGTTATATCGTCCTCCAGTAAGGAGTTCAAGAAAATGTTTTCCATCTGATCAACTTCAACGAGGTTATTGACTTCATAATCCGGCCACTGGTATGGAAGGGTCCACTAAACTTCAGTCGTCGTGCTTGCATTGAACACATCCTCATCTCCTTCTTCGTCATACACTGGCTCTCCAATGAAAATATTGGTTTTCAACCAATCATCTTCGGAATCAGAATCTTCCGAAAATATTGGCCCTAACTGTGGATACGGATTTTCGAAGGTGGAATTGTCGGTATCAGAATCTTCCACATCATGATTACCGATTTCCTGCGCCGCCAGACGCTGGGTTAACTCTGTCACTTGCCTATGCAAATCCTCAATCATAACATCCTGAACGTTACGATCACGGTGCGGGACTTCCTCAATCGGAACCTGCCCACGACGACCACCACGACCACCAGCCATTGAAAATTGATGAAAATACCGCCTCAGGAAGATGCTGAGCTCTGATACCAATTGACGCCGGACAGAATAGAGATTATTCTGTAGGCTAATGCAATAGGTACTTTGCAAGGGAAAAATAGGAGAATTTCGACCCAAAAATTCAGAGAACACTCTGGAATTTTATATAATTGTTTATAATCAAGAATGAATTTAAAACAACCCACAAGCCGGGTTTAAATAGCTGAAAATCAAGGATTTTACCAAAAATAGCAAAACCCTAAAAGTCTTACCAAAACGAAATACAGAAAGAAATCAAAAGATTGCCAAAAATCTGGTCCAAATCGGGTTCAGAATCAATTCCTAATTGAGAAATAGAAAATTACCATAAGTAGTAAAAATTAACTAAAAATAGAGATTTGAAAAGGAAAACATCAGATCACGATTTCCTGTCATCCTTGCGCTGATCCTCCATAAGTAGTAAAAATTAACTAAAAATAGAGATTTGAAAAGGAAAACAGCAGATCACGATTTTCTGCCATCCTTGCGCTGATCCTCCTGCATCAAAAACCTTGGAAACGCTCCAAGTAAAAACCACGGATACCCTCCAATATCGATGCACTATGAATCAAGAAGTATACAGACTCTATGAAGTTAGGACTTACAAAATCACTTTGACTTGCCTCTAATCACTCGACGTCTGAAAGTCTTGAATCACTCGCGCTACCATAAAACTCTCGCTCCGATCTCCGTACTCTAACGGCTCCGCTTCTCAACGGATCAGTTTACCACGAAGCTTCTCGCTCCGATCTCCGCATTCTGACCGCTCCGCTTCTCAATGGATTGATGCAACCACGTTGCAATAGGTGGTATGTAGATTTTTCAGAATCTAAGTCATCCAATTGTGCATAAAGATCACACTCGTTGAAGCACAATTGGAGAAACCCAACACAAAAGAGAACTAGAAGATATATGATCACTCAATAATTTTTTCTCTCTATCTCTCTCTGTAAAAGTATATGAACTGTAGAAGAATTGCAGAGATCTCTCAAAAGTCACACCATTCTCTTTGGTTTAACTCATATAAATAGAGAAAAGTTGTCCAATTAATGGTAAAAATCATTTTCCTTTCAGGATTCGTATTTCCACTATTAAGTTTTCAAAATATAGACTAATATACCAATGATAGTCCAATATACCAATAATTGCTTCTAATCATGTCCCAAAGTGAACATGAGTCATTATGGTATCAAAGCAAACCTTAATTAAAAACTGAAATCGGTCACCGAATTGTTCTTCGAGTACTCGGCAAATTCATTCTTCGAGTACTCGGTATCTAATAGCGCAGTATAGCGCACCATGGCGCATCAACCGTACTGGAACTACGCCATCATCCGCGCCAAGGTGCGACTCATCGAGTACTCGGTAAATGGGAACTTCGAGTACTCAGTAGTTCTAGGGATGGCAACGGGTTGGGTTTGGGACGGGTTTGGGACGGGTTTGGGTAATACCGTTATCACCCCATTTATAAATTACTAATACCAAATCCACCCCAAACTCGTGACGGGTTGTAATCGGTAATACCATTATCGCTCCGTCAGAGTAATCGGGTTCCATCGGGTTACCGTCAATTTTACTAAATTATTTCTACGAAATTATAAAATTTCTCGTAGTACAAGAAATAACGATGATATAAAGAGAATTAGGGAAATAACATAAAAAACCATAAACATGGAATAAATGTCAAGATAGATACAAAGGAAATCACAGTAGAGAAATTTTTTAGTGGACATTTATTCTTATAAGATGCTTTTAGAATAATTATTTTAAAATTTAAACAAATTTATCAATATATTTTATCTTATCTCACACTTAATATTATTTTATAAAAAGTGTGATTACATATTTTTGTGTCTTACTTAGGTGTATAGAATTTATCATAATATTTTATCTCAGGCATATAGAATTTTGTAGTTACATGGGATCTACCTTAATATATGGGGGGAAAAAATCATAAATGGGTCGAGTCGGGTCGGGTTCGGGTTACCAACGAGTTTTACAGAAAACCCGACCCCGACCTGAACCCGCTTCGGGTTTTAATTTTTGATACCAAACTCGCCCCAAGCCCGTTTATAAATTTACCAAAACCGTCCCATTCGGGTTGGACCAGGTCGAAACCCGGCCGGGTCGGACCATTTTGCCATCCCTAATGTCATAGGGTCCAATTTTCAACACTCAATTTTCGCCTTATGATAGCTTTAGTTGCACACCAAGTCAGTCAATTCTCACCACACTTGGCCAAATATACAGAATATGGATAACACACAAGAAATGTAAAGGACACACAGAGTTTACAGAGGTTCACACCTCCAACCTTTCACTATATATATCAAATAGTACAAAGGAACACCTATCACTATAATGGAGTTCAAGACAACTCTTTATCTCTCTCCCTTTACAGAATCTCCATTAGGGCATATATAGACTACTCATACACAAAACTGTCTATACAACTTCCCTCCTAGGATCTGGGAGACAACCCCTCCCATAGGTGTGCTGGCATAGCCAGCCTTGTGCCACATCTGTCAAGAGGTTATAACTACAAGCCATGTTTGCAAACTGCCCAACTGTCCTATATCTTTGGATACGTTGTGTCACATGTGATTCCTTGTCTGAATGTCACATGCCATGTGTACTCCAGCACATTACCAAGGTATGTAAACATATGCCTTGGTTCTTGCTTAGCTTGTTTGCATTGTTGCATTCATCTTGCCATGCACAAGTATCACCAATCTGGGCATGCTCTAAGCCACGCCCATGCCATGGCATGCATTACGCCATGCCATGACAATGTCAAGTCGTGCATTGCTCCACGCCTTACATTCCGAAGTTAGCCATCTATGGTGTCATGGCCTTGTCAAAGACAATTTAGCATTGCCAAGGCTTGATATATGCATGGCTTGCCAAGCCACTCACATTGCATGTACTCCAGCACATGCCAAGTCAAGGCAATCCTTGCCCAAGGGCAAGTTACACAATAGTGGGCAAGGCACACAAGGCTAGCCAAACCAAGTGCACACACAAGTGTCCACATTATCATCAGTACCGCACCACCATCACAGACCCATGTTGTCAAGCCACCTGTTGTCAAACCATGCCCACGCATGTCCATATGCCTCCTTATACATACCCTAGCCAAGGCTTGCCAAGGCCTTGCTTGATTGTTGGCTGCCAACTTTTGTCAAGCTCACTTACCCCCATATATATGCAAAATACACAAAAGTCACTTGGTCATAATAGATATCAACCATGTCTGAGGAGGAATAATGGATTTAATCAATAATTCCCAATAATATCCTTTTGTAGATTCATGTCATTTTCCATAAGGTTGTTTCTTGACTTTTCTCCAACACTTAGATTATTTTCTAACTTCTTCTTCCAATGCCACTCCAAGTGTCATTCTCAGCCCCCATTGCACATGGGTGTTGTCTTGGGGTCTTTGCCCATGTCACAAAGACAAAATTCCCACCCCAAGTCTTCAAGGGGCTAACACCTAGGTAGTTCAAAACTTTGAGTACTCGGTAAGAACTCGACAATTTCAACTTGATCAACTTCTTTTTCTTTACAATGTTGTTTTCATTCAACTTTCCTTCACAACTCTTATGTTCTTCAACGCTTCAAACTTGATTTGTACCATTCATTGATCTCCATTTAACTTGTCAACTTGCTTAACTCGAACCAAAACTCTCAACTCTCAACTTGGTTTTTCATCAGAAACATGACATTACTAATAAATGTTCTAACATTTAAAAAAAAGGATAAATTACTTTGACCTCCCTAAGATTTGGATTTATTACCTTCAAATTAAAGTTTAATAAAAAAACAAGTCAACCTTTTTAAAAAAGGGTAAATGATTTTGACCTCCACTGAGGTTTGGGTTTATTAACCTCAAATTAAAATTCAATAAAAAAATAAGTCAACCTCCTCCAAATATGTTAAAATTAACCATCGAAACCAATTTAATTAATGATATTCTCCATTTTTTTAAAATATCAAAACTTCCATTCACCTCTCCTCCACTACCACTATCATTTCTCTAGTCTCTCTTTTATCTCTCTCCTCTGTTATCAAATCCTTCCTCAATCCCATTCTCATGTTTCTCAAATTCAATTTTTGGTCAAAACACAATTCTCCTTCTTTATATATTAAAAGATATATATATATATATATATATATATATATATATATATATATATAACTACACATATACATACACATAAACACCCCACACACATATGAAAGAAGAGAAAAAGGTGTAGGTGGTTGGTGGGGGATTGGAAGTGGTAGTCATGGGAGTTGAGAGGAGAGAGAGATTGGAGTGGTGTAGCTAAATTTGTTCTGTGGTGGATCAATTGGGTGGAGGAGGGAGGGAGAAGGTAAATTCAATTTATTAGGGTTCCATCACACAATAAAGATCAAAAAATATATTAATAATGATGAGGGTAGTAAGGTAAAATAATAAAAAAAAATATTTTTCTAGTTCTATAGACAAGGGGTGTGATGGTGACTTTTACAAAACTTTCATTTGACAGTAATAAGGGTAAACCTCAAGGGAGGTTAGAGTAGTTTATACCCGTAAGAAAATAAATTTGACACTAATTCATGTTTTTATGGCTTTCTTTTTTAAAAGAAATTTAGCCACATTTTCAAATTGTATTGAAACACATTAGTGGGGATGACAAATTTTGTTCTAATGGTGTAGGACCTAAGTATTGTCTTTTGGACAATGTTTGGGTCCTGACCAGTGAGGACCAACTTGGTCTTCGCCCCTTATTTGGACCAATAGAATTAAGATCATGTCCAATATGAATTAATTAATTAAAAATGGATATTACCCTCTATCATGGATTATACCCGGATCTAATTTTTTTTTTCTCTTTTCCTTTTTTCCTCATTGAATTGGAAGATAAGAGACTTTGAGATCGACTGTCAAACAAAGGCTTATCATCACTAGCAGACTGACACCCATTTGATCAAATACCACATTAGCTCCATCAATCAAGCCCTGAGCACCTAATGAATAAACAATTAGAATTGACTAAATTCAAAGCTAAGACCTTGAGTGGGGCATTTTGACGAGCATGTGATAGGATGGAAGCCATGAGATTGAAAGTATAACAATTATGCTTGTATCCAGATTTATCAGAAGCCCAATTGAAGAAGGTATGAGTTTTATTTCAAAACTTAAAAATTGAGAAGACAAATTCAACAATGTGGGTGTTGAGGTTAATTCGATCAATAGTGGGTGAGTTGGTGGGTGTTTGGGTTAAATGAGGTCTTGTGGATGATGATGGAAATAAAACCATTAACAATCTTAGAAGCATCATCATCATCTGGAGAAGAAAATGGTCGGAGCTCCACATATTTGGTGGCACTCAAGAAGTGCCGCCACTGTGCCTACCGCCGCTCTCCTCATCGAAAATCCTAAACCCTAGATTTCAGAATGTGATAGATATATTAGAGAGGATAAAATGAAAAGAAAAAAAAAACAAATACTTTAGATTCGGGTATAACCCATGATAGTGGGTAATACCCATTCTTATTTTTTAATTCATTTTTAGGCATATGTCTTAATTCTATTGGTCCAAATAAGAGATGATGACCAACTACAAGCATTATCCTTGTCCTTTTGTAATTAAATATTCACTTTTGTTCTTATTTATTATACAAATGCATTACCATTTATATTTTTTTTATCCTGTGTCTTTTTTAGTAGGTCATCATAGAGTATTTTTGCGACTTAAATTGTTTTAATAATTCAAAAGAAGAGTAAAGTTAAAAAAGTTAAAATTTATATTGTATTAATATTTATTTAAAACTGGACAACTAATTTGAGACAGATAAGTATTATGAAACCAGGGATATTATTGTACTATGAAAAGGAAAAGGGATATTATTGTACATTATTGTACTATGAAAAGGAAAAGGGATATTATTGTACTATGAAAAGGAAAAGAGATATTATTGAGACTTGAATATTGAACCTGGTCGGTATTGTGTGTCAAATGAAGAATTGGGAATAACATTGACTTGCCAAGTCTCTAAGATACTCTAATACTCTTCTCTAATTGAAACCCATCATTTTCCATCTTTTTCATGTATATATCATAAACCAAATATCTTCTTCTTAATTAATTAAAGTTGCTTAAGAACTTCCTGGTTATAGCTCAAAGACTGCGTAATTAAATATCCAAAACTTAATCCAAATTATCACTAGATACGCCATGATCAATTCAGAGTAAATCATATGCAGATGGAGCTCTTTGGCATTGCATGCATTAAATATGTATATATATATATACATATACATATATTATAGAGTGGTTTGTGGTTAAGAGCATGCCGGCTAGAGCCCCATTTTTTTTTTCCTTTCAAACAGTATAGGTCTCAAAAAAAAATTTGTATTTAAAATCAAAAGAAAATGAAACATAGAAGGCCAAGCCAATGTCTTATAAAATTTTTTAAGTAGTATGGGCCCAAAAAAAATTTGTACTTAAAAGTCCAAACAAAATAATTTGTTTTTATTTTGTAATTTTCATGAAGCAATTCCCACTATAAAAAACCACCGTATCAGACTAGACAACTTCAGAAATTATTGTCAAGTTTTAAATGTCTACAATTTGACACCTACCAAATTCAAGTTCCATTATTGCTTTTGCAAATTTTATTTTCTTATCTTTTTTCCGATTGAATAAATTTAAAATTTTTTGCCATCTAATGAATTAATATATTTTTTTTCAGTAGAAAAAATATATATTAATTCATTAGATGGCAAAATTTTTAAAATTTATTCAATCGGGGTATCTGCTTATATATATGCACAAAATGATTTCATCCAGTTACAGTAATTATTCAATATGATTGTTGTTTTTTTTTATATTTTATGTTATAATAACTATAGTTCAACGCTAATATTTTGGCAAAATTTTGAATTTTGTGACTAAGTTTGTTGCATATTTTCTTTTCATGTGAACGAGATCGTACTCTTTATAATGCACAAAGACCCGATTTATTTTCTTTATTTTCTTTATATTAATATATTTTATGCTTAATATAAAAAATACTCCATCCATCCCAAATTATAAGGCTCTTTTCGGGAATCCAACTTTTTAATATGATGACTTTTATAATAGTGTTAGTGAATGAAATATCAAATTTACTCATGATCTCACCATAATGATGTGATGGCTTGTAGTGTACATATTTTATAACTTTAATGTTTGAAGGTTAAATTGATAATTGACAAAATAAAATGCTTTAATTTTTCAGAATAAACACTTATTTTGGGACAGAAAAAATAATATTTTTATAAGAGGGGCCTCATATTTAATCTCGCCTAGCCCTAATTTTGTTTTTTTATCAATCTCAGGATAGAGTGTTCTTATACTAAAGCTGAAAATGAGAGGCCTTAATTCCACTCACAACTTAGTCATGTTATTCTCTATACCCTTGAACTTACCCACATTTCCGACTAGGTTCACTTTGGTCCATTTACACATTTATCTCATAACAATTCCTTCTTTTCCAAATTTGATGTGTCGATATATATACCTATATATAAGTAGATGCAAAGATGCGCAACAATTCACTATAAATAACACATGAGCATTATGTATATATGCATATAGATATATAATGTAAACAAGTAAGCTAGCTAGCTAGCAGTTAGCTGAGGAAGGGAAAATAGATCAGGCGTGCCCTAGAGTTCCCTTGAACACTTCACCAAGGGAAATGGTGCTAATTTTTCCATACTGACCCTGCTGAAGTGCTTGGGGGAACTCCTGGGCTCATTTGATACATTACATGAGATGATGATCTACTCTTTTTTGAATATTCAGTTTATAAATTAATATGTATTTATATATATACATATATATAAATATATACTATATTCCATCTTTCTATATGTTTATATACTAAAGCATGTGGGTTACTGTTTTTTTTTTTGGGTTACTAAAATTTAAGGGTAGGTACTATTTTTTCTGATAATTTGGTGTCAACCGGAATTTTCACCACAATTAATTCATGATGTGTTTTTTTTTTATTATTATTGGTTACTAAAATTTAAGGTACGATAATTTGGTGTCAATCTGAATTTTCGCCACAATTAATTCATGAAACCCATACTAAGCTTATATGCGCATAAATCTAAGCTGAAAATGTATGTGATGTATACGCTTTATATTTGTCTTTTAATTTCATATTTTTCAAAACTACACGCATGCACTATATAAGTTTTGGTTCCACAACGACTAGAGCATTAATTTTTTTTTTTCCCTCTTTGATAAAGATAAATTTTGTAAAATATCGAAAAGGAACATGACAAGCAAAAGACATAAACTGTATGGCAAGAAATTTAGAATTATGAGTTTTTTTCTTCCGGTAAATAAATTGAATATATAGATGAGGAAAGAACAGAAAAGAAAAATGAATGAAAAAAGGAGCGCTTTTCAGACCCAAACAAAAACTAGAACCTGACCCATGAGATTATGAGTTTAAAGCCTTCTAAAGAATTTCTTCAAAATTTTAGCTAGATTCTAACAGATATTTTAGAATTTTTTTTTTTGAAACATTCTAAAACCCAGTTACTCACCGTAATTCTATGAAATTACATCGGTCAACTATCGTATTGGTTAGACGAAAGTCCTTGTCTTATAAATAGGGTGAGAGTTGGAATGATTCACTCGTATTTACTCCCCCATTATACAAATGAATGGATGTCATGCAAAGGTTTCTATTTTTTTCAATTTAATATTTAATATTCATATATTCTATGATAAAATTTTAAATTTCATATGGTTACTGATAAATGTTATCCTACATATATGTGGATTAATGTAACTGCTAATGAGATTCTAAACAATCTAAGTAATCTTTGCTGGCATTGGCATTGTCAAAAAGGAATGTTATTGGAATTTATATCCAATTGATTGGTGTAAAAGAAATTTTATATAATTATGAAAATGACAGTCCTTTTGAATAATAGTTAAAATATACATATAAAAAAAATTCAAAATTTTAACTTGTGAATATGATGCTTAATTGATTACTTTCCTAAACAATACTAATAATCTAAATAAAATTTATATTAATAAAAAAATATCACATAAAGAAACAAAAAAAACATTAAATATAGAAACAAGTGATCCAAATTACTTTTTTTAAATCATGATTTTTTTCAAATGGTATGTATTACTTTTTGTTTGAGATAAATTTGGTACCGAGTAAACAATAATTTGGAACTAAAACGGTGAAATCTTAAAATAGATTAGATCCAATTCATGAAACATTATCTTAGTTTTAACAGGGTGGGTACTGTTGTTTAACATTTTTGTCCTAATTTAAGATTAATATGAAATAATAACTACACGAGAAAGAGGGTTTATCTTGTCCATCTTTTACTTCAAAACTTTCTAAACACCATTTTTTGCAAATTATAAATATTCTAATTATCAAAAAAAGAACTAATTAATCAATCCGAACATGCTGGTCCAGTTAAAAAAAAAAAAAACTTATGACTCTCATGTGAGATATGTCTTGAGAGTAAGATCTAGAATCCGTGCAATTAATAAAAATATATTCGTCATTATGACTCAAAAAAATAAACAAAAATTATATGTTTTAATTAATATATATTTGGACAACATGTTTACCATTTACCATATAATTCTTTCTTGCATCCCAAGTTTTCTATCTACTATATACCACTCCAAATGCTAATGAAGAGAGAAGGTCACCAACACGGTACGATTCGACCCTAATCCAGATGCGTCAACCACTCCGATTCATGTCGTTTACCAAGGTATCCAACTAATTACCACTCCAAATTTACGGGCAAGTGTGCCCGACCCAGGTGCCGAAATTGTCACCTCAACCCGACTTGGCAGGACGTGGTGGGTCAACCCGAGTTGAATTTTGTTGGGTTGCGACCCTGGTTGTTGATCCTATGGATAATCACTACTTTGAGTTATATTATTTTGATTATCTTTTTGAAGTGCTATGTTATGAATGTATTTGTTGTAAATATGCTTGGAGCCTCCGTCCCAATAAACCCAAAATTTAAATAGTATAAGCCTTAAAAAAAAAATCACCTAATTTCCTAAAAGTTCAATGCAAAATTGTTATGACCCATATTAATAATCACATTGGGCCGCTTGTATCCAAAAATAATATATACCAATACAAGTGTGTATATCTATAATCCATGGTTGTTAAAACCGTGAACCTTTGATAAGTTTTTATGATTTTATATATTTTTACGATTTTATTACGATTCTACTCATATTCTTTTTAAGAATTATTTTGGGCTGAAATAATGGTTTGAGTGCTAGGTCCTCCATATAAAAGGCCAAAAATCTTAATAATTTAGTTAAATATCTCAATATATGGCCCAAACATATGAGAAAATAATTAAAAGTCCAAAATTTTAATATTTTTATTAATATTTTATGTTTTGAGTATATTTTTGTTGTATTATAAATATATCAATTTAAAAAAATTAAACATAACTATTTATTTACGATTCTACGGACCCCCAACGATCATACTTAGATTCCCGATTTTAACAACTTTGCTATAATTCAGGCATATTAATTAAGTTTATTAACCCCTCATTCTTAAAAAAAATTGTTATCATCTACCAAAATAGAATACAAAGTAAATTAAAAAATCCATATAAGTGTGCTTTATCCTAGATATTTAAATATATATAAACACAAAAATTTCTCTATATATATACTGCACTGTTTTCAAGATAGTTCCTACTTCTTTTTATTTCTGCAAATTTGATATTGTTAGTTTTTGAGAAAACTTCATTTAGTTTTTTTCCCTCTCTTAGGTAAAGTATATATATGTGATTTCGATAGATGAAAAAATATGAAATTTAAATAATTTTGGTTATAATTGAAAATTTTATAAGTAATTATATACTCCTTCAGAGTATAACTTTATATACTTATGTAATTGTTTGGGCATAATTTAACAGGTCAGATGTTTCGCGGTTTGATCTAAAAACTTAAGTTAATAGTTGAGGCTAAGATTCTGTTATTTATATACTCAATCACTTTTTCATCTAAATCCGACGTGGGACAAGATCTCTGGACTATAGACATTTATAATTATCCTCCCCTTTTTCTCCTCTCCTAGAAAAACTTATGTTCAACAATATTGGCAATATGGAACATTCAATTAAAAATTAGTCTCAACACCATAGGTTCAAGACATTGCTAGGAATTGTACTCTAGATGTAATTTTACTTCAATTAGTTTTTCCTTTTACACACCCACACAAAACACAGGAAAGAAAGGGAACAATATATGTAAACTCGTTCGAAGATGCCGAACGAATCTCAACCTTTGTAATTTAAACAAAAGCTATTAAATGGATAAATGGCAAGAAGATAACAGATAATTCAAGAATCAGCAAGAATTGGAGCAATTTCGGATGCCTTCCTTTTCTTTTTTCTTCCTTTTATACATGAACTTGGTCTTACCCTCATAAATGGGTTTTAAGACATATTAAAGACAATATCTCAACATTAAATACAAGTTTTCAAAACTGCTATAATCAAAACCATGTCAGTTTTGATTGTGTGTATTGAAATGGTCATTTTCTTAATAGCTTTTATCCTGAAATGGGCTTATATCTTTGGGCTTTGTTTTCTATTTGGGCTAAATAGATATGCTGATCCAGTGCTGCTTTTGTACGATGGGCCTGATGTGAAAATGTGCCTACACTTTGCCCCCAATTCCCAAGCCTATTTCAATTTTGAAATAGGGTGGGAATTCGAAGAGCGATGTGTAACTGCCACTTCCCTTATTTCCTTGTTTCCTTCAATATTTCTTCTCCATTTACAAGAGCAGACTCATTCCCTTTGCAGACGATTCCCAGCAAGAAACTCTTGAGGTTAGTTTTTCTCTTTCGTCCTTCATCTTTCTTTCATAAATCAAAAATATCATGAGTAGTGATAGCAGCCGAACCCCTTCTCTGGAGGTGGTTGTTGATGACGCCCCTGTTATTTCTTCCTCTGAGGTTGCCCCCAATTTGATTGAACTAAAATCCCAGAAACTTTCCCGAAAACAATTACGTAAATTGTCTTTAGCTGATAGATGTCGAATAGAGTTTGACATACCAAATGATGTTTCTATTTATGAGTATTGTCTGATTTAGACTTCAAAACTTATGAGGAAGTTGAACCGGGCAAAGTCTTGTTCTCTGCACATCACTTGGCCGTACTTAGATTTCCCTTACATCCCTTCTATCACTATATTCTTTTTTCTTTAGGGCTTACCCCTTTGCAAGTAAATCCTAATTTCTTCAGGGTTCTATCTGTTATGCTCATTCTGAATCACGAACAAGGTTTGAACTTAGGTTTGGGTGATTTTATGCTCTGTTACAAAGTCGATCAGATCAGAAAAAACCCCGATCGGTCCATCTGCACCCCCATTCAACCTTGAAACTTTGTGAAGGCAATCCTTCTTCTGAGAAGGAGTGGAAGGATAAGATGGTAAAAATTGGGGGAAATTGGAGAGTGGATGCGTCCGGCCCGTATCCTCTGCTAAGGACCTTCGGTATTTGTAAGAAACTGAAGTGTGGATTCAAAAATCCTGGTAAGTGTATTTTTTGTACTTTACAAATTTTGCATGTTTTACTTGAACTGCGTATTTGTTTATTTGTTGATCGTATGCATGTGTTTATATACAGCCGAACGTGTTGATTACCTGAACGAGAAAATATTTGCAACTCTTCCGTCCAGCAAATCACTTTTGACTTCCCACAATTTGAAGTTAATTGCTGCCAGTGCTTCAGAGGCCAATATAATGGAGATTCTGGTTACAGCCTCCAAGCATGCTGCAGCACAAAAATCTACTCCCCCTGTCAGCTCGACATCTGATAAAGGAAATAGCCAAATGATCGATCTGACCGAAGATCCAAAGAAGGCGAAAGGGCATCTGAAGAGGACGAACACCGATGATAATGGTAATGCTCAGAAACATTTGTTGCTGGGTCCCCCTTCTGAACATGCAAAAATAAATGACTCTGAAAAGCATGAGAAGCTTATGAAGAAGGCTAAATCTGTGAGCGGCTACATTATTCCAGACTGCTGTTTTCCTCCATCATTTGATCCTGAAGGCGAATGGATCCCCAAGTTCGAGAAAAGTGATGGTAGTGTTCTGAATCGCCGATCGCTGGCAATGTCTGATCCTGACTCCTTGATGGCTCTTGCTCATGGAATATGGCCTCCCAAGGATGAACTCTTTCAGCAGTATGTTGATCAGAACGAGCTTCTGGCTAGGTCTCCTGTTTCTATTCTAGAGGTACCAAAGTTTTTTTTTTTTTTTTTTACTAACGTTTCTTCTCTTTTCAGTCTGTGTTTAATGTCCTAGCTCTCTGTAAGGTTGTTGAGATGGGAGAATATAAGAGAAAGAACATTGATGATGCATACTTGCGAGCTGATAAATGCGCCATGTTGGCTGAAAAACATAAGAAAATTTTGGAGCTCGAGGTGGAGAGCTTAAAGAAACTCCATAAAAAAGAATCTGATCGGAACGCTGAACTGAAGAAGCAGATCCATAACCTTGAAACTTCCAATGTTGTTCTGAAATCAGGTGTAGAAATTTGCCGAAAGGGAGGTATGGACATGCACCGGAGATATGTGAATATTTTTGACATAAAGTTCTGTGATGGGTTCAGGTTTTGTTATGACCAAATGTCATCGGATCCATCTACACGTACTTATGATAATCCGGCCGCCCATGATGTTGCTTGCAGAGTCGTTCACCCATATAAAGAGCCTGAGTCCTCCCAAGATGAAAAAGATTTAGCTCAATTTATTTTGCATGGGATCATTCCGGCCGAACGACTAGAGCCTGTTGCTGCAATCCCTCCTGCTGCCAATGAAGTGTCAGCTGGGCCTTCCGTTCCTGCTTCAGAGAGCCAGCAGCCGCCTACTGATGATATTAATCCTCCACCTTCTTGATTAGAAGTTTCTATCTTTAAACAATTTTTTGGGTCTGTAAAATTATATATATTTTTTATGCTCTTGTGGTGAGCGTTTTTTGGACAAGTTTTGAAATAACACTGGTGTGCTTTAATATTTTAGAACAGGATGGCACTAAGGTGCATAGATATTTTCTGAACAGATGGCACCGAGGTGCATAAATATTTTCTGAACAGATGGCACTATTGTGCTTTATATATTTTTTGAACAGGATGATACTTTATTTTGAACACAACCTTTTTTATGCGTATCTATATACGTCTTTGTGAAAACAGGAACTTGATGCCATCTTCATGATGGTCTTTTGCCTAATTGGCTTATGTATTTTGGCCAAGTATTTTCACTTGGGCTTTTTTTTTTATTTTTTTATTAACAGTTTGAACAGAGATATGAGAAGATATGAATAATATCTTTATTGATTTGAAATGGATCTGGTCATACAAACTGATCAACATAAATTTTATTGAAAATACATTTTCAGGTGTATAGCATTCCAAGCTCGTTCGATTTGTTTTTCATCTTGATCAACCAATCTGTAATCACCTTTGCCGATCACTTCTGTTACTGTGTACGACCCATCCCATGTGGGATCCAGTTTGTTTGATTTGCTAGCCAACACCCTTAGTACTTGATCGCCAACTTTAAATGATCTTGGTTTCACTTTCTTGTTATAACTCCTCATCAACCTTTGTTGATATTCTGCCAGTCTTATTGAGGCCATTTCCCTCTTTTCATATATGAGATCACCTTCGATTTTTAGAATTTCTTCGTTATGTTCAGGATCGAATAGATGAGTTCTTGTTGTGGGGACCTCCAACTCAATTGGTATTACCGCCTCGACTCCGTACGCCATAGCGAATGGAGTCATCCCGGTCAGCTTGCGAGGATTCGTTCGGTAGCTCCAGAGGACTCTTGGTAATTCGTCTAACCATCGTCATTTTTCCTTCGATCCCCTCTAATTTTCTTTTTATCCCGGCAAAAATTGTTCTGTTTGTTATCTCAGCTTGTCCATTTGCTTGCGGATAGCTGACAGATGATAAATTCTAATTGATGCCGTACTCGTCCAACAACGCTCGAACGTACTGATTGTCTAGATTTGTGTCGTTGTCCATCATTATGTATGTACTTTGGTACTCCAAACCTGTAGATTATACGATTCAAAATAAAATCAATCACTTGAGTGTGAGTGATTCTTACATAAGCCTTCGCTTCCACCCATTTAGTGAAATAATATGTGGCCAAAAGCACATGTTTTTTATTTGAAGCTGCCCTTGTTAACGGTCCGACCGCATCCATTCCCCATCGTGCGAACGGAACAGGAGAGGCCATTGCTGTGAGAAGCTCTGCTGGTTGATGGATTATATGTGAGTGTCTTTGACATTTGTCACACCTTCTCGCGTATTCCTCCGTGTCTCGAATCATGTACGGCCAGAAATAACCTTGTGTTATTGCTCTATGAGATAATGATCTGCCTCCAATATGGCTTCCACAAGTCCCATCGTGCAACTGCTTGAGTACCTCTTGTGCTTCAGATGGTGTCAAACATCGTAGATAGGGCCCACTCGTCGATCGGCGGTATAAATAGCCATCGATCACTGAATACTTGGTAGAGGTTGCTCTTACTTTCTTTGCCTCCCTTCGATCCTCAGGTAAAACACCGATCAATAAATATTCAAGGATTGGATTGATCCAACTTGGCTCGTACGGAATCACGCATATCTCCTTCTTTTTACCGATCGAGGGGGTGAACAGCTCATCCACATGAATTATTCTGACCATATCGTCTCCAGTTGAAGATGCTTGATTTTCTACATAATCAGCCCCATGATTTTCCGCCCTCGGAATTTGTTTGAAAGTGATTACTTGAAAGTTTCGCATTTATTCCTGAACGGCGTTTTTATACTGCAACATCCTTTCTTCACTTGTATTATAACTTCCTGTGATTTGATTTACGACTAACTGAGAGTCGCTGAACATGATTAATTCTTTGATCTGGAGCTCATTTGCTAGCTTTAATCCTGTCAAAACGGCTTCGTATTCAGCCTCATTGTTTGAACTTTCAAAGCACAGTTTGATCGACTGCTGCAACTTGGTGCCTTCTGGGGATATTAGTTCGATCCCCACACCTGCCCCCAGACTATTCACTGATCCATCTACATAAAGCAGCCACCTTAGATTTATGTCGCAGACCTCATCTTCAGTTGCTTCATACTCAAGGAGGAAATCCGCCACAGCTTGACCTTTTAAAGATGTTCGTGGCTCATAAGTAATATCGAACATGCTCAGTTCTATTGACCACTTTGTCGTTCGTCCCGAGAAGTCGGGCTTTGACAAAATTGCTTTGATCGGAAATGTAGTTGGGATTCTGATCGGATGGGACTCGAAGTAATGTCGTAGCTTTCGTTTTTCCTGGACCAATGCCAAGATGATTTCTCTATCTTTGAATATCTTCACTCGGCGTCAAGCAATGTCTTGCTCGCATAATAAATTGGGTATTGTCTGTTCCCATCGTCTCTTACTAACGCTGAACTGACTGTGTTCGGAGAAACTGCTAAGTATAAAATTAAGGACTCATGATTCTTGGGTGCCGTAAGGATTGGTGGTTTCGCCATATAGAGTTTCAGCTGATCGAACGCTTCTTGCTGTTTCTCTCCCCAAGCAATCGTTTTTTTAGACTTCAGGACGTCGAAGAACGGCTTACATATATCTGACAATTTGGATATGAACCACTCAGAGCTGTTAATCTTCCTGTGAGTACCTGGATTTCTTTTGGGGACTCAGTTGCCTTCATCTGAATCAATGCTTGAACTTGTGCTGGACTTGTTTGATTCCATCTTTATTAACTATGTGTCCCAAGAATTGTCCGGAGGATACACCAAAAGTGCATTTTTCCGGGTTCAGCTTCATTTTGTGCGATCGTAGGGATGCGAACACATCCTCCAAGTGCTTCAAATGATCATCCTTGTGCTGGCTTTTAACAACCATGTCATCAATGTATGCCTCCACCGTATCTCCAATCTGGGTCTTGAAAATCTTATCAATCAGTCGCTGATAAGTCGCACCTGCATTTTTTAGACCTAACGACATGACCTTGTAACAATAGGTTCCTCGTTCGGTGATGAACGCCGTTTTGTCTTCATCCTTTGGATTCATTGGGATTTGATTGTATCCTGAATAAGCATCCAGGAAGGTGAGACGTTCGAACCCTGTTGTCGCGTCGATCATGCGATCAATCTTTGGTAGAGGAAAACTGTCCTTCGGACAAGATTTATTTAGGTTGGTGAAGTCCACACACATTCGGAACTTGCCGTTCTTCTTTTGTACAACGAAGACATTGGACAACCACACAGGATAATGAACTTCTCTGATAAAACCAGCATCTAGCAATCGGCTAACCTCTTCAGCTACAAACTTTCCTCGTTCGGTTCCGATCCTTCTCGGTCGTTGCCGTACGGGTTGAGCGTCGGAGTAAACATTTAATGTGTGCATCATGGTTCCTGGGTCGACCCCAGGCATGTCGCTGTGCTCCCAAGCGAAAACATCAATATTTGATCTCAGCATAGAAATCAAGTTGTTTCTTTCATCAAAATTCAGTCCTCTTCCAATTCGGGTGGTCCTTCCTTTGCTCCCGTTGATCAGATCTACTGTGATGGTATCCTCTGCGACCTTCTCATCATCGTTAGTCTGATCATGGAGGCTCGGTAATTGCTGCATGTTTCGTTCGGAACTTTCGCCCTTTAAACCTTTGGTGACGATGGCATAGCATTCTTTCGCCACCACTTGATCGCCTTGAATATCAACAAATCCTTTCCCTGAAGGGTCAACACACTGCATCACCTGATGCAGAGTAGAAGGAAATCCTTGCATTCGGTGAATCCAACCTCTTCCCATGATCAGATTGTAGGAAGGTTGTACGTCTACTAGCATGAAATTTTCTATCAAAGTTCGCTTTGCGGCTGTCACTGGTAAATTCAGGATCCCGATCGGGCAAATCTTCTTTCCATCAAAGCCTGCCAGCGGACTGGTGGTTGGTATGATCAACTCCGTGCTGATGCCGATCTTCTCGAAAGCTGATTTAGTCAGGATGTTCGTGCTGCTACCTGGATCAACTAGCACCCTTTTAACTAAACAATTTGAAACTATGATCGAAATTACCAGTGGATCTTCATGTGGTAGTTGTACACGTCTTAAGTCCTCTTGGGTAAATGATATTGTAGGCATTGAGTAGTTCCGAATGACATTCACCTCCCCAACCCTTCGGATCTTGTTGGCATTGCGCATGCGTGAACGCTGAACCGAACGATTTTCCTCATCCTCCTCGGGTTTCCCATGGATTGTGTCAATAATTTTTACCGGTTGTCCACCCACAATTTTATTGGGCTTCGATCGATTAAAATTTTTGACTCCATTGTCCACGTACTCCTTCAAATCTCCTTTGGTTATCAAGGTCTCAACCTGCTTCCTCAATTGTCTGCACTCATTGGTTAAATGGCCAAAGTCATTGTGGAACGCACAGTGTCTCGAACGGTCCTGTAGCTCTGGTGGCGTTTTCAGCGGAAATGGTGGGCGAAAAATACCCTTCTCCTTATTCTCGTTGTACAACTTTGCTAAGGTTGTTCGGAGTGGAGTTTCAGGTATGTCATACCTTGGTCTCCTCTCATGTTGCCTGTACGGAGCCGATCGTTGGTTGCTCGTATTATCTGTCTTCTTGATTATCCTTTCCTTTGATTTGCTTTCCACACTGACTAATGCCGAACGATGACCTCTTTCTTATTCATCTTCTTCCAATCTCAGATATCCCTGTGCCCGTGAATTCAACTGACCCATGTTGAGGGGTGTTGACTTCACCAAGGATCTATGAAAGCTGGTTCCTTGTTCGATAGCTACCTTGAAAGCTTCCACTACTGCTGGTTGATCACAACTGGGTATCATTCCCATTTCCAAATTGAATATGGAAAGGAAATTCTTCAACGTTTTGCCTTTCGCTTGTCTCATCGTGAACATATTAGAAATGGTCCTCTTCTGCTTCCAGTTTCCGAAATACTGGGCCAGGAACTTTTCCATCAGCGTTTGGAAAGAATCGATCGAACTACCTGGCAGTTGCCTAAACCATAACAGAGCTGGGCCCGTTAGGCTTGTAGAAAAAGCTTTGCACATTAGTGCATCATCAGCCATATCGAGAGTCATCATTTGCTCCACATGAAACATGTGCTCAATTGGGTCCTGCGTCCCATCGAACATAATGAATTTGGGCATCCGGAACTTATCTGGCCTTCTCGCCTGCTGTATTTCGGGGCTGAACGGAGATTTAATCATTTTGGCTGTCATTTCGATGGCTAGATCGGCTGGTAACTGTGTTCTGAGATCCTTTACTTGTTCGTCTACGATCTTTTGAAGTCGGGTCACCATATCGAGCGGAATTGCTCGATTACTGATATTCGCTTCATCTGCGATCGGCTGGGTACGGGTATGATCTGCTGTTTGATCTGTTGAACTTGCTTCATGTTGATTGTCCTCCTCTTCAACACCGGGGCCATTACGGCATCCTGCTACAGGCAATTCTGGATGTTCAGACTGATCCAACCTTTGCCTTAGCTCCTGATTTTATTTTTCAAGGGCCTCCAGACGTTGAAGGATTGCAGCTGTATCTCCTAATTGTGTAGTGGTTTCTCTCGCCATTGATCTAATATCTTCTGTTTAGAAATCGACTTCCCACAAACGGCGCCAAAAAGTGTAAACCCGTTCGAAGATGCCGAACGAATCTCAACCTTTGTAATTTAAACAAAAGCTATTAAATGGATAAATGGCAAGAAGATAACAGATAATTCAAGAATAGCAAGAATTGGAGCAATTTCGGATGCCTTCCTTTTTTTTTTTCTTCCTTTTATACATGAACTTGGTCTTACCCTCATAAATGGGTTTTAAGACATATTAAAGACAATATCTCAACATTAAATACAAGTTTTCAAAACTGCTATAATCAAAACCATGTCAGTTTTGATTGTGTGTATTGAAACGGTCATTTTCTTAATAACTTTTATCCTGAAATGAGCTTATATCTTTGGACTTTGTTTTCTATTTAGGCTTAATAGATATGCTGATCCAGTACTACTTTTGTACGATGGACCTGATGTGAAAATGAGTCTACACTATACTTTGAAATAAGATGAACAAAATCATCTGACATCCTTATGATAGTGTTAATTAGTGCCATGTGGCACCCAAAGTTCCCCCAAACACTTTAGTAGGATAAAGTCACCCTAAATTAAAGACCCCAGTGAAAGTGTTTTAAGGGAACTCCAGGAGACATTACTGATTCCACTCCTAAAGCCTGTAAGCAATCAATAGCTAGAACTGGACTAATAAGAATGCTTGTTTTGGATATGTGTGAATGAAGTAACTTCTTTGTGATCATAGATAGTATAATTCAGAGTAACATTGAGAGCAACAGATGAACAAAGATCTCTGTATATAAAAGTTAGGCCCTTGGGCCAAGTATATGGGCTTCTTAGATAGGTTCTATTTTTTTATATTTTGGAATAATGGGTTTACTCTACATTGGGTCACAATTATTATATTTGACAGCTCGAAGTTTGAAGTTTGACTTTTGTAATAATACTATTTGTATATATAAGTTTGTGCAATTTTTCAAATAAAATAATAAATAAAGAACATGATCTTCTAAATTTGATTTTTTTATTTCTTCTTCCATTTAACGATGCACAACACATTACGTGAGGATATTGAGATCTGTATGCCATTAAATGGATCAGACATAAACGGATAAAAGAAATTAACTTAGAGAATTTGTGTATTCAAAGAAAAGGCGAGTGCGCAAACAAAAGATACTTTTGGTATAAGTGAGAAATGGGATTACATCAGAAGATAGAAAGACAAATAAAGTATAAAGAATATCCACCAAAAAGCAAAAGAGACAATTTGCATGGCAACATATCTCAAGCAGCCACAGTAAGCATAAGGACCAAAAAGGCCTATTGAGAATCATGCCTTTTTTGGAAGTGTTCGTAGACATAGAAAGATGTAACAAAGCATGCTCTCCCTTCATCTCTAATATATATTTGATAATTTTGTAAAAACGCAACTAGGATTTTTATAAATAATTCCATCTGGTGATTGCTTAATTTAAATGATCTTATTCTTCATGAAAAACATCAAGAGGCTCAATAATTTATCAATAAAACTTACCAATCCTCTCACCACCACTGCCACTGTTACCGTTAATTGGGATTAGATTGAGAAACTCATGGAATTTTATTGCAATTGAAATGGTCCCTGGCCTTGCGTTATTAAGTGCGCGAGGGTCGTATGGCAGCCTAATTGATTGAATAACAAAGTTGAGTGGCAGGCTAACATTAGACCATTATAGGAGAAGAAGTTATTTTTGTATTTAAGCATTTTAAAATATGACAACAGTTTTTATTGCAACTATAACTTAAAAAACATTTAATACTGAGACTTTAGGTAACAATTCACATGTTGCTAAAAATTATAATTGTAACTTTTATTTATTTTACCGATGGTTGTGACTGCCATTGAAAATTATTATTAGTGATAATATTATCTAATTGGCATAATTAATAATAATAATAATAATAAATTGAATAACAATTTAATTTTCTTTTAAATCTATAGCAGTTTAGATAAAATTACATGGTTTTGGACCATTTTTTTCTTTCACGTACAAAATGCAATTCGGAGAACATGAATAAAAAATCTCAAGGTGATGGTTATATGTTGAGTCAATTTTTTCATAAGGTGATAGTTTTTGGCTTGAAAAGAAATTTTCACTTAAAATGAAATTTTGTGAAAATGAATAACAAATTTAGTCAAAATCTTTTAAAAAAAGGATAAATTAATTTGACCTCCAATGAGGTTTGTGTTTCTTACCCTCAAATTAAAGTTCAAGAAAAAATAAGTCAACCTTTTTTAAAAAGGGTAAATTATTTTGACCTCCCCTAATGTTTGGGTTTATTACCCTCAAATTAAAGTTCAAGAAAAAAATAAGTCAACCTCTCCAAATATGTTAAAATTAACCTTCGAAACCAATTTAATTAATGATATTCTCCATTTTTTAAAAATATCAAAAATTCCCTTCACCTCTCCTCCACTACCACCATCATTTCTTTAGTCTCTCTCATCTGTTATCAAATCCTTCCTCAATCCCATTCTCATGTTTCTCAAATCCAATTTTTGGTCAAAACACAACTCTCCTTCTATATACATTAAAAGATATATATATATATATATATATATATAACTACACATATACATATACATACACAGTGCCTGCCCTGAGATTGGGAAAAGTTTTTGAGGCACTAGGCAAGGTTTTAATATGAGGCCCCAATACTTAATGCTTAAAAGATATTATAGTAAAAAAAAATCGTAAAAAGGACATAAAATATATCAATATGAAAAATAATGAAAATAACTCCGATTTTGGTCTTTTATAAAGAGCGTGATTCTTTTTGATATTGGATAAATTCTTTTTCTCTCTTTTTTTTTTTTCCCTTTTTTGATATACAAATTTAAATTTTTTAGTAGACATAATTATTATAAAAAATATATCAATATGAAAAACAATGAAAATAACTCCGATTTTGGTACTTTATAAAGAACACGATTCTTTTTTGATATTGGATAAATTCTTTTATCTCTCTTCTTCTTCTTTTTTTCCTTTTTTGATATACAAATTTAAATTTTTGAGTAGACATAATTATTATAAAAGTTATAAAAATTAGACTTTGAATTAAATCATCAAATGAACCAATTGAACGTTTAAGGAGTCATCTATTAAAGTTTAGGATTCATATTTAAAGTTTTCCTATTTAAGATTTTTTATTTGTAGAAGTGAATTTGAGTTACTGTATTAAATTTTAATGATTAGCTGGTCTTTCGCATATCTAAGCACTAAGCCTAATCATATTGAGATATATATATAAAATTCAGAACCAAGTCTCATATTTTGCGTTCACAAGTAAAATGTGAAGGGTACTTTTATAAGTAGTATGGGGTATGTAGACATTATTACCAACTATAAAGCACGGACATTTCGTTTAGGGTCGTCGTACCCGTGTCGGACGTGCAGACACGCCAAAAATACGTGTCCGACACACCAAAAATAATTCCTGACGTTTTTAAAAATTGGACACTTAGTGGACACTCGGAGGACACACGCGTGTCCCTGTGTCGGACACGCAGTGAGTCGGTTGATTCAATGAAAGATAAAGGTCTTATGGAGCCGATAATTTAATGGATCACTTATGGAACTTCAACACCTCTAATTCAATCTTTGGCTTTGAAAATACTTGAAAATCTTTGTTCCTCCTCGTATTGGAAGAGGAATTATAGCGCATATTCATTTATCAACTATTTGAAGAGAAGCAAGATAACATCACAAATAGCCAAATATTTAGTATTTATACCTTCCAATATTTGTCTTCAATCAAGAAATTTTTCACAATATAACGAGAGAGAGACTAAGATGACGAATGTTGGGGAAGATGCATTTGATTCCTTTGATAGTAATATAATAAATTTTTTTTGAACATGTCAGACATTTCATTTAACTTATTTATTTATTATTGTTTATTTGTTTATTTGATTCTCATTGTTTAAGTGATAAATGAAGTATTTTTGTAATATAATATGTATATATAAAAAAATTTATAGACGTGTCGGGGCCGTGTCATGTCCTGATTTTTTGGAATTTGTCGTGTCGTGTCGTGTCTGTGTCCCATATCCGTGCTTCATAAATTACCACCCAACAATAGTAAAATGCAACAAGGATTGCGGAAACATCATATATACCCTCAGGGACGGAGCCAAGAATTTTTCTCATTGGGGGCAATTAGGGGTGGCAATTCGTGTCAACAGGTCGTGTTCGTGTCGGGTCGATATCGTGTCGTTACTATATGTGTCGTGTTCGTGTCGTGTCGTGTTCGGGTCGACCCATGTAAATTATGTAATTATTTTTTTTTTTTATTATTTTTTTTGAATGGTAAAATGATTTAAAAATAAACAAAGGCCTAAGTCATACATGTGCTAATTCATTTAGCCCATTTATTATAATATTTTAAATTAAATTTGACATAATCCAATACGAAATAAATTATTTAACCTATTATCAACAAAATTAAATTGATTTTGACACGATCCAGTATTATTTTATTGATATATTTCAATTCATGATCAATTAGAGAAGAGAAAAATATAAAAATAAAGATAAATATGAATAGTAATCGTGTCAAACGTGTCGTGTTCGGTTATCCGTGTCGTGTTCGGGTTGACCCTTATATTCTCGTGTCAACCCATTTAAGGCCTTAAACTGTGTCGTGTCGTGTTCGTGTTCGTGTCGGGTCGTGTCGGATTTTCGTGTCGTGTCCAATTTTGCCAGCTCTAGGGGCAATCCATGATATTATGGGCAATAAGCCTAATTTTTGCCTATATTTTCTTCGAAATACTTAAATTATCATTAAAAAAACCATTTTTTTTAATGGGGGCAGTTGCCCCCATTGGAGCCTTAGTGGCTCCGTGCATGTGTACCCTAGAGCTCCCCTGACCACTTCATTAAGGGATCTTGTTTCTACAAGTGGTTCGACACTCCTCGCTGAAGTGTTTGGGGGAACTCCGGGGTCCATTTGATATCACTATGTTAACGCCTAAATTATGCCCAAGATTTTAGGCCACTTAATTATGACTTGAAGAATAATTTGTACAATCATTTCGTGATCTAATTTTTAAACCGTATACATGAAGGTTCGGGTCAAGAAACCACTGAAAGAAAATATTTCGGGTCATAATGATTGAAAATGAATCCATGACCGATAATATTATAAAGGTCACAATAGGCCTAGCCATTTTCAGTCTTAGGCCTAAAAGTGACTTTCGATCACTTTTCTTATGCCTTCAAGTCTAAAAGCGAGTTTCAACCACCATTGGTTTTAAAAAATGATTTTCAATCAATCCCTTTTGTTATTTTCAGCCTAAGACTGGAAATCTTTCAATCACTTTTGGCTTGAAGGTCTTTCAGTCACTTTTCTCTCGACGAGTTTCCTCTCAATGAGTTTCTTATCGACGAGTTTTTTTCTCTCTGTCACTCTCTCTCTCGACAACTTCTCTTTTGATCACTTTAGGCCTAAAAAGGCCCTTGACCAAGGAGATTGGCCTAGGAATAAGTCTCTTGACGAATTTAGTCATGGAAACATTGTCATTGATGGCCAAGGTCACGAGAACCACTTATAGAGATCAAGATAAAAGTTCAAGATTCCGAAACTACAAATGGGAGTTTCTCAACTACCCATCAGAGTTCGTCAGTGGTTAGAAGATTCCTTGGTCAAAGACAGACAAGAGATGAAAGAGAGTTGGAAATAGTAATAGTCAAAGTAGGCAAACTTGAAAGAGCCATGGTCTCTAACTAGAATTTTCATATCAGATATGGTTCCATCACATGTGGTTGAGAGTATATCCAAGTAATCCAAGTAGCAACTCAGCAAGTGGTTGGGAAGTTACTTTCACCTTGCAAGCAATTAATGTTTAGAAGGGCGAGCTAAAAGAGACACCATCAAATCAAGACCCTCTATAAATATCCCTTCAAGTCCCACAAGCAAGAGGCCCACGACCATTCAAAGCCTTACTCTTCATAATTCATAGCTTATCACTTAGTTTCCTTATCAGTCATAGCTTAGTTTATCACTTGGCTTTTATTGCATTCCTAGTCTAGCTCTTAAATTCTTTAGCTTAACATTTACATTGTCTTCAACACTTAGATCTTTAGTGTTTCATTTTCAGTCAAAATTTATGTTTGTACTTCTTTTATCATTGTAATCAGTTCATTGTTCAATGAAGAAGAGTTTTCAAGTTCAGGTATATTGTTTGTTTCTCTTAACTTCCTTTCAATCACTGGCTTTATATATTTGAAATCTTAACTTAGGCAATATAGAACCTTAAGGAGAGGGTCATTCCTACTCTCCAAATTTTACCTGAACCAATCTTGGTCGGTCACCCAACCCGATAGGAATAGTTTGGTAATAAATCTCTGAGTCCACATTAGGACTCTGGCATGCCTACATTTAAGGTTGACCAACTATTAGTCAACGACCTCGACCACTTTGTGAGCCGAACAATTTTGGCACGCCCGGTGGGATAAGTGTCATATTCGTGAATGGTCATTGAGACTTGATCACAGTCTCAAAATTTAATTGGACAAACCGAGTTTTCAAGGGACAATTAAGAAGAAAACCAACTCACTCCCATAATACAAGACTCCGGGTCTGAGCATGAAGAGGGGCATCAAACAAGCCACCAAATGGTGGCTGAAAGTGTCAGCAATATGGTGACACGTTTTGAAAGTAGAGTTGAACAACGCCAATTTGCTTGGGAGTTCAACAAAAGTATGGAGCCACTAATAGTTTCATCCCATACGACCAATAATCAACTTCAATAACTGAGTGAAGCGATTAATGCCTTAGTAACTCGTATAGATAGGCAGGTTGTTGGTCAACCGCCTAGGGTTGAAAATCAAAACAATAGGTTCTGAGAGCAATTTCCTCCTCAACAAGTCATCCAACTAGAAAGAGGTGTTCTACCACCTCCTATCCCCAATGGTCATTGACCAGTAGCTCCTATTAAGCTTCCACCGATTCACCATATAGAACCATGAATGGTAGGCCAACAACAACCACGATGGAGGATTAATGAACCACCTAATGGCCATCCTCTTAATCCTCAACCTTAAGTAGTGCCACCTCAAGTTCTTAACCCCGGGGCCCAAAAGGGTACATCCCTTGGCCAAATCTACCCTTTTAAAACAAAGCCCCGCCAATGGTTATTACTCGGGAGGAATTAGCTGAGGTTATACAAGAGAAATATGGGTCAGCATTGAGAAGGAAAACTCGACCAACATTTAGGCATCCATTTTTTGATTGGATAGATCGAATGGATCTACCACAAAACTATCGAGTGCCAAATTTTGCAACATTCTCAGGGGAAGGAAATCATTCTACCCTTGAACATGTTGGTCGATTCACCATGCAATATGGGGCACTTAGTAATAATGAGATGTATAAGATGAAATTATTTTCCAAACACTCATTGAGACTGCCTTCAAGTGGTATCTAAATCTACCACTAAATTCCATACATACTTGGCAACAAATGTAAGAAGTTTTCCATGACCAATTCTATAGAGCTGAGCCAGAAGTCATTATGGTTGATTTTTCTAGGATTCACCAATTGTTAGCTGAGGATGTTGAAACATTCTTGGCTAGGTTCAAGAAGGCACGAAACTGGTGCCGAATCAGTTTACCTAAGAAAGAATTTGTAAACTTAGCTCTTAGCAGTCTAGATTTTGAGCTACGAAAGAAGTTCGAAGGGACCGAGTTTGGCGATTTATTCCAATTAGTTGAGAGAGTCACAAAGTATGAAAAAATATTGAGTGAGGAAAGTGAGGAAATATTCTTCTCGAGGGACCTTCTATAAGGACCCTAACTATGAAATTCATATGGTTGACACCGTATATGAAGACTTAGAGGTTGATGTTATAGAGATTATTTTGAAAAAGCCATATGTGTGTAAAGCCTTGGCTAAACCTGTTGAAACACTAAGTGGTGTTCAACCATCAACATTGTCTGCCAAAAGAAATACCTTTGAGGCTGGCAAGAAATATGTTTTTGATATAACTAAGGCTGAGCAAAATTTTGACCATCTATTGACTGATAAAATTATCAAATTCACCGGGGGGCAAAAAATTACCACGGTTGGTGAAATCAAAGGTCGGGAATATTGCAAGTATCATAAATCCTGTTATCATGCAACTAATAATTGTGTTGTTTTTCGTAATCTGATTCAAGGACAGATCAAGAAAGGAGCGTGGAAATTCCCCGAGAAGAATAAAGAAATGATGAGAGTTGATAGTGATATTTTTCCAGCCTTGGTCAGTAGCAACATGGTTGAAGTCTCAATGGTTGCTGGACCACGGAAGAAGATTGACTTGGAAGATACCTTGGCTAATAGAAAAAATAAGGCCGAAGGAAAAAAGCCAATGACCATCGAAATTCTAGTGCCTAATGATGAGTTGGCAAGAGAGGCCCAAATGGCGCTGATAAAAAAGGGGTTGTGCCCGAAGTGCAAGGCAGAGGCACTGAGAAGTCAAGAGCCACTTCTTGGAGACACTTGAAGCTATAGCTGGAGCTCCCACCATGGAAATAGGCCAATGTCACCCTTGCCTAGAGTGCCTATAACCAATCGAATGACATGGTCTGACAGAAGGCTAAATGTAGATGAATATCCCAAGAGAAGACGGGAAATGAATTATAATCATGCAATCAGCTCGACTCATACAACTTGGAGGCCTAAAAAGCCAAAGATACCTGAGACTCTTCATGTTGAGACCTCAACCAAACATCCACACCAAAGGCCAATAATGGTCAGACCTTCGGTCACCGAGGAAGGTCGATGGTCAAGAGTGCGCCACCCTAACTTTCCTAGAGCTGAGAGTCCACCACCTTTCATGTCTCGCACAAAAAAGAGACGATGACAGCAGATGAAAACCGAGGTGCAAAAAATGGAAGAAAGATACTCGGTGCCCCAGTCTGGAAAAGTGACTTTTCTTAAAAGGGAATCAACTGATCATAAACAAAAGAGTAACCTGAAGGAAATATCTAATGATGGAAATACAACTGAGAAAAGAGTCACTGAAGAAAAATATGGATCTTCTTCTATGAAAGAAGTTGATGATGAAGCAGATTTTGGTGACGATGAGTTCGACATGGATAGGGAAGAACATGAGTCGAAAGGAATCATATTTGGTTCTTTTAAATAAAATGTGAATTGCAACATGGTTTTAACCTTGCCTCTCATTTTCGAGGCTAACAAGACCAACCCTCAGTCATGCAAAAAGATGTCGAGATAATTGACAGTGAATGCCTATAAGTTCCTAAAATCATAGAGAACCCATCAGAGTCAATCATTTTGAATAAGAGAAAGAAGGTTGTCGTGATAAGAACAATGCCAGATCTTGAAGATTTGGTGACGAGTAAGAATGTTCAAGTAGCTAAGGTGATCTTTGAGAAGCCTCATGCAGGAATGTCACAACACTTGAAACCACTTTACATTAGGGTGTTTTTGGAAGGAATGCCGATCTCTAGAACGTTGGTCGATAATGGCTCCGCAGTCAACATTCTTCTAATGGATACCATGAGACTCTTGTATAAGACAAAAGATGACTTGATCCCTACTGTTTTGATGGTTAGTAATTTTATTGGAGGCAATGCAAGAACAAAAGGAGTGGTTACTTTAGAGATGACGGTGGGAAAATGAAAGACCATGACAGACTTTTTTGTGGTCAATGCCATGTCTACGTACAATGCATTAATTGGGCGATATTAGTTACACCCACACTTTTGTGTTCCTTCCACCCTCCATCAATTCATGATCTTTTGGGATGGGGATGAAATACAAGTAGTGTGGGGAGATAATAAACCATTTGAAGCTCGGGTCCATATGACTGATGTTATTCTATATGAGGAGAAAATAGGGCCAGTGAGACTCATCGGTTGTGATAAGTATGGTAAGCCCAAGAAAGCAACAATGTGTAAGAACCTTACTGAATGTGATATGTCTGAGTTACTCAATGAACTATCAAGGACAAATGTTATTCATGAACCAAGGTCGATAGTAGAGATCGATGATCAAGAGGTTGTTAATGGATCAAGCCCAAATAAACAAGGAAAAAATGTTAGCCTATAAGGCTAGCATAAAGCGGTTGAGAGCATATCTCGCTGAGAAAAGAGCTATGATCTTTGGTGATGTTTTAGCCAACATGGCCAAAATTATAGAAGAAGATTAACATGTTGATGATGAGCAAGACATGATCAAGTTGGAAGAATTGGACGCAACCCCGGCTAAGTTAGAAGACCTAAAGGCTGATGTTCAAGATCTTTTGCTAGAAATTAATTTGGGGTCAGAAGAAGATCCTCAACCAACTTACATCAGTGAATTGATATAACCTGATTTTAAGGCCGAGTTGATCTCGTTGCTTGAAAAGTACAAGGATTGCTTTGCATGGAATTACACCAAGATGCCAGGGTTGTCGAAACAACTAGTCGAGCATTGACTGCCAATAAGAGAAGATTTCAAGCCTTTTAAGCAACCGCCTAAACGTATGTCAACTGAAGTGACTTTGAAGGTGAAAGAAGAAATTGAGAGGCTGCTCAAGGCGGGATTTATCCGAACTACAAGATATTGTGAATGGTTATCTAACATTGTTCTAGTAGTCAAGAAGAATGGAAAGATAAGGGTATGCGTAGATTTTTGAAATCTCAATTTGGCTACCCCTAAGGATGAGTATCCGATGCCAATGGTTGATCAACTTATTGATGCGGTGATTGGTGTCTTAGGTTGGTAAAAATTCTGATTAAAAATAAGACTATAATGACCTAGTTTTCCTATCGTAAGTGCACGAATCGTATTATAGTATAGTATGTCTTGAGACATGTTATCGAGCCCAAATGACTAGTCGTACTCTAAATTCTAATAAAATAATATTCTTAAATTGCTATGTTAATTTGATTTGGATTTTCATATTAAACTAATAAAATTAACAACTAAACTAAATAAAATAATTAAAGATAAATCAAGATAGAAACAATAGAGATAAAATCTAGGGAAATTTAACTTCACCACTAACTGCATAATATAGACGTTCTATTCATTTAATTATAAAAGGGAGATACAACTTCTGTGAATCAGACTAGTACCGCTACAAGCTAGTTCCTAGTCCCCAAAGAGATACATTCAATCAAACTCGGCTACAACCCATCTTCGAAATGAGTGTGATTAGGGCATGCGATTACTCTATTATTCTTCTACGGTGCATTAAATTAAAACATGTCAATTTCACCTATCCTTAGCATGACCTGTCCAAATTAGGATTTCATGTTTGAAGAACTTTTATGTAGAAAACTAATATTTTAACCTTCGAAGTTTGAGCTCGTAGTGATTAAATAAAGTTGTGCAAGATTAAACATCACATCAATCTAAGACAAGAATAGATTAAATGCAAAATCTTATATAACATTGATATTTCGTTCTCTCATCTACATAATCATCACAAAAGTGTTCTATAGCTTCCCCTTTTAGAATAAAAATAAATAAAATACAGTCTACATTACTTGGCTAGGGTTTTGACAAAACCCTAGATACCGATTAGTCGTTCATGGTGGATGGATCCCGCATCATTGATGTAGAAACCATCTTCTTGTTTATTCTTTTGGTCTTCTCCTCTTCGTCGCTCTCCATATGTGTTATTCTATGCACTAATTTTAGTCACAGAGAAGAAGCTCCCTTCTATTATGATATACGTGGTCTTTTATAAAGAAATAAGCTACAGTCCTAAATAATTTAGGAAATCTAATAAAAATAAACCTAATTACTAAAACTAACCTAAAAATAAATTTACTCTAAAAATTCTGAAATAATTATAGAAGAATACTAATTAACAAATAAAACTAATCCTAAAATATCATCCAAATTGGAGCTTATATTAACCACCAATAAAAATCACGAAGTCTTCAGCAACCTTCCTAACATTAATAAAATCATGTATTTGACACCTTAAACGATCCGTTTTGGCCTAAAATCATATGGTCCCATTGTGTACAGTGGGTTTTGTTTGATGGCCCGTTTCCACTTGAAAAAAATTCATTTCTTGCTAAATTTGGACATTCTGACAATTATATGTGAAAACTACAGATTTGGTCTGTCCGAATACGATTCAACTATTTTCTTCGGTTCCGCTCCACTTTTGGAATATTCCTTATATTTTATGGTTTAGTTTACTCAATTATTTAGTGGTTTCGTCTCTTGAATCATCTCAAATTATTATTCCGGTTAATTCACCGAAATTAATTCACTTTTGGAATATTCCTTATATTTTATGGTTCAGTTTACTCAATTATTTAGTGGTTTCGTCTCTTGAATCATCTCGAATTATTATTCCGGTTTATTCACCGAAATTAATTCATTTTCCTCATAATGCACCTTAAACACAATAAACAAGACAAACTGTATAAAAGTACCAAGATAGTAGAATGTGTGGACTAACAACATGGAGTTAAGGGCCTAGAATGTGTAACATTCGACTTCTATCATACGGCCGCCAAGAATGAGATTCTATTATTCATGGACGGACACTCGGGTTATAATTAAATATTCATAGCTGAAGATGATGTTTCAAAGACGTTATTTAGGTGTCCGGGTGCTATAGGTACCTTTGAGTGGGTTGTGATGCTTTTTGGATTGAAAAATGCCGGTGCCATTTATCAGCGAGCTATGAATGCAATTTTCCATGACATGATTGGAAAATTTATGGAAGTATACATTGATGACGTAGTAGTGAAATCATTGACCAAGGCTAAACATTTAGCCGATATAAGGAAATCCTTCGAAAGGATGAAGTCATATGGCCTGAAAATGAATCCACTTAAATGTGCTTTTGGAGTATCGGCTGGAAAGTTTTTGGGGTTCTTGGTGCACCAAAGGGGGATAGAGATTGACAAGAATAAAGACAGGGTAATTGTCGATGCTCAACCTCTACGAAGTAAGAAGGAGCTATAGAGGCTGATAGGTCAAATTAATTTTTTGAGAAGATTCATCTCGAACTGTGTCGGAAAGATTGATGCATTTTCTCCTCTATTGAAGCTCAAGTCAGAAAAGGTCTTTAGATGGGAAAATCATCACCAACATGTTTTTGAAGCAATCAAGACATATCTATCTAAGCATCATGTTCTCATGCCACCAAGAAGGAAACAACCATTGAAGTTATATATCTCAGCTGCTGATGAGTCGATCGGAAGTCTTTTAGCCAAGGATAATGAAATAGGAAAATAACAAGCAATGTATTATCTGAGTTGTATCTTGACACCGGTTGAGCGTCAATATATGCCAATCGAAAAAATGTGTCTTGCTTTGTATTTTGCAGCTTTTAAGTTGAGAATATATATGCTTCCTGTTTTAGTTTACGTAATTTGTGTAACTGATATGATTAAATACATGCTTTCTCGCCCGATAATCTTTGGACGAATTGGCAAGTGGTCACTGGCGCTCATGGAATTCAGTTTTAAGTACACATCCCAAAAGGCCGTCAAAGGCTAAACACTTGCTGATTTCTTGGCCGACCATCCATGTCTAGACGTTGCTCCAGAAATCCATGATGCAGAATAATTATGTGTTATTGAGCTAACACCATGGACTTTAATTTTTGACGGGTCAAGCACAAGTGATGTCGGAGGGGATGGAATTGTAATAATTTCACCAAGTGGAAGAAAAACTACATATTCCTTTTTCTTAGACTTTAAATGTTCAAACAATCAAACAAAATATGAAGCATTGATTATCGGTCTTTGAAATACTCCTTGAAATGGGGCCAACGACTGTTAAAATTATAGGCGACTCTAGTATATTAATTGGACAATTGTCTGTGAACTTTAGGTGTCAAAGTTGGAACCTCAAACCTTTCCATTCCATAGCTGTGCAATTATTACAAGATTTTGACGATGTAAGGGTGGAACATGTTTATAGGTCACATAATAAAGAAGCCAACGACTTGGCTCAAGTGGTATCGGGTGTTCGAGTGCCAAAAGGAATAACTGAAAACCTAATCAATATAAAGAAAAGATCCTTACCATCAATCGAAATTAGGGAAGGTTTGTCGGCTGAAGTCTTCATAACTGAAATAGAAGAGGATGACTGGAGATCACTAATCATTCAATACCTTCAAAATCCAAACATGAAGACTGACAAGAAATTGAGAATTCAGGCATTTAGGTTTATTTTGGTAGACAAAGAGCTTTTCAGAAAAATTATTGAAGATGACTTGCTCTTAAGGTGTATCGGTAGGAAAGAGGCCATGAAGGTAATGGTCGAAGTTCATAAAGGGATATGTGGTGCTAACTAGGTCGGGATTAAAATGAAGTGGTTGATCAGGCGATATGCCTACTATTGGCTTGGTATGCTTAAAGATTGCATCTCATATGTTAAAGAGTGTCAAGCTTGCCAAAGGCATGGACCAATCCATAGAGTCCTCGCAGTCGAAATGCACCCAATTATCAAAGCATGACCATTTCGGGGATGGGCTATGGATTTGATCGGGAAGGTTTATCCATTTTTTTCTAAGCAACATTATTTTATCATCTTTGCCACCGACTATTTCACTAAATGGGTTGAAGCAATACCAATGAAGTCGGTACACCAACTGGACATGATATGTTTCATCAAGCAACATATTATCCATCGATTTGGAATTTCGGAGTCAATCACGAGAGATCGAGGCTCCGCGCTTGTGGGTAAAGAAGTTCAAGCGTTCGTAGCTGAATATGGGATTAAACTTCTAAACTCAACTCCACATTATCCTCAGGGGAATGGGCAAGCTGAATCATCCAATAAGACCTTAAAAGGCATCATTGAAAAAATGGTCGAGGATAACCTAAGGGTATGGCATGAACTTCTTTTGGAAGCACTTTGGGCATATAGAACCTCTCAACGGTCAAGCACGGGTGTAACCCCTTTCATGCTAACTTATGGCCACGATACAATTTTGCCCATGGAAGTCACTGTGCGGTCTATGAGATTTGTTTTGCAAAATAAATTGACCCCTGAAGAGTACAATGAATCTATGTTGATAGAGTTGGAGGAGCTCGATGAAGTGAGGTTAAGGGCTCTCGATCACATCCAAGTCCAAAAGAAACGAATCACAATAACATACAATCAACGTGTCAGGGCCAAGGCATTTGGAGAAGGAGACTTGGTTTGGAAAACTATTCTCCCAATCGGTGTGAATGACCAAAAATATGGGAAATGGTCACCAAATTGGGAAGGTCCATTTATGGTACATCAAATCTTTAAAGGGGGTGTCTACCACTTGAAATATTTGGATGGTGAAATTCATCCTCGACTAATTAATGGTCGATACTTGAAATTCTATTATCCTACAATGTGGGAGACAATATAAACTAAGATCGAAAATAATTAAAAGATAGTGCTGCAAGGGCATACATTTGATTTATAATGAGTCAAATACAACGAGAAAGAAAAGTGTCGTTGTGGCATACATTTGATTCATCATCGATCTAGTTCAGAAAAGAAAAAAAAAATCCTCCACAATTTGTCTAGCATGTCAATTATGCAGGTAACCAAAGTGAGCTTTGAGCTCATCCCACTCTTTTTAGAAATTGGCAACATGTTTGTCCTCTTTAACCTTCTCGGCCTTCAACTAAGGAATGTCTGCCAAGATGGAAGACTTCATTTGATCGACCTTTTTGTTTTTCTGGAAAATTTCCTTTATAGTGATATTGAGTTGTTTTTCAGAAAGGGTGGTACCAGTTAGCTCTTCCTAAAGATGAAGTATCTCTTTCTCAATCTCAACTATTCTCTCAAGTGTCTTGGTATGGGCCAATCGTGAAGAACGATATTGAGTGACATTATCTTTTACCTGAGTAAATAATGATTGTTGCTCCTCCAATGTCTTAGTGATGCGGATCGAAAGTTCTTGAGCTTTCTCTGCGGCCGTCTGAAGCTTTGAAACAAGTGCTAAAAAACGAGCCTTAACTGACTGAAGTTGCTCAACCTGCTCCTGAGTTAGATCATGATTCTCCACCAACACTGACAAGGCATTTGATATGTCGGTAGCCAAATTCGGTACTTCAAAAAAATCAATGAATGCAACTGTAGCCAAAAGTTTCTTGGCTCCCTCGATGGCAGAGGACATGGATGAGGCCCTTGGCTTCGAAAACGAATTTCCATTGGGTTGTCGAAATATATCCCAGCTTCAACTTGGGCAAAATAGGCATCAAAATCTTCAACTGTGACATAATATTGAGATGTTTCCTGCCTTGGAGCACTTGAGCCCTCCTAATATAAAAGATGAGTTAGTGAAGTCATTTAAGACTACATTGTGGGAATAAACTTTAGATAGTGAAATTTCTCACTCCAATTGACGGGGGATAAGTCAAGTTACCGAAATTGTTATCGGTAGTGGTTATATGTGCTAATTGAGTGCTAGAAGTTCTTGGATAATTAATTAAAGTACCCTGCAAGATATGACAGTTAGAATGTCCAACAAAATGGTAGTGTAATAAATATAAAGTTCAAAATATCCCTGAGTTTACCATAGCTTCATCATGAGGGCTAGTGGCAAGCAAAGTGGGGTTAGGAGCCGACTTGAAAGCCCGAGTCATGATCGGCTAGGTCTCGTCAACACCTGGAGAATAGTACTCAACAACCATGTTGTTTTCTTTGGTATGAATTTCACTTTTCCTCGATGACTTGTTGGAATAGGAAGACCTCTGCCCATAAAAATAGTTATAATCGGTCGACTATGATAATGTACACTTACATGGTTATATCTTTACCTCACGGCTAGCGGAGAGCTTGGTATTGGTTGAATGGGCCAGAGACAATAATGGGTCAACCTCATCTTCGTTTCCCTCATTTTCTTCATTGACAAGGGACTAACAACGTTCCTAGGAAAGGAAATTGTTTTCTTTCCTTTCTTTATTTTTGCCACCTGAAATTGGATCAAGAATTGATATGAGATAGATGATTGGTATATTCAACATCTCATTCTCCTCTGCCGATGCTCCAACCTCATAGTCAGATATGCCTAAAGGATCATGAGCAGTAATAGCTGCACAATGCAAAGTTTAAGCCAATGATAGCAAAACCGAAATATAAGACCTGACAAAGAAATAATCCGCATATAAGGAATTTTACCTTCCTTTGATGGCTTTGATTTTTCTTTTTGGGTGGAGAACCTCGGTTGGATTTATTATCTTCCTTAGATGACTTATTTTTAGTCGGTGGATTTCGGAGCTTGTGAATGAAAAATGTGACTTTTTTAACAATAATTTTGCATTCTCGACCATAATTTTCTCAATATGATTTTTCCACCACTGATCGAAGAATGAAGAAGTGACAGGATTTTCTATAACCAATTGAATGGAAAAGAGCTTGCAAAGACCAATGTAGTGGTCGACAACCTTTCACACCATTTTGCCTATAAGAAATATCTCTCGATCAAGAAATGAAGCGTTGAGGGATCGAAAAGGTAGGAGTCGAACAAGCTGAGTCATACCAAACTGTCTGACAAATTGTGAAAGGGTTGTAATACTCCACCCTACATTTACCACTACTAATAGAGGAACACCCAAAATGAAGATCTCTGGCAATCAAGTAGCTAGCCCACAACTTACCAGAGAAAAATCGATGATCAAATCGCCGGTGGTTTCAATAGAGACCATTACGTTCAATCTCTCAAACCCAAAGGATGCGCACCATTTGGGTTTGAGAGATTGAAGGGAAAGAAAAATAGGAGATGATTTGGGTTCTAGCAATCTAACTCACCATGAATTTTTTTCTCTTTCTCTCTCTAAAGCCATCTCTCCTCACAAACTTTTCAAAAATGGGTTTCAAAACCAACCTTCAGGTCATCCAAATCATGTGATGATTCAAGTGGTGAGTTGGAATCCAATCCGCTGCGAATGGTTATCAACTCCAGTCATTTTCAAACCCAAACTCCACTGATGGAGGAGGAGTTCGCAACCGCCCATGGCGGCACGCTTGGAGTTGCTCGGCAATTATTTACCCAACCTAATGAAGTGGATATGTTTGTTGGTTGCATGAGAGGTGTTCGATGAAATGTCGAAGAGAGGATTTTGATTTTTTCATGTGGAGCAAGCCATGGGAAGCTTCTATTGGATTGCCTTGGTCTAAGCAACTCAGTTTCGAAAATGGATGAGGAGGAATTCGCCACCGCCTGTGGCGCCGTACTTGAAGCTATTTGTTCCTGTTGAACTTTGTTTTCAGCTACCAAGAGTAGCCGAATTTTCAGTGGTTTTGTATACTTCGAGTGGGTTGTGGATGATTGGTTTGGAGAGTGATGGGTTTAGCCGAATACAGCCCGTCGCGGACCCATACGATTTACTTGAAGAATGATGGACTTTGTTGATGTGCTATCGAAAATGATGATTTATCAGTTATAAATCTGCCTTCCAAAAGTGGCTTTCCAAGGACCTAGCAGCTGTGGTCCCCAATCTTGTTTCAGATGGTGTTGATTTTCTTACTATAATGCTTTGCCTGGATCCAAGCAAAAGAATTACAGCCAGGAGTGCGCTCGAACATGAGCATGAATACTTCAAGGATATTCGCTTCATTTACAGTAGAAAACAAAAATTACAAGACATCTTCGAAAGTTGTTTTTAGTGGCTTTTCTAGTCTCCTGCACTTCACTTGTGTTGTTATTCTGAATTTTTTTTTTATGCAAACCATGTCTACAGAACGCCAAAATTGTCATGGGAAATTTCGGTGAATTTTCAAAATTTTAACAAGTCATCGAAATTTCAATATTTCGGTAAATTTATCAAACTATGTCAAGAGTAAATTTCATTGAGAGAATCACATGAATAGTTTAGGTGCAAGTTAATTGGATAGAAATTGCCTAACGAGGAGTTGAATGAAATAATACAACTCTACAAAAATTTGGCATGAGCCCATTTCCGTAGACTTGGGGGGCAGTTGTTAATGCCTAAATTATGCCCGAGCTTTTAGGCCACTTAATTATGACTCGAAGAATAATTTGTACAATCATTTCGTGATCTAATTTTCAAATCGTATACATTAAGGTTCAGGTCAAGAAACCACTGAAAGAAAATATTTCGGGTCACAATGATTGAAAATGAATCCATGACAGATAATATTATAAGGGTCACAATAGGCCTAGCCATTTTCAGTCTTAGGCCTAAAAGTGACTTTCGATCACTTTTCTTAATGTTTCAAATCTAAAAGCAAGTTTCAGCCACCGTTGGTTTTAAAAAATGATTTTCGATCAATCCCTTTGTTATTTTCAGCCTAAGACTGAAAGTCTTTCAGTCACTTTTGGCTTGAAGGTCTTTCAGTCACTTTTCTCTCGATGAGTTTCCTTTCGACGAGTTTCTTCTCGACGAGTTTTCTCTCGACGAATTTTCTCTCGACGAGTTTCTCACTCTCTCTCACTCTCTCTCTCTCGACAACTTCTTTTTCGATCACTTTAGGCCTAAAAAGGCCCTCAACCAAGGAAATTGGCCTAGGAATAAGTCTTTTGATTAATTTAGTCATGGAAACATTGTCATCGATGGCCAAGGTCACGAGAACCACTTGTAGAGATCGAGATTACAAAGCCCAGGAAAACAAGTCTCGAAGCTTGGAGAAAGCTTAGATTGGAAACTACGAGCTGATCGAGATAAAAGTTCAAAATTCTGAAACTACAAATGGGAGTTTCTTAACTATCCATCAGAGTTCGTCAGTAGTCAAAAGATTCCTTGGTCAAAGACAAACAAGAGATGAAAGAGAGCTGGAAGTAGTAATAGTCAAAGTGGACAAGCTTTAAAGAGTCATGGTCTCTAACTAGAATTGTCATGCCAGATATGGTTCCATCACATGTGGTTGAGAGTATATCCAACTAATTCAAGTAACAGCTCAGCAAGTGGTTGGGAAGTTACTTTCAACTTGCAAGCAATTAATGTTTAGAAGGGCGAGCTGAAAGAGACACCACCAGATCAAACCCTCTATAAATACCCCTTCAAATCCCACAAGCAAGAGGTCCACGACCATTCAAAGCCTTATTCTTTATCATTCATAGCTTATCACTTAGCTTCCTTATCAGTCATAACTTAGTTTATCACTTAACTTTTATTGCATTCCTAGTCTAGCTCTTAAATTCCTTAGCTTAACATTTACTTTGTCTTCAACACTTAGAGCTTTAATGTTTCATTTTCAGTCAAAATTTGTGTTTGTATTTCCTTTATCATTATAATCAGTTCATTGTTCAATGAAGAAGAGTTTTCAGGTATATTGTTTGTTTCACTTAACTTCCTTTCAATCTTTGCCTTATATATTTGAAGTCCTAACTTAGGCAATATAGAACCTTAAGGAGAGGATCATTCCTACTCTCCAACTTTCGTCTGAACCAATCTTGATCGGTCACCCGACCCGATAGGAATAGTTTGGTAATAAATATCTGAGTCCACATTAGGACTCTGGCACGCCCGCGTTTAAGGTCGACCAACTATTGGTTAACGACCTCGACCACTTTGTAAGCCGAACACACTAAGTATATGAGAAATTCAGTCACGTTCTTATCAATTATCTTGTTCTTACTTCCATCAAACACATTTTTCATTCCATAGATTATTTGAATATTGAAGCTCAGGACTCTCATTGTTTTATTACGTTAAAATATTTAGTAGTAAGATGAGATGTTACACTTTCTGTATATCCTCTTCTAATAATTTTGTCACATCTACTCAATTGATTAGTTGTTGACACAAATCTGTTGTAGTCGACAATGTTGGGAATTTTTCAAACAGTGTTTCGGCGGCTTCAAATAAATGGAAATCAAATTTGATGTCACAAATATTTGGATTATTTTTACTAATTAATCAAGGATCTTTTTACTCACATTGTCTTAGCAGTCTATTTTTCTGCAGCTTGACTGAATCATAGCCTATTTCTGATAGAGTTCTTGAAGGTTCTAGAATCCTCTCAAGCAAAATGAAGCAAACAGCTTATGTAAAAATAAGCTTATGAACAAGAAATTGGTTAGATTTGCTACTAGAAATATAGTTGGAAGCACAGAAAATGCATCAGTTCAGACCATGAGCCAAGCATGATGTATAAGCCTTCGTCATGTTGAAAGCATTTCCAGATGACAGAAGAACATTGGCGTTGGAAGACGTAATGGTTTTGAGACTCAGCCTTGCATTAAAATAGGAAACACGCATTAGAAATGTGAAGAAAAGCTCAATTTATTTCTTGATGTAAACTATTAACCATGTAATGAAACTATGTTCAATCCACTAGTGCAATTAGCAACTAAATATGGACTTAACTAGAAGGATGGATTGATTTTTGGTGTTTTTGTGGAGGCGTTTGCAATGAAGTAACTAATTCGAGAGCAAATGAGTGAAAAAAATATCATAGGACAGTGAGCTTATTTTTATTGGTACTCTAAATTACTTGTGCAAATTTAGTGCAAAACCACACTGCAAGAAATTTAGAAGAATGTGCATTTAAAGCTAAGCTTGTAGAATTATTGAAAGAAAGACTAAAAGAGTTAGAAGACAAACAAAGAAGGGAAATAACCTAGAAGGTTTAAGAAAAGTAAATGCTCTTATAACCAAACTCTTGCCTACTCTTTCAATACATTTTTGAGAGGTATTTATAACCCTTGTGTTATACTGAACCAGAGTGTTTGAAATACAATAGAAGATAAAAGGAGGGTACAAATTTATATTATAACAAAGATAGAAGATATTGCAGATGTCTTTAACCGTTATTCTCTATTAGTGATGTAATATAGTGTGCTATTAGAAAACGTATGAAATGATTCATCAAGAATACTTCATTATACTTCATAAATATTACCATTAAAACTGTAGATATGTTGTAGTTTCACCCATGTAAAAGTAATAACAGATTGTCTTCTTTCACTAAATTTATGTGTGTATATTTGTTAAGTAATATGAACAAAGCATTACCTTATGTAAAATCCAACTTTATATTATTTTTACAATCAACTATAATGAATCAAAACATTACGTGAACAACCAAAAAAACAAACCTGACCACTCAAACTAAAGCCAAAAAATCAACGGAATAGAGAGAGCATTAGAATTCCTCTAAAAAGAGAGAAACCAAAAACCAAAGAAGAGAAAGGCTAGATTCCAACTCACAATCAAAGCATTACTCTGTGTTTGTAATAGGAACAAGTTCTGCTCAGTATCTAGCAGGACCTGTTACATATATTTAGTCAAAAAGTTATATAGTCCCTTATCTATGTGATACTGGCACCATTTCTTCGTCAGTCACCTAATTATTGGATATAAGGTTTAATGTGTTGAATATAGTCCATATAGAGAGACAGTTTGTGTAATCAGGACTTCAATATATCATCAACACTGGATACAATGAAAAATTTCAGAATTTGAGAACGAATTTAGGATTAATTTCATCCCATTGCTCTGTGGCACAGTGAATATATTGTTTGCCTACTGCACAGGTTCTAATAGTATACTACATTTGTTGTTGCACTATGGATTCCTATATTTATCATCATAGTTCATCATTTTGTATGTTGTGCGTCTACAAAGTAGGGCCTATATATGTTTTCTCTTTTCCAAGAGAAAAAATCGGTTGCAAATGTCATTTCTCTCTCCTAATTAATATGATAGAAATGAAGGCAATTACTAGAAACAAAATAAAAAATTCTGGGTTAAAATGAAAATCATGGTACCATTGCTTTTTAGCTGTCAACTACACTTGAGTCTTGACAGATTAATAAAGAAAAGTTTTATGTTGTCACTTATGTGATAAACATGTATTGTGACATTGTTTATGTCACATGTAACAATATAAACATGTGTCAGTGAAGTCATTCTTTTGTTGTATGTTAACTTGGTATATATATATATATGTCATTGCATGAAGATGGTATTTTTCAAATTCTTCCATAGCTTTTTCTAAAGCAATTCCAATAAATAACAATAATTTGTTCCTTGTCTAGGGTCTATGTGCTTGAAAATATTTTCTCCTTGTAATATGATCTGAAATTTGCAATAATCGATGTATTAATGTTGAATAAGGATAACATATATCAGCACTATATAAAACATAGTAGATTCATTGATTTTCATCAAATTAAGCTAGTTCTACACCCATCATAAGGTTGAAGAACCACAAAGATTAAGCGAAACCTCAAAGAAAGTTATGATCCCTGAGGCGTGGTCACTTTGATAAGAGGCTAGTTAGGTAAATTGATAAGTGACTCGATCGTATCCAAGAGACGGTTCTTGATAGAAAATGGGATGCTCCAAAAGCTTTCGATGCATTAGCCACAGTTGCAAGAAAGAGGTTAGAGGTTCTTCGAGCATATATAATACATGAAGCTTGTCTTCTGGTGGAATTTGCCTCTCTGTTCATACGAAATGTAGAAAGTTATTAAATGAAAAGCAATTTCATATATTTACCAACAGAGAGGAACCGAGTTCTTGAATTGGTGGTGGCCAAGACCACTCCTTCCTCAGAGGAGGTGAGGGGTTCGAGCTCCACACTGGGCATTTATAGGGATGTGTGTGCGACAGAGTGAGATTCACCAAACCGGGAAAAAAATTGATTCGAGTTGGAATCTAATATTTTTTGGTTAAGTGGAAAAAAGCCAATGAACTTTATGTAGAACAGATCAAATAGCATTATATTTTATTTGATACCAAAATGAACTGCTTCAAAAGTTAGATTGTGGATGATCTAGGCGGTGTTGTTAACTCGAAAGAAAAATATTTCCTTGCGGCTGTTTTTAGAAAACCATGTCAAGGCCTAATGCTGGGAATTGTATAGGTCTATTGTAACAAAAATATAACACTAAACAGAAGTAAGATTAGTAAGATCAGCAAACAACCTTATCTTCCTAGTATCAGGTGGCACCCAGAGTTCCCCCAAACACTTCAGTAGGATGTCCCGGACTCCCAGTGAAGTGGTCAAGGGAACTCTAGGGGACAACTAACTCCACCTATCACTTTTTATCGCCGTTTGATGACCAAATATACACGCAACACACCTTCTATATATAGTATATTCTCTCCGTTTCCAATTAGTTCGGAAATGTGCCCTTTCTGAGTAGTGCAGTGTAAGAGGAGAGAGTATCTAAGCAAATGCATGCAGGATTTTGAACCTGGTTCAAATTGTGAACCAAATGAAGGGTAGGGAATAATACTGAGTTGAGTGGCCTCAAAATAGTCTACCCTTTCACATTCTGGCCGCCGTATCAATTTCAACAACTTTTCATGGATCTACAAAGCAATTACATTGTATATAGAATCATGTAGTTAATTATGCAGTTTATGTGGCAGCATTAACTTAAGGACACTGCTGATTATATGTAAATTAAATACATATATAGTCTCTAAAACATGAATAAAGTCATTAAATTATATACATATATATGCAGCTGAATCTAATACAAGCTTAGTAAAAGTTGAAATCAAAAGCCATCTAGGGGGACCAAGTTGGAAAAGGATGGGAGGGGTATATTGCCAATTTCCCAACCATGACTATGATTCTCTACCTTCCATCTAACCTACAATCGCGACTAGGTACACAGCCCAAAGCTCTTTATCCTCTCGGATTTTCTACGTAATTCTTAAACACATGTGGAATTCAAAGTTCATAAGTGAACTGTGAGCACTGCAAGTATGAGTACTTCTTATAAGTACTCGAGGTATAGCAGACATTATTATCATACAATGCAATCGAAAAATGTAACTAGGATTGAGCAACATGATCATATGCACCCTAGAGTTCCCTTGACCACTTCATTGAAGGCTCTTGTTTCAGCAAGAGGTTCAACACTCCTCACTGAAGTGTTTGGGGGAACTCCGGGGTTCATTTGATAAATATATCGAAGTATATATGCAAGGTTGGTGGCACACTCTTCTTTTCTCATACCATGAGTTCAAGTTCAGAACTCACATTATGGTACTCAACTTTATTTGTCTTTTTTTTTTTTTTTTTAAATAAAATATGATTTAACTTCGAATGGTAACTTTAATTTCCCCTGCATGGATAATATAATTAAGGGTTCCTAGTAGCTTTATGATTTGTCATACTTAATAGTTGTTTCAAACAATAAATTAAAAGTTATTTTTTGTTATGCCATAATGGAAAATCATATGTTTGAGATTTGTTGATATAGTACAGCATTTGTATTAACTACAATGAGGTGCATTTCTCTTTAAGCCTGTAAGCAATCAATAGCTAGAACTGGACTAATAAGAATGCTTGTTTTGGATATGTGTGAATGAAGTAACTTCTTTGTGATCATATATATAATTCAGAGTAATATTGAGAGCAATAGATGGACAAAAATTTCTGTATTCAAAAGTTAGGCCCTTGGGCCAAGTATATGGGCTCCCTCGATGGGTTCTATTTTTTATTTTATTTTGGAATACATTGGGTCACAATTATTATAATTTACAGCTCAAAGTTTGAAGTTTGACTTTTTGTAATAATACTCTTTGTATAGATAAGTTTGTGCAATTTTTCAAAAAAAAAAAAAAAAGAGACATGAATCTTTTACGTTGATTTTTTCATTTGTTCTTTTATCTAATGATGCACAACACATCACATCACGTGAGGATATTGAGATCCGTGTGCTGTTAAATGAAACAGACATTAACGGATGGAAAAATCAACTTAGAGAATCCGTGTATCCAAAGAAAAGGAGAGCGCAAAACTACCAAGCCAAACAAGAGGTACATGGTATAACCTCACCTCCTAATTGTAAATGTGAGGGGTTCGAGTCTCGTTGGAGGTATTCTGAGTGTGTGGTGTGTGAGTTTCTTAACATTAAAATAAAAAATAAGTACTTTTGGTATAAGTGAGAAAAATAAAGTTTAAAGAATATCCACCAAAAAGAAAAAGAGGCAATTTGCATGGCAACACATCTCAAGCAGCCACAGTAAGCATCAAGACCAAAAAAATTACCAAAAAGGCCTATTGAGAATCATGCCTTTTTTGGAGTGCCAATTGATGAACTGTTCGTAGATATAAAAAAGATGTAACAAAGCATGCTCTCTCTCTTCATCTCTAATATATATTTGATAATTTTGTGAAAACGCAACTAGAATTTGTATAAATAATTCCATCTGGCGATTGCTTAATTTAAATGATCTTCTTCTTCACGAAGGCTCAATAGTTTATCAATAAAACTTACTAATCCTCTCTCTCCGACCACCAGGGGCTGAGCCACCCTTTGCATAGGGGCATGGTACCCTGCCCAACTGTTTTTTAAAATTTTTTTAATCTAAAACTTTATATATATTACAAATATGTTTATAAAAATTGCATATGACCTCTATCAATTTTTTTAAAAAATCATTTGATAGTCTAAAAAATTATAAATTTTATCAATAAACTTATAAACAATTGCATTTTCTCCCCTAATTTTTTTTTAAAAAATAAAAAATTCTTCTAGTAATCTAAAAAATTGCGAATAAATTTATAAAAAATTACATTGACCCCGTAGACAAGTTTCTTGGCTTCGCCCTTGACCACCACCACCAAAGATGATCTTTGAGATTGATGCAGGGGGATCCGAGTCAGACGATGCCGAGCTGTCAGATTGCTCATTGATGGCGCTGGATTACCTGGAGCGGGAGGATCAGCGCAAGAATGGCAAGAAATCGTAATCCAGCCTAATTGGGGCAGTTTCCGTGCACGTGTCGGTTTTTTGGCCATAACTGGAGCTACGAGTGTCGGATTCGCGCCCATGACCCCAATTCGGAAAGCTAATCTCGGCGCGGACGTCGTGGCCACCGAGCTACGCTCGGTGCACATCGTTTCGAGCCCCAAATCCGCTGTTTTCCTTTTCGATTCTTTATTTTTAGTTATTTTTTGCTACTTATGGTAATTTTTTATTTGTCAATTAGGAGATGATTCTGAACCCGATTTGGGCCAGATTTTTGGCAATCTTTTTATTTTTTTCCATGTTTTGTTTTGGTAGGACTTTTAGGGTTTTGCTATTTTTGGCAAAAATCCCATTAGGGGTCGATTTTCAGCTATTTATACCCGGCTTGTGGGTTGTTTTTATTCATTCTTGATTATACATAATTATATAAAATTCCAGAGTGTTCTCTGAATTTTGGGTCGAATTTCTCCATTTTCTTTCTTGCAAATTACCCGTTGCGCTAGCCTACAGAATAATCTCTATTCTGTCCGGCGTCAGAGATGCCATCAATTGATCCAGATTGGGATTAGTTTGAGAAACTGATGGAATTTGATTGCAATTGAAATGGCCCCTGGCCTTACGCGATCAAGTGCGCTCGAGGGTGGTATGGCACCCTAATTGATTGAATAACATGCAATTGCATGAAAATGTTTATACACTAAACAAGAAAATGTCTATAAGGACAAAAGTTTAGTGGCAGACTAAAGTTAGACCATTATAGGAGAAGTTATTTTTGTATTTATAAAATTTAAAATATAACAACAGTTTTTATTGCAATTATAGCTTTTAAAAAACATTTAATACCGGAATTTTAGGTACCAATTCACAAATGTCGCTAAAGATTATAACTGTAACTTTTATCTCTTTTACCCGTGATTGCGACTGCCATTGAAAATTATTATTAGTGATAATATTATCTAATTGGCATAATTATTATTAATAATAATTTGAATAATAATTTAATTTTCTTTTAAATCTATAGCAGTTTAGATAAAATTACTTGGTTTTGGACAATTTTTTTCTTTCACGTACAAAATGCAATTTGGAGAAAACGAATAAAAAATATCAAGGTGATTGTTATATGTTGAGTCAATTTTTTCATAAGGTGATAGTTTTTGGCTTGACAAGAAATTTTCACTTAACAAAATGAAATTTTGTGAAAATGAATAACAAATTTTCACAATGTGATAGTTTTAGACATTTGCTCAAAGTCTTTTATGAAATTACCCGGAAGACGGTGAACTAACCCTAGAGGGGGTGAATAGGTTTTTTATGAATTAATTGATAGATTAAAATATTAATTGCGTAATAGTCAATTTTAATTCAATTATATCACAATATAATCCACGCAATAATAAATATAGGTGCAAAACATAAAGCAGAGACGACGCCAATCTTTTTACGTGGAAAACTGACGCCGGACAGAATAAAGATTATTCTGTAGGCTAATGCAATAGGTACTTTACAAGGGAAAAACAGGAGAATTTCGACCCAAAAATTCAGAGAACACTCTGGAATTTTATATAATTGTTTATAATCAAGAATGAATTTAAAACAACCCACAAGTCGGATTTAAATAGCTGAAAATCAAGGATTTTACCAAAAATAGCAAAACCCTAAAAGTCTTACCAAAACGAAATACGGAAAGAAATCAAAAGATTGCCAAAAATCTAGCCCAAATCGGGTTCAGAATCAATTCCTAATTGACAAATAGAAAATTACCATAAGTAGTAAAAATTAACTGAAAATAGAGAGTTGAAAAGGAAAACAGCAGATCACGATTTTCTGCCATCATTGCGCTGATCCTCCATAAGTAGTAAAAATTAACTAAAAATAGAGATTTAAAAAGGAAAACAGCAGATCACGATTTCCTGTCATCCTTGCGCTGATCCTCCTGCATCAGTCACCCCGAGTTGGAAAGAACTCGTCCTCGAGTTCACAGCAGCATCAACAGAATCCGCAAAACAAGGACTCGGATGTTTCACATTAAAGACATCAGATGTTTTCAAGTGACTAGGGAAACACAACCTGTATGCGTTGTCATTAATCTTCTGCAATATCTCACAGGGTCCAATCTTCCGCTCCTTAAGCTTATTATACTCGTCAACAGGGAAACGATCACGAGTTAATACAACCCAAACAAAATCACCAACATCAAAAAGTATCTGACGATGATGACTGTCCGCTCGAGTTTTGTACTTGGCATTGCTCTCGTGATTGGCCAGTTTCACCTGCTCATGGATGCCTCGAAGATGTTGGGCCAACTCACCTGCCCTAGGATGTAAACGACTCGTGGGTAATTCTGGCGGCAGTCCAGGAGGAAGGTCTTCTGGCATCAAAACAGAGAATTCCGAAAACAGCTGCTGGACCTCCATGGGTAATTCTAAAACCTCACCTGCTGCACGATTTCCACAAGGCATAAAAACAGCTTCCTTCTTTGGACCTGGTGCTGGGATCACATTCTGCTGAGATTCAGGAGGATTGCTAAATGGGATCTCAAGATTTTCCATGCCAGTTATATCGTCCTCCAGTAAGGAGTTCAAGAAAATGTTTTCCATCTGATCAACTTCAACGAGGTTATTGACTTCATAATCCGGCCACTGGTATGGAAGGGTCCACTAAACTTCAGTCGTCGTGCTTGCATTGAACACATCCTCATCTCCTTCTTCGTCATACACTGGCTCTCCAATGAAAATATTGGTTTTCAACCAATCATCTTCGGAATCAGAATCTTCCGAAAATATTGGCCCTAACTGTGGATACGGATTTTCGAAGGTGGAATTGTCGGTATCAGAATCTTCCACATCATGATTACCGATTTCCTGCGCCGCCAGACGCTGGGTTAACTCTGTCACTTGCCTATGCAAATCCTCAATCATAACATCCTGAACGTTACGATCACGGTGCGGGACTTCCTCAATCGGAACCTGCCCACGACGACCACCACGACCACCAGCCATTGAAAATTGATGAAAATACCGCCTCAGGAAGATGCTGAGCTCTGATACCAATTGACGCCGGACAGAATAGAGATTATTCTGTAGGCTAATGCAATAGGTACTTTGCAAGGGAAAAATAGGAGAATTTCGACCCAAAAATTCAGAGAACACTCTGGAATTTTATATAATTGTTTATAATCAAGAATGAATTTAAAACAACCCACAAGCCGGGTTTAAATAGCTGAAAATCAAGGATTTTACCAAAAATAGCAAAACCCTAAAAGTCTTACCAAAACGAAATACAGAAAGAAATCAAAAGATTGCCAAAAATCTGGTCCAAATCGGGTTCAGAATCAATTCCTAATTGAGAAATAGAAAATTACCATAAGTAGTAAAAATTAACTAAAAATAGAGATTTGAAAAGGAAAACATCAGATCACGATTTCCTGTCATCCTTGCGCTGATCCTCCATAAGTAGTAAAAATTAACTAAAAATAGAGATTTGAAAAGGAAAACAGCAGATCACGATTTTCTGCCATCCTTGCGCTGATCCTCCTGCATCAAAAACCTTGGAAACGCTCCAAGTAAAAACCACGGATACCCTCCAATATCGATGCACTATGAATCAAGAAGTATACAGACTCTATGAAGTTAGGACTTACAAAATCACTTTGACTTGCCTCTAATCACTCGACGTCTGAAAGTCTTGAATCACTCGCGCTACCATAAAACTCTCGCTCCGATCTCCGTACTCTAACGGCTCCGCTTCTCAACGGATCAGTTTACCACGAAGCTTCTCGCTCCGATCTCCGCATTCTGACCGCTCCGCTTCTCAATGGATTGATGCAACCACGTTGCAATAGGTGGTATGTAGATTTTTCAGAATCTAAGTCATCCAATTGTGCATAAAGATCACACTCGTTGAAGCACAATTGGAGAAACCCAACACAAAAGAGAACTAGAAGATATATGATCACTCAATAATTTTTTCTCTCTATCTCTCTCTGTAAAAGTATATGAACTGTAGAAGAATTGCAGAGATCTCTCAAAAGTCACACCATTCTCTTTGGTTTAACTCATATAAATAGAGAAAAGTTGTCCAATTAATGGTAAAAATCATTTTCCTTTCAGGATTCGTATTTCCACTATTAAGTTTTCAAAATATAGACTAATATACCAATGATAGTCCAATATACCAATAATTGCTTCTAATCATGTCCCAAAGTGAACATGAGTCATTATGGTATCAAAGCAAACCTTAATTAAAAACTGAAATCGGTCACCGAATTGTTCTTCGAGTACTCGGCAAATTCATTCTTCGAGTACTCGGTATCTAATAGCGCAGTATAGCGCACCATGGCGCATCAACCGTACTGGAACTACGCCATCATCCGCGCCAAGGTGCGACTCATCGAGTACTCGGTAAATGGGAACTTCGAGTACTCAGTAGTTCTAGGGATGGCAACGGGTTGGGTTTGGGACGGGTTTGGGACGGGTTTGGGTAATACCGTTATCACCCCATTTATAAATTACTAATACCAAATCCACCCCAAACTCGTGACGGGTTGTAATCGGTAATACCATTATCGCTCCGTCAGAGTAATCGGGTTCCATCGGGTTACCGTCAATTTTACTAAATTATTTCTACGAAATTATAAAATTTCTCGTAGTACAAGAAATAACGATGATATAAAGAGAATTAGGGAAATAACATAAAAAACCATAAACATGGAATAAATGTCAAGATAGATACAAAGGAAATCACAGTAGAGAAATTTTTTAGTGGACATTTATTCTTATAAGATGCTTTTAGAATAATTATTTTAAAATTTAAACAAATTTATCAATATATTTTATCTTATCTCACACTTAATATTATTTTATAAAAAGTGTGATTACATATTTTTGTGTCTTACTTAGGTGTATAGAATTTATCATAATATTTTATCTCAGGCATATAGAATTTTGTAGTTACATGGGATCTACCTTAATATATGGGGGGAAAAAATCATAAATGGGTCGAGTCGGGTCGGGTTCGGGTTACCAACGAGTTTTACAGAAAACCCGACCCCGACCTGAACCCGCTTCGGGTTTTAATTTTTGATACCAAACTCGCCCCAAGCCCGTTTATAAATTTACCAAAACCGTCCCATTCGGGTTGGACCAGGTCGAAACCCGGCCGGGTCGGACCATTTTGCCATCCCTAATGTCATAGGGTCCAATTTTCAACACTCAATTTTCGCCTTATGATAGCTTTAGTTGCACACCAAGTCAGTCAATTCTCACCACACTTGGCCAAATATACAGAATATGGATAACACACAAGAAATGTAAAGGACACACAGAGTTTACAGAGGTTCACACCTCCAACCTTTCACTATATATATCAAATAGTACAAAGGAACACCTATCACTATAATGGAGTTCAAGACAACTCTTTATCTCTCTCCCTTTACAGAATCTCCATTAGGGCATATATAGACTACTCATACACAAAACTGTCTATACAACTTCCCTCCTAGGATCTGGGAGACAACCCCTCCCATAGGTGTGCTGGCATAGCCAGCCTTGTGCCACATCTGTCAAGAGGTTATAACTACAAGCCATGTTTGCAAACTGCCCAACTGTCCTATATCTTTGGATACGTTGTGTCACATGTGATTCCTTGTCTGAATGTCACATGCCATGTGTACTCCAGCACATTACCAAGGTATGTAAACATATGCCTTGGTTCTTGCTTAGCTTGTTTGCATTGTTGCATTCATCTTGCCATGCACAAGTATCACCAATCTGGGCATGCTCTAAGCCACGCCCATGCCATGGCATGCATTACGCCATGCCATGACAATGTCAAGTCGTGCATTGCTCCACGCCTTACATTCCGAAGTTAGCCATCTATGGTGTCATGGCCTTGTCAAAGACAATTTAGCATTGCCAAGGCTTGATATATGCATGGCTTGCCAAGCCACTCACATTGCATGTACTCCAGCACATGCCAAGTCAAGGCAATCCTTGCCCAAGGGCAAGTTACACAATAGTGGGCAAGGCACACAAGGCTAGCCAAACCAAGTGCACACACAAGTGTCCACATTATCATCAGTACCGCACCACCATCACAGACCCATGTTGTCAAGCCACCTGTTGTCAAACCATGCCCACGCATGTCCATATGCCTCCTTATACATACCCTAGCCAAGGCTTGCCAAGGCCTTGCTTGATTGTTGGCTGCCAACTTTTGTCAAGCTCACTTACCCCCATATATATGCAAAATACACAAAAGTCACTTGGTCATAATAGATATCAACCATGTCTGAGGAGGAATAATGGATTTAATCAATAATTCCCAATAATATCCTTTTGTAGATTCATGTCATTTTTCATAAGGTTGTTTCTTGACTTTTCTCCAACACTTAGATTATTTTCTAACTTCTTCTTCCAATGCCACTCCAAGTGTCATTCTCAGCCCCCATTGCACATGGGTGTTGTCTTGGGGTCTTTGCCCATGTCACAAAGACAAAATTCCCACCCCAAGTCTTCAAGGGGCTAACACCTAGGTAGTTCAAAACTTTGAGTACTCGGTAAGAACTCGACAATTTCAACTTGATCAACTTCTTTTTCTTTACAATGTTGTTTTCATTCAACTTTCCTTCACAACTCTTATGTTCTTCAACGCTTCAAACTTGATTTGTACCATTCATTGATCTCCATTTAACTTGTCAACTTGCTTAACTCGAACCAAAACTCTCAACTCTCAACTTGGTTTTTCATCAGAAACATGACATTACTAATAAATGTTCTAACATTTAAAAAAAAGGATAAATTACTTTGACCTCCCTAAGATTTGGATTTATTACCTTCAAATTAAAGTTTAATAAAAAAACAAGTCAACCTTTTTAAAAAAGGGTAAATGATTTTGACCTCCACTGAGGTTTGGGTTTATTAACCTCAAATTAAAATTCAATAAAAAAATAAGTCAACCTCCTCCAAATATGTTAAAATTAACCATCGAAACCAATTTAATTAATGATATTCTCCATTTTTTTAAAATATCAAAACTTCCATTCACCTCTCCTCCACTACCACTATCATTTCTCTAGTCTCTCTTTTATCTCTCTCCTCTGTTATCAAATCCTTCCTCAATCCCATTCTCATGTTTCTCAAATTCAATTTTTGGTCAAAACACAATTCTCCTTCTTTATATATTAAAAGATATATATATATATATATATATATATATATATATATATATATATAACTACACATATACATACACATAAACACCCCACACACATATGAAAGAAGAGAAAAAGGTGTAGGTGGTTGGTGGGGGATTGGAAGTGGTAGTCATGGGAGTTGAGAGGAGAGAGAGATTGGAGTGGTGTAGCTAAATTTGTTCTGTGGTGGATCAATTGGGTGGAGGAGGGAGGGAGAAGGTAAATTCAATTTATTAGGGTTCCATCACACAATAAAGATCAAAAAATATATTAATAATGATGAGGGTAGTAAGGTAAAATAATAAAAAAAAATATTTTTCTAGTTCTATAGACAAGGGGTGTGATGGTGACTTTTACAAAACTTTCATTTGACAGTAATAAGGGTAAACCTCAAGGGAGGTTAGAGTAGTTTATACCCGTAAGAAAATAAATTTGACACTAATTCATGTTTTTATGGCTTTCTTTTTTAAAAGAAATTTAGCCACATTTTCAAATTGTATTGAAACACATTAGTGGGGATGACAAATTTTGTTCTAATGGTGTAGGACCTAAGTATTGTCTTTTGGACAATGTTTGGGTCCTGACCAGTGAGGACCAACTTGGTCTTCGCCCCTTATTTGGACCAATAGAATTAAGATCATGTCCAATATGAATTAATTAATTAAAAATGGATATTACCCTCTATCATGGATTATACCCGGATCTAATTTTTTTTTTCTCTTTTCCTTTTTTCCTCATTGAATTGGAAGATAAGAGACTTTGAGATCGACTGTCAAACAAAGGCTTATCATCACTAGCAGACTGACACCCATTTGATCAAATACCACATTAGCTCCATCAATCAAGCCCTGAGCACCTAATGAATAAACAATTAGAATTGACTAAATTCAAAGCTAAGACCTTGAGTGGGGCATTTTGACGAGCATGTGATAGGATGGAAGCCATGAGATTGAAAGTATAACAATTATGCTTGTATCCAGATTTATCAGAAGCCCAATTGAAGAAGGTATGAGTTTTATTTCAAAACTTAAAAATTGAGAAGACAAATTCAACAATGTGGGTGTTGAGGTTAATTCGATCAATAGTGGGTGAGTTGGTGGGTGTTTGGGTTAAATGAGGTCTTGTGGATGATGATGGAAATAAAACCATTAACAATCTTAGAAGCATCATCATCATCTGGAGAAGAAAATGGTCGGAGCTCCACATATTTGGTGGCACTCAAGAAGTGCCGCCACTGTGCCTACCGCCGCTCTCCTCATCGAAAATCCTAAACCCTAGATTTCAGAATGTGATAGATATATTAGAGAGGATAAAATGAAAAGAAAAAAAAAACAAATACTTTAGATTCGGGTATAACCCATGATAGTGGGTAATACCCATTCTTATTTTTTAATTCATTTTTAGGCATATGTCTTAATTCTATTGGTCCAAATAAGAGATGATGACCAACTACAAGCATTATCCTTGTCCTTTTGTAATTAAATATTCACTTTTGTTCTTATTTATTATACAAATGCATTACCATTTATATTTTTTTTATCCTGTGTCTTTTTTAGTAGGTCATCATAGAGTATTTTTGCGACTTAAATTGTTTTAATAATTCAAAAGAAGAGTAAAGTTAAAAAAGTTAAAATTTATATTGTATTAATATTTATTTAAAACTGGACAACTAATTTGAGACAGATAAGTATTATGAAACCAGGGATATTATTGTACTATGAAAAGGAAAAGGGATATTATTGTACATTATTGTACTATGAAAAGGAAAAGGGATATTATTGTACTATGAAAAGGAAAAGAGATATTATTGAGACTTGAATATTGAACCTGGTCGGTATTGTGTGTCAAATGAAGAATTGGGAATAACATTGACTTGCCAAGTCTCTAAGATACTCTAATACTCTTCTCTAATTGAAACCCATCATTTTCCATCTTTTTCATGTATATATCATAAACCAAATATCTTCTTCTTAATTAATTAAAGTTGCTTAAGAACTTCCTGGTTATAGCTCAAAGACTGCGTAATTAAATATCCAAAACTTAATCCAAATTATCACTAGATACGCCATGATCAATTCAGAGTAAATCATATGCAGATGGAGCTCTTTGGCATTGCATGCATTAAATATGTATATATATATATACATATACATATATTATAGAGTGGTTTGTGGTTAAGAGCATGCCGGCTAGAGCCCCATTTTTTTTTTCCTTTCAAACAGTATAGGTCTCAAAAAAAAATTTGTATTTAAAATCAAAAGAAAATGAAACATAGAAGGCCAAGCCAATGTCTTATAAAATTTTTTAAGTAGTATGGGCCCAAAAAAAATTTGTACTTAAAAGTCCAAACAAAATAATTTGTTTTTATTTTGTAATTTTCATGAAGCAATTCCCACTATAAAAAACCACCGTATCAGACTAGACAACTTCAGAAATTATTGTCAAGTTTTAAATGTCTACAATTTGACACCTACCAAATTCAAGTTCCATTATTGCTTTTGCAAATTTTATTTTCTTATCTTTTTTCCGATTGAATAAATTTAAAATTTTTTGCCATCTAATGAATTAATATATTTTTTTTCAGTAGAAAAAATATATATTAATTCATTAGATGGCAAAATTTTTAAAATTTATTCAATCGGGGTATCTGCTTATATATATGCACAAAATGATTTCATCCAGTTACAGTAATTATTCAATATGATTGTTGTTTTTTTTTATATTTTATGTTATAATAACTATAGTTCAACGCTAATATTTTGGCAAAATTTTGAATTTTGTGACTAAGTTTGTTGCATATTTTCTTTTCATGTGAACGAGATCGTACTCTTTATAATGCACAAAGACCCGATTTATTTTCTTTATTTTCTTTATATTAATATATTTTATGCTTAATATAAAAAATACTCCATCCATCCCAAATTATAAGGCTCTTTTCGGGAATCCAACTTTTTAATATGATGACTTTTATAATAGTGTTAGTGAATGAAATATCAAATTTACTCATGATCTCACCATAATGATGTGATGGCTTGTAGTGTACATATTTTATAACTTTAATGTTTGAAGGTTAAATTGATAATTGACAAAATAAAATGCTTTAATTTTTCAGAATAAACACTTATTTTGGGACAGAAAAAATAATATTTTTATAAGAGGGGCCTCATATTTAATCTCGCCTAGCCCTAATTTTGTTTTTTTATCAATCTCAGGATAGAGTGTTCTTATACTAAAGCTGAAAATGAGAGGCCTTAATTCCACTCACAACTTAGTCATGTTATTCTCTATACCCTTGAACTTACCCACATTTCCGACTAGGTTCACTTTGGTCCATTTACACATTTATCTCATAACAATTCCTTCTTTTCCAAATTTGATGTGTCGATATATATACCTATATATAAGTAGATGCAAAGATGCGCAACAATTCACTATAAATAACACATGAGCATTATGTATATATGCATATAGATATATAATGTAAACAAGTAAGCTAGCTAGCTAGCAGTTAGCTGAGGAAGGGAAAATAGATCAGGCGTGCCCTAGAGTTCCCTTGAACACTTCACCAAGGGAAATGGTGCTAATTTTTCCATACTGACCCTGCTGAAGTGCTTGGGGGAACTCCTGGGCTCATTTGATACATTACATGAGATGATGATCTACTCTTTTTTGAATATTCAGTTTATAAATTAATATGTATTTATATATATACATATATATAAATATATACTATATTCCATCTTTCTATATGTTTATATACTAAAGCATGTGGGTTACTGTTTTTTTTTTTGGGTTACTAAAATTTAAGGGTAGGTACTATTTTTTCTGATAATTTGGTGTCAACCGGAATTTTCACCACAATTAATTCATGATGTGTTTTTTTTTTATTATTATTGGTTACTAAAATTTAAGGTACGATAATTTGGTGTCAATCTGAATTTTCGCCACAATTAATTCATGAAACCCATACTAAGCTTATATGCGCATAAATCTAAGCTGAAAATGTATGTGATGTATACGCTTTATATTTGTCTTTTAATTTCATATTTTTCAAAACTACACGCATGCACTATATAAGTTTTGGTTCCACAACGACTAGAGCATTAATTTTTTTTTTTCCCTCTTTGATAAAGATAAATTTTGTAAAATATCGAAAAGGAACATGACAAGCAAAAGACATAAACTGTATGGCAAGAAATTTAGAATTATGAGTTTTTTTCTTCCGGTAAATAAATTGAATATATAGATGAGGAAAGAACAGAAAAGAAAAATGAATGAAAAAAGGAGCGCTTTTCAGACCCAAACAAAAACTAGAACCTGACCCATGAGATTATGAGTTTAAAGCCTTCTAAAGAATTTCTTCAAAATTTTAGCTAGATTCTAACAGATATTTTAGAATTTTTTTTTTTGAAACATTCTAAAACCCAGTTACTCACCGTAATTCTATGAAATTACATCGGTCAACTATCGTATTGGTTAGACGAAAGTCCTTGTCTTATAAATAGGGTGAGAGTTGGAATGATTCACTCGTATTTACTCCCCCATTATACAAATGAATGGATGTCATGCAAAGGTTTCTATTTTTTTCAATTTAATATTTAATATTCATATATTCTATGATAAAATTTTAAATTTCATATGGTTACTGATAAATGTTATCCTACATATATGTGGATTAATGTAACTGCTAATGAGATTCTAAACAATCTAAGTAATCTTTGCTGGCATTGGCATTGTCAAAAAGGAATGTTATTGGAATTTATATCCAATTGATTGGTGTAAAAGAAATTTTATATAATTATGAAAATGACAGTCCTTTTGAATAATAGTTAAAATATACATATAAAAAAAATTCAAAATTTTAACTTGTGAATATGATGCTTAATTGATTACTTTCCTAAACAATACTAATAATCTAAATAAAATTTATATTAATAAAAAAATATCACATAAAGAAACAAAAAAAACATTAAATATAGAAACAAGTGATCCAAATTACTTTTTTTAAATCATGATTTTTTTCAAATGGTATGTATTACTTTTTGTTTGAGATAAATTTGGTACCGAGTAAACAATAATTTGGAACTAAAACGGTGAAATCTTAAAATAGATTAGATCCAATTCATGAAACATTATCTTAGTTTTAACAGGGTGGGTACTGTTGTTTAACATTTTTGTCCTAATTTAAGATTAATATGAAATAATAACTACACGAGAAAGAGGGTTTATCTTGTCCATCTTTTACTTCAAAACTTTCTAAACACCATTTTTTGCAAATTATAAATATTCTAATTATCAAAAAAAGAACTAATTAATCAATCCGAACATGCTGGTCCAGTTAAAAAAAAAAAAAACTTATGACTCTCATGTGAGATATGTCTTGAGAGTAAGATCTAGAATCCGTGCAATTAATAAAAATATATTCGTCATTATGACTCAAAAAAATAAACAAAAATTATATGTTTTAATTAATATATATTTGGACAACATGTTTACCATTTACCATATAATTCTTTCTTGCATCCCAAGTTTTCTATCTACTATATACCACTCCAAATGCTAATGAAGAGAGAAGGTCACCAACACGGTACGATTCGACCCTAATCCAGATGCGTCAACCACTCCGATTCATGTCGTTTACCAAGGTATCCAACTAATTACCACTCCAAATTTACGGGCAAGTGTGCCCGACCCAGGTGCCGAAATTGTCACCTCAACCCGACTTGGCAGGACGTGGTGGGTCAACCCGAGTTGAATTTTGTTGGGTTGCGACCCTGGTTGTTGATCCTATGGATAATCACTACTTTGAGTTATATTATTTTGATTATCTTTTTGAAGTGCTATGTTATGAATGTATTTGTTGTAAATATGCTTGGAGCCTCCGTCCCAATAAACCCAAAATTTAAATAGTATAAGCCTTAAAAAAAAAATCACCTAATTTCCTAAAAGTTCAATGCAAAATTGTTATGACCCATATTAATAATCACATTGGGCCGCTTGTATCCAAAAATAATATATACCAATACAAGTGTGTATATCTATAATCCATGGTTGTTAAAACCGTCAACCTTTGATAAGTTTTTATGATTTTATATATTTTTACGATTTTATTACGATTCTACTCATATTCTTTTTAAGAATTATTTTGGGCTGAAATAATGGTTTGAGTGCTAGGTCCTCCATATAAAAGGCCAAAAATCTTAATAATTTAGTTAAATATCTCAATATATGGCCCAAACATATGAGAAAATAATTAAAAGTCCAAAATTTTAATATTTTTATTAATATTTTATGTTTTGAGTATATTTTTGTTGTATTATAAATATATCAATTTAAAAAAATTAAACATAACTATTTATTTACGATTCTACGGACCCCCAACGATCATACTTAGATTCCCGATTTTAACAACTTTGCTATAATTCAGGCATATTAATTAAGTTTATTAACCCCTCATTCTTAAAAAAAATTGTTATCATCTACCAAAATAGAATACAAAGTAAATTAAAAAATCCATATAAGTGTGCTTTATCCTAGATATTTAAATATATATAAACACAAAAATTTCTCTATATATATACTGCACTGTTTTCAAGATAGTTCCTACTTCTTTTTATTTCTGCAAATTTGATATTGTTAGTTTTTGAGAAAACTTCATTTAGTTTTTTTCCCTCTCTTAGGTAAAGTATATATATGTGATTTCGATAGATGAAAAAATATGAAATTTAAATAATTTTGGTTATAATTGAAAATTTTATAAGTAATTATATACTCCTTCAGAGTATAACTTTATATACTTATGTAATTGTTTGGGCATAATTTAACAGGTCAGATGTTTCGCGGTTTGATCTAAAAACTTAAGTTAATAGTTGAGGCTAAGATTCTGTTATTTATATACTCAATCACTTTTTCATCTAAATCCGACGTGGGACAAGATCTCTGGACTATAGACATTTATAATTATCCTCCCCTTTTTCTCCTCTCCTAGAAAAACTTATGTTCAACAATATTGGCAATATGGAACATTCAATTAAAAATTAGTCTCAACACCATAGGTTCAAGACATTGCTAGGAATTGTACTCTAGATGTAATTTTACTTCAATTAGTTTTTCCTTTTACACACCCACACAAAACACAGGAAAGAAAGGGAACAATATATGTAAACTCGTTCGAAGATGCCGAACGAATCTCAACCTTTGTAATTTAAACAAAAGCTATTAAATGGATAAATGGCAAGAAGATAACAGATAATTCAAGAATCAGCAAGAATTGGAGCAATTTCGGATGCCTTCCTTTTCTTTTTTCTTCCTTTTATACATGAACTTGGTCTTACCCTCATAAATGGGTTTTAAGACATATTAAAGACAATATCTCAACATTAAATACAAGTTTTCAAAACTGCTATAATCAAAACCATGTCAGTTTTGATTGTGTGTATTGAAATGGTCATTTTCTTAATAGCTTTTATCCTGAAATGGGCTTATATCTTTGGGCTTTGTTTTCTATTTGGGCTAAATAGATATGCTGATCCAGTGCTGCTTTTGTACGATGGGCCTGATGTGAAAATGTGCCTACACTTTGCCCCCAATTCCCAAGCCTATTTCAATTTTGAAATAGGGTGGGAATTCGAAGAGCGATGTGTAACTGCCACTTCCCTTATTTCCTTGTTTCCTTCAATATTTCTTCTCCATTTACAAGAGCAGACTCATTCCCTTTGCAGACGATTCCCAGCAAGAAACTCTTGAGGTTAGTTTTTCTCTTTCGTCCTTCATCTTTCTTTCATAAATCAAAAATATCATGAGTAGTGATAGCAGCCGAACCCCTTCTCTGGAGGTGGTTGTTGATGACGCCCCTGTTATTTCTTCCTCTGAGGTTGCCCCCAATTTGATTGAACTAAAATCCCAGAAACTTTCCCGAAAACAATTACGTAAATTGTCTTTAGCTGATAGATGTCGAATAGAGTTTGACATACCAAATGATGTTTCTATTTATGAGTATTGTCTGATTTAGACTTCAAAACTTATGAGGAAGTTGAACCGGGCAAAGTCTTGTTCTCTGCACATCACTTGGCCGTACTTAGATTTCCCTTACATCCCTTCTATCACTATATTCTTTTTTCTTTAGGGCTTACCCCTTTGCAAGTAAATCCTAATTTCTTCAGGGTTCTATCTGTTATGCTCATTCTGAATCACGAACAAGGTTTGAACTTAGGTTTGGGTGATTTTATGCTCTGTTACAAAGTCGATCAGATCAGAAAAAACCCCGATCGGTCCATCTGCACCCCCATTCAACCTTGAAACTTTGTGAAGGCAATCCTTCTTCTGAGAAGGAGTGGAAGGATAAGATGGTAAAAATTGGGGGAAATTGGAGAGTGGATGCGTCCGGCCCGTATCCTCTGCTAAGGACCTTCGGTATTTGTAAGAAACTGAAGTGTGGATTCAAAAATCCTGGTAAGTGTATTTTTTGTACTTTACAAATTTTGCATGTTTTACTTGAACTGCGTATTTGTTTATTTGTTGATCGTATGCATGTGTTTATATACAGCCGAACGTGTTGATTACCTGAACGAGAATATATTTGCAACTCTTCCGTCCAGCAAATCACTTTTGACTTCCCACAATTTGAAGTTAATTGCTGCCAGTGCTTCAGAGGCCAATATAATGGAGATTCTGGTTACAGCCTCCAAGCATGCTGCAGCACAAAAATCTACTCCCCCTGTCAGCTCGACATCTGATAAAGGAAATAGCCAAATGATCGATCTGACCGAAGATCCAAAGAAGGCGAAAGGGCATCTGAAGAGGACGAACACCGATGATAATGGTAATGCTCAGAAACATTTGTTGCTGGGTCCCCCTTCTGAACATGCAAAAATAAATGACTCTGAAAAGCATGAGAAGCTTATGAAGAAGGCTAAATCTGTGAGCGGCTACATTATTCCAGACTGCTGTTTTCCTCCATCATTTGATCCTGAAGGCGAATGGATCCCCAAGTTCGAGAAAAGTGATGGTAGTGTTCTGAATCGCCGATCGCTGGCAATGTCTGATCCTGACTCCTTGATGGCTCTTGCTCATGGAATATGGCCTCCCAAGGATGAACTCTTTCAGCAGTATGTTGATCAGAACGAGCTTCTGGCTAGGTCTCCTGTTTCTATTCTAGAGGTACCAAAGTTTTTTTTTTTTTTTTTTACTAACGTTTCTTCTCTTTTCAGTCTGTGTTTAATGTCCTAGCTCTCTGTAAGGTTGTTGAGATGGGAGAATATAAGAGAAAGAACATTGATGATGCATACTTGCGAGCTGATAAATGCGCCATGTTGGCTGAAAAACATAAGAAAATTTTGGAGCTCGAGGTGGAGAGCTTAAAGAAACTCCATAAAAAAGAATCTGATCGGAACGCTGAACTGAAGAAGCAGATCCATAACCTTGAAACTTCCAATGTTGTTCTGAAATCAGGTGTAGAAATTTGCCGAAAGGGAGGTATGGACATGCACCGGAGATATGTGAATATTTTTGACATAAAGTTCTGTGATGGGTTCAGGTTTTGTTATGACCAAATGTCATCGGATCCATCTACACGTACTTATGATAATCCGGCCGCCCATGATGTTGCTTGCAGAGTCGTTCACCCATATAAAGAGCCTGAGTCCTCCCAAGATGAAAAAGATTTAGCTCAATTTATTTTGCATGGGATCATTCCGGCCGAACGACTAGAGCCTGTTGCTGCAATCCCTCCTGCTGCCAATGAAGTGTCAGCTGGGCCTTCCGTTCCTGCTTCAGAGAGCCAGCAGCCGCCTACTGATGATATTAATCCTCCACCTTCTTGATTAGAAGTTTCTATCTTTAAACAATTTTTTGGGTCTGTAAAATTATATATATTTTTTATGCTCTTGTGGTGAGCGTTTTTTGGACAAGTTTTGAAATAACACTGGTGTGCTTTAATATTTTAGAACAGGATGGCACTAAGGTGCATAGATATTTTCTGAACAGATGGCACCGAGGTGCATAAATATTTTCTGAACAGATGGCACTATTGTGCTTTATATATTTTTTGAACAGGATGATACTTTATTTTGAACACAACCTTTTTTATGCGTATCTATATACGTCTTTGTGAAAACAGGAACTTGATGCCATCTTCATGATGGTCTTTTGCCTAATTGGCTTATGTATTTTGGCCAAGTATTTTCACTTGGGCTTTTTTTTTTATTTTTTTATTAACAGTTTGAACAGAGATATGAGAAGATATGAATAATATCTTTATTGATTTGAAATGGATCTGGTCATACAAACTGATCAACATAAATTTTATTGAAAATACATTTTCAGGTGTATAGCATTCCAAGCTCGTTCGATTTGTTTTTCATCTTGATCAACCAATCTGTAATCACCTTTGCCGATCACTTCTGTTACTGTGTACGACCCATCCCATGTGGGATCCAGTTTGTTTGATTTGCTAGCCAACACCCTTAGTACTTGATCGCCAACTTTAAATGATCTTGGTTTCACTTTCTTGTTATAACTCCTCATCAACCTTTGTTGATATTCTGCCAGTCTTATTGAGGCCATTTCCCTCTTTTCATATATGAGATCACCTTCGATTTTTAGAATTTCTTCGTTATGTTCAGGATCGAATAGATGAGTTCTTGTTGTGGGGACCTCCAACTCAATTGGTATTACCGCCTCGACTCCGTACGCCATAGCGAATGGAGTCATCCCGGTCAGCTTGCGAGGATTCGTTCGGTAGCTCCAGAGGACTCTTGGTAATTCGTCTAACCATCGTCATTTTTCCTTCGATCCCCTCTAATTTTCTTTTTATCCCGGCAAAAATTGTTCTGTTTGTTATCTCAGCTTGTCCATTTGCTTGCGGATAGCTGACAGATGATAAATTCTAATTGATGCCGTACTCGTCCAACAACGCTCGAACGTACTGATTGTCTAGATTTGTGTCGTTGTCCATCATTATGTATGTACTTTGGTACTCCAAACCTGTAGATTATACGATTCAAAATAAAATCAATCACTTGAGTGTGAGTGATTCTTACATAAGCCTTCGCTTCCACCCATTTAGTGAAATAATATGTGGCCAAAAGCACATGTTTTTTATTTGAAGCTGCCCTTGTTAACGGTCCGACCGCATCCATTCCCCATCGTGCGAACGGAACAGGAGAGGCCATTGCTGTGAGAAGCTCTGCTGGTTGATGGATTATATGTGAGTGTCTTTGACATTTGTCACACCTTCTCGCGTATTCCTCCGTGTCTCGAATCATGTACGGCCAGAAATAACCTTGTGTTATTGCTCTATGAGATAATGATCTGCCTCCAATATGGCTTCCACAAGTCCCATCGTGCAACTGCTTGAGTACCTCTTGTGCTTCAGATGGTGTCAAACATCGTAGATAGGGCCCACTCGTCGATCGGCGGTATAAATAGCCATCGATCACTGAATACTTGGTAGAGGTTGCTCTTACTTTCTTTGCCTCCCTTCGATCCTCAGGTAAAACACCGATCAATAAATATTCAAGGATTGGATTGATCCAACTTGGCTCGTACGGAATCACGCATATCTCCTTCTTTTTACCGATCGAGGGGGTGAACAGCTCATCCACATGAATTATTCTGACCATATCGTCTCCAGTTGAAGATGCTTGATTTTCTACATAATCAGCCCCATGATTTTCCGCCCTCGGAATTTGTTTGAAAGTGATTACTTGAAAGTTTCGCATTTATTCCTGAACGGCGTTTTTATACTGCAACATCCTTTCTTCACTTGTATTATAACTTCCTGTGATTTGATTTACGACTAACTGAGAGTCGCTGAACATGATTAATTCTTTGATCTGGAGCTCATTTGCTAGCTTTAATCCTGTCAAAACGGCTTCGTATTCAGCCTCATTGTTTGAACTTTCAAAGCACAGTTTGATCGACTGCTGCAACTTGGTGCCTTCTGGGGATATTAGTTCGATCCCCACACCTGCCCCCAGACTATTCACTGATCCATCTACATAAAGCAGCCACCTTAGATTTATGTCGCAGACCTCATCTTCAGTTGCTTCATACTCAAGGAGGAAATCCGCCACAGCTTGACCTTTTAAAGATGTTCGTGGCTCATAAGTAATATCGAACATGCTCAGTTCTATTGACCACTTTGTCGTTCGTCCCGAGAAGTCGGGCTTTGACAAAATTGCTTTGATCGGAAATGTAGTTGGGATTCTGATCGGATGGGACTCGAAGTAATGTCGTAGCTTTCGTTTTTCCTGGACCAATGCCAAGATGATTTCTCTATCTTTGAATATCTTCACTCGGCGTCAAGCAATGTCTTGCTCGCATAATAAATTGGGTATTGTCTGTTCCCATCGTCTCTTACTAACGCTGAACTGACTGTGTTCGGAGAAACTGCTAAGTATAAAATTAAGGACTCATGATTCTTGGGTGCCGTAAGGATTGGTGGTTTCGCCATATAGAGTTTCAGCTGATCGAACGCTTCTTGCTGTTTCTCTCCCCAAGCAATCGTTTTTTTAGACTTCAGGACGTCGAAGAACGGCTTACATATATCTGACAATTTGGATATGAACCACTCAGAGCTGTTAATCTTCCTGTGAGTACCTGGATTTCTTTTGGGGACTCAGTTGCCTTCATCTGAATCAATGCTTGAACTTGTGCTGGACTTGTTTGATTCCATCTTTATTAACTATGTGTCCCAAGAATTGTCCGGAGGATACACAAAAAGTGCATTTTTCCGGGTTCAGCTTCATTTTGTGCGATCGTAGGGATGCGAACACATCCTCCAAGTGCTTCAAATGATCATCCTTGTGCTGGCTTTTAACAACCATGTCATCAATGTATGCCTCCACCGTATCTCCAATCTGGGTCTTGAAAATCTTATCAATCAGTCGCTGATAAGTCGCACCTGCATTTTTTAGACCTAACGACATGACCTTGTAACAATAGGTTCCTCGTTCGGTGATGAACGCCGTTTTGTCTTCATCCTTTGGATTCATTGGGATTTGATTGTATCCTGAATAAGCATCCAGGAAGGTGAGACGTTCGAACCCTGTTGTCGCGTCGATCATGCGATCAATCTTTGGTAGAGGAAAACTGTCCTTCGGACAAGATTTATTTAGGTTGGTGAAGTCCACACACATTCGGAACTTGCCGTTCTTCTTTTGTACAACGAAGACATTGGACAACCACACAGGATAATGAACTTCTCTGATAAAACCAGCATCTAGCAATCGGCTAACCTCTTCAGCTACAAACTTTCCTCGTTCGGTTCCGATCCTTCTCGGTCGTTGCCGTACGGGTTGAGCGTCGGAGTAAACATTTAATGTGTGCATCATGGTTCCTGGGTCGACCCCAGGCATGTCGCTGTGCTCCCAAGCGAAAACATCAATATTTGATCTCAGCATAGAAATCAAGTTGTTTCTTTCATCAAAATTCAGTCCTCTTCCAATTCGGGTGGTCCTTCCTTTGCTCCCGTTGATCAGATCTACTGTGATGGTATCCTCTGCGACCTTCTCATCATCGTTAGTCTGATCATGGAGGCTCGGTAATTGCTGCATGTTTCGTTCGGAACTTTCGCCCTTTAAACCTTTGGTGACGATGGCATAGCATTCTTTCGCCACCACTTGATCGCCTTGAATATCAACAAATCCTTTCCCTGAAGGGTCAACACACTGCATCACCTGATGCAGAGTAGAAGGAAATCCTTGCATTCGGTGAATCCAACCTCTTCCCATGATCAGATTGTAGGAAGGTTGTACGTCTACTAGCATGAAATTTTCTATCAAAGTTCGCTTTGCGGCTGTCACTGGTAAATTCAGGATCCCGATCGGGCAAATCTTCTTTCCATCAAAGCCTGCCAGCGGACTGGTGGTTGGTATGATCAACTCCGTGCTGATGCCGATCTTCTCGAAAGCTGATTTAGTCAGGATGTTCGTGCTGCTACCTGGATCAACTAGCACCCTTTTAACTAAACAATTTGAAACTATGATCGAAATTACCAGTGGATCTTCATGTGGTAGTTGTACACGTCTTAAGTCCTCTTGGGTAAATGATATTGTAGGCATTGGGTAGTTCCGAATGACATTCACCTCCCCAACCCTTCGGATCTTGTTGGCATTGCGCATGCGTGAACGCTGAACCGAACGATTTTCCTCATCCTCCTCGGGTTTCCCATGGATTGTGTCAATAATTTTTACCGGTTGTCCACCCACAATTTTATTGGGCTTCGATCGATTAAAATTTTTGACTCCATTGTCCACGTACTCCTTCAAATCTCCTTTGGTTATCAAGGTCTCAACCTGCTTCCTCAATTGTCTGCACTCATTGGTTAAATGGCCAAAGTCATTGTGGAACGCACAGTGTCTCGAACGGTCCTGTAGCTCTGGTGGCGTTTTCAGCGGAAATGGTGGGCGAAAAATACCCTTCTCCTTATTCTCGTTGTACAACTTTGCTAAGGTTGTTCGGAGTGGAGTTTCAGGTATGTCATACCTTGGTCTCCTCTCATGTTGCCTGTACGGAGCCGATCGTTGGTTGCTCGTATTATCTGTCTTCTTGATTATCCTTTCCTTTGATTTGCTTTCCACACTGACTAATGCCGAACGATGACCTCTTTCTTATTCATCTTCTTCCAATCTCAGATATCCCTGTGCCCGTGAATTCAACTGACCCATGTTGAGGGGTGTTGACTTCACCAAGGATCTATGAAAGCTGGTTCCTTGTTCGATAGCTACCTTGAAAGCTTCCACTACTGCTGGTTGATCACAACTGGGTATCATTCCCATTTCCAAATTGAATATGGAAAGGAAATTCTTCAACGTTTTGCCTTTCGCTTGTCTCATCGTGAACATATTAGAAATGGTCCTCTTCTGCTTCCAGTTTCCGAAATACTGGGCCAGGAACTTTTCCATCAGCGTTTGGAAAGAATCGATCGAACTACCTGGCAGTTGCCTAAACCATAACAGAGCTGGGCCCGTTAGGCTTGTAGAAAAAGCTTTGCACATTAGTGCATCATCAGCCATATCGAGAGTCATCATTTGCTCCACATGAAACATGTGCTCAATTGGGTCCTGCGTCCCATCGAACATAATGAATTTGGGCATCCGGAACTTATCTGGCCTTCTCGCCTGCTGTATTTCGGGGCTGAACGGAGATTTAATCATTTTGGCTGTCATTTCGATGGCTAGATCGGCTGGTAACTGTGTTCTGAGATCCTTTACTTGTTCGTCTACGATCTTTTGAAGTCGGGTCACCATATCGAGCGGAATTGCTCGATTACTGATATTCGCTTCATCTGCGATCGGCTGGGTACGGGTATGATCTGCTGTTTGATCTGTTGAACTTGCTTCATGTTGATTGTCCTCCTCTTCAACACCGGGGCCATTACGGCATCCTGCTACAGGCAATTCTGGATGTTCAGACTGATCCAACCTTTGCCTTAGCTCCTGATTTTATTTTTCAAGGGCCTCCAGACGTTGAAGGATTGCAGCTGTATCTCCTAATTGTGTAGTGGTTTCTCTCGCCATTGATCTAATATCTTCTGTTTAGAAATCGACTTCCCACAAACGGCGCCAAAAAGTGTAAACCCGTTCGAAGATGCCGAACGAATCTCAACCTTTGTAATTTAAACAAAAGCTATTAAATGGATAAATGGCAAGAAGATAACAGATAATTCAAGAATAGCAAGAATTGGAGCAATTTCGGATGCCTTCCTTTTTTTTTTTCTTCCTTTTATACATGAACTTGGTCTTACCCTCATAAATGGGTTTTAAGACATATTAAAGACAATATCTCAACATTAAATACAAGTTTTCAAAACTGCTATAATCAAAACCATGTCAGTTTTGATTGTGTGTATTGAAACGGTCATTTTCTTAATAACTTTTATCCTGAAATGAGCTTATATCTTTGGACTTTGTTTTCTATTTAGGCTTAATAGATATGCTGATCCAGTACTACTTTTGTACGATGGACCTGATGTGAAAATGAGTCTACACTATACTTTGAAATAAGATGAACAAAATCATCTGACATCCTTATGATAGTGTTAATTAGTGCCATGTGGCACCCAAAGTTCCCCCAAACACTTTAGTAGGATAAAGTCACCCTAAATTAAAGACCCCAGTGAAAGTGTTTTAAGGGAACTCCAGGAGACATTACTGATTCCACTCCTAAAGCCTGTAAGCAATCAATAGCTAGAACTGGACTAATAAGAATGCTTGTTTTGGATATGTGTGAATGAAGTAACTTCTTTGTGATCATAGATAGTATAATTCAGAGTAACATTGAGAGCAACAGATGAACAAAGATCTCTGTATATAAAAGTTAGGCCCTTGGGCCAAGTATATGGGCTTCTTAGATAGGTTCTATTTTTTTATATTTTGGAATAATGGGTTTACTCTACATTGGGTCACAATTATTATATTTGACAGCTCGAAGTTTGAAGTTTGACTTTTGTAATAATACTATTTGTATATATAAGTTTGTGCAATTTTTCAAATAAAATAATAAATAAAGAACATGATCTTCTAAATTTGATTTTTTTATTTCTTCTTCCATTTAACGATGCACAACACATTACGTGAGGATATTGAGATCTGTATGCCATTAAATGGATCAGACATAAACGGATAAAAGAAATTAACTTAGAGAATTTGTGTATTCAAAGAAAAGGCGAGTGCGCAAACAAAAGATACTTTTGGTATAAGTGAGAAATGGGATTACATCAGAAGATAGAAAGACAAATAAAGTATAAAGAATATCCACCAAAAAGCAAAAGAGACAATTTGCATGGCAACATATCTCAAGCAGCCACAGTAAGCATAAGGACCAAAAAGGCCTATTGAGAATCATGCCTTTTTTGGAAGTGTTCGTAGACATAGAAAGATGTAACAAAGCATGCTCTCCCTTCATCTCTAATATATATTTGATAATTTTGTAAAAACGCAACTAGGATTTTTATAAATAATTCCATCTGGTGATTGCTTAATTTAAATGATCTTATTCTTCATGAAAAACATCAAGAGGCTCAATAATTTATCAATAAAACTTACCAATCCTCTCACCACCACTGCCACTGTTACCGTTAATTGGGATTAGATTGAGAAACTCATGGAATTTTATTGCAATTGAAATGGTCCCTGGCCTTGCGTTATTAAGTGCGCGAGGGTCGTATGGCAGCCTAATTGATTGAATAACAAAGTTGAGTGGCAGGCTAACATTAGACCATTATAGGAGAAGAAGTTATTTTTGTATTTAAGCATTTTAAAATATGACAACAGTTTTTATTGCAACTATAACTTAAAAAACATTTAATACTGAGACTTTAGGTAACAATTCACATGTTGCTAAAAATTATAATTGTAACTTTTATTTATTTTACCGATGGTTGTGACTGCCATTGAAAATTATTATTAGTGATAATATTATCTAATTGGCATAATTAATAATAATAATAATAATAAATTGAATAACAATTTAATTTTCTTTTAAATCTATAGCAGTTTAGATAAAATTACATGGTTTTGGACCATTTTTTTCTTTCACGTACAAAATGCAATTCGGAGAACATGAATAAAAAATCTCAAGGTGATGGTTATATGTTGAGTCAATTTTTTCATAAGGTGATAGTTTTTGGCTTGAAAAGAAATTTTCACTTAAAATGAAATTTTGTGAAAATGAATAACAAATTTAGTCAAAATCTTTTAAAAAAAGGATAAATTAATTTGACCTCCAATGAGGTTTGTGTTTCTTACCCTCAAATTAAAGTTCAAGAAAAAATAAGTCAACCTTTTTTAAAAAGGGTAAATTATTTTGACCTCCCCTAATGTTTGGGTTTATTACCCTCAAATTAAAGTTCAAGAAAAAAATAAGTCAACCTCTCCAAATATGTTAAAATTAACCTTCGAAACCAATTTAATTAATGATATTCTCCATTTTTTAAAAATATCAAAAATTCCCTTCACCTCTCCTCCACTACCACCATCATTTCTTTAGTCTCTCTCATCTGTTATCAAATCCTTCCTCAATCCCATTCTCATGTTTCTCAAATCCAATTTTTGGTCAAAACACAACTCTCCTTCTATATACATTAAAAGATATATATATATATATATATATATATAACTACACATATACATATACATACACAGTGCCTGCCCTGAGATTGGGAAAAGTTTTTGAGGCACTAGGCAAGGTTTTAATATGAGGCCCCAATACTTAATGCTTAAAAGATATTATAGTAAAAAAAAATCGTAAAAAGGACATAAAATATATCAATATGAAAAATAATGAAAATAACTCCGATTTTGGTCTTTTATAAAGAGCGTGATTCTTTTTGATATTGGATAAATTCTTTTTCTCTCTTTTTTTTTTTTCCCTTTTTTGATATACAAATTTAAATTTTTTAGTAGACATAATTATTATAAAAAATATATCAATATGAAAAACAATGAAAATAACTCCGATTTTGGTACTTTATAAAGAACACGATTCTTTTTTGATATTGGATAAATTCTTTTATCTCTCTTCTTCTTCTTTTTTTCCTTTTTTGATATACAAATTTAAATTTTTGAGTAGACATAATTATTATAAAAGTTATAAAAATTAGACTTTGAATTAAATCATCAAATGAACCAATTGAACGTTTAAGGAGTCATCTATTAAAGTTTAGGATTCATATTTAAAGTTTTCCTATTTAAGATTTTTTATTTGTAGAAGTGAATTTGAGTTACTGTATTAAATTTTAATGATTAGCTGGTCTTTCGCATATCTAAGCACTAAGCCTAATCATATTGAGATATATATATAAAATTCAGAACCAAGTCTCATATTTTGCGTTCACAAGTAAAATGTGAAGGGTACTTTTATAAGTAGTATGGGGTATGTAGACATTATTACCAACTATAAAGCACGGACATTTCGTTTAGGGTCGTCGTACCCGTGTCGGACGTGCAGACACGCCAAAAATACGTGTCCGACACACCAAAAATAATTCCTGACGTTTTTAAAAATTGAACACTTAGTGGACACTCGGAGGACACACGCGTGTCCCTGTGTCGGACACGCAGTGAGTCGGTTGATTCAATGAAAGATAAAGGTCTTATGGAGCCGATAATTTAATGGATCACTTATGGAACTTCAACACCTCTAATTCAATCTTTGGCTTTGAAAATACTTGAAAATCTTTGTTCCTCCTCGTATTGGAAGAGGAATTAGAGCGCATATTCATTTATCAACTATTTGAAGAGAAGCAAGATAACATCACAAATAGCCAAATATTTAGTATTTATACCTTCCAATATTTGTCTTCAATCAAGAAATTTTTCACAATATAACGAGAGAGAGACTAAGATGACGAATGTTGGGGAAGATGCATTTGATTCCTTTGATAGTAATATAATAAATTTTTTTTGAACATGTCAGACATTTCATTTAACTTATTTATTTATTATTGTTTATTTGTTTATTTGATTCTCATTGTTTAAGTGATAAATGAAGTATTTTTGTAATATAATATGTATATATAAAAAAATTTATAGACGTGTCGGGGCCGTGTCATGTCCTGATTTTTTGGAATTTGTCGTGTCGTGTCGTGTCTGTGTCCCATATCCGTGCTTCATAAATTACCACCCAACAATAGTAAAATGCAACAAGGATTGCGGAAACATCATATATACCCTCAGGGACGGAGCCAAGAATTTTTCTCATTGGGGGCAATTAGGGGTGGCAATTCGTGTCAACAGGTCGTGTTCGTGTCGGGTCGATATCGTGTCGTTACTATATGTGTCGTGTTCGTGTCGTGTCGTGTTCGGGTCGACCCATGTAAATTATGTAATTATTTTTTTTTTTTATTATTTTTTTTGAATGGTAAAATGATTTAAAAATAAACAAAGGCCTAAGTCATACATGTGCTAATTCATTTAGCCCATTTATTATAATATTTTAAATTAAATTTGACATAATCCAATACGAAATAAATTATTTAACCTATTATCAACAAAATTAAATTGATTTTGACACGATCCAGTATTATTTTATTGATATATTTCAATTCATGATCAATTAGAGAAGAGAAAAATATAAAAATAAAGATAAATATGAATAGTAATCGTGTCAAACGTGTCGTGTTCGGTTATCCGTGTCGTGTTCGGGTTGACCCTTATATTCTCGTGTCAACCCATTTAAGGCCTTAAACTGTGTCGTGTCGTGTTCGTGTTCGTGTCGGGTCGTGTCGGATTTTCGTGTCGTGTCCAATTTTGCCAGCTCTAGGGGCAATCCATGATATTATGGGCAATAAGCCTAATTTTTGCCTATATTTTCTTCGAAATACTTAAATTATCATTAAAAAAACCATTTTTTTTAATGGGGGCAGTTGCCCCCATTGGAGCCTTAGTGGCTCCGTGCATGTGTACCCTAGAGCTCCCCTGACCACTTCATTAAGGGATCTTGTTTCTACAAGTGGTTCGACACTCCTCGCTGAAGTGTTTGGGGGAACTCCGGGGTCCATTTGATATCACTATGTTAACGCCTAAATTATGCCCAAGATTTTAGGCCACTTAATTATGACTTGAAGAATAATTTGTACAATCATTTCGTGATCTAATTTTTAAACCGTATACATGAAGGTTCGGGTCAAGAAACCACTGAAAGAAAATATTTCGGGTCATAATGATTGAAAATGAATCCATGACCGATAATATTATAAAGGTCACAATAGGCCTAGCCATTTTCAGTCTTAGGCCTAAAAGTGACTTTCGATCACTTTTCTTATGCCTTCAAGTCTAAAAGCGAGTTTCAACCACCATTGGTTTTAAAAAATGATTTTCAATCAATCCCTTTTGTTATTTTCAGCCTAAGACTGGAAATCTTTCAATCACTTTTGGCTTGAAGGTCTTTCAGTCACTTTTCTCTCGACGAGTTTCCTCTCAATGAGTTTCTTATCGACGAGTTTTTTTCTCTCTGTCACTCTCTCTCTCGACAACTTCTCTTTTGATCACTTTAGGCCTAAAAAGGCCCTTGACCAAGGAGATTGGCCTAGGAATAAGTCTCTTGACGAATTTAGTCATGGAAACATTGTCATTGATGGCCAAGGTCACGAGAACCACTTATAGAGATCAAGATAAAAGTTCAAGATTCCGAAACTACAAATGGGAGTTTCTCAACTACCCATCAGAGTTCGTCAGTGGTTAGAAGATTCCTTGGTCAAAGACAGACAAGAGATGAAAGAGAGTTGGAAATAGTAATAGTCAAAGTAGGCAAACTTGAAAGAGCCATGGTCTCTAACTAGAATTTTCATATCAGATATGGTTCCATCACATGTGGTTGAGAGTATATCCAAGTAATCCAAGTAGCAACTCAGCAAGTGGTTGGGAAGTTACTTTCACCTTGCAAGCAATTAATGTTTAGAAGGGCGAGCTAAAAGAGACACCATCAAATCAAGACCCTCTATAAATATCCCTTCAAGTCCCACAAGCAAGAGGCCCACGACCATTCAAAGCCTTACTCTTCATAATTCATAGCTTATCACTTAGTTTCCTTATCAGTCATAGCTTAGTTTATCACTTGGCTTTTATTGCATTCCTAGTCTAGCTCTTAAATTCTTTAGCTTAACATTTACATTGTCTTCAACACTTAGATCTTTAGTGTTTCATTTTCAGTCAAAATTTATGTTTGTACTTCTTTTATCATTGTAATCAGTTCATTGTTCAATGAAGAAGAGTTTTCAAGTTCAGGTATATTGTTTGTTTCTCTTAACTTCCTTTCAATCACTGGCTTTATATATTTGAAATCTTAACTTAGGCAATATAGAACCTTAAGGAGAGGGTCATTCCTACTCTCCAAATTTTACCTGAACCAATCTTGGTCGGTCACCCAACCCGATAGGAATAGTTTGGTAATAAATCTCTGAGTCCACATTAGGACTCTGGCATGCCTACATTTAAGGTTGACCAACTATTAGTCAACGACCTCGACCACTTTGTGAGCCGAACAATTTTGGCACGCCCGGTGGGATAAGTGTCATATTCGTGAATGGTCATTGAGACTTGATCACAGTCTCAAAATTTAATTGGACAAACCGAGTTTTCAAGGGACAATTAAGAAGAAAACCAACTCACTCCCATAATACAAGACTCCGGGTCTGAGCATGAAGAGGGGCATCAAACAAGCCACCAAATGGTGGCTGAAAGTGTCAGCAATATGGTGACACGTTTTGAAAGTAGAGTTGAACAACGCCAATTTGCTTGGGAGTTCAACAAAAGTATGGAGCCACTAATAGTTTCATCCCATACGACCAATAATCAACTTCAATAACTGAGTGAAGCGATTAATGCCTTAGTAACTCGTATAGATAGGCAGGTTGTTGGTCAACCGCCTAGGGTTGAAAATCAAAACAATAGGTTCTGAGAGCAATTTCCTCCTCAACAAGTCATCCAACTAGAAAGAGGTGTTCTACCACCTCCTATCCCCAATGGTCATTGACCAGTAGCTCCTATTAAGCTTCCACCGATTCACCATATAGAACCATGAATGGTAGGCCAACAACAACCACGATGGAGGATTAATGAACCACCTAATGGCCATCCTCTTAATCCTCAACCTTAAGTAGTGCCACCTCAAGTTCTTAACCCCGGGGCCCAAAAGGGTACATCCCTTGGCCAAATCTACCCTTTTAAAACAAAGCCCCGCCAATGGTTATTACTCGGGAGGAATTAGCTGAGGTTATACAAGAGAAATATGGGTCAGCATTGAGAAGGAAAACTCGACCAACATTTAGGCATCCATTTTTTGATTGGATAGATCGAATGGATCTACCACAAAACTATCGAGTGCCAAATTTTGCAACATTCTCAGGGGAAGGAAATCATTCTACCCTTGAACATGTTGGTCGATTCACCATGCAATATGGGGCACTTAGTAATAATGAGATGTATAAGATGAAATTATTTTCCAAACACTCATTGAGACTGCCTTCAAGTGGTATCTAAATCTACCACTAAATTCCATACATACTTGGCAACAAATGTAAGAAGTTTTCCATGACCAATTCTATAGAGCTGAGCCAGAAGTCATTATGGTTGATTTTTCTAGGATTCACCAATTGTTAGCTGAGGATGTTGAAACATTCTTGGCTAGGTTCAAGAAGGCACGAAACTGGTGCCGAATCAGTTTACCTAAGAAAGAATTTGTAAACTTAGCTCTTAGCAGTCTAGATTTTGAGCTACGAAAGAAGTTCGAAGGGACCGAGTTTGGCGATTTATTCCAATTAGTTGAGAGAGTCACAAAGTATGAAAAAATATTGAGTGAGGAAAGTGAGGAAATATTCTTCTCGAGGGACCTTCTATAAGGACCCTAACTATGAAATTCATATGGTTGACACCGTATATGAAGACTTAGAGGTTGATGTTATAGAGATTATTTTGAAAAAGCCATATGTGTGTAAAGCCTTGGCTAAACCTGTTGAAACACTAAGTGGTGTTCAACCATCAACATTGTCTGCCAAAAGAAATACCTTTGAGGCTGGCAAGAAATATGTTTTTGATATAACTAAGGCTGAGCAAAATTTTGACCATCTATTGACTGATAAAATTATCAAATTCACCGGGGGGCAAAAAATTACCACGGTTGGTGAAATCAAAGGTCGGGAATATTGCAAGTATCATAAATCCTGTTATCATGCAACTAATAATTGTGTTGTTTTTCGTAATCTGATTCAAGGACAGATCAAGAAAGGAGCGTGGAAATTCCCCGAGAAGAATAAAGAAATGATGAGAGTTGATAGTGATATTTTTCCAGCCTTGGTCAGTAGCAACATGGTTGAAGTCTCAATGGTTGCTGGACCACGGAAGAAGATTGACTTGGAAGATACCTTGGCTAATAGAAAAAATAAGGCCGAAGGAAAAAAGCCAATGACCATCGAAATTCTAGTGCCTAATGATGAGTTGGCAAGAGAGGCCCAAATGGCGCTGATAAAAAAGGGGTTGTGCCCGAAGTGCAAGGCAGAGGCACTGAGAAGTCAAGAGCCACTTCTTGGAGACACTTGAAGCTATAGCTGGAGCTCCCACCATGGAAATAGGCCAATGTCACCCTTGCCTAGAGTGCCTATAACCAATCGAATGACATGGTCTGACAGAAGGCTAAATGTAGATGAATATCCCAAGAGAAGACGGGAAATGAATTATAATCATGCAATCAGCTCGACTCATACAACTTGGAGGCCTAAAAAGCCAAAGATACCTGAGACTCTTCATGTTGAGACCTCAACCAAACATCCACACCAAAGGCCAATAATGGTCAGACCTTCGGTCACCGAGGAAGGTCGATGGTCAAGAGTGCGCCACCCTAACTTTCCTAGAGCTGAGAGTCCACCACCTTTCATGTCTCGCACAAAAAAGAGACGATGACAGCAGATGAAAACCGAGGTGCAAAAAATGGAAGAAAGATACTCGGTGCCCCAGTCTGGAAAAGTGACTTTTCTTAAAAGGGAATCAACTGATCATAAACAAAAGAGTAACCTGAAGGAAATATCTAATGATGGAAATACAACTGAGAAAAGAGTCACTGAAGAAAAATATGGATCTTCTTCTATGAAAGAAGTTGATGATGAAGCAGATTTTGGTGACGATGAGTTCGACATGGATAGGGAAGAACATGAGTCGAAAGGAATCATATTTGGTTCTTTTAAATAAAATGTGAATTGCAACATGGTTTTAACCTTGCCTCTCATTTTCGAGGCTAACAAGACCAACCCTCAGTCATGCAAAAAGATGTCGAGATAATTGACAGTGAATGCCTATAAGTTCCTAAAATCATAGAGAACCCATCAGAGTCAATCATTTTGAATAAGAGAAAGAAGGTTGTCGTGATAAGAACAATGCCAGATCTTGAAGATTTGGTGACGAGTAAGAATGTTCAAGTAGCTAAGGTGATCTTTGAGAAGCCTCATGCAGGAATGTCACAACACTTGAAACCACTTTACATTAGGGTGTTTTTGGAAGGAATGCCGATCTCTAGAACGTTGGTCGATAATGGCTCCGCAGTCAACATTCTTCTAATGGATACCATGAGACTCTTGTATAAGACAAAAGATGACTTGATCCCTACTGTTTTGATGGTTAGTAATTTTATTGGAGGCAATGCAAGAACAAAAGGAGTGGTTACTTTAGAGATGACGGTGGGAAAATGAAAGACCATGACAGACTTTTTTGTGGTCAATGCCATGTCTACGTACAATGCATTAATTGGGCGATATTAGTTACACCCACACTTTTGTGTTCCTTCCACCCTCCATCAATTCATGATCTTTTGGGATGGGGATGAAATACAAGTAGTGTGGGGAGATAATAAACCATTTGAAGCTCGGGTCCATATGACTGATGTTATTCTATATGAGGAGAAAATAGGGCCAGTGAGACTCATCGGTTGTGATAAGTATGGTAAGCCCAAGAAAGCAACAATGTGTAAGAACCTTACTGAATGTGATATGTCTGAGTTACTCAATGAACTATCAAGGACAAATGTTATTCATGAACCAAGGTCGATAGTAGAGATCGATGATCAAGAGGTTGTTAATGGATCAAGCCCAAATAAACAAGGAAAAAATGTTAGCCTATAAGGCTAGCATAAAGCGGTTGAGAGCATATCTCGCTGAGAAAAGAGCTATGATCTTTGGTGATGTTTTAGCCAACATGGCCAAAATTATAGAAGAAGATTAACATGTTGATGATGAGCAAGACATGATCAAGTTGGAAGAATTGGACGCAACCCCGGCTAAGTTAGAAGACCTAAAGGCTGATGTTCAAGATCTTTTGCTAGAAATTAATTTGGGGTCAGAAGAAGATCCTCAACCAACTTACATCAGTGAATTGATATAACCTGATTTTAAGGCCGAGTTGATCTCGTTGCTTGAAAAGTACAAGGATTGCTTTGCATGGAATTACACCAAGATGCCAGGGTTGTCGAAACAACTAGTCGAGCATTGACTGCCAATAAGAGAAGATTTCAAGCCTTTTAAGCAACCGCCTAAACGTATGTCAACTGAAGTGACTTTGAAGGTGAAAGAAGAAATTGAGAGGCTGCTCAAGGCGGGATTTATCCGAACTACAAGATATTGTGAATGGTTATCTAACATTGTTCTAGTAGTCAAGAAGAATGGAAAGATAAGGGTATGCGTAGATTTTTGAAATCTCAATTTGGCTACCCCTAAGGATGAGTATCCGATGCCAATGGTTGATCAACTTATTGATGCGGTGATTGGTGTCTTAGGTTGGTAAAAATTCTGATTAAAAATAAGACTATAATGACCTAGTTTTCCTATCGTAAGTGCACGAATCGTATTATAGTATAGTATGTCTTGAGACATGTTATCGAGCCCAAATGACTAGTCGTACTCTAAATTCTAATAAAATAATATTCTTAAATTGCTATGTTAATTTGATTTGGATTTTCATATTAAACTAATAAAATTAACAACTAAACTAAATAAAATAATTAAAGATAAATCAAGATAGAAACAATAGAGATAAAATCTAGGGAAATTTAACTTCACCACTAACTGCATAATATAGACGTTCTATTCATTTAATTATAAAAGGGAGATACAACTTCTGTGAATCAGACTAGTACCGCTACAAGCTAGTTCCTAGTCCCCAAAGAGATACATTCAATCAAACTCGGCTACAACCCATCTTCGAAATGAGTGTGATTAGGGCATGCGATTACTCTATTATTCTTCTACGGTGCATTAAATTAAAACATGTCAATTTCACCTATCCTTAGCATGACCTGTCCAAATTAGGATTTCATGTTTGAAGAACTAACTTTTATGTAGAAAACTAATATTTTAACCTTCGAAGTTTGAGCTCGTAGTGATTAAATAAAGTTGTGCAAGATTAAACATCACATCAATCTAAGACAAGAATAGATTAAATGCAAAATCTTATATAACATTGATATTTCGTTCTCTCATCTACATAATCATCACAAAAGTGTTCTATAGCTTCCCCTTTTAGAATAAAAATAAATAAAATACAGTCTACATTACTTGGCTAGGGTTTTGACAAAACCCTAGATACCGATTAGTCGTTCATGGTGGATGGATCCCGCATCATTGATGTAGAAACCATCTTCTTGTTTATTCTTTTGGTCTTCTCCTCTTCGTCGCTCTCCATATGTGTTATTCTATGCACTAATTTTAGTCACAGAGAAGAAGCTCCCTTCTATTATGATATACGTGGTCTTTTATAAAGAAATAAGCTACAGTCCTAAATAATTTAGGAAATCTAATAAAAATAAACCTAATTACTAAAACTAACCTAAAAATAAATTTACTCTAAAAATTCTGAAATAATTATAGAAGAATACTAATTAACAAATAAAACTAATCCTAAAATATCATCCAAATTGGAGCTTATATTAACCACCAATAAAAATCACGAAGTCTTCAGCAACCTTCCTAACATTAATAAAATCATGTATTTGACACCTTAAACGATCCGTTTTGGCCTAAAATCATATGGTCCCATTGTGTACAGTGGGTTTTGTTTGATGGCCCGTTTCCACTTGAAAAAAATTCATTTCTTGCTAAATTTGGACATTCTGACAATTATATGTGAAAACTACAGATTTGGTCTGTCCGAATACGATTCAACTATTTTCTTCGGTTCCGCTCCACTTTTGGAATATTCCTTATATTTTATGGTTTAGTTTACTCAATTATTTAGTGGTTTCGTCTCTTGAATCATCTCAAATTATTATTCCGGTTAATTCACCGAAATTAATTCACTTTTGGAATATTCCTTATATTTTATGGTTCAGTTTACTCAATTATTTAGTGGTTTCGTCTCTTGAATCATCTCGAATTATTATTCCGGTTTATTCACCGAAATTAATTCATTTTCCTCATAATGCACCTTAAACACAATAAACAAGACAAACTGTATAAAAGTACCAAGATAGTAGAATGTGTGGACTAACAACATGGAGTTAAGGGCCTAGAATGTGTAACATTCGACTTCTATCATACGGCCGCCAAGAATGAGATTCTATTATTCATGGACGGACACTCGGGTTATAATTAAATATTCATAGCTGAAGATGATGTTTCAAAGACGTTATTTAGGTGTCCGGGTGCTATAGGTACCTTTGAGTGGGTTGTGATGCTTTTTGGATTGAAAAATGCCGGTGCCATTTATCAGCGAGCTATGAATGCAATTTTCCATGACATGATTGGAAAATTTATGGAAGTATACATTGATGACGTAGTAGTGAAATCATTGACCAAGGCTAAACATTTAGCCGATATAAGGAAATCCTTCGAAAGGATGAAGTCATATGGCCTGAAAATGAATCCACTTAAATGTGCTTTTGGAGTATCGGCTGGAAAGTTTTTGGGGTTCTTGGTGCACCAAAGGGGGATAGAGATTGACAAGAATAAAGACAGGGTAATTGTCGATGCTCAACCTCTACGAAGTAAGAAGGAGCTATAGAGGCTGATAGGTCAAATTAATTTTTTGAGAAGATTCATCTCGAACTGTGTCGGAAAGATTGATGCATTTTCTCCTCTATTGAAGCTCAGGTCAGAAAAGGTCTTTAGATGGGAAAATCATCACCAACATGTTTTTGAAGCAATCAAGACATATCTATCTAAGCATCATGTTCTCATGCCACCAAGAAGGAAACAACCATTGAAGTTATATATCTCAGCTGCTGATGAGTCGATCGGAAGTCTTTTAGCCAAGGATAATGAAATAGGAAAATAACAAGCAATGTATTATCTGAGTTGTATCTTGACACCGGTTGAGCGTCAATATATGCCAATCGAAAAAATGTGTCTTGCTTTGTATTTTGCAGCTTTTAAGTTGAGAATATATATGCTTCCTGTTTTAGTTTACGTAATTTGTGTAACTGATATGATTAAATACATGCTTTCTCGCCCGATAATCTTTGGACGAATTGGCAAGTGGTCACTGGCGCTCATGGAATTCAGTTTTAAGTACACATCCCAAAAGGCCGTCAAAGGCTAAACACTTGCTGATTTCTTGGCCGACCATCCATGTCTAGACGTTGCTCCAGAAATCCATGATGCAGAATAATTATGTGTTATTGAGCTAACACCATGGACTTTAATTTTTGACGGGTCAAGCACAAGTGATGTCGGAGGGGATGGAATTGTAATAATTTCACCAAGTGGAAGAAAAACTACATATTCCTTTTTCTTAGACTTTAAATGTTCAAACAATCAAACAAAATATGAAGCATTGATTATCGGTCTTTGAAATACTCCTTGAAATGGGGCCAACGACTGTTAAAATTATAGGCGACTCTAGTATATTAATTGGACAATTGTCTGTGAACTTTAGGTGTCAAAGTTGGAACCTCAAACCTTTCCATTCCATAGCTGTGCAATTATTACAAGATTTTGACGATGTAAGGGTGGAACATGTTTATAGGTCACATAATAAAGAAGCCAACGACTTGGCTCAAGTGGTATCGGGTGTTCGAGTGCCAAAAGGAATAACTGAAAACCTAATCAATATAAAGAAAAGATCCTTACCATCAATCGAAATTAGGGAAGGTTTGTCGGCTGAAGTCTTCATAACTGAAATAGAAGAGGATGACTGGAGATCACTAATCATTCAATACCTTCAAAATCCAAACATGAAGACTGACAAGAAATTGAGAATTCAGGCATTTAGGTTTATTTTGGTAGACAAAGAGCTTTTCAGAAAAATTATTGAAGATGACTTGCTCTTAAGGTGTATCGGTAGGAAAGAGGCCATGAAGGTAATGGTCGAAGTTCATAAAGGGATATGTGGTGCTAACTAGGTCGGGATTAAAATGAAGTGGTTGATCAGGCGATATGCCTACTATTGGCTTGGTATGCTTAAAGATTGCATCTCATATGTTAAAGAGTGTCAAGCTTGCCAAAGGCATGGACCAATCCATAGAGTCCTCGCAGTCGAAATGCACCCAATTATCAAAGCATGACCATTTCGGGGATGGGCTATGGATTTGATCGGGAAGGTTTATCCATTTTTTTCTAAGCAACATTATTTTATCATCTTTGCCACCGACTATTTCACTAAATGGGTTGAAGCAATACCAATGAAGTCGGTACACCAACTGGACATGATATGTTTCATCAAGCAACATATTATCCATCGATTTGGAATTTCGGAGTCAATCACGAGAGATCGAGGCTCCGCGCTTGTGGGTAAAGAAGTTCAAGCGTTCGTAGCTGAATATGGGATTAAACTTCTAAACTCAACTCCACATTATCCTCAGGGGAATGGGCAAGCTGAATCATCCAATAAGACCTTAAAAGGCATCATTGAAAAAATGGTCGAGGATAACCTAAGGGTATGGCATGAACTTCTTTTGGAAGCACTTTGGGCATATAGAACCTCTCAACGGTCAAGCACGGGTGTAACCCCTTTCATGCTAACTTATGGCCACGATACAATTTTGCCCATGGAAGTCACTGTGCGGTCTATGAGATTTGTTTTGCAAAATAAATTGACCCCTGAAGAGTACAATGAATCTATGTTGATAGAGTTGGAGGAGCTCGATGAAGTGAGGTTAAGGGCTCTCGATCACATCCAAGTCCAAAAGAAACGAATCACAATAACATACAATCAACGTGTCAGGGCCAAGGCATTTGGAGAAGGAGACTTGGTTTGGAAAACTATTCTCCCAATCGGTGTGAATGACCAAAAATATGGGAAATGGTCACCAAATTGGGAAGGTCCATTTATGGTACATCAAATCTTTAAAGGGGGTGTCTACCACTTGAAATATTTGGATGGTGAAATTCATCCTCGACTAATTAATGGTCGATACTTGAAATTCTATTATCCTACAATGTGGGAGACAATATAAACTAAGATCGAAAATAATTAAAAGATAGTGCTGCAAGGGCATACATTTGATTTATAATGAGTCAAATACAACGAGAAAGAAAAGTGTCGTTGTGGCATACATTTGATTCATCATCGATCTAGTTCAGAAAAGAAAAAAAAAATCCTCCACAATTTGTCTAGCATGTCAATTATGCAGGTAACCAAAGTGAGCTTTGAGCTCATCCCACTCTTTTTAGAAATTGGCAACATGTTTGTCCTCTTTAACCTTCTCGGCCTTCAACTAAGGAATGTCTGCCAAGATGGAAGACTTCATTTGATCGACCTTTTTGTTTTTCTGGAAAATTTCCTTTATAGTGATATTGAGTTGTTTTTCAGAAAGGGTGGTACCAGTTAGCTCTTCCTAAAGATGAAGTATCTCTTTCTCAATCTCAACTATTCTCTCAAGTGTCTTGGTATGGGCCAATCGTGAAGAACGATATTGAGTGACATTATCTTTTACCTGAGTAAATAATGATTGTTGCTCCTCCAATGTCTTAGTGATGCGGATCGAAAGTTCTTGAGCTTTCTCTGCGGCCGTCTGAAGCTTTGAAACAAGTGCTAAAAAACGAGCCTTAACTGACTGAAGTTGCTCAACCTGCTCCTGAGTTAGATCATGATTCTCCACCAACACTGACAAGGCATTTGATATGTCGGTAGCCAAATTCGGTACTTCAAAAAAATCAATGAATGCAACTGTAGCCAAAAGTTTCTTGGCTCCCTCGATGGCAGAGGACATGGATGAGGCCCTTGGCTTCGAAAACGAATTTCCATTGGGTTGTCGAAATATATCCCAGCTTCAACTTGGGCAAAATAGGCATCAAAATCTTCAACTGTGACATAATATTGAGATGTTTCCTGCCTTGGAGCACTTGAGCCCTCCTAATATAAAAGATGAGTTAGTGAAGTCATTTAAGACTACATTGTGGGAATAAACTTTAGATAGTGAAATTTCTCACTCCAATTGACGGGGGATAAGTCAAGTTACCGAAATTGTTATCGGTAGTGGTTATATGTGCTAATTGAGTGCTAGAAGTTCTTGGATAATTAATTAAAGTACCCTGCAAGATATGACAGTTAGAATGTCCAACAAAATGGTAGTGTAATAAATATAAAGTTCAAAATATCCCTGAGTTTACCATAGCTTCATCATGAGGGCTAGTGGCAAGCAAAGTGGGGTTAGGAGCCGACTTGAAAGCCCGAGTCATGATCGGCTAGGTCTCGTCAACACCTGGAGAATAGTACTCAACAACCATGTTGTTTTCTTTGGTATGAATTTCACTTTTCCTCGATGACTTGTTGGAATAGGAAGACCTCTGCCCATAAAAATAGTTATAATCGGTCGACTATGATAATGTACACTTACATGGTTATATCTTTACCTCACGGCTAGCGGAGAGCTTGGTATTGGTTGAATGGGCCAGAGACAATAATGGGTCAACCTCATCTTCGTTTCCCTCATTTTCTTCATTGACAAGGGACTAACAACGTTCCTAGGAAAGGAAATTGTTTTCTTTCCTTTCTTTATTTTTGCCACCTGAAATTGGATCAAGAATTGATATGAGATAGATGATTGGTATATTCAACATCTCATTCTCCTCTGCCGATGCTCCAACCTCATAGTCAGATATGCCTAAAGGATCATGAGCAGTAATAGCTGCACAATGCAAAGTTTAAGCCAATGATAGCAAAACCGAAATATAAGACCTGACAAAGAAATAATCCGCATATAAGGAATTTTACCTTCCTTTGATGGCTTTGATTTTTCTTTTTGGGTGGAGAACCTCGGTTGGATTTATTATCTTCCTTAGATGACTTATTTTTAGTCGGTGGATTTCGGAGCTTGTGAATGAAAAATGTGACTTTTTTAACAATAATTTTGCATTCTCGACCATAATTTTCTCAATATGATTTTTCCACCACTGATCGAAGAATGAAGAAGTGACAGGATTTTCTATAACCAATTGAATGGAAAAGAGCTTGCAAAGACCAATGTAGTGGTCGACAACCTTTCACACCATTTTGCCTATAAGAAATATCTCTCGATCAAGAAATGAAGCGTTGAGGGATCGAAAAGGTAGGAGTCGAACAAGCTGAGTCATACCAAACTGTCTGACAAATTGTGAAAGGGTTGTAATACTCCACCCTACATTTACCACTACTAATAGAGGAACACCCAAAATGAAGATCTCTGGCAATCAAGTAGCTAGCCCACAACTTACCAGAGAAAAATCGATGATCAAATCGCCGGTGGTTTCAATAGAGACCATTACGTTCAATCTCTCAAACCCAAAGGATGCGCACCATTTGGGTTTGAGAGATTGAAGGGAAAGAAAAATAGGAGATGATTTGGGTTCTAGCAATCTAACTCACCATGAATTTTTTTCTCTTTCTCTCTCTAAAGCCATCTCTCCTCACAAACTTTTCAAAAATGGGTTTCAAAACCAACCTTCAGGTCATCCAAATCATGTGATGATTCAAGTGGTGAGTTGGAATCCAATCCGCTGCGAATGGTTATCAACTCCAGTCATTTTCAAACCCAAACTCCACTGATGGAGGAGGAGTTCGCAACCGCCCATGGCGGCACGCTTGGAGTTGCTCGGCAATTATTTACCCAACCTAATGAAGTGGATATGTTTGTTGGTTGCATGAGAGGTGTTCGATGAAATGTCGAAGAGAGGATTTTGATTTTTTCATGTGGAGCAAGCCATGGGAAGCTTCTATTGGATTGCCTTGGTCTAAGCAACTCAGTTTCGAAAATGGATGAGGAGGAATTCGCCACCGCCTGTGGCGCCGTACTTGAAGCTATTTGTTCCTGTTGAACTTTGTTTTCAGCTACCAAGAGTAGCCGAATTTTCAGTGGTTTTGTATACTTCGAGTGGGTTGTGGATGATTGGTTTGGAGAGTGATGGGTTTAGCCGAATACAGCCCGTCGCGGACCCATACGATTTACTTGAAGAATGATGGACTTTGTTGATGTGCTATCGAAAATGATGATTTATCAGTTATAAATCTGCCTTCCAAAAGTGGCTTTCCAAGGACCTAGCAGCTGTGGTCCCCAATCTTGTTTCAGATGGTGTTGATTTTCTTACTATAATGCTTTGCCTGGATCCAAGCAAAAGAATTACAGCCAGGAGTGCGCTCGAACATGAGCATGAATACTTCAAGGATATTCGCTTCATTTACAGTAGAAAACAAAAATTACAAGACATCTTCGAAAGTTGTTTTTAGTGGCTTTTCTAGTCTCCTGCACTTCACTTGTGTTGTTATTCTGAATTTTTTTTTTATGCAAACCATGTCTACAGAACGCCAAAATTGTCATGGGAAATTTCGGTGAATTTTCAAAATTTTAACAAGTCATCGAAATTTCAATATTTCGGTAAATTTATCAAACTATGTCAAGAGTAAATTTCATTGAGAGAATCACATGAATAGTTTAGGTGCAAGTTAATTGGATAGAAATTGCCTAACGAGGAGTTGAATGAAATAATACAACTCTACAAAAATTTGGCATGAGCCCATTTCCGTAGACTTGGGGGGCAGTTGTTAATGCCTAAATTATGCCCGAGCTTTTAGGCCACTTAATTATGACTCGAAGAATAATTTGTACAATCATTTCGTGATCTAATTTTCAAATCGTATACATTAAGGTTCAGGTCAAGAAACCACTGAAAGAAAATATTTCGGGTCACAATGATTGAAAATGAATCCATGACAGATAATATTATAAGGGTCACAATAGGCCTAGCCATTTTCAGTCTTAGGCCTAAAAGTGACTTTCGATCACTTTTCTTAATGTTTCAAATCTAAAAGCAAGTTTCAGCCACCGTTGGTTTTAAAAAATGATTTTCGATCAATCCCTTTGTTATTTTCAGCCTAAGACTGAAAGTCTTTCAGTCACTTTTGGCTTGAAGGTCTTTCAGTCACTTTTCTCTCGATGAGTTTCCTTTCGACGAGTTTCTTCTCGACGAGTTTTCTCTCGACGAATTTTCTCTCGACGAGTTTCTCACTCTCTCTCACTCTCTCTCTCTCGACAACTTCTTTTTCGATCACTTTAGGCCTAAAAAGGCCCTCAACCAAGGAAATTGGCCTAGGAATAAGTCTTTTGATTAATTTAGTCATGGAAACATTGTCATCGATGGCCAAGGTCACGAGAACCACTTGTAGAGATCGAGATTACAAAGCCCAGGAAAACAAGTCTCGAAGCTTGGAGAAAGCTTAGATTGGAAACTACGAGCTGATCGAGATAAAAGTTCAAAATTCTGAAACTACAAATGGGAGTTTCTTAACTATCCATCAGAGTTCGTCAGTAGTCAAAAGATTCCTTGGTCAAAGACAAACAAGAGATGAAAGAGAGCTGGAAGTAGTAATAGTCAAAGTGGACAAGCTTTAAAGAGTCATGGTCTCTAACTAGAATTGTCATGCCAGATATGGTTCCATCACATGTGGTTGAGAGTATATCCAACTAATTCAAGTAACAGCTCAGCAAGTGGTTGGGAAGTTACTTTCAACTTGCAAGCAATTAATGTTTAGAAGGGCGAGCTGAAAGAGACACCACCAGATCAAACCCTCTATAAATACCCCTTCAAATCCCACAAGCAAGAGGTCCACGACCATTCAAAGCCTTATTCTTTATCATTCATAGCTTATCACTTAGCTTCCTTATCAGTCATAACTTAGTTTATCACTTAACTTTTATTGCATTCCTAGTCTAGCTCTTAAATTCCTTAGCTTAACATTTACTTTGTCTTCAACACTTAGAGCTTTAATGTTTCATTTTCAGTCAAAATTTGTGTTTGTATTTCCTTTATCATTATAATCAGTTCATTGTTCAATGAAGAAGAGTTTTCAGGTATATTGTTTGTTTCACTTAACTTCCTTTCAATCTTTGCCTTATATATTTGAAGTCCTAACTTAGGCAATATAGAACCTTAAGGAGAGGATCATTCCTACTCTCCAACTTTCGTCTGAACCAATCTTGATCGGTCACCCGACCCGATAGGAATAGTTTGGTAATAAATATCTGAGTCCACATTAGGACTCTGGCACGCCCGCGTTTAAGGTCGACCAACTATTGGTTAACGACCTCGACCACTTTGTAAGCCGAACACACTAAGTATATGAGAAATTCAGTCACGTTCTTATCAATTATCTTGTTCTTACTTCCATCAAACACATTTTTCATTCCATAGATTATTTGAATATTGAAGCTCAGGACTCTCATTGTTTTATTACGTTAAAATATTTAGTAGTAAGATGAGATGTTACACTTTCTGTATATCCTCTTCTAATAATTTTGTCACATCTACTCAATTGATTAGTTGTTGACACAAATCTGTTGTAGTCGACAATGTTGGGAATTTTTCAAACAGTGTTTCGGCGGCTTCAAATAAATGGAAATCAAATTTGATGTCACAAATATTTGGATTATTTTTACTAATTAATCAAGGATCTTTTTACTCACATTGTCTTAGCAGTCTATTTTTCTGCAGCTTGACTGAATCATAGCCTATTTCTGATAGAGTTCTTGAAGGTTCTAGAATCCTCTCAAGCAAAATGAAGCAAACAGCTTATGTAAAAATAAGCTTATGAACAAGAAATTGGTTAGATTTGCTACTAGAAATATAGTTGGAAGCACAGAAAATGCATCAGTTCAGACCATGAGCCAAGCATGATGTATAAGCCTTCGTCATGTTGAAAGCATTTCCAGATGACAGAAGAACATTGGCGTTGGAAGACGTAATGGTTTTGAGACTCAGCCTTGCATTAAAATAGGAAACACGCATTAGAAATGTGAAGAAAAGCTCAATTTATTTCTTGATGTAAACTATTAACCATGTAATGAAACTATGTTCAGTCCACTAGTGCAATTAGCAACTAAATATGGACTTAACTAGAAGGATGGATTGATTTTTGGTGTTTTTGTGGAGGCGTTTGCAATGAAGTAACTAATTCGAGAGCAAATGAGTGAAAAAAATATCATAGGACAGTGAGCTTATTTTTATTGGTACTCTAAATTACTTGTGCAAATTTAGTGCAAAACCACACTGCAAGAAATTTAGAAGAATGTGCATTTAAAGCTAAGCTTGTAGAATTATTGAAAGAAAGACTAAAAGAGTTAGAAGACAAACAAAGAAGGGAAATAACCTAGAAGGTTTAAGAAAAGTAAATGCTCTTATAACCAAACTCTTGCCTACTCTTTCAATACATTTTTGAGAGGTATTTATAACCCTTGTGTTATACTGAACCAGAGTGTTTGAAATACAATAGAAGATAAAAGGAGGGTACAAATTTATATTATAACAAAGATAGAAGATATTGCAGATGTCTTTAACCGTTATTCTCTATTAGTGATGTAATATAGTGTGCTATTAGAAAACGTATGAAATGATTCATCAAGAATACTTCATTATACTTCATAAATATTACCATTAAAACTGTAGATATGTTGTAGTTTCACCCATGTAAAAGTAATAACAGATTGTCTTCTTTCACTAAATTTATGTGTGTATATTTGTTAAGTAATATGAACAAAGCATTACCTTATGTAAAATCCAACTTTATATTATTTTTACAATCAACTATAATGAATCAAAACATTACGTGAACAACCAAAAAAACAAACCTGACCACTCAAACTAAAGCCAAAAAATCAACGGAATAGAGAGAGCATTAGAATTCCTCTAAAAAGAGAGAAACCAAAAACCAAAGAAGAGAAAGGCTAGATTCCAACTCACAATCAAAGCATTACTCTGTGTTTGTAATAGGAACAAGTTCTGCTCAGTATCTAGCAGGACCTGTTACATATATTTAGTCAAAAAGTTATATAGTCCCTTATCTATGTGATACTGGCACCATTTCTTCGTCAGTCACCTAATTATTGGATATAAGGTTTAATGTGTTGAATATAGTCCATATAGAGAGACAGTTTGTGTAATCAGGACTTCAATATATCATCAACACTGGATACAATGAAAAATTTCAGAATTTGAGAACGAATTTAGGATTAATTTCATCCCATTGCTCTGTGGCACAGTGAATATATTGTTTGCCTACTGCACAGGTTCTAATAGTATACTACATTTGTTGTTGCACTATGGATTCCTATATTTATCATCATAGTTCATCATTTTGTATGTTGTGCGTCTACAAAGTAGGGCCTATATATGTTTTCTCTTTTCCAAGAGAAAAAATCGGTTGCAAATGTCATTTCTCTCTCCTAATTAATATGATAGAAATGAAGGCAATTACTAGAAACAAAATAAAAAATTCTGGGTTAAAATGAAAATCATGGTACCATTGCTTTTTAGCTGTCAACTACACTTGAGTCTTGACAGATTAATAAAGAAAAGTTTTATGTTGTCACTTATGTGATAAACATGTATTGTGACATTGTTTATGTCACATGTAACAATATAAACATGTGTCAGTGAAGTCATTCTTTTGTTGTATGTTAACTTGGTATATATATATATATGTCATTGCATGAAGATGGTATTTTTCAAATTCTTCCATAGCTTTTTCTAAAGCAATTCCAATAAATAACAATAATTTGTTCCTTGTCTAGGGTCTATGTGCTTGAAAATATTTTCTCCTTGTAATATGATCTGAAATTTGCAATAATCGATGTATTAATGTTGAATAAGGATAACATATATCAGCACTATATAAAACATAGTAGTTTCATTGATTTTCATCAAATTAAGCTAGTTCTACACCCATCATAAGGTTGAAGAACCACAAAGATTAAGCGAAACCTCAAAGAAAGTTATGATCCCTGAGGCGTGGTCACTTTGATAAGAGGCTAGTTAGGTAAATTGAAAAGTGACTCGTATCCAAGAGACGGTTCTTGATAGAAAATGGGATGCTCCAAAAGCTTTCGATGCATTAGCCACATTTGCAAGGAAGAGGTCAGAGGTTCTTCGAGCATATATAATACATGAAGCTTGTCTTCTGGTGGAATTTGCCTCTCTGTACATAAGAAATGTAGAAAGTTATTAAATGAAAAGCAATTTCATATATTTACCAATAGAGAGGAACCGAGTTCTTGAATTGGCGGTGGCCAAGACCACTCCTTCCTCAGAGGAGGTGAGGGGTTCGAGCTCCACACTGGGCATTTATAGGGATGTGTGTGCGACAGAATGAGATTCGCCAAACTGGAAAAAAAAAATGATTCGAGTTGGAATCTTAATATTTTTTGGTTAAGTGGGAAAGAACCAAAAAATAATATTTTATTTGATACCAAAATGAGCTGCTTCAAAAGTTAGGATTGTGGATGATCTAGGTGGTGTTGTTAACTCGAAAGAAAAATATTTCCTTGCGACTGTTTTTAGAAAACCATGTCAAGGCCTAATGCTAGGAATTGTATAGGTCTATTGTAACAAAAATATAACACTAAACAGAAGTAAGATCAACAAACAACCTTATCTTCCTAGTAAGTGTTAGGTGGCACCCGGAGTTCCCCCAAACACTTCAGTAGGATGTCCCAGACTCCCAGTGAAGTGGTCAAGGGAACTCTAGGGGACAACTAACTCCGCTTATAACTTTTTATCGCCGTTTGATGACCAAACATACACGCAACACACCTTCTATATATAGTATATTCTCTCCGTTTCCAATTAGTTCGGAAATGTGCCCTTTCTGAGTAGTGCAGTGTAAGAGGAGAGAGTACCTAAGCAAATGCATGCAGGATTTTGAACCTGGTTCAAATTGTGAACCAAATGAAGGGTAGGGAATAATACTGAGTTGAGTGGCCTCAAAATAGTCTACCCTTTCACATTCTGGCCACCGTATCATTTTCAACTTTTCATGGATCTACAAAGCAATTACATTGTATATAGAATCATGTAGTTAATTATGCAGTTTATGTGGCAGCATTAACTTAAGGACACTGCTGATTATATGTAAATTATATACATATATAGTCTCCAAAACATGAATAAAGTCATTAAATTATATACATATATATGCAGCTGAATCTAATACAAGCTTAGTAAAAGTTGAAATCAAAAGCCATCTAGGGGGACCAAGTTGGAAAAGGATGGGAGGGTATATTGTCAATTTGCCAACCATGACTATGATTCTCTACCTTCCATCTAACCTACAATCGCGACTAGGTACACAGCCCAAAGCTCTTTATCCTCTCGGATTTTCTACGTAATTCTTAAACACATGTGGAATTCAAAGTTCATAAGTGAACTGTGAGCACTGCAAGTATGAGTACTTCTTATAAGTACTCGAGGTATAGCAGACATTATTATCATACAATGCAATCGAAAAATGTAACTAGGATTGAGCAACATGATCATATGCACCCTAGAGTTCCCTTGACCACTTCATTGAAGGCTCTTGTTTCAGCAAGAGGTTCAACACTCCTCACTGAAGTGTTTGGGGGAACTCCGGGGTTCATTTGATAAATATATCGAAGTATATATGCAAGGTTGGTGGCACACTCTTCTTTTCTCATACCATGAGTTCAAGTTCAGAACTCACATTATGGTACTCAACTTTATTTGTCTTTTTTTTTTTTTTTTTAAATAAAATATGATTTAACTTCGAATGGTAACTTTAATTTCCCCTGCATGGATAATATAATTAAGGGTTCCTAGTAGCTTTATGATTTGTCATACTTAATAGTTGTTTCAAACAATAAATTAAAAGTTATTTTTTGTTATGCCATAATGGAAAATCATATGTTTGAGATTTGTTGATATAGTACAGCATTTGTATTAACTACAATGAGGTGCATTTCTCTTTAAGCCTGTAAGCAATCAATAGCTAGAACTGGACTAATAAGAATGCTTGTTTTGGATATGTGTGAATAAAGCAACTTCTTTGTGATCATATATATAATTCAGAGTAATATTGAGAGCAACAGATGGACAAAAATCTCTGTATTCAAAAGTTAGGCCCTTGGGCCAAGTATATGGGCTCCCTCGATGGGTTCTATTTTTATTTTTTTATTTTGGAATACATTGGGTCACAATTATTATAATTGACAGCTCAAAGTTTGAAGTTTGACTTTTTGTAATAATACTTTTTGTATATATAAGTTTGTGCAAAAATTTTTTTAAAAAAAAAAAAAAGACATGAATCTTCTAAGTTAATTTTTCCATTTGTTCTTTTATCTAATGACACACAACACATCACGTGAGGACATTGAGATCTATGTGTTGTTAAATGAAACGGACATAAACGAATGGAAAAATCAACTTAGAGGATTTGTGTATCCAAAGAAAAGGAGAGCACAAAACTATCAAGCCAAACAAGAGGTTCCTTTGGTGCAATGGTATAACCTCACCTCCTAATTGTATATGTGAGGGGTTCAAACCTCGTTGAAGGCATTCTGGATGTGTGATGTGTAAGTTTCTTAACATTAAAAAAAAAAACAGGTACTTCTGGAATAAGTGAGAAATGGGTGATTACATTAGACAGACAAATAAAGTTTAAAGAATATCCACCAAAAAGAAAAAGAGGCAATTTGCATGGCAACACATCTCAAGCAGCCACAGTAAGCATCAAGACCAAAAAAATTACCAAAAAGGCCTATTGAGAATCATGCCTTTTTTGGAGTGCCAATTGATGAACTGTTCGTAGATATAAAAAAGATGTAACAAACCATGCTCTCTCTTCATCTCTATTATATATTTGATAATTTTATTAAAACGCGACTAGGATTTGTATAAATAATTCCATTTGGCGATTGCTTAATTTAAATGATCTTCTTCTTCATGAAACATCAAGAGGCTCAATAGTTAATCAATAAAACTTACTAATCCTCTCTCTCCGACCACCAGGGGCGAGCCACCCTTTGCACTGGGCTTGGCCCCTGCCCAACTTTTTTTTAAAAAAAATTAATCTAAAAGTTTATATATATTATAAATATGTTTATAAAAATTGCATATGTCCCCTATCATTTTTTTTAAAAAAAATCCTTTGATAGTCTAAAAAATTATAAATTTTATCAATAAACTTATAAACAATTGCATTTTCACCCCTAATTTTTATAAAAAAAAATTCTTCTAGTAACCAAAAAGAATTATGAATAAATTTATAAAAATTTATATTGACCCCTAGACAAGTTTCTTGGCTCCGCCCTTGACCACCACCACCAAAGATGATCTCTGAGATGCCATCAATTGATCCAGATTGGGATTAGTTTGAGAAACTGATGGAATTTGATTGCAATTGAAATGGCCCCTGGCCTTGCGCGATCAAGTGCGCTCGAGGGTCGCATGGCACCCTAATTGATTGAATAACATGCAATTACATGAAAATGTTTATACACTAAACAAGAAAATGTCTATAAGGACAAAAGTTTAGTGTCAGACTAAAGTTAGACCATTATTAAGAATGGCAATGGGTCGGGGCGGGTATCATATTCCCCATCTCTGAATCCGGTTTAATTTCCCCGCCCCGTTCTCGATTTTTTTTTTTATTTTCCATCCCGCCCCGCGACCCGATACCGGATAGCAAGAACTGAACCGGTCAAGGACTAATTCGTGCTTCGAATCAGAATCCGGAACAATGGCAATCCCAATAATCCCATCAAACCCACCTGAAGAATTTATCACAAAAGTGTTGTGACTCAATGTGATTGGTGAAGAGCTATATAAAACCCATGTCTGTTGATTTTTGAGCTTGATGGTGTACTTGGTTTTAGCACTATTTGGGGAGCAATCAACAATGGCATGAGTGGTTGAAATTGAAACACCATTTCTGGCAGAAAAGGTCAAGAAAGGGCTTCCTCTAACAAGGAAGAACCTGAGATTGCTCGAGGGGAGGTCTAATGTGACACTTAGATCACTATATGAAGAGATCAAAAGGCTTTCATGATTGAAGATTTGGGAAATGATGGAGGAGTTGGTGAAGGGAGATGGGTAGGAGAGAGAAAGTGAGGAGAGAGAGGGCTTGTTGAGGTAATGGTGGATGTACTTAGGTTGGGAGTGAACATAAGATATATATATATATATATATAAGGGTTATGTTTGTAATATGTCAAATATATAAGGTTAGTTTAGTAAATAATCAATTAAGCGGGACGGGGCTGGGTGGGGGTGGCCCTTACCCGCCCCGTTTATAATCGGGTCATTTTTTTTTGCCTCAAACCTGCCCCGATTAGTTTAACGGGACGGGTTTTTTTGTCATCCCTAACCATTATAGGAGAAAAAGTTATTTTTGTATTTATAAAATTTAAAATATAACAACAGTTTTTATTGTAACTATAACTTAAAAAATATTTAATACCGGAACTTTAGGTAGCAATTCACATATGTCGTTAAAGATTATAACTGTAACTTTTATCTCTTTTACCCGTGATTGCGACTTCCATTGAAAATTATTATTAGTGATAATATTATCTAATTGGCATAATTTTCTTTTAAATCTATAGCAGTTTAGATAAAATTACTTGGTTTTGGACAATTTTTTTCTTTCACGTACAAAATGCAATTTGGAGAAAACGAATAAAAAATATCAAGGTGATTGTTATATGTTGAGTCAATTTTTTCATAAGGTGATAGTTTTTGGCTTGACAAGAAATTTTCACTTAACAAAATGAAAATTTGTGAAAATGAATAACAAATTTTCACAATGTGATAGTTTTAGACATGTGCTCGAAATCTTTTATGAAATTACCTGGAAGACGGTGAACTTACCCTAGAGGGGGTGAATAGGCTTTTTATGAATTAATTGATAAATTAAAATATTAATTGCGTAATAGTCAATTTTAATTCAATTCTACTACAATATAATCCACGCAATAATAAATATAGGTGTAAAACATAAAGTAGAGACGACACCAATCTTTTTACGTGAAAAACCCTGAAAACGCTCCAAGTAAAAACCACGGATACCCTCCGATATCGATGCACTATGAATCAAGAAGTACGCAGACTCTATGAAGTTAGGACTTACAAAATCACTCTGACTTGCCTCTAATCACTCGACGTCTGAAAGTCTTGAATCACTTGCGCTACCACGAAACTCTCGCTCCTATCTTCGTACTCTGACGACTCCATTTCTCAACGGATCAATTTACTACAAAGTTTCTCGTTCCGATCTCCGCACTCTGATCGCTCCGCTTCTCAATAGATCGATGCAACCACGTTGCAATAGGTGGTGTGTAGATTTTTCAAAATCTAAGTCATCCAATTGTGCATAAAGATCATACTTGTTGAAGCACAATTGAGAAACCCAACACAAGAGAGAACTAGAAGATATATGATCACTCAATAATTTTTTCTCTCTATCTCTATATAGAGAAGTATATGAATTGTAGAATAATTGCAGAGATCTCTCAAAAGTCACACCTTTCTCTTTGGTTTAACTCGTATAAATAGAGAAAAGTTGTCCAATTAATGGTAAGAATCATTTTCTTTTCAGGATTCGTATTTCCACCATTAAGTCTTCCAAATATAGACTAATATATTAATGATAGTCCAATATACCAATAATAGTTTCTAATCATGTCCCAAAGTGAATAGGAGTTATTATGGTATCAATACAAGCCTTAATTAAAAACTGAAATCGGTCACCGAATTGTTGTTCGAGTACTTGGTAAATTCATTCTTCGAGTACTCGGTAAACATCTAATAACGCAGTATAGCACACCATGGCGCGTCAACCTTACTGGAACTACGTCATCATCCGCGCCAAGGTCCGACTAGTCGAGTACTCTGTAAATGGGAACTTCGAGTACTCGGTAGTTCAAAACTTTGAGTACTCAGTAAGAACTCGACAGTTTCAACTTGATCAACTTATTTTATTTACAATGCTGCTTTCAATCAACTTTCATTCACAACTCTTATGTTTTTCAACGCTTCAAACTTGATTTGTACCATTCGTTGATCTTCATTTAACTTGTCAACTTGTTTAACTTGAACCAAAACTCTCAACTTTCAACTTGATTTTTAATCAGAAACATGACATTACAAATAAATGTTCTAACATTTTAAAAAAAGGATAAATTACTTTGACCTCCCCTAAGATTTGGATTTATTACCTTCAAATTAAAGTTCAAGAAAAAACAAGTCAACCTTTTTTTAAAAGGGTAAATTACTTTGACCTCCCTTGAGGTTTGAGTTTATTAACCTCAAATTAAAATTCAATAAAAAAAATAAGTCAACCACCTCCAAATATGTTAAAATTAACCGTTGAAACCAATTTAATTAATGATATTCTCCATTTTTTAAAATATCAAAACTTCCCTTCACCTCTCCTCCACTACCACTATCATTTCTTTGGTCTCTCTTTTATCTCTCTCCTCTGTTATCAAATCCTTCCTCAATAAAGATCAAAAAATATATTAATAATGATGAGGGTAGTAAGGTAAAATAATAAAAAAACATTTTTCTAGTTCTATAGACAAGGGGTGTGAGGGTGACTTTTACAAAACTTTCATTTAACAGTAATAAGGGTAAACCTCAAGGAAGGTTAGAGTAATTTATACCCTTAAGAAAATGAATTTGACACTAATTCATATTTTTATGGCTTTCTTTTTTAAAAGGAATTTAGTCACATTTCCAAATTGTATTGAAGCACATTAGTGGTGATGACAAAATTCGTTCTAATGGTGTAGGACCTAAGTATTGTCTTTTGGACAATGCTTGGGTCTTGACTAGTGAGGACCAACTTGGTCTTCACCCCTTATTTGGATCAATAGAATTAAGACCATATTCAATATGAATTAAAAAAATAAAAATGGATATTACCCACTATCATGGATTATACCCGGATCTAAAATGTTTTTTTCTCTTTTCCTTTTTTCTTCATTGAAATGGAAGATAAGAGACTTTGAGATTGACTGTCAAACAAAGACTTATCATCACTAGCAGGCTGACACCCATTTGATCAAATACCACATTAGCTCCATCAATCAAGCCCTGAGCACCTAATGAAAAAACAATCAGAATTGACTAAATTCAAAGCTAAGGCATTGAGTGGGGTATTTTAACGAGCATGTGATAGGATGGAAGCCATGAGATTGAAAGTATAACAATTATGGTTGTACCCAAATTTATCAGAAGCCCAATTGAAGAAGGTATGAGCTTTATTCCAAGACTTAAAAGTTGAGAAGACAAATTCAACAATGTGGGTGTTGAGGTTAATTCGATCAATAGTTGGTGAGTTGGTGGGTGTTGAGGTTAATTCGATCAATAGTGGGTGAGTTGGTGGGTGTTTGGGTTAAATGGGGTTGATGATGGAAATGAGACCATTAACCATCTTAGAAGCATCATCATCATCTGGAGAAGAAAATGGTCGGAGCTCCACACATTTGGTGGCATGCAAGAAGTGACGCCGTCGTGCCTACCACTGCTCTCCTCATCGGAAATCCTAAACCCTAGATTTCATAATGTGATGGATATATTAGAGAGGATAAAATGAAAAAAAAAAAACAAATACTTTAGATCCGGGTATAACCCATGAAAGTGGGTAATACCCATTCTTATTACCTCATTCTTATTTTTTAATTCATTTTTGAGCATGTGTCTTAATTATATTGGTCCAAATAAGAGGTGAGGACCAACTACAAGCATTGTCCTTGTCTTTTTGTAATTAAGTATTCACTTTTGTTCTTATTTATTATTCAAATGCATTACCATTTATATTTTTTATCCTGTGTCTTTATTTAGTAGGTCATCATAGAGTATTTTTGCGACTTAAAATTGTTTTAATAATTCAAAAGAAGAGTAAACTTAAAAAAGTTAGAATTTATATTACATCAATATTTATTTAAAATTGTACAACTAATTTGAAGCAGGTAAGTGTGAAATCAGGGATATTATTGTACTATGAAAAGGACCAGAGATATTATTCTACTATGAAAAGGACGGCACTATATTGTGTTTTTTGTTTTTATGTCTGTTTTAATTCTTGTTGAATCAATATTGAGACTTGAATATTGAACCTGGTCGGTATTGTGTGTCAAATGAAGAATTGGGAATAACATTGACTTGCCAAGTCTCTAAGATACTCTAATACTCTTCTCTATTTGAAACCCATCATTTTCCATCTTTTTCATGTATATATCATAAACCAAATATCATCTTCTTAATTAATTAAAGTTGCTTAAGAACTTCCTAGTTATAGCTCAAAGCCTGCGTAATTAAATATCCAAAACTTAATCCAAATTATCACTAGATACACCATGATCAATTCAGAGTAAGTCTTATGCAGATGGAGCTCTTTGGCATTGCATGCATTAAATATGTATATAAATTATAGAGTGGTTTGTGGTTAAGAGCATGCCGGCCTTGGGACTAGGCGGCCTAAGCGACCGCCTAGAGCCCCATTTTTATTTTTATTTTAGTATAGGCCTCAAAAAAAAATTTTATTTAAAGTCTAAAAAATATGAAACATAAAAGGCCAAGCCAATGTCTTATAAAAAAAATTAAGTAGTATGGGCCCAAAAAAGATTTGTACTTGAAAGTCCAAACAAAATTATTTGTTTTTATTTTGTAATTTTCATGAAGCAATTCCCACTATAAAAAACCACCGTATCAGATTAAACAACTTCAAAAACTATTGTCAAGTTTTAAAGGTCTACAATTTGACAACTACCAAATTCAAGTTCCATTCTTGCTTTTGCAAATTTTCATTTCTTATCTTTTTTTTTTCTACTGAAAAAAGAATTAATTAATTCATTAGATGACAAAAAATTTTAAATTTATTCAATCGGGATATCTACTTATATATATGCACAAAATGATTTCATCCACACCAGTTACAATAATTATTCAATATGATTGTTGTTTTTTTATATATTTTATGTTATAATAACTATAGTTCAACGCTAATATTTTGGCAAAATTTTGAATTTTGTGACTAAATTTGTTACATATTTTCTTTTTATGTGAACGAGATTGTACTATTTATAATGCACAAAGACCCGATTTATTTTCTTTATATTAATATATTTTATGCTTAATGAAAAAAATACTTCATCCGTCCCAAATTATAAGTTCCTTTTCGGGAATCCAACTTTTTAAAATGATGACTTTTATAATAGTGTTAGTGAATGAAATATCAAATTTACCCATGGTCCCACCATAATGATGTGATGGCTTGTAGTGTACATATTTTATAACTTTAATGTTTGAAGGTTAAATTGGTAAATTGACAAAAGTGTTTTAACTTTTCAAAATGGACATTTATTTTGGGATAGAGGAAATAATATTTTTATAAGTGGGCCTCATATTTAAATTCGCCTAGGACTTCAATTTTTTTTATCAATCTCAGGTCGACCTGGTTAAGAGTGTTCTTGTACTAAAGCTGAAAATGAGAGGCCTTATTGCCACTCAAAACTTAGTCATGTTATTCTCTATACCCTTGATCTTACCCACATTTCCGACTAGGTTCACTTTGGTCCATTTACACATTTATCTCATAACAATTCCTTCTTTTCCAAATTTGATGTGTCGATATATACCTATATATAAGTAGATGCAAACATGCCCAACAATTCAGTATAAATAACATATGAGTATTATGTATATATGCATATAGATATATAATGTAAACAAGCAAGCTAACTAGCAGTTAGCTGAGGAAGGGAAAATAGATCAGAGGTGCCCTAGAGTTCCCTCGAACACTTCACCAAGGGAAATGGTGTTAATTTCTCCATATTGACCCTGCTGAAGTGTTTGGGGGAACTCCCGGACTCATTTGATACATTATATGAGATGATGATCTACTCTCTTTTGAATATTCAGTTTATAAATTAATATGTATTTATATATATACATATATACTATATTCCATCTTTCTATATGTTTATATACTAAAGCATGTGGGTTACTGTTTTTTCTTTGGGTTACTAAAATTTAAGGGTAGGTACTATTTTTTCTGATAATTTGGTGTCAATCGGAATTTTCACCACAATTAATTCATGATGTTTTTCTTCTTTTTTTTATTGGTTACTAAAATTTAAGGTACGTAGGTACTTTTTTCTTCCGATAATTTAGTGTCAATCGGAATTTTCACCACAATTAATTCATGAAACCCATACAAAGCATATGCACATAAATCTAAGCTGAAAATGTATGTGATGTATACGCTTTATCTTTGTTTTTCAATTTCATATTTTTCAAAACTACACGCATGCACTATATAGTTTTGGTTCCACAACGGCTAGAGCATTATTTTTTTTTCCCTCTTTGATAAAGATAAATTTTGTAAAATATCGAAAAGGAACATGACAAGCAAAAGACAAACTGTATGGCAAGAAATTTAGAATTATGAGTTTTTTTTTTCGGTAAATAAATTAAATATATAGATGAGGAAAAGAAATACAATATATGAGGAAAGAAGAGAAAAGAAAAATGAATGAAAAAAGGGGGGCTTTTCAGACCCAAACAAAACCTAGAACCTGACCCATGAAATTATGAGTTTAAAGCCTTCTAAAGAATTTCTTCAAAATTTTAGTTAGATTCTAACAGATATTTTAGATTTTTTTTTTTTTTTGAAATATTCTAAAACCCAGTTACTCACCGTAATTCTATGAAATTACATCGGTCAACTATCGTATTGGTTAGACTAAGGTCCTTGTCTTATAAATAGGGTGAGAGTTGGAATAATGATTCACTCGTATTTACTCCCATTATACAAATGAATGGATGTCATGCAAAGGTTTCTATTTTGTTCAATTTAATATTTAATATTCATATATTTTATGATAAAATTTTATATTTCATATGGTTACTGATAAATGTTATCCTAAATATAGGTGAATTAATGTAACTGTTAATGAGATTTTAAACAATCTAAGTAATCTTTGCTGGCATTGGCATTGTCAAGAAGGAGTGTAATTGGAATTTATATCCAATTGATTGGTGTAAAATAAATTTTATATAATTATGAAAATGACAGTCTTTTGAATAATAGTTAAAATATACATATAAAAAAATTTCAAAATTTTAACTTGTGAATATGATGCTTAATTGATCACTTTTCACTAAAACATAAACAATATTAATAATCTAAATAAATTTTATATTAATAAAAAAAATATCACATAAAGAAACAAAAAAAAAACATTAAATATAGAAAAAGTGATCCAAATTACTTTTTTTAAATCATGATTTTTTTCAATTCATGGTATGTATTACTTTTTGTTTGAGATAAAATTGGTACCGAGTAAACAATAATTTGGAACTAAAACCAAGAAATCTTAAAATAGATTAGATCCAATTCTTGAAACATTATCTTAGTTTTAACAGGGTGGGTATTGTTGTTTAACATTTTTGGCCTAATTTAAGATTAAGATGAAATAATAACTACACGAGAAAGAGGGTTTATCCTGTCCATCTTTTACTTTCAAACTTTCTAAAGACTGCAAATTAATAAATATTATAATTATTAAAAAGAAGAACTAATTAATCAATCCGAACATGCTGGTCCAGTTAAAAAAAAAAACTTAAGAGTCTCATGTGAGACATGTCTTGAGAGTAAGATCTAGAATCCGTGCAATTAATAAAATTATATTCATCATTATGACTCAAAAAAATAAACAAAAATTATATGTTTTAATATATATATATATTTGGACAACATGTTTACCATTAACCATATAATTCTTTCTTGCATCCCAAGTTTGCTATCTACTACTAGGACCCAAATCCTCTCCACTCTACCTCTCATTGGCTTAAGTGCCATTTATCATCCAAGGGTGTGGGTTGCTCCACGATGGCTTATTTGTGTTTTGGGATTGATGAGATAAGTCCCATGTATTTTTTGAAGTAAAAAAGTTACAGCAAATACTATTCATTCACTCTTTCTTATTATATATATATATAATATTCTATATTAGACATATATATATACATGATATATTACATATAGGACTTTTGATTTCCCATTAGCCGAAACTCTTGCCTTTCATATTTCCTCTCCGAATCCACAGTAATCTTTCATTTCAAACTCTTTCCATCTCCTTTCAAACTTTCTCATAGTAACAAGTTTGTAATACTTAAATAATTATCCAAAATTAGTTATATAGTCATTTTTTAATATTTTAGGCTTAAAACAAATTTAATTACTATATAATCATTTATCTACCCTTTAATATAATAATATTGTAATAGCTATGTATAAGACCACTTGGTATAAAATGATTCAATTACTACCGTATGATGTATTTAATTACACTAACGAAAAATTTATGGTATAAAAGAAAAAAAAAATAAAACATAGATGAAATTTAGGTTTTTATCGTTTAAAAAATTAATGGGCAGTAAGGTAGGTTGTTATCATTTATTCATGTTTATTTTTTCCAATTTTATTTTTGAACCTTATGTTTTTCCCAACTTTATTCGTGTATATATATCAACACGGTTTACCAACAATGTTTTGTATATTTTTTTATACCATGCAACTTATATAATTTTGTGTTTTTCCTTGACATCATTGATTTTCTATTTATCCCCAACATAATAACAAACCAAATCTATATTTGTACGTTACATTTAAATTTAAGTTTAGTTAGTTATAAACTAATCTATACTAATATTAAAAGTGTGAATAGTTTCAGCCCTATTTTTGTAATTTTAAATTATTTTTTAATTGTGACTTAATTATAATTATACTTTATTGTGAAGAGTTTTAGCCCATATTTTTTAATTGTGACATAATTATAATTATACTCTACTTTTACAAATTTAATTTTAATTAATATTTAAACTAAAGACCTAATTATATCAGTAGAATGAAATTTTATATAACCTAAACTCCTAAAAGATATCTTTCGGACTCCTAAAACATATATGTATCATCTCTTAAATTGTAACAAAAGATTTATATAACCTAAACTCCTAAAACATATCTCTATTATCTATATTGTAATTATCATGAAATTTTAAATAAATAAGACTCCTAAATTCTACCACTTTTACTCAATTGTAATTCTTATCTTAAGAATAATTCATGTGAAACGTATATCTTTAAGGATAATTCATTTGAAATATAAATAAAAAAAATGCTTTATTTATTATGCACAACAAGCTATAATGAAATGAAATTACAGTTCAAGGTGTCATATATTATTAGTATAAGCAAGCACTCAGTTCCATTGAAAACTCCATTTGATCGTTGAGAATAAGAAGTAACTTAAAGGTGAGGTGGAATGTTTGTTCTTCTGGTTTTTGTTTTTATTTATTTGTGTCGGTGAATATGATTTTCTGTTTATAAGAATTTGAATGGCTTAAGATTAAGGCCACAGTGATAGATATTATCTCATTTTGCTATATTTTTAAGTTGTTTTTTCTTTTCTTTTTTTCTAATTACTGTCCTATTTGCATTTTTTGGATTTTTTTTTTAGAAGGGACGTTATTATTCGATGGAGTTCGATTATGTTTTTCAATTTTCATAATTTATATTCTTGTCGTACTTTACTTCATATTTTTATTTTTTTTAATTCCTTTTGATTCACATGTCTTTCTCTTATAGTTACATACTTCTTTTTATTGATTTTTGTTTTTATTCTATTTTATTTAACTTTCTCCCCTTGAATTTAGTTTAAGGATATCAATTATAACCCTTTATTATTATATTTTAAGAATCCATAATATGATTTATATTCTTTTATCTTTTTTACTATAATACAATATTATTTTTATTTGTTTCAAAATATACTCACATTATTTATTTCAATCTTGATAACATATTCATTTGCATTACGTTTTTTACCATAGTAAATCTATGTGTGTATATATATATATAATTGGTTTATTTATTTATTTATAATCTTTTATAATCTTAAATTTGTGATATTAATTACTTATTTAGTCTATAATTATATTATTCTTTACTTAGTGTATAATAGTATTATTATTGTGCATTCTTATTAAATTATTGGGTAATTTGCAGTGCATCCCCTGAGGTATTGGTCAATTGCAGGTAGATGTTGGTCAACAGACTATTTTGCATTGACACCCCCTAAGGTTTGTAAAATATTGCAATGACACCCCTTAGAGGTATAAAATGACTTTAGTACCCTTGATTAATTTAATTTTCATGTGAAATCTCTAAGTTACTCTCATGCCTAAACTCTATACTTTACTCATTACACCAACCACCATTTTCATCACACTCTTATAAATAAAAAGTCTATAATAAATAAATACTACTAAGATATACAATATATATAATTTTATTTTAAATATAAAAATTAAAAAACATCAAAAAAAATTTGAAATATATATTTAAAGGTAAATTCTACCACTAAAAAAATTTCATCAATAATAATATTAAGAAATTTTCATTATTTAATTACTGCTCTTAATTTTTAATATATTACTATATAAATATTTTTCAAAAAATATTAAAGGGTTATATCTAATAACCATTATAGGTATTACATATCTAATAAAATATACATAATTTTTTATGTACGAATAGAAAAATAATTATATGTTTTACACTATTACCACTCAATAATTTTAACAAAATTTGATAATATAATGGTAAAATTTCTTAGATATATAATACCTATAATGGAATATCTTATTTAGATATGTAATACCAAAGAAAATCCCATTCTATTATGAAATTTGATAATATAATGGTAGAATTTCCTAGATGTATTATAGATAGGATTGCCCATGTATGATATGTCTTCATTTTTACATATTTTAGTTGTTTTATTGTTTAGACATTTACACTTGATTTGATTGATTTTAGAGTCATAGATATTACTTTAGTAGTTGTTTTATTGTTTAAAAATATACACTTAGGCACACATTCATGTATTAAATATACAAAATGTAATACATGAAAAGCATATTACTGTAGCAGTTGAGTATGACTGATAGATATTACTACGGTATCTGATATGTATTACAGATAGGATTGCCCATATATTATGTATCTTCATTTTTACATATCTTAGTTGTTTTATTGTTTAGACATTTACACTTGGTTTGATTGATTTTAGAGTCATAGATATTACTTTGGTAGTTGTCTTATTGTTTAAACATTTGCACTTGGGCACACATTCATGAATTAAAGATACAAAATGTAATACATGAAAAACCTATTACTGTAGCAGTTGAGTATGACTGATAGATATTACTACGGTAACTGATATGTATTAAGGATAAGATTGCCCATATATTATGTATCTTCATTTTTACATATCTTAATTGTTTTATTGTTTAAACATTTACACTTGATTTGATTGATTTTAGAGTCATAGGTATTACTTTAGTAGTTGTCTTATTGTTTAAACATTTACACTTGATTTGATTGATTTTAGAGTCATAGATATTACTTTGGTAGTTGTTTTATTGTTTAAAAATATACACTTGGGCACACATTCATGTATTAAAGATACAAAATGTAATACATGAAAAGCCTATTACTGTAGCAATTGAGTATGACTGATAGATATTACTAAGGTAACTGATATGTATTACAGATAGGATTGCCCATATATTATGTATCTTCATTTTTACATATCTTAGTTGTTTTATTGTTTTAGACATTTACACTCTATTTGATTGATTTTAGAGTCATAGATATTACTTTAGTAGTTGTCTTATTGTTTAAACATTTACACTTGGACACACATTCATATATTAAAGATACAAAATGTAATACATGAAAAATTTATTACTGTAACAGTTGAGTAGGCCTGATAGATATTACTAGGGTAACTGATATGTATTATTGATTTTAGAGTCATAGATATTACTTTGGTAGTTGTTTTATTGTTTACACATTTACACTTGGGCACACATTCATGTATTAAATATACAAAATGTATTACATGAAAAACCTATTACTGTAGTAGTTGAGTATGTCTGGTAGATATTACTATAGTAGCTGATATGTATTACAGATAGGATTGCCCATATATTATGTATCTTCATTTTTACATATCTTAGTTGTTTTATTATTTAGACATTTACACTTGATTTGATTGATTTTAGAGTCATAGATATTACTTTGGTAGTTGTCTTATTGTTTAAACATTTACACTTGGGCACACATTTATGTATTAAAGATACAAAATGTAATACATGAAAAGTCTATTACTGTAACAGTTGAGTAGGCCTGATAGATATTACTAGGGTAATTGATATGTATTATTGATTTTAGAGTCATAGATATTACTATGGTAGTTGTTTTTTTGTTTAGACAGTTACACTTGGGCACACATTCATGTATTAAATATACAAAATGTAATACATGAAAATCTATTACTGTAGCAGTTGAATATGACTGATAGATATTATTACGGTAGCTGATATGTATTACAGATAGGATTGCCCATATATTATGTATATTCATTTTTACATATTTTAGTTGTTTTATTGTTTAGACATTTACGCTTGATTTGATTGATTTTAGAGTCATAGATATTTCTATGGTAGTTGTTTTATTGTTTAGACATTAACACTTGGACACATTCATGTATTAAAGATACAAAATGAAATGCATGAAAAGCCTATTACTATAATAGTTAAGTAGGCTTGATAGATATTATTACGGTAGCTGATATGTATTATTGATTTTAAAGTCATAGATATTCCTATGGTAGTTGTATTGACTTGTATTTTAAAGGTAACTGATATTACAAAAGTACATGAGGATATTACAAAAACATACTAACTGGTATTATAATTCCAAGAAACAGTATAAAGGATACCTCAATAGGTATAATACCGTGACCATTGAAATATTAGAAATTTCTTTAAATCATTGTATTATTTAGCCAAAATCAGAAAGTTGATATATCCATGTGCAATGTCTAAAAAGCATGCTACATCATTCCTTCCAAACTCACTCAAAAAAGTTGATGTGTCTCATACTCAACTCGGACATTGAAAAAGAACTGCTTACAAGAATTTAAAGTTTTTTTCGAATAACCAGAACCAAAGAAAAGTAATTAATTCACCGATTACATAATAAGATTAAGAGGCTTGACTGATAAATCTGACTATATACAACTCATTGATACTAATTATTAGTTATGTCTGATCTTCGTCACTGAGTTGGAAAAAGGCTTTATCGAGTTACAATCCGAAATAAGATTTTAGGTGAGTGAGGGCTTGTCAATTTCCTTCTCTTGGAAAGTCTTGGTTGAGGTTTCATATGTTGAAGTATTTGTATCCATAGTCAAGGCTTGTCATCCCTTCTTCCCAATCACCCATATGTCGACCACCAAAAACTACCTGTTGAATGCCCACGTATCTAACAACAAAAGGGAATAGTCACAACATATCCATATTAATAATATAATATAATTTTTATTTCTACCATAATTCTCCAACAAACCAAGTCCGTATTTTAATTCCCAACTCCTGCAATGGAAAGCTGTTATGCAAAACGAGAACATTAATTCTAATAAAATAAAATAGAACTCCTTCATGAGCCAAAGACACCATATACCCTCTCGCACCAGAAAAAAGCACAATCAATTACATTGACATATCATTCACGAAAATGTTCATGAATGTCTTTTGAGGAGCAGACTAGCTTTATTCTCTCTATTAGCAAAATTTTATTGAATCATTTACTACCAAAAAAGAGAAACGTATGCCTAACTATATGTACATCACTTCAAAAAAGAGAAACGTATGTCCAACTATATGTACATCACTTCAACAATTCAGCACAAAAAATTGCAGGGCCTATGACAATATAACACATGAAAGAATAATGCTTGGTAACAAAAATATTTGTTTCATTTTTAATACACATGAGAACACTTGGTACCAAAAATTTCACAAAAAATATTAAAAACTAGCAGAATTTTTTTTTTCAAGCTCCAAACTAGAAATTTAACCAATTATCCGCTCAATGAGTGAAATTAGTTACCAAAAGAAAAAAAAATTGGTGAGTAAACAAACTAGAGCGGTTTATGACTTTTTCCAACCAAATTTAAAATAAAATCATATGTTCTTTAACTTAATTTTATATTCAAGAATATAAATAAATATGTGTAATACATTCATCAAAAGAAGAGAGATAATAAACCGATTCAAAATGTAAGTTTGACCCATATATTGATAAACATAAATAAAGAAGGGACAAGCCCTATATGGGTCTAATCTTATCATTTCTTTCCCTTTCTAATGTAACAAACATAATCTTGAAGAAGCTGAATTAAATGCATAGAAGAAGATAAATGGACAATATTAGCCGAAAATCACCTAATTGTTAAACAATTTAACTATATACTCCATCTCCTTCTCTGCCATATTATATATCTACAATGTTAAAAATCCCAAATACTATTCCCACTCAAATTCATAATTATTGAAATGGACAAATAACATGAATATGAACAAATAACATGAATATGAACTGGATTATATATATCAATATATACATACACCCGCACAAACAAAGATATAGAGGCAAGAGAAGAAAATACATGTTCTAATACCTCCCTTTCTTTCCCTTAAAAAAGAAACAGTGTTGTGTTTGGAAACAAAAAATCATGCTTATTTATATTTATTATTTTGAATTGTTAAACGAAAAATATTGGAGGGATTTTTTCGATTTGGAAAGGAGATTCAAATTTTTTTCAAAAGATTTGAATTTGGGGTATAAATCGGATTCAGATTCGGAAGAGCTATATATATAAACCAACATGATATATACAACAGTGCTATATATGTATATAACTTAAGTTTGCTGTGAAATGTCAGCTTTGTCCATGTGGTAACTTTTAAGCTTTTCACCATGTGGGGCCCTAAATGGCACTTAAGCCAGTGAGAGGCAGAAAGGAGAGGATTTTTTTCCCTACTATATATTATATACCACTCCAAACACAAATGAAGAGAGAAGGTCACCAACACGGTACGGTTCAACCCGAATCCAGATGCGTCAACCACTCCGATTCATGTCCCATCTTCGGGTCGTTCACCAAGGTACCCAACTAATTACCACTCCAAATTTACGGGCAAGTGTGCCCGACCCAGGTGTCGAAGTTGTCACCTCAACCCGACTTGGCAGGACGTGGTGGGTCAACCCGAGTTGAATTTTGTTGGGTTGTCCGCGACCCTGGTTGTTGATTCTATGGATAATCACTACTTCGAGTTATATTATTTTGATTATCTTTTTGAAGTGCTATGTTATGAATGTATTTGTTGTAAATATGCTTGGAGCCTCCGTCCCGATAAACCCAAAATTTAAATGGTATAAGCCTTTAAAAAAAAAATCACCTAATTTCCTAAAAGTTCAATGCAAAATTGTTATGACCTATATTAAAAATCACATTGGGCCGCTTATAATATATAGCAATACAAGCGCACATATCTATAATCCATGGTTGTAACACCCCGTGTTATTATCCTTTTTACTGAAATTATTTTTTTGATTTAATTTCGGTAATGACGTCACTTGTTCTTGACGTATTGTTTGTTCTTGGTATTTGATACCTGTAAATTTTTCGCGTTTAGTTTTAAAGTCAACTGGACGACACTACGCGAATTCTTATTCTCGACTACGCGGTATCGTTCGACATTTAATGATTAGTGTTTTGACTGGACGGCGACACGTTGAAATTAATCGGGCTTGTTTAAGTGTTCCGATGTTGGATTCCTAACCCGGTATATTTAATTGGGCGTTCCGTTGTTATTTCGGGTTGCGAGTTTACGATTGGGTGTTCCCGGTAATTATTGGGATTTACCGTATCTATATATATATTTAATTGTAATTATATATATATTATTTTGGGGTTAGTTTGCAATTTCGGATAAAAGGAGGGTCACTTTTGCAATATAGAGATATATGTATATAAGGTGTCACACTTATTTAATTAGGTCACATGGACCTATTGAATTAAAGTGTACAAAATTCTTAATTGAATTAAAGATATATATATATATATATATATATATATGAATATACATAAATGTGTATATGTATATGAACGTGACGACCTAGCTTCTGCTTTCTCCTTCTCTGCTTCCACACAATCGACCTACAACCCTTCCTTCTTCACACAACATCACGCAGCCATGGTGGTTCTTCTCCTTCATTAGTGTTGCCGCTAGTTATAGAGAGAGAGAGAGGAGTTGTGTGAGAGTCGGAAGAGGAGGTTGCGTGGGAGAGAGAAGCGGCCATGTGGAGGTCGACGGCTGCGGCGACGAGCAGAGGCGGCGATGTGCAGAGGTTGAGTCGTCGACGGCAGGTAGTGGCCGCTGGGTGGTCGTGCACAGGTGGAGTCGCAGCTGGGCAACCGCGAAGTGGCGCAGCAGACCCGACTTCGGCCAGAAGCTTCGACCATTTTTCCGGTCGACTTCCCGACCTCGGTTTGGGCTGATTTTCGGAGGGTAGCTTCGCTTATATGTCAGGTACGACGTGTAAAAATTTCGTAATTTTATGTTGAACGGTTTGTCGGGAAATTCGATTTGAAGTTTCGAATTTTCGTTTGGGCTATTTTAGATTTAGTCAAATTAATTAACTTATTGCTAATGGGCTTCGCATATATCGTATAGGTTGTCGAGACGGACATTTGGATATATTCAAAATATTTTTAGAACAACTTTGGTCGGCGGGCGTCATATTCGGGCGCCGGTACTGTTCACGGTGGGCCCGAAACGGCTGTTCTGTAAGCGTATTTCAGGTGGGAAATTATATTTCTCACTCCGCATTATTGAAGTAGTTTAGGGGTGCAAACACTTATTTAATTTAATATAGATATATTAAATCGTTAATTTAAATATCTATAAATTGCTTAGAATTGAAATGGGACTTAGGAATTAATTTAAGAAAATTAATTAAATTATTTCCTACGAGATTAATTAAATTCTTATTTAAATTGAATAAGAATAGACGGCTTAGTAAATCCCATGAGAAATTAAATGGGCTAGTAAAATTCGTAAGAATTAGACGTGGACTTAGAACGCGTTGCTAGTTCCATTTTGACTGTGTTAGGGGGTTATGTGAACGTGAGGGACGTAAAAACTTAGACGTTATGCTAGGTTCCCCTTACAATACGTGGTTTAATTGCTTTAATTGCATTAAAAGCAATTTATGTGAAATTGAAATATTTTCTTAAAGAATTAAATAAAATATATTGTTTAAAACATAAATCTGTTTTCTCACGATTTAAATGTATTTATTGTATTTTAAAGCATGTAAAGAGATTTCGAGATTTATGTTGGATGTTTTCCTGTGGATATTTTCCTGTGGATGTTTTTCATAAATATGGATTATTACATATTTATGTTGATGCATGGTTATAGCATTCATGTGATCATGCATGCGTTGATTTTATATGAAGTTTAGTGTGGAGTTTGACTCTAAAAACTTTTTATAAAACTTTAAACGGCAATAGCAAGAAGGGTCTGGAGCCCTAGGGTGCAAGACCCTAAACATGGCCATGAGGGTGCGCGTGGACCTTTGGACTAGCTCTCCAATGAACGAATGCAGTAAAGCATATTGGGCTTCGGCCGTATGTTCGAATGTCCGTGGTTTCGAGTGCGTGAGTTGAGTCACGTGCGGGTGTTTAGTTCATTACATACATTTATTCATAGCATTTGATGCATGATTATAAATTGTTATGTGATTTTATATTCCATTGATATATGTGAATTGTGAATTTGAGTTAATGTGTAATTATTCATAATGTTATGAATTGTGTGTGTATATATATATATATGTTTTCTTATTTAATCATTGAGATATGATTGTAGCTTTGGAGCTAGGGCTTGGCATTAATGCTAATGTGGGAGTGTTGTATAACTCAGGCATGAACCCTGGTTTGGGGTTGTGGTATTGAGGTAATTCATTTTGACATGGATTACGGATTTAGGTGTGTGTGAGCATAAATCCTTTGAAATATGGATGGTGGGCTTAGGTTGCAATAACCTATTGAGGGGTGACTTTGAGGTGTATTATGTAAATTCATTATAATATGAATTGTGACCTTGAGGTGTATTATGTAAATCCATTATAATATGAATTGTGACTTTGAGGGTGTTGTGTAAATTCATGGATATTTGAATTGCGGGTTTAAGATGATATTGTGTGATATTTTGATTGGTTATAAAAGGTTATAGTGAGTGACTTTATTAAGTATTCGAGGTACTGTAGCTTGACAGTCTTGGTTCTAGTGCTTAGTTTATTCTCCTAAGCATTCCTTGTACCGTGTTTTGTACGCTAGTACGTAGTTTTTGACTTACATGTCATTCCTTGAGTTTTCGGTTACGGCGTGGTGCCGAACCTCTTCCTCGTGTTGTCATTTGATTTTTGTGGAATTGGAAACGGAAGTTTGTGGTCCGTGAGTCCAACGTATTGTTCTTCCTTTACTGTCCTCTCGGACATTATAGGAATCTGTGGAGTTGTGTTCGCTCTTATTCGGCTGTCTTTCGGAAACGGTGTTTTCCAAACTCATTGTATTTAAAAGGAAAAACTCATTTTCGCCTACCCCCGTAGTAACTAAAGGTTTTAGTATTTATTAAATTGATCTTAGGATCTTCTTTAAAGAGATTTTTAACTTTTAAAAGCCAGTGATAGCGACTGACGGAGACGGGGGCAAGACGGTCATTTTTACTATGTGGTTTCTTAAAAGGGAAAACTATTTTTATTACTTTTCTTGGGATTATGAGATTTCGAGACTTCTTTCTTAATATCTCATCATGTAGAGTTTCGAAAGGTGTTCCATTGTTTCACCTTTGCTTCCTATCATTTCTAAGTCTCGGGTATGAGGCTTGGTGTTGTTCAGTGCACACATAGAGTGTTGCCCTTCCTTTCTTCTTGGTTTTTGACGTCACTACTTAGGTGATTCGAGTTGTTCCACATGTTGTGGGCATGGATACCGAGTGGATTGGGTTCCTTGTCCAAGTGTTCTCCTTAAACACTTGTGGTGTTTTAACCTTGACATTGTTGTCTCGGTTATCTGTTGGTTTAGCATTGGGAAGTCTTTTCCTTTGCTTTGTTTCGGTGACCATTGGGTGGTCGTTCTTGTGAGTTGAGTTCGCGTACTCTTAGTGATTTGATTGGTGGTTTTCCCTCGCCTATAGTGAGAGCGTTAGTGATGTGATTGACCCTATCGATGATAGTATTATGAGGTCGATGTGATTTATGGTATGGTGATATGTTTGAGATGATCTAGCCTTTGAGAGGTAGATTTTCCTTAGGAATGGGATGAGGTTTGTATTATATATATATATATATATATATATATATATATATTGTATATATATTGTACATTTACAATATATATATATATATAGACGATGATTGTGTTAGTACGCAAGGACGTGAGTACTTTTCCTCCTGTGTTCTCGGGGAGTGAGTTATGAGTATTCCTTGGTACTAGTGGTGGATTTTGATCCTTGTGGATGTTAGAGGTGAGTGTGATTCCCTCTGTTTAGATTTTCTGGTTAGCGTTGTGAGCGCTGGATGATTGGTTAGATTTGACATTAGTGTCGTGTACCTAGTGTACGCTGGTGAGAGTAGTGTAAACTACTGGTGTTGGTACTTGGAGTACGAGTCTTAGTTGTACATTACAGACTCATGCTGTGTATTTATTCTTATATATATATATATGTGTATATGTATGTATATCCCCGTTATATACTTACGTATGGTAGTATATGAGCGTGTGCCTTGGGTTTTACGTGGATGAGATTAGTTGGGCTATATATATATCTTGCTAGATAGTTTAGCATTACCTAAACTGCCAGAGGATGTGGTAGTTAGAGTATCTTTTCCCACTGAGCTTATTTGCTCACAGGGGAATTTCATTCGCCCCCTGGTATTCCACGTCAGGTTGCAGGAAATATACGGCTATGAGCAGGATGCAGTGCAACGACAGCTTTCTTTTGTTTCCTTGTTACAGGTTTTGGAGTTGCGTTGGGTGATGCGGTTACGGTTGCAGCACGACTGGGTTTGGGGACGATAGATATCCGCTTTCAGTTTCTCTACCCATTGTTATGGGATTGTTATGTATTCTTTTTTGGGAGCCAGTCTGTTGGCATATCCCTGTTGATGTATCCTTTAGTTCCTGTATTTATTCTTTCTGATGGTTATTGTATTTATTTTGCACAGCTAGGTGCATTTCTTGTATTCCTATTCGAGCATTTGTGGCTCTGTTGAGTTTAGAGGGTTTGGAGAGGTCTTGGTTTCTTTCCACTACCTCGACCCTAGTAGGATTGATGAATGTGGGGCTTGGAAGCCATTGTTATTATCGAAATGTTATTGGCAGGTACTTGTGTTGTGGTTATGTATCCGGATGTTCTATTTACAAACCGAATTCTGCCGGATTTTCGTTAGATTCCGCTACTTTGTTTATTATTCATTTGGGTATGAAATATACCGTTCCATCATATTCCATACGTTTTCATGGCTAATGATATCTTAGTTGGTTGCTCATCATAATGATCACATCCTAGATCCCTTGGATATCCCAGTTCGGGAGTCTTAGGAATTTAGGGACGTGTCAGCATGGTATTAGAGCATTTTACCCTTTTGTGGGTGTTTGATGACCTTCAGTCATTGGTTTTCATTTGTTTTTCGTTTCTTTTTACTTCCGCATTCACTCCCTTAGCTCTTAGGCTCGGGTTTCGGAGTCCTAGGAATTTGGGGCGTGACAATGGTTGTTAAAATTGTGAACCTATTGATAAAGTTTTATGATTTTGTATGTTTTTACGATTTTATTACGATTCTATTCATATTATTTTTAAGAATTTTTTTGGGCTGAAATAATGGTTTGAGTGTTAAGTCCTCCATATAAAAAGTCAAAAATCTTAATAATTTAGTCCAATATCCCAATATATGGCCCAAAAATATGAGAAAATAATTAAAAGTCCAAAATTTTAATATTTTTATTAATATTTTATTTTTTGAGTATATTTTTGTTGTATTATAAATATATCAATTTAAAAAAATTAAACAAAACTATTTATTTACGATTCTACGATCTCAATTCTACGGACCCTCAACGATCTTACTTAGACTCCCAATTTTAACAACTTTGCTATAATTCGGGCATATTAATTAAGTTTATTAACCCCTTATTCTTAAAAAAATTGTTATCATCTACCAAAATAGAATACATAGTAAATTCAAAAATCCATACAAGTGTGCTTTATCCTAGATATTTAAATATATATAAACACAAAAATTTCTATATATATATACTGCACTGTTTTCAAGATAGTTCCTACTTTTTATTTCTGCAAGGGTAAATAGCTTAAAACCCCCCTCAAGTTTACATTCTTTCCCTACTATACCCTCTCAACTAAATTTAGCCCCCTAAACTTTTATTTTTTTGCACCATGGGTTTGCCCTCCAAACTTTTTACCCTTTTTCCCTCCAAACTTTTTATATTTTCACCTTACATTTAACTCTCTTATAGGGTAAAGTGCAAAAAACCAATTTGCCTCAATTCTATTATAAAAGATTATCTTACCCTTACTATTATATTTCTTAATTCTTTAAATTACAAAAATATTATTTCTTTTAGTTAGAATATTAATTCAACCATTTACCTTTAATGTATTAGACTAAATATATTCTCAAATGCTAAAAAAAAAAAAATTATAAGTTCTAATTATTTTATTTGTAAATCAATTAACTTGTTATTAAATTTTAGTTTGATTTAAATCATAAAACACATTATCCTAATTAATTCCTTTTATTCCAAATGAAACTTTTTTTTTCATAAAAATATATTCATAAATAAATCACAAATTACTTAATAATAAACACCTGTTAATTTTTTCATGTTAACATATATATATATATATATATATATATATATATATATATATATATATATATAGTTCGGTTTAGCATATACTCTACATGCTAAACCGATCATCAATGTATATGAAATTTGGAAATTTCATAGAACCTACCAAATGTATGGACATGCACTCAAATGCCCTAATTGTATATTTAACCCAAGAACCTACCAAGTTCCCATCCAACACAAGATAATGAACACCCAAATAATAAGAAGCAAATAAAACTCATTCTCGGAAAGAAGACAGAGACATTAAAGAAATGATAATATCCAAATTTAAAACCCCAGGTACTGAAAATCATATCATGTAATTGGACCTAAATCTTGTTCCTCTCACATCCCCTATCTATCATCTTCCAAATTATACAACACTTGATTTTGTTTTTTTTTTTCCAAAAAATTATAGAAAATCAACTAAAGGGATACCAGTTAAACATTTAAATCTTTAAAGAATACCTTTGCAACCACCATTTTATTGTCTATTTATGTGTGTACAAAAGGCATTGAAGTCATTTCCTAAAAAAATATTTGGTGTTTTAGTGATGGTCTTTCTTTATCAATAAGAGCTAAATTTGACCCAAAAAAAGAAAAAGAAAAACCTAGGTAGACAATTGCTTTTAACAACTATAGAAGCTAAAACCGAGAAAGCCAAAGCTAGTACCAAAGAACAAGAGATAACCAGAGACTTACCGAGAAGAGCTTTTGGAGTAAAAATCTTCGGTATACTTATTTTCTCATATTATATATATAGGGATGACAATTTACCCCACCTCGCCCCGCCACATTTATAATGGTTTTGGGTGCCCCGTTTATACTATATGGGTGGGGATGGATTTGGGGAAAAAACCCTCACATAAACGGGACAGGGACGGTTTTAGGCAGGGATGGGATGGGGATTTCTTAACGGTTGTTGGGGCGGGGCGGGGCAGGGTACACCCGCCTAAAACCGCACCCGTTGTCATCCATATATATATATATATAACATGAGAAAATTAACAGGTGTTTATTATTAAGTAATTTATGAATATTTTTATGAAAAGAAAGTTTCATTTGGCATAAAAAAATTAATTAGGATAATGAGTATTATGATTTAAGTCAAACTAAAATTTAATAATAAGTTAATTGATTTACAAATAAAATAATTAGAACTTATAAAACAAAATTAGCATTTGAGAGTATATTTAGTCTAATACATTAAAGGTAAATGGTATAATTAATATTTTAACTAAAAGAAATAATATTTTTATAATTTAAAGAATTAAGAAATATAATAGTAAGGGTATGATAGTCTTTTATAATAGAATTGAGGCAAATTAATTTTATGCACTTTACCCTATAAGAGGGTTAAATGCAAGATGGAAATATAAAAAGTTTGGAGGGCAAGCCCATGATGCAAAAAAATAAAAGTTTAGGAGGCTAAATTTAGTTGAAGGAGTATAGTAGAGAAAGAGAGTAAACTTGAGGGGGGTTTTAAGCTATTTACCCTTTCTGCAAATTTGATATTGTTAGTTTTTGAGAAAACTTCATTTAGTTTTTTCCCCTCTCTTAGGTAAAGTATATATATGTGATTTAAATAGATGAAAAAGTATGAAATTTAAATAATTTTGGTTATAATTGAAAATTTTATAAGTAGTTATATACTCATTCCGTCTCATATTAGTGGTTCTCTTTCTCAACTTTACTTATCCAGTTTCGAATGGCAAAATTGGAAACATAAAATATTGAAAAGTCAAACTTGAACAACTAATTTGGGACAGAGTATAACTTTATATACTTGTGTAATTGTTTGAGCATAATCTAACAGTTCAGATGTTTCGCGATTCGATCTAAAAACTTAAGTTAATAATTGAGGCTCAGATTCTGCTATTTATATACTCAATCACTTTTTCATTTGGATCCGATGTGGGACAAGATCTATAACAACATACACTATAGACATTTACAATTATCCTCCCATTTTTTTCCTCTCCTAGAAAAACTTATGTTCAACAATATTGGCAATATGGAACATTCAATTAAAAATTAGTCTCAACACCATAGGTTCAAGACATTGCTAGGAATTGTACTCGAGGTGTAATTTTACTTGAATTATTTTTTCCTTTTACACACCCACACAAAAACAGGAAAGAAAGGGGAACACTATGGGTGCGTTTGGAAAGCCTGTTTTTTGTATTTTTTTTCTGTCTTCAAATATAAAAACTGTTTTTGTATTTGTCTTTGTTTTTTTGAGCAAAAAACTAAAAACAAAAAAATGTTTGGATAAAAATTTGTATTGAAAAATAAAATGGTATTGGTGGGCGGCGGTGACCGGCGGCGGCGGGGGGCGGTGGTGGTGGGTGACTGGTGGCGGCGGTGGGGCCCGCCGGTGGTGGGGGCCGGCCGCGGCGACCGGTGGCGGGGGATGGTGGTGGTTGGTGGCGGTGGCGGAGGTGTTACCTTAAACAGTTAAAAAACTCAAAAAACAACTAAAAGTTGTATTTAGTGTTTTCACCACTTTTACACACTATTCACATAAAACAGTTTTCTTGGGAAAAAAAAAGTGAACAGTAAACGCGTTTGCCAAACGTGTTTTTTTTTAGTCTGTTGAAGAGTAAAAAAACAAAAATTATTTTCTTCGTATCCAAACGGACCCTATACTTTGAAATAAAATGAACAAAATCATCTAACACCCTTATGATAGTGCTAATTAGTGTCAGGTGGCACCCTTTGGGTTCCCCAAACACTTCAGTAGGATAAAGTCACCCTAAATTAAAGACCCTAGTGAAGTGTTTAAAACAACTCCAGGAGACATTACTGATTCCACTCCACCCATCCCTTCCATGGTTCGCAGTAACGGTATCGGTCACTATAACGGTAACGGTATCGGTGTAACGGACTCGGGTCAGTATCGGGGTTATGTAACGGGACTCGGTTATCGCAATCGTGAATTTTTTAAAATCTTGCACATCTTACCCAAAATGTTCTAATTCGATACTTTTAGCAACATGAATGAATAAAGATGATTTTTTTGTAGATTTAAGTGAATTTTATTTAATTTTTTAAAGAATTTTAATATAAAAAATGAGTTCTTAATAAATCTAATGGTGTCGTTGTTATTTGAATATTTATGATATACTTGTTATGATATTATTAAATTAAATTTAAATTTAAATAAATAAAAATTTGAAATCACAAAAGATATAATTTATTTCCAACAATGTAAAATAATTTTTAAAAAGATACATGGTTCACCACCAAAATAATTTTTTTTTCTTTACTTTTCAATAATTTAATAATGGAGTAACATTTATCATATCATATACATAACATAAAGTTTTTTAACCCAAGTTTTTGAAAAACTTCAATTGTGTTAACCGTTACGGTATTTTCAGAACCGGCGAGAATCGGGGTAACACCGTAACGGCCCGTAACGGTTTGTAACGGCCCATAACATCCCGTAACGGAAACGATAAGTAACGTGAAAAACCATTACGTAACGGTCCGTAACGGCCGTTACGGTGAATCATGATCCCTTCTTAAGGTTGTTTGATGAGTTGATATATATATATATATATATATATATATATATATATATACACACAAAACACATGCAGCCAGGGGCGGAGGGAGCATGTGCCCGGGATCACATGCCCCTCTTCACATTTTTTATTTATTAATATTTATATTTGATATTATAAAATTGCCCCCTCTTAATTTCTTTTTTTCTACAAAAATTAGTGATACCATTTGTGTCAAACTAAATTGGTTATTCAAGATTTATGTACCAAATAAAAAACCCAAATCACAAAATATTATTAATTTCTAACAAACAAAAAATAAAAGTTACTCTTTTACATACCAAATAAAAAACCTAAATCACAAAATATTACTAATTTCTAACAAACAAAAAATAAAAATTACCCCAAATAACAATATATTATCACTTTGTAAAAGAAAATATTTTCCAAAGATCTTTCGACCTATTGCAAGTTCAAAACTCTATTGTCTGATTAGTTATTGTTATTGAATATCCATTATCTTCGAAAAGATCTATAAGAACCTAGCTAAGAGATGGCATGAGAAAATCAACATTTTGTCACCAACTCATGTCTTGATTTGCACGTAAAACTTTTACTTCAATAAAATTAAGAAACACTTGGTTCCTATTTTTTGTTCACTAGTACTTTAATTTTTGTCTTATTATTTGGTAGAGAATATGATAAACTTTAAATCTCATATATGTAATGTGTTTTTTTTTTTTTATGTTATTTGGGACTATTTAGCCTATTCTTGTTTTTTTTTTCTTTGTGGTTGATTTATTTCTTCAATAAAGTTATATAATTTAAATGTTATTATTATATATAAATAATTTTTTTATAAAAAAAATAGTTATGGAGAGAATCAATAGTCTTTTCAAAAGAAAATCAGAATTGACTACCTCTATAGAGAGAAAGGATGATACTGTAAAGCAAAGTCGGTTAGCTATCAATTTTGAGGGTCTTCAAGCAGATTCAGAACTATGAACTAAAATCTTGAACTACAAATCCTAATATTCGGGACAAAATTCGTAGAGCATATTGGTTAAAGGGTCCTTGTCAGTCTAAGAAATCAATTTTCCCGTAAGAATTTTGGGGAAAAAAAATTCGCTGTTTCAACCTTACTTGATTTAGTTAATTTTCTATTTGGCTTGAATATAACATATTATGCCCCTCCTGAAGCAAAATTCTGGCTCTGCCTTGCATGCATGCAGCTCATAACTTCTATTTATAGTGAAGTCTTTCTGATTCCTTTTATTTGGGAGAGGTGGCGATTTTGAGTAATACATTGCAAGAGAGGAAGTTCTTATAAGCACATACATTCAGGATTTTGAATCTGGTTGGAATTGTGAACCAAATGAAGAGTATAGAATAATATTGAGTTCTGTGGCCATAACTCAGTAGTAATAAGTCCACTTTTCACATTCTGGCCAGCTTATCCTTTTCAACTTTTCATGGAGATCTAAAAAGCAAGTATAATATAGAATCATGTACTTACGCTTATGCAGTTTACTGTGGCGGCATGACCTTAAGGAAATTAAGGTACCGATAGGGGCCAAACTATTAACTAAATTTTTATGTAATATAATATATATTAAATTAAAATTATTGAGCAATAGATATATTTATTATAAACACATAACTATTTAAAATTTAGTCTATTTGCTAAAAAACTAATAAAAAACTCAGCCTCAAACTAATCATTACAAAAAAAAAAGTGAAAACTAATAGTATCAAATTTGAATTCGAAGGTTTTTTGGAGAATAAAATTATCTATTATAAAATCTGAATAAAATTTTGAACATTTTTTTTAATATCTTAATAGTTAAATAACCTGGAAGTGAAACTCTCATCTTCATTTTAACGAAATTATGTTTTTTAACAAGTTTAATCCTAAAAAAATTATTATTTCCAAAAGTTACAAATACCAATTTGATTAGATCCTCTATTAATCTCAAGTTAACTAGAGTTATCAAATGAGCAATATTAGTTACTTAAACATATTGCGATTAATTATAATTGATATTCTTAATTAAAAAATATTAAACATTTTGAAACTAGAATTATAATTCTCTCCTTATATAATCATGAATGATAAAATGAAGGACAAGGATCCTCTCCTTAGCTTTCTCTCTCCGGACATATCAACCAAAATCTAATGGTTATAACTAAAGCCACGTGACCTCCACTAATACTCAATTTTTCATACTAATTTATTATGCAATACGGTGGTCCCTCTCAAGTGGTGATTAATAATATAATAAAATATTATAAAATCAAAATATTTAACTAATAACTATCTCATTAAAGTCATTTAAAACTTACTTTAATTATTTACGACACTTTAAGTTATGTAAAACACACTGTCATTCCCATTTATTTTCATTCAAAAAAAATATAATTCTTAACAACTTAAATAAGCATAAGAAATATTTTACTTCTCAATAAATTATCAATCCAATGGTAGAAACTTTTTCACATATATATCATTACGTATTAACACATTTTTATTATGTTGGTGACCTGACATACAAGATATGTAACTGTTTAATAATAAAAATTAAATTAACAACAATACATATAATATGTGACTGTTTAATTTAATTTACCATTTTTATTTCTCAAAATTTGCTTGTTGTATGTATTCTTGTGACAATTTTCCTAATTTATGATTCATAATTCAATTATTTCTTATTCATTTATTTTGGATAAATAATGCAATTCAATTATTCACCATCAATAATATATACTAAATTTTATAATTTACTCATCCATATATATCACAAAAGTCCCTAATAGGTGGCTCAAAACGAATATATATATATATATATATATATATATATATATATATATGTGTGTGTGTGTGTGTGTGTGTGTGTGTGTGAAAATGTTTCTACCATTAGATTAATAATTTATTGAGTAGTAAAATATTTCTTATGCTTATTTAACTTGTTAAGAAATATATTTTTTTGAATGAAAATAAAAAGGGGTGATAATGTGTTTTACATAACTTAAAGTGTTGTCAACGTAATTAAAGTAGGTTTTAATCGAATTAAATAAGATAGTTATTAGTTAATATTTTGAATTTATAATATTTTATTATATTATTAATACACCACTTGGAGGGGACCACCGAATTGCAAAGTAAATTAGTACAAAAAATTGAGCATTGGTGGAGGCCACGTGGCTTTAGTTGTAGCCATTAGATTTAGGTTGATAAGTGTCGGAGAGGGCTGGAGAGAGAAAGCTAAGGAGAGGATCTGGATCCTAAAATGACTATATGACCCCATGTTTTTCCAAAATAAAACAAATAAAAAAATAGAATGAAAAAGTAAGAATTTTATTTTTGGTAATAAAATTGTAGTGATCCTAAATTTGGAACTTAATTAATCAACAAAGTTAGAATGAAAATAAATTAATGTAAAAATCTTACCATTTCTTGATTTGTGATATATTTTTAGTATCATTTTATTTATTTTTAGTCAATTATTGAACCTTGTAATTTTTGTTGGAGGGGCTAATAGTATATACAATTTATTTTAAGCTTAAAATTTATATATAGTAACAAAAAATTTTGAAAATCTTGGAGGGGCCATGGCCCGTATATATATATATATCTTACATAAATACTCTAAAATAGGAATAAAAATTCAGTTTTTGGTCATACATACTTTAAGTTAGTCATGAAATTAAGGCCTGATATGCATTTCTGAAAACAGTTTAATTTTTATTTTTCAAAAACTAAAAATTAGAAAACTCTACAAAAATGCCTTCTGAAGACTCAATTATGTTTGCAGATAACTCTTCTTTCACATTATCATAAAACAATTTTATGTTCTCGGAATTTTTGAAAACTGTTTTCAAAGATGGATACCAAGTAAGCCCTTATTCTCTTTGCATAAGCAACTGAATCTAATCCAAGCTTCTAGTTAGAGGTATATAGTATATAGCTAGCTTTGTATATCATCACTTAACAAAGGTTGAAAATCAATAAGCCATCTAGGGGACCAGTATTTGGAAAAGGATGGGAGGGTATATTGCCAATTTGCCAACTATGACTATGATTCTCTACCTTCCATTTAACCTACATTCGCGACTAGGTACACTGATCCTCCCATATTCCATACATTCAATATTTCATGCATTTGAATGTATGTGGAAGACAACGTTCGAAAAGAAAATGAGACGGATCGATGCAACTTCTTATATATAAGTACTATGGATTCGAAGACATTATTATTACCATATCAAGGGGGCGGTTAATTAAAATGCATGCAACCAGTATTGAGGAAACATTAGGTGTGCCTTAGAGTTCCCATGACCACTTCATTGAGGACTCTCGTTTCGACAAGAGGTGTTAACTCTCCTTACTGAAGTGTTTGGGCGAACTCCAGGGTTCATTTGATACTATTAAGTATATATGACAAAGTCGTGGCGCACTTATCAATGGAAAACATCATGTGTGCCCTAGAGTTCCCTTGAACACTTCATTGAGGACTCTTTGTTTTGACAAGAGGTGTCAACTCTCCTTAGTCCTTACTGAAGTGTTTGGGGGAACTCCGGGGTTCATTTGGTACTATTAAGTATGACAAGGTCGTGGCGCACTTATGATCAATCGGAAACATCATATGTGCCCTAGAGTTCCCTTGACCACTACATTGAGGACTCTCGTTTCGACAAGAGGTGTTAACTCTCCTTACTGAAGTGTTTGGGGGAATTCCAGGGTTCATTTGATACTGTTAAGTATGACAAGGTCGTGGTGCACTTATCAATGGGAAGCATCATGTGTGCCCTGGAGTTCCCTTGAACACTTCATTGAGGGCTCTTTGTTTCGACAAGAGGTGTCAACTCTCCTTAGTCCTTACTGAAGTGTTTGGGGGAACTTTGGGGTTCATTTGATACTATTAAGTATGACAAGGTCGTGGCGCACTTATGATCAATCGGAAACATCATGTGTGCCCTAGAGTTCCCTTGACCACTTCATTGAGGACTCTCATTTCGACAAGAGGTGTTAACTCTCCTTACTGAAGTGTTTGGGGGAACTCCAGGGTTCATTTGATACTATTAAGTATGACAAGGTCATGGCGCACTTATCAATGCGAAGCATCATGTGTGCCCTGGAGTTCCCTTGAACACTTCATTGAGGGCTCTTTGTTTCGACAAGAGGTGTCAACTCTCCTTAGTCCTTACTGAAGTGTTTGGGGGAACTCCGGGGTTCATTTGATACTATTAAGTATGACAAGGTCGTGGCACACTTATGATCAATCGGAAACATCATGTGTGCCCTAGAGTTCCCTTGACCACTTCATTGAGAACTCTCGTTTCGACAAGAGGTGTTAACTTTTCTTACTGAAGTGTTTGGGGGAACTCCAGGGTTCATTTGATACTATTAAGTATGACAAGGTCGTGGCGCACTTATCAATCGGAAACATCATGTGTGCCCTAGAGTTCCCTTGAACACTTAATTGAGGACTCTTTGTTTCGACAAGATGTGTCAACTCTCCTTAGTCCTTACTGAAGTGTTTGGGGGAACTCTGGGGTTCATTTGATACCATTAAGTATGACATGGTCGTGGTTTGATGATTATTGAAACCCAAAACTCGCACTTTGGTACTCTCGTTAATAACAAAGTTAAGATTTAAATGTTTGTTAATTCTCTTCTGAGATTTGAGATTCGTACGTGAACATCTACTCAAAATATGGTTAGTCTATAACAGAAATATGTTTTTGTTGCCATTATTGTGTAGCACAAAGTTTCAGGGGCTTCAAATGGATGGAATTCACTACTTAAGGTTGTCATAGAAAAAATTTATATTTTGTTTTTATATTTAATTATCAGGAATTCTCTCATAACAATTATTTTATGCTTCCTGCAATGTTATTGATGTTATTCCCCATGCAGCAATTTTGAAATAAAGTTTGTGCTATGTGATTTATAAAATTGCTAGTAGAAGAAGAATACAGTCAGGATAGCCATCCTCCTAATCATATATAGACTGGTCACTGACACACTGTATATTCCCCTTCATGCATGGAGAAGAATATTACGGGTTTCTATTAACTTTAATTAATTTATGATCTTTTACAAAAATATTATATCAAAAAATATATAAGTACTCGACTTGTTTTTCGTATGTAATCATAAAAAGGAACGATAATAAGGCAACTCCTATTAACTATAGTGAGGTGCATTTCTTTTAATGTCGACTAAATAAGAACACTGGATTTATTTTTTATTAAAGGATAGTATAACAATTAGGGATGACAATGGGGCGAGTACGAAACGAAACGGGTTCGCCTATATTTATTCTTGCCCCATTTAATTTATTAAAATACCATACCCTTTCACGGGTTACTTTTTCATAAACCAAACCCGTCCCGCTTCGCCCCTTTAACACTTTATTGTTGGTGTCATTTTCAGCATAATTTTTTTATAAAAAAAAAACCCTAAATGCACATAAAACAAAGTACAAAAGAAAAAATAAGACTAACCTATAAACATTTTTTAATTACCCAACAATCGAACTCACTCTCTATTTCTCTAACCATCCAACAATCTAACTCACTCACTATCTATTTCTCTTTGGATATATTTGGGTATTCTTTTCTCTTTGGTTTGAGTTGTCTAAATCCCATAAAAAAAAGAATGAGTAATAACGTATTTAGATTATTATTTTTGTATATATATATATAAGTAGCAAAAGGGTAAAATTAATGTAAATAGAGCAAGGCAGTGCGGGTTTCTACCACTACCGAATCCGGCTCATAACTTGTGATGGGTTCAATTTTTTTTTACCAAACCCGTCCCTACAAAAGCGTTCTCAAACCCTTAAATAAAAGGGAGGAACGGGGCAGGCGTCCGGCAGTGCGATACAAAACGCCATCCCTAATAACAATAAGCTTCTTCAAATTTAGTACTAGGGCCTAGCCAGTTATTTGGATCTCGGATTATTCCATTTCCTGATGTCAGCAATGTAATAATTATACATTGTATGCATGCAAGGACATATATACTAATACAGAAGAACATGCATCTGAGGCGGGGTATCAAAAAGTATATGTGATGTTTCACTAGTACGGTATATACACCTTATTTTTATTTTCAATTCAAATAACTCCTCTAATATATATCTGGTTTATTTCTTAATCTAATGGAGGTAAAATTTATTTCCAACAAAATTTTAATCCTGAGTTTACAGTCTTCTAAGGAACTACAGAATTTTAGCTAGCATTCTGACAGATATCTTAGATTTTCTTTCAAAAAATTCCAAGACCCATATAATTTGACCTCCTCAACCTAGTCATTAAAGTTAATTACATGTCTTTATTATTTTTTTCGGTTAATTAATTACATGTCTTTATTACCACAATCAACAATGCGTAAAAATTACAGTACGCAAAGAATTTTTAGATTTTCTTTCTAAACATTCTAAAACCCACCTGCTATAATTCTCATGAAACTACATTCGTAGAATGGTAGGCTACTAACCGTAAGATAGGGGTGACATGTCTACATCTATTAGTTAGATTAAATTCATGTTCATATATATAGAGCGCTGGTTGGAATAATGATGCACTCGTATTGTTTCACTATAATATAGATGAAGTGATCAAAGCTAAATATTTCTAATTTATGCATGATAATATTTCTAATTTATGTATTACCTAATATTTTGTTAAATATCTCTACATTATATTAAAGATATATTTGTATATCTCATGTAAAACCTCCTAATGCCTCTGTGCCTGTGACGGTTCAAATGATGGGGATGGAGGTGTCAGCCTATAAGAATTTGTTGATTAATATTTTTAGCATTTTTTGAGATTAAGATGTAATAACAACTACATGAAATTTACCAAAAATAAATAACTATATGAACTTTTACTTTCTAACAGTATTTTCTACCAATTAAGTTGTAGGAATTAATATCCTCATCCAAACAACAAAACACTATTATAATAATATACATAACATGAAAGAATTTTAACAACACAATTTGATCAAATTAATCAAACAAGAGAGAATAATATTAGGTTAATGATATTCACGTCTCGTGTTTGAATGTCCAAATACACATAACAATTAACTGAGATTTCAAAAGTAAAGTAAAAACACTATATAATAATGAATTTGAATAACATAATTTGATCAAATTAATGAAGTAATGTAAGGTGTTATTGGCTAAATGATATTCACCTCTCTCTGTGTTGAATGTCCAAATAACATAAATACTTACCTCCCATATATTTTTTGTCAGTGTAACGCTGACATTTTCCTAATAATTTTAATAAACAATATTATCTCCCATGATAAATGGTGGATATCACTCCAAGAAATATTAGTTTTAGAGATGGTCAAAATTATTTCTGATAATCAAAAAATTATCATTAAAACTAAGAAAAGACGTCACTAATAATTATGTCATAAATACTCTTTTGTGACTAATAATATCATTTTTAGTGACAATTAATGTATATATTATTATAATCTGATCTCTCATTGAGAGTGTAAAAAGAGAGGATCGATTCTTTTGTTGAGGACCTGAGGTACAAAATTCAGTTCTTTTCATCAAAAGAATGGTTGAAGTGACCAAAATACTTATCAATTTAGTGAAAAAGACCCTAGTACCCTATAATGTCAGTAAATAAAAAATTAAATTTTTAGGTTCTCTTGGTTCATAGAGATTTTTGTTTATGGGATGCACTCCTCAGTTAAGTGCTTTTATTTATAAAATACTTACTTATAAATAAAAAATATCAATAAATGAGTAAAAACAATGAACCCCCAAAATAGTCGTTAAAAAATCAACTAAAAATATACTCATGTATTTAAATCCTTAAGCACAACAATTCAACTCATTTATTTAAATCCTCATTATATAATGAACCCGATCGCATTTGAAAACAGCCTCTGGGCATACGGTTTTTCTATATATACATATAATCTATGATTATACATACGGGCGCTATATATCTAGTATCTACTGATTGAAATATTTTCCCCGTTGCCATGTTGCCATGATTTCAATTTTCAAGGGGCTAAAAAGTAAATAACGGCTCAATTTCGCCATTAATTACAAGTTGTATTCCCTCTGTCTATTTTACTTATTTTAAATTAGTTGTCCAGTTTAGAATTTTAATACAATATTATTATATATTTTCTCAAATTATCACTCTTCATTAATTTTAAAAAGCAATGGACCCCACTAAAAATTACAACTATACTACATTATCAAGGGTAAAATAAAAAATAAAAAATATCAATAAAAAATTAAATGTGGACAACTAATTTAAGACGGAGGGAATAATTAATATGAATGGAGAGAGAGAGAGAAAAAAAAGAAAGAGAGGTGGCTTTTAGGGCCTGTTTGGATAGGTGGTTTTGGGTCTGGTTTTGGTTTTGGTCTTTGATTTCAAGACCAAATCATGTTTGATTGGTGGGTTTTGAACTTGGTTTTGGGCTTTTTAAAACCAACCACTAAAACCACGGTTTTGGCATCCCGATTTTGACTTTTCTCTCTCTCTCTATATATATATATATATCGCCGAAAATATGAATTATTTTGAAAAAAATAATATATAATATTTGGAAAAAATTAATTTTTTTCCCAAAAAAAATTAATTTTGGGAAAAAATAATTTTATTCCCAAAAAATAATTTTTTTCCGAAAATTAATTTTTTTTTGGGAATAAAATTATTTTTTCCCAAAATTAATTTTTTTTGGGAATAAAATTATTTTTCGAAATTTTTTTTATTTTTCCCCATTTTATATCCTTTTTTTTCTAAATTTTTAAATTTTTTCAGTATATAATAAAATTATTCAGAATTTTATATATTTTTTGAATTATATATATTTTTTCGAATTTAAGATATATTATTTGAATTTTATATATAATTTTCACATTTTAAAATATTTTTTTCGATTATATATATATTTTTTGGAATAAAAAAAAATAAAAATGTCAAATGTTTTCGGAAATTTTAAATATTTTTTAATTATATATATATATTCATTTTAATATTTTTTTTCCAATTTTATGTATATATTTTTCATATTTATATATTTTTAATATATATTAGTATATATATATAATTATACCAAGACCAAGACCGAGATCAACTTCTTACCAAACACTATATATAGGTTTTAGATTTACCTAAAACCACCCAAGACCACCAAAACCAAAATCACAAGACCAAGACCAAAATCAAGTTCCCAACCGGGCCCTTAGTATAAGTGAGAGTATGTGTAAATGTATATATACTCGAGTATGCGTATATATTTAACGTACATCCATAGAAACGGATAAAGCAGCAAGAGGGCGGTAATATTTGATTGGACAAATGCATTGTTTTAGAAATTAAATTTTTATTGCTAAATAAATAATCGGTAGAAAGAGTAAAATCAATTCAAAAGTTGATTAAATTTGTCAAGTGGTTCTTTACAAAATTAAATAAATAAATAATAATAACGAAAGTTTCATTAGGCCGAATTTCAGAGGAGTTCTAGAACATTTGTAATGTCTATAGCACCTCAATAACAAGATAAAAACACAAAAAAAAAATGGAAAATAAAAATAAAATAAGTTAGAGTTTAATTGGCAATTGGGCTTTTGTTGATATAACAATAATAGGACTACTTATAAATGGAATATATATATATATATTCTCAGCTGATACAATAAGGATAATTAACTTAATTGGGATGCTCTGGCATAGTGCCAACAATTACCAACAACCACATCTCACCTCTTTCACCCTTGTTTCTTACAATATCAGTGGACTATTGTGAATTTGTGATCGTGTGATCTCTACGAGTTCCAACACATTTCAATTAAATTGTTGAATATATATATATATATATATTCCTGTTACATATATTAAACTATATATGAACCCTCCTTGCAAACCACAAGCTTAGGATAAATCGTCATAAATTACCTTGATACTCAAAAAAATGAAATGTTACATTGTCAAAGTCACCACCCCTGTCTTAATAATCTCTCTAAGAAAATCTAATGTTCATTAATCTCTTTTCTCATCAGTTTAAACATTTTCATTCATGGGAAATTGTTTTTTCAGGACGAAGCGAACAGATCCAAACCAATCACTTGCCATTGTTAAACCTTCCACTGGTTTGCCTTCCTCAACAGATATTTATATAATTTTATATAATTAGTTTATTTCTCGTTTATTTTTATTTATATTTTTTCGTGTAATTCTTCATAAGTATGTTCTAGTAATTTATCTTCTATCAATACCGATTTGATCAGAGCTCTCTTATTAAATTTCTTCCACAAAAAAAAAAATGAAGTTTCATGTATCCATATAGATATATACAGAAGTGACACGAAAAAAATTCATTTCTGAAATGAACTTTTAATTGTTTGAAAGGAAAACAGAAAATTCAGAATTCTCTTCCACCAAAAAATTCTAAGCTTTTCAGAAAGAGGGTAGTGTTCATCTCCTCCAATACGCAGATAGGTATGTATTTTCTTGAGTACAGTTTATTTATTTTGTCCAATAAATTTTATATCAACCCTGTGTTTCTTAGTCTTTACTCTTCAATTAGATTTTGGAAGTAATATATACGTACATGTATTTGGAAAGGACTTTAGTTAAACTATTGGTAAACAAATCTTTATTTTTGATATATCATATGATTGAAAGGGTGAGAGAGACCAATCTTTCTCATGGCTAGACAAATTCTAAACCACTCCAGGGGATAATTTCTAATACTGTTTTGACTATAAATATATATATATACACACACATATACATTTCTTGGGTTTATAGAGAAGCCTGAGGAATTCGGATATGAAATAATTATTCTTAACAACAGGAGTCAATGAGGTCGAAAAAAAAAAAAAGATGTCTACCTTAATATTTCATGGGAAAAAAAATGAAAAAAACAAACAAACATTTATTTACCTGATTGCTCTAATCCACTTCAAGATGCTCTTTCAAATGCACATAAAGGTATAAATTTTCTTATACATTCTTGTCAACTGTGTGTTGATTTTGTTTTCCCTGAGACAGAGAAGCTGAAGCAAGAAGAGAAATATGACAGAGACAATGTCTCAAGTGGGAGAAAGCAAGAGGATGTGCTTTGTTCTTACAAGCTCAATGACTTCCCCTATAGTGTACTGAAGGTTGCCACCCAGAAATTTAATGAAAAAAATATAATCGGTCAAGGCGGTTTCGGCAATGTTTATATAGGGTGGATTAACAAGTGCAGCATGACTGCTGCAAAACCAGGTTCTGGAACCCCAATTGCTGTCAAGAAGCTCAGAAATGAAGGGTCACAGGGCGGCGAAGACTGGCTGGTGCGCTCTCTCGCCCCGCTCACTCTATTTGTGTGTATTCGCGCCCTCACTCTATCTGTGCGCGTGCCAACTAACTCTATCTATGTGTGTGTTCGCCCGTGATGAGAACATGGTCGTGACTATAATTGTTGTGCCTGCAGACTGAGTTGAATGTTCTAAGCAGATTGAATCATCCAAATGTGGTGAAGCTCATAGGCTTTTGTTGCCATGATAAGCACAAGATTATAGCGTATGAGTATATGACCAAGGGAAGCTTAGAACGACATCTATCGAAATGTAAGCACACAATTTAATTTCTTGGCGATTTTAGCCACAGATGCACAAACAAAAACCCTAGTGAACGATTGTTGTTTGACATAAAGGTTGCCCAAGGGAGCTGAACTGGAGCAGGAGAATCAAAATAGCTGTTGGATCAGCCAGGGGTTTGGAATATCTCCACACAAAAGTGAATCCCGTCATTCATCGCGATATCAAGTCCTCCAACATTCTGCTCGACCATGTAAGTTCAAGTCATGGATCAAAACTAGACACATCCTCAGAATGTTACCTTAGACAATATGGTTTCATTCTAGTACTAACCGCGAAAATGGCATTTATTGCAGAGCTTCAATGCCAAGCTTTCCGACTTTGGACTAGCCAAGTATGGTCCCCAAGGCGACAAAACTCATGTACTCACCAGGATTCTAGGCACCCCGGGCTACTTTGCTCCTGAGTATGTAGGAACAGGTATTCGAATAATGTCTGCATCTTTACATCTATAATTATATATAAAGCAGAAATGAGATGTTTTAGCCATGGCTAGAAATGGGCTAATTTGTTCTAATATGTCAGGGCGTTTAACGCTAAAAACCGATGTATACAGCTTTGGAGTAGTCCTCCTGGAGATCCTCTCTGGTTCTGATGCGGTAAAGAGGTGTTCGAATGGGACGAGGTGTGATCTCGCACAATGTGCTATACCATTTCTTAATGATAAGCAAGGAGTTTGTCGGGTAATCGACAAGAGACTCATAAGGAACTTAAGAATCGAAGACGCTTGTGAGTTTGCTCAAATCATCCTCCAATGCCTTAGGCCGGACCCCAAATGCCGCCCAACAATGACTGAAGTGGTTCTTGCTCTTGAAAAACTGGAGCACAAGTTATAAAGCACAAAGTTCACTAAGAATTGCTACCCTATCTATGCCCCAAAAGAGAAAGAAAGAAAGAAAGAAAGAAAATGTCTTTGTTCTCAACAGCTATCACTCAACAGTAGTATATGTTGTACCGTAAGCTAGTTCTATAAATTCTGTTATTCTATATTTACAAATACTCGAAACGTAATAGTCCCTAGTTCATATTGCTTGAACATTGTAAATGATCATTTTGTTAAAAGATAAACTTGAAGCTGATCCACATGCATGCAAAGGTCCAAATAAGCTGCACCAAAAAGCATGCGTGAGATTTGCATGCGTAAATCTTGAGAAGTCAAGAATGACGGCAAATGAAGATTTTGTTTGTCATGTTATGTATTTCATTTCTATATATAGAGGTTGTGTTGTATTGTAGAAAATTAGAAGCTAGAAACAAAGAAAGGAAAGAAAAAGAGATAAAAGAGTTGTATTTTTGAAAAGTGTGAGTTTTGGAATATAATTCGTTTTTCTTTCATATAAGTGTTGATCCTGGGCATAAGAATCACCATTAGTGATTTCTCAACATGGTATCAGAGCTTGGTGAAGCTTGAGCAAGCCCAGAAGTAAAGAACCAAAACATAGCCGAACCTTTCAAAGCCTATTTGTGAGTCATAGGTGTTCAAACCTCAAGTTTGAGTACATATCTAGCTTCTCCGTTCCAGCAGGAACGTAACCCCGAAAAAATCAGGCCACAAATCCTCCGCACGCACCCACACGCGCCGCCTCAATATCGGCGAATGAGCCCCACGCGCAGCTACGCACCCAGTCATCTTCAACCTCCAGCCGCGCGTGGCCCCACACGCGTGCACGCTCCCCAAGCGCATCCATGCGCGCACGCGCCCCACGCACTGCCACATCATCGTGTGATGTCACCAGTTGCCACGTCATCAGCCACGTGGCCCAACCAACAGTTGGCACGTGGCCCAACCATCAGTAGACATGTGGCCCAATCATGTTCCGACACATGGCCCAATCAGAAGTCGACACGTGGCAATCCTATTGTCCTGCCACATCATCAGAAGTTTGTGAAAATTACAAAATTACCCCTCATTGGTATTTTGTCCGTTCCGGGCTCATTTTAACTCCAATTTGAGCAAACGAGGGGTCGTTCTTGATTAAACGGAACGCTCTGAACACAACCGTGCGATCGGTTTGACCAGATTCAACACCAATTTTTAGAAATAAACACCTCAAGTGCTTAAGCAAATCTGATGGTGTCCTCTAGTAATGTTTTCCAGCCCCAGCTTCCGCGACTGAACAAAGATAACTACGAGAAGTGGTGTATCATGATGAGAATCCTTTTAGCCTCACAAGATTTGTGGGATGTTATCGATACCAAGTATGATCAACCCGAAGAAGTAGAAAATCTAAGTCTGGCCCAACAGACCAAGCTTAAAGAAGAAAGACGAAAGGACAAGAAGGCGTTATATCTGCTTTATCAGAGTGTAGATGAAACAAGTTTTGAGAAGATCTCCGCCGTCAACACCGCCAAGCAAGCATGGGAAATTCTTCGTAAAGCAAATCGAGGAATTGAAAACACGATAAAAATTAAACTTCAATGTCTAAGGGGGAAATTTGAATTGTTGCAGATGAAGGAAAGTGAGTCAATTTCTGAGTATTTTACTAGAATATTGACTATTGTGAATCAAATCAAAGGATGTGGAGAAAAGATCGAAGATGTACGTGTGCTCAAAAAGATAATGAGATCACTCAATTTGAAATTTGAGTACGTTCTTGTAGCTATTGAAGAATCGAAGAATCTGGATGGCATGAACGTTGATGAGTTACAAGCCACGCTAGAAATCCATGAACAACGAATCGACAAGAAGAATACCTCAAGCATCCCAGAGGACGAGCAAGTTATGCAGTCAAAGTTCTCAGCCAGAGAAGAGAGATGGGGAAATTCACAAAGAGGTCAAGGTAGAGATCGTGGCTATCAAGGACGAGAAGATGAAGAAAAATGAAGTGTTATAACTGCAACAGATACGGCCACTATGCCCGTGAATGCAAAAGAGAGCTAACAAAAGAAGAAGATGAAAATGATGAACATGTGTACTTTGCAAAGAAAGACACAAATGAGCTAAATGGAATGATATTGATGGCTCAATATGAGAATCCTATTAGCTGGATATTGAAAGAAGAAGCGGAGCCCAAGGAGCTCGTGATTGAAGAAGAAGTGTCACCAATAGTGTCACGAGATGAGGTTGAAGCAGTGCCACCAACAGTGACATAAGTTGCTCCCATACCTGACAGAAAGAAGTCAGAAGTGGATCCGGGTGAAAGATACTAGACCAGGAAGAAGTCAGAAGAAGATCTGGTTAGCTTCACCGAAGTCATTCAAGAGAAGAAATGGAAGACAGATATGGATGAAGAGATGTTCACCATAGAAAAGAAGCAGTGTAGTCCACCAGAAGATCATAAGTCAACTGGGTTGAAGTGCGTCCATAAGACGAGAAGTGAAAAAGACGAAGTTCAGAGATATAAAACTCGCATGTCCGTGAAAGACTACAAAAGAAGAAAAGTGAAACCAGACGAGTTCAATAGTCTGAGTAAGAAATGTAATGCCTCGGTAATGGTTCCAGAAAAAGGAAGTACAGGGAAAGAAAATGGTATCTCTTCAGAGTTCAGGCAGGTCGACTCGGTTCAGTTTGAGGTGTTTGTCGCTAGTCATGGACTTGACTATGAAGAAGAGAGTCAATCATCTCTGTGCAAAACTGGACGAGAGAGGCAGAGCCAGAAGCAAGAAGAAATGCAGAAATTCCAAGACAAGTCCACAAGACTGAAGATGATGTTAGGAATGCAGAAGTGTGGAGAATCAAGTTTAAGGGGGAATGTTGAAAGATAAACTTGAAGTTGATCCACATGCATGCAAAGGTCCAAATAAGCTGCACCAAAAAGCATGCGTGAGATTTGCATGCGTAAATCTTGAGAAGTCAAGAATGATGGCAAATGAAGATTTTGTTGTCATGTTATGTGTTTCATTTCTATATATAGAGGTTGTGTTATATTGTAGAAAATCAGAAGCTAGAAGCAAAGAAAGGAAAGAAAAAGAGAGAAAAGAGTTGTATTTTTGAAAAGTGTGAGTTTGGAATATAATTCGTTTCTTTCATATAAGTGTTGATCCTGGGCATAAGAATCACCATTAGTGATTTCTCAACACATTTTAGCATATAGAGAACATGTCACTTCAAAATTAACGAAATTTTAGATTGGTTTTGTCTCCAAGTTGGTAGATGATAGTAGGGATGGCAACGGGTCGGGTTTGGCTAATACCATTACCACCCCATTTAAAAATTACTAATACCAAACCCGCGACGGGTTGGAATCGGTAATATCATTACCACCCTGTCGGTATAAACAGGTTCCATCGGGTTACCATCAGTTCAAATGTGGCAACATATATCAAGTAACACAGACGGCAAGCAAACAAACTCCCTTATGAGTTTCATTCATCAGTTCACCAATGTAATTAACTGAATTATGCTTTTCGTATATACATAAAAAGACTATATAATAAGATTTTGTGCAGCAGAGATTCACCATAATTCTTGTCATAAAATGAACTCTCATTTTTGCAACATTTCTTATTTTATTTTTTGTGTGCAACTCTACCCCTTATACCGAAGCCTTGTAGAAACTAATAAGAATGATTCCGCAGTAATTTAACACTAATATGAACAACATCTCAATTTTCTGCACCAATTTATTGAAAAAAAAATTGTTTTTCCTTAGACATATAGCCCTGTGGAAAGGACAGTACTAGGAAAAATATACACAGAACAAACAAAATTCAGAGAAACTAATGGGGATGATTGGATTCTTGCAAAAAAATTATGGGCATCAGTGCCAAGCCAAATATATATTCAGCACAAAACCAAGCATCAGTTCACTAGACAAAAACCAACAAAATTAGAATAACCCAACTAAACTTCACAAGTCTTGGAGCTCAAATTCAGATAAACAAGCAGTTAATTTTCAAGGAAACAAACAAACAAAATTCAAAATTCAGCAACATGCACACCAAAACAGTAAAATCCAGCAGCTAAATCAGCAACATCCACCCAAAAATAGCAAAATTCAGCAGCTAAATCAGCAAAAAATAGCAACCCAGCTAAATCAGCAAAAAATCAGAACAATTTTATCTGTCAAAACAAACAAGTAATATACAAAACCAGTCTAGTAAAGATGATAACTTTAGTCAAAAAAAATAATAGATATAATAGGGATAAGAGGATGAAGAAATATTAGACAAAGATAAATCCAAAACTTTATGGCTAAAAAATCAGAATAATGTTGTTTGTCTATGTCCATACTGATTTACACCCTATTTATAAAAATTAATGATACAAATTAATAACAAATTAAATTGAAGATAACAATTAGACCACACACAACAACAACAACAGGAAAAAAAAAAAATTTAATAAAATTAAGTAAATTCTTAATACAACTGAATCAAATTGAGTTCAATTTAATAAAATTAAGTAAATTTCTAATTCAACTGATTCATATTGAGTTCAATTTAATAAAATTAAATAAATTCTTAATTCAACTGAGTTAAATTGAGTTCAAATAAGTAAAATATCAATTCAATTGAGTTCAATTTAGAAAAATCTCAATTTAGTTTAGTCAATTTGAGTTCAATTAGTGAAATTAAGTAAATTCTTAATTCAACTGATTCAAATTGAGTTCAATTTAATAAAATTAAATAAATTCCTAATTCAACTGAGTCAAATTGAGTTCAAATAAGTAAAATAACAATTCAATTGAGTTCAATTTAGAAAAATCTTAATTTAGTTGAGCCAATTTGAGTTCAATTAGTGAAATTAAGTAAATTCTTAATTCAACTGAGTCAAATTGAGTTCAATTTAATAAAATTAAATAAATTCCTAATTCAATTTAGTCAAATTGAGTTCAATAAATAAAATATCAATTCAATTGAGTTCAATTTAGAAAAATCTTAATTTAGTTGAGTCAAATTGAGTTCAATTAGTGAAATTAAGTAAATTCCTAATTCAACTGAGTCAAATTGAGTTCAAATAACTAAAATACCAATTCAATTGAGTCTCATTAAGTTCAATTTAGAAAAATTCCAATTTAGTTGAGTCAAATTGAGTTCAATTTAATAAAATTAAGTAAATTCCTAATGTAACTGAGTCAAATTAAGTTTTTTTTTTGGATAATTGAATCAAATTAAGTTTAATTTAATAAAACTAAATAAATTTCTAATTCAACTGAGTCAAATTGAGGTCAAATAAATAAAATTGAGTAAATTCCTATTTCAACCGAGTCAAATTGAGTTCAAATAAGTAAAATATCAATTCAATTGAGTTCAATTTAGAAAAATCTTAATTTAGTTGAGTCAATTTGAGTTCAATTAGTAAATTAAATAAATTCCTAATTCAATTGAGTCAAATTGAGTTCATATAACTAAAATACCAATTCAATTTAGAAAAATCTCAATCTAGTTGAGTCAATTTGAGTTCAATTAGTGAAATTTAGTAAATTCTTAATCCAACTAAGTCAAATTGAGTTCAAATAACTAAAATATCAATTCAATTGAGTCTCATTAAGTTCAATTTAGAAAAATTCCAATTCAGTTGAGTAAAATTGAGTTCAAATTAATAAAATTAAGTAAATTCCTAATGCAACTTAGTCAAATTGAGTTCAAATAAGTAAAATATCAATTCAATTGAAATCCAATAGTTACATTATATTGTTACTTCTTTTGATTATTAATGAAATATTTTACTATAATATTGTTTAGTGAACTATGAACATTTATTCTTATAAGATACTTCTAGAAAAATAATTATCTAGAATAATTATTTTAAAATTTATATAACTTTATCAATATATTTTATCGTATTTCACACTTTGAAAATTTTTTTTTATAAAAAGGGATGATTATATATTTTTGAGGCTTACTTTGGGCATACAAAATTGTACATGTTTTTTTAAAAAAAAAAAAAACCGGTATGACCGGGTCGGGTTCAGAGCGGGTTACCGACGAGTTTTACCAGCGGATTACCAACAGGTCAGGTTACCGACGGATTTTTTGCAAAACCCGAACCCGTTTCGAGTTTTAGTTTTTAGTCTCAAACCCGTTTTTTAATATCAAGCCGGGTCGGACCATTTTGCCATCCCCAGATGATACAAACTCCATATGTTCAAATAAAAAAAAATAGTTGTTCACCTAAGTTTCAACTAACAAAAAACAACCGCCTAATCTAAAACATTTTTATCAATTGGATTTTATTCTGAGGGCTCAGTAGTTAAGATGTGATAGGCCACCTACAACATTTTTTTTTAATGTTTCTTAAATGTCTATCTTAATTCTTAACAAAGCATTCACAGGTTTGTCAGTAAACTAAACTAGCAAGCAAAGAAATTGAAGGATAAAATAGATTTAATATATAGAGATTGATTGCTAATGCTTATCAGGAACACCCGCAATTAATTAATGCATAGAAAATTACCCAAGAGATGAAAAGTGCATGCTAAAAGTAAAATACAAGGAAATTAACACGCAACTTAATGGCACTTGCCTTTTTGTTTCCCTTGTCTGACATATCTGATCCATGATTCTGAAATAATACTGGATTAAATAAAGTGTGTACAATTTCTCATTACGAAATTCGAATATGTTCATAACTAATATCATCATCAAGAAGTAGACGAATTTAAGCAAAAAAAATTCATTTGATCACCCAACAAGGAAAGAGATTTCCTGGATGACTGATACATGTATAACATACAGCGATAATGTTATGTATGCATGATGCAAAATTGTGAAGTACATGCCCCTAGAATATACATATATAGGAGTAGCAAAAAATAGAAGCGGAAGAAGAACTATACATTGATATGCCCGGCATAATGATAAGTTAACAACTCATCGTACACGTGCACGCGAAGACCGCCGGTGGGGTGGCAATGGGGATGCTAAGGGTGTCTGATTTCTAGGTGATTGGTACTGTTTCAACGGTGACTTACAGACAGGATCAGAAATGATATGATGCTCCGGTTGAGAATGTTTGAATATATTTTTCGGTGTTTGGAGCTGCTCTAGTGTTTCTACAACATCTGTCATTCGTGGCCTGGATTTAGGATCGGGGCATAGGCACTGTAAGGCAATAGTAGCAGCTGCATAGGCTCCTTTCTGAGGGTATTGGCCCTCCAGCTTGGTATCCATAATCCGGAATAATTTTCGTTTGTCGCCCATATATGGTTTTGCCCAATCCACTAGATTCTGCTCCACACCGACCTTCGATTTCTCAACCGCACGACGTCCAGACAATAGTTCCAACAGAACAACCCCGAAGCTATAGACATCACTTTTTGCTGTCAACCGGCCTGTTCATCAGCAAGAAGTTTAGTACAGTGAAATGTTACCATAACAACTTTTTTGTTTTAGGATTCTTCAGAAAATTTGCAACCATACCTGTGGCAACATATTCTGGAGCTGCATAGCCATGGGTACCCATTACTTGAGTGGAGACGTGTGTTCTATCACCCGTAGGCCCTGCCTTAGCTAAACCAAAGTCTGACAGTTTGGCATTGAAGTTCTGCATCCGCAAAGCATCATTAGAGACGGATCTAAAATAAATTAATAAAAGACCAAGCAATTTATTTTCATTCATTGTACCGCATCTAGGAGGATATTGGAAGCTTTGAAGTCGCGATATATAACTTGTTCTTTAGCATCATGCAAGAACGAGAGGCCTCTAGCAGCACCAGTGGCCACTTTTATCCTTGTTGCCCAAGATAGTGGTTGGGGCCCTCCTGCAAAACAAGATATTTGGATGAACATCAGGAAACGTTTCTTTAAGCCATACCCTTTATATGCTGTATTTTGAGTTTGTCTAAAGTAGTGTTAGGCCCCGAATTAGCTCATGGAAAGAGACATAAAACAGCCATCGGTATTTACATGGTTACTATAAGTGTGTGAGTTGTAAAGATTTGGAGGCTGACTTAATACACTAAACAGAATAAATCAACCAAAATTAATCTTCATATGATTTTTCCCCTTGTCAACTATATACCAAACAGGTGTTGAGTTTCTGGGATCACCTCAATCCTCTTTGGAGACCCAACATATGACACCAGAAGTCCATAAAAGACAGCAAAATGTTTTGCTTATGCCATGGAAACATTCATATTAGAAAGGGGAAAGATAAAGGCAATGTTTAACGGATTTGGTTGCAGATAGTGATGATTACTGCGCCATGTCTGGCATAATGCAAGTTCAATTCACTCCCTACATTTTTTCTTTCACTGATTGAACAATGAATTATCCTTAGCAGATAGACGGTTATAATTATTATGGTTTTATCAGACGGGAAATCGAGATAAAACCAATGAAGAGAGAGCATCAACATACCCTGATATATCCATTAAAGAATGGAAAAGTTCATAGTGTTGACATTTAACAAAAATTATATAATATTGTAAGAAGATTACTGTAAACTACGGTAGCTAAAAGGTTATCTACTTTACAACTTACTTCTAAACAGATGATTCTCCAAGCTCCCCTTGGCCATGAACTCATAGACCAAAAGACGGTTGTCGCCATCAGAGCAGTACCCAAACAGTTTAACCAGATTTGGATGATGAAGTTGGCCGAGATAGTTAACTTCCGTCTGCAAAAGATAAGCCGTCAGTAAATGGACCAAGCTAAAACTTTTAACCATAATCAACTCAAAAGAATGAAGAACATACCAACCACTCCTTGTGGCCTTGGAAGCCCTCAGGTTTAAGCTTCTTGACAGCAATGACCAAACCAAATCCAGGCTTTGTAGCAGAAAGCGTATGTTTGTCAATCCATCCTTTGAAAACACAACCAAAACCACCTTCACCAAGAAGACTGTCGGGGCGGAAGTTTCTGGTGGCGTTCTTTAATTCAATAAAGGAGAAATCTTTCACATTGGAGGATGACAATATTTCGCCTTCAGATCTCGGCGTAGGAAGACTTTCAGAACTGCTCCTCTCACTATACGACGTAGTCAGGCTCGAAGGAGTTGAAGAATTGCTGATTTTGCTGGCAATTTTAGAGGCTCCTGAAGGTGGCCGGAAAAAATCCAATACGAAATCAATAATCAAATAGCTATTATACAGCTTATCTTTGCCCTTCTCAAAAATATCTAAAATGTATTAATACATTACAAACTTTTGATAATATAAAGCTCATATCAGTTCATTCTCTAATGCCAATTTATGAAATAACTCATAGATTATGAACATCCATTTACAAAGTAATCCAAAAGTATGGAAAAATCAACCAGACAATAGGTTCAATAATCTAATCAAAACCCTAAACAATAGCATAGATTTACATAGATCCAATTATTGAAACCTTACAAGAATCCACCACCACAAGAACAAATAAACCATCCACCAGCACCATAAAAAAAACCCCAAAATTGGATGGCTAAATAAACAAGCACAAAAAAAGAAACCCATATCCAGATTTGCTTCTAAATAATAAAAACACCATATATGCTACACAATTCATACCTAAACACATAAACCCAGATGATAAAATCAGAGGGGGAAAAAAATCAAATATTAAACACAGAACACCACCAAAACTGATTTACCAGCCAATGGTCAAACATTTCATTTGTGCATATCAAAATTGGAACTCCAAATACCACCCACACCCACAAAGTGATAGCAATTATAAAGCTAATTCCAAATTCACCAACTTTATGGAGAGCTACAAATTTGATGAAACCATGAAACCCATATAGCATAAAAAATGGCAAAACTTGGAAGGACATATATAGATATATGTATAAATTACCAGATTTGGTGAAGGATCTCTGGGTAGCATCAACTCTGGCAGAAGAAAATAAGCAATTCCCCATCAAAAAGCTCCCAACTTGAAGCTGAACAGAGGAGATTCTTCTAATACAATACCCTTTTTTTTTATCAGATATTAAAAAAACCCAAATCAGTGAATGGAGTTATATTCACTTTCAGTGAATTGGGTTTTGGGTTTGGTGTGAAACTTGAAAACGAATTTGTATTTTTCTATATATATCAATGAAGTGAACAGAAGGTTTTAGGGGGAAAAGCAGAGGAAGCAGAGAAGAAGACGCGGAGAAGAAGCAGAGTATCTATTTTTCAACAGCACAAAGGTGAAATGGTGTGATGCTTTAGAGAGAAAACGACAAACGTGTGAGACTCTCTCACTGCCTCACACACTTGTGCCGTCATCGTGTTCGTCACTCTCGATGTGTGAAGTTACTGAAATACTCCCTTGAACTGGTTTTTGTTTTCTTATTTTTTCACAATATTATACCTTATCCTCTTTTAAGATTCGTTTTGATGTACATGAAAAAAAATAAAATAATTAAAATAAATAAAAATAAAAATAACGTTAGTTATGAGAAAAAAAAAATATTAATATTTTAAATTTATGTTTAGATAAATTATAAAAGAAAATAAAAAAAATTATATCATTTTTATTTGAATAAGTCAAATGAGAGAAATTTAAAAAAAAAATAGTAATTAAATTACTAGTATATCATTTAATTGATAAAATTGTTGTTTTAATTATACATAATAGTTTTATTATTTTAATACTTAAAGTTATTATCCTTTTTTTCTTTTCAAATCTTCTCATTTTTTTAGGAATAACACCAAAGGATTTTGTAGTTATAGGTTTATCCCTCTAAATCTTTTATTTTCTCTTCAAGATGTCAATCCAAACACATATAACTCTATCATTTCTTTTCTTTTCTTCCCAAATTCTTTCAAATCTTTCTACCAAACGATTAGGAGTTCAAATGTAAATATTAGTACTACTCAATGCTATTTTACTTTAAATTAAACAATACATACATTATTTATGACTACTATATGTATCAGGTGGACATTAATTTTTCTTTAGTATTGATTAAATTATATGATTACTAAAAAGAGATTGATTGGTTTGTATTTCTAAAAATAGTTTTGAAAATTAAAAATTAGAAAATTTTAAAAAAAAATCTGATTGGTTCATTTTTTAAAAAAAAATCAGTTATAAAATTATATTTTATTCTCAGAATTCTCGATAATATTTTTCAGATATACAAACCAAACAGGTCATAAAAGTCTTCTAATTTTTGTTTTATAGTAAAGCTAGTTTTGTTTTTTCAAAAAATTAAAATGTTAACTCCTTCTCACATTAAAAATTGAATAGATTAAAACTTGAAGAGTCATCTCATTATATAAGACATTTTTTTTTAAGGAAATACATATTATTTGTAGATGTTTTAGTATAACTATTGACTCTATCAACATGACTGTGCAATTATTGAATTTTAAGGGAGGTTTGTCCAATATTGTGTTCATATAAAAAAATGCGTAATTCTTTTGAAAAAAAAAATTTATTTGGATGATTGAACTTTATGTCTTGACTTAGTTTAAGTTGACAATAAAGTGGGAATAGAATTTTATATTTGGTTATAGGAAATTAGGACTAGCTCATCATTCCATGCTTTACATTTGCTAATAAAAAATATGAACATCCTCTTGAATTAGTATGCGTCAACTATTTGGTATTCCTTTAAAAATTGGTTGATAACCATCTAATTGTATTATTTACATCAATAAATTTTATAAATAGAAGTAATCAAACTTATCAAGGAAGTTCATTGGAAGAGGCAAATACCAATGAGATAAAGGAGTCATTAAGAGAAGAATTCATATGTTCACTTTCTTATTTCTTTTTTGATTATTTTTAAGTGGACGGTCTCATGTGATTTAAATTATAAACTCTCTTGTATTATTTTCTCTAAATAAAATTAAATAATTGAAGGTAAATTACAGTTTCATCCCTTGTTGTTAGTATAAATTACACTCGCACCCCCTCTTGTTTTGTTAATTACAGTTTCACCCCTAATAACTAATTCCGTCCACCAAAAATGGGAAATTACCTTTATACCCATTCGTATTAAATAATTTTTATTTTAAAAAATATCTGAATTATACTATTACCTATTTACCTTTTTCAATTATCTTCTTTTTCATCCCCCTCTCTTTCCTAAAACACCTAAACCAAATCCTAACCCTAGAAATCCTTCAATTTACCCATAGTAGAAATCAATTGAATTGTTTCTTCATCAAATTCTCAAATACATATACACAGCAAAATTTTAACTCCCATTGATATGGATTCTCCATATTTTTGCTAAAGAAATCGAAAATTAGGCTCTTCGAAAAAGACGACACTAGGATTTCAATTAGGGTTGATGAAAATGGAGGGGAATTCGATATCTTCATCACATCATACTACATATACATATATATATATATATACATATATATATATATATGTGTGTGTGTGTATATATATACATCACACACACATATATATATATATTTGCATACACTAACGAAATAGTAGATGAAAAATAGAATGAAAATGGAAAAAAAAATAATACTAAGCAATCACAATGTCCCAATCATCCTGACACCAAGGCCTGAAGTTCTCATTTCCATACTACTTGCTTCAGAAGCAATTATAATATCACCCTTAGCACATCTGAAAAATTGATGCATACCTATATATATATATATGGGTATATATAAGTGATGAGGGTAGTTTAAGCATTCCACATCATTTTGCATGGGCAAATAAGTCTTTACACACATATAAGGATAATTTGGTCCTTTCGCATCTCAAATTTTGGTTGACCCGGTTTGACCTCGCCGGAGAATGAGTTGAGGGGGTGAAAGTGAAACAAATAGGGGGTGAAACTGTAATTAAAAAAACAAGAGGGGGTGCGGGTGTAATTTACACTAACAACAGGGGTAAAACTGTAATCTACCCAATAATTGATACTATTACATAGTTTTGTATACAGTTCAATATTATTAATAAGATTGATACTGTTCGAATGGGATACTGTTACCACGATCGCAATCAAAACCTGTACAACGACGGTCTACCATGGTGTGAAACTTGTATGCTTAAGAAAGAATCCATATACTAACTTGAAAGACGGGTTGATTTGTATATGTCCTCAGACTCTGGGTACCTCTAAAGGGTCCACCCTAACCTTGGTGGTTAGCAACTCCATGTCCAAGTGGCTGATTGAAAATGAATCACAGAGTTTGCACATGCCATGACCCATGGGTTGAAACAGATGAAATCTCAACTTTCAATTCACATTGGTTTTGTTTGGTTTATATTTCTGAAAATTATTTAATTTGTATTTTTAAAAATTATTTTTGAGAATTTTGATAATAGAGAACAGTTATCCGATAACAATAAAAATAATTTCTCTGAAAATAATCATTTTTGTAACTAAAATTATAAAAAAATATTTTCAAAAACTGAATCAAATAACTTTTTTTACAGTTTTCTAATTTTATGTTTTCAGAAAACATAAAATTATTTTCAAAATTACAAACCAAGCCCACCAGCTTATGTTCAAGTCTTAACAAGGAACAATGAAATATGCAATTTTACTCCATCATCACCCCAAAGAGACTCAGTCAAGAAATTTCTCATATCAAACACTCACCTTCTGATTTTATTTATTTATTTATTTTACTTTTTCGTGTTTATCACAAATTTGTAACCATGCCTAACATGTCTGAACACAAGATAAATGTGGATCTTATTGTTCCTTGCCCTATGTCATGAAGTGCATCACGAGACTTCTCAAGAGAATGATGATTTAGGGTAAGGCCCGTTTATGTTTTTATTTATGTTTTTTGGGCCAAACTTGCAAACAAAACATGTTTGGCAATTGCTTTTGGCCCAACTTGTTTGCAAACAGTTAAAAAAACATAACCCCAAATAGTGGCCCAATTTGAGAACACCATTTAGGTGTTTTTGAAATTTTTTGCAAACAATTGCGTTGAGGTCCAAGAAAACATTTCTAGGGTTTGTGTTCGTCGACAATAGAAGAGAGCGGTTCTTGGACGACCATATTTTTACATTGGATGACTTTAAAATATATTGGCTATGAAAATGAATGTGGTTTTTGGATGTCTTGTGATTTATTTCTTGCTATAGGTAGAAGAAAATTTTACTTGTCATTTTTAAGGGGAGGTGCTGCCGAATTTTTTTCAATTCCAACACTTTAACAATTTACTTTCATTTGGATGAAAAATACCAATTTGTGGAACAAGTCAATGGGGGAAATAATTACCTTGATAAAAATTTTGACTTAAATCTTTTCAACTCATCAAACATGTTTTTCTGTTTATCTTCTCAGAAATTCAAGAAAAACAGACCCCGCCAAACATGTTTTTATGTTTCTATTCTCAAAATTTCTGGAAAAAAAAAAAGTCTGTCAAACGTGTTTTTTTGTTTTTGTTTTTGTTTTTATAATTTTTAGAGAAAAACATCTCTACCAAACATACTTTTGTTTTCGGCTAACCATAAAAACAAAACAAAAAACGTGTTTTGTTTTTTCACCCCAAAAAATAAAAAACAAAAAATATTTACCAAACAAGCCCTTAGATACAAGTTTTTTATTTTTGGGTATTTTTTTTGTTTGTATGGCCTTTATTGGTGCTTAAAATGAACTTCTAGCTTTTTGAGTAATCATATGTATATGTATAAGGAGTGTTTGATAAAATTGAAAATTATGTAGTATTTGATATTTTTAAAAGCTAAATTTGTTAACACCAAAGATTTTAGGAGATGTTTAAAAAAAATTATATCCTATGTCTATAAATTTTTATTTTTCAAACTTCACTAAATGATAACTATATTATTAAAAAAATAATTTTATTTTAGGTAAATAATATAGTTAACTCAATGTGTACTAATGTAAATGTTAATGAAATTATCAAACCATCATTGTGACTAATCCTTATTCCGTCCAACCCGTGTTAAGTCCGAGCCCGTACTTATGGGTTAGACCACTCAATAACATTTCACCATTAAAGCTTGTTTTAAGACCCGTACTTATGCGATTGAAAATTAAAGTACTTTTTGAACTAAAGCATATTCAATGTGGTCTATTTTGTTTTGCATAATAATGTGTATAATTGAAATGCTTTAAAAGAAATAAAAATAATAATAATTTAGTGTTTTTGCATTAAACTTAGGTAAAAGAACATAATTCTAACTTTAACAAAAATACCCTAAAATAAAAATATTTATTTTATTTTGGAAAAATATTGCTTACATCTCCTCAGGTTTGGCAATATTGCACGCGGACCCCTTAATTTTCAAATATATCAGTTACCTCCCTTGGAGATGTAAAATTACGAAATGACCATCAATAAACCCCCTAGACTATTGAATTTTCACATTGCCCCCACCCTAATGGGTAATATACAGTCTCACCCCCTAAAATTCTAAAAAATATTTAAAATTTAAAAATATATATATAATTCAAAAAATATATATATAATTCAAATATATATATAAAATTTGGAAAAAATATAAATATTTTGAAAAAAAATATAAAAATAAAAAATATATATAAATTTTGAAACACATATATAAAATTTGAAATATATATAAAATTCGAAATAAATAAATAAAATTAGAAAACATATATAAAATTCTAAATATATATATAAAATTCCGAAAAAACATATAAAGTTTGAAAAACATATATGAATTTCGAAATATATATATCTAATTCAAAATAAATATATAAAATTCAAAAAAGATATAAATTTTGAAATATATATATATATAATTTGAAACAAATGTATAAATTCAAAAATATATTTAAAATTAGAAAAAATATATAAAATTCAAAAAAAATACATAAATTCGAAATGGGTTAATTTGCAAATTCAAGCATGCATATATTTGAAGAGGCTACTATAAGAGTGGAAATGTCCAAGCCCACTTAAGTCCATCAGGCATCAGACTCATCAGGTTGATGGCCCAATAAGATTTTTATAAGTCTAATAACTAGGCCCATTTCTTTTTATATTTTTTTGGAAAATAGAAATAGTGATGTCATGGTGATGTAATCAAGGTGGTATTGCCCTAATGGGCCTAAAGCCCAAAAAAAATGTATATAAGGAAAGTCAAGAGTTAATAAAAGCTATGTTTTTGTGTTGTGCATTTTTTGGCATTTACACATTGGCGCCGTCTGTGGGAAACCGGTGTTTAAGGAGTTCCTGATTTTCCAAATCTACCCTTCGGGATCTGTAAAATCGTCTCCTCTTCCCATCTCGTTAAGCTGAGTTTGTTTGTTAAACCCAAAGATCTTTCACCACCTTCTGAAACATTTACTCACTACTTCTCGGGCAAATATGTCAGTCACTCGTTCGCAAGCGGACGTTCCAACCACTGCAGACAGTCGTGCGGGAGGTCCCCAGTCCATGGAGAAAATCCTTCAACGCTTGATAGCTGCTGAGGAACGCAGCCTGGCTCTGGAGAAGCAGAATGCGGAACTCATGGCAAGGTTGGCTCCACCAGCGGCTACTCCTCCGGTAGCGGCGATCGACCATTCTCTGAACCAACAAGATAGCGACAGACCGGAAGAGCACGCCGAGTCTTCCCAGCGCTCAGGAAAGGCTCCCGCAACCGACAAGTCCATGACCCCCTAAAAACTTCAGGCAATGATGGATGAACTCCAAAGGAAAGTCCTCGGGGACTTGAAGGCCCGATCTACGACGACATGGTCGTCCAAGCATCGACCGAGTTGGTACAGTCACCTTTCGTCCCCAAAATAACCCAAGAGCCTTTCCCAAAGAAATTTGTTATGCCTCAGTTCACCCCATACGATGGCACTAAGGACCCCGAGGAGCACATTTATCAGACCCACCAGAAGATGACCATATACGCTGAGAACGAGTCCTTGCTTTGTAAGGTGTTTTCCACAAGTCCTGTTGATGCTGCTCTATTATGGTTCAGGAAACAGCCACCCCGATCCATCGGCAGCTGCCAACAGTTGACTAGGCTCTTCATTGCCCAGTATTATGGGAATAAGAGACAAAAAAAGACCATATCCTGCCTCTTCACCATGATCCAGGATAAAGGAGAGTCACTGAAAAGCTTTCTATCCCGATTTAACATCGAATCTTCTTCTGTCGATAACTGTGACCAGCACTCTGCTGTTGAGGCCTTCCGGATGGCCCTCATTATAGGAACTAAGTTCCACCAATCTCTGGTAAAACGCCCTCCATCGGGCATTGGGGAGTTAAACTCCAGAGCTCAGGGGTACTTGAGGATTGAAGAAGAGGAAACCGTCAGACATAAAAGGGCGGCCTTGGTCAGCGTTGAAACCCAGTCAAGGGATTGAGCAACCGATCGAAAGCGTCCGACTTCATCAGGATCATCAATTCCTTCGGGATCATCAGCCCCGAAACCATTCAAGCGCTCCAAATTTGAAGAGAGAACGTCGCCCCTGAAGGTCAACCTTGCGAAGCTCTACCAGGAGAATAAAACTAAGGGAATTTTCCAACAACCCCCAACCATCAGAGAACCACTTAACCAAAGGGACAAGTCAAAACACTGTGCTTTCCACGGTGATTTTGGGCACATCACAAATGAGTGTCGTAATCTCAGGCAACAAGTGGAGGCATTGTTGTTTCGCGGAAAACTCCGGGATTATGTCCAACAGAACAGACCGAGGACCGATTAATGTGACCCTAGCGCCCCTCGGAACCCCTCAGACGCACAACCACTCAGGATCATTAACATGATTCATGGTGGTCCCTCATCCAAAGAGACAGAAAGATCACGTCGGAGTCACATGCGGAGAGCCCACAAGATGAGAATAATCAATGAAATCAATGAGATCCACCACAGGGTAGGAGAAGCGCAAATCATTTTTTCGACGTCGGACTTTCGGGGTGTCTAAACCCCACATGATGACCCTCTGGTTGTGACCCTGATGGTAGCCAACTGCCTTGTGTGGAGAGTCATGATAGATCCTGGGAGCAGCGCAAACATCATCACCAAATGGGCTTTTGAAAAGCTCGAGATCAACCCAACCGAAATTGTGGCATCCCGGTGTCCCATTGCAGGTTTTGATGGAAGGCAAATCGAGCCGATCGGAGAAGTCCAGTTACCGGTATCTGCTGCTCAAAGGATCCTGACTGAGACATTTGTTGTGGTGAATGCCAAACCTTCGTACAATCTGCTCATGGGAAGGGGATGGATTCACTAAATGCAAGGTGGGCCCTCAACTATTTTCCAGGTCATGAGATGCATGAGCCCGACGATCTAGGTACCGTTGACATCAAATGTGACCAGGTGGCCGCCAAGGAGTGCTACGCGGTCACCTTGAAAGAGATCCGGAAGGGGAAAGTCCCAATGGCATCCCACTCCAAGGAACAGAGTCCAGGATCCAAATAGCAATTAAAGGAGGGGGATCCGAGTACCCCAATTGTGGTTGAACCGTTGCAGCCAGTCTATGTTGTACCCGACAGCCCGGAAAAAATTACTTTTGCAGGTACAAATCTCACCGACCCTGAATTGAAAGAACTAACATAATTGTTGCAGGACAACTCCGATGTATTCGCATGGGAGCATACAAATATGTTGGGGATCGATCCTGATATTGCCCAACACTCATTGCATGTTGACCCGAATGTAAGACCAATCAGGCAAAAGCAGAGGCGCATGGGGGCACATCGAAACCAAATTATAGCAAATGAGGTATCCAGATTGCCCAAGCTGGTTTTATCAGAGAGGTCGGGTATCCTGAATGGCTTGCCAACGTAGTGGTCATGCAAAAGAAGAATGGTAAATGGAGGGTTTGTGTTGATTTCACTGACCTGAATAGGGCATGCCCGAAGGACAGCTTTCCACTACCAAAGATTGACCAGATGATTGATGTTACCGCTGGCTACGATCGTCTAACTTTTTTGGATGTTTATTCAGGTTACAACCAAATAAAAATGAACCCGATGGATGAAGAAAATACCTCATTCATTACTGAAACAAGTATTTATTGCTTTAAAGTTATGCCCTTTGGGCTGAAAAATGCAGGTGCCACTTTTCAGAGGTTGGTCAACAGGATCTTTAAGGGGATGATGGGTACAGTAATTGAGGCCTATATCGATGACACTGTGGTCAAGAGTAGGAAGAAGGGAGACCATCTTACCCACCTGCGCCAAGTGTTTGACACCCTTAGGTAGGACTGGCAATTTGTGTCAACAGGTCGACCCACAGGTCAACAAGGCAATCTGATACTAGTTGACACGAAAATCAAATATTTTAAATATGATACAATCCAACACGAAAAATAAAAAATAAAAAATAAAAATGAAATTGAAATTGAATTTGACACGATTCAGTAATAGTTTATTAATGTATTTCAATCCATGACCAATTAGATAATAGAACAAATCAGCAAATAAATATAATAATAAATATAATCGTGTTAAACGAGTCAATTCGTGTCAGAAATTGCCAGCTCTACCCTCAGGTCATATGGCATGAAGCTTAATCCAGAGAAATGCTGTTTTGGTGTATCATTCGGACAGTTCCTGGGACACATCGTGGACCGAACCGGGATCCAGGCCAACCCGACACAAGTCAATGCCCTGATGGAAATGAAGGAGCCCCAGACACATAAAGACGTTCAAGTCTTGATGGGAAGAGTGGTCGCACTTAGCAGATTCATTTCACGACTCACTGATCGGTGCAGACCATTCTTTTAGGCAATCAAGGCAAAGAAGGGAAAAATCTGGGGTCCTGAGTAGTCTGAAGCCCTGGCAAGGTTAAAAGAGTATATGACCATGCCCCCAATCCTATCCACACTGACTCCCGGTGAAGTCTTGCATCTGTACCTAGCAGTATCCTCTGTGTTGACCAATGCAACCCTCATCAGAGAGGATGAAAACCTTCATATGCCAATCTTCTATACCAGCAAATCCTTGGCTGAGGTAGAGACCAGATACAAGAGGCAAGAAAAATTGGTTTTGCCACTGATGAATGCCAAGAGACGACTAAGGCATTACTTTGAAGCTTAACCGATCATTGTCCCGACAGCCACGCCTCTACGAGTTATTATGTCAAAACCTGACCTCTCAGGCAGAATCTCCAAATGGGCCATCGAATTGGGAATATACGACTTGACGTACATACCCCAATTTTCCATCAAAGGACAGGCAGTGGCAGACTTTTTACTTGAAAGTGAAACTGAAGAGCCAGACCATAAAATTGAACCGGACACCTGAAAACTTTTTGTGGACGGATCGGCCAGCTGTGTCGGATCAGGAATCGATTTGGAAATCTTGACACCCGATGGGACACGCCTTCATATGTCAGTGCAACTATAGTTCCCAACCACGAACAACGAGGCTGAGTATGAGGTCATCGTATCTGGCTTGAGGTTAACCCGAAGGCTCCAGATTCAGGCCCTAGCAGTACATAACGATTCTCAACTGGTCATTCGGCAAATCAAAAGCGAGTACGAAGCAAAGGATCCGAAAATGGAGTCTTATCGGGCACTCGTGTTAAAAGAAATAGAAAGCTTTCAAAAAGTAACCTTCACACAGATCCCGAGGATCGAAAACTCTGTAGCTGACCACCTAGCCGGTCAGTCATCCTCAGTCGGAGAAGACCTGACCCGGGTTGCACTAGTGGATTTTATAATCAGGCCAAGTGATGCTTATCCCATGGGAGCCCAGCTAGATGGATCCCCTGATGGATTACCTACAAAGTGGAACACTCCCAGAGAACAAAGTTGAAGCTCACAAGATCAGGAGGAATTATGCCCGATATTCAATTATAAACGGGCAACTCTATCGAAAATCCTTCTCAGGTCCTTACTTGAAATGTATTACGTCATCAGAGTCGAGAGCGGTGATGCAGAAGATTCACAGTGGAGCTTGCGGGAACCACTCCGGAGGTAGATCCCTTGCCCACAAGATACTCTCCCAAGGGTACTTCTGGCCCTATCTGTCGCGGGATGCCGAAGAATACGTCTGAAGGTGCAAGCCATGCCAGATGCATGGAGACTCTATCCATCGACCACCTGAGTTCTAACATCCCACCATTGTACCACACCCATTCGCCCGGTGGGGGATGGATATAGTGGGACCTCTCCCGAAGGCAATCCGGTCAAATGCATATGCAGCATATGTCCTTCTGGCCACTGATTACTTCACCAAATGGGTGGAAGCTGAAGCCTATCCCACCGTCAAGAGTGTCCATGTCATCAAATTCATATGGACCCACATAATATGCAGATTCGGGCTACCAAGGACAATCATGATGGATAATGGGACAAATCTTGACAACAAAGAGGTGAGAGCGTTCTTTGTCGAGCATGGTATCAACCAGAGTACGTCTTCGGTCAGATACCCACAAGGGAAAGGACAGGCGGAAAGGACAAATCGAACCATATTCAACACCCTGGCCAAAAAGCTTGAGGAAGCCAAAAGGGCCTAGTTAGAGAAACTACCTGAAGTGCTCTGGTCATACAGAACGACTCCCAGACAACCCACTGGGGAGACCCCCTTTGCCATGGCATACAGCGCTGAGGTTATGGTACCAACGGAGGTCAAGGTTCCAACCCTCCGGAGCCAGCCCTGGGTGGAAGGACCAAGTAACCAGCACTTGACTGAAAACCTTGATCTACTAGATGAAAGAAGGGAGGCCGTCGGGATCAGGCTGGCCGCCTACCAACAGCGCGTCCAGAACCACTTCAATAAAAAAGTCAAAAGAAGAAAGTTCCAGGTCGAAGACATGGTCCTTAGGCAAAAAACCGGGCTCGTAGGCAAGCTCAGGGAGCCTTGGGAGGGCCCGTATACCATTACCGAGGTCATCGGTTGCGGGGCATACCGCGTCCGAAGGAATATTGATGGCGGAATGGAACCAAACTCCCAGAACGCCTCTCGCCTGAAGATGTACTACCCGTAAAGGGCCAAGTTTTGCTTTTATTTTGATCTTGTAAAAAAAAGGCTATAGCACCCGATCAATTTAAAATCATTTCTATGGCAAAGTAGCTTATAAATATCTACAAATTTGCAAAAAATAAACAAAGTTTTGTCTTGTCTATCGCATGGCCTGAAGTGCCTGAAAGACACAACACAAATCCTGAAGAGATCACAAGTTTGCAAAAAATAAACAAAGTGTTGTCTTGTCTATCGCATGGCCTGAAGTGCCCGAAAGACACAACACTGATCCTGAAAAGATCACAAATTTGCAAAAAATACACAAAGTATTTCCTTGTCTATCGCATGGCCTGAAGTGCCTAAAAGACACAACAATGATCATGAAGAGATCATAAATTTGCAAAAAATAAACAAAGTGTTGTCTTGTTTATCGCATGGCCTGAAGTGCCCAAAAGACACAACACTGATCCTGAAGAGATCACCAGTTTGCAAAAATAAAAAATAAAAAAATAATAATAATAAAAAAAAAGTGTTGTCTTGTCTATCGCATGGCCTGAAGTGCCCGAAAGACACAACATTGATCCTGAAGAGATAAAAAATGCACAAATCCTGAAGAGATCAAAGTTGGCAAAAATAAATTAAGTGTTGCATTGCCTATCACATGGCCTGAAGAGATCCTAATATTGTATAACAAAATAATATAAACATTGAAAACCTCAACTAAACAAAAATCACGATCTTTCATTCAAAGATGGGCCCCGATGGCCAAGGCTTACAATGTGATTTATAAATGCAAAATCCTAAGTGCCAACACCAGTGCCCGCCGCACTGGAGTTCACAGGAACAATGGCCCCCTCGGGAGCTGGAGGATCGGAGTCGAACATAATACTCATCCCAGGGAGAGCTTTGATAAGGAACTCACATAAACGAACATCATCATGACCTCCAACTGGATCGTCGTACGGTGGTGCGATGCCCAAGCTCTCATCCAATTCTTCCACTGAGGCAAAATCCCTCTCCTCGACGGGTTTCTGCATGTCATTGAAGCATGACCTCCATCAGAACCCGATTTGGTATTGGGAGGTGTCACAGAAGCGTTTGTACATCTCATTGCCACCCCGCTGACACATCTCCACCGTCGACCTCTCCACTACAAGGAGGTTCTCGGTCTCAGCCTTCTCCTCTAGAAGTTTTGCCTTGGAAGCCCACAAACCCTCACTCTCAGCCCTCAGGCTTGCATTCTCAGCTTTCAGGGCCTCCGTTTCAGAGAATAGGGCCCGCCGTACCGCCTCCGTCTCCTAGATCTGATCACGGGCAGCCCGAAGCTGTTGCTCTGCGGTGATTACCCTCGTTGTCTAAACTTCCAATTTTTCATTGGATATTAACAACAAGGAGGCAGCCTTTTGCCTGACATCTTCCTTCACCCTCATAAGCTCATTAGATTTACGAAACAGTTTATCGTCCTTCTCCATCTTCGGATTATAGGCTTGGGTCAGATAAAGCATTTGCCAAAAGAACAAGTGTTAGTTTGATCAAGAAAAAAGTATGACTGATGAGACAGTATATTGAATAAGTACCTTCATGGCAATCTCTGGACCGGTCAAGGCCAGTTCTTCCCGACCGATCTGTCTCAGTTTCTTTCTGTCTGCAGGTGTTCAGATTTGGGAACCCATTGCCCGAAGGGCGATATTATTGTCAATGGTCTCGTGTCCCCTGACCAAAAAGCCGCCACCTGGAAGTGTTATCTTTGGCTCCCATGGGACAAGTCGCTCCTTTTTCAGTTGCAGCCCCAGTTTCCTCTACTATGATGGGAGACGACGCTGTGTTCAGACGGGGCCTGACCGAGCGGTCGAGAGTAACCTCTTCAGATCGAGAACGTCGTGTCCCCGTCAGATTAGCCTCTCCCTCAATCAGTCGGGATTCGGGAACGGGAATGTCTCCCGAAAGAGGAACGAAAGGTGTTCTGGCGGTACCAGATCCTGAAGGAGGGGGCGGAGTAACCTGAACGTTTCCCATCGGGGGTGGGGTCACCGAAATGTTTCCTGCCGGTGGTGGAGGAGCAGTCCCAGATGAAGGTGTCGAAGTGTTTTGCGTCCCCTGTCCGTTTTGACCTTCCTCCAAAACTGTAGGGATCGCTTGGGGGCCAGGCGCCCTCTTGGCTTTCTTCTTAAGCACAGTTTGCGGGATTCTCAACATATCTGATGTGAGTGCCTGCAAATTAGAACCCGTCAGGAAAACAACACACATCCTCAGGGGTCGTCCCAAAATTTTTGATTTAAGAATATCAAATCGGGACTTTATGTATTTTGGAGTTTTAAACTGGTCAGGAGCTCCCATAAATTCCAGCACATGATGACCCAACTTATCATCACATTATTCACAGTAGCAGGACCCTATATGGTAAGGTTTAAAAGAAGGGAACAAGGATCTATCAAACTCACTGGGGACTTTGCATCCGACCAAGCCAGGAAGCCTCCAATTCCCGCTCACCAAGATCATTCTCTCCTTCCACCCCTTATTGGACTTCTCGGTGCCGTCACAAATCTTTCTCCCACTTAAGGGAAAAAGATTGTACCGACCCCTACAATCCTTCTGGTCTTGTATCTTGTAACAGAACAGAAGCTCAGCTAAACCCAGATCAAGACCCAACTCCAGATTAATTATCAGGAGCATAGCCACGATCCTAAAGAAGTTAGGCCCTACCTGAAGCGGGGCCGGACCCAAAGTAGCTAAGGTGTAAAGGAAGAAATGGTGGATCGGGATTTTCAGAACCTGAAGGTGGAAAGCTGATAGTAAAATCTGATGGTCCATGACCCCCTTACCCCTCATAAAGTCGTACTTTTTGGGATAATGTTTAATGATAACCCCATCGGGTATCCCGCACTTGACCTTTAATCTCTTCAATACTGTTTCTACCCTATGTACAGGAGGGAGGGGGTCGGCATAAAATTGGTCTCCCGAACTCCCTGCAGCCGGAACCCCAACCGCTGCAACGTTTTGATTGACCTCTGGAGGACTAGACCCGACTGTCCTAACCACTTCTATTGAGGGAGAGCTAAGAGAAGCATCTGGGTCCACAGAAGAGGGGAGGCTGTCGCTACCCGACGGGGTGTCATCACTATCAGACATATTGAAATAGAAGCAGGAAAGCTGAAAGAAAAAAACTTACTCTAAGATGAATCCTGAAGAGGTTTCGGGCGCTTTCTTGGAAAAGAGAGTGGATTCTGGCAGTGACAAGCGAAGAACTCAAGTGCAGAGAGTTTTCTGAGAGCTATAGGTTTTGAAATGGAATGAACATTCAACATATGCAGTGGGTATTTATAGGAGTTTCTGAAATGCTTGAAAATCCGTGCACTCGGGAAGTGAAACGTCGCATCGTTTCACGTGCGCATCCTCATCCCCCTTCTCGCCAATCGAGGCCACCCAGACTGTGAGTTTCAAATATTCAAATGATGATACAACCGTCACATTAATTACATCTACCACGTCATCCCGACAGGGGTAATGTATCTTGCCCTCCACTCTATCTCCTTTCTAATGTGCCTAACCGCCCGAAGGCCCATCACAAAGAAGCGGGCCTGTGTAAGAGTGGAAATGTCCAAACCCACTTAAGTCCATCATGCATCAGACCCATCAGGCTGATGACCCAATAATATTTTTATAGGTCTAATAACTAGGCCCATTTCTTTTTATATTTATTTGGAAAATAGAAATAGTGATGTTATGGTGATGTAATCAATGTGGTATTGCCCTAATGGGCCTAAAGTCCAAAAAGAAAATGTATATAAGGAAAGTCAAGAGTTAATAAAATCCATATTTTTGTGTTGTGCATTTACAGCTATATTACAGGAAGGTGTTCCAATGTTAGTTGTGCAGAATGTGAGAAATCTATCAAATCCTAAACACTTCTTTTTTTAATAGATCTGATGGGTTCTGCTATCTGTTATGTAGTTTTTTGTTTGAAAGATTGAACCATCAAAATTTCAAATTATATATATATTTTTCTAAATTTTATATATTTTGCGAAATATATATATATTTTAATTTTATATATATATTTCGAATTTTATATATTTGTTTCAAATTATATATATATTTTTTGAAATTTATATATGTTTTTCGAAATTTATACATTTTTTCATAATTTTATATATTTTTTCAGAATTTTGTTTATTTTTTCTTATTTTATATATTTATTTCTAATTTTATATATTTATTTCAAATTTTATATATATATTTCAAAATTTATATATGTTTTCCAAATTTTATATATGTTTTTCGATTTTTATAGTTTTTTCAAATTTTATATATATTTTTCAAATTTTATATATTTTATATATTTTTTAAAATTTTAAATATTTTTTCGAATTTTAGGGGATGAAATTGTAATTTACCCATTGGGAGGGAGGGCAATGTGAAATTCAATAATTTAAGGGGTAAACTGTAATATGAATTTGAGGGTATTTAAGGTACTTTACCCCTTTGACCGTATTGACTTTGGATGGAGGGGTGAAAATGATAGAAAAAACTAACCTGAAAAGAGGTAACTGATACATTTGTAAACTAAGGAGTACCGCGTGCAATATGATCAATGCTCGAGAGTTTCCCTTTTATTTTTAAATAAAATAAATACGTAAAGCAATAAAAAATTAATAAAATATTACTCCACCTGGCGTTTGCTCAGCCAATCAGATAGCAAGAACAGATCATAAATCCAATCAAAACCCGACGCGTGGAAAATCAACGTAGCTTCCAGCGCTCCTATAACAGCACTCGTCTTGTCTCGTCTCACTCTATTTGACAGTTAGAGAATTTTCTCGTCATTTCCTTCTTCCCAAACAGACTCTCTCTCTCTCTCTCTGATCTCACATTTTCATTTCCTTCTTACAAATCCGCGGGAAAATCCACGTGTATAACCGGATCTGGTGGTTCCGGTGATCTCCAGCCCTTCCATGGAGTCTCACGGCGCCGGACTCCGCCGTGTTCTGGTTCTCGCCTTCTGCGTCGCCGGCATTTGGTCTGCTTATATATACCAAGGAGTCCTGCAAGAGACCGTGTAATTATTCTCTTCCTCTAAGTTCAATAATCTCTATTTCTATATATATATATACATACATATATATGTATGTAAATTCTAATATAGCAGATTATAGGTCCCTTAGAATTTGTTCTGATTTGGATCCGTAAAGAATTAGGGCATGATTTGGGCATAATCAATCGTGCGTATATAACTATATAGATATAAAAATATAGTTTTGGATGCTGTAAGATTGATAATTTTGAAATTAAATAATGTATTTTCAGTTATGGCATCGTTGCCTTAATTTGGGCGAAAGCAAACTTAATACATTCTGAGTGACATCTTGTGTACAACACCTTTAAGTGAAATTCAGACTGGTTTTATTTGAGCATTTTAAAATTAATAATAACTGGAGAAAATTTGTTTTCCTCCATTAAATTTGTTGATACTGAGTATATATGTAAATTGGATAGATTATTGGCAAGTTTTTCAAATCATAGGTGTACATCCACTTTCAAATTATCATATATATATATATATATATATATATATATATCTGTGTGTGTAATATAATGGTTGAGTGTTTAAGTGAAATGAAGGGATAAGGAATTATTAAGAAACATTGAATCCAGTAGAAGATATGGCTTATGATTGAAAATAGTGCAGAAATAGAATTCATGTGGCCGACCCAGTTGGTATGGGATAATGGCAAGGATGATGATGTTGTAATTTGATTGTTCAGGTCTACCAAGAGATTTGGCCCGGACAAGCAGAGGTTTGAACACTTGGCATTTCTAAACTTGGCACAGAATGTAGTTTGTTTAATATGGTCATTTATAAGTAAGTTTTCTTTGCAAGACCTAATCTTTGTTTATTTGCTTGGATATTACTTAGTGTAGAAATTAGATGCTGGGGACAATTTGTCAATTTGAGTGTGCTTGATTTTGAATAGTGATAAAGATTTGGTCTAGCAAAAGTACGGTTGGTGCTCCATGGTGGAGTTATTGGAGTGCTGGCATTACTAATACAATTGGTCCAGCTATGGGGATTGAGGCATTGAAGTATATCAGTTACCCGGCCCAGGTATGATGGAATTCCCCTGCTATTGATGTTGTCTCTCCCTCCTTTTATGTAAATTTCATTACTAATGACCACAGCTCGCAACCGAGTCTTTAGAGAAATAAATTATATATAGTATATTCGTAAACACCTTCAAATGGTTCTTTCTTTCACCATAAAACAATTGAGAATTTCTGTGGAATTCACTTGATGATAGTTTGTTGTAAAGGAAAATGACTCAAAACTAGAAGCCTATCTCAGACTAGAAAACACAAAAATTAAGGGGCCTGCTGGGTTTAGATTTCTAAAACTCTCAATAGCTTAGAAAATAGAAAACCGTTTTGATCCTTAGATTGCACCTTTTCTTTCTTTTATAACCTTAGAATGCACTTCACAACATTAAAACAATTCATACATAAGTTCGTGGTTTTAATACTCATGCCATTATTGTCACTTGCAGGTCCTGGCAAAATCCTCAAAAATGATTCCAGGTGATTTATTGACTTGGTTAAAATAAGCGAATGGATAAAGATTGTATGGCTCATAACTGTCATCTTGGTTGTACTTCCAAACTTTTTTTACTACCTCAATTCCACTCCTTTACCCAACTCACAGATGAAAAGAAAAAGAAAAAATCAATCCACACATGAAAGAAGATTCTGGATTTTTTTTTTTGTGATAGATGGAGTAGATTGAATGTTTTGTTGATGCATGGATGATTAATTTATTGTGGGGGGTAGATTGTTTTTATACCAGACTAACATTTAAGTGCATTAACAGTTGCAATAATTAACATATTGAAATTTGATTTTTATGCAGTGATGCTGATGGGTTCACTGGTTTATGGTATAAGATACACCCTTCCTGAGTATCTTTGTACTTTCCTTGTTGCCGGTGGAGTATCTGTATTTGCACTTTCAAAGGTGAGGAATCAGTAATTCATAGTATTGGAACTATAGTACGTGAATGCATGCTGAGTTGCAATACAGAATTCTGTGCATAATTCATTTTGGACAACTAATAAATAGTTTATATATAAGCTCTGACTCGTGTTGGCTCTCACTATACTTGTGTTGGTTGCAGACTAGCTCAAAGACCATAAGCAAACTGGCACACCCGAATGCTCCACTTGGCTATGGATTGTGTTGCCTGAATCTTGCATTTGATGGATTCACAAATGCTACCCAGGATTCAATTACAGCAAGGTATTTCCATCCTAAAATATTTGTTGTATATTGCTAGTGGTACTTGATGGAAAAGAAGTCTGAAAAATCTCTGTCAATTTTCATTAATTGGGAAATCTTTTTCTCGTCTTCTTGTTTGTTTTCTTTTGGTTCTTTCGTGGACTAGTTTGATTGAAATATATGGTCATTATACTTTTATCATTTTGCCTTATCTTGAAACTCTTCTGGGAAAAACCTTTCTTCTTTTGTTACGTTGAGTTGTAGATTTTGCAGTTCGTTATACAAATATACTTGAATTGTTGTTACTACTTAACCACCACACCAGTACCTTATTTTTTTTCATTGACTCTACATTTCCTAAAAATGAGCTCATATATTCTACAAGTTTAAGAAGTTGGCGAAAAGAGATGTTCTCAGTGCTCACTGGCTAGAAAATGTTACACATCGAACTATGAATAATTGTTGAGAAGCCTAAGGGCCTGTTTGGGTACTGGTTTTGGTTTTGGGCTTTGATTTGAAGACCAAACCATGTTTGGTTACTGGTTTTTGGGCTTGGTTTTGGGCTTTTTAAAATCAATCATTAAAACCTTTGGGCTTGGCCTACCAATTTTGACTTGTCTCTCTCTCTGTGTATAAATATATATATATATATATGGCCGAAAATTTTGACTTTTTTTTTTTCTCTCTCTATATATATATATGGGTTAACAATCGTAATTGTTGACGTTTTAGGTTTTTTTTTATATATTTATATATTTTTAATACATATTAGTATACATATAATAATATTTGGACCAAAACCAATTCCTTACCAAATATGGTTTTAAATTTAGGATAAAACCACCCAAGACCAGACAAGACCACCAAAACCGCGAACCAAGCAAGCCCTAAGAAACTTGTGCAATAAATAGAGAGGACCATAGAGAGAAAGGAAAGACGAGAATTTGAAAATATAATATCATAGTTGTATTCATCGCAACGTGATTGAATAAAATCCAGACAGTTAATCTAAGGAGGAATTATGGGGAGATGGCTAAATGGACCAAGTTTATGAAATCATGGTCTGTCAATTGCTAAATCTATATGCTTTGCTTAAATTAACAGCACTTCAATATTTTTAGTTTATTAATAATCTATCTTGAATTTAAGAATGTATAATGAGATTTGCCGTTTACATTTTTGTAAGTCTTATTGTTATATTACTAGTATGTGAATGTAAAAGTCTGAGATCTCCCCATTGTCACAGGCTAATGTCCAATGTTGGCACTTTGTTTCCATTTAGTTCACGACGTATGGACCATATATTGCATAATGCATGTCCACAGCTTCCTGAATACAAATCGACGCTCCCCACTAATGCATCAATAATTTCTTCTTCTGTAATATTATACACACCTGTTTCTAATTAAATGTGTTCACTTGCAAAGGTACCCAAAAACAAGTGCTTGGGATATAATGCTGGGAATGAATTTATGGGGTACTATTTACAACATCGCCTTCATGTTTGGATATCCGCATGCCAGTGGATTTGAGGCGGTTCAGTTCTGCAAACAGCATCCGGAGGCAGCATGGGACATTTTACTCTACTGCCTGTGTGGTGCAGTGGGCCAGAATTTTATATTTCTAACCATTAGTCGATTTGGTTCCCTCGCTAACACCACCATCACCACAACCCGCAAGTTTGTCAGCATAGTGGTCTCTTCGCTGCTGAGTGGCAATCCCTTGTCTGCAAAGCAATGGGGGAGCGTTGCCATGGTCTTCTCTGGCTTGTCGTACCAGATTTACCTCAAATGGAGGAAATTGCAGAGAATGCCAAAGAAGAAAAAGACCACATAAACAGCGATAACTTTATTGTAAACCTATTTTTTCTTTTCTTTTTTTCTGTTACGAGTACTAGTGTGACTGCAAGTTTCATCAGTCACATATGGCATATGGGTAAATGTATTTGAATAGAGCTTACTAAATGTAGTTGGGAGGAAGTTTTGATGCGTTTCTCTGTTACCTGTGGTTTTTTGGATGATAAGATTGGTTTCACTGTCTTCATCTGAAATTCTAGATAAAATTGAAGTACTTATTTTGTTCTGTAGCAATTCAAATTTACTTTCACATAAAATAAAATAAAATTCAAATTCAAGTACTTGTCACCACATTTCTTGTTTTTGCCTATAAACAAGAGAGACAAAAACTCATTCATTCCTTCCTTTGCTTGGTAAGATTTTTTAAGTGGGAGTGATAATTATCTTGGAGTTGAATCATAAATTTGTTTAAAGGAATAAAAATTCATGTTGTAACTCCTCTAAAGAATGAGAAGTTATTTAATCATTTAATTGTATTAATTATTTACTTAGTTATTTACGGTTCAACCCAAATAATAGATTGAGAATGATTATTCCATTCTCATTCTCGTTTTATTCTTATTTTACATATGGAGTTTCCATGGCATGCGGTGGTTGATCAGATATGTTGGCAATCCTTGCCATTCATTAAAGTTGTTTATGCTTTTAGGTTCATAACTGGTTGAGCCATGGTTGAGGGACCATGAAAAATATCAAATTACCAATTTATCCAACCATTCTTCTGTGTGAGTGGAATGTCAAAATAGGTCTTTTGATACACGGGTCAACCTCAAAATGGAGAAAGTGAACAGTGATTGTGCACTTTATTTTGTACAGGGTTCCCTCCCACCTTTCACCAATTGCTTTTCCTTTGGCCATAATCACACTTTATCTACCACCACCATCCCCTCACCAACTTAAATACTAATCCATTTCTCAGAGGCTCATATAATCCTTTCCCACAACAGAGCCCTCCATCAAATACTGTGTTTGTGTGTGTGTGTGTGTGTGTGTGTGTGTGTGTGAGAGAGAGAGAGAGAGAGAGAGAGAGAGAGATTACAAATTCATCTTATGTAAGTAAGCTGTTTTCTACTATATTCTGCTTTACATTTATTCTTGTGCTTGTACTCTAGATGTTCTTCTTTTACTCCATTTTATGCCTCTCTCTGTGCTTATGCTATTCTGCTTCAGTTCTGGTTGCAATTATCTCTATCTTTGTTATGCATTCCATGTCAATTCTTAGACAAGTAATAAAGTAGACAAAGGAGACAAACTGTAGGCACACGAAAAACCATTTCATATTCTCCACTCAAATCATTTTAAGTTATATTACATACAAACTAAAACCACAACCCAAAAAAAAAAAAAAAAAAAAAAAAAAAAACTTGTAATAACATTAACTATACCTTATGCACACCTGAAGACAACAAAAGGAGTCCAATATACCTGGTTGATCCTCCTTTCCTCTGTTCTTTACTTTTTAACTGGTAATATAGGCGAGATGCCGATGTAAAAGTTACACTCTGAAGGGGTATGGAATTAGGCTACTCCAAGTTCTGTACAAATAAATCAAGACGAAAAACTCGAATGGGAAAAGAATACCTGGATCCTGATCCCATCAGAAGACACGGAAATGAATGTCACACTTAAATCAAAACACACTTAAAAAAATAATGGGAGTATATGTTCTGCTAACTCTAAAAGGAATGCAGAACAGATTGTTAGATCTGTCAGGAATACTAGAATGCGCTATAGCATTCTAGATTGGAATGCAGATCTTAGCAGGCCTTTTGTAAAAACTGAGGTCGGATCGCTGAATGAGAAAAAAGAGGACGGGAAGAGAACGAAAGACCTCTACACATGCTCAAGTCTTCTAGATGAGTGGATTATAAAGGCTGTAGAACTTCAGTGAGGTTGGTCATAGACTATGGAGGAGGGCCCTTTTGCAGGGTGGAGGATCGGTAGGATTAGTTCTTGGATTTGAAGACGGGGACTCCATTCCAAGTGTTTTCAGTAGGAAGTGCCTCTCCTGAACAATGCATCGAGATATTAGTCAGTCTTGCATCAATATTAACACCAAAGAAAACTATGAATATCGAGAAAGAAAATCTAAACTAAGAACATAATTCATGAACTGAATGACATTTTAACGAGTATACTTATTTTATTTTACTTTCATTTTTGGGGTGGAAATACTGTTTCCCCTTTTCAAACCGGGAGCTCCAGGTCAAGATGGAGCAACAGTTGTGCTTCTTGTTCATTGTCATTCATCACAATTATCCAATCAGCGGGTTGTTCCCACCTACAACTAAAATCTAGTACTAGTTGTTGAGAGTTGGTATTTTGAATCTCTCATGGTTTTCCAGATAGGAAGGACCAAATTCCACAAGACTAACCTTCAGTTTGATACTTGTTACATATTGAGCTCTGGTATCACTTGTTATACTTATGCCCAGAAGTATATTAGGGGATCAATTGACAGCATTAATTAAAAAGTATATATTAATTAAGAGAAAAGAAACATTATAAAATGCGGTTTCGCAAAATACAACATGCATCCATGGAACATAATAATAATCCAGTGTATTTAACTTTGAGAGCTAACAACTAATAGATAATCCAACAATACTGAACCTTCAGCACCCCCTTACGCCCTGAAACAATGCCTAATTCCCTGCTTAATAGTATTGTGCCATAGAAATTCTAGAGCAATTCTCACTGCCCTGCTCAGTTCTAGGGTCCTGAGCCTTGAACTATCTTTCACTCCCTGCTCCCCATTTTTACCAGTCTCTCCATCACATCCCTATAGACATTCAGGAAACCTTGTAAATTCTTTGATGGTGATGTTTTCATAATATAAGATACTACTATTTGGATATGAGTTTTTTCATTTTACCAATGCTACAACATCTTTCGTATGGTGCTAATAAAATGGCTTCACTATCAGTACACTCAAAATTGCTAGTAGTGGTTTTTAATCAGCACACACAAGTCCTAGTAGTACAGTAGCAGCAGCTGCTACTGCTACTACTACTGATAGCATGTAATCAGCAAGAATACTCATAATTTTACCTAGTACTGCTACCAAAACTAATGTAACACTCTGAATATCACTTCTGCTACAGCTAGTTCTTATCAGCAGCTACAAAGTTCTACTACTATTTGCCACCCTTCCTCAATATAATAGTGACAGAATCAACTGAAAGATAACTTACACTATCCGAAAATTTTGGGCTGGGAATCCCTGCAGCCAAGGATCTGAACAGCGGTGTTACTTGAAGAGGGGAACTGAATTCTGTACGTGAGAAGGCGGAAAAATATCAATCAAGAGTTTTACTTCGTCATTAGAAGGTAACATTCTTAAGGCAAGAAGACTAAATGTTAGATTAGCAAATAAAAAGTTCTGCAGGATCCTAAAGAACACATGCTGAAAAATTAGGTCAATTATATGGAAAGAGATAATTACCTTGATTTGTGGTCTGATCAGAGAGAATTATGTCTTCACATTCATCCACACCAACCTGCTCTCTGATGGGAATGGAGTGTAATTCAACACCAATATCCTTATGCAGTGGACATTCCCCAACATTAATTTGCTCTCCTATGTGAATGGATTCTTCAACTCCAATATCCTGATGCAGGGCACATAACTCGGGTTGACTTTGTTCAGTCTTATCACCTGCTGTATTGGACAGGAGAGTTGATCCTGTACTGTACTCAGAACTGCATGCAGAGTCCTCGTGTATACCAGGTTCCCTATGATAAACATCAATCAAATAATCAAATATTTTATTGCAAGTAAGAACAAACTGAAGCTAATATTTGCTGTTGACATATATACTACCTGCAAGACGATTGACTGCCCTCGTTGCTGCTCGTTAAGTCCTCTACCGAGTATTTAAAATCTTTTATATGAAAATCCATGTCAGAGAGTCCAAATCTGAGCAGGTCACTTCCTTTAGTTTGATTTAGGAAGTGTTGGAGATCCTGAATATCATATTCAACTTATATCAGATAATATGCACTTCTAGTATCGTATTTAGTTAGTTTGTTATTGCTGCACAAAAAAGGGAATTTCTAACACCCTATGAGCGCCTAAAAACTGAGCATGCAAATGTTAAAGGGGCTCATCCCATATGGGATCCAAACGGGAAATGAATGGGGTGTATTTGCGCGAGTCTGCAGTACTACCCAACATATTAACCTTTTTGGGTCAAAAGGTAATCACCTGACCATTATAGCTGGTATTAAGCCGAGAACCCAATAATTGAGCCGATGTCACACCAAGTGCCTGCCCGGAAGGTGTCCGGGTCTTTGCCGACTAGACAGGATGGTCCGGCCCAACTATAAAGTTGTTAATTCAGGAAGGAGAGAATGTTAGAGGGGCTCATCGCAAATTGAATCCAGATGGGAAATTAATGGGAGTATATGAGCGGGCATGCACAGCACTATCCAACAGATTAAACTTATGGATTAGAAGGCAAGAGCCATAACCACTACATGTAGCACATTTGAAGGATTGACAGAAATAATTTGACCAATGTTGCTTGAATGTATGATGTGATTTTGGCTGGCCTACTAAATTTGAAATCTTTAATCCAAACATCATAACACTAGATCCTTATTCACTACATCTACCACGTAGACAGTATGAAGTAGACAACTGAAGAAATGCATCAGTTTGGTTGGTCAAAATTTCATATGCTGCTTGCTGTCAGTAGAGCATTCTGAGACTAGCACAATTATATATTGAATTATTGATAGCTGGAATCAAGCAAGTAGACCACCACATTCCTCACCTTCCATGCGTTTTCAAGACTCTGATCCGTATTCTCTGTATTAACTTTGACTGCAAGAGAGCTTAGCAATTCCGCTTGTTGCAGTAATGCAAATACCCTTGGATCATCCTTTTTGAGAAATGTTCTTCGAGTCTTGTTAATACTGACTGCTTTTTGAATAAATTTGAACAGAAACATTAAATTTATATTAGTTTAATTGAGGATAAAAATTAGTGATAAAAACTCATGGTGATTTTGACCCATAATTGTCAAACCTCAGATCTTAAAAATGAAAAACGACAAACATTGCTTGTTGTAAGGTACAATTTATTTATTTTTAGTTTTCCTGCCAAACTATTAATCAGGTAAATTACCGTCATCTGAGCACTCCTTGGCAATGTTGTCATGATGCTGAGTTGGCAAGTCATCCAGATTGTGGAAGTTCTGTACCAGTACTGCAAATGGAGGTCGTAGCTGCTGATTTCTTGTTGCGCATTCCTTGAGCATTACTTCTCCCTTGTTGCTCTTTTCATTGAGATTAGATACCTGGATCCTGCTCAACACAACAATTATGTGTTATTATGCAACATTTTCTTTGGACATCAGAAATATGCAATATAAGTTGTACCTCATCCTCTTAAGAGGAGCTTCTGTTTCTGATATTCCATCAGTATTGACCCTTTTGTTATTAGGATTGATGCTTGAAGTGTTCTCTTTTGCCAAGACCTCATGTTTTGCTCTCTTCTTACACAGGGTGGTGAACCGATTTTTAACAGCATTGTCTGTTCTGTATGGAGTATGGGCATACACAATATATCAATTTACAACGACAGAAATCTTTATATTTCTTTTTTATTACGGCCTCAAGAATAGCTTAATTGCAAATTTACCTGCCTGAAACCACCTTTGCTATTTCTGTCCACCTGTTACCAAATATTTTTTGAGCCTGCAGATTACCACATCCAATAATGATGAAATTTTTACCAAAATTGAATATCCAAAAGCTTATTCAAAATTGAAATTTAGTGTCACTTCCAGCTGGATTTTTTAGAGTCAAAACAGAGAATTTGATTCTATGTCTGGAAACTTGTCCTCTTTTTCAAACTCAACCTATTGTTTGCCATCAAAACATTTGAGATGGAAGATGGTACTATGTTGTTCTAACACCAAAATAAATAAATAATAAATAATCCAAAAATGAGAGGAATATATCACAACCAGGGAGTCACAACTTTCACAAGTTCCAATAATTGCTGTAAACATGTGGGGTGCATCCATTTACCTCACACAGAAGCATATCTTCCTCTGGAGACCATCCTCCTTTTTTGAAATCAGAATTCAAGTAAGTATACCATCTGCAACCGTATCATTACATCCACATCAAAACTCAGAAAGCATCAAGGAAACATACAAAACATATATATATATATATATATATATATATATATAATGGTTAGATGGATGGAACAGATGATAAATGCCAGCATATATATTTTTCTAGTTAACCTTCTTCTGCATTGTCTGGTTGTTTTATCCTTGAATTTTGACGCAATAATCGCCCAACTGCACACATATATAACAACTAAAACCCTCTATTTGATTTCTCAAAACAAAGAAACTACACAAATATAAAAAAATAAACCCAAAACCCTTACTTTTCTCCATTGATGCTAATTTGCTCACGAAGTAAATCATCCTCCTGAAAATCAAATAAATCATAACAGATACAATCAACCAATGCAAAAACACAAAACAGAGGACTTATTCACCTGAAAAAATAAAATAGAAAACACACACACACACATACACACACATCCAAAAGTGAGGACTAGAGAAGAAGAAGAGACCTCCTTAGACCACCTAACAATGTGTCTCTCTTTCTGCTTCACAACTCCACTGTTACTATCAACCTTGGTGTTCATATTTTGAATTGATCTTCTCACCTTTCTCAGTATTCGATTCTCGCATGCTAAAGTGAGAGACTCTTTTGGTGTGTTATATAAAATGCTTGCAAGCCAAAAGGCTAATTTTCCCTCTCTTTTTCTCTTTAACCAAACACTGTTGCTTCAATCCAGAACAAACACAGCCTTCACTTTGCAATCGCCTCGGATTCGAATCTGATTCCAACTTTCCAATCACCTTTGACCTAATCATTTCATCGAATCCAAATTAGGGTTCAAACTTCAAACACAACACAACAAAATTGATAACGAACAAATCATTAATTAATCACAAATTCACAATACGAACTTTTGATATACCATTCGGTTGCAACAGCGAAGTCTCTAACTTTTCGGTATTCGAGAAATAGTCTTCGAATGCGTATATACAACATACACCTATATATATATATAAATATATATGTATATGTATATGTATATGTAAGCGGAGATCTGAGAGTTTTGAGCTGACTGAGTAATATCTGAGAGAGAGGTCTTTGGAGTGAGGATCGATTTGGATTGTTAGTATATAGATGATGAATTTCACTTTCTCTCTCTAGAAAGTGTGTTTTCTCTCTCTAGAAGTGTATAGAATATTTAACGGACAAATGCATTCGAGCGGGGTCATGAAGATGAGTTTGAAAAAGAACTCTGAAATCCACGAGACTATAATTAATTGGGTAGTGGTGCAGGAAACTTAAGCATATATATATACACACACACACATATGTATAAATATGTTATTCAAAATAATAAATATGTATATGTGAGTGTGTGTATCGTCGTTGGACGTACTCCCTTCAATGGTAATGTATTTGTTAGCTCATTAGAAATACTTTTTAAAGAAAAATAATTCTTGCACCTTTTTTCTTTATTCTATTCGGAATAAAATTGGATGGATTAAATGGATAAAATTAATATTTTCGGGCAAATTGATGTGTCTCTATGGGTGCGTTTGGAAACTAGTGTTTTTGTTTTCGTTTTTTATCTCTTGAGAATAAAAAAAATTCTTGTTTTTGTCCTAAGGGTAATTCGAAAACAAAAACACGTTTGTTGGAAATTTTGTCTAAAAAATTTTCGGGAACAAACAAACAAAAAAAAAAAATTTGGAGATTAGGGTTTGGAGGTTGAAGATGAAAGTTAGGGAATCTGCAACAATTAATTTTTTTTTTTGCTAAGAACAAACAGTGCCGAAAACAAAAAAACACCATTTTGGTGTTCTCAAATTTTGAACTAAGGGTGAGAAAACGCTTATTTTACTGTTCACGAAAACAAAAACCATCAAAGGCTCCCAAACGCGTTTTTGTTCCTGTGAACAGTGAAAAAAAACAAGAACAAAAACAGAAACACCCCTATCCAAACGCACCCTATATGTTATATGAATTGATCCGTTTTTGATAAATAAATTATATCATCAGTTCGGACACTAAATTTTTATTACTCATCTCAATCACATTTTTATTGTAACCACAATTATAATTCTACTCGAGACTGTGAATTTTGGCATGTGTGTATATATCGTGGCTCACCTTGCTGCCATGATTTGTGGTATCTTTCGTTCGTAATGTTTCTGTAAGGTATTAATATTGTTATCAAATACCATGATCATTTGATACTCATTTTTATATTATTATTGCGAAAAGGAATGTAATTAAAATTGATATTGCAACGGGCTTGTTGCACTAAACTTGAGAAGCATTTTTTTAAGGGTAAAGGGCATAAAACACCCTATAATTTGGTCAATGGACACTAAACCCCTTACATATTCAAACAGGTTTCTATAGTTTCAATTCTGATCAAAAAGTCACCTGCCGTCATAACACCGTTAAAAAATTTAATATATATTTTTATAATTTTATATTTTTTTTCGATTTTTTTTCAAATTTTAATATATATTTTTTCGAATTTTATATATTTTTTCAAAATCTATATATTTTTATAAATTTGTTTCGAATTTTAAATGTTTTTAAGATTTGAAAATATATTAACAAGCAAAAGGGACTTTCAACCCTTTAAAAAGGGGTAATATTGACATTTCAGAGATCATGTGAGGTGCACATGATCAACTAATAGCCACTTCTAACGGTGTTATGACGACAGGCGACTTTTTTATCAAAATTGAAATTATAAGAACTTATTTGAACATGTAGGGCCTGTTTGGTAGAGCATTGTTTATGTTTGTGTTGAAATAAACAAAAAACACGTTTTTTGTTTTTTTGTTTATTCATCAAAAAACATAAGTATGTTTGGTATGGATGTTTTTTAGGTCGAAATTGAAAAATTAAAAATCAATAATTAATAATTAATAATATAAATAATAAATAAAATAAAATATAATAATAATAAAAAATGAATACAATAATAATAAATAAATATAATAATAGAAAATGGACTAAATAATAAATAATAATAATAAATTAATAAAATAAATAATAAATTACATAAAACATATTTAAAAATATAATAAAAATAAAAAATAATAAACAAAATGAAATAAATAATAATAAAAAATAAAAAATAAATATAATAAAAAATAATAAGTAAATATAATAACAAATAAATACTTCATAATAATAATAATAAATTAATAAAATATATTTTTAAATAATTAAAAATGAATAAATAATTTATAAATAAAATGAATTAAATAATGAAATAATAATAAATTAATAAATAGAATATATTTATAAATTAATAAATAATAATTTAATAATATAAATAATAAAATAATAAAATATATTATAAAATGAAGAAATAATAAAGAAAGAAAAATAATAATATATAAATAAATATTATAATAAATAATAAATAAATAGTAAAACCAGACCGCCAAATAGACTTTTAAGTTTATGATCCAGTAGAAACACCCTAATAAACATCAAATTCATGTTTATTGGAATATGCCTAAAATTTGGGTAAGTGAGTAAAGTGTTTTTTAACACAGCCCAAAAGCACAAAACCAAACAAATTTATAAATACAAAAACATAAAGAGACACAAAAATATGTCTACCAAACATTTCCGTAGGGGTTTAGCGCACATTTGGCCAAAATATACTAGTGTGAGAAACATACCACATTGAAAGAAACAGCATGGAGCACATGTTGTGACAGATTGTATTGGAATAATAATCAGTCGGAGATGAGCGTTGTGCAGAAACCGAAGGCCCTTAAGTATTACAAAAAGGGCAAAATGAATAATTACCATACAGCATGTCGTGATAGAGTATATATACATATAATATATGTGTGGATGTTCGTTAATGATAGTTTGAAAATACTGTTTTTAAACGGTCATGATGCATTTCGTGACCCAACCATCAGAGACATTGATACAATAATAATATTACTTCAATGCCTGCGCTGGCTGGTTTATCATGTGTGATCAATGAGTACCTACGCGCTATCACAGCTGATCAGAGTTGTGGGTCCTTGCGGGAGCATCATTTTCCACCGTCCGATTGAGGGATCAGTTTCCCATCGTGTGATATGTATCCCTTCATTCATTATCATTGTACTGGTTATATATGTAATTGTGACTTGGACAATAATGTAATGTATAGGTGCAAAAATCGTATGTACAACTTTCAAATTTGAAATTTTGAAATTTTGAATTCAAAAGAGTATAAGTGTTTATTGAAGGACAAATTGTGTATTTAGGGTTAAAATTTTATATCCATTCTCGAAAGAAAAATTATTAAAGTCAAATTGTACATGCTATCCTTGAATCTTGATGATATGGTTCAAAGAAATCTGATTATTTGATTAATTTTCTCACATCCTTTCATCAATCTGAAAAGAAGCTAAGGTTGCATATGTTATTCAAATTAAAAAAGAGAAATATGTCACTTTCTTATCTAAATAAACGATTTCAAAATTTTAATGCCATTCAAAGCCTGTCTCACTCGGGGAGAATATTAACTACATAGTATTTGAATATATAAAAAAACCCAAAATCATGAAACTATACATATATAATATATAACTCCCTATAATCTGCCACGTGGCTTGAAAAGAAGAGGAATGGATGTGATATTGATATATTTTAGTCCCTCTTCAAACAGTGGAGGTGGAGCCATACCAATGCGTGTGCGAGCGGCCGTCTCACTCGTCTCTTTCTTGATAGTTAAATCTCCCGCCAAAAAAAGTCATTGATTCCAATTAACAAAAAAAACACATATATAATGTTAGTCATCTCATATTTATACAAATATATGGAGTAGATCTTTTCTAAAATTAAAATTTGTTCTTTAACCAAATATTTAAGCTTATTAGGTAATATTTGACCTACCTAAACCAGAACTTAATCCGGGTGACAACACCACACATAACCTTGGATCTTTTCTAATATTATATGTAACGAATTGGATGTTTTGCAATTCGACCAAAAAACTTAAACTGATAAATAATATTAACATTTATTCATTTATACACATAATCACTTTCCCATTATTGGACTAAATCCTACAATATAATTAAAATTTGATATATAAATAATTATATCAATTTTATGTAAATATATATTTATACGTCGATATCTGATTGTCCTGATAAATGTCAACAAATTTATTAAAATTGGATGAGAAAGTATATGCTTTTTAAGAGGGAATCTATTGGGGACTTAGAGGAGAATGAAAGGTCGGTGATGTTTGTCCCACAAGCAGCCATCAAACAGGTAAAATGACCCATAAAAAAAATCAGTTCCATATGGAACCCTATGCAATTTTTTCCATAAAAACCTAACTTTTTTTCAAAGTTGAAAAAATATAAAGAAAAAGAAGCCTACAAAGCCACCCCTAGCCTCACCTATTTAATTTCAAAAAAGTAAAACCAATTCCCTCCAATTTTCTCCTCTCTTTATGCCTCAATTTTGTCATTTTTCATATCTAGATTGATCACCATCTATTAGTCCCACTCATTTGTCTGGGCTATTGCTATATATGTATTGACTAATTTAGGTTACTGTCATGTGTATAAGCACAATTCGTCATAGGGGTATCGATTTTGGTCCCATTGTGTTTAAGGTGTGAAAAATTTAGATGCACTCCTAAAATTTAGTATCGGTCTTATATAACAATATTGACACTTTCGAATCGAAAAATATTACAAATCAAGCGTTACATAACAATATCGGTACTTTCGAATATAACAATATCGACACTTTCGAATCGAAAAACATTACAAATCAAGCGTTACATAACAATATCGGTACTTTCGAAAAACATTACAAATTGATCATACCTTAAAGTGCCCTGGAAAAGCATATGCTGCATATCCCATCCAATGATGCCGCGAATCATATTCATAACTTGATTATGGTACTTTCTGGCTGTGTGAGTTTTGGACCCATAGTTACTTACGGTCCCATATGAGATGTCAAAAGAAGTACAAACAATGTTCAGAAAGCATTCAACTGCAACACCAAATGTCCTAATGATAAACTCGAATGTGATCTATATATGGCATCTCTTGATATGTGTAGTACAGGTAATCGATAGCCAAAGAGGGACATTATGAACTTGAGTAATATTATGATGGCATCTTGTCAGTTTATGTCCGGTAACGGTGTAACAAACTCGAATAATATTAATTTTAAGAATTTGGCCTTATTTGAATCAATTTTTCATAACCTACTTTTTGTTTGCTGTTTTGAACGGTGTTTGACAAAAAATTTAAAAGAATTTTTGAGTCTTGAAAGAGCATTTAAAAGAAGCTGGAGAAAACCAGTTTCTCAAAACGGCTTTTACTTCTCTTTTTCTTCTCTACCAAACGGGACCTTAGCATCGAACGAGTATCGATAATGTGTATCGGATTACCGTTCTCCAAAGGATTACAAACTGAGTTATAAGTAACGTATCGAACGATACGGCAAACCAAGTGTAACACTCCGCTCCAACACTTGGTATAATATTGTCTGCTTTGGGCCCAACTCGTACGGTTTTGTTCTTGGGCTCCTCCCAAAAGGCCTCATCCCAATTAGAGACAACATTGCACATATAAGCACATCCCCAGACCTCTACCCGGGCGATGTGGGACATCACAATCACCCCCCCTTGGGACCCAGCATCCTCGCTGGCGACCCACGGGTGATGTGCATGCTCCCACACTTAATTCCGGTCGGGCTTTGGCTCTGATACCAATTGAAACACTTCGTTCCAACACTTGGTATAATATTATCCGCTTTGGGCCTAGCCCGCACGGTTTTGCTCTTGGGCTCCTCCCAAAATGCCTCATACCAATTGGAGACAACACTACACATATAAGCACATCCCCAGACCTCTACCCGGGCGATGTAGGACATCACAATCACCCCCCCTTAGGACCCAGCGTCATCGCTAGCGACCCACGGGTGATGTGCATGCTCCCACACTTAATTTCAGTCGGGCTCTGGCTTTGATACCAATTGTAACACCCCGCTCCAATATTTGGTATAATATTGTCTGCTTTGGGCCCAGCCCGCACGGTTTTGCTCTTAGGCTCCTCCTAAAAGGCCTCATACCAATTGGAGACAACACTGCACATATAAACACATCCTCAAACCTCTACCCGGGCGATGTGGGACATTACAATCACCCCCCCCTTGGGACCCAGCATCCTCGCTGGCGACCCACGGGTGATGTGCATGCTCCCACACTTAATTCCGGCCGGGCTCTGGCTCTGATACCAATTAAAACACCCCGCTCCAACACTTGGTATAATATTATCCGTTTTGGGCCTAACCCGCATGGTTTTGCTCTTGGGCTCCTCCCAAAATGCCTCATACCAATTGGAGACAACACTACACATATAAGCACATCCCCAGACCTCTACCTGGGCGATGTGGGACATCACAATCACCCCCCCTAGGACCCAGCGTCCTCGCTGGCGACCCACGGGTGATGTGCATGCTCCCACACTTAATTCCGGCGGGGCTCTGGCTCTGATACCAATTGTAACACCCCGTTCCAACACTTGGTATAATATTGTCCACTTTGGGTCCAACCCGCATGGTTTTGTTATTGGACTCCTTCCAAAAGGCCTCATACCAATTGGAGACAACACTGCACATATAAGCACATCCCCATACCTCTACCCGGGCGATGTGGGACATCACAATCACCCCCCTTAGGACCCAGCGTCCTCGCTGGCGACCCACGGGTGATGTGCATGCTCCCACACTTAATTCCGACCGGGCTCTAGCTCTGATACCAATTGTAACACCCCGCTCCAACATTTGGTATAATATTGTTGCTATGGGCCCAGCTCGCACGGTTTTGCTCTTAGGCTCCTCCCAAAAGACCTCATACCAATTGGAGACAACACTGCACATCCCCAGACCTCTACCCGGGCGATGTGGGACATCACACCAGGGTTCCACGCGATTACTTTTCACTCGTGACAATAATTCACAATTAGTCTCATAATAAAAACTCAAAAAAAAAACCGCATTCCCATATTCGGACGAATAAATATTCTAAAATTTCTAAACATATTCGTCGATGGAAGAGAGATTATATCGTCTGGGCTAATGGGTAACTGATATGTATCAACTTTATGTATTTAATTTCAAACAGAATGCTTGAAATCAAACAATAATATGTCTCCTGAGTCATGGGTACTCCATAACTGTGAACCATGAAATGTCACTCACTCTATTCACCATTTTTATCTCAAATATGAAGCTAAAGATGAGGAATGATTATGAAATGGAAAGACCTGTGGGTGGAGATTGGTAGGTGGCTAGCCCAAGTTCCCAAAGAGATTGATGACGGGTGGGGCTCAACCATAGTCTTTATTTTCATAAACCTCTCATCATTCCAAACCGCGTGGCCAATCGACCAATTAGAGCCTGCCAAGTGTCCATATACTGTGGAATTAATAGAAACCATTCAATAGCTATTTTGGACACAATTGGTTTTAAAACAAAAAAGGAAATGGTAATGATTTAGTACTCAACATTCTTTGAGCTTATCATAACCTGCACTTGCTCTGGTCCAGCTTAGTTTGTGGGGGCTCAAAGGTCATTCCACACCTTCTCAGTTCCTGTATTTTTAGTTCAATCCTAGTATTTTATTCATGTTGTAGGAAATGTATATTAAGATGACAATATGTACTTTACAGGTAAAACCAGCAGAAAGTGCAGTCCACTTGTAAACTTGTATGTGTGTGTGTGTGTGTGTTAGATACAGCTCTAATATTTTTCAGAGACAAAGTCTTCCTTTCAGGAATATATTTATAGATTCCATGTCTATTCTTTCCACCCTCTACTTTTCAAAGGAGAAAAAAATAAAAATAAAAAGTAGCATTAAGGAAAAGAAAACAAAATGAAAATCCAAAATAACAGCATTTAGAGCAACAAAATCCATGAAATCCAATCTCACTGTCATCACCATGTAAGTTCAATATATTACACACATACATGGGTATATGTATGTATATGTATATATATATAAACATGTGCAAATTACAGAAAATGAAACAATAATAAGAAGAGGACAACTTTATTAGGCCAGCTGACTTTTCAAAGGATACAATGCAAATCATGTTTAATTCAGTCTTAACTCTTAAGTACATTTTATTTTCCCTCTTCTTGTTGTTTGTGCACCACATCTATCTTCTATGTTCAAATCAGTAAGGTGTGTACAAAGTGTTAATCCCTGCTTTTCTTGCTATAGCCTATAGGACCCATTAAGCAATTCCCCTAACCAGTTATCTCCTAAATCAAGGTGAGCATATAGAAAAAGAGGACAAGATGATTACAAAGTGGAAGAAAAGAAGACTATTTTTTCAAACTACAAATAAAGTTTTTCTCCCCTATAACAAGAAATAAACAATGCAATACAAAAGAGTATTTTCTATTTACTCACATTTTTCTTTTTCTTTATTAAAAAAAATATAAAAAATTATCACTTTATTACTATAGGAAAGCAAATAATGCCAACTTTAATCAACTTAATCCTCTGCTACAACATTTTAAAATGAATTAAAATGCAAGTGAGGAAGCATGTATGTGACTCTTAAATCTAGTACTATATAACATACATATTGCTTGCAATGGCCCTATACAAAAGAAAATCATTGAAGTAAGACCCCACTTATGGAATAAAAAATGGAGCTTTTCTTTCTTTCCTGAATCCATTTTTAGATTTACATGAATGTAGGTTTCTCTTTGCCTGGGATTCCTCCATCAGTGAGGGCACCACCTTTGTGACATTGGACTAGACCTTTTTAAGGGTTGTGTGGGATCGTCACTCACTTTTCTCCCCAACTTTTTCTGCAAAGGACGCTCTCATTAAAGAGAAAGGTTTTTGGAATCCTATGCCCACCCTTTTTCATGTTGAACCCCCTTTGAAATCAATAGATTCTTAGTTATCATCACCCTGTTAGTATTTTACTTGTTTGTGTTGTGGAAACTTCCTGTAGTACTAATGTATATAGCTCTCCAACTAGATATGTATAGGTTATAGCAATATGTATATGCGGCTTAACCTATGTTGCAGGGACTCGGTTATGAGTTTTGGACACATGTATGCATCCTGGTATTGGATTTGTCAAATATTTAATAGACGTACACATGGACACGGCTAAATATTTATCTTGTTCTTAAATGCACACCAATGTTCTTATCAATTATAGTGTGCAAATTAGATATTTTGCTCATTTGAAGTAATAAGATAGCAGTATGAAATCATTTGAATCTAAATTTAGGTAAATGTCCTACCAAAAGTGTCAGACACGTATCTCATATCCAATGTCCGACTAATATATGTCACTCGAGTACTTCACCTACTTTAGAAAAGTCCATGTAACATACGGCTTAACCCCTTTTTCAAAGACCTTAGTATCCTTCGCAACACGTTTTTCCTATACATCTTGTGATTTTTTCATATCATTGTACGAGACATAACTAAATTCTTAGTTAAAGATTCATCATAGTCATCATCCTTGCCTTACTTTCATTCACTTCTGCAGTATTCGTCTTCGATTTTTTATTTTCTATTTTTCCAATTTCGCGCCATGTCTGTGATTATATTAAATTTTTTGAAACTATTTGTATCACATCGATTGATTTAAGTGAGCCCTGTCCAATGGGGCTTCCAAAAGACTATAGTGCATGAGGGTCCTCTTATTTGTCTACTTCCAAATTTTCAAATAAAAATGAATAAAGAAGAAAAAAGACAATATGGGTCCTAGCTCATCTGCACCACTTCTTTACCTACCTACTATGAGCTTATCTAGTTTTCTTTGATATTATCATCACCAAGGAGAGAGTCCCGTCTATCAGAGAAACATGATAGTTTTCAGTTATAACAATGCCCTAATGTGGGGTTATTCATCCACTACCAAGTTTCCCGCCAACATATTAATATATAGTATTACTTATAAAAAAAACAAAAACAAACATATTGATATATATATATTTTTTAATAAGTAAGTAATTTATTAAAACACGCATTCAAAAAGGGGAATGCATCACAAATACAACGACCCCTATGGGCCAAGAGAACCCATAAACTCAATTTTCTCGTCCATAGAACTACAATTACGCCCTTCCATAGGCCCCTCTTAGCCATGCCCTAATGTGAGGTAGATCCATTTCATCAATTTACTCAGTAAGTTAGTACACAATCAAGACATACTGGAGAAGAAGAATTAAACATGTAGAGAAACACAGGAAGTCCTCTATGTTACCAGAAAATTGAAACTAAAAAACACAATAATTCATCTCCTACAACATTTTCTAATGAATTTTACTTCACAAACACCTTCCACAGAACAAAAATTATTTGATAAGCTATATGGCTCACAACATAATTGACGTCTGAATAGAAACAGCATGAACCAATTGACAGAGCATTAAGATTAATTCAAGTTCTTATACTAACTTCATAAGCAACTACAAACAGAATGCTCATATCAGTCTAAGTTGTTACTAAAAGATCAAATTAACCTTTATATAATCGTATCATCACTAAATTTCTTCTTCTATCAACTTTCTCGTAAGGAAATATAATTTTACTGAATCAGAGTATCAGACGGAGAACTATGTTTGATCAATAGGTAAGTAAGTTGCAGCATTCGGGTAATGAAGCTACGAGCCACTAATGAGTGAACATGCAATACAATCACATTGGTGCATTCCAAGAAATGTCCTGAAAAGGAAAGTCGTAAGGGAATAGAGCCTGCAAAGGGCTAAAGGAACTGAAAATGAAACACTGCCATTCTAAAAATGGGTGTATGCAACTCTCTTTAACATCTTTCGATAAAGATAGTGTTTATAGAACAACCCACCTAACTAGACCAACCTGCCCTGACCCTAATCTCCCCTCTTTCTCAGCTACCCCAACCCCATACTATCTGTTCTTTTCTGAGGAACCATATACATGTACATATATGTAATTAAACAAAGAGTTATAAGACATTGGTCAAAAGTTTCAATAAATAGATAATCCGAGCTCTGAGCTCCTTTTAACACTTGAGGTTGGTCCATTTTTCTACTTTTACCTCCCATAGTATGTAGGGATAACTACTATACTTGGGTACGGTATGATCACACTTAAAGAATGTGCCCCCGCCTGCCATTCAAAGCTGAAGCTCTTGTGACAGTTCCTCTTTGAAGTTTATAAATTGAAAACCCATGGAAAATTTAGATTAAATAGACTCAAGAATATATATATATATATATAACTTATATAATTTTGGTAATGGAAGATACATATTGAACAACACAATCTTTACTCAAAGAACCATGGTGGTTCACACGGTCTAAGCTTAAGTCATGCTCCCTCTTATGGACTCAAAAAAATGGTTAAGGCGACAGGAAGGGGACTCCTGGTTTGTTACTTGATGCACACATATAGGTACAAGAAGCTACAATTTTACTGCCAAATACTGTAAAATGAATCTACAAGTATAAGTAGTCAACTACTTGCAAGTGGGTGAACAATCTAGGGAAACTAACTAAATCCTGAAGTAAACCAAATTAACCTTGCATGCAAAGTAAAGACTTTGGGTGATTGGTATATCTGACTCTCCCAAAACCCCGCAAATGGCGGAGTCTCGTGCAATGGACTAGTCTACCAGTTTAAAGACATCCCGAATCTCTGATTTTCTAGGAGGCCTTTGTGGTGAAAATATGAGTGCCTCTTAAATGTAGATATGTTGTGGATGGTAATAAAACAAATGACTGTGATAAAAGGAGAGAGTTCAGGTAAAGGTTAAACTGTTGGTACAAGCATGCACCAAGAACATCATAGCAGGAGTCACTAACAAGAGATTCCCTATTCAGAAAATGATTACCTACTATATTTACAGTGTCATTATCACTTTGGTCAGGTTCTAAGAAGTAAACCCTAATTCCATGCTTTATATAGGAGTGCCATTTAACTGGGTCAATAACTTGGGTAGCTTTTGAGTCAGCTTTGTTTCAAAATCAAGTTCTGTCAGCCAAATGATATTAGATTCCATCCAAGGCACATCAACCCCACTTGTACTCAATGAAAAGAAAAGATGAGAGTCCATGCTGTTATACTAAAACGGTACTGAGACTTGAAATGTTGGGCCCTCAGGTGCTATGTGTAGTCAAAATGTTGCTAGAATATCAAAATGTTAAGGAAAACTATGGGATGTGAATGGAGTCTATGGACATGGTGCACTACAGTGACACTCAAGCCCATTATCAGTTTGGGCTCCATCTACCAGCCTATGGCTTGGTAGGCAGCTGCCTTTATCATTTATCAAGAATACTATATTTCAACTCGTATCGAAATCCAACTATTTAACATCTTTTGAAAATTATACAGCACTGAATTGTGAAGATCAAGCCTTAATCATGTCTTGATTCGTTCCCTTATATTACATAAACTCTTCCAAAGTAGGTGAAGTACCCGTGTCCGATGCATATTATTCAGACATGGGTTGACATATGTGTCTGACACTTTTGGTTGGACGTATACTTAAGTTTATATACCAATGACCCCATTTGCTATATTATTGTTTGGAATGAGGAGATTGTCTATTTTGAGCACTATATGTCATTAAACAATATTCTACTCTTAAGAATAAAATAAAAATATTAAATATAATGAATATTTAGCTGAGTCTATGTGTCCTATTTGACATGTTTTTGATACTTGAATACATACCCATATCCAACACACCTATCCAAGTTCATGTAACATGGTTGTTCCCTTATCAGACCAAAACTGTTCCATCATCAGGAACTGATGTTGATGGTCCTAATGTTCTGATGATTTCTTGTAACGAATTGAGATTCCATTTCTTTCACGTAGAAGACTTAGAAAGCTTGCAATAAGGATCATATAACCATTTAGTTGAGAGTAATTCCTGGTTATAAAAAGAAATACTAACATTAGTCTGTCACAAGTGTTTCACATAGTGACTGAAGCAATTTTGATTGATTGATTGATCTGATCGATTCGTGCAAGTATCAAGGTTCAAATGACGATCCTACACGTATATCATGTGTATCTAACTCTTGTATTTATACTATCTCAAGAATTGATCACTATGTTGAAAACCATCTACTCTAAAAGCTTAAGTTGCTAGGGAGTGCATAACTCAACTATTTAAATCAATCACAGCAGACTACATATTGACACAATTGATTATTTTTTAGACCGAGGCCCAAATCTAGAAGCAGTAAAGATATTTTTACAAGTGTTTTAAATTGTGATTGAACAGTAGAATTTGCTTTTTAAATGCAATGTAAAGGAAAAATGCAATTTTTTTATAAAAAAAAAATCATCCAAAAATCTTTTTCATTTTTTTCATGTTAAAACATTGTGCAATAAATTTGCCAAACATTTTTCTAGCACAACAGAAACATCACTTCTACTTAGTATGGGAAAATAACATTTAGAAACAGTTCTCAAACAGACCCAAGTTTCTTGCTTTTCTGATGATAAAACCCCATTTTCCTGTTTTCCATTTTAAGTCATAACTGAATATATAATTGTAGAATAACAGCATTATTCATTATATAGCATATTATGCAATTAAATGTGCAAGGCATATTCATATACCGTGTCCAACTTTCCATCATATTTCAAGCCAAGCCACTATGTCCTAAATTGGATGACTCTGAGGTCCAAAACACTTGGATGCACCCGTACCTGATACTCCTATCATAATCCATGTAACATACCTTCATAAATATTATGCAACATTGTTCATTAAGTAGGATAACCATCCATTCAAGCCAAAAGTTCGCATTACCATTACGTTGAGGTTGTGGACGTCATGTTTATGTTCTCACTTTCCAGACCCTACTTAGGAACAGAACGAAGCCGTGTAAACTTCAATCTTCAAAATCAGCGTTGGTCACGACTCACGATTGAAGCCCGGGAGTACTTCCATCAATCGAGTTCGAGCCTGAAGAAAGAGAACAGGGAGAGCTCTACTTGTAAACACCTCTCATTATCCATATCGAAATTTTGAGTGAACTCCGTGGAAGTAGGCACAAGATTTTTCCAAACTACATAACTCGTTTGTTTATCTTGTATGAAGGTTCTGTTTTTCAATTACTTTGCCTTTAGGATTTTATCCCCAACACATTCTAATCACTAAAATCACATATCAACTAAGTCATACTCAATTGTACCAAGCCATGATAGATTCTCAACCTTGAGGACAATGAAATTGATTAATACAACAAAAAATCACATATTACATAAACCACAATGCACATAATAGAACTAAGATAATGAGTCATTATAAACAATTTCCGATATATTATCCTCAAATCAAAAACTGTAAGAACACAATTGAATTCATACACTTCTACATCAACAAAACCAAAAGCAAAATAATTTACATACCTCTTTGAAAAAGAGAGCAATGAATTGAACCAAATGAAACCCTCAAAACCCTTTTGGCCCACTTTCGTTTGAACCCACCGAATTCTCAGCCATGGAGAGGCAATACTTAGCAATTTCCCTAAATTTGGGAACACTCCTCAAGTCCACCTTAGTCCCATCCTTCAATGTGATCACTATATCCCCCCATTCCCCAATAAACCGAGGCACCACCTGAACATCCTTGATCACTTTATACGAGAAATCGCTCCGGTCCTGACCGGTGAGCCCAGAAATCACGGTGACCCTCAAATTGGTGAACCTGTATCTGAGGTAGAAACCCCTCAGAACTGCCGCGAGAGTGAGCGGCAGCCAGAGGAGAGTGAAACCCAGAAGCAGATTGGCGGCAAGGTCTCCGTAGTGGGCTCCTCCGTCGAAATAGACGATTTCCTCGGTGGGTTTGGCGGCGGTGGCTGTGATGGGTTTTCCGGCGGGGGAGGAGACGTAGAGTTTGGTGGTGGGTCTGGGGGGTTTGGGAAGGGAAGTGGAGGGAAAGTGGCGGGGGAGGGAGGTGGAGGGAGAGAGGATTGGTATTGGGGTGGAGGGGGAGGTGGAGATGGCAGCCATGGTTTTAGAGAGAGAAAGTGGAGGAACGTTGGTGGGTTTGGGGTGAAGAGATTTGGGGTTTTGAAATTCTGGTGAATGGAAGAGGAGGGAGTGCGTGGCAGCTTCTTGGCCAATTGTTTGGCGGAAAAGACCACATAGGATAGAGTGTATATATATATATATATATACATTTTTTTTGTGTATTGGGTTTTTTTTAACTTAAATAAAAGAATGATTATGGAATTTCAGTTTGAAACCGAAGTGGTGCAAGGTTTGAAGGATGATGACACGTTTGATTATATTTCTTTGTTGCTTATGCCTTATTTGTGATTAATGTATATACATTGGTTATATTTTTGAAAAAATAAAATAGATTTCATTTATTTAATTGAAATTCAGGTCTGTTATATGGAAGATTCAAACTTGTATTACTCGACATTTATTGACAGTGATACAATATAATATAATTATTTTTCCTACTTATGTAATACAGTTTGATAAAGTAATAGTATGATATAATTACATTCTTGATATTTTTTTAAAAAAATAAAATAAACTGAATTCAAGTTTATTTAGTCCATTCTCAGCCAAACAGTGAAAAATTCAATATAACAAAATTAACATTGTTTGTCTCGATGTAAAATGCGTTAGAGTTTGAATGAAAAAATATGTAACAAATGACAACATATGTCTTCCCATGATTCCTTATAATTCATAAAATATATATTTACGTACAAACATGAAAAAATAAATTGCTTGCGTAATACCTCATGAATTCATGTAGAGTGAAGAAGTTTGTAGATTTTTTTTTATATATAGAAAAAAAAAAAATGTGCAAAGCACCAGATTGGGCTATACATGGAAAAGCCCAATTCAAACCGAGACTTGGGACTGGGCTAGATCCAAAATACTAGACAGGTACTTCTTCTGTGGGTTTATACTATATGTGGTAGAAGTTGATATGGCCCAAGACCCGGCCCAGCCCAACCCAATTGAGGAACCCACTCCACTTGTGATGTGATTCATCCCAATAATTGCACCATCGTTTAATTTAACGAGCAATAGTAAGTACGAGCTACTAGCGTATATATTATGGGCCAATTATTAAACACGGTCACTTGAACATTCAAGTTCGTTCATGTCAAAGTACCACGTAACATATACTCCCAAGTCCTGAATTTATCCGACTATAAGAAAAAGGATAAGGAAAGATGAAGAGAAGAATTTGCTATATTGTAATTTGAAGGTCACGAGTGTGAATCAAAAAATAAAATTTTCAATGCTGATATAAGATTGATTTGAACCTCCTCATACTTTCGAGAGTCTCTAGCGTTGAACTAATCTTTACTTATAAATAAAGAATAATATATCAATAATAATTAGAAATATATATAAAATATAAATAATGATAAAAGGAAAAAAAAAAATTGTGATTAGATATTTACCTGTTGTCTCTTATAATGTGTGTGAGGTTGGCTTCCAGTTCCAACAAGATAGTTAATTGGCAATCATTTTCTGTGTTGCGTCACCAAATGAAGTGATTAAAAAGTACAAACAGTAGCAACCTCGAAGTTCGATGAAAATGTTCGTTCCATTGATTAAATTATACACACGGATCACCTTTCTAATCTAATAATTTCAATTGATCACTTGAAAGAATATTATATATATATATATATATCTATATATATGGTAGGGTTGATACCCCGTTGACGGAAGCCACTTATATTCATGTTGCATTGCAGCTATTTCAGAAATTAAAAATTACAATAATTTAAAACCATCCATGTTGTTGCCCACCACAGATATGCCATATTAATTAATTAATTTCATAATATGATCCCAATAACCAAGAACATGCATGCATAGAATTCTCTGATTACAGTATGGATTATCATATATAAATACAACTTATTTAAGCTATAAATCCACTATTCACGTGGTCACTTAACAGACTCTACGTAATGAATTTGCCACTATGAAATATTTAATTGTTGTATTAATTAAAATGCCAATGTGTCCAGCTATGTTGCCAAAATTTATTTATAACCTTTTTTTTCGGTAATTAATTTATTTATAACTTGTTCACATTATCCTAGATAGAATATCCATAAATGTTCGATTAATGTGGCTTGATCTTGCTTTCTATGCCTGTCAACTGTGATTTGGAGATATCTATACAATGGTTTGCAAGATTTTCTCACATGCTTGTTAGTTAATTTTTATTATTAATTATTGGGTTATTAGTTATTTGAATCTAGTTATGATCTGTGCGTTATTACAGTTATTACAAGTAACTGTGAAATCTATGAATCTACTTCAAAAGATTGTGAGGTTAGATTTAATTTTGAAATTAATCTCTCTCTGTTGAAAAAAAAAATCTGCATTTAAGAAATTTGACTACTCCTGAAATGAAAACTATCAAAATATTACTCCATATGTCCCAATTTATAAGATCTTTTTGGGGAATTCAACTTTTTAAGATGTGATACTAGTAATAAATAAAATACCAATTTTACCCTTAGTCTCACTATCATGATGTGATAGTTTATTGTGTAAATAATTTATAATTTCAATGCATGAAGGGTAAATTAATAAAGTGGTATGATAGAGTGTTTTAACTTTTCAAATGAAACACTTATTTTGAGACGGAAGGAGTATATTTTATTAATGTTATTTTGTTTACATTTCTAATTTTAGGTAAGCAAATTAAAATAGAAAAACTTGCTTAGCTTGCTAGTTGTTTCCTCCTCCTCCTTCATTTTTCTATGTCGTTTTTCTTTTCCTAGTTATGTCCTTCGATAGCCTGTATAGCTTTTTTTAGTGGATGAAATACATACATATATATTAGGTTAGCTTATATATGCTCCTCCATCTGATCGAGCACAAACACACTACGGTGCAGAGATATCAATGCTCTCACGTAGTGTATTGTGCACCATCAGATAGGAGAGCAGATATAAGCGGACGGAAAAATTAACTTAGAGGATTTGTGTGTGTTGTAACATAGTTGGTATGAATAGACCTTCTAAAACTTTGACTAACCATATATATCCAAATTCTATAATGTAGGTTCGAATTCTAACTATTGTGTACCGCAACTTATCATTATACGAGTCGTGTGACCGATTCATATAATACTATCAAATAACGATGTCATTAGAATTAATTAGGTCCCAAGAAAATCGTGGACTTTATTTATAAACTACCAAACAGCAAATTGCAACCACCCACAGAGAGTTGGTGTGTAGCTTTTGTTTAAATAGTACATTAGAGAAACGCAATGTGAACTCTCGTGAAATCCCTGCAATTTGACTTGGTTTATAAATAACTTAATAGGACATTTGATTTAGCCTTGAAAAAAATGGTAAATTTCGTGTCCAAAAAGTTCATCTAACCACTGTTGTAATTAGGGGTGACAATTTGTGTGTAGGTTGTGTTCGTATTAGGTTGAGATTGTATCGGATTGAAATAGATTCTGTCGAAAAAAATATGGTTAATATACATGTCAAATATGTTTAATCATTATTCAACCCATTAATTAAACAAGTAACCTAACCTAACTCATGTAACATGTTTAACCTATTTATTATAAATATTAAATTAATTTTAACACGATCCAACACGAAATGAACTATGTAACCTGTTTATCAGTAAAATCAAATTGAATTTGACACGACCTAATTACAACTTATTAATATATTTCAACTCATGACTAATTAGAGAAGAAAATATATATATAAATATAATCGGGTTAAAAGAATTGTTCAGATTACTTGAGGTTGATCTTAACCCAACACTAATATTTTCGTGTTGTAATCGGGTCGACTCTTATGCAACTTAAACTCTTTTATGATCAATTCTAACCATTTTATTTCATATATTGTTTATGTCGTGTTACCGTGTCGTATCTTATTTTGGTAAGTCTATTTCTAATGGCTAATAAGTCTATTAAGTATATATTATTTTAGGATAAATTATACTTTCACCTCCTCAAAATATGATTTATTACAGTTGCATCTCCTGTTCTTTGGATAATTACAGTTTCACCCCCTCTAGGTCATCAAAGCCAAATTCCGATGATTGAAAAAGTGAAATGACATATATGCCCCTGAATATTTCTCAATTATGGTGTAAAAAAATAGGTTTTTTGCCTGATTTATCTGTAATTGTCCTATTTAGTGTGTTTAAATTAGGGCAAAATGAAGCAATAGTGCAGTAGATTTGAGCAAAAATGTTTATAACAATAAATCTGGAGGTATTTTAGACATTTCATCTAGCATTGACCGGGTTTAATCATGTCGGAATTTCATCTCGGGGGTATTTGTTACAATTTCCAAACTTGAGGAGATAAAACTATAATTATCCAAAGAACAGGGGATGGAATTATAATAAGTCATATCTCTAGAAATGAAAGTGCAATTTACTTTATTTTTTTATTATTATTTAGATTCGCGGGTTCATGTATTGGGCTTTTATTGAATGTTCTTCTCATGGCCAACCCCAAGAGGTAATGGCAGATCTGCTCCCCAAGGCGATAGGACATTAGAGGGCCACCTTCTGAGAGCAGGAGTCCAAGGAGCCTCAACTGCTATGTCAAAAGGGGGTTGCAACGATTGTTACTTCTAAAGAGAATACAATGTAACCGGGCACGGGATGGGGCGAAGAGTGTAAAAAATAATCGGGATTAGGGTGGGTATCTGATGCCAAAAATTAACCGGGATCTGGGATGGGGTGACGATCCGCAACCCATTGTCATTCCTAGGTTCAATCATATAAGGGAGACAATGATTGTTATGTATCAAAATGTCATTTAAATATTATAAGTTGTAGGTTTTCTCTTGCATTGCATTACCATGCCCTATCCCCTATCTTAAGACTAGTAAATAGGTGATGCCAAAGTTAATTATGTGCCCATATTACATCTTAATGAATATTTATATATGTAAAGATTATATTTATTGCAGAGACAATGTGATTTAATTTCCATTGAAGAAATGTCATAACACAAAGTGTCACAGGTATGGTTCGCAATATTAATTTTAATTATGACCGGAATAATAATTAAAATTGAGTATCGAGTATAAAAATATTATTTAATCAACAATTTCTCAAAAATTTAATTAAGAAACTGCACAACGTTTAGAGAATTGAATGTGTACGAAGGTCACTGTTATTACTAGGAATCAAAACAAATACATGATTGTGCACCTATTTTATATACTAATCTGACGATACAGGAAAAGACCCAATTAGTATATATATTTGCATCCGTGAAATGAACTGTGGAATCAAACACCTTTACGTTCAATGTGGACTTTACTGACCATGAATATGGAAAAGAGTGTGTATGTATAGGTGGGGTCCAAATTAACATAGAAATTGAAATCTGAAAAGAGGGCCGTGTTGGATGCCAAGGAGTGGGTGACAGTGGGTCACATGAATTTCTTTCTTTCTAGCACTGTGTGAGAGAGAAATATCAGGGAGTGCCAAAAAGTGGTGGGTACATATATATATATATATATATATATATATATACATATTGATGCATTAGCCGTTCCTTGTCATCACAAGCTTTTGCCCAAGTCCCCTTCACGAGAATGACCATTTCCAACCCTCCTTGTCTTCTTCTACCCTTCCATCTCTTTGTCCTCTTTCACTCTTGGGATGTGTGTTTGATTCTCTATCCCCTCTCTCAAATTTTTTTACTCACCAAATCTTAATTAAAATTCAGGTTGATTTTGTTCACCAATTTGTACTATTTTTTCCGCACAAGTAGAGTGGGAACTGTGCAAATTGACGAATTATGTTTATAATTGTGTATATAACAAATTATTTATAGTCAATAAAAATATAAATCATTTTTATTTTCGTGAGCTGTGTTACCATTTTTATTTTAGTACTACAATGACATGACACCCATAATAGGAAACAGAAAAAGAAAGGACACAAACCCTTTATTTCATGGCCCATAGTAAAAGCTGAAAAATGAGTCACTAGTAAATAATAAATATAAATCAACTTGTGTTTTTTTAAAAAATAAAAATAAAAAAATTATTGCTTTTTCCATGCATGGACTAACCTAAGAAACATCACAATTGAGTTTGAGAAAACATTCCATATAAATGCAAAAAACACATATATATCCATTTTATTCCTCACACCTTAATTGCATAAACAAAAGATTATGCTACTAAGTTTATACCCCAGTTCAAGTACCAAAACATGAATTAAAACTCATACAAAGTGTTTATAGTCTCATTTAATTTGGCGCTTTTTCTTGAATTCAATTGAAATGCTGTTGCTCCAACCATGGCCAAAACCCCGGTTGATCGTCGATACCGCAGAACATGTTGGTGAAGCTCTCTTCCTTGACAATTTGATCAATCTTGTGGCATTGGAGCTCTGGTCTTGATGTGTTTTGGAAGAGTTGAGTAACACCATTGCTAGGCCTCATAGATGGTGGAAATAGTGGTCTGTTTGTAGTTGGATTTGTAGATAGAGGGCTGTCATGACTTGGTGGTGTCCTTGTGATATCTAGCTTGATATCAGAGCTGTTCTCACTTCTATTGCTGCATGAACCCTCAGTTTCTTTGTTCAGGTTGATGGATTCAGTTGGCTCCCTACCTTTAAGTGCCAAAAGCTGCATCCAGTTTAATTTCCATGCACCAATCAGTATCAAACATATATATATATATATATATATATATATAAAGAGACCAAAACTATTTTGGAAGTGTAAGCAAATTAATAGTCTACCAATAATTGACCGGTTCCTAATCACTTGTGTACGCGTTTGTGAAGAGTTGTGTTGATTGATGAAACATCTCTTAACGGTTAATCTGAAATGGTCTCAACCCTCATCTATGAATGTGATATCACTTTAGAGTCCATCATTCCATTCGCAAATAAAACCAGAAGGTTGAAGATCGTTTCAATATCTGCTATGAAGATTTATGTATTAAGAGGCATGAATCCTATTAGTTTATAAATTGCTTACATTAAGCACATTCTCTATTAAGAAGTAGATTTATTTGAAGTAGTTCAAATATGTGATAGAGACTATTTTTTTTTTTTTTAGTCACAATTAGTATTCTAAAAATGAAATGAAATGAAAAGAAAATAAATGGATGTGAAAAGATGCTTCTTGATATCTATTATTGGTTGAACAGATACACTATTCAGATACAAGTTTCACTGAAAACCATGAACCAATAGAAGAAGGTCCACAACCATAGTTCTTCCCAATTTGACAACAAAAAAGGAAAGAAAAGCTTCATGATTGTTCTCCCACCTTATACTCATTATTAAAACCATTCCATGCAAAAAAATAAAAATAAAATAAACCTTTAGGGTCACATACATATATATACATAAATACACACACATATACATAGAGGTAAATAGAATTACCTCTGCATGGAGTTTGTGATTTTGAGCATTGAGTTTATCATTATCAGCTTTGACAGACTCAAACTGTCTCTTGAGGACTTCATAGTCTTTTTCCAGTTGTTTGGTTTTCCACCTAGCCCTCCTGTTTTGGAACCATATAGCAATCTGTCTTGGTTGGAGACCTAGAGCCCTAGCCAACTGCATTTTCCTTTCAGGCTCAAGTTTGTTGCCCAACTCAAAGTTCTTCTCAAGTGTCTTCACTTGTTCCATGTTGAGCCTCCTCTTCTTCTCTCCCATTTGTGACCCATCATCAGACAAATCATCATCACCATTGGTTTCTTGATCACAAACATCCACTACTGAAAATGACATTGATCTCTTCCCTAGTAGTGAAGCAACACCTGCACCCACCATAAACCATTTCAATCCCAATTAGATATAAATATACAAATATATATATATGTATATATATATATATGTGTGTGTGTGTGTGTGTATTTAATTATGTATAAATAAAAGGCTAACAAGTAGACAGACTTTCTTCCATTGCATTTGGAAAGTGGTCATATCACATATGTATACCGTCTTACTCTTTTTCTTCTTTTTTTTGGGTAAATTCCGTCTTACTTTCATGTATGAATAGCGTAACAAGTATATGTATATAACTATATATATATATATGAATAAATCTTCATCTATATATGTATTTATGTACAGATATTAAAAGGCTAACAGGTTGAAGGACATCTTCTATTGCAAAATTTGGAAAGAATTAAATGTAAGCAGTCTTACTTTCTGGTTTTGAATATGTGAACTATGTTAAAAAGTGGCATTGAAGAGAGTACACAAAATATGTATATATATATGTGTGTGTGTATAATGAGAGAGGGAAAGAGTACCATTGAAGTCTTGAGAAGAGCAAGGGGGGAGAATTGGAGTGAGAGAGGGGTGAGGTTGATGATGATGATCATCTTCATGAGGAGTATGGAGCATGAAATTGGTGGGGAAGAAAGCCATTTCAATGAAAGTCATGACCTAGACTTGTGCCACCAACACCCTAATAACTGTGTTTCTGCTCTGATTCTCATGTTGAGAGACACACAGAGAGACAGAAAAATGCAGACTCAAAGTGGACAGGTTAGTGTGACAGAAGAGGAATAGGGATAGACTTATAATATATCACATAATTTACTTTGTTAACAAAAAAATTAAAATAAAATTGGAATTTCTTCATTATATATAGAATCTACACCTCATTAACTCCAATAACCACCACATTATATCTATATAGATATAGAGGTCTCTTTCTGTGGAATATTGTTTTGTATCAATTTCACCATTTTTACCATTAAAAGGATGTGTTATGTGAGTTCTTAATTTACATAGACAAATATCTCAATCATACAAAAGTTATTTTCACACTTTGCATCTTTTTTCTTCTTAAGCGACACATAGCTGTGCAATTTTTAAAAATTGGACAGTTGTCTTTAAATATAAATTTTCTTAAGAGAGGAAGCAAACACCTGTGATATGCATAGATAGCTAGATTGATTCCTTTGCCAAATGAAATAAATAGGAATTTTATTATATTATTATATGCTTGGTAAATGACAAGTGGGTGACTTCAATTAAATTTAAATCCACATTGTGATTTATGAAACCCTGGTCTATAGCCTTTAGATGTGTGAGGTGTTTTTAAGAGAGTCCAAGACTTACATGCTTAAAAGGGTAATTTATACAAAATTTCTTGAGAAGGTTTCAAGATTTAATTACCAAATCTTATGTCTTTCGTCAAACACCCTAATATTTTAAATTTTAATCAAATATTTTTCTCTAGCCAATTTTTATATTAAAATGACTTAAATGTCCCTCCTCTTATATGAATAATTACACTTTCCCCTCTATATAAATATATATATATATAAAAATTTGAACAAATATATATATAATTAAAATATATATATATAATTTGAAACAAATATATAAATTTTGAAATATATATAATTCATAAACTATATATTAAATTTCAAAAAAATATATAAAATTGAAATATATATATAATTCAAAACAAATATATAAAATTCAAAAAATATATATATAATTAGAAAAACTATATAAAATTTGGAATATATATATAAATTCAAAAACAATTATATATAATTCGAAACAAATATATAAATTTCATAAATAATATATTAAAATTTGAAACAATATATAAAATTTAAAAATATATATATTAAATTTTAAATATATATATAATTAAAATATATATATAAATTTTGAAATATATATAAAATTAAAAAATATATATAAATTTCGAAAAACATATATAAATTTACCCCCATAAAAAATAGAAAGGAAAGAAAAATAAAATGATGATGCTAGTATCCAAGAAAAGACAAGCAATCAGTCCGTCATCTTACCTTGTCCCACTTCTTCTTGTCAAACTTTCGCACATTTACCTCTTTTTCCTTTAATTTTTTGTCCATTTAAAACAATACAATAAAAAATAATTAAAGATTTAAATACACAAAATGACATGAGTCCCCATTCAACCTCACGTGCCTAGTCCAAACCATACACCCTATCACGTGCCACTCACGTGGTGACATACAAAAATAAATTTCATTTTTTGAAATATATATATATATATTTCAAATATATATATATTTTCTGAATTTTATCAATATTTTTTTTCAAATTTTATATATTTGTTTTGAATTATATATATATGTTTTTAAATTTATATATTTTTTCAAATTTTAATATATTGTTTTGAATTTTATATATATATTCAAAATTTAATATATTATTTATGAATTTTATATATATTTAGAATTTATATATATTGTTTTGAATTTATATATATATTCCGAATTTTATATAGTTTTTCTAATTTTATATATTTTTTTCAAATTATATATATTTCAAATTTTATATATTTTTTTCAAATTTTAATATAATGTTTATGAATTATATATATATTTTTCAAATTTTATATTTTTTTCGAATTATATATATATATATTCGAATTTAAATATATATTTTGAATTTTAAATATATATTTTTTTATAGATGGGGAAAGTGTAATATGTCCAAACAAGAAGAGTGGAACTGTAATTTATGTGAGGGATATTTAAGTCGACATGAAATTGGGTGGAGAGGGGTATTTGATTAAAATCTGAAATGTCAGGAGTTTGGCGAACGACAGAGTTTTGATGATTAAATTTTTAAAATCTCAGAAAATTTTGTGTAAATTACTCATGCTTAAATAAAAAAAGGAATAGTATATGTAGAATATTAGTTTTGTGTAGAAGAGTGTGAAAAAAGATAAATAAGTTGCTTATATCGTTAGGAGTTGTAGAGTTTTAAGAGTAAATTATACTTTGACTCCCTCAAAATATGATATATTATATCCGTACCTTTTGTCGTTTAGATAACTATAGTTTTATTTTTTTTAGTTCAATTCAAGTCATCGGAGTTGTGAAATAACTTTTCTATCCATGATTATTATTCATGCATTTGCATCTAGTCGAGGGTATTTTAAATATTTCACCTCTGAAAAGTTATGATGTAAGCATTGATTAAGTTTGATCACGTTGGAAGTTAGAGATATTTGTTATAACTTACAAATTTAACGGGGTCAAACTGTAATTTGCTAAACGACAGGGAGTGCGATGTCATATATCATATCTCGATAGGTATAGCTGTAATTTATCCTTTATTTTATAAAATAAATGTGTATATGTGTGAGAGAGAGAATGGGCAGGAATCTTGGGGTGGGACCTAGAAAAGGGGCAGGGGTTGCCACCTAACCCACCAACAGGTATCGTGCACCAGGACGAAACCCTTTCTAATCCATTATCCTCTCAGCAATGTGTGTGTTTTTGGAGAGAGAGAAAGTGAGAGATTTTGAAAAGCCAAATCACCCTCTTTGTTAACCCTACCAAGCTGGTCATTTTTGTCTTTGTACCCCCAAATGTCCATCTCAAGACTACTGCTCTCTTCTACTGCCCAATTATCCTTTACCATATGTATATGTGCATTTTCCTCCACATTTTCTTCTGTTTTCCCTCTCTCAATTCTCACTCTTTCCTTTGCTCCCCACTCAAAATGCATTACCCTACATTATTATAAGCCAATATGCTTTTTAAGATTTATTTAATTTTATCTTTTTTGAAAGGTATAATTCTTTATTTAAAATAGTATTGTATTTCGTACCAAAATTTATTTACTATCATCTTAAAACTTATATAGTTTTCATTTGACCAATAATTTTTTTTTTTTTTAAAGTAAGAAGCTCACACACATTGACTCCACTAAAACTCGAACCCTAACTTCCCATTTGGAAGCAAGAACAAATACCACTTGACCATTAAGGCCCTGTTTGGTTGCTGGTCTGGTCCCAGGTGGTCTGGTCTGGTCTTACGTTTTATGGGACCAGACCGTATTTGGTAGCATTGGTCCCAAATTTTTGGTTAGACCAAGTAAGACCAAATCAGACCAAAATGGCCTCATTTCAGACCAAAAAAAAAGGTGGTTCCTGGTGGTCTGGTCTGGTCTTATTAATAAAATATATTTATAAATAATTAAAAAGGAATAAATAATAATAAAAAATTAATAATAATAATAATAAATTAATAATAATAAAATAAAATAAAATAAAACATATTTTAAAAATAAAATATAAATAATAAATAATAAACAAAATGAAATAAATAATACCTAATAATAATAAAAAAAGAATATAATAATAATAAACAATAAAATATATTTATAAATAATTAAAAATGAATAATTAATAATATAAATAATAAATTAAATAAAACATAATAATAATAAAAAATGAATACAATAATAATAAATAAATATAATAATAATAAAAAATGGACTAAATAATAAATAATAATAATAAATTACATAAAACATATTTAAAAATATAATAAAAATATTAAATAATAAACAAAATGAAATAAATAATAATAATAAATAAATATAATAAAAAATAATAAATAGATATAATAATAAATAATAAGTAAATATAATAATGAATAAATACTTCATAATAATAATAAAAAATGAGTATAATAATAATAAATTAATATTAAATTAATAAAATATATTTTTAAATAATTAAAAATGAATAAATAATTTATAAATTAAATGAATTAAATAATGAAATAATAATAAATAAATAGAATATATTTATAAATTAATATATAAATTAATAAATAATAATTTAATAATATAAATAATAAAATAATAAAATATATTATAAAGTGAAGAAATAATAAATAATACATAAATAAATATTATAATAAATAATAAATAAATAGTAAGACCAGACCGCTTACCAAACAGACTTTTCCAGATCAGATTAGACCAGACCAGACCGGACCAGACCGGACCGAACCAGACCAGATCAGACCAGACCAGAAAGACCGCCTGCCAAACATGGCCTAAACATTTGGTATAATATAACTCGAGCTAAAAAGGGGTGTCAAATAAAACTATTTCTTAAATGAACATAATGTTATGTATTTTACATCAATATTTGTTGTACTCTTTTTTTTGGGTAAATATATTTTTTGTAACTCCTATTACTTTGACATTGACAATGTGATATGCAATTTGTACATTAGTACTTTTTTTTTTTTTTTTTTTTTGGGAAATATAATTTGTGCATTATTTTATGTCCTGGATATGTTAAGTTGAAAGGAGAATTCATAAAACACAAGTCATGTTCTCTAGAATGTGTTTTTTCAATAATCTTGTAGCTAGTTCCTTTATTTCAAAGCTTGTACCTTATGAATAACAGATTTCCTTCTTGATCAATATAAGGAAAAATAAAATAACATGTTTTTAGTTAAATGTTTCCAATTCCTATATTTATATTGCTTTCTTATGTGCTACAACTTACATCTTAAAGTTGAACATTTGAACCTGAAATTAAATTAATTTACATTATGTTTGACAATTTCACATGGTACCCTATGATCCAAGTCATGGCACTGCATCTCATATCCCCTCAAAATGCCTTGGTTCATGGCCTTCATTAAACATTAGGTTAAGCAAAAGTAGCACAGGGACATATCAACTGCCAGACAATATATATATATATATATATATATATATATCAAAGCTACATTACATGTCTTCCCGCGTGTATTTAGAAATAATGACAACAAAAGTATCAAACACATAAATTATCCATTTTCACTCCTTTCTTATTCTTCATTTACATTCATAATCCAATCAATCAACAACAATCCTATTTTATATAAGCACAAAATTAATAAGAACTAAGCTCAACGCATAACAAAAATGCATAAATACAAAAACCTATATTCTCTCACATTTGAGTTTTTTTTTGGGTAAGTTACTTTTACTCTCACATTTGACTTGCACATATTGTTCAAGCAATAAATTTAAAATATTGTTATCACGGAAATTTCAATGTTACCCCTGCATTTTTTGATATTCTTATCTGAGAGGGCCATATTCTTTTGATTGATTTTTCATGTAAGATAAAGACCTCTAACAATAACATTGATTCACCTCACACTAACGAATGAATTGTAGTGAAACTTAATTTGCAGCCACATAAATGTATATCTTTGTTACATTGAGATGTAACTTGATATTCATGAGAAACACCCAAGCTTTTATTATTTTTACTCTCAAGAACTGAAATATTCTCATCCAACTCAAATTGTTTACGTCTTGACAAAAATGACAAAAGACATATATAAGACCTATAGAAAGATAAAAAAAACTAGCCTATCAAAGTTTTGTCCCCAATCAACTAATGCTAGACATGGTGCACAACGTACACACACAGTTACACCCAACTGTGTGTGTTTTAAATGCATGAGAGGGAGGGTTTTGGAGGAAACTTATTTTTACAGGGTGAACTTCATTTACATTTTTGAGCTTGGTTTAAACTTTAATCACACCCCTTCATATTTGTAAATTTTTAATTACACCCTTTATTTTTATTGACACACATTATTTACACTTCCTAATTCATAACCTTACCCTAAAATTTTAATTTAATACCTAAATTATCCTTAAAGTGAATTAAAGAATGTTTGGAAACAAATACTCCCTATTTTATCAATTTGACTCCTCCCCTCAATATTGACATATACATATATATATGTTTATTTATATGTGGGGTGGCCGGCTGGGGGATGTGCGCGTGCAGGGGTGTGAATGAAGGGGGCGGCGCGTCGGGGGGGTGGTGGTGGTGGTAGGAGTGGGGGTGTTTGGATATATGGTTTAAGGTTGAATATATGCTTGGATATAAGGTTAATAATATTTTAGGATTAAATTGATTTAAGGGATGTTTAGTTTAAGAATTTTTTAGACATTTCATACCAATGAAAGGGTGTTGAAAATTTACAAATCTGAAAGAGTGTGATTGAAATTAGAACAAATTTAAGAGGTGTAAATGAAGTTAACCTATTTTTATATTTACCTGGACAACTTTTGATGGGAAATGATTAGTTGCCTAATTCTACAAGAATGGGATGTATGATGCATCCATAATCTATTACTATTATAGTACAAGAGAAATGGGAGCCACCACCGTGTGATGGTGGGACCCACAATTGTGTGGGTCCTAATATGTATTGATCTTTATATTGGACAAAGACAAGCTACTCTCACATCACATGACACTATTAGCTTTTTTTTTTTTTTTTTTTTGAAAAGATCAGACATGACACTATTAGTTGGAAACTGATGGGATACCCCATTTCTATGGGGTGGATCCATGTTCTTACGCCCTGCTCGTGTATTTGTTATCTATATATATATTCATATTGGTAAGTGTATATGAAAATAATATATATAATCTTCTACCTCACATGTTTGTGTGGTATGTTGTTAAGCTCAAAACTGATCCCATGTGCCTTTCTTGGCTTGACGTCACTCTTTCTATGAGCTTCGATCCCATGTGATTTTCATCCATCACAAACTCTGCTGTTCCTTCAATTTTATTTCTGTGTTCAAGCTATGTGGGCCATTGAATTTGTTTGTTCATTTATAAAGACATGTTTTGAGTTTATTTGATTCTATTTTTTTTTTCTAAGATTTATAAAAGAAAATATTTTAAAAAATTGTTGGTCTGATTCAGTTCTCTAACAAAGAAATTTTCAAAAATTGACTGGGTTTTTAATAGAATATAGTAAAGGAATTATATGCTTGTTCTATAATTATTTTAAAAAAATCTAATAAAGGATGAAAAGTGAAAACGAGTTGGACGGGGCAAAATTCATTTACCTAATAGAGGCCCATAATTTTCTATGATTGAGACCCATATATGTTACTATCTAAGACGTACAAAAAAGTTAGTAAAGCCCAAGAATAACAGCAACTAGACCCAAAGGCAACAAATTTTTTTAAAACGAACCCACCTTGACCTTATAGCTAATTAATTTATATCATAATTATCATTGGGAAAATTCTAAATATCTCTGCTAGTGAGAATGAATTTATTATTTGAGTCCCAAAATTCATAGTCTAATGATAGATTTTGTCTTCTAAAGTAGAACATGGAGGGTACAAGTTCTATTAGACTCAAACGGGGTGTGTATGTTTGTTGTCAAAGTAAATGATTGACGAATGTACATATAACAAGAGAGTTAGTTATGATACATTTGTAAGGATTTTCGGATAAGTTAGGCAATAAATTATTTCAAACAAGAAAAATAATTTTCAAAAAAATTAAAGTTAATTTCTGCATGAGGCCAAAATCAAAGGACATAAAATTCGCAGTAAATCCGGTCTAGTCTAGTTTAGGCTAATAAACTCTATTTCATTATGATCGAAGCACGCAAGGGAGGTCTTCGCAAATCAGAGCAAACCAAAAGGCCATCAGTCATCTTCGAAAAACGCTAAGCGTTTTCGGGAACGCCCTTTAGCTTATTCGCTAAGAAAACACCAAGAGTATACATGTAATTTACACTACGGTAGCACAAAAAGCCAAACACAGATTACCATTAGGGCTTCCTTCTTGGAAATGGGCCAAAAAAAAACATCATACCTTTGTGGAAAGAATTGTCCCAAATAGGACAAGCAATATATTAGGAAACTTTCCATTTTAAAAAAGCAACTTTCATGTGGAGTAATTTGTAACTGCCCTTTCTCCCAAATCTAGTGAGAGTTTCTTACCTTTCAAAAAACAAAAAATATATATATAATTGTAACGTCGCAACAACAGGCTTGACTGTCCAATGGAGGCCCATTCTGTTGACAAAAAATGTTAGCCCATAAAATGTGAAACATTTTTAGATCTTATAAGCAACAGCCCAAACAATTGGCCCATCACCATTCAAACACAATTGAAATAGATGAACAGTCCAATTACAAATAACAGGGAGCCCAGACTAAATCATTGGGCCAACTTGGGCTAGGTTAGACCCAAAAGACGCCTAACGAAGCCCAAAAAAACGTAAGATGCAAAACACAAGCCTTTAGGAACTAACACATCTATCTAAATGATAACCTTTTTTTTTTAATTTATACCATAACAAGAGTTTCTGGAGCTTTCGCTCCGTTAATTCACGGGACACATGTTAGACATATCACACTTGATGGGAATTAATTCTTTTTTCAGTGCTTGACAATTAATCCCGCCCAATATTAGACACATAAAATTAACAACTCTTTTATTAATCAATAAAAACACTCAACAATAAAATATCACTCATGAATCTATCAATCTTTCATTCTCTCTTTTTCTCTGTATTTCTTCTACACAAAACCCTAGCCATCAGACTCCAATATATATACTTAACCTGGATTGGTGAACAAGTCAATCCTAAAAGGAATCCTAAGATTACAATCTCCTAATAAAAAAAGAAAACTAAAAACTCGCAACTGGACCATCGAGTACTCGGTGAACACGCAATGGTCACGCGTTCTCACACAAGCCTCTGGAAAATTTCACACTTTTTGCCTACCGAGTATTCGGTGAGTTTCCACCGAGTACTCGGTGGTTCTTCACCCGAATTTCTGTTTTTGACTTCTTTTGTTCCAATTATCTTCATCAATGCTATCACCCCTAATCATAACACCACTTAAATTTTACCACATCCTAATAATCTCCACCTTGGCAAAATTTCTCCACATTGACTTAATATTTTAAAACAGGTTTATACACCATCTTCGGAATTGCTCCACCTAAAAGTGTATTTCCTAACAACACACAAATTTCCGACATTCTTTCCAATGAGCATAATACGTGGTTCTCTTCCTACTTTCAGTAGTCCATAATTTGTTTTAAACCAACAATCGTTTGACACCAATGCACCTAAAGAAATCACATTTCTTCTAACACTTGGAACGTGATACACATCTGTCAAAGTTCTTACCAATCCATTTATTGTTTTGATATTAATTATTCTAATTCCTACAACTTCACAAGAAGAATTATTTCCCATAAAAACTTTGTCAACAATTGGTTTGTAGGAGAAACAATTCCTTATGAGGACACACATGATGGGAGCAAACAGAATCAAGAATCCATTTATTTGTTTCATCCTTTTTGTCAGTAATTGATAGTGCTTTAAGCACATCATCATATTATTCTCTTGTCTCAGCAACTGCAGCGGTGTTGTACCCATCTTCCTTCTTTTTTGGACACTCCCGTATGTAATGTCCTTTTTCTCCGCAATAGTAGCATGGTCGTTCCATAAATGGCTTCTGGTTCCATAAAACTCCACCTTACCATTTATCACGTCCACTTTGTCTTCTTTCAAAATTTCTTCTATTCCCAACAACAAGAGCGGGATCATCTCGGATACTTCATTCATCTTCTCTATTTATTTTCTCATTAGAAAATAAAGCACACTTCACTTGCTCCACTATCACGGTATCTCTCCCATAAAGTAAAGTATTAAACAGATGCTTATGAATTGAGCGAACCGATGTCAATAAAATAATTGTTTTATCATCATCACTAACTTGTACACCAGGATTAGATAAATCACAAATAATTTTATTGAATTCACCAAGATGAGTATGCAAATCCATACCTTCTTTCCTATGAAAAGAATACAACTCTTACTTTAAGATTAACCGATTCGTAACGTTTTTACCATATAGAGATCTTCCAATTTCATCTATAAATCTGCTGCAGCTTTTTCGCTAACTACATCGTATATAACATCATATGTCAGAGTCAATCGAAAGAACCAATAATTCCTCAAAATAAATTCCCTAGGAATAACCAGTTCAATCCAAGCCGAGATTTAGCAATTGATCCGATGAACAACTATGTTGATCCTGTCCCACCGGTCAATAATACTTCCAATTATGAGGACACTTTGAAAATGTTTGCCCTTAATCTTGATCAATCCAATAAGCATTCCAATCAGAGATTTCAAAAGTTAGAAAATAACTTTGATATCTTGACTCAAAATCAACTGCAATTTCAGCAGTCTCTCCAAAATCAGTTGAGTCAACTCACTACAGCTCTGTCTGAAAGACAAATGGGTACATTGCCTAGCCAACCCAAAATCAATCCAAAAAGATAAGGAGTTAATCTTGTAGGGACTCCTTCCACTTCTGACCAATCAAATGCCAATATAAATTCCATCATTACCCTCAGGTCAGGAAACAAAATTGATAATAAGGTTGAGCCACCCATTAATGATGAAATTGAACCATCCAAATCTCTTCCACCCAATTCCCAAAAATCCAAAAAGGACCAAGGTCCTAAGCTTGATGAGGTCATTCCAAAGTTGTTTATTCCACGTGCACATTTTCCCTCTAGACTAGTCAACAATAAGAAGGATTCTCAATACAGTGAAATCTTAGAGATTTTTCAAAATCTCCAGATTAACATTCCATTTCTCACTGCTATTAAACAAATTCCTTCTTATGCAAAATTCATTAAAGACTTAGTCAAGAGAAAAACCAATATCCCTAAGGAAGCCTTCATAACCCAACATTGTTCCTCCTTCCTACAAAACCAAGTTGTGGTTAAACACAAAGACCCTGGTAGTCCAACTATCACTTGTAGGATATGAGAAAAATTTGAAGGTCAAGATTTATTGGACATTGGTGCCAGTGTCAATGTGCTACCATATTCAGTTTACTTGGATTTGGGATTGACTGATCTGAAGAAAACTGATGTTATAATTCAGTTAGCTGACCGATCCATCAAAATTCCAAGGGGTATCATTGAGGATGTGATAGTAAAAGTTAATGATTTTTATTATCCCGTAGACTTTATTGTGCTAGACACTCAACCAACCCAAGGTAAACAAATTCCAATCATTTTAGGTCTACCATTTTTAGCCACAACCAATGCATTGATCAATTGTAGAAATGGTAACATGACCTTAACCTTTAGGAACATGAAAGTGGAAGTCAATGTGTTCAATTTGATGAAACAACCCATTGAATCAGAGTCTGTTGAAGATGTTTATCTCATTGATTCATTGACCAACCACACCTTTAACCACTCATATCCTGAGGATCCACTCCAGCATTGTCTAGCCCATTTTGATAATAATTTGGTTGAAGCTAATAACATTAGCCAAGTAAATGATTTGCTAGACTCTGCCCCAACCTTTGAAGCATCCAAGTATAAATCCAAATTCGAATCATTGTCCTTGCCAGTTAACACTGAATCTGAAAATGTAAAGAAACCATCTAATATTGAATTAAAGTCTTTACCCGAGACTTTAAAATATTCGTATCTTGGTGAATCTGAGACTTTTCCAGTGGTAATATCTTCTGAGTTAACTGAGCAACAAGAGTCCCAATTAATTGAGGTTCTTAAGACAAATAGGGAAGCCATAGCATGGTCCATTGATGATATCAAGGACATTAATCCTCTAGTGGTGCAACATCGCATTCACTTAGAAGATAATGCGAAAACCTGTAGACAACCTCAAAGGAGACTTAACCCCAATATGAAAGAAGTTGTCCGGGGAGAAGTTATCAAACTTTTTGACACTACTATCATCTACCCGATTTCTGATAGTCAATGGGTGAGTCCAATCCAGGTAGTTCCCAAAAATTCTGGCATCACTGTTGTGTCCAATGCCCATAATGAGCTTATTCCTACTCGCATCCAAAATGGATGGCGAGTTTGCATAGACTACAGGAAACTGAATAGCGTGACTAGAAAAAACCATTTTCCACTTCCCTTCATCGACCAAATGTTAGAAAGATTAGCTGGTCAGGCCTTCTATTGCTTTTTAGATGGTTATTCTGGTTACAATCAAATTCCTGTCCACCCTGATGACCAAGACAAAACTACTTTCACTTGTCCATTCGGTGCATTCACCTATCGTCGCATGTCATTCGGCTTGTGTAATGCACCAGCTACATTTCAGCGATGTATGATGAGTATATTTAGTGACATGGTTGAAAAGTTTCTAGCAATCTTCATGGATGACTTCTCTGTCTTTGGGTCATCATTTGAGCAATGTCTAAACCATCTTTCTCTCGTACTTCAACGTTGTCGTGACAATAACTTGGTACTTAACTGGGAAAAGTGTCATTTCATGGTCCAAAAGGGAATTGTCCTAGGTCATAATATCTCCAGTGCATGAATTGAGGTAGACAAAACAAAAATTGATCTAATCTCCAATCTACCTATCCCCAAATCTATTCGAGATATTAGAGCATTCCTAGGTCATGCCGGTTTCTACAGGCGTTTCATCAAAGATTTCAGTAAGATAGCTAGACCTTTGACCCATCTTCTAGCTAAAGATGCACAATTTGAGTTTACTGGTGTCTGTAAGTTCGCCTTTGAGTACTTAAAGTCAGCACTCACTACTGCACCTATCATTCGCTCACCTGATTGGAACTTGCCTTTTGAAATTATGTGTGATGCGTCTGATTATGCAATAGGTGCTGTTTTAGGCCAGAAAGTGGATAAAGCACGACATGTCATATACTATGCTAGCAAAACCTTAAATGATGTCCAAATCAACTACTCAACCACTGAGAAAGAGTTGCTAGCAGTCGTGTTCTCCTTTGAGAAGTTTAGATCTTATTTGGTTGGATCTAAGGTCATCATCTATACAGATCATGCAGCGTTAAGACATCTTTTGTCCAAATCTGATGCAAAACCTAGGTTGATACGCTGGATCTTACTCCTTCAAGAGTTTGACCTTGAGATTCGAGATAAGAAAGGTTCCGAGAATGTAGTCGCTGATCATTTGTCCCGTCTTGTTATTGAATCCACTAGTGACTCCATTCCCATCTCTGATTATTTTCCCGATGAACAATTATTTGAAATATCTGATGCACCATGGTATGCAGATATTGTCAATTATATTGTGACTAGTCAAATTCCTTCCAACTGGTCTAAACAAGAGGAAGATAAATTTTTAGCCAAGGCTAAGGAATATTTATGGGATGACCCCTACTTGTTTAAATATTGTCCAGATCAGATCATTCATAGGTGTGTTCCTGAGGTAGACCAAAAGTCTGTCATTTCCTTCTGTCATGACCAGGCATGTGGTGGCCATTTCAGTTCCAAACGAACGGCTACAAAAATCTTATAGTCAGGATTCTATTGGCCAACCATTTTCAAAGACACCCACACATACTGTCTAGCTTGTCATAGATGCCAATTGCCAGGTAAGATTACCAAAAGAAACGAATGGCCTCAACAATCGATTCTCGTCGTTGAAATCTTTGACATATGGGGTATTGATTTCATGGGACCATTTCTATCCTCGTTTGACAATCTCTACATCCTTTTAGCAGTTGATTATGTGTCAAAATGGGTAGAAGCTTTAGCCACCAAAACAGCTGACCATAGAGTTATGGTAAGTTTTTTCAAAGACCAGGTTTTGCCTCGGTTTGGAACACCTCGAGCCATAATTAGTGACAATGGTTCACATTTTTGTAACAAAGTCTTTGGACACCTGTTGTCCAAATATGGAATCAATCACAAAGTGGCCATATCATATCACCCTTAAACCAATGGTCAAGCTGAGGTATCTAATAGGGAGATTAAACAGATCTTAGAGAAAACAATTAACCCCACAAGGAAGGACTGGAGTCTTCGTCTCCAGGATGCTTTATGGGCATACCGTACTGCTTACAAGACCCCTATAGGAATGTCCCCATATCGATTGGTCTATGGCAAAGCCTGTCACTTGCCTGTTGAACTCGAACACCGTGCTTATTGGGCCATCAAGGCCATGAACTTTGACTATGATAAAGCCGGTCAATTTGGGACCCTTCAACTTGATGAGTTAGAAGAAATCATAAATGATGCCTATGAGAGTTCAAGAATTTATAAAGCCAAGACTAAGTTGGAACATGACAAACACATTCTCAAAAATGAGTTTTTTATATGACAAAAGGTTCTTTTGTATAACTCCCGTCTTCAATTGTTTCCAGGGAAGTTAAGGTCACGTTGGTCAGGGCCGTACTATGTACATCACATTTCTAGTCATGGTGCCATTGAGTTACAAGACCCTAAGAATGGACAGTTGTTTAAAGTTAATGCTTATCGTCTAAAGTCTTTCCTAGAACTTGAAACTTCTGAAAATGAGGAAATTCTCCTCATCGATCCGATTTATTCGGACTGATCTATTTAGGGGTAACACATCTATTGAGTCTGGTTGAAGACGTTAAACTTAGCGCTACTAGGAGGCAGCCCAGTCAGTTGTGTAAATATTTTCTATCAATTTTATTTTTTTCACTCTATTTAGATATGTTTAGATTTTGTTTGGGGGAAAAATCTGTCATAATATTTCCAATCACTTGATTTTTCTTTTGCCAAAAATCTTTGTAGGGACTGTACTCCAAAAATACCACCTCAATTGCGGTAATTTGTTCCAATTTATCTTTTAAATGTATTTTTAAACACTAGGGACTGTTATTTTTGTTTGTCAAAATAGAATTTCATTATTAAAAAAACAAATTGAAAAATTTCTTTATTTATTTTTTGGAAAAGTTTTTTGTTTTTATGCATGAGTGTTTTGCATTATAAGTTGATTAAGTTTGTGTTTATAATATATCAAGAGTTTGTGATGCGATATTCCCGCTCATGAGAGTAATGATTAGATTGAGTTAGTGAAATGATGTGGTTTTACATAGGTAAATAAATTAGTGAAATTGAAACCGAAAATGACAACTTTGACCTATAAGCACATGCACACATTCACTATGGGAAAAATAGTTGATCTTTGACTACGGAGTTGAAAAATTAGCTTTCCCGCTATAAAAGGGGAGAAGGGGAGATAGAATGGAGAAATTTTTTAAAAATTATTTTCAAAGAAATGCAAAAAGTAGTACTTCGATCTGAGTAACCGGACTTTGGTATCACCAATATCATTGTTCGCGTAAAAAAGGGAGAAAACTAATGAGCATAAATCCCATGGAAGAAGCTCGGGCCCAGTTGGTCGGGACTAAAAATCCTCGCTGGAAAGTCCGGAGCTTATAAATACAAAAAGGGATGGAAATGAAATGATGGAAATAATGAGTTTTTACGAAAAATATGTCAAAGTTTGATCAATGAAGTAGAAGAAGAGAGATTGACATACCATAGTAGAATATTCACAAAAACACGGAAGGTTGTCTAGATTGGGAGTAGAAAAGTAACGAAATTATTTACTTCAGTGGGGATCATTCATATCATTAGCTTGAGATAGTTATTGTTCGGTAGTGAGTGATAGTATTTGTATTCATATTATCTTATATATTGTATCATGGCTTGATTAATGAATATGTGAATGCATGAATGCATGAAAATGAATAATGAAGAAGTTGTGGATAATATATCCAACCCTCACGAGGCTATTGCTCGTCCACTAGGGTAACCTAGGGGTTTAAGGTCTTATTGCATATGGTAAATGCAATCGAAAGCAGCCCGCGAAAGTGGCACATCTTTAGTTAAATTTAATAAAAGTATAATTTTGTGAACTAATCTATTTTGCCCATATTTGCTAGAGGACTAGCAAGGGCTTGTTTGGGGGTAATTTGATAAGTCCACAAAATTACTATTTTTAATGTCAAAAGTAAATATTTAATTTACCATTTTAGTGTATAAATGTTCTTATATATATCTTTTTATTTCTTATAGGTATGAATTGGAAAAGATGAAGAAAATATATTAAAGTGAGAAATGAATGCACATGGATGGAAGATGAAGAATATAATGCACATGAAGAAAGAAGAAAATGACTTGGAAAACATCAATATTCAAAGAAAAAGAAAAGAAAAGTAAATCTAACTTCACTTTACAAGATGTTATTATATTCCAATTTTCTCTATAAATAGGAGAATAGTTGGAAATTGTAGAGAGAATTTAGTCTTGTATCAAGTTTTTATTTTGTTGTAATTTTTTTCTTTGTTAATGAAAAATTCTTCTATCATCATGTTTTATTTCTCTATTATTATGTTAGCTTAAACATCTTCTCAAGGGAGTGATGAAGCCACCTTGGGTAAGATATACATAATTTTATTTTATTTCTTATTGTTTAATTCTCTTCCCGAAATAATTTTTTCAAGTGACAAAACCTACAATAGAGGTTGAAAATAGAGGAAGGATTTTCTGTGATTACCAATCAATAGAAATACGGGGAATGCCTACCACTATTTATATTTATTTATTTTTAAACCAAAACATTAGAGGGAGGATTTTCCGTGATTACCAATTAATGAAAATACGGGGAATGCCTACCAATATCTATGTTTATGTTTAATAGGTTGGAGGAGAATTTGCAATAGAAATATAATATATTATTTATATAGACCTGGGTGGTGGATTCTCTTCCCTTGAGATTTCTTCCACTATTTGATAATTATCTAGTTATTTTAGTTTACTATTCAAAAAAATTCAAGAATTGTTTTAAGTAATTTCTTATCTCAAAAATTAAAGTTTTAGATCCTAGTCTCAAACTGATTTCTAAGTTGAGAGTGATTCGACCCTACTTATTGTTATACTATTTTAAGTGAAGTATTAGTAGGTATTATAAATTTTGTTGACCGAGTTTAGTGAATTAACGACAAATATCAACAAATCATCAACTGTCACCTGCAACTGGGCCACCTAGTACTCGGTGAGGTTTCTACCGAGTACTCGGTGAACACGAAATGACCACGCGTTCTTCACACAAGCCTTTGAAAATTTTCACACTTTTTTCCTACTGAGTACTTGGTGGTTCTTCACCCGAATTTCCGCTTTTGAATTCTTTTGTTCCAATTATCTTCATTAATGCTATCACCCCTAATCATAACACCACTTAAATTTCGCCACATCCTAACAACACTAATTGAACAATGTTGGGATTATGTCCACGGTCATGACACCAACAAATTATTTACACCGAATCAGTAACGAATCTAGGATGGAAGGTGAGTGGGGGCTAATGTTAAATATTTTAAATTTAAGGATAAAAAATGCAACAACAAACAAAAATACTAAGTGGGGACTAAACGTTAAATATCCAAAATTTTAGGTTAAAGAATATTGAAAAAAAAACTTCCCACTGATCCTTAGGCTCCGTTTGGCAACCCGGTTTTGGTCTTGGTTTTGGTCTTGGTCTTTGATTTCAAGACCAAGACCATGTTTGGTTGGCCGGTTTTGGACTTGGTTTTGGACACCCTAAAACCAACCACTAAAACCTGGTTTTGGCCCACCATTTTTGACTTTTCTATCTCTCTCTCTCTCTATATATATATATATATATATGGCCGAAAATATGAATTATTTTGAAATTTTTTTTATATTTTTTGGAAAAAAATTAATTTCCGGGAAAAAATTATTTTTTCGAAAATAATTATCTTTTTCGGAAAAAAATTAATTTTCGGGAAAAAATCATATTTTCGGACAAAAATTATTTTTCTCCAAAAAATTATTTTTTCGAAAATATTTATTTTTTCGAAAATAATAATTTTTTCGGAAAAATTTATTTTTTCGTCAAAAAATAAATTTTTGGAAAAAAATCATATTTTTGGGAAAAAATTAATTTTCACAAAAAAAAAAAAATTTCGACAAAAATTATATTTTCGAAAATAATTATTTTTCGGAAAAATTTATTTTTTCATCAAAAAATAAATTTTTGGAAAAAAATCATATTTTTTCGAAAAAATTAATTTTTGGAAAAAAATCATATTTTCGGAAAAAAATATTTTTTTGACAAAAATTAATTTTTCGGAAAAAATTAATTATTTTCCAAAAAATTATTTTTTTATATTTTTCGGAAAAATATTTTTTTCCCGAAAATTACTTTTTTTCTAATTTTTTATATATATATTTTTCATATTTATATATTTTTAATACATATTAGTATATATATATATATAATTATACCAAGACCAATACCAATACCAAAACCAAAACCAACTCCTTACCAAACACTATATATTGGTTTTAGATTTACCTAAAACCACCCAAGACCAAAACCAAAACCAAAACCAAGTTCCCAAACGGGCCCTTAGCTGCATCTGTTCTTATCCCGTACAACTTAAATATGAAATTACTGTGAATGGTAACTATGTAACAATTTCTCTTATATCAACCTTAACTCGAAATGTTATTTGGCTTTATTAATTTATTTTAGTAACAAAAAAAGAATTCGGAATCTTCCGTTTGATTTCAGCCCTCTTTGCCACAAATCCATCGTGCAATCGGTCCTTGCTAATTATGCGCATCACATTTGGAGAAAGAAATGATTAATTGAATTTAAAAATTTTGTTGGTTAAAACAACCTTATTCTCACACACAAACAAACAAAAATTAAATTTAGAATAAGATAAAAACTCATTTTTCATATTTTTTGTTCACACCCCTGAGTCTAAGCCCTAATACTTTATCATGTCTAAGCATGTGCCTATACCTCTAAATGCAACTATGGTTATTGGCCTTTCTTGATCATTTGTGGGCCCTAGGGTATATGACCTTTGCTCCTTGTTGTACGATATTATTCCGTGTTTTTCGTATAGTTTACTAATACCTTGCAATAGTTGTTCAATTAAATTTTTTTTACTACTCCGGTGTTTTTGGATGACTGCATCTTTGATGTACTAGGACATGTGTTGTCCCATATCGTTTGGATAGAGGTTTGAGAATGTGCTTATATGTACAATGTTGTTTTTAATTGGTATGAGGTCTTTTGGGATGAGCCCAAGAGTAAAATCATACAGGTTTAGCCCAGAGCGGACAATATTATACCAAATGTTAGAATGAATTAAAATGGAAATTAGATCTCATAGAGTTCAATTCCCGTTCTCCCATGACCAATATATAACTCCCAGAACTTCTTCGTAGTGGTTCTCTTCCATGCCTCATTTCATATGGAACCTCAAAGTGACTCTATTTCATTATATTCCATCCATATCCCAATTTCATTCATTTAATATCCCTTTGGTGTCATTCACATAACATATGTCATTTCTAGTCAATCTCTTTCTATTTCTATATATGGAAAGTTAAAAATCATCATATAATAATCCAGAAATTACAATAAAAAAGAAAAAGGGAGGTTTGTGATGATTTTTAAATCTTTTCTACTAGGTAATATAGTATCCTTATGCATGAAGATAATCAATTCGGTCGTTGTAGTCGGACTCTATTATGGATTTCTGACTACATTCTCCATAGGGCCCTCTTATCTCTTCCTTCTCCGAGCTCAGACTATGGAAGAAGGAACCGAGAAGAAGGTATCAGCAACAACTGGTGTATAATTTTTAATTTTACCTTTAATGATATAATATTATGGTGGTGTTCGGTACTTATTTAAAGTTAGTAGAAAAATGTTAGTTTGAGAAAATGGGATGTTAAATTATATTGGAATTCGAACTGAACAAGTATTTTGGTACAAGTAAAATTGCAATAGTAGACAACTAATATGGAACATAGGTAGGACTTATTTACCTTAAAAAAAAATAAAGAAAGTGTCAAGTCATATGTATCAAGTTATATGAGTTAATTTCAATAAACCTCTATGGTTTCAAAAAGATCACTTTGCACCCTCTTATACAGAAAACCCCTCTACACTTATCAAATTGTATCAGTTTGCCCCATTTCATATAATTTTGGACCAAAATATCCCTAAAATTTAATGAAAAAAAAATTAAAATTCATAAAAACATATAAAATTCGAAAAACAAATATAAAATTAGTAAATATATATATAATTCATAAAAAATATATAAAATTCAAAAAATATATATAAAATTCGTAAAAAATATATAAAATTTGAAAAAAAATATTTAAAATTCGAAAAAATATATAAAATTAGTAAATATATATATATAATTCATAAAAAATATATAAAATTCAAAAAATATATATAAAATTCGTAAAAAATATATAAAATTTGAAAAAAAAATATTTAAAATTCAAAAAAATATATAAAATTCGAAAAATATATAAAATTCAAATATATATATAGAATTAAAAAAACATAAATTTTGAAAAAAACATATGAAAAAACATATAAAATTCATAATATATATATATATAATTCGTAAAAATATATATAAAAGTCGTAAAAATATATAAAATTCATAAAGCAATATATAAAATTAAAAAAAAAACATATAAAATATATATATATATATAATTCATAAAACTATATAAAAACATATAAAATTCATAATATATATATATAATTCGTAAAAATATATATAAAAGTCATAAAATATATAAAATTCATAAAACAATATATAAAATTCGAAAAAAACATATAAAATTTGAAAAAACAAGTAAGAAGATGTAAAAACAAGAGAATATATTAAGGTTACAAGAGAATACAAGTAAGAATATATAAATTTTGAATTTTATATATTTGTTTCGAATTTTATATATATGTTTATGAATTATATATATATTTATGAATTATATATGTTTTTTTTAATTTTATATGTTTTTTTGGATTATATATATATATATATTTCTAATTATATATATATATATTTCAAATTTTATATGTTTTTCCAAATTTTTTATTTTTTAAAAATTTTATATATTTTTTACGAATTATATATATATTTCGAATTTTATATATTTTTTTGAATTTTAAATTATTTTTCATTAAATTGCAGAGGTATTTTGATCCAAAATTATAGGTAAGGGAGACAAGCTAATATAATTTGATAAGTGCAGTGAAATTTTCTGTATAGGAGAGAGGTAAATTGACTTTTTTTTTAAACCAGACGTCGTCTGTTTACTGAAATTAACTCTTTACATAACTGGACTGTAAAGTCATATGCTAGTGACTTTTCTTTCAAGGTTGACCTGCGCTCGTCCACTACAGGTATTACAGTTTTATCTTTTCGCTTCTCTTTTTGTGACAATATAGAAGTGACACAAGCCATTAAATCATTCCATGCCACGATATTAAATTTTCGTGTAAATTGAGATATACTTATAGGCATGTCTTTCAAATTATCATATTATGGTGCCAAAAAAATCATATAATATGAGAAATAAAAAAACATTAAGATCAATCAGTCAATTTGTTAAACTACTAATATATTAGCTAAGCATTCTTTTGTAAAAAGTGAAGGTTGGTTCAATTTAATTTACCCAAAAAAAAAAGATGGTTTGGTTCAATTTGAATCACAATTCTCACATAACATATATTATGTCCATATTAGAAATTGATATATAACTTAAAATGTCTACGTTAAAGAAATTAATGATTACTGGCTTCTTGCTCACATTAAAATTGGCACAATATTTTATCTTTTGTTTCAAAATAAAATATAAATTATGCATATTCTGTGTGGATGTATATATATATATCATGCAAGCAGTGGATGGATAATATCATTTACTCCCTGATCATTAGCGTCATGTCTATCAAAACTTGAAATCACTCAAATTTGCCAATTTGATACTCAAATTTTATTAAAGTAGGAGGATCTAACAAGTGCAAGACCTTTTATTATGTAACACATACATACATATATATATATATATATATATATATATATATATATGAAGTTAAATAATACAAGTCTATGCATATGGATACAAATGGAGCCCAATGTAATTGACCACTCTACTGATCTAGTGACCCAAGCCCTAGCTACATAGACCAAGTAATATATATCATCACTTGTATTACATAAGTAAGCTCCTAATGATAGCTGCTTGAGCACTGTCACTGTCTGTAGAAGCCAAAAGCTCAGACAACCTTTCACTTAGGTCATCCACATCTCTGTGTAAGTTCTTGATATAGTTGCAAGTCTCCTGCAACACCTTCGAAGCCGATACCTACCCAACATTTAACATCAATATTTAATTAGAAACAAATTGGAGTTTTCAGAAAAAAATATTACGATACTCATGTATCAGCATGTGTTGAAGAATTTAAATATTAAAGTTACACATGTTATAAAATCATAACATATTAACATAGATAACCATTTATACAGTATTAAAATCGACAAAATTTTGTGTTCAAATATCACTGTAGTGCATTAAAATTAATTATATGGTGTCAGAACAGGCTAAAAAGTGTGTTGAGACTTCAGCGTCACGGTTGTTAAGGTACAGTATATATGTGTGACTAAGTGAGACAACATGCACATGCAACAACATGTAGTGCAAGGGATGGTAATAAATGAGGATGTGGGGTGAGAGCGAGACCAAAATTATCTACTATGAGGCAAATGGAGACCACAAAAATGTGAGGACTAAGTAGTTCATCATGTGAAGATAGAAAAACACCAAATTAGCTATATATATATATGTATATGTATATGTATATATATATATACCTTGTCTGAGCGCCTGTCACGAATCTCAGGAATAAGTTGTTGCAACTTGGACACCAGATCGGCCATCTGATCCTCAGTGATCCTCGAAGCTCCTGACTGCCTTGATCGCGATCTCCGGCTAGACATTGTAAAAAATATTGCAAATTTGGAAAACTAGAAATTATAATATTTTAAAGATGGTGGAAGAGTGTACTTGCTATTGAATTACTAATTATGGAAAATAACCAATTGATATATATAGATATGTGTGTGTGTATAGATATGTTTCCTCTTCAAGAAAAAAGAGAGTGATGAAGAAGAGAATTTGAGAGAAAAATAAATGGTGCAGCTAGAGGGTTAAGACAAGTGCATGGGAGAGAGCAGTGGGCTGTGGTTGTATTTAAATAGAGTTTGGAATTTTGGATATATTCACACACACACATATATGTATATAAGTATATATATAGATATATCTATATATATGGCATATGGTGTCCTTCTCTTTGTGTCTCCAAGCTGGGGTAGGGTTCAAGTGGGTTAAGAGAGACGTGCTTGTTTACCACCCAACTTTGCGGGCCTCTCTTGTGTCAGTCTCAGCACGCAAGCCCATGTTATCTTATTATCTCTTGTCATACAAATAATTACGTTACATTCAAAAAAATTATTTTTACTGAGATTATATAATGGGTTAATTTCACAAAACCCACTTATACTATATAATTTAATTAACTAATTCTTACTGTGTCAACTTTGCCTCTCATACTATTCAATTTCATCACTATGCCCCCTCCCCTCTCATTTTGAGTCAAAATACCTAAACTACCCTCAATAGTATAGGGGATTTAGTGAAATCAATCCTTTAAAAAATTTATTTTTCGAAAATCAATTATATTTTTCGTAAAAACTATAAATTTCAAAAAAATACATATATATATTTAAGAAAAATAATATTTTTCGAAAACAATATATATTTTGAAAAAAATAGATATATTTCGGGAAACAATAAATAAATATATATATATATATATATTTAAGGGAGTTGGAAAATGATATATATTTCGGAATATATATATAATTCGTCAAAAATATATATTTTCCGAATTATTTTAAAAAAATATGAATTTTTTCCGAAAAATAATTTTTTTGTGAAAAGTATATACTCCATCCGTCCTAAATTATAGGTCCACTTTGCTCTTTTTAGTTGTCCCAAAATAAATGTCTAAGTTAGTTAGAATCTCAATACAACATTTATTATAACATTCTCATATAACCCTTCTTATATTTTTCAAAACATGTGGGCCTACAATATACTCTTACACATCAACAAGGGCAAAGTTGGTATAAAATAACATAAAACCAATTCCCTTAAAAAGTTCATTTCCCAAATATGGACCTATAAAACGGTATAGAAGGAGTATTATTTTCCAAAATATGATTTTTTTGCAAAAAATAATTTTTTTGCGAAAAATTTATATTATGTTCAAAATATTAAAAAATACATATTTCAAAAAATATATATATTTCAGGAAATATATATATATTGGAAAATGATATATATTTTGGAATATATATAATTAGTCAATAATATATATTTTCCAAATTGTTTTTCCAAAATATGAATTTTTTTTTCGAAAAATATATATTATTTTCCAAAATATGATTTCGAAAAGAATATATATATATATATATATATATTTCGAAAAGAATATATATTTCGGAAAAAAAATCATATTTTGGAAAATATTATATATTTTTCGAAAAAAAAATTCATATTTTGGAAAAACAATTTGGAAAATATATATTATTGACTAATTATATATATTCCAAAATATATATTGAGGGTAGTTTATGTATTTTGACTCAAAATGTGAGAGGAGGGGGAATATTGATGAAATTGAATAGTATATGGGGCAAAGTGGACACAGTGAGAGTTAATTAATTAAATTAGATAGTATAGAGGGATTTTGTGAAATTAACCCTTATATAATTTGTTTGGGCCACCATCATAAATATAATTCAAATTTTATTCATTGATCGATGACTTTACACCAAGCCTGGTCCCTAAGGGCCTCTTTGGTAGGCGGTCTGGTCTGGTCTTATCTGGTCTGGTCCGATCTGGGTGGTGTTCTGAAAGTCTGTTTGGTAAAGCTGTCTGGTCTTATGGTCTTATTCAAGTTGTTTGGTCTTATGTTTGGAAAATAATAAAAAAAAATAAAAAAAATAATATATAAAATTCAAAAAATATATTAAGTATGAAAAATATATAAAATTTGAAAAAATATAAAAATAAATTGAAAATAATATAAGAAATTCAAAAATAATATATATTTCAAATTTTATAAATTATTTCAAATTTTTATATTATGTTTTGAATTTTATATATTATTTTTGATTTTTTATATTATTTTCAATTTTTTTGTATTTTCTCAAATATATATATATATATCTAATTTTGTATATTTTTTTTGAATTTTATATTTTTTTCAAAATTTATACATTATTTCAAATTTTTTATATTATTTTTTAAATTATATATATATTTAAAATTTTATATAATAATTTTGATTTTTATATATTTTTCTCGAATTTAATACATTATTTTAAAAAAATTATATTATTTTTCAAATTTTATACATTATTTTTTATTTTTTCTATTATTTTGGAATTTTTTTATTTTCCCAAATTTTAAATATATTTTTTGCATTTTATATATTAATTTTGAATTATATATATATTTCAAATTTTATACATTATTTTGAATTTTTTATATTATTTTTTTAATTTTATATATTATTTTCAAATTATATATATATTTTAATTTTTATGGTCTCATGTGTGAAGAGAATTGTATATAAGACCACTTGAGACCATCATTTTTTTTGTCTCAAATTACCCCTTTTGGTCCCAAATGATCCTTGTTTTTTTGGAACCATGTTGTCAAACAGTGTCTGATCCCAAAAAAGCCATTATGAGACCGGACCACGAACCAAACATGGCCTAAATTAGTCAAGGTGAAGTTCTGAATAAGTAATAATCGCACTTTGAATAGTAATGTTATTACTATAGAAATTTTTTTTACATACTTTTAACAGAAGAAATTTATAAAACCCTTGTGGCTTCTAGATTGTTTGTGTAAGAATATTTGTAGGATTGTTCATTGTTGACATGTTCTTGACAATAATTATGTTGAGTGACTTGTGAGGTTGGGTAGGTTTAGGAAAATTAAAGTGGTCAAGCAAAGACACATACAAGATTCATCAAATTTAAATCAAGCTTAAAGAAATGAAGAAAAAACAAATTTGAGCAAAAAGTGTCTCCCGGAGGGCAAAAATAATATTTTTTGGAGCCAAAATTTCGGAAAACATACCAACGGAGTTGAGAGGGTTCTAACAGAGCGATACTTAGAAAAATTGATTTCCATGAATTACCCTATGCATACAGTAACTAAAAGTGACTAGAATTATCAAAACTACACTTGAACTACACATGCGTAAAGTGTTTTTGGTAAAGTCAAGTCCTGATTCGTTTCAACTTCTATCAACTTGGGTTATACTCCAATATATTCTAGCACGTGTATAAAGGATATTTACACCAAAGTTGACTAAATTAACACTCAATTACAAGATGATTAAATAAGAGAGAAATCCTAGTCCAAAAATGATATAAGTTTACTCAATATATGATTCCTCTCTCTATAAATAAGAAGAGTCTACATATTTTTTGTGTGACTTTTGTGAAATCTCTGTAATACTTTCATAGATCATATCCGTCTACAGAGAGAGAGAAAAATAGATCGTTTGATCATTCTATATCAAGATTTTCTCTAGTTTTTGGTGATTATTCAATTGTGTTCCTACACGTGAGATCTTTATGCACAATTGGATGATCCATTGCTGAAAAATCATCACACCACCTGTTGTAAACGTGGTTGCATCAATTCGTTGAGAAACGGAGCTGTCAGAGTACGAAGATCGAAACAGGAAGTTTCGTGGTTCATTGATTCGTTGAGAAACGGAACTGTCAGAGTACGGAACGAAACAAGAGCTTCGTGGAGCGCGAATGATTCAAGACTATCAGACGTCGAGTGGAGAAAGACAGATCAAGAGTGATTTGTAAGTCTAAAACTTCATATAGTATGTGTACTTCTTGATTCATAGTACATCGATACCCGAGCGTATCCGTAGTTTTTACTTGGAACGTTTCTAAGGTTTCTCATGTAAAAAATCGTGTGTCGTCTCTTGCTTTATCTTCTGCTCTTATATTAATCTTTGTATGATTTATCTTGTTAAATAATTTAATTAAAATTGACTTTTCTGCAATTAATTTTAATTTGTCAATAAATTATTAAAAAACCTATTCACCCCCATCTACGTTATTTTCCTTAGTCGTCTAGGTAATTTCAGTTTGATTTTAATGGTCTTGTTCTTGGTATATATGTTGAGTTCATGTTTATGACATAGAAATATATTATATATATGGGTGAATGGCGCAAAACACATCTATGATTTTAGAAATGTGCAAAAAATTCTCTTATTGGTTTTTAAATACCCCTACACTTTGCAAAAAGTGCAAATAACCCATTCCAAGCCCTTTTCTGGTGACTGAGAGGGGGGGTTTCTGCATATTTCTGAAACCATAGGGGTGTTTTGTGCCAGTCATGTGACATGATTCTAGCCAAAAAAGTTAACGGAACAGTGTTATAGGGGGTCAAAGTGCACACTTTTAGAATAATAGTTGGGCTTATCTACACAAAATGAATTAGAAGGGGATTTTCTGCACATTTTTTAAATCATAAGAGTATTTTGCGTCATTCGCCCTTATATATATACATACACGACTGATGTAATTACATATACTTACCGGGGAAAAAGAAAACCATGGCTGATACTTAATTTCATGCATATTTATGTGTGTGTAAATGTATGTATGTCATGCAAGCACAAAAAGAATAAGAGAGAAGCTCAACTATTGATATTTATATTGCAACACAAATACTTGAATTTTATTCGGTTAATAAACCTGTTGGGTTATAGCTCATAATCTAGGAAATAAGTTACAACAAGTCCTGGATCCAAAGGGTCGAGATGGGGCATCGATTTACTTGTAGGGGGGTTCGGGGGGCGTAGCCCCCTGATGTACGGTAAAAAGTGTTTTTGGTATTTTACCAGTACATATTAATTAGGTGTATATATATATATCATTGTAAGCCTAATTCATTTATAAGCAAAATACAAAGGCTTCTCTGGTGGACGTAGGTTGAATTGGTCGAACCACGATAAATCCTATGTGTTCTCGATTCTTTATTGTTTTATTATTTGAGATTGATACTTTGTTTCAACAAAACCTGACTCATGTTTGTATCTTAAGTATATTTTTTCCCATTTTTTGTTCATTCTCAACTATGAAGATACATACTTAAGGCAACATCAAATGAGAAAAAAAAAAATAGAAATATTTTGCAAGAAATGCTAAACATTATGAAAATAAATTCATGATAATTTTATGAATGATGTGAATGCATAAATGAATTGATATGTGTCTATTATAAAAAAATAAAAATATAAATATAAAAATATGAAAATGATGAGTGTTTTTATGGTAGGTAAATATTAGACTGATCTTAAAATTAGAATTCAAAAAATAAAATAGAAACTAATTAATATCGGAACTTACCCATTTTTTTGCTTAGATGACATAGATGTTGATACTAGAACCACGAAAACAAATCTACATAATTATCATTTTTGGGACTCTAATCCACTCTATAATAATCACAATAACTTGTCAGAAATAGCTTACTTCATTGAATTGACCCAAGTATATAAGTAACCAACATCAACATAACAGTTCTCCACTTGAACAATATTTATAATATATATATATATATGTGTACACTCTGACATATTAATTACATTCATAATGACAAACAAAAGTCAACTAGTAATTGAAATAATCCTCTTAACTAAGAGAAGCGTCAGAAAACATGTGAAAACAAGTTGAGGATCTATCTCTCTCTCTATATATATATGCTGTATTAAGAAGTATATTTTTAGAAGGATGGAAAGCAAGACCATGATCTATATGTGCGTTTTTAAGGTTTCTCTATAATCTATCCGACTAATTTCTGACCTAGTTCTTTAATTATTAACTTCTTTCGTACAAACTGATTCTTCAGCAACTTGTCCTAACAATTAAATAAAGTTTGTCCATGATATCAAACAGTACTATTTAGATAAAAAATAATAAACAAAAATTAGACAAAGCTGTTATGTTTGTTAAATACAAGATTTGCTAGAAAAAAATAGAAACCATGATCTTGATTAATGTTTAATAACAATGGAAACATGATCTAAAATTAATGCTTAAGAAGATCCAAATCAGGATGGTCACATGAGCTCATGCACAGGAGTGCATACTCTTACTTTCACGTGGAACTATAATTTTATTATTTCATTTCCAGCAATAGAGAGTACTATATATATATATATATATATAGATGGCTTAATTATTATTTTTAATTTGCATATGCTCACCAGGTACAAACGTTGCAATATTTTAAATAAAGGGTATTTTACATATACCTCCCCTGAGATTTGACCTTATATCAGGGACCTCCCCTGAGATTTCAAATATATCACTGACCTCCCTTCAAAAACAAATGTTATATCACATACCCTCTAAACTGACAGTCAATGACGGTTTCTGTTGATATCACCACGAGATTTTTAAAAAACCCCTAAAATACCCCCCAGTACCTGAAATGACCTATATATTCTTGAGTATGACCTATGAAATGTCGCAAATACCCCTCCCTCCCAAAATTAGTCGTTAAGGCTTGTTTAGATTCACGTATATATATAACTTGCATGTATATATATGTACAGAGCTTGTGGCTTCCATTTCTAGTCGTTTCTCTTATATAAAGCTTGTGTTTTGAGCCCAATTTCAATCATTTATTCTCCATTTAGACCTCCATAATGTCTGCAAACTCAAGATCTGGTGGTTTTCGTGAGCTGAGGTACAAAGATCTGTGTTGTCAGTGAAGAGGCAACCCCAAAGCTAATATCAAAGTTACAGGGTCAAATTCCAGAGGCAACAAAGGTAAGTTGTATTATGTTTATGCTCTTAGACATTGTGGTTTTTGGGATTGTTGCAATCCACTCAATGAAGGAGATGATGAGGTTGATTCTGCAAGAAAAGAATATCTTGAATTGATGATGATGATGATGAGGTCTGAGATTGATGAATTGAAGATTAAACTGTAGAAGGTTGAGAAAGAAAAGGGATCCATGACTTCCTTTATTATTATTGTGGTTGTATTTGTGATTGTGTCATGTATTTTAGGGTTTAGGGCATGATTATGGTAATGTATGTAATGTTATCTTGACAGTGTTTGTAACACCCCGCTCCAACACTTGGTATAATATTGTTCACTCTGGGCCCAGCCCGCACGGTTTTGTTCTTGGGTTCCTCCCAAAAGGCCTCATACCAATTGGAGACAACACTGCACATATAAGCACATCCCCAGACCTCTACCCGGGCGATGTGGGACATCACAATCACCCCCTCTTGGGACCCAGCGTCCTCACTGGTGTTACCCATGGGCTTGTGCATGCACCCACACTTAATTCCGGCCGGGCTCTGGCTCTGATACCAATTGTAACACCTCGCTCCAACAGTTGGTATAACATTGTTCGCTCTGGGCCCAGCCCGCACAGTTTTTGCTATTGGGCTCTTCCCAAAAGGCCTCATACCAATTGGAGACAACACTGCACATATAAGCACATCCCCAGACCTCTACCCGGGCGATGTGGGACATCACAATCACCCCCTCTTGGGACCCAGCGTCCTCACTGGTGTTACCCATGGGCTTGTGCATGCACCCACACTTAATTCCGGCCGGGCTCTGGCTCTGATACCAATTGTAACACCCCGCTCCAACACTTGGTATAATATTGTCCGCTCTGGGCCCAGCCCGTACGGTTTTGTTCTTGGGCTCCTCCCAAAATGCCTCATACCAATTGGAGACAACACTGCACATATAAGCACATCCCCGGACCTCTACCCGGGCGATGTGGGACATCCCCAGACCTCTACCCGGGCTCTGGCTCTGATACCAATTGTAACACCCCGCTCCAACACTTGGTATAATATTGTCCGCTCTGGGCCCAGCCTGCACGGTTTTGTTCTTAGGCTCCTCCCAAAAGGCCTCATACCAATTGGAGACAACACTGCACATATAAGCACATCCCCAGACCTCTACCCGGGCTCTGGCTCTGATATCAATTGTAACACCCCGCTCCAACACTTGGTATAATATTGTCCGCTCTGGGCCCAGCCCGTACGGTTTTGTTCTTGGGCTCCTCCCAAAAGGCCTCATACCAATTGGAGACAACACTGCACATATAAGCACATCCCCAGACCTCTACCCGGGCGATGTGGGACATCACAATCACCCCCTCTTGGGACCCAGCGTCCTCACTGGTGTTACCCATGGGCTTGTGCATGCACTTACACTTAATTCCGGCCGGGCTCTGGCTCTGATACCAATTGTAACACCTCGCTCCAACAGTTGGTATAATATTGTCCGCTCTGGGCCCAGCCCACACGGTTTTTGCTATTGGACTCCTCCCAAAAGGCCTCATACCAATTGGAGACAACACTTCACATATAAGCACATCCCCAGACCTCTACCCGGACGATGTGGGACATCACAGTGTTAGTTAGTTTATGTAATGGATGTAATGTTTGTTTATGTAATGAATGTTAGTTTATGAGTTTGATGACATTAGCATTCAATTCAAAACATTAGCCTTCAAGGCATTAGCATTCCAAACATTACCATTCAAAACATTAGTTTTCAAATATGCCAAAATATTGGTTCAATGTCATACAAAACATGCCAAAGTTGGCTCAATGTCATTCAATACATTTTTATATATTTTGTCAAAATAACAAGCCCTAACATGGCTCAATATACATCATTTTCAACCCCAATCTAATTCACCAAAACATCCCCATTTCAATTAATTCTAGCCCCCTCTAAGTGGCTTAAATTTACTTTTCCTTGGCCTGGTTTCAGTTTGAAGTGGTTGCAGATTGGTTGTTGCCCCTTATACTAGTTGGCTCATGTTGCCACCTCCAAGGCCAGTGTTGTTTCCACCTCCAACTGCAGTGGTTGTTGCCCCTTGTACTAGTTGGCTCATGATGCCACCTCCAACTCCAACTCCAGTGTTGCCTCCACCTCCACCTCCACCTCCAACACTGTTATTTGAGGGTCCCTACATATACATGCATAAACATAAGTTTATGTGCATAAACAATATTAAAGTTAAAAATATTCAACTAATATGTACCTCTTTTCCAACTTTGCATGTCCTTGAATTGTGTGTTGTTCCCCCACATTTAGAACAATGAAGAGTGTTACTCTTCATTGCATCACGGATCCCTGTTGTTGGTTCATCTGATGCTCTAACCCTTGCTCCCCTTGGTCTGCCTACTCCTCTTCTAAGATCTGGTGGGTCAACTGGATTACAATTCACATGGGTCTACATCTTTTGATCATTAAGAAAGTGTATGATATAGGCATAGCTTCCCAAATAAGCTTGGATGTAAAAACATGGCTCACAGTTTCTTTCTTATTTTTGGGGTCACCAAACCAGTCCAAGTTTTACCCTTTTCATTTCTCATATAAATTCTTTGCATAAGCTTGTTTCTGATGCCATCAAGTAGGCAAATAATATGCTTCAATCTAAGCTTTCCCACCCAATTATTGAAGCTCTCACTGAAGTTGTTTGTGACATGGTCACTCTTCACTAGGCCAGAGAAAGCATGCCTAGACCATTTGCACACATCAATCTTTAGTAACCAGTTATAAGCCTCTTTTGAAACCCCCTTCATCTCACTCATTGCCTTATCGAATTGAGATGCATGATATGATCTTGCTGCCTTCCAGAATAACCCCCTCAACATCAAGCCAGGAAACTTTTTTTAAAAATTGGCATATAAATGCCTGCAACAATATCTATGTGTAGCATATGTGTACACATTTTTTATTGCTCTTATCAAATCCTAAATTATTTTAAAACATTTAGTGGTCATTGTATATATTTAGAACAAAATATAAATGAAACAAAGGAAAAATAAACACACCTTCTGTTGATCTGACATAAAACAGATGTCTCTCAGGGGTACCATCATCAACAAATTATTGCAATTATTCTCGGAAAAATGTCCAACTACTGGTGCATTCACTCTCTACCACTGCAACTGCCACTGGAAATAGACCATTATTGCCATCAAGTGCTATGGCAGACATGAGCACACCTCCATATGGGCCTTTGAGGAGACATCCATCCAACCCAATGAAACCCCTACAACCATTTTTATATCCTTTTTGCATTGCATCTAAAGACATGAAGAACCTCTGAAACTTAAATGTAGGCAGAGCCCTTTCTAGCTTCATTATACTCCTAGGGTTTGTTTTTAAATTTTCATTACAGAATTTTGGAATCCACCCAAATGCCTCACCATAGTTACCCTCTACATCATCCAATGCTTTTCTTTTGGCTCTGTATAATTGCATCACCCTTGCATTCACCTTATATTAACTCTTCACTGTTGCCTCTAAGACATCTATTGGTATTGTTGGGTTATCCTTAATCTGCTGACCAATTTTAGAGGCAATCCAAGTAGATGTGGCATCTTTAATCCCTTATTGCCTCACACAATTATGTGGACCATAAATGAATTTGATTATGTAAGTGACTTTGTCTATTAGAGGGGAAGCATGTACCCTCCATGGACAACCTTCAACATCACACTTAATTGTCACTCTTGATTTCCCATTTTTTGTTCTCTTAACATTGCACCCCTCTTAGACTATATAATCTCTCAACACTGCCCTAAAGTGATCAACATTGTCAAACACTTGTCCATCTTCCAACTTTATAGTTCCATCCAAATTTCTCTTGAATTGTTGGCCCTGCATTCTACTTGCTACCCTACACATTGCCCTTTTAGCTTTTTTCTTTTAAACATCATCATCACTGCTACCTTCTCCACTATCCTCTTCATCCACATATAGGTCATTCTCAGAATCAGTACCAATTTCATCCCCAGATTCATAATCTGATAGCCCATCCTCAGGGTGGTTGTTTTTTACATCATGCTTTCCTATATTAAGACTTTCCCCTCCTACATTTTTTTCCTTTCTATTAAGTCCCAAATCCTCATCCTCATCACTAAAGCTATATACATCATCACCCATATCAGCTTCAAGTGGTGATTCAACTTCAGGTTTAGGTGGAAATGGTGGTTCAACTACAGGCTCAGTTTCAGGTGGAAGTGGTGGTTCAACTACGTGCTCAGTTTCAGTTTTAGTTTCAGTTTCAGGCTCATTTTCATTTACACTTGAAACATTATCAACATGCTCAGTTTTAGTTTCAGTTTCAGGCTCATTTTCATTTACACTTGAAACATTATCCCTGTCATTTACTATATTAGATGGGAATTGTTTTAGAGTTGGAATGACATTGTAAACAAAGTCATTGGTAACTACAACCTTATGTGAAGGTTTATTATCCTCTCTCCAGCACAATCCTTAATCATTCTAATCACATCCTCATCATTTTCAACATGCAATCTACATTCATCCCCAGGAATATCATATTCAAAATCAACAGACAAAAGCACACCAGATGGAATGTAATGCAAAGAAACTGAGAATGCATCACCTGTCAAATCTATTAAACTATATAAATCAGGGTCAATATCCCTAATCCAAGTGTTTTCCTGTCTGAAACTGTTGTGAACAAGAATGTCATGTATGGGTTCTATCACTGTAACAACAAACACATTCATGCATCAACTAAGAATACAAATCAGAGCCATTGCTTTGAAAATTTTAAAAACAAGGGCATTGGTATTTACAAAAATAAACATAGGGTTTTTACAAATTGAAACCCTAAAACTCAAATGAACTATAAAACAATAAAATCGAATCATCAAAACAATAAAAATGCAAACTTTACTCAGAAGGAAAGAGATGGGATTGGGAACAAAATTCAACCTAAACCCTATATATACTATAAAAACCCAAAACACATTACAATCAGAACAATTATACAAACACTATCAACTGATTGATTGAAAACAAAAAGGATCAAACATAATATCAAACATTATTATACAAGAAAAAGATCAAACAAAAAAGATCAGACCCAAACCTCTGTTTCAGACGTGCAGATCTAATGCAACCCTTTGATCCCCTCTAAAGCGAGCAACTTGTAGTATTTTCTTCCTCAAAAACCCTCACAATTCGACCCCTAAATTCAACCCTAACTCAAAGATCCAGATTTTGAGAGAGATCGAAGAGAGAGAGAGATGAAATGGGTGGAGATGGATAATGAGATGTCACTTCCCCCCCCCCCCCCCCCCCCCAAGAAGTAAGAAAACTGACACCAAGGGTGTCTGTCAAATCAAAACCCTAAGGGTATATTAGGAATTTCATATGCTTCGTTAGGATATTTGACGGCCCGTTAGCTCCAGGGGATGTATGTGGTATAATATTTGTTTTTTAAGAGATGTCAGTGATATATTTAAAATTCCAGAGGAGATTCCTGATATAAGGTCAAACCTTAGGAGAGGTATCTGTAAAATACCCTTAAATAAATTACCAAAAAAACAAACTAGGTACTAACGAATAAAAAAGACAGAAAAATCTTACATCATAATCTTTTTCCTAACGAATACTTTATTATTTCTTATGAAAGATGGCAATAATTAATTAATATGAAATTCATATACTAATCCTACTGTTTCTTGTGAGTGTATTATGCTTATGATGACATAAGTGGTGGCAATATATAACGTGATAAAATCACTAATATATATAGTTCGAAACTCCATATAATGGCTCATTTTAATAACTTATTAGAGGTAAATTTCTAACATTACACGAGATTGCTTTAGATAGATTTAGGAGCTAAAAAACAAGATACTTTTTTTGTAAAAAAAAACTGTAGAAAATTGTAATTTTGAAATAATTTCGCTCATTTTTACCCAAAGAATGTTCAAATTATAGGAGTTTCTCCTACAAATCAAACAAAAAAGTGACTTCTCTTGTCAATGTGGGTTTTGACCCGTAAGTGGTTGAAAGCTATTACTCATAGTAATTAGGGAAAATTACATAAACTATCCCTAAATTATGACATAATTGCACGCGGTACTCCTTACGTTTCAATAATATCATAAACTACTCTTAAAATTACCTCCGTTGTAACACTTAGCCCCTTCCGTTAAAAGTCAACCCCTTCTGTTAAAAGTTAACGACGGAAAATTTTCTTTTTGGTCAATAAAGCCTATTTTTGGAGTGAACTTCCAATTTTGCCCTTATATATGCATGTTCCAATTTAACCCTTACTTTTACATACAAAATTACTTAAATACCCTAACTTTTTTTACCAAATTGCCCTCACAATTTCATTTAAAAAAATATAAAAATATTTTTTTTGTGAAAAATATATATTTTGTTCCAAAATATGAATTGTTTTTGCAAAAAAATATATATTATGTTCTAAAATATAAATTTTTTTTTTGAAAAATACATTTTTTGCGAAAAATATATATTATGTTCCAAAATATGATTTTATTACGAAAAATTATATATATATATATATATATATATATATATATATTATGCACGAACTAAAATTATATATATATTTATATATAAAAGGGTAAATTACAGATACACCCCTTCTTGTTTGGATTTATTACAGTTTGAGCCCCTCCAGTTCGGATAATTACAATTTCACCCCCTCTAGGTCATTTCCGGCCACCGAAAATAGTAAATGACATATCTACCCATCTCCTTTTATTTATATTTTAGGATTAAAATAATTAATTTTTAAACTTAAAAACATGAAATACGAAATTACCAGTATAGCCTTGTACACCTAACCCTAAATTGAATCAGTTTGCTCATTCTCAACCCTTACACCACTTTTGAAAAGAGAGAGGCGCCGTAGAGAGAGAGGTCATCAACCTTCTCTCTTCGTTTCTTCTCTTTCATTCATTATCTCTTGAATACTTCGATCAACTTGTAAACTGAAACAACATTATACAAGTGTTTGGGTCGGTGGGTTTCGTCATCAAAGTTAGGCGAGTTGCTTTGGTCATCTTCTCCAAAGACGGTTTGCTTCAGTCCTCTTCTTCTCCACTTCTTCGTTTGGTGTACAAATCAGGTTCGAATACAACCCTTTTTGGTTCTTCTTATTCAAATGCATGTTAAATAGATTAGGGTTTATACGTGTGACATGAAATTATAGGATCTGACATGAAATTGTTGTTTGTTTGAGTATGATTTACCCTTTTTAGTTGCATTAACTATATTATGCTTGGTTAGATTTAAATTTCAAAATTACCATTTAGTGTTTGTCGTAGTATGAAATTAATTTAGGGATTTTAATTTTCAGTAGATTGCATGTTAAATTAGTGTCAAATTGTTGCTTAAAACTTGATAAATGAGTGATATTTACTGGTTTCCTTGTTAATTTGGGGGTTTCAATTTTCACTTGATTGCATGTTAAATTAGGGGAAAGTTGTTGTTTAACAGTTGAGAAATGAGTGATTTTTACAACCATGCTTTGTTTAACAGTTGTTTACTGGATTGTTTAACTTATTATATTTCTTAAAGTAGTGTTGTTTTAATTACTTATACTTGTTTATATATTTGTTTACAGTCAATATGGACATGTACCATGATTTTATAATTCATTATGGAAGTGTCCAGAGTATGCTGAAATCAGTTGACCCAGATAGATACTCATATATAGATCTGACTCAGGATGTGAATGAACATGTGTTATCTCACATACCATCAAATGTAGGTCTAGCATTGCATATCTCTCATGGGATACCTGATAGCACTTTAAAGATAGATGTAAAAAATGACAAAGATGTGTTAGATATGTTTGAATTCAATCTGGGTTGTAAGGATATACACATTTATGTGGACACTGAGTTTCTAGATGGACCTATATGTAGTATTGGAGGTGAGTCCAATATATTTCAGGAAGATATTTTATCTAGTAGGGAAGTTATGGAAGAAATGTTGGAAGAAATGAGAACTAATAACATGGGGTTTGGTGAACAAGTAAGGTCTGAAAATGTAGGGTCTAGGGGGCAAGAAGGGACTGGAAATTTTAATGAGGAGAATAATGAGGATGAGTCAGCAGATAAGGTGGATTCACAAGAAGAGAGTGAGGATTATAGGGCAGAGGACAATGAGGATTCAGAAGAAGATGATGGTATATATGGATTTAGGTCAGAAGATGAGGACTGGAAAGCTGAAGAAGGAGACAAAGAGTCATCAGATTCTGATTCTGATTCTAATGATCTGGTGAGGGAGGAAGTGTTAGGGGAATATGACAAAAATGATGGGTTTAGTGATTATGAGTCAAATGATGAATCTAGCAGTGATGACAGTGAGTTTCAGGGACACCCAAAATATATGTCTAATGAACAAAAAGCTAAGTTGGCCCAACTAAAAATTCACAAACACTGCAAATTTGGATTTTTGTACAAACCAGACCCTATGGGAAAGGTAAAACTAGAAGTGGGCCAATTGTTTCAAAATGTTGATCACTACAGAGAGGTTTTAAAAGACTATGCTGTCCAAACAGGGATTAGACTATATAGAGAGAAAAATGAGAGAACTAGGGTCAGAGTCAAATGCAAGGCTGAAGGATGTGAGTGGTGGGTTCATGCTTCTCCATTGTCAGATAAGATAACTTTTCAAATTAAAACAATGGGTAAACCACATTCTTGTGTAAGACTCAAACACAACAGAGAGGCAACATCAACTTGGATTTCAAAGAAATTCCAAACAAGGCTGAAACAGACTCCAGATATTAGCATTACAAGCTTGCATTCAATGGTGCATGAGGATTGTGGAGTGGAAGCTTCAAGGATGCAGCTATGGAGAGCAAAGAGAAAGGCTTTAGAGAACATTGAGGGCAACCATGGACATTCTTATAGGCATATACCTGCTTATCAAAATGAAATTATGAAGTCAAATATGGGCAGTGTAGTGGATTACAAGTGTGAATTTCCACCACCAGATCATAATCCAACTTTCTATAGAATGTTTATATCATTTGAGGCAATGATGACTGGTTTCAGGGATGGTTGTAGGCCATTTATAGGATTAGATGGTTGCCATTTGAAGGGGCCTCATGGGGGTATCTTATTGGCAGCTATAGGGCTTGATGGTAATAATGGGTTGTTCCCAATTGCATATGGGGTGGTGGAGATAGAATGTGCTGAAAGCTGGGGATATTTTTTGCAACATCTTCATACTGTCATAGGTGGAGGGTGTGCTGAGAGGCCTTGGACTTTTATGTCAGACAAACAAAAGGGACTGGAAAGGGCAATGACAGATGTATTTCTAGCAGCAATGCACAGGAAATGCTGTAGGCATATTTACAGCAACTTCAGGAAGAAACACCCTGGAATACAGTTGAAGAAATTGTTTTGGAGAGCTGCAAGGGCTTGGACAGTGCAAGAATTCACAGTGGCCATGCAAGGTATAATGGAGAT